>OU744358.1:19512203-21912203 GCA_916610255.1 Lasioglossum lativentre
CCTTAATTGACTGACAAACTATCCCCCAAAAAATCCAATAAAATCAAAACAACGTAATCCTTGCATCATAGAAATCCTAATAAAATAGTTTGAATTACAAGGGTAGTTCAAGATATTTGAAAAGCTCATTCTGGATGAAGCAAATCCCCTAATCGATCGCTTCCGTCACGAGATCATTGATAAATGATCAACCTCTCCCTGAGCACCAGTTATATCATTGGCCGCGGTCCGCAAATGTTTCCACGGCGCGTTAAAGTTACTACAAATATATTTCCTCGCTTACAAACTTTCTCGGATCCGTATAACAGTAAGGTCTACACTAGATTACCAGTGTCATCTGGTAAGATCGAAAGCAAGCGAAACTGAGAAGCGCCAGAAGAAAAATGAAAGTAAAAAACAGTGGAACTAACGGGCAGATTATAGTGTACACGAGATAAAGCCACCTCACTGGGCGAAAATACATTATCATAATCTCTAATGAGTGGACTGCGTATCCTGTGGCAGCTGTGTCTTGTATGCAGCCGCACAAGAAACCCAATTAATATCAAATTAGAAGAAGAACGTATTAATGCTTTCATTCTATCCTGGCAAAGAAAGAAACACTCCGAGCCGAAGCATCATCCCTCAATTCGAATTTCCCCCGAAAAACCACCCCTATCGAACCCGCTCGCGCCTCGCCTACTCGAAAACAGTTCCGACATCCTCGGAGATCCCGTTTCGGGGACATTCTTTTCCCCATCTCTGCGTGAGACACGCGATAAGACCCGGTAATTTAGTCGAAAAGGAGAAGGTATCGTGCTACGGCGAGGGCAACGGAAAACGATTGAAGCCGTGGAGTCGCCGTAGCGGCGTCGGGGGTGGAGTGGGCTGGGCGAGGGGGTTGAAATACTTCGATAGGACGGGTTCGGGGGGAGGGGGGGTGTAGGTTGATGCCGCCCCCGTCCGCCCAGCCGAAGCGAGTGACTACCGACATTAGTCCACTGACACCATTGACACTTTTATTAATGACATCGATGCCTGAAGCACCGAACCCACCCTCCCAGGGCCGCGCGCTCACCCCTCCCGGCGAACTGTTCAACCCTCGAGAACCCTCCGGGCAGATTTTCCTGCCTTGGCGGGCTGCATCCGCCGCGGTAACCTCGGGATTCGTTCCTTTCCATCTCGCCGGGACCTTTTTTCCCGGCATTATTGTATTCCCGGGCAAGAAGAACAGGAACTGGTCGCCTCGCCGCTCTTCCCATGTCTATCTCCTCTCCACGGCCATTCTCCATTCTACTACGGTCTCTTTTTCTTTCGCGGGACCTCTCGCTCCTCTGTCTCCGGTGTTCTTGTCGCCCTGACCCTCTCTTTCTTTCTTTCTCGCTCTCCTCTATCCCCTTCTCGTTTTCGCTCTCTTGTTTCTTTCTCTCTTTCCCCGGTGTGTTCAGGCCACTGGCGTTCGCCACCCTTCTTCGCCGCCTGTTCATCCATTCCTCTGTCCTGGGACCTCGCGAGGGAGCGGCTCTCAAGTTACATTGAAAAATCTGGCGGACGGCTGAAAAATCGACGATACCTATATCATCCATTGTCCTCCGAGCACGGAACACCCCTGCCCGCGACCAGTTTCCCCGCAAAAAACCCCGTATTTAACGGATGGCTCCGGAACGGCGACGCTGCTTCCTTACCCGACGACGACGGGGCTGGCCGGTATCGATCGCTAATTAGGAATTATGGGGTCACTCTAATCCGCGTTTCCATTCATAGAAAGAGAAGCACTTCCAACCCTGAGAGGTAGCGCAACTTACCCCTTCGTTTCTTCAGATTTTGTGCTTCTTGAAGTTGATTTTTGGGGGTATAACGACCAGAATTCCCTAGGGGGCACTCCAGGAGGATAAGTAGTGGTTAACGACGGATAATTGACGTTCTACTATATTGTCTATTTAATATTCCCCTTTTAAGAACACCTGGCCCAATCCGAAAAATTGTGTGCCATTGATAAAAAAAACTTTGTACCTTGTACTTTGTGCTTTTTAAAGTTGATTTTTGGGGGAATAACGACCAGAATGCCTGAGAGGGCAGCTCCAGGAGGGTACGCAGAGGGTAATGACGGCCCCGGGTAGTCTGCGCGTATTAGGAAACAAGTTTAAGACCAGGGTGGTTCGGAGCCGAAGCCTCGGAGCCCGTGGTGCAGCCCAGCGTCCCGATATTATTACTATGTAAATCACCCCTTCTCCATAGCTCGCTGACGCCCACGGTGACAGCCCCCCGAGTGCCCCACCGTACGATGGATGAGCTCCGGGTTCTTATTAGATATTCCTATGCGCCACCCCTCCGATCTGCAAACATGTTCCTTCATTTTGCGTCGATATACGTTACACACCCCTTATCGCCGACGCACTCTCACCGGTGGTGGCCAACGCGACACACGAATGGAAAATGTATTTGAATTTCAAACAGCCCCGCGATTCTTTCACCGTCAATAAGACGCCTCCGAAATTGCTTTCGTCTTGCTGCGTGGGGATTTCCGTTTGTCTTTTGTACCCTCGTTCCTTGAATCTGAAGAAAATGGTTATTCCCGTGTCTCTGGTTCGAATATTGTTGGAGTTGCTCCTGTTGCGTTACCAGTAGTTTTATTCACGTATACAATTTTTTAAATAGTTTTCGTAAGAAGCGAGAGAGAGAAAGTCTATATTTAAGCGCGTTAGCGCCATCGTTAAAACAATCGCTCTCGAAAACCACGTCGCAGACCGAGACGGAATTTCGAACATCCTGTTCAGCTGCGCGATGGCGTTGAGCCGTGCTCGGCTCGAGCGGAATTAATGTAAAACTTCCGTGACCGGAGGAACGGAAAAGCGGAGCGAGGGTACGGGGGAGAAAGTTGCATCCGCAGTGTCGGACTTCAAAGTGCTCCGGTGCTTGAAATCATTTCTGTCGAAGGGAAATCGCTCCCACCACTGAACTGGATATGATCCAACGAGATGAAATTCCGCAAACTTTGCAAAAATCCTCCGAAATCTTTTTGCTTAAATTCTGTATTAAGAAAATCATGTCTAAACTGCTGTTCCAAAGCGCCATACTTCTATCAATATTTCGGGCAACCAAACCACAGAACATAACCTCAATTTTCGCAAAGAGCGTTCTAGATTTAAAGAAACCACGATTTTCGAGGTGAAGGGATGAAAGGGTGTTTCAGAATCTCTGCGGGGGCTGCGTAACGGGGTCAGATCTATAAATACGACGGCGAGGGGATGCAACGGGGGAGGATGGCGAGGTCACCGATCATCCTCGGCGATCGTCTGCGGGAGGAATTTCCTTTCAGCCCCTGGAAGAGCATTTCTCGTAGATGTTCCGAGCGTTTTCTTTCATCCGCGAGGAATCCGAGAGTTATCGTCGACGCCTGGAATTCCGGTAGCCTCGAAGACGAAACCGTAGAAAGAGAGATAGAGAGGGTGTTGGAAATACAGAGGAGAGGAGAGTCGCGCGGCTGATTAGAATATCAAGAGGCAAGTAACAAGCGTTTGCCAGCATAATAAGCGGCCGGGGTAAACAATAAAAGGGGGCGGGGGTTAAAAACGAAGGGAAAGGGTTGCTGCCCCCGGGACAAAAGGGTGTTCGGGGTCCGAGGCCGACAGAGCTTTGACGTCTTCCTCCGCGCCCGCGGTGCACAATGTTAATTAACGAGAGGAGAGCCCGAGAATCCCGACCCCGTTCACCGTTCTCAATCAACGATGGTATTCATGAGCCACCCCCCCCCCGTCCCCCTTTTCTTCCCAACCCCCCCGCTACTCCTGCCCCCCACTAGCCCGAGTTATGCAAACTAAGTATAGAACGTTTAATGAACGAAGCTGCTTCGGGACGCCTTCGCGAGACGGTTTTTCACCGTCCTCCTGGAGGAACGGGCTGATGGATGCGAAATTGCGGACCCTCTGACCTGCGGATGTCGCGTGTATGCAAACAGGATTGAACAGTCGCGCGGAGCATCCTGGGGGAAGCTCTGGTACCATAAAATATAGCCTTTAGCAGACTCTGCCCCTGTTGACGCTATTTTTTCTGCTGGCAGTTCGGGCTTTCCGACGCATTTCTTTTACCACAAATTCGAAATAAGCAGTGCCCGGTTATTGACATATGTAAATGTCAACCACAGCTGATATCACCCTTAAAAATAGCATTGCACTATATTCGACCCCTGTCTTCCAATGATCAACAAATTACTAAGAAATCGAATGGAATCGTTCAGTCAATTGTAGCCGCATCATCCGCAGCAACTACCCTAACTACGCCAGGATCGATCGGTCTCTGAAATCGCCGATAACCGATCGATCCAGAGCATGATAATTGCAAGGTGCCGGAGCGCAATCTCGAGCCCGAGACACGTTGAATTTCATTACGGGGCGAACCGTCCGCGGATCTATAATTAACGGCGACTAATTGGCAAACGGAGCCGCGATCAAGCTGCTCGTATACACATAATCATTTTCATAGGAGGGTTGGCGCAGGATAATTTCGGCCGGCGCGCAATCTTATCCGTGATATCGACGCGCGTCTCCGCGACTTGCGAATCCACTCTGATTACAGATCCAACCGGGCTGAAAATTACGTTCTGCAGAGAGAGAGAGAGAGAGAGAGAGATCCGAGATTGATAATACAACACGCCACGTAATTTTACCTATACGATCAAATTACAGCCGGCGCCGAATTAAAGACCGACTGTTTTCCACGGGTTCCGCGTGTTTATTCCCGTGGCCGATTCCTGACGGACGCAGTTTGCGATTTAGAAGATTCTCCTCGATCCTTTTCGAATTTCCTGGCGGAGGCGCGCGTGGATCCCTGCGAAAGACGTTAATCGTACTCGAGTCGCGTGTTCGAAACTGCAACCCCAACGAGCAACGTTTATAGCGAAATTGCGGTCTCGGGGCCAGACCTCTTAAGATCAGGTCGATTCTGACACCATCCGTAGACGATTCCGCGTGAAATGCGCCCCATTAGCCGGATTTGTACATGCCTCGCGCGCGCGCGCGCGAGAGAGAGTTGCAATTTTGTCTGCCAATTTCTGGAGTACGGTCTGCGAGCTACCCCTTCTCTTCCGAAGAAGATGCATCAGCCAGAAAAATGTATTTATACGTCAATAAATAGATGCGTTTGTCTATTGTCTTGGTACTTGGTCATTGGGAATGTGAAAACATTTATAATCAATTTATAAACGTTGATATAGAGACTTAATCAACTACTTGTTGAAGTTATAAGTTTCAGTTTCCTGAAATAAATTATTTTGAAGTTTGGTGATTTTGTGATAGTCAATGCATTGGAATAGGGGGCAGACTGTAGAAACTAAAGAGCCAGCGACTCCAGTTCGACTAAAACAAACGCGAATCGAAGAACACGGACATCCTATTCACCGCAGGGAGCTGAAAAGTTCAGCCCCGGCGAGCACACTGTCTTCGATGATTCCTGCCGTAGAATTATGGCCGAAGTGTCTTCTACAGAACAGGGGCTGCTAGGTGCATCGGCCGAGTAACACCATGAATCATAGAGGAGTCTCGCACCGCAACGTGTAACATTTCTCATGGATACTGTCCCTGGCTCCGTCTACACGTGACCCAGAAATCGTGTTCCCGGATTCGACAAACAATCCTTCATTCCCTCTTACACCCAACAACTATAACAATTATCCATTCAAACTAAATTCTATTCGGCCATTATACCAATTCCATGAAACTTAACACTTCGAGCGGAAACACACTCGTGGAGCAGGTGAAACAAAAAATAGTAGAAACATCCAGGGCCGGATTATGCCCCGTAACAGAAGTAGCAAATGCTATGGGCCCCGCGCCTTGAGCAAAAAATGTTTAGCTTGTAAAATTTTGTAACATTTGGCCAAAAGTCTTAGATATCTACTTCTACTGAACAGATTATTGTTTCTAAATGTCCATATGTCTCAAAAATAAAATATTAGTGAAATTGAATAAAAAGTTTTAGAGAAAAGACAGATATTTTTTGCTATAACGAAAGAAAAAAAAAAGGTCATTCATTGTGTCTGTGTAAGCGTGGGGCCCCGTCATAACATTTGTTACGGGTCCCGCGCTGGCTTAATCCGGCACTGGAAACATCGGATGAATATTGCTGGTTCATTGTTTACAACCTATTAAAATAATTAAGAGAACAGTTTTTATCATCTTTCGAGAAGGCTATAAATACGTCAATCGAGCTGTTGAATTTTTTAGGTCCATTTTCGGGGCCTACGAAGGCTCAATGAAGAAATAAAAATAATGGAAAAACCACTGGACGGAGTCTAGGAAGGGCAACAGTCTCGACACAAGCGAGCGTTGCGGCGAGATATATTCAGCGTGGTGGCAAGATCATTTCGCAATTTCGCATAACTTCGAGTATCGCCCTGTGGTCGCAGGATCGGCACCCCCTCCTAGTGGCTGGTCCTCGTCCTGGCACCCTCCCCACCTGATCGCAGAGCCTGTTCCCTCCCCATCGTCCCTGTTCTCCGGCAACCGACACCTCATATCCACGGTGTTCTCTCTCCCTCTCGCCGAATGTCTCTTTCTCTCTCTGCGTCTCCGCAGCAGGCAGCCACGACGCTGTACACGAGGCTGCGGCTAAGAGCAGAACGACGTCGCCGACGCCACGCACCCCGACGTCGTCCTGACGCGCTCCACTGACGCTGCGGAGCGGAGATTAATGGCTTCGGACTCTGAAATCCTGGAAAATAAATAGCGGGGGCGCCGGTGGCGAGAGCGAGAGTCCTGCGGAGCAAGACGCGATCTCCTCCCCCCGTAGCGTCTCCCTCTTCCCTCGTCCAGGTTTCGTGGAGTGGGGAGGCCAGTGTGTGCGAGAGAGAATGGATCACGAAGAAGAGAGAATGAGAGATTCCCGAGGGACCTGCCTACTGCTGTCTCGCTGGCCACCGCCATCGCTGGTCCTCCTTTGTGAGGAAGAGCCCGAAGGTTGTCGAAGGGCTGACGCGAAAAGCGGCCGCTGTAGAAATTTATCCGAGCGGAATGCTTTTGTTGGAACCCGCCACCAAATCGAAGCCTCGCCCGCTCTCTTTTTTACGAACCCCGATTTATCGGACACCCCTTCCCCACCCCAAAGATCGAAGATCATTCGCTTTTGTTCTGCTCGCGAATCTGCTCTTGTTTTCTGGAGAAGAGGCTCGCCAGAGGTGTTTGACTGCCCTTATTCGTTAACAACTGTTTTTATTCGATAGCGACTGTTCTTATTCATTTCGATCAGACGCAACAGCACCGATACTCTTTCCACGTCCCCACCGAGTCTTCAAAATATCTTGCATACATATCATTACTTTGTCCTCCATTATGAATTTAGCAGCAATTTGCAACGTCGCCAAACAAACAGTACCCTAAGGCCATCAGTCGGCAAACACAGCGTCTTTTTATACAAAACACTGAACCGAGGTCCAAAGTATAATAGTTAGATACTAGCCCCATGATTTCAGAGCGCATGGAGACCAGAATACCTGTTGGATATCCGAAAGTCATGGCGGAATGTGTGAAGATAGCCATTACGCGGCGGGCTCGAGGTAAATTATATTAAATACTAAATAACCGGTGGAAGACCACGCTCTAATTGTTGCGTCGTTTGCATAATGCCTGGTCTGTAACTACTCTCTTCCCTTTGCTCCCTTTCTATCTCTTTCTCTCATCTCTCTCTCTCTCTCACTCACTCTCTATCTTTCTCTCTATTCTCTACCCTCTTCGTTTCTCTTAATACCCTCTTTATTGGCCTCTCCGCGTATCTCTTCCTTGAATCCACCTCATCCTATCGGCTCTCTTCCCCCTCTACCGTCCTCTTTCTGCCCCTCCCCCCTCATTCGTCGTAACACCAACTAAAAGATTAATTGCTAATTCTTGCTACTGCAACCAGTTGCTACCAAATGCGTACACCGGGTCGCCGTGGGGTCAAGGAACCTAATTCCGCCTCGGCAAAAAACGGGGAGGCGTTAACGAGGCTTCTGGTGATTAGGGCAACGCCGGATGATGCGTGCCAGTGCATATTATGCACCAGAAAAATCTGATTCAATTCCAGCCACCTCTCTAGCCGAAATTTTATCAAAGCATATCAGAATTGCCAACGACACATAAAGTTCGACAATCTAATTAAAAGCCAGTTTACTAATCACGACTGGTGAGTTTCGTCGCCGACGAACCCAGACAGTGATCATCCAATTTGGCGTCTATTTCGAGTGTCCAGGCGAGTCTTTCAAAAATGCCTCGAAAACGAGGAAGCCACGGAGCCCTCGTATGCCGTGGTCGTTCGTCTTCTGTCTCATTTGAGCGTCAGTCCCTGCCATCGTTCTTCCTCAGTCAGCGTCTAGTCACGTTTGCACGGTAGCCATTTGCGAGATTACGCGTTCGCGCTCGCGCTCGCGCGGCTCTCATTAACGAGCGAACGAAAGAAGAGATTATCAACCGGCTAAGCGCGACTAACAACAAACGGGTCCGGGTCCAATCCGAGGGAATACGGCAATTAGAATTATACGCCGCGCCGCGCCCGTTGTCGACAATTTTTCCGTTCCATCACGGTTTTGCCGCGGGGGACTAATTGCAGCTTCGGGAACCGACTTCGATCGCCACCGTTGTGACACTGTTGCCAAACACGGTGATAAATCGCGATACGTGGCCGCACGCGAAATTAATTGCACCCGTGGACCGTGCCGGTACATCGGCGACGCTTCCTTTTGCCGTATACACCTTCGAAAACGACCGATCAACTGGTCTTGGGACAAGAACGGGTCCACTGTCTTGAAATAATAAAGCCTCGGCGCGGCGTACCGGTTCATTTGTTATTCAATTTCCATGGGAGATCCTGGTGGTCTGCTTCGTTAGCCTCTGGTAAACGAATATGGGACAGTCTGATGCCATACTGATTAATTTCTTAAAGCGAGGAGAACGGTAAAACGATGACACTAGATGTATCGAACAGATAGTGATAACCAGACAGCGGATATTTATGCAAAATAAAAATGTTCTACAACGATAGCGGGATAGTAAGAGTTAAATAAAAATTCGTTTCATCCCTTAATAAATATTGAAAACATCCTAATAATATTTTTAGATTTTCCTAGTCTACTGTTTTACATTTCGTCCGTCCGATTTCTTCGTAAATGCATAAAAAAGCCGCAGTCTAATTACAAGAAATAAAGATTAACGCTAAAACTACCTTTCACGGTGAAATTCATAAATGGTGACGCAAATTAAATTGACTTTCAAGTGGTGGATGCGAGTAAACATATTGGACAGAGATTGCCGGCGAAGATTGGTGGAATGACAACGAAGTCAAGCGAAGTGGTTGGTCGCATTCCTGAACGATGATTTTCGTAGCTGCACACACGGGGTCCATGGGGTGGGTATATCAGCAATAGGGGGGTCGGGGCAAGAGGGGGCCCGGAGAGAGGCTAGATTTGATTCGTAGGGGGATAGAACGGATCGAGTACGGTGTCTGCCTCGACAGACACGGGGGAGATGGCGGCGTGCAGCACCGTACCAAAGCAATATCCATAGGAACACCCCGTGTCAGAGGGAGAGATGCAGAGACGTGCAATCAATCACGAGGGACCCTGCTGCCACGTCCGTGGCCCTCGTATCAAACGTAACGCACGGTAAACATTTTTAACTTTGCCACGTTATTAATATTCGTTGCGCCCCAGGAACCTCTCTCCCTCCCTCCCTCCCTCCTGTTCTTCCTCTCTTCCTCCCCTCTTCCATGCAACTTTTTTCCCCTCGGTATTGCGTTCTCTGTTTTTGTTAATCAATTTGCCGCGCAGATGCTTCGCTGCGGCTCGATTCGTGGCAATCGCGAATTGGTTTTGAATTAGAATCGCTTTTCCTCGAGTCAGATCAAATCAAATCGTGGTAGAAATTGGCTACCAGTGTATCTTCATTTTTTATTTTTATATTCGTGATCCTGGTTTTCGATTTTTATTGTTTTTCGTTGCATATCTGTATTTTTATGGTTGAAATGCTGGTTTTATAATTTTCGTGGATTTTGTTTTACGTATTGTAGCAATAAAGATGTGCGGAAAATTTTTATTTTTACAGACATACGATGTTATTTTCCTTATTTTTCAAATTTTCTGTGTAGTATAATTGTACTCTGATTGCATGAATTTTATGGTTTATTAAAATATGCTTCTATATTGACCAGCAATTATTTTGTACTTTTATGAATTAATTTTGTTAGAGCGACACCAGGAGGCGATAATGCTAACACCAATTGTGCTCTACACGCACAGAAATTAATACAAACGTTAGAACATTTTAAATCGCAAGCAGCACGAGCAAAAGGTACCATATTCCGGCGTTTATTGCAGCCCGCTGTTCGTTTCGTGATGAACATTTGTGAATCACGCCGTGTGAACCAGAAAACAAATGAGCATAATCTGCGACCTCTGCCGCGCGCCGTACTTTCCTGCATTTTTTATTATTAAGACCATTCGGAAGTCTTGCGATTTGCGACACGATTACCTTAACAATGATTTGTTACCCTTACGTCAAGCTGCACAATAAGGAACATAATTGAAGCACTCAAGAATGAGGACAATAAAATTCAATAAAATCGTTCTGTGTATATTTCACATCAAGAATATAATTTTTTATGGATCGTGTGATTTCGGCAATTAAAAGAAAACCGGACATAACAGCGCGTAAGGTCAAAGTACTTGGCGTAAAACTGTATACAGAATCAGTTCCGCGATTCCCGAAACGGAGCAGCGAAACGTCCAAAACGAGGAGAGCGACGGTAATTGATATTAATTCCCGTATCGTAGGTGCGCTTTCAATTACGCGGGCCGACATGCTCGCCAGGATCACATTAGACGTAATGCGCAGGAAATGTTTTTAACTCCAGCGCGTTATTAATATTCGTTAGAGGTCTTGACTCTCGCGGCCTAGCTAACTCCTCCATATTAACCTTTTTGTTGTATTAACGCGCATTCCACCGCCGCTAATCGCAATAATGGAAATTAATAATCGGCCCGTCGTTAACGTCACGCACAAATAACTGTTATTTATGCCTAATAATTCCCGCGTGCCGCATCCGACGCGCGAATAGAGATCACGCTTTAAAACCCATTCGATTTTAACAGGGTTCTGCTTCCCAACCCCTCGAAAATTTTATCATTTCAAACTCCCTAAATTTCATAATGTCCAGAGTTAACGACGAAATTTTTAAATAGCGCAAATTACAAATAATTTGCAAATAAATGTAGTTGCTATATTTTTGGGAGCTGTATCGTTAAAAATGAGTGCACAGGAATATTTGCAAACAACTCAACCCTCCCCCCGATGCTATTGTAATTATTAGACGTACTCGATGTTACAAGAGTCAGACGACATAAATATCGCCTCAGCACGAGGCCCCATGTTATCGTTCCATATTGATGCGGACACCATACCGATCATTCCACTCCCTCTTTGGTTCCCCTAGCTCCTATTTCTTCCCCCTGGTTCGCGCCATGGAGGAAACTCGTACCATTAGCTGCAAGTACACCCGCTTACGCGTTCTTCAAACTTTTTTCCCTGTACTCTATTACATCAACAAATGATCCAAGGATCGAATAGAAAGAGTGCCAGCAGAGAATTACAAATTTCCTTGCTGTATCCAACGAATCAATACGGTATCAACAAACCAACCACTCGAGATTCTAATTTCATCCATTTTCCAGAAATTATTTCAATCTCAATACACTACTCTTTAATCGAACTTTTCATAAACGCGTATCGAGTCAAAATTTGCTGACATTTTTGGTAATCTACAATATTGTTCAGAGAATTCCAGCGTGAATGAAAACTTCGGTGGAGAAAATTCTAAATTGCCGAGGAAGAAGTTTCCCGGCTCGGGGACGAAAATCAAGAAAATGGTGGGCGACGCGACGGTCGCAGGACGCTGTTTTATTTTACAGAGTGGTTTCCGAGGGGGAACGGAATGGGCGTTTTGGCAGCGAAACGGACCCTCCTAGGAGTTCCCGAAATTTCGTTCAATTACCGGCTCTCGCAGAGAGGGAGCTTGTAGCTGTCGGGAGCGTTTAACAAGGACCACGTGTGTAAGACAATTCTCGATGGTTGTTACGGTCTCCAGGCCCGTTGCACGGAACGACAAACAACAGGATCCAGCTGCCGCTGTTTCTGCCCACGCAACGGCCAACAAACGTCAGAACTGTAATCCGGATGAAATTAAAGCGCGGAATTAGCAGTGTCAGGTAAATACGCCGGACGCGGCGCTAGCCGACGCGACGATCTCACCGCGGATAACGCGATCTTCAGATAAAAATACGTTATTAAACTAGTCTTCGCGATTCGCGTCGCGAAATCTGCTAATTTTAGCTGCAGAGTGTCGCCGGCGTTTGTCTGGCCTCGTTTGATTAATGCTGGCGAATTATTAGACGCGCTTAGACGCGCGCGAAACGGCATATTGTTGATACCGGTGTGGTAAATGTTACTTGCGAAACAATTTCAAACCGAAACAAATGATCACAAGCAATCGAAAAGAATGATTATAAGTATAGAATTTGAAATAGGACGCTAGACGGTGGTTGTCAAAATGGCCGCTTGGACAGCTAGATAGCTCGAAAGACTGATTAATGGCCCCGAAAGAGGAGACTCAAATAAGGTCTCCGCAGATTGAAACCCAGAAAATATAACTTTGTAATCCATAAATCCAGTGGAACGTTCAGCGGGCACAGACCGAGCGATTAAAAACTAACCGCGTGGCCGATTATGTAATTAAAATGGTACTCGTTGTAATTGGCGTATAGAGCGTACAGTATAACGAGAGCTTTCTAAAATTTCCGAAGATAATTACGCGTGCAAGGCGAGATTATCGGCGGTCCACTAATTACGGGGCTAACGCGCATCGTTTCTCTTTTCCAGCTATTAGCAGCCGAAGTCGGCGAGACGTTGTGCACTATGATTCCGGAGGATCCAACTTCCTTATCTGCTGAAACGGTCCTGGAATCGCATGGAACTCGAGAGATCTGGGAACTTCGACGAAATTAGACTTTCCCAAATTTTAGCCTATCTTCTCGACGCTAAAGTGACAGATTTGCAAATTTTTTAAAATTGTCTGTAGAGATACAAATTCTAAATAGAAGCAGTAATAATAAGAATAAAAAGCAGGATGCTCGAACGGCTGTCCTAAAAATGTAAAAAATTCCAGACACCTCTCCAAAAGTAATAAAAATTATTCCGAACCCTAACCACAGCTAATTTTTTATTTCTCCGGGCTCATTTACTATGAAACGCCAAAATGATCATTCCCCCACTCCCAACCGCATCGACATCGTCCAGAGTCGAATTTATGTAAAACACAGAGGCAGACTTGAAGAACACATTAAACGACCACCACTCGATTCTAAATCGCTGTCCCCTTAAAGTTAACCGCTCGCCGTAAAATATCGCGGTTATGTTAATTCCTCGTACTCGGCTGCTCGGTTCATCGACAGTTACGTAATTATGTTTTACACGCGACGCGGAATATTTTCCAACGGGGAAGATTGAGTTATACTTTCGCGGCTCACGAAGCCACTTATGTAGTCATTAAGGGATCATTAATCTTGTCCTGCGCTATAAGCGACAACGGAGTCATTGTTGGAACAGGTGCTACTTCCGAGGCGGCTCACGGGAGACGGGGGATCATTAGGTAAATAAATGGAATCGGTGTCCGGCAGGAATCACGGAATCGATGACGGAATTCTTGGCGATAAGACAAATCGAACGTCCACTCTGACTTTAATTAGGAAAATTACGGCGCGGATGTTAAATATCTGCGACAACACTCACTCGACCTGTAGACGCGATTTTAGAAAGTCGAAATCGTGGACGTGCTTCCTTGATAATTAATCAGCCTCGATCGACTTGTCTGGTGTCTTTCGGCAATGACTTAAACACAATTAGACTGATGATTACGAAACTTGACTCACATATTCAAACGTAACAGACAACATTTATATTTTATTAATTCTAATTTAATGAAGTAAATTATTAATGAATATTGTAGTTCACTATTTATTTTTGAGAAAAATGTTCAATTTAATTCTGCATGATGGAAAAGCGACTCAATAAACAGCTAACAATTCTGAAATTAAAGATCTACGTGTTCCGATTGTTGGAGGATATAATAGTAATTTTCCAGAGACTATACCACAGTTTGAACTCTAATTAAAGCGTCTAGAGCTCGTTAACGCACTCGAGAACGACTCATTAAGTAAAATTAGTAAATTCTTCCGGTATTTTCCTCGATGAAGAGAAGAAGCTGACCGATGAGAGCAGCATCGATCTCCTCTGTTTCCACTTATAGTGTTCCGTGGCCCATTTTGGGACCATCAATCGGCCCAGCGAACATAATGGAGACCGAACCGACGCGTCGGCGAAGGAACGCCGAAAATATTCGGTAAGAAACGTAAACGACCGCGATTTGTCAGCGGGACGACTCAATGTCTCTCTGAGAGAGTCTTCTCTGTCTTTCTTTCTCCCTCTCTCTCTCTCTCTCTCTTTGTCGAAGTGTGTCGGCGTCGCGGAATCCGCAGATGCATGATAAACGGAATTGAAAGACAAATAAACGGCTCGTGGCAGTGCGAAGCGGTTGATGAATGGAACGCGTGATGGCCGCGGTGAAAAATCGTCCGAGGTGTCCCTTACAATATGGGCTCGTAACCGGGGACCGGTAACAATTTTTATCGGGACCAAAAAACAAAAAAAAAAGTATCGAATCGCGTTGGCGGAAAAAAAATCCCCACCTGATTTTGTATGCATCGATTCTAGACAAGACTTCGGGGTTAATCTGCTCTGCGAAGTCTGCTGGGAACAAAGCGATTCTTTTTGTTTATTTTTTAAAGTTGGATTTTCTCTTTGGATACTTTAGATTAATTGCTGTTGAATTTATTGTGTGTTTGATTTTGTGCAGAACACTAAAAACATTTAATGAATTTACAAATAGTCATGTAGTTTTTTTGAGTCACACAAATAATTTTTATTTTGCATGAAATCCGCGGTAATAGTAATGATCAATTTATTGGTAGCGGATTAACAGAATAAGAAATTCGTCCGGTGGTTGTTCCAGGGAATGTTGCTACTAAAATGTTTGATCGAAACGGCTCAAAAATCTAGGAGCGTGTTGCTAATTCGGAAAGTTTCGAGCGTAATAAATCGCAATTAACGGAATCGCCGGATTTTCAAGGAAGTTTTGCCCCGACCTGGATACACAGGAGATGAGAGGGAATTTCGACGTCGAGGCGCCAGAAGATCGGCGGTCCCGATCTGATGTAAATTGATTATTCAGTGGAAAACGGAGGCGACGATGTACGATAGGGCGCGGGAGGCTTAAGCGTTCGTTTAAATTAATTCACGAGGTTGTTAGGCGTAAAGTGTGGTATTAGTTATATTAGCCTGGTGTTAATTATTACGTGAAATCGTGTAAAATAGCTTATTGTGTGCAAAATTAGCCCACCGTCGCGGCAGCGTTCGTTATGGTTCCCGGCGCCTCTCCGCGAATAAATATTTCGTTCCATCAAGTATGCATGTAATTTGTTGGAAGAAACGATACGCGTGACTTGTACGCGACGCATAAATTTTGCCGCAGGTGCTGTACGGGTTTTTACCTGTTTTTCTTGTATAAAATAAAGCTCTTATCGCTGGAGCCATGCCGTGCCGCTTCTAGTCAGTCAATTTTGTATTTATTTCTCATTTTTTACCGAGCATATCTACTTAAAATGGACGCAGTAATATTGTATTTGCTTTGGTAGATTGACGAAAGTTGGATTTTGCAGTATAATGAATGGTATGATAGAGCAATGTATGCAAATTGTTTGGAATTGTTGCTGCGCGTAGATAGAAATGGTAATTGGCCATTAATTCCTCGTTAACCTAAAATTTACGGCCATTTGCGCATACTTCTTAGCTTTGTCAGCCGCTTTACCACCTCGCCTAAGTTCAAAGCATCTATCGCCGGTTTCGCCGTACTCGAGGCAACGCGACCGCGACGATTATTCGACAGAATACGTATTCTTCGATTCACTATGATTTATGGTCACGCGTCGTGGGCGTCAAACGTTCGCGCCGGAAAAAAATTGATTTATAGCGCCGCGACTGATATCAAAGATTCAGGATTTCCCGTCTGAACATATCCGTAACGCACACACGATCGTTCTTTAATTAAATGTCTCGCTTATTAACTTGTCGTACGATTGCCCATTGACCTCAGCCGTGGCAGCGACTCCGAGGGACATTTATCTTTGCTAAATTACAGAGCGCTCACTATCATTTTCCGCTTCTGGACATACAACTTCGCCGCGATATTAATTGCCGGCCGTTGTTAGAGCTGCCTTGTTTCGTACCCGATCGATCTCACGAGGAAAATTCCATTTCAACAAGTGCAATTTTCCTAATTGTTTAACGATCGCCGAGGACCGATAATGTAATTGGGTTCAAACTCGGGAGACAAAGACTCTCTCGGATCGAACCTATCACGAGGAACCTTACCACGTTCCTTAATCCGTGCAGCGTGTAATTATTTCAAATTGAAATTTCAATCGACACAGCGAAAAACGCCGATTTTTTACTCGTAACATCCGTCCACGATAAATCGAAAGCAGTTAAGGTAGCTAGCCCGAAAATTTTCCTTTACGTTGCTCGAAAACGAACCCAAACTCGAGTCCCGAATCTCCTTGACTTTCCACCCCAATTTCGCAACTACGGCTGAAGTATGCGGCGTTTAGATGAATAAAGGGACCCGCAGCACTAAGGGCCCAGGGTCCCGGAATGGTCAGGAATCCCACAGAACCAATTGTTCCTTCATATTCACGTGTTTCCTTTGTCTTCCCGGTTGCGCAACACGTTTCGACCTTGGCAGAGAACAATATCGCGGGCTATTCGCAGGTCTGTTTCGGCTCGAAGAAACCCGGCATCGTTCCAGGACAGGCTACACACATACACGTGTCACGCCGCGTTTTCCTTCGAAGCTGCAGCAATTTATGGGGCCCGAAAATCGTCGCAATGCTACTTCTGAGGCCACGGGGCTCGCCGACATCTGGCTTTTTTCTTGGCCGGCCCGGATGGCCTCTCTTTGTCGACTCCACGGGGAAACGAGGATTTATGTCGCGCCATTCGAAACTGGACGATTTGTATCGTCATCGTGTGGCAAATAAGCCAATTCCCTTAACGGGGACCGTCTTGTGAATTGACAACGTGTTCTCCAGACCTGCTCACTATTTTTCGTGTGTTAAGTTGTTACGCGTTTCCGTTAAGAAGCACGCTTATAGTCTACAATTTTAATATTAGAGTGCGGATTTTTATGCAAAATAGAAATTGTCTGCAACGATTGCAAGAGACAGGAGCCAAATAAAAATATCTTGCATCCTCAAAACATTTTATAGAGTTGAAAATAATATTCATTCTACTTATTCATTTTATTACTTATTCATCTTTCTATTGTAAAGTTGAAGATCTTGTTTTATTTGTTATCGCGTCCCGATAATAATAGAGTGGTAATGGATTACGTGGCCGAAGTAATATGGCTGGTAATACTTCGTATTCGTTCATAATCGCCCCCTAATCCCGGCGAATGGCGGCCAACGGTGCCGCTGCAGTCTGATTAAATTACGAATCGTGTAATGCGAATTGTTACAACGCTAAAGCTGCTTGCGGATATTCAGCCCGCGGTTAATACGATTTTATCCGCGGACGATAAATTTTATAAGCTCGACCCGAGTGTTGCGTCGCTGGAGTGCGTTTACGATCTTATTTCGACAGTGTTTCGAATGCGAGATGCAAGGAAGATTACACTTGCTGTTCAGAATTTAGTCGGGGCAACTGCCTTTTAATAGATTGCATTTTTCCGGGACGGTTTTTGCAGTGATATTTACGAAAAAAAGAATCGTTTCACAAAAATCTCCTCCGCGAAATACCAGAGACTGAGTAAATACAAAAATCTTAAATCTAATCGTGCCAATTAAAAGCGAATTCAACACTACTTTCCACCATAAAAATTTATGTTTTTCTTCAAGAAAATGCTGATAGAATTCTTCGATGCGACCATACAATAGCTCTTCAAATCCTCGTTTCCCCGTCGCTAGCTCGATCCACGCACTCGAACTCGCTGTCGATCGGTGTCCCCGTATGCGATCAAAACAAGGAACAAGAAATCGCATGCAGAACGTACTCACCGATTTCTCAGAAGATGTTTCGAAGAAGATGTTTGGAAAGAGAGGTCCAAACTGGCGACGACGTCACGGCACGCTGCTTCCTCGTCCGACGTGAAACGTAAACTGACTCGCAGACCGCACCGAGACCGTGTTCCTATGGTGCTCTATAAAAAGTTTATTGCTCGAACGCGATACCAAACTTTTTTCAAACCAGGTTCATCGGAACGATCGACGATCATTGTATAGTTTTAATGGGATCGTCGAACAATGACGCGGTTTGTGGCCGATCAGGCTTCGACGTGGTCACGCGGTGTTTTATTGATTCGGTAGTAAGAATACCAGGTGGGTATTGAAATTCTTTTGAAGACGCTTTGTGGTCGGGATATTGTTGATCATCGTGCGAAAAGATGCGCCTTTTTGCCGATTTACCAATTGCGAAAGTAGGATGAAAACATTGGGTAACTTTGCCGGAGATGTTCGTTTATGGTGTGCAGCGTGGTGTGCCATTTGTATGCAAGAAATACGATGGTTGTTAGATTTTTAGTAGTACATATACTTGCAATTTTGTGTTCAAACAGAAGAAAATTAAGTGAAGGTTCCAGTTAGATGGAAGCATAAATTTTAAGAATAGATTCTAGCATACATTTTGTAATGTTGAACACAGTAGCAGCTAAAATCTACATGTTTTCTAAGCAAATAGTGATTTATTTAAACAATTCAGAGGTCAACTACAATCTTTAGAGAATTTAATAATTCAACTTAAGTGTTATACACGAACAAAAATCCCATTACATGTTTTAGGCAGAGATTTGCCTAAAAATCTTATTAATTATACTTTTCTAGCACTGCATTTCTCTTAAATGGGAGTGTGAACTGTGAACAGCAAAAACATTGTTGCTCTTGTTCTTTTATTTAAATTCAGTGAATTCTTCGTTAATATTAAACTTTCTATTGGGTCTTGTATTCTTAAAAATAAGAGTATCGGCAAAAGTTTCATCGAGAAGATGGCGGCAGAAGGCAATTGTACAGCAATAAAATCATACAAGCACTAATACTATTTTATTAAACATTACGACAGTGTAAAAAATACCGAACTACAAAATGAAGATCAAAAAACAGCTCTGAAAGCCATAAGAACCTGTAAAATTTAATTCGCTTAAAAGATGGCGGCGCAAGGACTAGTGCACATCAAGAAAATCATAGAAACGTTTAACAAAAAAATGTGTTAAATATTATATATTACTTTAACCAAAGTTAAAAAGCAATTCTACAAACCAAGAACCAAAGAACAGCAGCGCTCAAACATTAAATACATACTCCAAAACTAAAATCAAGCTCAACTGCACGATCCGAGACGCAATCAAATAGATCTAAAAAAGGAATTACCTGGAGGAATTCGCGTTTTCCAGATTCTACTCGTGGCGCGGCCATCGTTCCGATGACTCAGGGGGCCGTCCGATAACAATGAAAAATCGGGGCTGTAGTCATCGAATCGCGGATGGTGTCCACGTCGCGGATCAAAGGATATTCCCCGGAATATCAAGGAATCGAAGCGGGACTTGCACGACGGAAAATGTTCCAGGTAACGTTCTGCTAAAAAGATAGATAGAGAAAGAGAGAGGGAAAGAGTAGAAAAAAAAAGGAAACATCGATCGGCACCGTTCACGATTCGTCCGCGAAGGTGGCAGCACCTCGCCAAGCGATTTCGCGTCGGCGGGGGTAGCCATTGATGGCCGCGTTTTTTCTTTTTGCTCCTGTTTTTTTGTGTTCCCGGTTGTTTTTTCACGTCCCTCTATTCCTCTCGTAGTTGGCAGATTAGGCTAATGCGATGGACCAGATGAGATATGGGCCAGCGAATCGGAGTACAGTACCGGCACGGCAGGGGCGTGACTGTACCCTGGAAACGGCCGTGCCCCGGGCCACAGTCACGACGTGAACTAAGTGCTGGGTGGAGCCCCGTCTAGGCACTACCTACTCGATGGAACCATCATCCTCTCCCTCGAATGTCACGGGGGCAACCTAATGGCTGCCAGCCACCTCCAAAACGGCGCCAATTTCGAATCAGTCCGACAGTACCTTCGCGATCCTCGATCGACTTCCGCCGGACCACGTTCCCGGCGCCGCTAGATCATCGCTCTAACCTCGATCTAATCCCTCTTCGACAACCACGTTGCTTTTCCGAATTCTTTTTGTGATCTGATCGGCTAATAATTGGATTTATTCGTGAACTGCAGATCCAGGTTGTCGATAATGGTAATTAGATGATTATACCGTGATGGTGGGACTTCGAGATCGTTCTAAGCTGTGTCTAATCACTCTTCAGCTACCATCCAGTCCGTTTCAATCGTTTTTGGCTGTCTTGTCGAATAATTGTTGGATTTATTCGCGAACTGCAGATCCAGGTTGCTGATAATGGTAATTAGATAATCATACGATGGTTTTAGACATTAGTCCTTGGTTGGTGAGACTTTAAGATCATTCTAAGCTGTGTCTAATCATTCTTCGAGTACCATGCTGCTTTTTGGATTCTTTTAGTCCGTCTTGCCAAGTAATAATTTAATTGAAGCATAGAACAGCAGGATTAGGTTATTTCTTACGGTGATTAGATGGTTATACGATGCTTTTAGATGTCCATCCTTGGTTAGTGGGATTTCATGATCGTTCTAGGATGTGCTCAATCCCTCTTTAACTGTTGTGTAGCTTGCTCCAATCCTTGTAGGTTGTTTTGTTAAATAGTAATCGAATTTATCAAGGACCTTCAGACGCAGGTTGTTACTAATGGTGATTTAATCATCGTACGATAATGTTAGGTACTATTTCTCTGCCATGTAGCTTATCTGAAGCCTGTTAGTCTATTTTACCAAATTATAGTTGAATTTATTTAAAAACCTGCATGTCCAGATCATTGCTAATAGTAAAATGACTCGAATGGTAATTATATTACATAATTTAGACATTAATCTTCACGAGACCCGAGCCTGTAGGCTTTAAACCAGGATTACAACCTGTCCTTCTAAATTCTAATTTTCTAGCAGCCAGTTCCGATTATTATATCAAATATCAAATATCAAATATCAAATATCATCGATCAAATATCAAAGAGTGCATAAACAAATATCAAAGCAAGACTGTATAAACAAAAATTGTTACTTGAATCTATCTTGACCCAAAACTCGCAACCCAAAATTGAATGACAATGCGAAAAGGAAGCCAGCCTTCTTGAGATCATCGTTAACCGAAAGTTGATTAGAATTTTAGTCGCGAGAGTGGCCGCGTCCCAGGCAAATGGCACGGAAATATAAAACGGTAGAACTCTAGTAGATGCCCGCGAGTAGAGTGACTCATATGTCGCCTGCCATCTTCATGTTACACCCCATAATCTATACAAAATGTGACAGGATTCATCACTTCCGGCAGATTTCACAAACCAGTCAAAAGCTGACTGATGCTCAGCTTACGAGCTAATCTTCTCCAGTTAAAACCACCAAAAGTTCCCCCAATAACCAAACAATTATAATCTCCATCCGAATTCCAAACTCGATCAAAAACAGCATAATCCATAGCCATCTTCATCAAACTCATCCAAACCTCCACCACCTGGAACAAACGAAACGTGTATTACTCAACAGATTGGTGGCTCTCGCGACAATCTAAACCACCCAGCGCATCGCAAACAAACATAAAATCCTGACAACGACACGACACGACACAGCAAATCCCCGGGGCAAACTGTATATGTAGTACGCCGAATCTACGGTATACTAAAAAATCTATCGACAGGTGAGAAGAGATTACATCTCGCTAAGTCGAACGTGCACGACCAACATGAGCGACAGACGCTGTCCGGCGTCGTCAATCGCGAGAAATCCCGTCAAGCTTCGTGCAAAAATCAACAAAGCCCAGTCGCGGCGCGGCGCGGCGCGGCGTGTCTCCGGCATAATTCATCGCAATAACTTCTCCCTTAGAAGCGGCGAACGACGCGAAAACACAGAGCACGCTGCTCGCGAAAAAAAAACACGGTTTCGCCCGGATCGGTGAGCACTTTTCAGTCGATCGGGCTTCGGCCGGGATATTTTTTCACGTCCGTTTGTCCGTTTCAATCCCCTGTTCAGCCCCGTTCTCCTCATCCATCTGCCTACCGATATGCGTCCGGGGGCATATCTCTCGGCCACTTTTCAATTTCGTCCGACGAATTTCCCAGCAACCTCTCCTACCCCCACCCTCTACCGCCCCTAGCTACCGATCGGCTCAATCTGCAGGCTCAATTCGCCGGAACATAAATCCGGGGAAAGTTTCTATTATTTAACCGGTTTGTTTGATTATTTACTTTGCGCCGGTCAAACGTCGAACCGGTCAAGGCGGACACCAGGGGTTGAAAGGTACGGATACGAAAATTAGCGGGCGTGCCAGGAGGCTCGACTCTCTCACCCCTTTAACACCCCCCTAAAACCCACGGGGATACTGCACACCGGTGTCATCGGAATATACGGCTAATTGCGAGGATGTTTTGTTGGCCTGTCGGAACTCGAGACCATCTCCCCTTACAAGGTTTTGCATTTAGCCTTTCCGTATCGACGACACGTACAGCACGGAACTCCGCGGAAACCGGGGGAAGTTTCTACCCTAACTTCACCACCAAAGCGTTAATAGACGGCCCTGCGCATGCTGCGAGTTCGTTTTTCCCTGAGCTTAGGGTGACGAGCCGGATTTTGATGCTAAGATGACCGAGGAACGTACGTGGCTTGGGGACATTTTTCTAGGATCTGTTTGTTAACACGTTGACCGCCGCGTCGGTCATACATACAATATGGCTCACACAATTCTTCTGATATCTTTAACCCTTAGCACTCAACAATATAAAAATATTGTTCACATTATTATTTTTGTTCGTATTTAATAAACTACTAGACAGTTACATATTACATGAGATATTGTATCAGTTTCATATTTGCAAAAAGTTAAAAAAAATCGTATAGAATGGACATATTCTATAATGGAAAAATCTTTGTGCAAAGTGCAAAGTGCAAAGGATTAAAAATTAATTCTGTTCGTAACACAGTTGCTCGAACGGAACGTCATTGCTAACAAAAATAGCAAAGGAAATACCTCCAAAGAAAATTATTGTCAATTACATGTACTTTAAAGTTAGAATTATTTTAAATAATGAAGATATAATATAGAAGGAGATAATAGCACGACAATATTATAACAGTACAGTATATGGTAACAATAAAAATTGCCAGGAAAATGCTCCAGACAATACAAAATTTTCATGGCAACTCCAAGACAATACCAGTCAAAATTAATAGATAGCAGCAATCCCAGAGTCACGAGACCTTTCCGACCAACTGCGTACAACAAGAGACAAGACAGTGACAATGACCAATCGCAGACGGTACCAAGCCCAGCACAAAGGGTTTTCCAATAATTTTGATGTATCGATCGCGACCGCGGCGCGCGGCGCGGCGCGGCGCGGCGGAGCGATCTTATCGTGCGTACAATCGTCGAATAATTCTCGGGGCGTTCGTTGGTGCCGGGGCTCCGATTGATTCGTTAATTAAGTCGTGGAAATACTTTTGCGCGCACGCGACAGGACGTATTAATCGGCGAGCGCCGGAGGTCATATATTGTTTGTGACGCTTTAGACGCGAACATTGATTGCGAGAGAGACGCCGGCGTCGCGTTTGCACGAGGAGAGACGTGGTGTGTCGAGGGGGTTGGTTGAGGGTTGCGGGGGTGGCTGTCCCGGGGGAGGAAACGAAGGAGAGGGGGCGGCGATATTATTGATTTATGTGCCGTTCTACGTTATGTATTCTAGCTCCTACACCAAGGCACCGAATGATCCGGACCTGGCCTGCAACCGTTCTCCAACGGTTTGAGCTTCGACTTTGAATATTTCGACGACGGGGACACCCTCTACAATGTAGAGTCTACACGATCTACTTCCTCTACCCTAAGCGTGAACATTGTATTTCTGACGGTGGATGTCGGTTTGAATTTTCCTGGTAAATTGCTGCAGCGAAATTGAAACGATTTTTGTATTCTGTGACTGCTATCAGGCCGGCAGTTTTAGGGGATTGTTAGACGAATGTTTGCGAACTTAGGGGTGGATATTAACCATAAATAGACTAAGCTGTTGATGCTGAATGAAATTGTCTGTACAGATTTATTTGACAATCGTTTTAAAAGGAATTAGTAAGAACGGCGAAAACACACCCGTTTCCTTTTTTTTACGTACAACGTTCTCTTAGATAAAATATTTGATTTTTTCTTGTCAGCATTGTAAGATGTATTTCTTCAAAATATAATACAAATATGGTTAGCCATTATCCAATATCATTCGTATTCAACTTTCCCAAGGGCTGCGTTAAAGGAAAATTGAATGAATTTTTTAACCAACCACATATTTCTGAGAAATGCAAGATTTACGAGTGTCAACACTAGTCAAGCTAGCTGATCAATCTGCTGGAAGTGCCTTCTTTGATCATTTCTGCAGCTTCCTAAGGGATCCAAGACCTAGATCATCGTCACCAACGCTGTCGTGCCTAAGTGTAGGAGGATTAGGGTGTTACAGGAGCTAGATATCGCTCGAAGGGCGCGTATCAGAGCGAAACGTGTTGGTTCCTGGGCGTCGAACAACCGCGAATCCGTGACAATTGTCTCGATCATGGCGCAGGCCCGTTCGAGCGCAGTAAATCGCGGCCGATGATCGCGGGGGACAGACGTCACGGAAGCGGGCCGCGATCATCGAGAGGGAAGCGGTCGGCCGCGATATCAATTATCTTCGATGCGAATTACGGTTTCGCGAACCGGTCCGGCGCAGCTGGTGGGGGAAGTTGTGCGTGCCGGAAGTACAGTTTGGGGATGAGCCCTAGGGGGTTGGCTAGCGCGAAGACAGAGACAGTGAGCCGCAGAGAGCGACAGAGAGAGAGAGAGAGAGAGAGAGAGAGAGAGAGAGAGAGAGGGGGGGTAGGAAGCGCCGAAAATTGATGTATTCCCTATGCAAAATAGCAGAAGCACGGCGCTAGTAGTAGCTGGACGACACGCAACCAGAAATCCTCTATGGCTCGGTATCTCTATCTTTCTCTCTCCCTATCTCTTGGCTCGTCTGTCTCGCGTCTTCTACTACAACCGCCACCGGGCTCCGTCACCTAAACAGAATCGAGAGCGGTATAGGAGCAATTAACACTCTATTAACACTAACGACGCTCATACGTAACAACGGTGCCGCAGGGATTGGATTTATGGTCTGCTAATGGGGGTTACTTTATGCGTTATGCATCCGTGCGCGACGCTGAGCGCCTGAATTTTCTAGGAGATCAGGATTCTTCGTGGAATAGAGGATTTGAGGATTCCTTGGGCTAGGGAAGTCCTGGATCAGTGAGGTGAAGCCTGAACACCCTTGAGCACCTCTAGAACTTTGGAGTCCTAGATCCTCTCAGTTAGTCTGCTCTAACAGAACATATGTCGTTGTTGATGTGTACGTGTGTGTGTGTGTGTGTGGACATCTAGCAAATTTATTGTATAAATTATGTAATAACTTCTCTCGAAAGTATAAATTAAAAATTCGATAGAATTTAGTAAAATTATTATTTCTTTTGGATCTATGCAAAGGCTGTTTCTTTCCACTTTCTTAAAATGTATCTATGAAGCACTATTCTAGTCAGACAGTTTAGGGGTTGTTTCTTCGGACGCAAGGCGAATGTTCCCTCCGAGCACCGAAGGACGCAATGATCATAACCTAATTCCCGGTTTGTAGGGATCGAAGGCCCGGAAAAAGGGAGAAGCAGGAAACAGGTGTACGCGTAATCTCTCCCCGGCGAAACGCGAGTAAACAAGAAAGTTAGAGGGCTCACCGTTCGTCGAGTGCAGCGGAGTCGAGTGCCAAAGTTCATCGTGAGATCCTGCCCTCCTCACGGAGACGCGGCAAGGCCGGTAAAGTGATAAAGCGGCCATAAATTCTGACCGCCATCCTCCCACCAAGCCCCTCTATCTTGCCAGGCTCTCTGCTCCAACCGTCTCTTCCTTCCCCATCGTCTCTCTCTCCCTTCTCCATTAACCATGTTGCTCCTTGTCGGTCACCTCAGCAACCTGAATGCACCTGCAACAACGGAATTGGCAAAGGTCAGCGAGCGGTTTCGTTGCCTTAGACTCACTGCGTTGCTGATACTCACTCGAGTCCTCCATTCGATGATAGCAGAAAAATTCGCTGGATAATTAATGAAGAAGATGAATTTGTTGGTATTGGATATGCTTACCTTGTCGTGGTTTGTTAAGGTTTGTGTTAGTTGATGCTGCGATGGATTAGATGAGAGGTTCAGATTCTATTGTGCAGCACTATCTCAGAAAGTGTTGTCTATTTAGGAGTTAATGCGTTCAATTCTACCAGACCGTCCTTGGCCGTGAATAGCCCTCAGAGACCGCGTCAATTGATCCAACAGACATCCTTGTCGATGCGCAATATTGATCTTCACCCAGTTAGCTACTTCAATTCTGATTCGAGTCAGGGGAACAAACTATGAACCATGTCCTGAAGATCGTCTTAGCTACCACTGCTGTGTACAACATTTTATTCTTCTAACTTGAAGAGATCAACCCTTTTAGCAAGCTGTCTTCAAAATATACAAATTTCATCCTTCTTCAATATTTACTGTTTTATAAAATACAATTGTTGCAAACTATCATGTGAGAGACAGCTAAGATGATCTTAGAAGGTTACCCTACAAATACATTGGGCAATGTGGAAATTTCAATTAGTTCGAAAAACTAGGTAACATTACTGGAAGTGAAGAGACTATACAATGCGAATAAAGAATTCTTTAAACAGAAGGAGGCACAATAAAATGTTACGATGCTGAAACAAGACTTGAACAATCCACAATTGCATTTAAAGTTGCACGTCGTTATAGAGGGTTAAAATTTTTGTAAGAAAAGAACGAAGCTCTCGATGGTGACGAGTGTGAAAGAATGATTTCCAGGATGACTTCCAGGTCCTCGGCGACGATTTCTACAGCAAGGAGCATAACCTGGGACAGCTGTGAATGGAAATTGGGTCAGGCAAACAGGAATTCCAGTCGGAATGGAGACGCGTCCCGTGTGTCCCGGCCACCTCGGAGAAGAAACCGTTGCAGCTGCAGTTTGGCGAAACGTCGAAATCCAATATCGCAGTGTTCCAGGCATACCTACCGGGCCGCCTAGAAGCTAGGCTAGCACACGGTATGTTCGTTGCAGCGCAGGGGCGAACAGACAGAAATCCCAATAAATCATCCCGTCACGAGCCGTGAGCCAAGGCGGAGCCTCTTGCCTCGTATTAGCCAATAATAATCCTCTCCGAGGTGGAGGCCATCTTGGATTATACAATGGTTCCTTCCGCCACAATTCGTATAAATGCAACCTTCGGGTTACCCGGCAACCTTTCCGAAGGGTCCCAGTGGCGTAACCCAGCCGGCGAATATTTTCGCTCGACCGTGAAACGCTTTCCTGGATCTCCTTTGGTTTTCGACCTCGCGACAATGATTCGTGTGGACATCGAATTTCGAGCAACACGTCCAAACGAATGCGAGCTCGATACTATCGATCGGAAATTGAGAAAGCGACCAATAGAAGTCGCGATAATTGTTCGTTCGATTTTTAGAGGATTTTGTGGACGTTGACTATTAAAATTGAAATTATATGTTGGATAGATCTAAGAACGTCAGAGTTAATTCTCCAATTATCATTTTCTGTTTCTGAGTCACCGAGAGTACTCCATTTTGAAACTTCCATAGAATCGAACTTACCGACGTCGGTTCGCGATTAGAAAATTTTGTGACCGCGTGTAGCGACAGAAAATCGCTTAAAATTAATTAAAATTGAAGGAGAAGAAGCAGCACAGGCTCGATCAATCTCGAGAATCGAGGTCGACCGAACTCGACTGTTCGAGAGTGTATCTCCCGTGGCTCGAGCCCCAAATCGATAAAGTTTGGCTCGAGCATGAACGAAAGTTGAAGAGGAGAACGTGCATATGTATGTGTATCCGGTTATGTTTCCTTAGTTGACGTGCGACGATAGTTTTCATATTCAACCACAATTTATTTCTCGTTTTCAAACACAGCTATTATAATTAATATAATTATTATTAATATGGACAGACTCTTATATAATATAATACAATACGGTTTAGACTTGTCGACATGATAGCGTATAATACTATTATCGTTTCCCATCGTCGTCGTCGTCGTAGTCGTCGTCGTTTTATTATTCATAATACATAGCTCATTCGCGTGGCATATCGTTCGTCATTGCAATCGTATCGTTATTATCGTAATCGTCGTCACCATCACCCACTATCATCATCATCATCGTCATCGTCGTCATCATCAATATCGCTCTCATTTTTCTATTTCGCACGCATTCTCTCTCACTCTCTCTCTCTCTCTCTCACTCTCTCTTTCGTGCTCTTTCATGTGTACATTTAGTTTACATAATGCGGGACACTACAAAATAATTATATACGTATATCATAATTCGTAATACTATTATATTTATATTTATATTTATATTCATATCCATATTTATATTTATATTTATATTTATATTTAAATATATATATATAATTTATATTTATATTTATATATATATAGATTCATTTATTTATATCATCTTTTCCTCTTATATCTCGGTAAAGTGGCGCAGCCTACACATTTTTTTCGGCCAGTAGGCACACACCCCTATCTAATGTTTCAATTTTTTTTTCCTCATTTTTTCTTTCGCATCGCCTAACCGTTTCGAACGTTTTAAATGTGGCGTTGTACCCGGTCTTCTCGTGTGGCTCTGGGCGTACACTGATGCATCTATGCAAGTGTGTACACGTTTAGTGTAGAAGTGTATGGATAGACGCGGATGTCGGTGTGCGTAGCTCTCGCTTCTGTATAATATAACATGTACATAGATGGTTCCACCGGATTCGGTCGGGGCAATGTGTCCATGGAACACTGTGCGATGACTCGAGTGTGCGGCCGATATGGGGGTAGTTGGGGTGTGAGAGGAGAAAAAAAAAGAAATTAATCTCCGGGATCCCGGTTACACCGCTCTAACCGCTGTCTGACAAATCGTGAACGTTGCTACAGCGAAACACTGTTCGCTTCGATATCTTTGGGGCACTAGTACTTTTGCTGTTTACGAGGCTGGAGCCATTTCTCATTTTTTCGAAGATGTTGAATGTTGGATGTCTTCTTCATAGATAAGTGGATCTGCTCAGCTTACAAATAAAATTTTGCTGTCTATGACTGAATTTTTTGGAGCCTCAAGGCTGGGTTCAAAGTTTAAGGGGTGGATATTATGGTAGTTCAATGTAGACATATTAATGCATACGCATTAAAGTTACAGAAGTCTATGTTCATTTGATAAAGATGAAAGAATATTTCAAGAAACAAAATTGTCTTGGGAATCTGAATAGAAAAATGATTTAAAAAATCACTGAAAAATAATGGATTAAAAAACCGTAAAATGCAGCACACAGGAGCGATCATAAGCGCGTTAGGTGACGCCAACATCGCGGCTCTTAACAATATTGTCATCCTTTTACACTATGTCCTCCGCGACAGCTGCGGTCGAGCGGGTCAAGCCCGGGTCGTCGGCAGCCTTCGCTGATGCTCGTATATCGTTACAGTACCGTATCAATAAATAGTTAATTAATTAGTCCTCTGCTACCGTTACTTTGTAATTCTTTTAGTCTATTAAACAGGTACCTACTTTACCTACGCGGTATCGTATACAGTGGTCGCGTTTCGCGATTCGACGCCGCGACGTCAGACGTCGCCTTTCACATTGCCCCGCCGATAAGAAAGAAAAAAAGGAAATGTCTGCGGCCGCCATTCGATTCAAATGGAATTATTTACAAGAGCGTAACCACTATACGTTACTATACGGCCCGTGGACCCACCTAAAGAAAATTCCTTAGACGGCCAACGAGCCAAAAATCAGAACACACTCCCGAATAAGTACTATTGTTGACCCGCGAGGTAATTTCTAAAAGTAAAAAGGTTTGACGACTTGGAACGATTCGAGTTTCTCGAAACGACGATCCCACGAAGAAACTGGTTTCTCTGATTAGCCGTTTTGGGATTTTATTTTTATTTTTTTGTTTTTGTTTTGTGAATCATGTGGTGTATCGTTCTCGCCCACGTGTATTACCGGGGGTCTATCAGTCTTCACATAGAGCGGAACCCGTTGAAATCGAATTGCAAAAAGACGATGCTTCTCCTTAACAATGACGACAACACCTCTAAACTGCGCGCGCGAGTCGGGCGGGAAAAAGCGATTACACGCTACCGTTTTATTTTCTCTCTCTCTCTCTCTCTCTCTCTCTCTACTTGTCTGTATTTACAAAATGCATCGCGGTTGTACAACTTCCGGAGAATCGGACGATTCGGCGCGGCGGCTATTCGCCAAAACTCGAAATCGAGATCTCATGTACGACGCTAGACGAAACTGCTCTCTCTCTCTCTTTCTCTCTCTCTCTCTCTCTCTCTCTCTCTCTTTCTCCCTCACATTCTCTCGATTCTCTCGATGGAAATTAAAGCCGATAGAAAACGCTGAACGACATATATCACTATGCTACGGATGTTCCTGCGTTCTGTTGCCAGTCAAATAAATATATTACCGTGAACGTAATAGAATTCGATTTTCCACGTTCTGCTTTTATAAATAGGCGACCAAGATCGTGGATCCGCACGAACATCCGCAGGTTTCTGTATTTTTGGTGTGGAACGTCAGGAAGAATGCGGTACGCGTGATCTTATAGAATGTAGAAACAATCTCTCTCTCTCACTCTCTCACTCTCTCTCTCTCTCTCTCATTATGAAGTCGATATGACATCGTTCTGTTCTTCTCTCGTTCCTCGTTTTTCCTCGTGTGTTTCCATTCGCATCGTAAAAAAGACGGTTAGTTGAGTTGCTCGGGATGATGAACGCGTTCATGTTGCGGCACACGGAGTGATGAATATCGCGCTGCCTTCCGAGGAACGGCGATGGCGATGCCATTCCCGTTTTCGTTACGTATTTAGGTAGATACACACAGGTATCCTTGAAAGGTATACGAAATCTAGCGACGCCTGTCCGGAGAGCGACAGGCGGTCAGGAACTCTTCGGCGCGTGGGCGTGCGAGGACGTGGCTTGTTATTCGCCAATTGCCAAATGTAAACGCTTTATTAAACACCCTTCAAAAAACGAAACATCTACGCTATGGTAACCCGTAACCAACACCGTGGAGTCCATATTTGGTACAGTCCCATAGACTTGATTCTTCGATCGTCATTAAGATTGTCTTTAACTACTAACCACGTAAGACACTCTAAATGCCAATTTCTATTAGAAACAAATTTAAGGGAATGTCGATGTTTTTTTGTGGGAATCGATGTCGACTTTGCAAAAATTGTACGATCTCGGTTACGGGTCAAAATAAAAAATGGTCCTCGTTAGAGGGCTGAAACTGGTTCAACCCTCATACGTTCATTGGAGATTCTTCCCACTTTTGCTGTAGACCTCAAATCAGCTAATCGCGTTTCATTTATAACAGTCTGACAGTAGACACTTTGACTGCCAATACAATTCATTGAATGAAGCAAAAATTGGAGACTTAAGATATATGTATAATACTGTGTAGACACTTTATGCTTCTTATATTTGGCAGATCTCGGCTAAATTTTGTTTCTGAATATAGACAAATAATTCCAGCATCCTTGAACGAGCAACATGGCAGTCAATTAAGAAAGCAATTAAAAGGCAGTCAGTTAAAAAGAATCCATCTTACGACACAAACAGCAATTTATCAAACGTCTTTCACTATCGTTTAGCATAAAACGAGTGGATCTTTATACTGTAGAACGTATGAGGGTTAAAACGAAAAGAGGCTCTTACACGATGTTTCTTATACAAACAAAATAATCTTAAATGCATTGTAGACTTAATTTGAAAATGAGTGAAACATTGCGTTTATGAAGTTCATCGTGTAAAAGCTCTCCGGGATGATTACTCGGTAGAACACACTCTCTTTCTCTCTCTCTCTCTCTCTCTCTCTCTCTCTCTCTCTCTCTCTCTCTCTCTGGGGTATCCGGAGCCAGAAAAGCAAGGTTTGCGGTTGTAAAAAACATTTATTGGACAATGTAATGAAAACAGAAGGGAGAAGGGCGCGCCTGTTGCGCGCAACACGGCGTCAATAAATATTACGCGGAGCTACATGAACATAAGTGGCCAAAAGCTGGTTGTCAAGCGCGTTTTGGATCAGCTCTGCCTCGGAATCTCTTATATGTATCTGTGGAGTCTGCGAACTCCCCGGATAGACACATCGATTCTATGTACACGATCGCAAACCCCACGGATTCGGTAAAAGGATCGATCGACATCTTCATTCTTATTTTGTTTCTCCTAGGACCACCGCCCCCGCTCGCTGCAACCGACATGCCCGTTTCCTTAATTCTATTTAATTATCATCTTAAGACTTAGGCTTTAGACGTGAACCTTATCGTTTAAGCGCTAGCTTAGTGACTCACTTCGCACGTGCGCACACCGTTGCCGCCTATTATCTCTGGTTTTTACGTATTCTCTTTCTCTTTCTCTCACTCTCAATCTCTCTCGTTCTTTCTTCGTTCCCCCCTTTCGACCGGCGTTTTTAATCCTCTTTGCCATCGCGCTTTAACTCTACGGTACAATCACGGCACTCGTTTCCGACTTTGTTTAAATTACGTATATCCGTTAATTTTTACGCGACTATATAAGAGTAAAGATAAAATATATAATTTGCATTTTACACATCCCGGTCGGCGGGGGATTCGTGCCGCCCCCGCCTCTTTAGTCGTCGCGTTTCTTTTTTTCTCTCTTTGTATATATATATATATTTATATATATATTTACTCTATATATATATAAGTAGTAGTTTGCTATCCAATGGATACAAAAATTTTCACTTTAAGCTAGCCTGGTTGTTCACGACGATCGCTCGACGATCGCTATCCCCGATCGCGACGCGCCGATCCTTTCTTTATCTGTTCCACGGAAATCTGCAGAGATATTGAGTAACGCGAGCTATTATTGCACAATTCAATTTTATTATGCCCGGTGTTTCCACGTGTCGCGAACGATCGCTAGAAAGAGAGACACCGGTGATTAATTCGCCGATATCGGCTCGCGCACTCGGTTGCCGATCTTTTTTCGTTTCGCGGTAGATAACAGAGCAGAGAAACGATTTTTCATTTTTTTTTCTGTTTGTTAGCAATGCCGATCGCCGTTCGAATTGAGACAGAACGATCGACCCGACACCTTTGGCGATCATACTGAAACGACCAGGATTAATGCCGGCGACCGGAGCGGTCGCGAGAAGTCGCAGAAAACGGTTTGTCAGACAGGCATTTATGCGTGAAATTTCGCCTGCGCTCTCGGTTCAACACTGTGTCGTAACACGGTTGATACAGTGACGCAACCGGGCAATAAATACTTCCTTTGTCTCGAACGCCGCACCCTAACGCTTCAATGCCGGTCATTACTTGGCCTACATAGATCGTATCGCTGATTAATGTACCCAGAATTAACACATGTCTCACTTACCTACCGCGGGACGCGCAAAAATCCGCCACGAATCGTGTGAGGTTAATCGATTCATCGCGGGGGTTATAAATCGTAATCGATAGCCACCGACAATCCAGCTGACCTCAGGCGGTTTGCTGATCAGAAAGATACTCGACTTGCGACCCGACTTTTGTTGTTGTTGTTCCTCATGATTGACGGGTTCGGTACCCCAACATCTTAGCAATGACATCAACATACTAGGACAAATTTTTTGGGATTAGTGATAAAGAATTTTTTTTGGAAATATCTCACGACGATCAAAATGTCTAGGCTTGACCTCAAGAAGGAACCAGAATTTTTTTCGGAGCAAGTATGAACGATTTTCTTTTGGAAATTCTTTTAATGTCGCACTTGGTTCAAAATGTGTAAGATTTAACTTTATCAAATAATTATTTTGTTGGGAGCAATAATAATTTTTTGCCATGAAACTAATAAATAGTGAGAGGTACAATGAGCATGTCAAGATGAGCAAAAGGCAGAACAACAATGCATTTTATGGATCTTTTTCTGAACCATTTTGCGCACAGCATCACTCGGTACACATTTTTGTCGGTCCTCATTTTGAACAGGCAATTATTCTTCCAAATAAAAATCGACGGACAACAATGGAGCAATTAAAACACGTCCCCATTTTTAGCAACTACCAAATACGAAACAATGGCGGTGAAAAAAGATGCAAGTCTAAAAAATGAGGTATCGAAGACGCAGCTAATTCGTCCAATCCTCCCCCTCATTTAGGCGTGTACAATTAAAATAGCGGATGTTTTGCGGCAATCGAGACACGAAGGATAATCAGCGGATCCATGCAATTACGCGGCAGTGTCTCGGCGGGCGTTTCATTCATTATTTATCGCCGGTGTTTCTCTTTCCTGAAAACTTTTACGGAAACCCGTAACCGAGAGACCGATACGAAGCCCGTCGGCGGCGATCGAGCTTAATTGACGCCAATTTGCCCGGGCAATTTAGGATCGCGACCCCTTTCGCCGGATAAACGTACGTTTCGGTGGTGTTCCCTTTCCTCTCTTCTTCCCAACCCCCAGGTTCGCGAAAAAAGAAACAGAGAAGATCGGCCGTTCGCGAGGGACAGCGAGCGATCGTCGACGAAGATCTTCCGTTTTTCACAGTTCGTTGCTCCTCAAGGACAAAAAGTTATACATAAATAAATCTCTCGAGAAAGAAAGGCCGGCCGGTGCTCAATCGATGCGCGTGCGCGAGCTGGACCATGTATTACGTATATCAGTTCCATAGATCTCCCGTTTTCCCCCGTGATCGTTCTCCATTTTCACTTTTCCGAGTCAAACGAATTCGAAAAGAAAACCCCGAGAAACACTTGTGCATTCTCGCGACGTTCTCTTTTTGAAATTCGAAATTCGCGCGCGTTACGAGTTCCACAAGATCGCCCAGGTTCCCCTCAAATGGCTCGTGTTCACCCCCCCCCCCTTTTTCACCTTTTTCCCAAAATTTTCTCTCTCTCTCTCTCTCTCTCTCTCGTTCTCTCTCGCTTTAAATACCCTCCTCTCGTCATCTATACAATTATCTTACGTATTCGTTAATTATCGTTTATTACGTGTAATCGTAGATTGCGTGTATACAAGGTAGAAACTAAATTAATGTCGATCTAGGTTTACAAACACAGCACAAGAATTCTTCGCCGCGGCGGAGTTCTCCGACGTGTCGGCCACGCGTGCCTGGCGCCGGGCATCGATAATTAATAGTTGTTATCGGACCGACGATTGTTGTTGATTCGGTACTGCTTGGCACGCTTAACGCGTTGCGCAGATGCTCCGCATCCGGACAGAATCTTGAAATGGACGTGAAAATTGTGACTAGGTTGCTATTATAATAACGCGACAGGTCCTGTTGCTCTTTCCGAGTCTTGCCTGAAGTGTCCGAGCTGATCTTCAATTTTTAAACAATTTATAATGGCGATGGTAGCGCTAGAGTGCCTTGAAGAGCATGATAAAGTAGCTGCAAACAAATACATAGCTTGCGGATCATTTTAGGGGTTCGTTTGGCTAGGACAATTATCTACGATGTTTCTAGCACACTGGAGATGTGTTTGTATGCACAGAATTAATTCATTGAAGAGACTAAACATTTTTAACAGTGTGACCTCAAGTACGGATTAACATAGTGGAACTGCTAATAATTCATTTTTAAGGATAGCTACCCTTACAATAAAGAGGATAGCTCTCAAACAACTACAGCAAGTGTCAGCACCCTCAGCAGAGCTAGATGAAACGAAGAATGGCTAGAACTTTAAATTGTTTTCATTGCAGTTTGACCCATGAATGAACGAACGAACGAATGCATGAATTAATGAATGAATGAACATAGTCTCAGTCAGAGCAACAGGGCTAGCGAAGCAGAATACTCATCGATGCAACACGGATGACGAATTCGATTTTCCAAAGTATAAGACGATCTAGTCGATCTTCCTGGACCATGTGTAATTGCGAAAGTTAGCCTGGACATTTCCAATGATTTGACAGTCATGTCTCGCGACGTATGCTAACACGTCGGTCACTCGAAGAGGGTAAAGAGGTACTCTGAATCATTTCGCGGCGGAATAGAGTTTTCTGTCGGCGGCTTTGCTCTCTAGAGTCGCTATTAAGGTGCCAAGCGGTTTCATGCCGAAAGCATCCTATTCCAAAAATACGCTACGAATTACATCACTTGGTAACTTGGCCTCGTGTCGCGCGGAGCAGCGGTAAATTTTGCGCCGACCAGTTCATTCGAAAAAGCTCGCGAAAATCGGCCGAGTCTCGGTATCAGTATCGAGGATCACCGCTTTCTCTATTTACACGGAATCAGTATGGACATTTCGGCGCCTCTGCAAACAAAAAGATATCTTCAACAATCTCAAAATTTAATATCACGAAAGAAGAAAAGTCTAGGGTCTGTAACGAGCGTCAAGATGGCGAGGATTGGCGCGAAAAAATTGAATATTGTAATTTCGATTCCACCGAAGGTGTAGGATAACTGTTAATTGTAATAATAAGTGCAACTGTTGAAGGCACTCTTTGTTTAAGCAGATGACGTAGGTGTACGAAATCATGACCAATAAATAACGGACAAATCGAGTCTCTGACACGTTCTTCAAGCAGTAACCGACGAAATAGTACGATTCAAAGAAAAACCAAACGGAAGCAATCACGGAAAATGAATACAATACGATGTCATAGATAATTTCTGGACTGACCTTGTCGACGCCACTGACAAAGAACTGTCAAAAATCCGCTCGATTCTGCTCCGCCGGAGGCCTCCGCTCTCTCAAACCACCGTTTTCCACTCTTTCATAGGTGCGGCTCGATTCCGCAAAGAGATTTGATCACCGAAAATCACTGGAATTGAACCAATTGCAAGCACACTGACACTTTAGCTCTTTCTCTCTCTCTCTCTCTCTCGCTCTTTCACTGGTATCACCGTTCTCCAATTTATATCAACTTGCTGCTCTATTCGTGTGCGCGGATGTTTACCGGAATTGGTTTCCACGTTCTTCAAAGCGTTTCCTCTCGAGATCCTCTGGAGAAAACACATCCGATGATCACACTTGGCACGTTCGCGATTACCTGGATACCCTCGCTGAGCCACCGCGGTATTTTCGGTCGAGAAAAAATCTATCTAAACGATCCTCCACTATACAGAACACTAAACCGTTTTTTTTTTCTTCACCTATTCGCTAAACAGAGACACGACGGTCTCCTCTTTCTCCGCTATTTCGCCTAACCGCTCTACGACTCTACGCGTGTACGACGTAAGAGAATAAATAATAAAACGCTTTTACTAAGGTATATTCGCGCGGTATCTCCACAGACTCATGCTCAATCATATCAACACGCAGATACATACATACACGGACGCACATTCTCTCTCTGTTTTTCTTATCCCTTTCATCCCTCTTAGCGTGGCGCGTCGTTCCCGTATATATTGTATACGCTCATATACATATATATTTCTATATATATATATATATATATATTTGTATGTATATATATATCACTGTACACGCATCCACGGTCTTCGCATTCGTACTTCTACTTACAATTAGATCATTCGCAATTCCCACGAGCGGCGTCGCGACTCTTTCAAGTACGTATATTCGTTTTTTATCTCCGGCGTTCCTTGTTTATCCCTATCGTTAATTATATAGGCTTTAGTTACAATTACATTCGGTTAAATGTAATAGAGGTTAACGCGGTTCTGATTAGCATGTGATCCAGTTTCTCTCTTTTTACTGTATTTTCATTCGGTTCCGATCCATTCTTTCCCTCGGCGTTCCGCTACATTACGATTATTATAAGATCGCGTGTCCCTATAAATCTTCATCCGACTTGTTCGTGTGTCCCGTTTTCCATTCCGTAATCCCTTGTGTCCTCGCCTTATCTCGTATTCCGCTTCCTCTTCCTCTCATTCGCTATATATATATTTTTCTCTGTTTTTTTCGCTCCCTTTCTTTCTCTCTGGCTATCCTCGTCCCTTTGTCATCGTCCTGTCCCACGTGTTCACTATCATATCCACGCTGTCAGTCGGCTACACACGTTCGTCTCTCTATATTTCCCTTCGTCTCTCTTCTCCATTTTTGGTACGAGCAACTTGTGATTAACACGACAAAATAAGCGTCATTGCTGTTTTCAGGGGGTTGTGGTTGTGTGTGTGTGTGTGTGTGTTTGTTTGTGTATGTGTATGTGGGTGGATGTGGGCGCTGGGGGGTTGGTTGTATCTTCCTCTTCTTCATCTTCAGGGGAGTACGTATTTGGAGGTCGTCGGGGGGGTTGCAGGGCTGGCGGGGTGTGGCGCGGGGGGTGGTTGGGTAGGAGGTAGTGCTGGAAACAAGGTATTAATGACCCTGAGAGAGATGAGACCTCTTTGGAAGTTCCACTCCTCGGGGCACTCTCAACCCTGCGGCGACGTCTGCGGCGAGATCTCCGTGTCACCGTCGCCGGAACCCGGCTCGCCCTTCGTTTTGTTCTCTTTCTTCCACTTCATCCGTCTGTTTTGAAACCAGATTTTGATTTGCCGTTCCGTCAAGCACAGCGCGTGAGCGATCTCGATGCGACGCCGCCTCGTCAGGTAGCGGTTGAAGTGGAACTCCTTCTCCAGCTCCAGGGTTTGGTATCGGGTGTACGTTTGCCGGCCTCGTTTCCTCTCTGAAACATCAAACATATATTCCGCTTGTTAGATGACTTTCAATCGTTTCTAATTTGTCATTCTATTTGTTATAGATTCTTGGAGGAGCAGGGTCGAAATTGTTCAAACAGGTGACTAGCATTGAGGTTTCAAGGTGGACCGTCAGCCTAGAGCAACATCTTGCTAACAAATTTATTGACTCTGTTATAAGGATGAATTTATGAGGCAGTGGATGTATTACTATTACGCAACAGGCTTTCTCAGACACGTGTTAATTCTACTGAATTCGTTGTACGTCTGACTAGATGTACAGAATAGTCTAGACGCATGTCAGTATTACAATGTAATTATACAAATGTTGCGTGTACAGGTGTTACGGTAATTACTACCTTAACGATTTATATATTTTTACAGTTATCTACATATACAGGGTGTCCCGTAACTGGTGGTACAAGCGAGTAGAGGTGGAACAATCGAAAATGTAGAATAAAACTTTTTCATATGACGCTTTATTTTCGAACAAAATAAGTATGAAAATTTACGTAAACGTTCGATGCAATTTAATAAGGAGAGCACAGTTATGTTTGCAACACCGTGGACATCAATTCCAACAGTTCATAAATTAGACGAATTCTGGAAATCTACATGAATCTGGAGATCTACAATGAAATCCGTCTAACTGAATCTAAATCAAGTCAAAAAATTTTATTTTACATTTTCGATTCAATTTTTCACGTAGAATCATCCCCTACTCGCTTGTACCACCAGTTACGGGACACCCTGTATATAACGGACTTTTTCTGTGTGTTATGGTTTCTTGGGGTACCAGGGTCTGATAGTTCAAGCAGGTGACTAGCATCGAGTCTCCAAGGTGGGCCATTCTTTTTTACATACTCCCGAATTTCACACAGTTTTAGGATAAAGTACATTTCCAAGGATAATATTCAATTTTATTTTATGTTGCATCGTGCAGCTTATAATTGCATTTGATAGAAACATCCCTAGCACGTTTGTTAGCAGTTCAACGATCTAGTGGAATACTTAAAGAGGATGAATGGGGCAGCTTGACCTTGATCCTCGGGTCTGTCTGGTTGGATAAACGAGCACGATTTATAAGTTCGACTCGCCTGATAACGATGCAACTGCAACTACAGCTGAATACGCACAGAGTGGCTGGAAAACTTGAGCAACACTGTAGAACAGCAGGTTGCATTCCAATGAAGCGATTTAAATTTCCCGTTTTAGCAAATCGCCTGTCAAATCGGCAAATTTCAACCGCATTCCTCAATAAACAATCAATTTGAAAAATAAGAATTAAAAACTTTAAAGACAAACTTTAGGTCCGATGAAAGAATTGGGCGACTAATAAAAATGCAAGAGATAGAGAAAATACCAAAGAGCAGCATAAAGTCATTTGTCTGACCACGAGGCAGCAAGCGTCACTGCCATAACAGAAGTGGCTGACACTACTTCCGATAACGGCGAAGAAAGCTTCGTTTGCATAAATGGAGTTCTCTTGTACCATTCGTGAACCTTCAACCGAGTATCTTAATGCATCAACTCGCGCCGACTTCTGCGATCAATCGCACGTGTCTCGACAATCATTTTCCTTGAAACCGCGAATAAACTCATACGTTCCTCGTTTCAGAGAATATGCGGAATCAATCAGAATTAGAGAAACTTGACAAAACGGTATACATTAATTCTGTCAATTTTGGCCTGATCATCGAGGAAAATGTTAAATGGAGAAAGTGCTCGCATCGATCAAGTACTTCAGCAATAAAACACCAGGGAACTCAAAAGGCAATTAATCGCTTCGGACAACTCATTCAATGAACGCCTATTACCCAGCAACGTGCATCTAAACATTGGAATTTTTACTACGCGAAGACAAAACTGCCTTGAAGACAAAGCTCACCGGTTTCGTGGGCGCAGTTCCGCCTATGATAGATACCTAACAGATATCCGTGACATGATCTGCGCTCGGTGTGGCGGTACACGAATCCCGAACAAGAATATTAATTGTGCTCGAGAAGGGAGCAAGGGAAAGGGAGAAGCCGTGTGCATGTACAGATAGAAAGAGAGAAAGAGAGGTTAGAACGGGTCTTCGAGGTAGCCTGCGTCGGTGCGAGCCTTCATACTGTCTCGCGCAGGCATAATCTCAAAGGGTTAGCCTGGCTGTTGCCACACGAGCGCAGGAGGGCAAAACGAGAATATTCGAGGTACGAGGGAGGGAAAAAAGAAGAGGGGAGCCTGGAGAGAAGGAGGAGAAGGAGAAGAAGAAGAAGAAGAAGAAAACTCCTTGGTGAGCATTCGAGGCAAACGCCGCCCGTCGCGCTGTCGGCCGATGAAGACGGATGGCGACTCTCCTCCAAGGAGAGAGGAGAGAGAGGAGAGAGTTTCTCGGAGGGTTCTCTCCCGTCCCTTCAAGACTGGACCGAGAGGTCCGAGAGAGAACGACTCTGGGAAGATGCCCTCTTGTACCCTCCCTAAGGCTACGGTCTCAAATTAACAACATACCAATCTCTAGCCTCCTTACTTATAACTTTTAACCATTTTGTTCTAGCTCCCTTTACTCACCGCTAGGCCTTGGACTAGGATGACGCTTTTCGACTGGCATGATGCCTAGGATGATGGATTCCAGAGTGAGTTGACTCAACAGAGAAAGTTTCAATGAGATTTTCTCGAACCGTGTAGTTTAGAAAATTTGTTAAACAGTGACGACCATTTTCTATCGATTCCACAGCAGTCCCGAGGTCTTCAGCGAGCATCGTCGACCAGCATCCAGTGCATCGAAATAAATAATCGCGGTAATCTGTACGCATCTCGGAAGCTCCCCGAATCTCTCCCGATAATATTGATCGTTCACTAAGTGCGCGTCAATTTGAGTAACAGGCCGCGATCAATCCGGCCCGAAATAGGTCCGGGCCAGGTTTCCCGCGAAGTTGGAATTCTAGTCAGCCAATCAAAGGACCCTCGGGATAAACATAGACACCCGCAAAGTTTCATCAAAGAGGCCTGACGAGAGTCTCTCTCTCGCGCGCGCAGCTTATCTCTTGTCTGCGCAACTTATTAATGTTCATTCGTCAGACGGTTAATGAAGGTGGCTCCTCTGGCCAATGGTCTACATTCTGACCCAGAAGATCAAAGCCTTCATGGAATAATGAAACGGCCGAGAGTCACGCTCGAGAACCAGGCCCGCGCGCCGATTAGTTCACGCCTCTTTATCGATAACAGGCTTATTACCTAATTGCCAGGGACCGGCAAACGAAGGATTTACGTGTACCCATGTTACCGCGGTACCCGGGATAGAAGAACGTGGACAGTCCAAGTAATTGGCTCAAGTCAACTGTGGTCAAAGTGGCAAAGCAACAAACACGTCTCGTACAACCGCCAAGTTAAAAGCGGTCGTTGACTGATTCCCGGTACTCGGACCGCTTCCTATTAAACTTCGTTTGTCCTACGGAGAACGGAGATAATATCGGAAGAATACTCCAGTTTTAGACCATAAGCTCGTTAGGCCGCCTCGACGGGAACACGGTCGCAACTACGAAACTGCTCCAAATTCCGCGGATCAAACGGGCTCGATCAATTTTCCTGACACGGAATCCGCCTGATAAAACGACCAGCGGACACCTTGGGCGCTAAGAAACCATAACTTCGTTGCGAACGACTATTACCCTAATAACTGGGTTGCCGATATTGGCAATATCCTCTCCGGTTGAAATAACGCTCCCGATCGACTTCATTCACGGAGAGCGGATTAGACATTGAACAGTTCGATTTAGGTTGACGAGCTCGTTGCGAATGTAATTGGCATGTGTGTGTGGAAAATGGGCTGTTAGTAGATTGTGTGCTTACTTCAACACTTACGGAGAAAGAAAGAGCAATGAATTCTACGATATTTAGTAATTTGTCTTCCGGCAGGAATGTTCCTTGAGGTGTTAGGCTTCTGTTTAAATTGTGGTTACAGTAAGTGGTTCTTGGATATGTGCAAAGTCAGTAGGTACCATTTATTATAAAAAAAGGAGAAAATTTATAAGTATTTAAAAATACCACCTATCCAGTCCCCAATTTATTAAGATTATTAAAGAAAAAAGCGAGCATAAGTATAGGTGCAGCCATCGAGCGTTTCGAGCAAAGTTCACTCGACTCGGCAATGAATTACTGGGTCTTTTTTTTCGGAAAGGTAGGCGCCGAGGTAACAATATTAGTTTCGATCCTAGGCTCGCAACGAGAGAGTCCTTGAGACGGTGCGAAAGCGTTATCCGCGCGCGTGATCTCCGGCAAATTAATCACCGCGGTGCACAGCCTTACCGGCACGAAGAATTTCATGGCGTTTTCATCGTGCGAGCACGTCGTGGGAAACACGGGCGCGCCGTGCTAGAGACGAGGGTGTGAGATTTTCTTTTTCCCCGTTGATCGGAGCGAGTGGAACACTGTGACAGCTGGGACAACGTTGCCGGTGGCGATTAGGTGGAGCTGGTACCACTGGCGAACCCCATTATTAGGCTTGCATGGTCCGGTGGGCCCAACGAGTCGAGCAGGATTTACAGCCCCTGGCCAAAAAATTAGGATCACTCACGACTTTCGGTATTCTTCGTGCTTCTCATCAAGAAAGGTCCAAATAATACTTAAGAATTTAAAGATACTGTTTCATCATTTTCAATCTATTAAACATATGTATGAAGAAAGAAATTAAATTTCTATTTCACTCCTGTTTGTCGCAATTCGTATAGAAAATTTTTATTTTGTTAATTAGTTTTTTAAATCCCCCGAAATAGACACCTAAACCTGACCAATCGAAGACTGTGCCAATTTCCGAGCTTGCGACCGATAGTGAAAGCCGAACCCTTATTATCTACGACTGTGGGGATGAGTTGGGGTGTTAAATAGGTCGATAACAAGAAAACCTGGGCCCGTAGGTACCCTCTGGGTTTCTGCTGAACCGGCGTGTTCTGATGGCGGCGTTGCTCTCTCGCGGACGAAGGTGACTTTAAACGCGGGGCAATAAATTAACGGCGTTGGGTTACGCAAGGATCAAATGTCCCCTGGAGTATGCCCGAGAGATTTATGGGTCTGCCTTCACTGGCGCAGCATGAAGGAACGGAACGGAACGGAACGGAACGGAACAGAACAGAACAGAACAGGACAGAACAGAACAGAACAGAACGTACACAACCGTACTGGCTTATTATAGGCTAGTTGCTCCGCTTCTCCGCTTCTCCTCGAGAGCCGAGCTTGGTCTCCTTTCAGAGCCGCCGCAGGATACACGCGCGCAGGACTCTTTTCAGACGAACTAGCTGGCTGGCTAGCCAGCTAGCCGGATGTTGTAACCCGCTAATAAGGCGCGGCCACCACTCGCTGCCCAATTAAGCTAAGCTTTACGTGGGCACCTTAAGGCCAGGCCTTGAAACGCTCTTCGATTAGATACCCTAGATATCCCATTAATTTTATCGGTCTACCCTCTCTGCATCCTCCTCGTCCTCCTTCTCATCCTCTCATCCTCTTCAGCCTCTCTACCTCCTCCGGGCCACACAGACCCGTCGGATTATATGACCGGCCGATGCTGCTGACAGAGGTTCAGATTAATCGCGAGGAATCCGGTGAACCGCCCCGGAGAACGTCTGCGATGGATATTTCGAGGATTCAGGTGTTTCCGATGGGTCTGCTGCTAGGCTGCCATCGGTGCTCATCGGTCACCAACAAAGGCACGATTATTTGGCAATTATTTGAACGCGGGACTTCGCGAGAAATATACATTTTGTGCGTCGGTTCCTGCATTGAGAATTATGCAGTTGAGAATCGCGTCTCGGGGAGATTACGATTTCCGTGGCCCCTCGTTTTGAGGTTATATTTGTGTTCTTGGGGATATTTGAAGAAAAAATGTATATATAACATGGTGTCGAATTAGCCTGGTGTAGCCGGTAAAGTAGATTTCTTGTTTTTTTATAAATCTGCAAATATCTCGGTAACTATGCGAAATATGGCAACATATCAAGAAACCTTTTTGGTAGAAAATTAAATTTCCAATAATTTATGTCGTATGACATTTTTCTATTAGCTGCGCAGTTTCCGAGTATATTTATATTTCGGTGAATTTGCAGAACTGCCTCTCCGACGAAATAATGGTCGGGGGAACGTAAAGGCTCCGTTTTGAAAAGATCAAATTCTGGAAAACATCTACAATGGGAAGATTGTGTGAACAGAGTGAGGTCTGGGTTAGGTTGTGGAGGGGGCGGAGAGGGCCGGCCCGACCACGCAGACGAAATTGTGAATATCTCGAAAACTAAAAGCGGAAAATTGAATTTAGTACTAAATTGTAATAGTTTTTTGCAATTATCTCGAAAACTAAGACCGAGCACCGGGTAGTTGTAATGACAAAAGTTGTTCAGAATGTTGTCCTTGACAACATATGTCAAGGTTAAGGTCATCGGAGCTGCCTCCCCTAAACGTAATATTTACCATTATTTTAATTTTAGTATATTTTTCGTGAAAAATGGAACTTTAACATCATTTTAACGTTTTTTATAGGAAATTGAATTTCCTACAAAAAAGGTCTCTTGATATTTTGCCATATTTCGCATAGTTTCTGAGATATTTGCAGGTTTATAAAAAACAGGAAATCTACTTTACCGGCTAAACCAGGCTGATTTGACACCATGTTATATATACATTTTTTTCTTGAAATAACCCCAAGAACATAAATATTACTTTAAAACGAGGGGCAACGGAAATCGTAATCGTGCCCGCGTCTCCATTTTGGCTGCAGTCGAAACAGAGTGCAAAGGATTAAAATTTGCGAGAAGCTGGTAACATAATTGCCGATCACTCCAACACCTATCCAACCTGAAGACTACACAAGACGCGGAATACCAACCACATCGAACCATCTCCGTTGGCATCCCTATAATCCCGAACACGTGATCGAAACTTCCTCCAGTTCCCCATCCAAACCGCCATATATTTTCGACTTGGCTATCCGTCTCGCTTTTTCTGCTTCCGTCCTAGGCTGACTCGCGTCACGTTTGCTTTCGGTGAACTTTCTTCCCGACGAAGACAGCCCTGGTTTTTACCAGAAGAACGAAGTCGGACCCCGAGCAGACAAGATAACCTTCGTTCAGGAATTTCGGCGGTTGTTTATGCGGAGCCGCGAGGAGAGGGTCGCGTTCTCGAATGCTGGGGACTTCCTGAATTTTTGATCGGAAAAAATTGCCCGACCGGTGGATTAGGGTAATCCATTTAGCTGAGGAATGCCTCCGAAGAAATATGGACCGCGGGTTCATCACTTTTTCGGTGAACGATCTTTTTTAAGACGTGGGAAGAGGTGTTCGAATTTTTTTCATCCAATGTTGATCATCCGGGATTTCGTCTTTACATCATCGCGTGGCTCTATATTTACGTATTTTTCCAATGGCTATATCAATTTATTCAATTTCTCTTAGTATTATTCCTTCAAATCTAAATTCATTCTAAAAATTGAATTTTTAAACTTTAAAATATCCCTGTAATACTGTGCAAGGGGTAATAGTGGACCACTAAGAATTAATTAATTATTTTGCTACTGTGGATTAAACAAGACAAAGCTCCCACAATCGTTGAACCGAGCCAATCGTGTATCTTCACCTACAGTGACTCCCATTAATATTCGGACGCTCTTAAACAAATGAAAACTTTTTTGATGTTGCACCATACGATTTGATCTTTTTTGAGAAGTTGGAGCAATTATGTTTTGTGGGTCTACATATATTGAAAATTTCAGAAACATGTTTTGTAGATCTGTGTCAATTATATGCATTGTAAAAGTTTCATCGAAATCGGTTGATGTAGGAAGAAACGACAGGCATTGAAAGATATACGAATCCTTAGATTTATTGCAGTTAGAGGCCGAAAATCGTGAAGAATTGCAATTTCTACCATCTTCAAACGTTTGTAGCTCATTGCAACGTTGACCGATTTTAATGAAATTTTCAGAATATGTTTAATTGATACAGATCTACGAGTCGAGTTTTCTACATTTTCAATATGAGCCCATATAAAAACAGTTGTAAAACATAATTTTTAGTATTTTCTCTGCCATTCCGACCAATTGCAATTTTTTCAACAATTCTTTTCACGTTACGTAACAAAACCGATTGTTTTAACTTCACAAAAAAATCCAAGTTGTATGGTCGAATATTAGAAAAGTTATCGTCTTTTTAAGAATATTAGTACAAATATTAGTGGGAGTCACTGTATGTCTCCAAGACAGACATTCCAAACCCATTTCCTTAACAGCCAGAGACATTAGCGTTCAAGGAGAGCGTCGGAAGAATCCGCGTGGCCGTTCAGCTTCCTCCAGACTAGTTCCTCGAATTAAACCGCCATCAATGATCGGCAGAAGCGACGAGTCATCGTCAGCTACGGTTAGACACACGGAAGAATGCGAGGAACCAAGTCGTTGAACCGATCGGAACCTCGTCTTTCGTTCGGTTCGCGCGGAGAGTGTAGCAGCTGGCCGCGATTATTCTCGTCGCCGCGGAACCGTATAGTTTGCGGAGACGGCCAAGTGGATGTGTCCTAAGCGTGGAACAGCCACCTGGGCTCAAGTGTGGAGGATGACGGAAAAAGGAATTCAACAGAAGTCGCCGCCAAGAGACGCAAGGGAGGGCAAGAAGAACGTCAAGACAGTCATAGAGAGAGGGGAACGTTAGAGAGAAGCCCCCAACGGAGGAGAACAGCCAGAGTATCTGATAGAAGGTCCCTTCTTCCTTCTCTCCCTTCTTTCCTCTCGTACCGGCGTGTCTTTTTTTTGTGCCGGGGAGGCCAGACGAGCAGACAGTCGGACAAGGAGGCCGAGAGGCTGAGAGGACCGCTAGAAACTCGCCGAGATAATGAGCGGCGAGAATGGCCCCGCGCGACGTATGCATTTGTACCGGGGATATCACTCGGCTTATCCGATGTCCTACTTTGTCCGCGGTCCTCCCTTTTCATTTACACCTGTGCTCCCCCTTTCGGCGAACCCTACTGCAATTGCTGATTAAACTGGGGGACAACGCGAGCGCCTTAAATTATGGCCCTGGCGAACGCTCGACGCGCTATCGCTGCGCTTGATGGTGACGAAGAGCTGGGAGAGTGAATTAACCTTGGACTAAGTTTTACCGACTTCTTCGGGAACCGACGATCCGGATGTTTCAATCTTGGGACGGTACAGAATCCTTATGCGAATCTTTATGCGAAATACATATTAGTAGAGAAGCAGAGAAAAATGCTAACAAAGCGTATGGACATTCTAAATATTTCGGAGGAGAGATTAAAAATGTATACAGATTGAATTTCGTGGGACTGATCAGGTTACCGCGTCCCGAAGTTAAAACGTCTCGGACCAAGACCAAAGATCAAGATCGTTCCCATGGTCTTGCAATGTTTCAAGCTTTCCCAGCGATCCCCGCTTTTTGTGGTTTCGGAAATGTCTAATCTGTTCACGTAACGAAGTCCCGGGAGTGTTCTCGCTTTCACCCGAGTTTCCCCCAATTTCGGGGGTTTAATTTATACTAGGCTAGCTCTGGAGAGAGAGACCCATATCCCATAGCCGCCGCCCGTATCGTCCATGGTTGTCCGAGGAGTTGATGGCGGCGGCCCAAAAAGCAAACGGACATAGGATTTCCGTGGACCCATCCATCATCGTCATCCGTCCCTACGCCCTCCGCCTACCACGGCCACACGACTTCCTCTTTTTTCTCCTCTCTTTCTCTCCTCTCTCCTTTCTCCACTCTTCTGACCCTTCCTTCTCTCACCCCCTCCCACGGTGCCACGGTCTCTCTCGTTTGCTCTCGTTCGCTCCCACGTCGTTTCCTCGACGCTCCACCTTTCCTGGACTTCTGGGGCCTCCATCCTCTTTTTGAATATCTCACGAGGCCGCCATCGTTACGGACACCAATCTCGTGAAGTCTAGTTCAGGACCGAACGGATTTCGAGATGGAATTCTCGGGCATAAGGGTGCGGTTATGCTTCACGCGATTTTCAACACTAAACTTCGAATCATCGCGGTTTTATATATTTTATTCTGAAACTATTCAAGTTGGAAAAATCTTTGCATGGGAAACGGGCGAATTTTTGGTATTTTTCATATTGTCATTTTTCGAAGATTTCGAGCAGAGTCCAATAAATATCTATGCCAATAATTTCCTTCCTTCCTAAACGGTAATTATAAATATGATACATAATTTTACAAAAATATAATTGTACAACTGGTATGTTCATGTTGCATCCAGCATAACCGCACCCTAATCCACGCCAACTCGCGCACGCAGGTTCAAATCGTTCGCCTGCCACATGGCGCGAAGGAATTTTCTTTCAGAACGCCATCACGGCGATATCTTGGCTGCATTCCAGAATATACGCACAAGGTATTTCGCAGCAATTAGGATCTAGTGGTACCTTCTACCATTTTATGAAATATTCCATCGAAAGGATTACATTGAAAGGCTCGCTATTTTAGAATCTTCACGAAACACTAAGAAGAACGAGGCTCGTAAAGAAATGGTTAAAAGGGGACGACGAAAATGAAAATATTTTTTTTCATTGTTTCTTTACGAGTACAGCCCCAAGAAAACCCGGAAGAACGCCCATAAAAAACGAGTGCTCACAGACAAATAAACATTTCCACGTGGTCCAAGCGCAGTTTGTTCATCCAGCTTATGGTGTTCAGCCCATAAATCCGTTCGCCCAATTAATCGAGGTACAGTTAAAAGAGAACAGAAAAAAAGAATGAAGCCAAAGAAAAGAAAAGTAAAGCGGTCGGAGCAGCGTAAGGCAAAGAGTGAAAGAGAGAGAGAGAGAGAGAGAGAGAGAGAGAGCTCGGAAGAGGCCACTTTTAATTCCTCATTAGGTGCACGGGTTATTGGCCATTTACGTAGATATTCGCGCGATTAATTCAGTGGTAATGTACTCTTTCGCCGCGCCGGTTCGCAGAGCGGTGCGCACACTTGTTCCTCGCGTCGGTGCACCGGGGATTACATAAGAAAACGTACACGTGCACACGCGATAACGGAAGCCTCACACCTATGCACCGGCTGCACCGGCGCATGCTTATTTACCGGCCGAGAGGACCTGGAGAGAGAAAGAGAGCGAGAGAGAGAGAGGGAACGAGACGATATCATAAATCTTTTCGCGCAAGAGGATCGCAATTATCTTGCGCATTAAAAGCATCGCCTGTCGCGATGGGCTCTGCTCTTCCTACTGCCTCAGATTGCGGATCGAAGCCTACAGATACTCTGGAGATGGTCATGCACAGGATCATTGCCATACTACCGAATTTTGTCATAATCACTGCAAAAATTATAGCTTTATGTATATTTTTTAATGTACTCCTTCCGGACGTGCTCGATTTTATATTACTCCGTTTGTAGTGCTTTGAAAACTGAAATGAAGAAGTTTATAAGGAAAAGTCATTACGGAACTCTTTTCTCCGAACTACGTTTCAACATACTTTCAATTATACGTATCAAATTAGAATATAATTAGTAGACTGCGGAAAGGAGAACCTCTTTTTGACGTCACTCTTTCCATTGTAAAAACTGAAGGGCTATACATATAAGGGTAAAACCTATTTTCAGCAATACTTGAGAGAAAACCGTCTTGCATGGTTCTCTCAGCTAAACCTTTCCCGTTCCCAACCTCGCCATCTACACAAATTAGGCGATACTGTTTGAGGCATGAAATGTATCTGTTTCCTAACACAATATTTGTATGTAACTATATGACCTCAAGATCAGTCGCTCTTGAGCCATTGCGGATATGAGACGTGTATTCTTAAATAAAGGTGCTGGAAATACAGGTTAAAGTCTACAGTCTACAGTATAAATAGTTCCTTTTTTCCAACAGTCACTATCAATAGATGTAGATCACACCATTATCACCTGGCTGCTTCTTTAGCTCGCATAGGTTTCATCAATGATCCCAAATGCTGTTGCAAGAAGGAGGATGAGACGCTGAACCATGTTTTATGGCAGTGTAATTTGTACAATGAAGAAAGATTAATATTAATTGAAAAGCTCCGTAAAATGAACCTTCACCTGCCCATGGATGTTTCGATAATGATAGCCAAACCTAACATCAACGCCTGCCGCTATATGCTGTCATTCTTTAGAAGCTGCGGTCTTAGCATTTAGCCATAGTTTCCGCCGATTGCAATACACCAGCCGTAAGTGCGTGATTGGAATGAATTTTTTGCGTTTACTATACATGTTTCAATATTAAGGAGTATACATTTGTTTGTAATCTGTATCTGTATATAAGGTTGAAATAAATCTCTTACGAGATTTTCTATAATTAAAAAAAAAAAACCTCTTTTTGACTTTCGGAGATAATTTCGGCGGTTCCCCGGAACCAAGGGTCTCAAAAGGAATTTCGTCTGGCCAATTCCCGGAATCAGAACCGATTCCACACGTCAATTTTTTCCCCCAGGATCAGCTGGAATTCCAGAACCGCGTCACGGTGTCGGCGCAGCAGAATTACAACCTCATCGTGGCTTACTTTCCGCGGTGGCGTTTCACGCGTCCCGACTCGCAAAAATATTACATCTTCTCCCGTGATAATAAGCATAACGCAATATGAATAGCACTCCGTCCTCCCCTACAATTTTACTTTGTAATTGCCAATGGTCGAACGGCGCTCGAACAGCAAATATAATTTTTACGCTGGTTCTCTGTCAAACTAATTGGATCGTAGACCAGCTGCCCTTGCTTTTCCGAGATACTTTTTATCGTTATCTTCTTGTCGGATCGGTGGAAAAAGAAAAGTATGTTAAGGAGCGTTGCAGACGGACGCATCGTGTACAAGAGATATCAGTGACAGGCTACAATTAAATTGAAAATCCAGTGGACGTACACATCCGCATAGTCGGAACGAGCCGCTCTTGCCTATGGCTGCTGAATTATTTTCCACGGGGACATGATCCGTATCCGGAAACATTAATCTCGGCCCGCGGTGAAACTGATTGTGTTCAATGGAAATAAGTGAGTTTTGCATGCGCGGATGTGCGGGAGATTCGCGTGGATTGCTGGTCGAAGATGACAGATCTCGATTTACATTTAATCCTGTCAGTATGGTTTCGATTATTCGCCCTAATTTATACTAATTGCATCCAGAGGATCCGATTGGAACGAGGAATCACATTAAAATAATTCCTGCTGTGTCTAACGCTTGACAAAATCATGGAACTAATTCCTCTTGGATTCGCCAAACTAATTACTCAACTCTCGCCAGTGAAGTTCGATACAAAACAATTACCAACTAACTCCAAAAAAGGACCTCTACCATAAATAAACACGTTATTACATCGATTGGAATTCGAACACACCATGCAACCCATAAAACTCATGATTGAGTGTCCCAGCTCCCGACAGGTGGCCATTCAACGACCCCATCCCGTTTGCAAATGGCGGAACGGCGAAACATCGTTAGACACCTCGACATTAGAAACCGTGCACGTTCGCGAATAGGTTTTCGTGACGTTCAGCAGTAAACTGCGACCGATGCGCACTCGAAATGCCGCTATGCCGTGGTGTGTGTTTCGCGGTCCCGGCGAACTATGCCGGAATTTCCTAACCGGTATAACGCGAATGTCCCGCAAAAGGTGCCAGGGAATCTCGGCGGTTTCGCCGGGCAAATGCCCCGGGAGCACCTGCATCTATAAAATTGAGCCATGCATTATTCATGGGGTGGCCTGCTTATAGCATTCGCTCGCTCGCTTGCTCGCTCGCGCGAGGGCTTCGCTCAGCTGGTGTTTTGCAACGTCGGGAAAGAAACGGGCGGCCACCGCCTGAAATGGATGGCCAGATAAATTGATATGAACTTCGGCGTGATTGGTAGCCCAGTAAGGGTAATGGGATCGAGTGCGAACTAATAGATGACGATGAAACTGAGAACGGTGGCGGATCCGGCCAACCGATGCGAAGATCTCCTCGGGATCGATGGAACATTCTGAGACCTGAGATCATTCTCTAGCTGATCGGAGAAAGAACAAGGAACAAACTTTGAAGGGGATGAGACATTATATCGGGACTCTTCGTGGTGGAAAATAAAACTTGGGTAAAGAACAATGGGGGGAAAAATAACAGCGTGAATTGATTTTGTAGGTTTGCTACAGAATGTGAATTACAAGGGGTGAGGAACTGTCTCATCAAATTTTCATGCATATCGAAAGATAATCTTTAAGGACCAAGAATAATGAAAACATAAAATGTATATTGATTTTATAAATTCATGTTTTCGAGAAGACAAGGATCTGTTCATAAATTACAAAGGATGAGAAATTGACGCAACAAATTTTCTTATACCGATTGTTTATAAAATTGTTTGGGGTGCAAGAATAATGTAAAACGGAAATACGAATTGATTTTTGAATGTATATGTTTGTTATAAACTACTAGAAGCGTGTGTACTAAAATTACAGGCGGTATGGAATTGTTTCAAGTTTTGTAGTATCGTATGATTGGAAATTTTCCGAGGACCCAGGGTGATGGAAAGAGGCAATGTAAATTGATATTCTGGGTTCATGTCTTCGACACGGAGGATTACCAAGCAGAGGAGGATCGATACGCTTGTTCCAGGGCCACGGGGGCACGCATTGTTCGATGAACCGAGAAAAGACGTCATCGTGCCGACATCTGTGAGCGGATTCATGCACTCGATCCTCTTTCTTGCTTTGACTGGCAGCGAAGTACGCACACGGGCCTTTTATCGGCGAATCGAGAGGCTTGTGCAGCTTCCGAGCTGGACCGAGAGATGGTTCCCAACAAACTTATTCGATAAACAATTACAAAATATACAATAATCCGCCCATCCTAATACTAATATATACTAAAATTTCCCTTTGCTTCATTCTCAAATATCTACGAAAGAAAAATATTTTAACTTACGTTGGACGAGGAAATTTTCTTCGACGCGCGAACTTAGGAAGATTTCGGTTGCACTTTTAGAAAATCGAGCCTAACCGGCTCGAAGTCACCGGAACAACTGAAGGCTACTGGAAAAGAACGAGCTTCGACCTTGCATTTCCCAGGATTTCGAGAACGGGGAGGAAATAAGAGCAAACGCAGCAGGGTGCTGGAACCTGTGCTCTCTTACCTAACCCGAGTGAAGGGTGCCGGCTATTATCACTTCGTTATTGCCGTCATAAATTTCCAACTCGTTACACCAAAATTACCCCTGCGATTCTTCGCAGCGACCTGGAAAATTTCCGGTGAACCTTTTCCGGCATCCCTTTGCGCTTCGAGCAGGTGGCACGCACCGACTATTGCGACCAAAAGGATTTTCGATCTACCTGAGATGAACTTGCCCCTTTAACTACTGAACAAGGATCTCAGAACGACTCATAAAATCAGAGCAATTTAGTCAATGGGCCGGAAAGTGCAGAGCTGGAGCGATGGCAGCTTCGCGATTGCACCCTTTTCCATTTTGGGCTCTGTAAATCATAACGAAAAATGGATTCTTCCAATGTTTGCACATTAAAAAATGAAGAGCAGGAAACAGGTTTAACCCAGTGGGTTCACAGACGTATGAAGAATGGTGAACGAAGAGGGATTTTGGTCGGTGTTTTTCAATTTTCGGCGACACCGCGACGAAACGCAACCAGTTCACCGTCGAATGGAAACAAGCAGCCATCATGGGAATAAAAGTGGATGAGCCTCTCCGGCTCTGCCAAGCCGTGGAGCCAACTCAGCCAGAGTCGAGGGAACTTTTATGGGGGGCTAGCACGGTGTACGTGTGGTGAAACTATCGGGCTAAAAGGTCAGCGCAATAAATAACTCCGGACGTCGGTATACCTAGAAACTGGAGACATTATGCCAATCTTGGCTCGCGGACCCGTACAAATGTGGTCTAGTTTTACCTACTGTTGCATAAATCTGAAAGCGGCCGGCTACCTGGCGTAGCCTCTCTAGAAAACCTTGCTTTCTACGAAACCTTCTGGTCACGCGGCGGAAGCCTTGAGCCTATTTTCGAGAACCGCGTCACGTGTGCACCGAGGTACGTATCCACGCTCGCGAATACCAAATTCCTTTTCTTCTCCCTTGTACTAACCGGCCGCGTTTTTTCCCCAAAGCGATTGATGTCTTCCTCGTGGAAAAGGTCGTTCGGGATAGCTGACAAAAATGGGGAAGTCACCTGAATATTTAAGATCCGATTCTGTAGAAAATTCGTCGGTTTCCGTTCCGATACGACTTTCTCTATGTATACTACAAAGTTTGCAGATTTGTTCGCTGAAAAATCTTGCATCTGCTTGTCTAAATTTTAGAGATGACAAATTTTATAGATTCAATTTACAATGTACTGATATTTTTGAAAGACGTGGACCATCGTGACCACCTGACCTACCGACCACCTGACTCTAGAATATTACAATACAAATGCATCGCGAAGAAATCTTAAATCAACAGGCGACAGAAATAAGCCTGTACTTGTCATGTAACAATTTTTACCCTCAATTTATACACTGAAACAAATGTATGACTCACTGGAGTTTGATAACCTGCTCAGCATTGATTAAGTGTTGTAGGTTGCATTGAACAAAGCAACAGACTTTGGGTCTCGTGGTACTCTAATGAATCTAATTAGCGCCCGCGGGAAGGCAGAACCGGTTTAGCTGTAAATTCATGTAAATGGAATTGTGTCTGTGAGGTGAGAATTTGTAGGTAACCTCATACATGGGAGATTTGAAAATGTTATCCCAGGATGGAATATACTAAAATTGAACTTTTTCAGGATACCAGGAACCGTCGATTTGAATATTAACCCAACTACAATGGCAAGTAGCAAATCATTGAAACAGCAGCCTCAATGTAGTCACCGACTGCACCCTCCAGGGTTCACGATAAGACTAAAACGGCGAATCTTTTGAGTCTGTCAATTGCAAGATAAAAAATAAAGTAACTTACCAAATTGACTTCTCATCCACGGGTAAAGCGGGCTGGGCAGGTTCGCGCTGGCAGCGCCCTGAGGAGCGCCCTGCTGTTGCTGGCTGAGTGGCGACGTAACAACCCCTTGATGTTGCGGTGCTTGTTGCTGTTGCTGGGGATGCATACCGGCTTGTGTCTGTTGGGTGGCCGCTTGCGCGGGTTGTTGCTGTTGGTACATCATGTGCTGTTGTTGCGCCTGTAGATGCTGATGCTGGGGCTGTTGCTGGGGGTGTTGGGTCTGTTGGGGCTGCATGTGAGGATGCTGCGAGTGCATTTGATGGTGCATCTGCGGCTCGACGAGCGGTGGGCTGTCCGGTCCGTCGAGCACGCTACCCTGGTGATCGACCGCGGACGCCTGGAGCTTGCAGCTCGCGTAGACGATGGGCGTGGACGGATGTCCGTTCGGGGTCGGCGTGTGTCCCATGTGTCCCATGCCGGGGCTCGGCGAGGTCGACCTGTAAGCGCCCATGCCGTCGATGCTGCCGTGCTCCTGCTGGTGCTGGTAGTAGGTCGCGTTCCGCATGTCCATCCGGTTGTACGGCGGAAACCTCGGGTATGGCATGTCCTGTTGGCTACCAGCGGCTCCATAATGGTGGCCTGGCACCGCCTGCCTGAGCAGGCTAGGGTCGCAAGGGTCCCCGGCTTGCTGAGACTGCTGCTGCACCGACTGCGTCTGCTGGGGCACCTGGACGGCCGCACCGTAGTGCTGCTGATGCTGATGCGGGTGTTCCACCCCGCCATTACGCAGGTCCGGGATGTATGAATTCGCGAAGTACGAACTCATGCTACTGTCCCACCGGTCCCACCTGCTAGTGCCACCTCGGTCTTGTTGGGCGCTCTCCGTTGTTTGTTCTTGATCCAGTATAATTTTACTCGTCAATCCTACACTCGGATCACACTCCTTTGCTCTTCTTCCTTTTGTACTCTCTTTCTCTTCTTCTTCTTCTTCTTCTTCAGGGTTTCTTCTGCCTCTGTTGCCGGGGATGCTGCTTCGTCGTATTACGGACACTGTCACACGGTTTCTATATGTAGATTTTTTTTACAGATACTATGTATAGACTCACTTCCAGAGCGATTTTATATCGAAACACACACTCTCTCTCTCTCTCTCTCTCTCTCTCTCTCTCTCTCTAGGACACGCGCACTATAATTTCTATCACACCACCATCACTGCGAATCACTAGTGTATCATTCGATCGGAGCGAGTAAATTTTTTTCCTTTCGCTCTTCTCTCGTTATCACACTTCCGATTCACCAAGAAAGAAAGAACCTGTTTAAACTGGAACACTAAAGAACCGTACGTTATCAAGCCGCCGGCTTGAGGGGAGGGAGGGTTTAACTTGTACACGAGGGGGGGAAGAGATGATGATCAGAGTTCTACGTCTTCTTCGGTGTGGTACCTTCGTTCAAAGCGCCAAGCCGCTCCAGACACGCTCCGTTCCTCTGTCCACCCTGCTAACGAAGTTGTGCCGCACCTGGAACACAAAATACAAAACCCGTTAACAATTTTCAAACAATTTAATCTGATACACAATCAAATCAACCTAACCATAGCCTCGCCTTACGATAGCAAGTCAAACTGTGGCAAATCAGATTCGCAATCAGACATAATTGACGTTGTTATTCGTTCCATTCAACTCTCATAAACTTCTTAAAAACAGTCACACAAAATATCTTCTTGTAGACTTCAGCCATTTTCAGCCATTGTTTTCATCTTACGCGTTAAACTGACCACTTTACACCGAATGTTTTATTCATGATTTCATGATTAATGTAAAGGCACCAACAAGAAATGTAATAGAAGGGAGATGACAACTTGTGTAGCGGGTAACCGATCAACTGACGCTAAACTGACGAACTGTGTTTCTTTCATGATATTTTTGTAGCAAACGCATCAAATCATAAAGTAATAGCAGACAACAAACTGTGCAGGATGTGAGACAGAAAATGGGTGAATCTTCACTCAAAGATGAACAAAGTTTTCTGAACAGTCTTCGCGAGAAGTGTCGGCACGGGGACCACCGAAATCAAAGCTCCGTTTGCCGATCTGTGCCCGACGAACTGAATGAACCGAGCTTGGTTTGACTCTGACAAAAGTGACAGAAGGCGAGGTACACACGTGCTCGTCACGGTGACGGCCATCGCCCAGACGCCGAACTCGCCTCGGGCCTTCTGTGTGGGCGGGCTAAACGATCGTTAAATTTGGAAAAATTCTCGTCCATTAGCCCATAGCATGGCTACTGAACGCCTCGTCGACATCTTCCCCCGACCTACTAATTTTTTTTTGTCGCGCGTTCCAAAGGGGTTTCCATCGGGTCTCGTTAGTACGTAACCAGAAACACACGCGAGTCTTTTTGTCTTTCTGACGAAAGCCAGTTCTAGGAACAAGCAGAAACTCTAACAAATTGCGTTGGTCTCGAAAGGAAACGGCGCACAGAAGATTTCAGAGATTTAATTATAGATTAGTTGGGGAAGTTTCGCCTAGTAGGTCTACTTTGAATCTCGCGGAAGAAACGGACATCACGTGACTGGTGAGTCCTGTCGGTCTCTTATCGGCCGCATCGATCCTTCCGGCACCGATCTGTCGATCGTGTCCTAACATACCGACTGTCACACGATGACTTTGAAGTTGGACGAGCGAGGACTTGGGATAGGGTACAGCTCTCTCTGTGCTGGTTGTTTCGTGCCAGAGCATAGGAAATTGGCCGTGAAACTTCCCTCGTCAAGGCAGTGATGGCTTCGAGAAGTTGGAAAGCGTTCGAATCAAACAAAACAGGTTTACCTCTACAGCAATTTGATTCAGCTATTGTTTCATTTGTACCTCTACCGTACGTACTAGGATAATTTTTATAAATTATTAAGCTCGATGGAAAATTAAGAAAGCATCTCGATAGATTCATTTCTCGAAGCAGTGGAATTTAACTTTTACCTTTACCACAAAGTGTTTATCGCTTCGACAGAAAAATTGAAATAAATAATGTTTTGCAGAAAGCGACGCGCGAGAGAAGGGAACGTCGATCGGAATCGGCGTGGCTAAAAGAAAAAGCACGGCCTCGAAACGAGGGAATAGAATGCACGGGTGCGACGGTATTGTGGGCAGCACGGTGGTCGGCGTCGGCTCTGTTGGATGAAAAGAGACAGCGTGCGGGAAGAGGGTGCGGGGGCGGATGTACACGGGATCGAAAGGGGGGCGGTCTGGGTGGCAGGTTGAAGGGTTCGGGCGGAGGTGGGGCCCTTGGGAGTTTGCTGTACACGAGAATGGGTCGGACGCGGGACGATCGCGATTAACATTCCGGCCGCTAGCTCGCTGTTCGCGCGGCGCTTTCATTAATTCCAGCGTATTGATTCCCCGGATTGATGAATGGCCGCCGATAGCGATTCCATGCGCTCTCCGTACTCTCCCTCCTCAACCACCCCCGCGTCGTGCGAGAGAACGCGCGCGCGCGGGCGCCCGCGAACGCGGGCGATCCCAGGATCGTGGTATAAATTCTACCTCTCTCGCAGGATTTTAACTCAATTCCCGGTTTACGGACTCGCCTTTACCGTACTCTTTCTTCCCCCGCCGCGCCGCGCCGCGCCGTTCTCCTGAAACAGCCTTGTCCCCGCGGAACGTATGTTCCCTCTTATTTATTCAGCCCTTCCAAGCCGCCGATCGAGATACAGGCTTATGCCTCGCTTCCATCGGAACCAAACCGGAACCCTTCTTCCGTCCATACGGGCTCGTTTCCCGTTCCCCTTCGAGGTTTTTGCCTTTTTATTTCACCTGTGCCGCGAGGTCCGAGCGCGTTTGAAACATTACGGCGCAATTATGAGGTATCAGACATTTCACACTTCAAATTCCGCTATTTTTATTAGCGAGATTAAGAACCTCATTCTTCGTGAACATTTTAGAACAAATTTCGTTAAAATATTCCAACAATTATGGAAGTTATGATCCTAAACGAAATACATTGTCAAAAAAGACCTTACGCGCTTTTATGACGAATGGGGTTGAGGATGTGCAGGATTATTAACACTAGAACTTCCGAGCCCTAAACGAGAGTGATGTGTATTCTCTTATAATAATAACAGAATTGATTTTATTTAGATTTCGTAGGATTTTTATGGTAACATGTACTTGAATACAGAAGCATACTAAAAAATTTCTCAAGAAAATACATCTGTAATTTCACGAATCGTAAAAGAAAAAACCGGAAACCAGTCATTTTGATTGGCTCGGTAGTTCTAGTGTTAAAATTGCATTTTCAGTATAATCTCATTAAAATGTTACAACAATTGTGGAAGTTACAACGCACTCAAGTGCACATGTATGTTTATTGACAATGCGTGCACAATTAGCTGCAAAAGGTATTGTTACGCCCATCAAACGGTAACACACCAGCCCAACACAAAACAAGCCACTGATTTTAACTATCGCATACGCCCATAATTCTTAAAAGCGACCGCTGCTACACGATCCGTGTAATAAACCGTTCTCCACCTGGAAAACGTCACGCCTCGGTATTGTCGGTAAGGTCTGTGTTTCATTGTTTTCCGTTGAAAACGTTTTTCTGCCCTTCCTCTCGAGCGGAATTTAATTACGCGCCGGTGGCTCTTAACGGAAAACCACTTCCGTTGGATAAAACCGTCTGGATAATAGTAGATTGCGGATTTTTTTTAAGAAAGTATTGTGTGTTCGGTACAGTGGGTATTGAGATCTTCTGGAGGATTCAAATTTTTCAAGGCTGCGCGCCGCGAAATGGTCTTTGCCCGGTGGTGACACCGATCGGAAAAGACATAAACTAACTAGCCATTTAAAGGTCTAAGGAGTTGGTGTTATTGCCGACAGATGGCGATAGCGATAGCCGAAAGAAGTGGAAAAAACGGGGTGGAGCGTGTCTGACAGCTGGGTGGGTTCGGGGCCAAGGTGATTGAAAACAGGGTGGAGCGTCACGTGACGCCATAGCTGGATATGGAAGTGACGTCAGGCAGCTATGATGGCCTCTAGTTAACAAAATGGCTCCTCCCTGGGATTTCTTTGTCTCTCGTTCCTAGCTCGCCTCTGCGACTGCCTGAGGAAAGGATCGTATTCCTTTACAGTAGACCGAGACTCTGCAATAGACCAGAGCCCGTTTCTCAATTTAATTATAAACAATACACCCTTGCAATATACAATTTTCAAATTACAAAAAAATTATTTTCTAATAATTAATATTTCCTTCGAATTAAATCAACCATTCGAATAAACAGAAAATAAAGAAATTATGAAGATCCTTTGCATCTAAACGCTTGCAATTTTCCTAATATAATCCTTAAAAATATTCACACCATTCCTAAATTTTTTAAATTGTGAAAGAAGTATTTTCTAGTAATTAAAAGAACTAATATTTGCTTCGAATAAAACGAAACAATCAGAAAATAAAAAATTTGTTACACTGATCCCTTTTAGCTAAAATAAAAGCTTGCAATTTTCCTGACAAAATGTAGAACACTTTCAAAGTGTAATAGATCATAAATTTTGATCCTTTGTAGATAAAATAAAACCTCGCTTTCCCCCTCAAAAATTTGAAAATATAATAAATTGTAAATTTGATCCTTTGTAACTAAAATAAAAGCTTGCAGCTTTCCACGTGGAATAAAAATGGACGGAGCTTATAACGTGGTACATTCAATCACCGCAGTACAAGGCAAATTTATTTGAAAACCCACGATATTTATGATATACATATGAAAGAACTGTTGCGCAAACAATTGACCGGTCAAATTGTTATAGATTTATCAGATTACCTGGACTGTCGTTTACAAAAATAATCGGTTTTATTTTCCGCGAGGCGATATATTAACACGCGATGTTTATATTAAAATTTTAAAAGCGTGTTTGCTTAGTGTACTATTTATATTTTGTACCGAATTACGAAACCTGTAAATATAAATTATTGAACGATTATTTAAAGGGAACAAAATGAAATAAGAAAAATAAGATTTGTGGATGTATCAGATCATCCCAACATCATACAAGTCATTTTCATTAAAATATATCAAATTAATTCTTGACACAGTGCATAATATGTTTAATAAAGCCCAACAAATTTGTTTAATATTCAGCATTGGATTAAAAAATCGATGAATGCAGCAATGCAATCAATTTAAAGGAACGGAAGTCTACAAAATGAGAAAATAGACTGATCAGGGAATTGAACGGTTCATAAATGGCGGCCGGAAATTAGCATAAGGCCATCGTGTTCCTCGCGATAAACTAATGGACGCTAATCAAGAAACAAACCGTCGAGTCGCGTCGCGCGGAAAGTAATCGAAAGAGGCCGCGGAAGCTCGTATGCCGTCGAATGGCGCAGATGAAATAGCCCGATTATGTAAACGGCACGATATCGCGGCCGGCTGGTCTACTAAAAATTTGTTGGCTCGTAAACGGTGGCAGGATTTGACGTTTATGGGGCCCGTAGCTCGTGCCAGCCGTTCGCACGCCGTAAAACACTCGTAAACTAAAGGAGCTCGTAAAATGGGAACCCTCGAGCGAGCCACCTACGGCACCGAGGTCCCGGAAAGAGAAAAAACGAAGAAACAGAAAATTGTGACCCAGTACTCCTGCGTTCCGACCTAGTTCCCGCAGCTTCCTTTTCCTTTCGTTCCCTCGGTCCAACAATTCCTGCAGTTGCAACACCATCGCTATTAAAGAATTAGTTCCGATACGTGCAAAAGTAAATGTACACTTAGAGATTATACTGACGCGATGCACGTTGTCGTCATAAGCGCCAGTCTTGGAAGATTAAAAAATTCAGAAATAAATTATACCACTGTCAATTAACGAACAAGCTGCAAGAACACTGTGTCGGGGAATTTCCTATGTCGGCGACCGTGTTTCGTAACAACCGGCTGATTATGTTCTACAAAGTAGTGTTAATATCCTCATCATAATCGCTTGCCGTGTATTAATAGTCAATTTCCCGGATACATCGGTATCGCGTTAATCTAATTAGCGGTTAATCGCAGGCTGTATTCAACGGAATTAATCGGCGAGTTGTTAATTGAAAATCCAACGTTGTAATAACCGGATAGCGTCGAACGGGAGACCGGTTCAGCAACGGAGTGACGCCTAACGACTCGAGAATTCTCTCCTTGCGGCGATTCAAACACCACAACCCAATTCACTCGGCCAATTCGAATGGAATAATTATCTGGCTTTTTCCTGCCTAATAACCACCTTTATTCGTAGCAAATTAGCTGTTCTGCTGCGCGGTTATCGCCGCCAGAAATCAGACTCGCCTCTGCTATCCTCTTTAACTGAGGCCGACGCATGGAGAAGCAGAGAGAGAGAGAGAGAGAGAGAGAGGGAGAGAAGAGATGAACGGAGAAAGTCGTTGTTATTTGTTCGATAAAAATGGGGAATTGTATTACCAGTTTCTTTACGTTTTATTGTGATCCCAGCTGTCTCGGAACTGGCAAAAGAATCCACAGTTTCATGATTTATACTTTTCTGAGGATCCTCTATCCTCCAGTTAGGCCTGCTTCTTTGGATCTCTAGTGTTGTATGCTCTACAGTTCTTTGATTTTAACAGTTTCGCGCATCTTCACGGTCTACCTAGTTTACAACTCCACTATATAATCGCAACTGTGTTACTGCAAGGAGAGGACCAGTTGGTCACGAATAGGTTAGCAAAGGCGATAACGTCTTGGTCACCCACGTTTCCGGTAACGAGAGGGAGAGAGAGAGAGAGAGAGGGAGGGAGAGAGAAAGAGAGATATCCCAACTTCCAGGGTGTCGGTTCGATTCGAGGTCGGTCTTCCACGAAAGATTTTGTCTATGTTTACGACGCGCGAAACGCTCTCTCGTGCAGATAACATCGTCGCGAGAACGCGCAAACGCATTCCGTTCTATTTGCGCGCTCCGCGGTTTTGCAGATTTATGGGCTCCATCGAGGTGGCGAAGCATTGCGGCAATGAAGGGATGCGACGATAAGACCGCCACTGACTCGCCGTTATCTCGTCCCATTTAATCGGGATGCACGGCAATTCGTGCCCACTTCTGCCCTTGCCGCTCGAAATTATTGTCGGTCTAATGGGCTCGCTGTTCCACAATTAATAAAAATCCCGATCGAGTTGTACTATTTTTAATTTGTATGAAGCGCTGAATTCTCTTAAAGATCCTCTAGTAATCATTAATAGACGAGGTCAGGCTCCTCAGACCCACAAAAATGTTTACATTATAATCTGGCTGTATTTATCGTAACTCAGTAACATCACAACGTTCTTTACACCGACTTCATTAAATTGCAAGCTCTATTGCAACAGTTTCGAAAAAGACTCTTCTAGCTCCTCCCAGGACGAATCCCCAAAACACAAGATATAAAGCTCCCAGTAATCCAACGCACATAAAATTGCAAAACACTTAAGAATCCAGGGAGCAAGCGTTCCTCAAAGACCCGGAGTCCCTCAGGAACCAGGACACGGAGTTCACCAGGCCATGCTGAATATTCCACAACCAAGTTGTCCGAGATAAGATTCCAGGTGTTCGGTATTCAAAAGGCAAGTATCAAATTTCCGAAGTAGCGGAAGACTTCGGTGTATCTGCACGAGTCAGGACTCGAAGGAGGCGTCCTCGTCGTCGTCGTCGTCGTCGTCGAAGAAGAAGGAAGAAGAAGAAGAAGTAGAAGAAGAAGAAGAAGAACAAGAAGAACAAGAAGAGGTATAACGGAGAGAAGTGGATTGCGTCGAGGGAAATCAACGAGGGATACCGTTACGCGTTAGGTGTCCAGCTGGCGGAAGGTCGAGCCGACACTAAAGGGTGGCCGCGATCAAGGTTTCGTGCGGACTGCTCCGAAAAGGATCTATATGTATCCTTGGTCCGAGATCTCGGTGGTCTTGGTGACGCACACGCGGGGGGACACGCACGCACGTACGTACCCAGGGAGACCGGTGAACGGAGAACGGGCACGGCAGCGGATCAGCCAAATGCTAACATGCATATGCGATTAGCATAATCGAGTCGGCCTGCAGGAAACCAGTTTGCAAGGCCGCTCAAAAGCCGGCCGCCCAATAGCTTATGCCGCTCTCCGCGGAATGGAGGAGCGGCGAAGAGGAGTGCAGAGAGAGAGAGAGCGGCGCAGAGTGCATCCGTAATTCCATTTCCCCCTACCGATGCGGTCGCATCGCCTTGCACCGAGTCAGCTGACCGCGAGACGCTGCGCCGGACCCGGCCCCGATCATGCTCGTGTCCCGCTGCTCGCAAAGATCGCGGAATTCATTGGGAATCCCGCGACTTTGTGCAGCCGCTCGTTGCGCTGATTAGGTGGAAGATAGAAGCTTGCGGAGAGGTTGCGTTTCTCGCATTCCGGGCGAGAGAAAAATTTGAAACGGAGCAGCTCTTCGAGATATACCGCAGGAATAGGAAGCTGCTTGATTAGGATACTGTTCAGGAACTGGTTCTAGGGTGTTTTGTATAGTTTCCCGAAGCTTATTAATGACCCCGTCTAGTAGAAGATTAATAATTTTCTTCTAAAAAGAAATAAGTTTCTTTGGCTTCGATTCATACTTCGAAAAAAAGTATGCATCTTCAATTTTTTAAGGGATACGTATCCTCGATATTTCAAGGGATGTTTACCGTCAATTTTTAAGGGAATATTTATCTTCCATTTTTTGAAAGAATATTCATCTCCAATTCTTCAAGAAATAATTCAAACAAGTATGTAAAGTATAGGTACTGATAGATGAATTATAAAGTAGCTAGATTGTATACGTACTCTGGGTTATTTTAGTAACGCGATGATAAACTTCGTAGATTAATTTACGTCTTGGACCCAACATCTTGTGGAAGCGTTAGACACATTCTTGCATATCGCTCAGGATAAGAGATCTGTTTTGCCAGTAGGTCTAATTTTACTGCTTAGCAACTGTTTCCAGGATATTTTATAAATCTGGACTACTCTTGCGAACCGAACCGCTGCTGTACATCAAATTATTTTAACAACAGTTTCTCTTCTTGAACATCATGTTTGCTTTAATTAATTATCTACAGAGCAATGAAGAACTTTGTGAATTTCCCGAGTCCTCGCGTCGAAGATATGAATGTAGGGGTGAACTATATACTTATTGATCGTCTGCTCGTTGCCAGATTCGTCGGAGGGTGTCTCATAGTCTCAAGGCAACCCAGATTATTAACAATTTCGCATTTGTGATCATTTACCAATTATATTATTGCGGATTACAAATATTATTCTATGTTCCCTTTCTACTACTTACGAATTAAACATTGAAATTCATAAAATAAATAATTCTCCCTTAATTATCGGACTCGGGAGGACTTGAAGAATTATTTTTGCGGCTGATTATTTCAGAGGAATCCGATTGCCACTGGAAAACGTATTTAATAAACAGAGATACGGCCAGAGGCGTATGGACCTCGGGGATCGTAGAAGTTCTGGTTGGAGGGAGAGGCAGGCCGCCCAGGGGATGAAGAGGGTTGAAATAGTCGGCCATGAACGTCGCAGATAAATCCCGGCAACGTTCTACCGGCCGACGATATGTATTACTACACCCACGACCCTTTTTTCCCTCTAACACGCGTTTTTTCCTGTTCGTTTTCAACTTACTTCGGTTACGGCGCGGCGCCAGTTACCACGTTTTACCCTTTTACGTTTTTCGTTCCCCGCCCACCTGCGCGGCTCAATTCCGCATTCGAGATTATCAACGGTCGTATTTTCCAACTAGCCACCCGTCGTTTTTGTTTTCCGTTGGATCGATGCACTGGAGGCTCGATAGCGAGTTTCGTAAATATAGTCCTTTCAATGAAAACCTTATCGGACAGGCTCTAACTTTCCACCGGCTGTTCTCCATTTTTCTTCTGGCCTGCGCGCATCGATATCGTGTCCGTTTCTAAAATGTAGAGTTCCCGAAACGAATAATGTATGATACGTAGATAATGCGTAGTGACATCTTTAAATATTTCGCTTCGTGAGTGGAAATTATTGCGCGCACGAACCCGGTCCGATCCCATGAATTATGTGCCTCCTTCGATCAGTCATTCTAATTTATTCGACAGGACAGCATCGCGCCGGGCAAGCGATTGACAGAGTTAAGCGCGCGTCAGTCCGAAAAATCGCATGATCGAGCTCGGTCTTGTCGCGGTGCTGCTTCGCCATATTTCTTCTGCTATTTTATTGTTCCGGAAGTTATACCGATTTCCGAGTATCGGAAACATTAACTGGCTCTCGTTTTTCCAATTTCAAAAGCAACATATATTTACCCGAGACACGTTGATATATTTATTTACAAGAGACGGTTCACAAGCTACATCATCTATACAAATTTTTCAAATTTGTCACCGAAGGATATTGAAAATAAACTTCCTTAATAACTAGACTTTTGTGGCTGGCCAACGAAAAAATTCAGAATTTGTAAAAAGTGTCTTCAATTGACATGGAGGATGAAAGAGGGTTTATCAACGTTTATACAATCAACAAATCCAGCCACGATTGCACTTCGAACATTTCCTGGCGTGTTTCACGAGCAGGCTCGAGCCACGGTGAAATAAATGGCGTATTTTCACAGGAGGGAATCGGAAACGCCAGAAGTCAAAGCAAAGTGGGAAGAAGATCGATTTCGCAGGCGCAGGTTCGGCCAACAAGGGAACGGACACCATAAACAGAGGGTCGAGGAACCGTGCAAAGAGAAAAGCACACCAACAAGCCGGGAGGATTCGCTCGTTGACCCAAATGAGCTGCTCGAATTTTGCGTGGCTCCCTCTCAGCAGGGAGTCCGGCACCGAGAACTGCCCCAAGCTGCTTTGAAAAGACTGCCGAGTTCGTCTTTCGCCTAACTTTCACATTTTTTCGGGAAAACTTTTTTTGTCTACGACCGGAAATTTCAGGCGGGCAACTTTCTCTTTTGGTCACGCTCTCGTTTAGAGTGGAAGGTCGCCTAATCTTTGGAACGACGATTTCTGTTGCTCGGAAATGGTCTTTGGAAGAGAGGTCGATCCAGTTTCCACGTCTTTTCTCCAGGTCAAAAATTGTCGGAATTGCGAGCACGAGTGTAATTTTAGCGCTAACGACCCTTCCGGAGAGGTTTTGGTGATCTCGGGAGCTTAGGTTTGTGCGCTGCGGTCATTTTTGTAGCCGGTTTTAACGTGTATATCAAGGGAACAGCTTGTTCTCACGTTCTAATTAAGTCCGCTTAATGTTGTTCTCGTCGTGTAAAAACGTGTTGAAGGTGAGACAACTTCGCGTTACTAATTTTTGTGATAAATGCTTAATGTCCCCGGTCTACAGATTATTTATGCTCTCAGAACTCTTCTGACAGGTGTATATGAATTTTGTAATTTTTCCTCGAGGTTCTATGGACACGTTTGACGATGCGTATCAGTTTAATCACGAGGGAGCAGGTTACAGAAATTTTCGGAGCAGGTCTGCGCGAGCATTAAGATTCGTCGACGATGGCCCTCGCCTCGGAAGTTCAAACATTTAATTTACATAATTCGCTGCGAACAAGGAGGCGGAACACGCTCGTGAAGAGTAACACCTTGTAGACCACACCGGTCGTTAAAAAATGGTAACGGAGACACGCGGATGCTCGGTGCGCGTCGCGCAAGAAAGCTAGACCAGATAGTAATCGCGGCCAACAGTATTGCGTACATACCGGTGCATATAAAACACACGCGGCGAGCCGGCCATTCCCTGAGAACGGCGAGTTTCACTCGAGCGAAGAGGTTAAAAGTCGGAGACAAGGTTCCTCGAAATCTAGATTCTACTTCGTTAATAAATGTCCCGCTATCGCGCAGTTCATCGTCGAATAACGAAAGTTTTCTAAAGGGGGCTTTAAAAGTCGGAGATAGAGGAATTAAGATACCTCGCTGCCGCCGGGGAAATTGAGCAACAACGGCGACCCGTTTCAAGCTACTTTGTTGCGCTAAAAAAAGAATTTAGTCCAAGACCAAGTGAAATTATTCACGACAAAAATTGTCAAGTCGAAACAACAGACAGACGAGAAACATTTCTTGAGCAAGACATATTTACATTGATTAACGTTAAACGAAGTTACTTTCTGATTTTACCATAAGGAATTTTTACGGAATTTTAAATAAAGAACCACTGCGAATAAATAGAGCCAAAAAATTGACTTTTTAGCAACCAAATATCCACAGGAGAATTGTTGTGCTACCGTCAAGAGGTGAAAGGAGGGAGCTAATAATTGTTTAGGTATATTGGAAAAAGGGTTCGAACGCTATATCCGGTGCTATAAAGCGGATAATTTGGATTCATGGTGCAACTTGCTTTCCGGAGGGACAACAGGCCGAAAGGGTTGGGGTGGCCGAATAATTCATAATTTATGGACGTGTGGTTGACCGATGAGACGTGGCCTATACGTGTTCCTGAAACACTAGGGCAACGTTCGTTATCCGCAACCTTAAGGTTCACTCGTCGCGACTGGTAGCAACCCTCGAGGCATTCATTAGAGGGGGTCCACGGCTTTCAGTTAGCTGGGACCTTCTCGTCGTTACCGTTGCTGGTATCTTGACCCTTTAAATCCTCTTTTGACCGCCATTGTGTCACTTATGATTTTGGGCAGCCGTCATCATGCTAGGGGTTGGAAGAATTGGAAGAAGAATGGCAGACAGTAAAAATTGAATTAAGACACTCAAAAATGCTTTCCTGCTACATTGTTGCAATTGTTATTACTATAATGAGTGACATTTCCCATAGCCTACATGGAGTACGTACTCCTTCAACCCCTATGAATTAATAATTATTCTTTTCAGCTTAACGTCTCCCCAGGTATCGCACCAACACAAAGGTAAGAGATTACTACGAAGGCAAAAATAAATGATTAATTTTATAAATACTCGGAGTCGATCAAAATGTTTTCAAATTTACACTATGGAGGGATGAGGGCTGAAGAAGAGTTCTGATTTTGCATTATACGTATCAACAAAAATCGAAGCAAATTTCGGGAACAAACTAATAATTATTGCAGTGAACACAGACAAAGAAATTTATGAAGAACCAATGGGTGGGCAACGAGGGACAGGGGGTGGCTCCCATAACGTTTTTCGACGTGTACAGGGTCGCCTGCCGAAAATTACGAAAGGTGAGCCTTTATTTCGTCGCGGGTTGCCTCGGGTTGCCTATAAGACCGTCGAGACACGCCGGAGAGTGGAAAGTTTTGACGCCACCCTATAAATCAAGCTGCAGGCTCGCTCGCTCGGCCGGAACGTTGTTACGGGCTCACCCCGGCTCGAGAGTTTCGCTCACCGTATGTCTCCTTCGCTCTCCGCACAGACAGCTTGTACAAGGTGAGTCAAAAATTCCAACAGACCCACCCCCCGGCCGTTCCTCGCGCTCCCCTCGGCCGCCACCGCTTTGAAATAATTACCCCCGGAGTTAATTTATGTCGCGTCTGCGGCCCGTCGGCTACGGGGGTGGAACCGGCGACGCGTTTTTCCGAATTAACGCGCGAGACAGCCCCCGCGAGCAAAAAATTCTATGCTGCTGATAGTTCGGGGGACCACCGCCGATGGAAATTCGAGCTGCGAGGGTGGATCCTGCTGAAAACGGGGTGGAAGAGCACGCGAAGGCCTCTGGAGTTGGGGCTTCGATTTTTGGAATCTGCCGTTTGAGCCTCGCGAGTCCGGAATTAATTCTTTTTCGTGAATTTGTGATTGTGGATTGACTATTTATCTATCGTGATTAGACTGCGAATTTTTATGCACAATGACAAATGCCTGCATCGATATCGAGAGACAAAGTATTTCTTTTTGACATACATTTTAGTCAATTCTTGCATTAAAATATGGATAAACAGAAACATCGATAATCTACTTGCATGCCGAAGGAAAAAAAAATTGAGATAATGGCTGTCCACATTGTAATTTTTTCACGTCGCCACCCACTGTGACCCGTCATAATTTCAGTCTTATCTTTGTTGCATTATCGCTCTGTGCTTTGTTGACACGCAATAAAAGCTGTATAATAGCATTATCAATGGGGCGCATTATGCATCAAGATTAGATGCGAACGGATACGGCACAAAATTCCGAATAAATAATCCTTTGTATGCCGAGCAGATGGAGTTAACATACATCGCATGGATACAACAATTCTTTTTAAATCATTTTCCATGTATTCCCGATATGTTCAACAAATCCACGTCGGAGCACAAATAAAAAAAAATCCTCAAAAACGGACAAATAGAATTGAATATTTAAGCGAATAAACTGAGATCCTCGAGTTCATCGGAAATGCGACTCCGGAAGGGTGTAACGAAGAAAAAGAGGTCGCAGAAAAATAGGCGAATGCAAATTCGCGTGGTGTTCGAGGCTCGGGCCGTGTTCGCGGGCGACGCCGATATCGCGAGCCGATAATCGCGAAAATGTCCGGCACGAGGGGGAACGTTTAGCTGGTACACGTGTCGCGGACGTTTGCGTGCTCGCGATTGGCCGCGGTGTGTCGCGGCGGCGAAGGCTCCGTAGGCTACAGACGTCGCACAATTAGCGGATATAATTAGCGAATGGGGAAGTCGATTATCTTGGATCGGCGGAACGAGCTTGGGGAACGCGCGCGCGTGGTCTCCCGCGCTTTAACGCCCGCTATCGTTTATCGAGAAGAAACACCTTGCCTGCCCCCGTCGAATATTTTATCGTCTGCAGGGCACCTAGCTGCGTCGAGGATATTGCCGAGAATATTTTGAATAGATCGAATACCGATACGCCGCGCCGCGCCGCGCCGCGCCGCGCCGGCATACGCAGAAATGGAACCGTCTCCGAGCGTACAGGTGGCCGGCGTGACCGCGAATTCCTTCCTTCGCGCAATTTCTGCTGTCCTTTTCCTCCCTGTCTTATTCCGTTCATCTCTCTGGCTCGTCCCTTTCCTTTCTTATTTTTTCCCTTTCTACCGCGTCCCTTCGCTCTCTGCTTCTCTTTGTTCTCGAAGCTATCGATTGGCACCTCTTGTTCTCGACCGCCTTGACGATGTTTTTAGAGAGACTGCACGTGGTTGGTGAATTTTTATGTGCTTATGCGGTCAATTCAACGAACTCTACAACCAACAGTCAATTTGCAAATGTTATTTTCTCAAGAACATTTATAATGCAGTCACAATTTGTACTTCAAATGTCTGCAGAAAAAAAATTTCAAAAACCAATAGAACAATCTGCAAAGCACCGAAAGGAAAATCCCCTGGATCCATAGAAGCGCAAAAGGGGAGGACAGCATTCAGCCCCAAGGCGGATCCGATAATCGAAGTAAGATCAAACGCAGGGTGGAGAGTCGAGTTGTCGTGTGTCTCCCGAAGGAAATACGTATCCGGTGTAACGGCCTGCTGTCGTTGGAGGTCGCGTGGCAGACAGAAACTGGCAGAGACCGTGGAGGAAGGTAGCAGTAGGTACGGCTAGGAAGTTAGGGGGTAGTAGAGGATGGGCTTGAGCGTAGGAGCAAAGGAGGAAATTGGGTGGAGTAGCCGTGCCGGGGCGAGAAGCGAGGTTTCGGCTGGAAACGGTTGGTTCGGGGGTTGGTATTGGATGCTGCCTCGGCGAAGCTCACGGTAGGGGTAGTTTGACAAGTTGACAAGAGCACAAAGGCCGCGGCGGAGCCGCATGGACGTAGGGGCGGTTTGCTAGAAAGGGAGAAAGAGAACCGTGTAGAAGAGAAGAGAGAGAGAGAGAGGCGTCGCGACGCTCAGCGTCCGACGGAGGGTTAGAGTAGGGTGGTAGGGGGATGAAAACCCGGCAGATCCGACGCCGTGAACAAAGGCCGCCGGCTGGCTGCAACCCCGCTGCTGAACACTCTGCCTCTCTCGGACTTTCGAAACGAGATCACCCATACACACCATGCCACTCTGTGTGTTTGTATATGTATATACTATATGTATACCGTACGGGGGGTAGCGAAAGGGGAGCGAGGGAGTTCGAGGCGAGTTTGCTTGCTCGACCCGATAGATACGGGGCCGGGCCTAATATCGAAAGTTCCTGGCTCAGGCAGAAACGGTGCTTAATTAAATCGGAAGACCGTGAGAGATAACCGGCCTCCAGGACCATCCCCTCGACACACAGACGCATGCGGGAAACTACCCCCACCCCCACCACTCTGGCCTCTGGAAAACACGAGAGGCCTGAAAACCTCTCGCGTGGAAAGGTGATGATCAAGATCGACTCCCATGCCATTGCTAACCTATAATCGTACAAAAAGAAAATGAAAATTCCCGCTTCATAATCGAATTCTAAATAAGATCAGCCTTTTAAAGTCATAAATCTATGTCGATTCGTCCGATCGACGATTTAATACTCGATTCTCTGATCCTATTTCTATCAATCAAAAACATTAGCAACATTAAAATCCCTTTAGTTTACCAGCAAGATGAACCCAGGCAGCTATGCAACCCCGAATCGAACAAAAAGAACGATTGCTAATACTCTTCATAATCGAGTTCTAAACACGATCTGGCATTGAAAGTCACAAATCTTCAGCCGATTCGCCCGATCGAATCGGATCGACGATTTAGTACTCGTCCAATGACGTTGGGCTACCCCTCGATCCATTCATGGATCGATCGGGGTCCCAGCAATCGAGACCGTGTCGAACGACGTGGATCAATGGAGTACAAACGTCGATCGTCGATCGCACGGACGGGTCCCGCGGTTCCGATGCGATGCGATGCGATGCGATTCGATTCTTCTAATGATCCTCGCGGCGGTTCTCGATCGCGATAAATCATGCTAGCAGCTCGTAAACCGTGAGGGGGTCCGGTTGTACATGTATCAATGCGGCCACGCGAGCTGCCGGGGCCACCGTGGGGGCCACCGGGGGGCCATCGGGGGCAGGGGAACGCGGAAAGAGTCGGTATACATCGTGGCGGAGTTATGCCGCGGTATGAATGGAACGCTTTTGCGGAGCACGCCTTACACACGCGGTGGTTAGCTGAAATATTTATTGCCTTTCGAACGGGTATCGGCCGGCCGCGGTATGCCATTGTGGAAAATCATTCGAGTTGTTCACGGACACGGCTCGCATTATTCCCCTTTTTTCCCCGTCCTCTCCTCGTTCTTTTCGTTCTCTTCGTCTTTTTTCCTTTTCGAGCACGTTCCTTTTCTCTCGGCCGACATTCGCGTGGATGATGAGCTTTTCGAGGTCGTTGGTCGACGATGCCGACCGGTGTTCTTTGATGCAGGAAATATCCTGGGAACCGACTGTGTTCTTTTAGAAATTGTTTGTCACGATTTTCAGTCGTTCATTGAGGTTTCACACTGTCGCGATACTTGGTCGAGATGCATACTTGAAATTATCATTTTTGTACGTTCGCCTGAAATGTGAAACTATTTTTCATGTGGACTTCAAACATATTAAAACAGAGGGAAATTTTAGGTTGCATTACTTGTTCCTTTGGACATATTAAAAAAGTATAGATTTCACTTCCAAATAAAATTAAATACCTCTTTCTGAAGAACCTATGAAAACGTTGTTATCAGAAGAAGAATATTGAACTACATCGTAATTGCAGCAAGATTAAAAACAACTTCAATTAGCACTTTTACACTGCCATACTGGTTTCGTCGAATAAAAATTGCAGATTCGATGTCGAAATAAGTAGCCAGAGGTGCTAACAGTATAAATAGTGAGGATGATTGATTAGACGTCGGATAAGAATGTTTATACTACTAGTTTCGAAAGCATGTGAACGAGAGCGTGACTCGCCATGTTTGAGGAAACATTTGTACCCCTTTTGAAACGAGTAAAAGTGAGAACCGAGCAATGAATCTATTACCGATTACAATCTGCAACATTTCAATCTACACCACCGATCGAGGAAACTTTTTGGTGTCAAAAATGTAATTATTTGATATCAGTAACACTTTGAACATTCCAAAGTGCTAAAAGTCCCGAATATACTCGCGTTCTTGGGTCACTGATTTATGGGGCAAGCCTAGGCGTTTCGAAACCAGTCGAAGGTCACTTTTACGCGAATTCTACAGCTGATTAGAGGGTTCGGATCATTTTCTCCTCGGCTACCCCGAAATTAACAGAAATCTGGGGAAGAACGCTCTCCTGGCCTGGAATTAGCTGTAGTCTTGCTATTCGAGGTGTTCCGAGAAGCAACCACGGTGGATTGCCGAGTCATTAAACCGCGATCGAGTGGTTAATAACCAGTTTTGGAGCGAGATCCACAGAATCTAAATCTATTGATGCTTAAATGGCAGAGCATTGCTGGAGAAGCCTGCTGCTGTATAAAATGCGCGAATAAAATGGAAAAACAAACATAAATAGCTCAGAAAAATTCGTCGTTTATTAAATCATAAGCCATTTTAAATTTTTCTACTCAAAACTGAACTTTTCACTTCGATGAGGCGTCCGGAAAAACTCGTTTGACCAAAAGAAAAAGAACCTGTTTATGGTCGTGAGAAAATTTTCCGGAAAAAATCGTGGTAAACATTGCCAGCAATGGCTTTCCACAGGTATTAATTGTTAGGAAAACCTCTTGCAAAGTCGCAAATTAACATTGAAATATTAAATTTTCCATCTCTTGATACATTCCATGTTGAGAAACGAGAGAAACTTTAATGATTCAATACAAAGTTTTCATGAAATAATGAAGAAACGTAACCAGCTCAATTCTTGTTCCGATGGGATTCGTGGACTTTGCGTTTCTGTCGAATGCGAGGGTGTTGAGGGAGAATTTTTAATTTCACGAAGGATCCAAGTTTTCGCAGAAAGGTGCACTCGATGGCAGTCCGAATGAATAATCGTTAATTTATGCGGGGGGCAGAGACATTTGCGCTTTCTGGTCGTTCCTCATCCCCCGTTGTAAGCTTCTCTAAGCTACTAGACACCCCAACACCGACCTCGCGGCTACGAATCTACTAAATCAGAAGCGCAGCGAAGCGTCTTCACCCCGGAATAGTCTCGGATCACCCTCGAATTCGGGTTTCGCCGTAGTTGCCACCTGAAGGTGAGGCAAAGTTCAAACTCTGGTCGACGCTGTCTACAAAGTGGGAACTCGCGAAAGGTCAGCGTTGGTACGTCTGGTCGTGGGCGACTCTGCTATAGTGATTAATCCCCGCTTCAACCTCTCCCTTCGAATTACCACCTTAACCCGCTAGGTGAGCCACATCCATCGATTACCGAGAAAAGAAAATGGCAATCTTTGTCCAAATATCTCTAATTTTAATAAATTGAAAATATCATCATGGCGGCGTCCTTGAATTTTTCTAACGTTTTCACCCATCCATCTACACACGTCACAAATATAGAAACTCAGCATTAATAATTAACGAGACAAGAATCTGTAGATGAATTTTGGCCACTTACAGATATATGCAAGAAATTCATCGCGGATGCAATGGCGCCGGGAAAGGACTAACGAAGGGAGCTAGTTAACGAAGGCGACGCGTTGACTTCAAATGGCAGCATTACGTGTCTGTGAACGGAACGGACTGTCGAGCCGGTCGATTGTCCGTCGTTGTTTACACATTGGAAACGGCACACGGTGGAGCGGCATATTTGCGCGAGTTCTGCGCCGCTTGAAAACGTGTTCCTCGCATGCGACAATGTTGCAGGCCCGCATTCTTTTCCTCTTAACAAAATCTATAATTAACAACATCCACCGGCCGCGAATAAATTCTACCTTTTCCGCGTTTTCGCCGGAAAGCTCTCGCTCTCGTACGTTCCACTCCACTCGTAATTTGCTACCAACCTGTTGCGGTGTCATCAACATTTTTCCCCGATTTTTACTTTCGCTCGCCACGCTGCACCGTGCTGGAATTCTTTTTTTCACCGAACTCGTCGAAAATTAACCGCGAAACTGCTTTCGGCGACGTTCGTCGGGAATATTTACGACGATTTTCAACCGCGTTGAGAGGTGCGATTGTAAGAGGAGAATCGAGAGAGTCTACATTTTTGCGAGGCTACCGTTAATTTATTAGAAAGCAGTTCAGGATAGATCGCCGGGGTTTCGAATTTATCTCGGTTCAAGCTAAAAGCAACATTTGGAACACGGTGTTTTTCATTCCTCCGTCAACGGTGCTGGCGAAACGGTGGCGGAAGGAGATTGATGCTTCCTGCAGGAACCACGATTTGTAGCAGAAGATCGCGCACATCATTTCCATGTCGAAGAACTGACGTTTGTCTCCGGGCGAATGATCAAAGAACCTCCGGAGGCCGAGATTGATCTCGAATTATTTTCGGACGGTGTCGGGGGCGCGTTGAAAAATTGTATTATGCAATTCCAGCTAAATTTAGAGAGAAATTCAACGACGTTCTCTACGGAGTTGAACTACCTGTTCGAAAACAGGATTTAACAGGATAAATACATGTCATGAAATTAACGTTTTCAACATTTAAAAATATTTTTAATCAAATCCCACCTCAATTCTAATTTTTCTCGGTCAGTGAAGATTAAGAAAATTGTTGTACTACTTTGGTAACCCAGGTTTGATAGTTGCATTGTTGCTACGGGTGAAGTACACAGGTGACTCCGAATTAATGGGACCGCGAGCCAAACATTTTTCTTCGAAACGATCGCTATTAATTTCGCGGCGATTATCGCGCACGCGAAAACGTAGTCGCGCTTAATCGGCTGTAAACGCGTTCCTTAACACGCCGATTCCCGCGATTATCCCCTCGAGGATTAAATCCGTGACCCTCGTCAGATCGAAGGGTTCGGGTTAGCTTCATTAAATATTTATGGGGTCGCGATACCATATCGAAACGGTTCCACCTCGCTCTACCACCCCTTTACATTTGAACAAGCACAACCCTGATCGTGCTCCAAATTTTTCTCCGTCTTGCCCGATACACTTTACCCCAAAACAATTATATTAACAGAAAAATATTGTATGCCTCTGGTACGATCCTCGATGCCTCTAACAATTAAAAATGTTCCCAATTTCTGTGGACAATAACAAAAATCTGATTGATCGCGCGATCGGGCAGGTCGCGTGCACTCGCAGCCCCTTACCGATCAACCATCGAGGCTTTCCAGCGACCGTGTGTCCCAGTGTCGTGCTCCAGGACGGTCGCGTGCTGGCGGGGATTCAAAACGGCCGGGCAAGGATGCCGGTTCGAGGAGATTATGCAAGACGCTTCTGTTATCTGTCGCAGGTAAAATAAGGCTGGCTAGCTAGCGAGGCCCCCGGGGGTGCGTGTCCTTTCGCTACCGTGCGTTAACGAGCCCGAGAGCTCGTTCCGTGCCACGTGGCCAGCCAAGAACCAAAGAACACCGAACACCGACGGACCGGACCGTTTGACCTGTATTTCAGATTTTAATCCGAGATAATGCGGGGGTGCCGCCGCGCTCCGGACATTTGTCTTCGCGTTCCAACCGGGTCTCTCGTCGAGATAACCGTTCCGCTGAAACCGATGCCAGAGATCCCACACGACGACGCTTAGTGTTACGCTACCGACGACATAATTGTTCCGGTGTCTCTCCTTCGGCATCTGGGAAAGCGTAACGCGCCGAGACTTCGTCGGTGTCGTGCTTCTGCGTCCAACACGCACCTGATGCTGCGCGAGATTAATGAGATTTCATTGGGGCTCGAGAGACATCGTGATCCTGGGGAAAGTAGGCTAATTTGGAGCAGTCCTTAATAATAAATGAGAAGAAAGACTTGGTAACACAGTACCCGCCGACAATTATTTCGTCATTTTTAAAGGTTATAGTCCGTGACTAAAAGACTTGTGCGCTATCGTACTCATCGGACACTATCGTCGTGTCATCGCACGTACCTGTCCCGCCACGAAGCGTCCTTGAAGAGACGATTCGTTCGCAGCAAGGATCTCGAAGCAAAGGTCTCCAAGCAATAGCAGCACGTAACCGATCACCGGCGCGAGAAACGCGATTTTCTTAGCTATCGGCTGATTAACACCTGGCTCGGATTAGAGAGATAGAGAGGAAAAAAGAGAAGGAGAGAAAATTGTGCTGCAAAGACTCGCGGCGTCGTTATCGCGTCGCGTTGTCAACCGCGAAAACCGGCGACGCGCTACTGCAACGGCCAGACTGTGCAAATACGCCGCCAATTACGCATACACACTTCTATCGACACACGTTCCGAGACAACGCAACGAACAACGCTTTCCCCGGCGCACTTCGAAGCGAAGGAACCTCTCTGCGATAGCGGAACAGAATTTTCGCGATCCGCGAGAGCTCGCCTGACCACGATAACTGCTCGCGTGCTCGCCGAACGCGACATCGACTTTATCGCTGGTCGTGTACAAAATGGAGCTTGCAAACTGGTTCTAGAATCGTTTAAAGATTGCCTGGACTTGTGTCGCATTTTGTTCGAATTTTTTCATATTTTTTTTTTAGCCACCAGTAGCTGAGAAATCCTTTTAATATCGCGAGATAAAATGATCGAGGCTCTTGGAGTAAAAGGCAAGATCGTACACCGATCTACCCGATGATTTATAAAAATCGTCTTGGTTCTTAGTCTGAAGATTAAAGGGTAGTTCTGGAAAGTTTAAAAGACTGCGGGCAACTCTGGTTGATTTATTGAAGCAGATTTCACTTTCAAAAACTTGTGTCAAATTTCAGTTTGATTTTTGTTTCTATTTCAGAAATGGAAATGTAAGATGAATTTTTAAAATAGTATCCATTATGTTCGAGATTAATATTTTGGAGTAATAATACAAAATGGTGGCTAGATATCTATCCGGTGGTCTATAAAAATGTACTCGAAGTTCACTCTGAGGATTGTAAACTAGTTTTAGAAAGTAATAAATATTATCGGTAACCCAGTCGCTTTAAGATTTATTCTGATTTTTCTATGTATCCAAAAATAAAATTTTTTTACTGTAAATGCCACATGTAAATATCGACGGACAAAAGTCTAATCGATTTGCCTAAACATTTCCAGTCCCCTAGGAAAAGCGAAAGTGTCGAACAGGTCCGTATTCGATTTTTCTAAGATTCTAATTGCCTCCCGAATGCTTTCTAACCAGCTCAGAATTTCACCGCTGTACTCTCCCCACTTTTGTTAACCGGTGTGAAAAAAAATACACATCTGGTACACTTACGTGTCACGAACTGAAACGCACCGAGTATGCCGAAGCGTACCTGCTGTTCTCCGGTGTTATCCACGTGGATCAACGTCGCCGACAAAATATTCCGAGCGGCGATCAGCGATCGACAAGTTAGTCCGAGGGTGACGCTCGACACTCATTGCTGCGGAATGTCGGGAATATTCGACACAATCGAACCACCGATCATCAACGTAGGAACGTTATCGCTCGATAACCCGATCAATTTATCCTTGAGGTTCAACCCAGCTTCAAACGATCGAACCTTGACTTTATCGAGTCGCACGGGCGAACCGCGGCAAACGAGGCTTGCTGTTCAACGGTGGTCAATTGTACACACTGATCAACCTCGCAAACAGAGTTAAACTTGTTTGGTACTTCAATTCGAAATAAGGTTCGAATTGATCTCGAGACAATGGCATCATAACATTAACCGATAGTGTAGAGTTTTTCTCAATGTCACACAAATGTCAGCCGATTTGGCCAAATCAAACCGAACTAAACGGAGTAGCTTGACGTCACTGGGATGACAATTATTATTGTACAATTTCCTACAATGTCAAATCGGTCGCACAAACCGAATCAAACGATCTCGTTCACAGTTCACCATTTTGCACAATGTCTATGCGATCTCTCTGAATCGAACGGAGTTGTTCGATGACACTTCACCACCAACAAACATGGAACAATTCCGGACAAAGTTCGACAAACCAAATGAAACCGAACCAAACGCTTGAGGTCACTTGAAGGATAACTGATACTGGTCCATTCTCCGCAACGTTCAACATGTATTTCCCAAATCAATTCAGATCAAATCTTGCAAGCGAGACCGAACGAAACAAATGGCCTGGCACACAGTTCATCACCAACCAACGCACTTCTACACAGTGTCTATACTCTCGTTTTAGCCGAATCGAACAAAGTTCCTCGAGGACACTGGAACACGAACCGATACGTAGCAATTTCCCACAAAGTCTGATCTTGCAAACCAAACCAAACCAAACCAAACCAAATCAACCGGATTATGTCACTCGGGCAGCATGTGACACGGGTCGATTTCCCACACAATTCAGCCACGATCGGTACGCAAGTATAGCCGTTCTACGATGGAACCGGTCGGCTCGGATAGCTTTGGTTCACTGTGCGACACGTGGGATCCGGCGAACGTCACGTTCGGCGTCACGTGTCCGCGGTTCACCAGGATGCAGGCGGTTCGCGATTGCGGCGCGGCTCGGGTCGATCATGATCGCGGCGGCAGACTGATTCCCCCGGCGACTGTCATCGAACGAGGACGGCGATAGGAGGCGGAGGAAGAGGAAGAGGAAGAAGACGAAGAAGAGGGCCGCGTGTCCATGCGAGCGACGCAGCCAGCGCGACTCCGTGTCGGAGCTTCTGACTCGGCAGAAGTACAGACAGAAACGAAACTACGCAATGTGACGGCTAACGCGCGCACACGGCTGGCCGACAGAGACTGAACTAGAAGGAGAGAGAAACATCGAGTGCGAGGGACGGGGTAAGAGAGCGATAGAGAGAGGCGGCTCTCAGTGACTGGCAGCGAGCGTGTGTTCGTGTGTGCACGACGAGCGTGTAGGAGACGAAGACGAGCCGTAGGGAAAAAAAGGACGTCGCGTCGCGCGCGTGTAGACGCGTGAACGTGTGTGCGTGTGTCTATGCGAAAGTGTGTGCGTCTATGCGCACCGGTGAATGTGTGCAGGCAAGCGTATCCTCCTGTCGAGCGTGGAGCGGACGAGAGCGTCGAGCTGTCAGCGCACCCCTCCCCGAAATCCCCCCTCGGAAACCAACCCCTCCTACCGTGACGAGCCACCTCCCTCCCGAGCTTTCCCTCGGTTACCACTACCTTCTCTCGCCCATCCGATTCTCCCTCACTCTTTCTCCTTTTGGCTCGCTGTCTCTCTTTCGACGCCCCTTGCAACCCCCTCCGCACCCCCTAGGCGAGCCCGACATCGAAGAAAACCGAATGAAACGGGAAACGGGATGCGAGAGGCAACCAACGCGCTGGGAATTCTTCTTTTTTTTCACTCGCCTTCTGGCTCTCTCTTTCAGCTTCTTCTGCGTTAGGGTGACGTGTATATTATTCGAACCGTTTCCCGAGGGTTTGACGCCTCCGAGAAAGTCCGAGGCGTCTTGTTTAGGCTGACTGTAGGGGGTGGGATCTCGGTTTCTGCAGCTTTTCGGAGAATTTGACACTGTTGGCTCGAGGGAAGTCGGAGCACAGGCCGTGGGGGTGAAATCTTTTTTTGGGGCTGATTTTTGTGGAAACGGTACAGTAGAGAGAATCGAATTTATCGTAACAGAAGTCGAGGGTGGTTGTTCGAGGAGCTAATTTTCACTGTGGAGACTGTGAGGGTGAATATTATAAAGCAAACAAAAGGCATTTGCAGCCCGTATTAATTATTTCTAGCGCCAGAACCAGTGGTCGCTGGGAAATTCGGCCGTGCCATCTCTGGTATCAAAATTTTCATTACACCGTCGCCTGTTTCTTGCTGTGAAAAATGAAAAAAACATGCACGGTGTGGGTCCACTTGGCGGATAACGAGGATCCCCACGCCAGAGAGATTTCCGTCTCCGTTCGCCGGTGTGATTTACTGCATTTCGGACAATTACCGGGGCCAGAGCGCGTCCATTGCGCGTGCACACCGCCGTCGCGACTCTCCCTGTCAGTCGGCTGACATTTTATCATGATTATGGGGTGGGTTCTGGTCACGGTCCGATGCCACGGCGAGGGAGGACAGACCCGGCCGAAAGTCGAAACCGAAGCAAAAGGGCGTCGGAGACGGTTTTCGACCGCGAGGTAAGCAAGAATTATGATCCATCTACGTCGGCGCGTAAACGCGAAGGGACGAAAACGCACACGAGTTTTCCGGCAGCCACCGCGCCTACATATTCCTTCCTACGTCCACCCCCCTGTCGGCTTGCCCGCGCTCCCCCTTTTTCGTGTCGCGTTTCCCTTTCGTTCGGTCTGTTCCTCGTTTTCCCTCGTTCGTTTCATTACTCTTTATCACGTGGACAACGGCGCGCGCTGATAACGAAGGCGACGACGCTCGGGAGACAGGGGTGGCATTGGAAATGATGCTCCAGAGGTTCGGTATATTTTATTTAACGTGGCGCGGTGCGATTGACGACTTTCTGGCAAGCGACCTTACGTGTCAATCTTCATTTATGTTTCTAGCTATTTTCTTCTTTATATTGATTCTAATCGATTCAACATGGACGATATTACGACGACCGTAATTGGGGTCAATATATTTCATTTAACTTGTTGGACGTTTCTGACGATTTTATAAGACGTCGTTTCAATTGTACACTCTCTTATGCAAGAATCGTAGCAAGTTCGGTTTTCAGTAAAATTGTACTTGTCCAAGTTTTACATTTAGAATCAGACAATCTTCAAAATCCCTATTCTTGCATCATCTCACATTGTTATCGCTGCGTGCGTATAGTTCAATAAAACGAATCTATTGTGACTCACGCCTGCAGACAGACCTAGTCCCAAGGCAAACCAGCTACTTCGCATCATCGTTTCTTACATCTATCAAAAGGTTAAAACACCTTGCGCTTCTTACGTATCTCACTCACATCGAACAATTTAAATCGCCGATACTCGATCAATAAAAATAAATGCTTTTTCACCAAGCTTTCGACTATCGTTTTCGCCGAGGGGCAGAAATAATTGCGCCCCCGTTGATGGCTCCTCCAATCCCCCAGTACCGTAGTATCCTATCCGCGCTTATTGTTCGAACTTCCATTTCCTGTTCCGTTTCCCCCCCGGCTTCCTGTTCGCCCCCACCATCGGACCATGACCAAGGCCCACCCCGTCGTCAGTGAATGTCAGAGGGTTGGCTTCAACTCCCGAGGACTTATGGTCGCTCGTCTCTGGGAACGAGAGTATGCGAGTATGGAATGAGGATCCGAAGGAAACTTGTCCCTGGAGAGACGATCGAACGGTCCGCCATTGGCGGAACAACCGGAGGCTGACCTTTGGGGAGGTTAGAGAACCGTAGGGTCCTGATTACTGGCGAAACAGATCCCTTTGTCCTTGCGGGACGAGAGGGAAGCGAGAGCTTTTCTTTGTCCAGAGAAACTCGCCTGTATGCTCGCCTCTCTCCGCCGCCGAATCGATTCAGCAAATATTACACCCGTCACGGTCTTTGTTTCCCCTCGATCCGTTACCGGGATGACGAGGCTACGGCTTTATTGCGACGTTTATTCCGCTCTTATCGCTCGTTCCCTTCGTTCGCGCGATCGTTCGCTATTTGCTGTAATTGAGACGTGGGTGGACGACGGGAACTTTCTCCTCTGGAGCGCGATTGCCAGCGTATAGCGCTCGAGCTTCTGCGAGGTGTGCGCTGAAATGAAAATCTTCAAGCCGCTGATCTAGACCATAGGTTCTTTATTTTCTTCATCGTTTATATTTATTAGGAAGTTATCTGAACCATCCTCCTTTCATTTCGATTAATTTCAGCGAAAAGTATCATCGGAACTCGAATTAAATTTTTACATCCCATCACATTGAATGCACATTGAGGACGTTGTATCAAGCAACCCTGTCTTCATTTATCTTTAACTTTCACATTCACAGTGATCGTATCTAGTGATGAGCCTTGAGCATGTTCAAGCGGTATCGATTCCATGTGACGAAGAATGATGGTATCACAAGCATGTATGATTCTCCGGGTATGAAAAAGTATCGATCCCTAATGATAGTTGCTCAGAAGCCTCGATCCTTGATAAGTACATCATGGATGGGTTTGTTATCGATACTATCACAATCCTGTGGGGTCGAGTCGACTGAATGACATGTATATAATGAAATGTTATGTTGAATAAAAATATTATGTTGGTACGTTCAAAACGGTGAAGACGTGAATTGCGAGTGTAAGGATACCAATTTCATCCAAGACGTGATACCAACACTACTTGGTATAATTTCGGCACGTACTGGTATCACAGATCGACTGCAAGTTTCTTATCTTTTGATACATATCGAAACACCCAAACAAGTACTTAAGTATCGAATTGTTCGAAAATCGTGAGAAAGACTTGTATCTAGTGATGGGGCGCGAATGTATCGATACTTTCGAGCCGGTGTCAAACCTTCATGTACTCCAAAAATGGTATCGATACCTAAATGATACCTTCTTAAATGTCTCCGTCCTTTATAAATACATCTTGCATGAAATTGGTATGGATACATTCGCAATTCACGTCTTCACCGTTTCTATCTTCCTCTCTCACGCTTGATATTAGTAAACATAATGTATACATAGGAAGTACATTACATATATACTTGTCATTCAGTCGACACGACACCACAGGATTGTGATAGTATCGATAACAAACTCATCCAAGATGTACTTATAAAGGTTTTGATACCCAGAGAATCATACGTGCTTGTGATACCATGATTCTTTGTCACAAGGAATCGATACCGCTTGAACATGCTCAAGGCCCATCACTACTTGTATCACGTCCATCACTAATCGTATCCATGACGATTATCCGACACGAAAAAATGTAGCATGAGTTTCAGACCATTACCTCTGGTTATACCTTCACGAAGATGGTTTTGGAAGCATTGTAGACAAAAGAGTGCTTTTTTGAGGAATCGTGAACCGTGTAGCAGGGTTTCCGAAGAAAATGGAGTTGGCCCGTGTCTGCGGCGTCGGAGTGATGACTCTATCCAATCGGCTGGGCCGATTTCTCATGCGTATTCATCGTCTAGCCGTGGGCAGAGCCGCGGTCCCGGTCCCGGCCCCGTCCGTGGAAGAAAGAAACGAGCTGAACCAGGGGAGAGAAGCGCCTATGATTTATGACCGCCATTACGGTCTTGATAATTATATGCTGCCCTATGGCCGGCCCCCTCCTCCGCGTGCAAGGAACGAGAGAGGATCGGTAGATGATATCCTGCCTGCCTGCTGACCAGCGAACAACAGACAGCCGGCTCCGCTCCGCTCGGTTCAGCTCTCCGCTCGGACGACCCGTTCCTCTTGATTGCCTCGATCGCTTTTGATACGGTTTGATATTTCTCCGAGAGCGTCCGAGCATGTATGCGGGCAGCGCACGCGTTACAGGAGAAAAAATTACGAGGAACGAATTATGGGCCGAGACTTGCCCACCATCTGGTGACGATTAGGGACGACCATCTTGATTTTCTGCGGCTCCCAAATGGACGCCCTCTCCATCGCTCGGATAAAAAGTTTCCCGCGTTGTGCGAGGGTGGAACGCTGTTATTAGCTTTCTGTTGTTCGAACGGTACACGTGTGCCAGTTTTAATCACAAGGCTCATGGCGATTTTATCGGGCCGCGGTTCGAGGATTTGCGAGACGACGTTTGCGAGTGTTCGTTTCGTCGCAAATTCGTTTTTACTCGTGCGACTTTGATTGCCTTGTGGAACAGCAATTATTGCGGAAAAAATGATAATATGTTGCGTGACAAATGTTTCTAGATCAAAAAATAATTTGTCACGTATTTTGAGGAGATAGTAAATGATTAAGTCGGTGACAGAGTGTTTTTAGAATGACCATTTTTGAGAATCACGAAATAATTTATCTGTTTCGAGAAAATGGTAAATGATTGGAAGATAGCGTGCTCGGATTGAAACGAACGGCCAGAAACGATGTAACAGATAGAAAAACAATTTGAGGATAGTCGCCGGATCGAGGAAGGAAAGGAAATCTCCGGACCCTCGTAAGTATTCGTACGTACCACCGCGAAAATCCCTCCTCCCGGCGGCTGTCCGACAATGGCGCTCGTAAATATCGTAGGAAGGGCTCTCGGTAGTTTCTTTACCACTCCCCGAGGACCACTTATTACGCTGATTCCATTGCAAGCCACAATCATCTAAGTATTTCTTTAACGATCGCGCTCGTATCAAATCGACTCGACTAATGACAGACTGTCGCGTGCTTCGAAAAAACTACGGGAGACCGATCACCTTATTACGGATGATTACAAAGCCTTTCTACCGATCCCAGCACATATTCTCTTTCTTCTGACTACCTACTTCAACATGTGCTAGTTGACGATCGCCTGTATTATTCATCCACATTTAAAAATGAATTTTCGTGGTAATGGTTCATTGAACCAAATTTTATTAGTATTCCACCACTGAAAATTGCTATTCCATTCTTAAAAATATTGTTCACTTTGTTATTTTTGTTAGCATTTAATAAACTACTAGACATTTACATATTACATGAGATATTATTTCAGTTTCGCATGCAAAAAATGAAAAACTATTGTATATGTAGAATGGAAATATTCTAGAATGGAAAAATGTTTCGTTTTTTTAGTTAAAATAGCTCCGAGTGCAAAGGGTTAACTGCCTCAGAAAAATGTGAGCGAGAGATATTCCTCAAGAACAGCGACTAAACAAAAAAATTATTAATTCTCCAATTCGTCAAACATACATTTCTAGATTTGAATGCCAGTTGTCTGGTCATTCCGGTCAGACCCGAATGACTTCGCGTGTTCCATCATCCAGCAATTCCACGAGTCAGCTCCTTTGAAGCGTCGCCGAATCGTCAGGCTTCCAAAATACAGGATTTCGCGTTGCCTACGTAATAAATTGTGAAAAAATTCGAGAGACGAAGCCGACGTCCTTCGGCGGGACCTCGTCGCGAACCACCGATGATGTAACATCGAGAGTCTGGACCCCAGAGACCTCGTTACACTCGTTACAACCGGTGAAATATCTCGCTGTGAACGCTCGAGCGGTAACAGACGAAACAAACATCCCCCGGCAGCCATAAATTACAGCTCGCTTGAACAACAACAAAAAAAAAAAAAACCGCCGGTGATTTGCGTTTCTCGCGGCGGAATTAAGATCGCGACCCTGGTCGGGGGACCGGGATCATCCTTCCTTCTTCCTCTGGAAACGCTATTGAGACATCGGGGCGGACTGTTTAACGCGGCGTTGCGTCACGCTTTTCGACTTTTACAATAATAAATCGGCAGGCCATTGTGTGCAGGCCGTTCTCGCACCGACGCACCACGATTGTGTGACTCGCGAATATATATGCGTGTGTCTGTATGTGCGTGGACGGTATTTGCATAACCGGCGTGTCGGTGCACACAGAAGCAGCGAGTAAAACGTTGGGTACACGTGTAACAAGGAACAAGCGCCTCGCGGACAAGGAATGGTGGAAGAGATCCATGGGAACGGCCAGGTGGATACCTGCGGACCACGTGGCACGATCACGCTTGTTATCACACCATAATTTCCTTTCTATCCGACGGGTTTTCTAGGGGAATATTTTTCGGGAGGTTTCTTTTGGAAATGGCGATTGATGGATGTGAAACGATGGAGTTCGAGGGTTGCGATCGAATTTAGAGACTAGGGTGGTTTAGGATGGTTTGGGGTGGTCTAGTCTTTCGTTCCTGATAGTTGTAAGTGGCCCGCAATTTTGGGAAAATTTAATTACTTATAGCCAACTAGCTTAACTCACGTCGTTTGTTAAAATGAGAAACAAAATATTTGATCAAAATAATTGTCTTCGTGAATAACAATCTACAGAAACCATATAAAAATTTCGTTCTTTAATAATTTTTTTAAATAGAGAGTAAGATATGGACGTTCTGAACTGTTTTAATGTTTGTACATCATGAATGCACAAAGATCCCCATTCTAGGAATTGTCTCTTCAACCCCCTTTCAAGTCTCGAAGAAAAATCAGTTTTAAAATTGGTAGGGATGAGGGTTTAGGATGGTTTGGGGTGGTTTAGTCTTTCGTTCCTGATAGTTGTAAGTGGCCTGCAATTTTTGGGACATTTAATTAATTATAGTCAACTAGCTTAACTCACATCTTTTGTAAGAATGACAAACAATCTACAGAAACCATATAAAAATTTCGTTCTTTAACAATTTTAACAAATAGAAAGTAATATATGGACGTTCCGAACTGTTTTAATGTTTGTACATCATGAATGCACAGAGATCCCCATTCTAGGAATTGTCTCTTCAACCCCCTTTCAAGTCTCGAAGTAAAATCAGTTTTAAAGGGATGAGGGATGACGTTAGTGGACGAATCAATGATGTACGAGAGGCGAGATTGAGAAAGACCAAAGGGACTGGAGCCGCAGGGATGGGAAAAGAAGTAAGAAGTCGTCGCGGAGGATCAGCCTTGACAATCGGCGCGGACCGCGACGGTTATTGTTCGCCGCGGTGCAATTAGCGCGGCATAAATCACGCGGATAACGAGACACGGCGCCCCGAAGGCGTCACACGGTGTTTCTCTGGTACGAGGAGACGAAAGGATGAGGAGGACAGAGGCCGAGGGCAGAAGAAGAGACATCGTCGACGTACGGGGGCGGCTGGCGTTTCGTTCGCCAACTACGCGACGTTCCTCGGGAACAACTTCCAACACAGAACCATCTCCCTTCTCTGTCTCTCTTATTCGTCCTCTCTCCTCTTCGCTCATCACCGTCTCCTCTTCTTCCACTGCTGCGTAGCAGTTGCCATCGCGAAGAGCAACGATGTTGCCAGAAACCCCACGCGCCATCCATCTTGGCCAGCACTAGACGAAAATAACTCGAATTTAAGAAGCTCACGCTCGAAAACAATACGGGGCGGGTTTTCGCCGATTGCGTAACAGCTCTATCGTTCTCCGGGAAGTTAACGACTACCGTTCCGCGTTCCTTTCCACCGGCAACTTTTAGGGGAAATCGAGTTAGGGCCGGTCCCTTCCAGGTTCTGCCCGCCCACCGAGCGAGGGGTACTCTCGAATTACTTTTTTTTTTATTGGGAAACAATTCCTAATGCATCGACTCCCTTCGATGATTCACCGTGGAGGTTTCCGTGGTTCTCAGAATTATCGATCGAGTCGTGCCTCTTTATTCGCGGAACTATGAAAGTTCTTGTTTCATTCTTTCGTTAACACTAGACCTACCACTGCCGGTCAAATGACCGGTTTTATATTTTTCATTTAACATTTATTGAAATTATTAAGTTACTTACACGGAAATTGATTCAATACATTTATTTTGTCCAAGCACATATTGAAATAAACATTGCACAAAATCTAAATAAATAGAGCATTGTCATTTTTATAAGCTGACACATTTCGATCGCTTTTAGTGCTCGGTAGGTTTAGTGTTAATAATTTTAACAAGCTAAAAATAAATCGAAGATAAATCTTAAATCATTTTAATCTTCCTGTTTTAAATTGCACCTACCCATTTGGTTTATGAATGCACAAAATATATTACACGTTCCTTTGTATTGAATAAATAACAAAAAATGCAAGTAAATCTGCTAAATTTCATGCTTATATAATTAAAACAACACGAAATAAAATATTCCGAGTAGGAAGCGTTTAGAATCTGCAGTTAAAATCGTATGGAGTGTTTAGTACAAGCAACGAGACGTAACGGATAATTCGAAGGTTAGCGAACCAGCGACGGTAAATTCGCCGGAATAGGCGTTATTCCGTAGGTGCCGCGGAATTTCCAGGGGACAGGAAGAGATTAACGCGGATAGGCGGACAATAGAAATCGAGAAGTCACGGTTCGGGTGTTCCATCGATTTTTCCGCCTTTTTCCCGCCGCGATGGGAAACAACGGCGAAACACATCGGCGTCGGTGCCGTGTCGCCGACAATAGATATCGATGCGTCCCGTTAACCTATTAAAGACACATTTCGAGCCTGTAAAAGCGGTCAATTTTGGGTGCCATTGTGCGCCGAGTATTTATCGGGGGTGGCCTGCGACCGAGAGCCGAAGAAAATTTATGCCCGTTTAAAAACCTCCACCGGCGAAAATCAGCGGCGAAAAACGCGACCGCGGTCTATATAATTTTCCGCAACGTCGATAAATTCTATCGATGCGCACGACAACGACGACGACCACGACCACGACGACTTTTCCAGAGGCGAAGAAGCGGTTTCGGTTTTCCGTCTGGCAACAAGCGTTGCCCCCTTCTGTCGGTCTTACTTCCTCAGCCCTTCCGTCGGCGCCCGTGATTTATCGCAATGGAAAGTACGAGAAATAACAAGAGGGATATCCAAGAGGGGCACGGTTGCATGCCACCGCTCATTCCCGAAATAAAAATCCACTCCCGAAGATCGCGCGCTCGCGCGAGTCCCGACGCCTCGACGCGGGACAAATAGTCTTTGATTTACGACGGGACGCTTTAACGAGCCGTTTTTCCCGATTTTTGGCTAAAAGAATTCTTCTGTTTACCGGCCACCGGGGAAACCGGCCCCCGGGGACGATTTTTACCCGACGCCACCGGGATAATTGACGGGACCGCGCGCATACTGAACGCCGGCCATAGTCTTCTCTATTTTGACACTGTTTGCGCGCTGTCGTAAATGGTTCAGCTCTTACAATATATTTCTTCTTAATTTATTTTTAATGTGTCTTCGTTTTGCAATTTTAAGTAGGTCAATTTTAAACAAGATTATTCGCAGTGTTCTGCACGAACGGAACGATACGTAGAACAACTTCGACCGTTCACTTGAATTCTCTTGACCAAACAAATGAGTAAATATTTTTACAAGTCAGTTTACACCTTACAGACAGTGTTTTCCAGCAAGGTACAGCTCGTGCAAGAATTTTCCCGAAGCAGTTCCCGACACGTCGGCTCATTAATGTGTAAATCAAACGAGTCGAACACGAACTGTTTACTCGTACGAACAGAGGCGCCTTGCGTTTGCTCAATGAACCTCCTAATAGCTTCATCATCTGGCAACAATACGTGCGCCTCGAACGAAGCTCCTGGCAGACTTTTCTCGTTATTTTACTTTACAGTAATGGGCCCTCTAAATTTACAACAATCTCTGAATAAGTTGTCCGACTTGTAATGATTCAATGCGACGTTTGAGAGAGCGCAGATTGGCACTTTGAACTTGAACAACTCGGTGTCCAAACAATTTGTCCAAAAAATGATTACAATTTGCAAGCTGAAATGCAATTTGAGAAACTGTAATTTCTACAGTTTCAAATTATTGTTTAAAATAGTCAGTAGGCCATTTCAAGTGAACCCATTTTGAAGGTTCGAAGAATTCCCTTCTCGGTTGGAAAATACACTAATAAGCGGTACAAACGATCGTGTTCGCAGCCAAGTCAGCGGGCCCTGGATTAATTCCCGTCCCCTCTCCCCGATCAGGCCCGAGAACAAGGAGGGCACGATCGAGACGAAGGCGAGGAACAAATTCGGGATCGTGCTGCATACCGAGCGCACGGTCGTCACGTTTTCATACGTCCCGACCTTGAATACGATTCCTCCGTGAGCGGAAATGACGGGGGACGAGAGAGAAAAAAAAGGACCGGGACACCGGGAGATCACGGAGGATCCTCCGGGGCCGTGGTCGTGTCCTTTTGTAGCGAAACGGTCCGCAGCAAGTCCGGGGGAAATCGGGGAAAGTTTGCGCAAGAGCGTGCCCGGGCCATTGTTGGCCGGGGGAGCGAAAAAAGAAAGTTAAAACCTCGTGAGAGCATTGTTGGTTGCGTCACCGGCGGGCTATTCCTCCAACCCTCGCCGAAAGAGCAGCCAGTTTTCTCTTCTTTCGCCCCGAGCCGGCGAGAGGCCTCGTGTATAATATCAAAATTTATGGCACAGGCCGCTACGGGGCCTTGCGTTAGGCACAGGCAGCGGCCCGAGCTTCTACTCTTCGGCACCTTCTGCCTGTTCCCTTGATTCTTTCTTTTCCCTCTTCTTGCGTTGTCGATTCCTCGTCGCACTTTTCACACTTTGGGGAATTCGAGACAATGTCTTCGACCAGGTGCCATTTTTTCGGGACCAGCTTTTATGGATTTCGAAATACCTTGCCTAGGACGTCTGTTCTCCAATATTTGGACTTTAGAATATTTTATTTAACCCTCCGTGGACACAGAGGGTGTTTTATGTCTAGACAGTATAGACGAAAAATTCACTTTTAAATCTTTTCAAAGCGGAAGGAACGGGGACCCTAAATTTTCTGAATTTAATCCGTAACAGTTTTATTTTTTTATTGATAACAGTATTATAGTAGAGACTCGAATAAGTATGCTTTTGTCAGACTTTTTGAAAACCGGAAACAATAGAAAATAGCCTTGGGTATTCATGATTCTTTCATATGAAAGGATTATTGACGCCCGATTGTAATTCATTGTTGGGATTGAACAATCCATCAACTGCTTTTTATTAATCTTTTTTGTTCATTTTTGCATTTAGAAAGCGTATTAAATAAATCCGGTAGAGGAAGCACTCAAATATTGAAGTAGCTGTTTTATTCTCGAATGTAGGACAGTGTATCAGACTGTTTAAAAATATTTGAAATATACTGGGATAGAGTTCCAAACTGCAGTAAATATCGCGTTCACGTAAATAAGAGAATCATTAATTTATGCAACTGGGAGTGATTAAAAATTTGTGCACCTGTTTCTGCTCGCTATTGTCAGGCATCGATTATTCGCTAATTTCGCTCTATAAATATTCGTCCAGGAATTCGTGTTTCCGCCCATTTCCACTCGAATGAAATATTACCAAACAAAAGTACCATGGTAATATGTTATAAGGTACTACAAGATCAACAAGGTGTAAGAGATCCTTCTACCGGAATGATCCTCTAAAAAGCTACTTAAAATCCAGACTGCAGACCGAAGGAACTAAAAGCGAGTTCAAGGAATCAATGTAGTCGGATCAGAAGGATCCAGGCGATCTTCTCGTCCTCGCTGAGATCGTGATCCCGTCGAAATCCCGGCGACCCGGCCGCGCTTATTAATAACCAAGTCATGAGAACGGTCGCGCGCGCGGGGCAGTTTGCGTGCCAAGGTAATCAGTATAATGATCAGTGGCCGAATTGACGTATCGTCAAGATAATATATATGACGGCGCATGGTGGCAGATGTGTTGCACGACGTGACGTGCTCTAACGCGTCATTGATAGCCCTCCGTTCCTCCTGTTTCCCCTTGATCGGCTCCCTCACCTTCTCCCTCTCTCGCTCTCTCTTACCGTCTCTACTCTCCGTTTCTCTCGCTCTGTCCGCATTCTGGTCTCCGTCTCTGTTACACTCTATGCGCTTTCCGTCTCCTTCTCTTTCTCTCCGCGGGTTCCCCGCTCACGGGAAGCCACCCTCCATCAAATTTTCCTATCACCCTGCCCCCCTCCTCCTCCTCCTCCATCGTTCCCTTCATTTCCTGCCATCGCAAACCTCCCCCACAGCCACCCCCCACCCCCCACCCCCCGTGCCCGGTCTGTCACGAACGGAAGGGACGTAATGCGAACGAGGGGAACCTCAGCCAACCAGCATCGCTTAGGCCTTTCAGCCTAAGAATTCTGCACGAGCCGCGCCCAGGGCCCGTCTCGCTTTTCACCGGGGGGAAAAAAAAAACTCCAGCATGGCGTTTTTCGAAAAAGCTTCCTGCCGGCGCAGATGGCCGCCCGCAAGCCTGGCCGCGCCGGCAGAACACAACCGGAATCCAAGGTATGTGCAAGCCATATCCACAAACTAAATTCCAATTGCGTACATTAACACGTTGACTCTCACGCGAATTTTGTGCGCTTCACGCATGCTTCACCTGCTTCATTCATAGAAACGAATGAACATTATAATCAAGTTAATTTCGGCATTAATAAATCGATTGCATTTCTTTTTCAAGTTTCATACGCGTAGAATCTTGTGGTGAGAGGATTATTTTGTAATTCGAAGAAATGAAGTTACAACGCTTAACCTTTAGCACTCGGATGGCGACTACTGAGGCACCACAGAAAATTGTTATGCCATTCTTAAAAATATTGTTCACATTATTATTTTTGTTCGTACTTAATAAATTACTAGACATTTACATATTACATGAGATATTATATCAGTTTCATATGCAAAAAATGAAAAACTATTGTATATGTAGAATGGAAATATTCTCGAATGGAAAAATCATTCGTTTTTCAGTTAAAATTACCACATTCGGTGGAATTAATCTTTATAATACACACTTGTATCGAAGTCATCCGCTAGATTTTATGTCACCCAGCCGGACCTCGTAGACCTCGTAGACCTCGTAGACCTCGCAGCAAACACCGCGCTCGCCGTTTCAACGTAATCGTTCTCCGTTTTCCGGCCCCGCGAAAAAATGCGTCCGTAGAAGGCGCACTATTCCGGTGTGCAGCAGCGGCGGCTGTTTCTCCGCAAGATCGTTCACGGTTTAGCACGCCATCGATTCGATCTCGGACAAGGGCCGATTACGGTTCTCGGCGCGAAGCCGCACGCGTCCCTCCCCGTCGTCGAGGCGAATTTCTTCCCGAGGCCGGGCAATTATCGGCATTTAATCAAAACGACCGGCCATTAAAGTATCTAGGTAAGCGATCTAGGCGGGTCGGACAAACGAGCCGTAGGAATGCTTCCCGGGAAGCGTTCCTCGCGCGCGCGTGTAACCAGCTCTCCGCTCGGCTCCTCTCCGCTCCGCTCGAATCCGGCTCGCGGTGGTCGGGTTTTAGGGCCGGCATTTGATCGGCACGTCGATGAAATTTGTTGACGCGCCCGAAGAAAAACGGGATTGTAACGCCGACCGGGTACCCACGGAGAAGAAGAAGGGGTCCGGGCTCCGCGGGTTGGTTAACACTGGAATCCGTGTTTTTGCGGGGGGCCCCCCTGGACGTACGGCCAGGAATCCGCCGCGCCGGAACAATTACAATTAAGAGCGGTTAGCGAATTACCGAATGGCCCAGGCACGCGCGTATCGGGCTCCGCCATTTTCTTCGAACCCGCAATTCCGCGCGGTTCGCGAACCTGGGAAAGCGTCCTTACAAATTGACCGACTCGGAGTAAGTGGAGACGGATGACTGCACGGTGGTCTTTTTCAATGAGTTCTTACCGGTGCTCGATTTTTACGCGTTTGAATCTGCGAGAGATGCCTGTGAGATTGATCGGTCGGTGCGTTTGGGTTTGGCGTTGTTCGAAATTGGTTTAGTAAGTCTACATCACAAAGATGTGTTAAAACAAGTCGGTAGGTACCAAATGTCATCGGTTTTTATGTACAGTGTTTTTATCCCATTAATATTCGGTCCATACGATTTGAATTGTTTTGAGAAGTTAGAGCAATTAATTGACTGCATGACGGGAATAGAAATTTCTTCAAAAATTGCAAATGGTCGGAATTGTAGAGAAAATACTAAAAGTTGCATTTTACAACTTTTTTATGTGGGTCTATATTGAAAATTTAAGAAATATGGTTTGTAGATCTGTGTCAATTATATGCATTGTAAAAGTTTCATCGAAATCGGTTGATGTGGGAAAAAACGACAAGCATTGAAAGATATATGAATCCTTAGATTTATTGCAGTTACAGGCCGAAAATCGTGAAAAATTGAAATTTTTACCATCTTTAAACGTTTGTAGCTCATTGCAACGTTGACCGATTTTAATGAAATTTTCCGAATATGTTTAATTGATACAGATCTACGAAACGTGTTTTCTACATTCTCAATATCAGCCCATATAAAAAAGTTGTAAAACTTGTAGTATTTTCTCTGTCATTCCGACAAATTGCAATTTTTTCAAAAATTCTTTTCACGTTACGTAACAAAACCGATTGTTCTATTTTCTCAAAAAAATCCAAGTTGATTGTCGAATATTAAACAACTTATCGTCTTTCTAAGAGTGTCCGAATATTAGTGGGAATCTCAGTGTGTGTATGACAATTGAAATAGTTGAGGAATAGACTATTTTCAGCTTGTTAAAATTTGTTTACAACTTTTTTGATGTGGTGCAATATTCAAAATTTAAAATCGAAATTGAAAAATGAATATCGGAAAATTTGTATTTTATAGAGAGATGTTTCAAAAACTAGTACTTCAGCCCGCAGTAGAACAACGATCAAAAGCACGGTAAATAGTCGGAAAGAAAGCCTACATGCAAGCAGCGGACTGCGTCAGTCTCGGCAAACGATGGGATACCGCAAAACCACCGGTTTTCAACACAGTTCGGGACCGGCAAGATACATCGGCGGTTAACTTTTCAACTGGCAATTTTTCAGTGGCGCGACTCTCTCTCTCGACGGGATCTAGATCATTTATTTTTGCGGGCGCAGCTTTCGATTTCATCGGGGGGCGACCAACAACGGCGGAAGAAGCCTCCGGGAGAACGGAACGGGGGAAAAGCGAGACAAGAGTGGGAATAAAAGGGAGAGGGAGAGAGGGAACTGAACGAATGAACGAACAAGAGGGGAACAAAAAAAAAAACTGGGAAAAAATTGGAGAATCAGATAACTTCGTCGGCGGTCGAACGCGTTTCGTCGATACACCGGCGCGGGAGTTTTGATGAATAAGCGGGAACCCGGTAACGAATTTTGGCGGGAGCGTTGATCAACCGTTACAGGGGTATCGTAATGTGACATTCGAAGCGTGTCGTGTGTTGCGGGCCCGGCGTTAATTTAAACGTCACGTTATCTCCCGCACGTCCCGCGTTTTATCATAAGAGCCCTTTCACGAGAGCCGTTCGGTGTCGCGCGACCGTGTTCCGACCAGCGTTCGCGCGTTTTTCGCGAATTGTTCATTAACTCGCGGTGGAAATCTGCCATTAGGTGGGGGATGGTGCAAAAAGACCGCAGAAATAATTCTAGAAATATTGCGATAACAACAAATAACTTTTTAGAGATGGAAGAATAGAGGGTTAGAAATGCGAGTGGTAGATGCGAAGGTTATTGACCGTCAAATGATAAAATTTAGTAGATGCAATGGCTTTGAATTATCGTGCAAGGTTTTCGAAGTCGTAAAGAGTAAGAAACTGGTAGAATTTGTAAGGAAACTAATTTTTTTGTCAATATCAAAATCAAGAGGAGCTTGCTATTTCATTGACGCGAACAAATTGTAAATTTTTCTCAAAAAGCATTAGATTGGCCAAAAAATTCGATCGACTTTTCGAAGGTTTTTTGCACACAAAAAAATCGAACATACTACTCAGCCAACGGGATACTTAGCAGAAATTGAGTTGTCATACAGCTTGTAACAGGCGATTTAGACGCTTCCTGCTCGTAAGTCAGTCGGTGACTCACTGATAAAGTCCAGTGCAATATTTTGTCACAGACACTTGATCATCTATGTGTAAATTTGCATTTTGTATCACAAAAATCAGGGAGACAGGAAGTGAACCATAAAATAATTTTAGAAAATTTAGAAACAATGAAATTCGAACAATGCGAAAGGGGAACAATTATGAAATGTTTGTCTCGTAAAGGTGGCAGGGAAATTTGCCGTTTCAAGAACGGGGCAGCAGACGGCGAGCGTCTCGTGAGAAATGGATGCAAAGCTGCGACCGCGAAGCGTCGCGATTCGGGGCCACGGTTTCACGCGAAATTCGTGTCGGTCCTTGGCGACGCTCACAGAGGCCCCCGTTTCTATTCAGACATTTCCCGATGGTAAATTATTCAACGAGTGACCTGTTGTACGTAGACGACGCGGCTGTCTGCTTTCGGTTTCCCTTCGATTTATGTTGCACGCGCGCCACTCGCCTCCGCGACCTCGTTGTGCCTCCCTTTCTCGAGTCACAACACCTCCTACGCTGATTAACTATCCTCGGATTAACGAGCACTCTCTCCCGTGAATCAGATTTCCATTCTAAACGTTCGCCATTTTTTTTAATACACGCAAATATTGCGTGCCGAATCAAAATTTGCAAATTCTGGTCTCCAGAATGATTACTGGGAATTCATTCGCCATGTTTAGACTAGGGACATACGCACACTCATATTTTCTATCTATTCTACAATTACTCGAGGATCATTTTCGGGAATAAAAATTTATTGAAGTATGGAAAATTTTACTTTCATTGCGAATAGAACAGAATTCTGAGCAAGACAAATTTTCCTTTCCCACTACAAAATCGCTATATCAATGAAGAGCTGAACATGAAGCTTACCTTAACATAAAATCAAGATTCGGATTAACACGAACACCGCGCAACATCCCCCGAGCCTAATTAATAGCACACAATCAGAACATTCGTCACAGCCCTGTCACGAGCCCCGAATTCCTTTCCAACGATTCTCCACGATTTCCAGATGAAATATAAGGGATTTTAAAGATCTGGTTTCGCAGCCGAAAACGAATCCCCCGTTGTTGAAATTCGTCCGACGGCCAGCAACAGCGAGGATTTTTTTCGCGTTTTTGTCGCAGCGAACCGTACACCAACCACGTTCCTCGAATGTTGAACAGAACCCCTTCTCACGATCGGATCTTACGTTCTTATTGACCGATCGAATTATTGCGGCAATTTCACTCGTCGTTATTCATCGCCGTAATACTCGTCTCGCGCTCGGTGTCCCTTCTGCACGCAAGAACTGGTCGGCGAAACACACCGCGTACCGAATTTTTCGCGTACACGTGACTGGACTTCATTTTCCGTCGAACCCACGAACGCCCGGATATTCTTTGTTGGATCAAACGAGAACATGAACTGGTCACTGGATTTCTCGAGAGAAAGCTTCTTAACCCTCGAGTGGAGAGAAGTTCAAAGGAAGTGTCATTTCGAAGGAAGAGAAAAAATATGTTCAAATTGTGTCAGGGAAATATCATTCGAAAATTATTAATCGAAACAGAGTCGGCAATCCCTCCGACTGTTCTGATCTCGATACAATAAATAAGTAAACTAGTGTGTTAAAAAATTAATTGAGACAAATCTACAAACAGAGAAATGAAAGCACTATACACAGCAAAGGATCGAAATCCTCAATCAACAATCCCACCCATCCCAATCTCCAACCAAAATTCACGCTAAACCAGGAAAACGGCGCGTTAAATCTTTAACGCAAGCGGCACACTTGCACTACCAAAATAAGCTAGGCCATTGACAGAAACGAGGTCGGTAGCATCCTTTCCCAGAACACTGTACCGTCATCACTGTATCCCCCAAGCACTATCCTCACCATCGCATCGCATCGCATCGCATCGGGAGCATCACTTCCCTCGAACATGCATCAGCAATGCTGCCTCGCGTACACATAGAGGAAGCCTAACCAAAACAGAGGGTCTGATCGTGGACGATCCTGATCATCGATTCGTTCATTCAATGCGGAAGAGGCAGTCGAACTCGGGGTATAAATTGGTAATCCTAGGGGCTGAAAAATGCAACGGTCAGGCTCACCTCCGTCGCTTCTTTTTCCGTCGCCGTCGTCGGCGCGGTCTCCTCCTGGTCTCCCCCCTGTGCAAGGGGGTAGCTAGGTTCCCCTGTAGTTTCAGGGCCGTTGCTGCTACGCCGGGCCCGGGTTCCCCCTCCGCCTGGCTTCTTCCCTGCACCGGGGGCCTTGTTCGTGCCCCGGCGCCGGGCCCCGTCGTGGCTGGTTCTTCCCACCAGGCGCCAGCAGCTCCTCCTCGTTGCTGTTCTGGGTCCGGTGTAGATCGCGTCGAGTCACCGGGCCAACCAGACACCTTGTGGAGCGGGACCAACAACAGCAGACCAACGACACCCTTCGCGGAACATGTGTCCTTCGCGGTAGCTTACTCGGCAGTGAACAACCACGGGGGCATTCGAGTCCAATCACCATCACCTTGCGCAACGTTCCGCGAGGAGCAGATAGAACTATCCTTTCAACCAACCGTGTGTCACTGAACCGCGATCCACCAAGCTTTCAGAATTCGATTTCACGTTTGGCGAGCACTCTAAATCCAGGCTATGTCGTCTGCGGATGAAGAACAATAAAAAATAAGCGAGCGATTGCCTTAGCGAGTCATGCACCCGTCGCGCGGGTCTTGCGATTGTCTAGGCTTCTGGTTGAACCCGGCCTCTCTTCCTCGAGGCTACCGGTTCCGAATGTCTCCTCGTCTCTGTTAACTATCGGTCCCAGGTCTCCAAGAAGCTAGACGAAGAAGCTTTCGGTCGATGGTGATCGGGTGCGTCTCGAGGCGGTCATGTCTGCGTCGCACGTGCACTTCGCGCTCGTGACAGAATCGGTTGCTCTGCGGACCGGTGCTGGTCGTCACCGATGGCCAGCCAACGACCGCCACGGCACCCTCATCCTGTCGTCCCTGGTCCACCTGATCGAGACAACCGACTTGCACCGTACCGGGGGCCAGCGTCGAACGGACGGCACCGAGTCGCTCGATTCTCATGGAAAACCGCGGGCTTCCTCGCACCTCTGTTCTCGCGCCGAGCGTAGATCTGAAGCGGGAGATGCGACCACTCTGATCCGCGAATTCCGGCCGCTCGGTTTCGCAGCCTCCGAGAGCCGGCGGGACCAGAGCGCCGCGACGCGAGGCGCCCTGTGCACATGCGTTAAACTGCGCCCCCTCCCCTCCCCCGACACCCTCTTGCACCCCCGCTGCCCCTCGCCATCTTCAATTTCTCTCTCCTTCCCACCTCCCGTCTCTATTCTCTCTTTACGCCCCCGTGATCCAGCACGATGGTGGTTGCGTATTCCCCCCCGCCCGCGCGCGCGCGCGCGCGTCGCATCTCCTTTTTCATCCAACGTGTCTCATGCTTCTACTTCGCGCGCGATCTTCCCGTCTTTTTCCACGGCTTTATCTAGCCGCTTTCTCTCGTCGCCTGGATGCTCCTCGCTCCCCGCGTTCTCTACATTTTCCTCCGTCTCCCTTCTTCCAGTCCTCCGTCTCGGTCTTTCTCCCGCTGGTTTTGCTACCCCTTGGACCGGGGGTCGGCCGAGGAGGCTGTCACGCTGCTTCTTTCTGCGTCAACAAAGGGAGGCGTACGCTCGACAGCGTTTGATTGCCCGTATTGGATCTCTCTCGTTGCGCCCGTATTGGACGCTGCTCCGTTAAAACCGGAAAATAAATCGTCCTCGGGCGACGGACCTACGCGCGCCGACCCGCTTAGAAACGCACGGCGACGGACTGTTTATGGGGGTGCTGAATTTTCCGAGTCTTCCTGCGACCAGGGTACCGATTTATTGAACGAGCATGGGGGTGCTAAAGTTTCCGAAAGCGAGACGCGCGAGGATGGTTGACCAAAGTGGAGCGTGGATATCATTACGACGTTATAATGTTTTTGCAGAACTGTTTATTGCTTGCTCGAATACGTAGAGTAACTTGGTCCGAAACGTAAATTAGCTAATATACATTTTAAGAAATTTTGGAAACTGAAGAGCGAAGGATGAAGCATCTCGACATATTTTCAGGTTCGAAGAGATCCGAATTCATTTTTCCTTGTAGAGAATTCTGTAAATAAAATCGAGATCGAAATTTTAGCTGACTGTTCAGGCAGAACGTTCAAATTAACTCGGTTCTCGGTACGAGCGTGGGTTAATGGATCGATTTATTTCAATTCGTCGCCAATACCTCGCCCTAGCCTTCGCTCATTTTGTCCACAATCATTAAAGTATATTGAGCCACATTACTCGAGTCGGGATAACCAGCTTCGGAAAAAACCCGCCATCTTGTTTCTGTAGATCGCAGGATTAAGACGCTGCAAAAATATTCTTTCGCTTGTTCAACGTCTATGCCAATAAGCGGGGGGATATATTTTCAAAAATCTTCTTTAATGTTTTTGTTTACAAGTATATGTTCTTAATTGTATGTTCTACAGATATTGTAATTGAAGAACTTATTCATATTTAAATATCGCAACTTTCCGTTGTTAAAAAATCAAAAGACATCGAATAATGAACAGCTATCATTTCGCAATGGATCGAGGTATCGATCGTGAATCTAGAGGATAAAATCGGCGCGGAAAGGCGAGTCCTCGCGACGATCGTCACAGGCCACGTGCCTGCAGTTCAAGCCACGAACGAAACGTACGCGTACGCGAATCGAATTGAATGCGAAGCTCTCGAACCTCGGCGAGACGTGCACGGCCTATGAGCTTGCGGACCGCGCGGAAAATTGCAGAAAATCCCGCGCGCGCCGCTCGCCGACGGATTCGGCCGTCAATCTTTCAACAAGCTGCGAGAACGAGCGGCTACATCAGCTTTGCAAACCCGGGATAGAGGTGGACGGATACTTTCGTGCGCCCTCGCCGCGAATAGAGCCTGATATATCTATCTCTAACGCGAGGCTAGGCAGGAAGTGCTTTAAATAGGCGAACACGCCGCGGCTGAACGCGTGTCGATCCAGAAACCAGTGTGATTCACCTGTGAATCTTTGGTCCTTTGTCCCGAATATATCGAGCAGAACGAGATAACTGGCTGACCATTTAATTCCCACGCCTTGTTGAGCAATTGTCTTTGATATTTCATTTAGCGACTCTTTGTTGGATCGGAGATATGGGTGAGGGTTAATAAATTGTTTTGGGATATTTTATGGTTGCTCTCAATTTTCTAGAAGCGATGGCTGAGAGCACCACTTTTCATGGTGTAATGCGTGTCCGGAAAAAAGAACTCAACATCTGGAGGACTAGACACAAGCCTCGGCACTCCCATGGGCGTACATGGGCCCTATCTTTGAAAGACACTAACCAGAATCTCTAGAAAACACACAGTCGCTCATAAGCATCGGAACACGTACCCAACCCAAGTCTAAAAAATGTTGTACAAATAATCAAGTTAACTATACTAAAATGTTTAATTTAGTCCTGATGCAGTCACATATTTAACAATTATCATATATTCGACAGCAAAATGAATCTGCAAACATCAATGTCTTTCTATTAAACCTTTTATTTAAAACATTTAAGACCCCCAGAAGCACCGGGAGAATGTTACAATATTAGTAGTTGATAAAACGAAATTACAAAAATTATAATAATTGACGGTGGTCACCTACGCGATGTCAACAGGATAAAGCAACCGTCATCTGTATGTTGCTTTCCCTAATTTGCATTTAATTTTCGCGCGCAACAAATTTAGGCAACACCAAAGCTACAAAGAGCGCCCAATGGTTGCGCCGGGTAGGTAGTAATAAATTGGTAGAAGAGAAGCAACGGCCGTTTTTCCCAGCACGGAGCAGCTCCCAGCGACAAATTGCCCCCATCGAATTGGCTCATAAAGTCCGCCGCGGTCCGAAGCGTCTCCCAATTACAATTTACAAGATGTAAGCTTGTCGCGGGGCAGCTGGAGTTTAACACTTACCGGCATGACTATCAACGGCGTAGGCGTAGCAGAAACATCAAAGCGCTCTTACCTGCAACAGTTAGAAGAATTTGATTAATTAACGCGAAACGGTGCGTCGAGCCGCGAGGCGCGCAACGAGGAAATTAATTGCAAGATATCGCAGGATAAGCGTCGGAGAACGCGCGAGCCCACTAAAGAGTGCGTTACATTATAAATATTAATTTCCGCAGCGAATATTCCGCTTCGGCGAGATCGAGCGTTCGCTTATTAGCGTACGCGAGCGTTGGGTCGCGTTATCGCGGCTTTAATTGGTTGTTTGGAAAACAAAATCCTTATCTGGCAGCGGCGATCCATAGAACGGTAGGATTCTCCAGTGTTTCCTTGGTCGACGATACCATTATAAACAACGATTCAGGGTACGTCGATTTTATTTCGCGATCGTGATACTTGACCGTATGCACGGCGGATCGTGAAAGTGTTCGTGTACGAGCGGCGGGTTTATCTGATTTTATTTGATTGGTACTTTGAGAACGTTTCCGTGCGAGATGATGCACTCTAACGTTTTAATACGAGATGATTTATTTTAACGATTTAATAAAAGATGATTTACTCTAGCGATTCAATGTAAGATTACTTATCTTTGATGTTTTAATTGTGAGACGGTGTATTGCGCGGAGTTCGTCGGAGAATCAGTGAAATTAGATTGAATGAATCATTTAAGAAGACGATTGTGTTAGAAGATTTTTGCGGATCGTTCACGGTGAACGTTCAGTTCGATTTAGTTGAAGATGCACAATTTTTTCGTCGACTGTAATTATCATGAATTAGTCTCTCGACGACGCATGTAACAGCCGCCATTTTTCAAGAGCCCATCGTCCAAGAACACACTACGGATGGCCCGCGGAGGAAGCTCAACTGGGAGGCTAAATTCTGAGGGTGTGCTATGGCACAAAGTAGCAGCGCGGTTCGCATTTAATTAACTGTTGCGTTTCAACGGGACGGCGGTTGATACGCCTAATAAATAAAGGACCGCTGTGTGGCGTATTAGGTGGCGGCGGCGTTGGCCACGCTATTTCCGGCGGCGGCAGCGGCGGCGGCGGCGAGGCCGGCGGAGATTTAAAGGGTGGCCGAAAAGCGCTAAATTTTCGGGCGGGTGCGGCGCGTAATCGCGGCGCGGATCGCGAGAAATTAACGGGACGCCGAGGCCACAGGAGCGTGGCTGGATCCGGAGAACGCGCGTTGCTCGCTCGCTCGCTGGCTCGCTCGTTCGTTCGGCCCGAGCGGAATCGTAGCGTTTCCATCGCCGGAAGTTGCTCGCGAGTACGCACGGCAAAAGCATGGAGCGAGAGAGGAAGAGATAGAAACAGAGAGAGAGAGAGAGAGAGAGAGAGAGTGGGAGAGAGAGAGAGCTGCTGGAAGAGGCGTCAGACTACGGGCAGCGGCCGTGAAACAAAGCAGAACCCGGTGCCCGTGTAATTGGACTCGCCGGGACTCTCGATGCTCCCTTCAAGAACCCGCCGGACCAGGATCCATTCCTTTTTACTTGCTAATCCTGACTTTTAATCGGTCTCGCCTGCGGACACCGCTGCTCCGTGACCCGTCGCGTTACCGAATGCCTCGCATTCTTCTGGAGACCAGCCATTGCGACGACGATACACAATTTTTAGGAACTGTTATGTCTTGTTAGATGGGGAAACTTCGTGACCCAAATGTTGACAAAGGCTATTGGCTTATTAGGCAAGAAAACTATAGACTCTATGGAAAATATAAAATAGAATTTACTTAACTTTATATGTTTGAAAACACGCGGAGAGGCACGTCTTTGCACTTTGACAAAAAGGACGCGAATGAGGATCGTTCTGGAATAAACGGACGACGATCTAAGAAACAATTGAGAGTTGAGGGTCCCATGACGTAGACAACATAGATACGATATATCTTCGAGAATACTGTCGAAAGACAAAAGCAATAGAATATTCTACTAAATAATGGTAGATCAATTTTTGTAAATTTGTTTCTTAAATACATTCCAACAATGGCGTCATTAAAAAATACGATGATTTGTTAAAAATGTTCAGCATTACATTTATTAATGAATTGATGGTATTTGATGATAATTGATAAAGCCTCTACATCTCCACGGAAAATCATTTGCACATGATATCCGTGAAAGATGCTTGTTCATAGTATTGTTTTAGTAAGAATGTTTGTTTTAATCTGTTCTTGGGAGATCAAAGGGGAGTACAAAATGTCAACGAATCAATTTGTCGAGGTGCAAAATCCCACAGGATGCGGACGTTGTGCAGAAAGGCAATTATAGCAAGGCGAAGGCAAATGGCGTCGGTAGGTGACCGTCAAAACGGCAGCTGACCGTTTATTCGTCGGGTTAGTGGTTAGCCGAGTTTGCAGAGAGGGAGCAGGGCCCCTCTGGCAATCAGTGACCTCTTCCTCCTACTTCTTCGGAGGCCGTTCGAATCTCACGATCGTAGATATATTATGTACGTTCGGTAGTGGTCCGCAGATGGTCGTCGGCTGCGTAAGCGTGTGCCGCACAGGCTACGTGACCCAGTTCGTTGATCAGCCGCGTGATATCCGCGTGGCCTCTTCGGATCGCTCGATCTCCTCGATCCTCTCTACTCTTCGATCGCTACGGAATCGTCGAGCTTTATCATCGTTTAATTTCTGCACTTTGTATCTGCCCATCTTTTCGATTTTCTATTCTTTAATGTGGACTTTTGCTGGTGTTCTTTTCTGTTATAGAAAGAACACTTTCGAGATTTATAATGATTATCCCTAACAAGGCAGAATCCTTTCAACGATTTTATGGCAGGGATGGATAGATTAAATTTTTAGGCATCAATTCTTTTTTTACATATCTTTGAATTTTAACACTATTCCTACCACGGCCGGTCAAATGACCGTTTTTAAGATTTCGATTTTAATTTCCCATATACGACGTAATTGCATCGCCTTTAAACTTCACGACTTTTCCTAAAATATACGTATAATACATTTTTCAATATTCACTTCCTTTTTTATTGTTTGTTTTCTGAAAAAAATTTGTAGTCTGTCTTACCTACCATGATCAGTCATTTAACAGGTTGAACGATTTATACCTTTTTGTAATAGTATTCTCTCGAAGACTCAATTCCGAAACTATAAAATTGTTAGAAACGAAAGGTAATGCAATTGTGGCATGATTTTATCCGAAAAGTGCCTTCCAGGGACTGCTTTACTGCACCTCCAAGTGTTTACAATTCTCGCTGGCCTATCGGCCTCGCGGTGTTTATTTGCCAGATTGGTATCCGAAGCGGTCCGAAAACTCGGATGTAAAAAATGCGATGAAAACGAATAAGATGTACATTATATACTTCTGAATAAAAGAAACTATATTTTTATACAGTCAAATTGGCTATTATCTTCATTCTATATTAAAAAACATAAGTTGTACTAAAAACCGGTCATTTGACCGGTCGCGGTAGGAATAGGTATACGTGAAGTGTCGGTAAGGTTAATGTTAATCCTACAAGTCCTCTTCATTTTGCAGGAACATTTCCAAAGAAATCAGCCCAACCGAGACTAGACCAGAGAAGCCTAACCTCAACACCTCATTAAATCGAATTTCCACAACCAAGACAATAATTCATCAACTCTAAACCTCCACTATGACGGTTCTAAAAATTAACAAGCCCTTCTGATCTTGCAGGAACATCCCCAAAGTAGTCCACCGGTTTCCAAGCAAAAGCAGACATCAAAGTCGGAATCCGAGCATGTTTCAGGTCCAAGACATCGGAAGGGAACCTACCGCGAAGAACCAGGTCGGACACGGTCCGTCGGTTCCCTCGAAGCCTGGAGAAGGGACGAAGGATAGCAATAGCCTAAGCGTTTAGGACCCCGCGTGTGGCGGCGCGGCGGTTCCATCGTGATCGTCGACGTCTCGCGAGCCGGCCTCGGACGCGAAAGGGGAATATATCCAACCCCGACAGAGGCGAACTCTCTGCGGGAGTAGAGAAGAGAGAAGTTTCGCCCCGCGCGCGGAGAGCGTGACGGGGGTGGAACGAAGGGTGGCAGGCCACGAGCCGAAGAGGACGCTGAAGGAGGACGCAGAGCAGAGGCAGAACGGAGCAGAACGGAGCAGGGATGCGGAGAGCGCGAGGAAAACGGCGGCTAAGGGGGTGCGCGAGGGGATCAGCCGGAGTTGGAGCGATGGCAGAGTATTGATTTAGTGGGTTTCACCGTCTCCTTCTATTTGTCTCTCTCGTTCTACATCTCCGCCGCGTCTCCGGCTGCGAGGGCGCATCGGCTCGTCCGCTCGTTGTTTCAGGGCTTCGATTTCTTGGCTTTTCCGGTGCCACGCCGCTCCAACTCTCTCGCGACGAGTCCTTTCTTTTTTTCGTGGTGGCACAACGATCCCTAGACTGGCTAAACACGACACCATAGATACAGAGATCCTTGTGATGGTGGATTTTCATGGCCGATTCTCAGAGAATATTCCTCGAGGCGAAAATTTCTTGGACGTTCGTCGAATCACGGTTGCGGATTTATGAAAGTTTCAAAGATATACAGGGTGTCCCGGGTTTTTACGACCAAACTACGGGAGCGTATTCTACAAGTAGAAATAAGAAAAAAATGTTATTTGAAGTTCGGTTAGAAACGCTTTATTACAAAGTTACAAACCAATGAAATTGAATTTGAAATGAAATCGAACATGTTTAATTACTGAAATGAAACAAAATTATCAGGAAATTCGTACTGTAACAAATTCCATAAAGCATCGATGTCAAGCTTGTATTAGTGTCCATGGACGACATTTTGAGACGTTAAGATAAACACGTTCGACTTTTCATACTCTGCGAAGTAAAATCCACCGTTACCAAATTCAATTTCATTTGTTTATAACTTTGTAATAAAGCGTTTCTAACCGAACTTCAAATAAAATTTTCTTCTTATTTCTACTTGTAGAATACGCTCCCGTAGTTTGGCCGGAAAAACCAGGGACACCCTGTATGTTATATTTCGCTCATGATTCTGTATCGGTAAAATTGTGGTTTGTAAGAGAATGAAAGAGAAGAGGAACAATTGTACTCGAGAGGTTTGTTGTTCTGGGATGTGAGATTTTAAGCAATTTTGTATCGAATGAAGCCTCAATTTTTTACGCATGGAGATGATTGGAAATGATTCATTCTAAAACGTTCGAATGTTTATTGCCTGTGGGTGGCATGAAGGGACAGTTTTTTACGAGTGTTAATCGCGCGTAATCCTTTCGCGGACATTTTTCAGGAGCGAGCGAGAGGAACGAGCCGGCGAACGAGCAATAAAATACTCTCGAGGCGTCGAGCATCTGCACGAGCGTCTCCGCGGATCTTCGTCTCGAATCCTCGGCGTTTCCGCTTTCAGCACACGTAGCCGAACAACGTTCTTCGCTTTGACTCTCTCCTTGAATAAAATAGAAGCCGCGGATTTCCGTGTTGACGTCGCCATGACGATCGAGTTAGTTCTCCGATCGTCAGACACGCCCGACGTCAGCTTTCCGGAGAGCTTTAGGCCTGAAATGACCCTATGCGCATGCGGTTATTTATTAAAATTTCTTTTTCTAACTATATTCCTCCAAGTTTACCGACAAAAATTAGTTATTATCATAAAAGTCTGAAGACTGCACACAGCACCTTCGCCACAGAAAATGGCGTCGGCATATTTAAATGACTCGATTCCGAAAATAAAAATTCTGTGGTGATTATATTTGTCAAAAACCAATCAATCATCGAATAAAAGACGCCAAAATCGATAACGAGAGTTTAATAATAATTTTAGACATCGATATTTATCGGAAGCGAGCTTTTCAGAGCCGAAGGTCGTCTCGCGTGAAATTTCTTTGCAAGGTGCAAATATTGCTTCAGTCATTGTCAAACAGCCGGTCAGGTTTGTTCAGGTGAACTGTCAGGAGAGAGAAAAAAAGTGTCGTCGATCGACAGGCGATTCGCGAGCCAGTAGAAAACGACGGCAACAACGACGACGCCGACGCGAGGTATGCAAATCGACGGCGACGACAAGTTCGTTCGAATACCGATCCCCGTCGAATTCGAACAATTACCGGGCCAGTCACGTGTCCTCCCGTTATTTCCAACAAATTCCACGATAGCTTCCGCGTGTTCTAGCATTCGTTCGTTTGCGACGGCATCGCTTAGGTTAGGACGATTATTTCGCTGATCACGCTGCTCGTTAACTAGCGATTCGGATAATTTCGACGAGCCTTATCGGTCGTGTTTTCTGAGCTGGTAAACGGCGGGCACTGTGAGCTTTCGAGACATCTGTCCGTCTGCCAACTGACACGATGCCTGTATGTTTCTGGCGTTAATTTACGGCGCGTTTGGCGTGATCGGCGATGAGGAAAGATCGGAGATTTTTCAAATGGAGTTTCCATTCGCGCTGTTCGCTCGAAAACAAAAATATGAACGATTCAAATTGGCTTTGATCTCAGGTAGTTCAATATTGAAACAGAATCGTCATAAATGCTACTAATAAATGTCAATGGTATTAATAAAAGTCCATTCTTCGGTGATCAATATTTAAACACTACACGTTGACAATGAATGTAAATTTTCTTTTCAATTATCGAGCATGAAAAGGCTCCAATCATTATATGAACTTTACCGAATAATTTCGGAACTTTACCGAATTTCCCATAGAAAAATCTTTATGAAGACAATAATTGTAAAATAAAAATCCTGTGATTGGACCGTAAGACTGCGACAAGCTAGCGTCAGAAGAATTAATGACAAACGCCATCGCTTTTTCGGATCCAATCGAATCGACGAGCTTCTCCATGAAAAAAAGCAACAGCAAAGAAGCTTCATCACGGCGGAACGAAGCTCATCGGAAGCGAGAGAATTCTTGCAACGGTGTTCGTCGACGCTATAGTTCCGCTAAACACCGGTATCCCGTGCACAAAGGACAGAAGTATAGCGGACAGGGCGCGGGGCATCATAAAACTGAATCGTCGACAGCTTAATTACCGTCGTCCCCGATTAACAGCGCAATTAATAATCCGATAGTCGCGGCAGTTCGAATCAATTAAACCTCTCGGCAGCGGAACGAACGCGACAGAGAACGGTAACGCTGCTGCAGCACTCGCGATCACGAGAGAAATAGAGACGGACGAGAGAGCGAAAGAGACAGAGGGAAGCTCGTGTGTAATGGCTGGGGAAAAAAAGGGAAGAGCAGAGGAAAGGGAGAAAAAACGAGATAAACTCGGAAGAAAAAAGGGGATGGAAAATATCGCGTTGTAATTGCTGGGCGATCTAATTAATAATCCTTTAGTTATAACGGCCGCGTAACTGCTTAGGATACACGAGAAGGGAAACCGAGATACTATCTCTATACAGTTAAGAGGTGTTTACAACTTCGGGCAGGGAATCTGTGGGTAAGTGGTAGAGAAGATGGCAGTAAATATTCCTTGGGTGTCGGTGCTCTCTCCGCGTTCTCTCTCTCTCTCTCTCTCTCTCTCTCTCTCTCTCTCTCTCTCTCTTTCTCTCTCCTCCCACGCCGCTTTTCCCCGGTTTCCTGGTCTCGCCTTCACCCCACTGACCCCCTGTTTGGCCCCGTGCAACTAACCGAGGCACTCTTCACGTCGCGGAATTCCAATTTACCCTCTTCGGGGGATCTACACCCTCTTCTTCTCCTACCGATCCTCCACCGATCCCCTCGGTCCCCTCGATCCTCCCCGGACGCCGCCGCCGCCGATCGGACCCGGCGCACGCTTCAAAACGAAAACATTCAATTGATGGCGTCCTCGGCTCCTTCCCGCCATTATTCTTCCTCTCCTACTCGATTAAACTTCAACCCCCTCCAACAGACCAGGGTGTCGCGCTCGTTACTTCGATCGACAATTTGTTTGTTTCTTTCTTTCTCTAGCACTTCGTTTTGTTTCGCACCTCCCTCTTTGCTTCGAGCTGCACCACCGTTTTTTTGGGAGAAAGCCTGTTCTAGGTTCGTTTGGGATTGAAGAATATATTGGAACGTTGCGTTGGCTTGATCTAATTCTATTAGATGTAGAGTGCGCATCTACATAGACATATTTTTATGAACAAATTTACGGAAAAAGAATTCTGAAAACATTTCTTTACCCTAGTAGGGGTTACATTATATTTTAAAATGGTCATAAAATTGTATATAGTAATTTTGTAAAGAAAGCCTTACAAGTTCAAAGATGTATGAAATGTTTAAAATCTTCGATCTAAAGACATGTCTATTGAATCTAATTAAATACGTAATTTACGTTATTGTACTATTTTCTTGCTCTTCTGGCAGGGCAATAAAGCAATTATATTCATTGTCTCTTAATTTATTTATTTTGTCGTCACGGACGAAAACGACGAACCACAGGCAAAAGGCAATCGCCCGCCATTTTCCGTGCTGTCCCTCTCCCAATCAGAGTTCCTTCCGTGTCACGGAATTTCAATTTACCCTCGCGGTCCCTTTCCCCTTTGGAAGCCATTGTTCAGAAGGAAAACACTCGATTGATTGCGTTTCTCCCTTTGATTCCTTCCACGCATTTCTGACCCTCCGAGATGGGGAAACCGCTTCTGCCCAGTAACCAGTAACGTAGCAAGAGAACTTCTTGCAACGGCGCACTCTGTTTCGCAAAGTAAAACGAGAAAATCCCCCGGTAATGAAAAAGTAATTTAGTCGAGGCTTTGTACGAAATACAAAGCAAGTTATTCGGAAGAAAATAGGCGAGCGAGAGTACTCGGTTATCGTTGAAGTTCCCGATAAAAAGAGGTCGGAGTTAATATCGATTTTATTAAGGCGAAGGAAGAAAGAGAGAAACAAAGAGAGGGAGAGAGAGAGAGAGAGAGAGATAGTTTGGAAACGCGCAGCTCTTGGAGAGTATAGCAGCTGTTGTGACGGGTGCTTGCCCTCTCGAAAGAGGTTCCAAGACCCTGCTGCCCCTCCTACGAGGAACGAGTACGAAACTTCCAGACACCATTTCTCAAACTTGGAAATTATCATGTCGTAAACAAATTCGTCAAAACCACGGAACCGCACGGAAATTGTGCTAGGCGGTGAGCCACCTACTTTTCCAAGTTGTACCACAAAAGTATTGTAAAAATACCCTTCTTGCAACATTTACAGGCTCGAGTAAAATCTTTAAATATTCTCCCTCTTCAATGTTTGCTCAATTGCTCCCTCAAATGTTTGAACAATACGCAAATTTATTTCTTTGGTTGCTCTGTGCAACAGAAAAATTCATAGCAATCTCGATAGTGTTCTAAACGAGATTAGAAAAACACACTAGAGGATTTGTTAAAAATAATTTTACTCATAGAACAGAAGAATATAAAATAAAAATGGAGACGGTGCCTTGATGAGGACATTCTAAGATTCTTTGGGTGCTACTTTCGTCCAAGATGGCTACGTGGGGTCACGAAAGACCACTTCAGGGAGTCCAGCTGTCTTTAACTGGACTTTAACTGACTCCGACCGGATTTTAACCCAACGTTCACCGTGGACCAAGTTACTTAAGAACCCAGAGTCTCATTCTAGCCTTCAACCACACCTGGTTATACCGAAACGCATAACTCAATGTAGCAGATGATTCCACGCGCTTGTATTGAAGCATCCATATAATATCGGACTCGTCTCGCCACCTTTCCTTTAAATAATTGACTGTTGAACTGGTTTCAAAAGGATTCCTAATTGAATGGCTGAAGCTTGCCAGCCATGAATAAAATCAAATTTCCTCACCCTTGTCCAACTCACTTCTACAAGTATGGAATCAACATTATATGAGGTGTGAAACTAAAAATGTCGCTGTCGAGTTCTAAGTCACTGAACAATGTGTAGAAATCCCGCGTCATATATTCTTCATTCAATACACGAAGTAAAGAATTTAATAATGAAATAGGTGAATTTTGATATTTTTATTGTCTTTCGTCAAATAATTATGAAAATTCTCAAGTACATTTTTTTATCACTTCATCATCATTTAAGTAATAAAATAGTGCTGACAAATACATGGAATTCGATGTCTACTGTTCATGAATTAAATAGCAAAAATGTAATCCAACAAACAAAATACATGAAATAATTCTCGAACATTCATCTGAAAATGATTACAAACATCTCAGACACGTTTTCTATTATTCCGTCGTCGGGTGGGGAATAAAATATCGCAGACACAGGTTTAAGTCGGCGTACAAACACCGCGGGGGTGGAAAATCACGGGTCTAAGCGGGCAGGGTGTTTAGCGAGCACACGTGAGTCTATAAAAATAATCCGCGGGGAGGGTTGCGCGCGGTATCTTTCCGCTGGAAATGGAAAAAGAAAGGGGGAGAATGGCGGTGTAGAGCGGAATCGCGTAGGGATGGGAAAAAGCGTTGCTGACGGCAGGCTCGACCGATACGGGAGAAAGAGAGGAGAGAAAAAGAGAGAGCGAAAGAAGGGAGGAAAGGACGGAGCTACCGCGTGGACTGGAAATGAAAGAGCCCAACCCCGAACGGGCGATAATTCATTCGTGAACCGAACGAGGCAGCTGAATCCGGCGTTGCACACGTGCACGATTTCGTAGAATGGCCGGCGCGTTACGTGGAAACTCGCGGCCCGTGTTTTGCGAATTTAAACCCCGCCACTGTCACTTTTTCCTCCGCGAATGATCATTTTTTGGACGTCGATGGAGTCGTCACGGGGCCGATGGACGTCTTCGATTGATAGAAGATGGATGTTGCGCTTTTCGATGAGTGGGATTGATGTTTTTTCATGGGATTTGTTGGGTTGGTGAGCGTAGTTCTTTAATCAGAACAGAAACTGTGTCTTCGACGTTCACTGGGATTTTGTGAAAACTTTCAACATCGTTCGGAGTCGCTGTTATTCAACTTTATAAAGGTTCATTAATTATTCAGACTAATCAAACATAATGCGTCGCTTTGTCGAATAAAATTTGAATGAAAAGACAGTGCATCAAAAATATTAACTTTACAGACCTAATAAAAACAGCTTCGAAGAATCCTCACTCGAAATCAAATCAATACGAATTAATCCAGACGGTGTAATACTTTTAATGTTTTGACATTTAACTAGCTGCCTTTTTAGCCAAACTGCAGAAGTGGTTGTTTATCAAGATCGTGGTTAATATTGGGTAATGAGATCAGAACGACCACGTCGGAACGCAGCTACGTCTAGAGGCAACCGGAAGATTCAAGATGATCTGTTTACGGTAAACTCGAGAAGCGGGGATTACTATGCGTGGCCAGAAATTTATGAACAACGTCGGCGAAAGTATCCCCAGCTATTCTTCACCTTCTCGCTTTCGATTCTGCGGGAGAAGCAGGTCCGCGAAACTGTACACGATCGATCCCGCGAGCTCCCATCAGAATGCATCAACATTTTCCTTTGTATCCAAACAGCTATTCCCATTATCGTATCCTGTATGTACAGCAAATTTGCATTAACCTTCCACATAACTCCTCATTGATTGTTAATTCCGTTCTTGACGTTCAACATTTTCTTCATATTTTTCTTTTTTTGTCAACCTCTTAATGACATTTTATCATGAATAACATCTCGTTGGAGATACATCACGTTTTTTTTTTACTTCCTCATTTATCTGTCACTCTACGTCATTCTATCTTGAACAATTTTCTGATATATTTGATTTCTTTTTTATTGATTCTAAAGGCAGCTAATTACTTCCTTATTGATTGCACAGTCTAGCCTTGACATCCATGATTTTCTTCATCGTTTTAGGTGTCGTACAAGGACACTTTATCTTGAACTATTTCTTGATATACTTGCCAATCTACGTTTTTAGTACTTATAATCACAGTCCCATCTGTCATCCACAGCACAAAATACAAAATTGAATTCTCTTTGCAAAAACAGGAATTCTTGATCAATATCAAAGCACTCAATTTTGATTGAACTTTTCCCTCTCAAGCCCTCGACATCCTAACCTTCTTCCCAGCCCTCCATTTTAAAAATTGATACACAAGACCCACGCTGAGACCAACAAGCTCTATAATAAAATTGCTCGAGTTAAAAGTTTCAGTCCTCTCTCATATCCACAGAAAATGTTACACTTTGAACTGCCGCGCCGCGCCGATGGTATCGCACCCTCGCAATTTTGACTTCCACCATGACATCCTTGAGTCGTTCACTCGAAAGATCTCGCCGGCAGATCCTGCGAAACTGATCCCGCCAGGGGATGTTGCGCCGCGCAGTTAGATCCTTTAGTTTTCTCGAAACGTTCAGTTCGTTCTTTCTAAAGGTTTTCCTGGGGGCCCTACTATCATGGTGGGGCAAAAGTGAAACTCGCCTCTACCGTACCATTGTCCTCGTTTTTCCGGGTACCGGGCGAAACTTAGGGACGTGGAATGCCTTCACGGTCGCGACCCCATCGGCCCCGGCGGCGACTTTCACCGCCATAAAAATATAAAAGACCCGGTTGCGTGAAACTGTACCGAGGACCCCGGGACCTGCTCCGGAATACCTGCAACAATGAACTTCGCGCTTTCCATGCGAATCCCCTTGTTTGTTCGCCGGCGTGGCTCGTTACCGCGTCCCTCGTGGAAACTGCGAAGAATTTTACTTTCGTTGCCCGACGGACCGCTGGAACGCTTCCTTGGTGCTTCATGGCGCGCCGCAAGTAGAAACTGAGTTGAAATCTCTTTTCCTCGCTTATTTCAACCATGATCTCCTCAAATGTTACTCCTTAACAATTCATTCTTGCATCCGGTAGCTAAAATTATTTTTCTGATTGGTTACAATGTTTGTATTAAAGAGAATGTCAGCTAGGCCCTTCTTTCTTGCTGAATCTTTTGATCCAATTTCAATTCCACCAGAGTTGGGCAAAATTTTCATCTAAATAAAAATTTTGAATAACGAATAAAAAATTAAAAAATTTTATTCATTATTCGATGGTCCGCGTTTATTAGAGTTGGCAATAGTTGTGGAAAGATTTGTTCGAAGCATTCGAATAAAAAAAATTATCTTTATTCGTCGGATAAATTTTCGTCGAATAAAATTATTTTTTCGGACCTCGTCGAATAAAGATACATACATTTTCTATTCGAACCTCGTCGAATAAAGATACATTTTATATTCGAACCTTCGAATAACGAGTAAAGATAAAGTATCTTTTATTCGAATCGTTATTTAAATAATTTTTTATCTAAATAATGCCCAACTCTGAATTCCACAAGAAATATGTTTCGGTAAAATAATAATGGAAAATCGCAAAAACTCTATGCACTAGACAAACAATTTTTGAAGGTACAGAGTAATGACAGGAGGATATTAGCATTTATTTTAATGGAGTTTTCTATTCATTTTCAGCGGTGGGTTCATAGGATGAAATAATTGATTCGATCCGGTTTATTTTCAATTAATCCGCCGTAGCAGATCCAAGGGCAGGTTAAAGGTTTTGCGAGCGAGTGTACCCGAAGAACCCACCCCTCTGAAGACAGCTAGCAAGGGGAAAGGGAGGGCCGGTCGGCGAGCGCAGCCAGCGAAAGGGCGGGCAGTCAGCGTGAAACGAAAAGGGAGATTTAGATGTCATCCCCTGACGTGCTGCTTTCCCTTTAGCCCACACCCCTAGACCGACAACTTTTCCACCCACCAGGCCCAAATGCTCTTCCATGATGATGGACAAAAATGCCGACTGCGCTTCTGGAAAACTCATCAGGAAACGAGCTGTTACCGAGGGTGTTTTAGGGCGAGAACATTTGCTCTTTACTGAACTCTGTTTCCTTAACGATGGAGCTGTTTCAGGTGATTTCTACAAATAAAGAAGTTTCCTGGCGTGGTCACAAAAAATCCTAAACCCTCGACTACTCCCCCATACAGCAATAATAGTAGCTCATTAAATATCTCGTTAGAAATTGAGCAGTTTTTAGAAGGGCGTTCGAAATGGAATGCGAAAGGTCATTGAATTGACCTTTAAATACACTATTGGGCTCGTCGCAGTTCTATTTATATTTACATTGACAATTATTTAATATTTGACGATTATTACATTTTTGATGTTGCAAAGAAACATTGTTTTCTATTCACCAGTTCGATAAAAAATTAATAATTAAAAACACAATAACAATGTCTAACAGTTCCATCACACCCTAAGCCTTCGCTAGAAATCCTTAACCCAGGAAAATAGGTAAAATAATTGAGCAACAAAAGAGTATCGTAACAACCTGACGGGTCCGTTAAAAATACCGAAGAAGATGAACCACGAAAGACGGGGAACGCCACGTTACCCCGCGGGGTGGATGGGCTTATTTATCGACCCGGTATAAATCATGATAATTTTCTTAGTAGGCCGCGAAAAAATGTTAACGGGCGTCCGAGACGGCCGGGGTTGTCCTCTGGCGGAAGGGAAACCCTAAATTTTCTACGAACGGAACGGGATTAGCTCATCCAATCAGACGAAACATTGGAAGGGCGGGCTTAATTAAAATCTTCTTGGAGGCAGCCGGCTATCACGAGTCTCGGGTCTCGCTGCGAGATGTAAGAATAGAACATTAAGAGGTTTCCCTGCCGATGGTATTTCTGAGTAGAGTCCGGGGCCGGATTAACGAAGAGAGTAGAGCGGCCAGGTTCCTACAAGGAAACACAGTGTAACGGCGATCCTATTTATATGGTAATTTATTCCGTATTGTTGTTACGCCGACGCTGCTACCAATGAGTCCGGCGAATTTCCGATAAATCTCCGCGTTTCCGTCTCACAGTTTTCGGGAAACCGCCTTGGACACCCGTTAATCAAACTTCTATATAATTATTGCGTTCTGATTTACGATCGCTCGGACCCTATTGCAATCAAAATAATTCGGCAAAATTCAAGGGATTAATAAAGTGTTAACTAAAACTTGAAGTCGCGTTGTTTTTACAAAATGCTTGGGATGAAGAATTAAAATAGGCCTGACACGTCGTCCGTAGCTTCTGTTGGTGAGTATTTAAAATTGCGAGGGAATGCTCGGTTAAATAAAATCGAGGTTGTTGCCATACTGCAGTTATGTTTGCGGAGGTGCTGTTCGGTGACGTTCGAAAACGGCCACGGTGTATTTTCGGATGCCGCGGGAGATAAATTCGTACGAGGACTAAACGACTGCAGGGCAAATGAATTTGCATACCGTTTGTTATTCAAATGGCCCGATTCACTCCTCTGACTCTCAATGAGGGAAACGCGCGACTATCGCAACAGGGCGATGACGTATCCGTTTAATAAATTATTGTTCTTCATAGAAGGCGCTCGATTCCGTTTCTAAGCACGTGCCTAATATACGAGCTAGACGATCGAGACGTCTGAATGTTTAATCGAGAACCGCCCGAGCTGTTTGCTCCGCGCTTCTATTGACCTAACGTCAAAAGCCTAACAGCAATAATCGATGTTTACAGCGAATATTATCTTGGACGGTGCGCGGGCGCCATTTGTCGCGGCTCTACGTTCGACTTTCGTAATTGACGATCGTACCACTGATATCCACAACAGGATTATCTTCCGAGGAACAAGCTGATTATTAGCCGAGGCATATAAATTATCCGAGAGCTGTAATTTTCAGTAATTAATACTTTCGCGGTTCGAGAGTCTAGGCTGCCAATTAGGATTCGCAGAACGGAATCCACGGAATCGTGAAGTGTGAGCATCATTTAATCAAAAAATTGGATGGAGTCGATTATCGGACAAAACAGTGTTAATAGTGCCAGCGACTTGGGCTTTTAGTAGGCTAGTAACAGAATCTAACAAGTTTTTTAAAATTTATTCCTTAGAATTATATTTCTAACATTCTCCATTACCAGAGAAAAAGTTGATGCTCTCGGCGCAACGGTTCGATCAATTTAAACATACTAAAGCAATTTTGCTAGTTAATTTAAACTTTCAACGTTTCGACCCTTATGTGGGTCTTTTTCAAGAAAGAAGAAAACTGCGTCTGAAAATATTTAATTGTATTGTAATGATAACAGAATTGAATATATAATCAAAACACAAAAAATTGGTTTACTCACTTGCTTTAAGAAATTTTAAAAATTAGATTTTAAACGCACAAAACACATGTTGTGTCTATGCCGGTAGAACAAGCTATACTGGCAGAGATTACACAGCGCAATAATTAAGACTGTTAAATTGTCAATAAGTTCTTACAAACATAAAACAACGTTGTAGTAGCATAGAATCAATATGGCGAGCGCTTCATCAATATTTTCTTCGATACAATAGCCCATGATGGAATGAATTTAATGAAAAAGCGTTAGAATTAAAATTTGAAAAATTTGCAATTAATTGGCGCGGTGGGTTTCGCCCTGTTGGCTGAGAAACGATCAGTTCCTGGTCAGGGTTAAGGGTTACCGGTCAGCTCAAGCGTCGATACAAGATCGTCTTAAGTGGGTCTATAAAGGGTATAGCCGGATAAGGTAGTAAAAAATGCCCTTGAACCGAATTATATCGACGATGGGTCATACGATAGGGCACCCAGAAAAAACATACTGTGCAAAGTTTCAACCCTGTATCTCGATCCGGAGGGTAGTTATGGGGTAAAATCGAAAAATCAGTTTTTGGCCTATTTTCCCTAGTTAATGATATTTAGAAATTCTGAAAAAAATCTGACACATGTCAAGAACCCAATTACATACTTTGCAATTGGTTTCAGATTTTTAAAGTGAAAATCCTGCTTGTAAAAAATCAAAAACCTCAAAAAAATCGAAAAAATGCAGATTTCACATGGAAATTCTGGAGCGTCCAGATTTATATTTTTACAGTAGCAATATATTGTTATGGGTATTGTTCATGAATTTTTTCAGATTTTTTGGTTTGGTGCGCCGTTGTTAAAAAAAATAAAAACCGATTTTTTCGACGTTTTCTCCGCGAAGAACTAAGCTAACCTTAAAATTGTTACGTTCTATTTATTCTGTAACTCTACCAGGCACTGATGAACCTTGAACACTTGTCAAAAATAATTAAACAATGAAATCAGCTTCATTAGTATTTTTACTATGTCAGCGTATTACATCTGAAAGTATTAACCACATTCCCAACAGCTCGGTTGGCTCAGCGCGTCAGGCGTTCGACTGTTGACCTGCTTATACTAGGTTCGCGCCCGGCATACGTATAATTTTTTTTTTACTTGATTATTTCTTTTTTTTATGTCTAACTATATAATAATCAATGGTATTTTTGTAGATTTCTTTTAGAATCAATATTTAAATATTTAAAAAATATTTTAAGCTAAAATGCGCAAAAAAAATTTTTGAGTAATTGTTATTATCATCAATTTTTATGTATGCATCTTCTTAATTCTGGTAGTATTAAATATTTTCTGCAGTCCTGGTAGTGATGATCGACAGAGTCATAAAGCGAGTAGAGAAAGGGAAAGGTGAATATAAACGTAGAGGTAAAGGTAAAGGTACAGGTAAATGGGCAGGCTAAAGGTATAAAATAATAAAACACGGACACTTTGTCCGTCCGCTTTTACAAAACGCCGGTTCATACACAATAATTGCTGTTCCGCACGAAGGACGAGGTACCAAAAACGAATGCTTGAAAAGAGTAGTATTACAATGGATTATTTTCTCTATAACGGAGTATTTAAAACTCGAAGCACGTATAGATTTACTGCAGAAAATATTTAATACTACCAGAATTAAGAAGATGCATACATAAAAATTGATGATAATAACAATTACTCAAAAATTTTTTTTGCGCATTTTAGCTTAAAATATTTTTTAAATATTTAAATATTGATTCTAAAAGAAATCTACAAAAATACCATTGATTATTATATAGTTAGACATAAAAAAAAGAAATAATCAAGTAAAAAAAAAATTATACGTATGCCGGGCGCGAACCTAGTATAAGCAGGTCAACAGTCGAACGCCTGACGCGCTGAGCCAACCGAGCTGTTGGGAATGTGGTTAATACTTTCAGATGTAATACGCTGACATAGTAAAAATACTAATGAAGCTGATTTCATTGTTTAATTATTTTTGACAAGTGTTCAAGGTTCATCAGTGCCTGGTAGAGTTACAGAATAAATAGAACGTAACAATTTTAAGGTTAGCTTAGTTCTTCGCGGAGAAAACGTCGAAAAAATCGGTTTTTATTTTTTTTAACAACGGCGCACCAAACCAAAAAATCTGAAAAAATTCATGAACAATACCCATAACAATATATTGCTACTGTAAAAATATAAATCTGGACGCTCCAGAATTTCCATGTGAAATCTGCATTTTTTCGATTTTTTTGAGGTTTTTGATTTTTTACAAGCAGGATTTTCACTTTAAAAATCTGAAACCAATTGCAAAGTATGTAATTGGGTTCTTGACATGTGTCAGATTTTTTTCAGAATTTCTAAATATCATTAACTAGGGAAAATAGGCCAAAAACTGATTTTTCGATTTTACCCCATAACTACCCTCCGGATCGAGATACAGGGTTGAAACTTTGCACAGTATGTTTTTTCTGGGTGCCCTATCGAATGACCCATCGTCGATATAATTCGGTTCAAGGGCATTTTTTACTACCTTATCCGGCTATACCCTTTTACCGGGGGCCGAGAGCATCGAGCCTATATTTACTCTATTATGCAGGCTCGTTTTTATAAGCCGTTTACGTTTAACAGCAAATAATCGTTTAGATGCCGCGCCATGATACGGCCCATAAATCTTCTGGCAGCATGGCGTTCGGTCTGTGTGTTATGATGGTGCGGGACACGCGCAGGTCAGTACCGCCTTGAATTTACAGGGAACCACCAGAAGGTGGCAGCAGTGGAACACCCGATGGCCTCTGTTCCACGACCTCGAATCACTCTGCACGCCATCTCTCGTGCTTTTCCGGAACATTCGCTTCCTCGGGGTTCCTTCCGGCTTCGATAGGTGGCCGTGGCCTCATTCGGCGGGAAATCGGGGAAATCCTCGTGAACTCAGACTCCACGTGCCACCATCAAGCTTGCCAACCACCATCGGGGCGGGTCGTTTGAATCCTAGGCGCCCAAAAAAGCCCGGGGAACCGCGATTCATTAGCATAATCGACACGGTCGACGACGAAATCCCGATTAAGGCGGAAAAAATTGTGAACCTAACATGATAATCGGCGACAACCGGTTCCCTTTGCCGAATCGCGACTAAACGAACACCGCCGCTGCCTCGAGTTTTTTAGGCAATTATCCGAGATAGTTGTCACTTAATCCGATATCGGCGTCTCAATATTCATGTATGCAAATAACCGTCCGCCTCGTCGCGCCGCGCCGCGCCGCGCGCCGGTAGCCGGGCGCGTTCGTTATTTACATCGAATATCGGACAAATTGTGCATACGTTTAGTACGGAAATGCTAATTAAGGTTATGCCTCGACGAAAGGGGGCCTCGCACGACGAGCCACGTAAAAGTTACACGAACTCTGCCGAGGCGGTTTCGAAATCCGACCGACGGAACTTTCCAGGTCCTGATCCGAACGAGTTGCCGAGCCAATCCGCAATTAATACAGCGATTAAATTACTGGCTGTGCCAATAAATAGCTCACCATTTCCTCCACATCCAATATTTGACAAATTTCACCTCTTTTAACTCTAGGTGACTAACTTTTAAGGATTACGTATCATTTTTTTAATACGCTTCGCAACAGTATAAAAACGACAAAATTCGTTTTGAAATATCAGAGTGCAAACAATCCGTTCTTGAAATAAAAAATTCTCCGTTAAGAAAAGTGTACGAGTTGTAAATTTACATCAGCGGCAAACCGAGAACAGAATTTGAAATGATGTAAATGTAGATTGCCAGAAACCAGAAATGACGTGAATTTACGTCGGCTGTTCCTTTTTCATCTACCTACATTCTAATAAAAAGTGTACACAATACAAACAAATGCAGTTTTGCGATTTAATGCTGGATAATTCTACTGTTAATACCACGAGGTACCAAATAACGAGAAGACAAAGAAAGTCGAAATTCCACCAAACGGAGAAGAACGCATCGAGAGAGCTCGGCCTCCGCAAAAAGACGTCTCAATGCATTTCTGAAATTCTCTTGACGGCGATAAATCAACGATCGCGGGGTTTCCACGGCTGGAACGCGTGTGTGGAGTTCCCAACGAGAGACAGAATGCGAAAATCGCGAGCTTTCTTGCTGGTCGCGTGCATTATGCGTGGTACAGAGCTCCGCGGGCGGTCTTATGTTACTCGTGCGATCCGCTTCGATCCGGCTCGAGTATTCCTTTTTCACCGCAAGCATAAATGCGTGGCCGTTATCAACATTGTAACCGGCACGTTTTTCCGGCGGTGCAATCGGTACGTTTTTTCTCCAGAGTCCCGTGGAGCTTTGTACTCGATCCAACGAGACTAGTCGGTATAGTACATAGTGAGTCAGCGTGCGACTTTTGCTAACTACAGTGGTGCACGGTTAAATTTACATGACGCAGCCCTAATCTTTGCATAATTTAAATTTAAATAGGAGTTAATTTCTCTGTTTAGTGGTTTGTCGAAGCAGTAAGAAATGTATTGACTCTTACATTCTTGTAATCATTGATTTTTTTAAATTACACCCACCCATTTTTGCCATAAATGCATAAAATCCGCAGTCTTCTAATATCGAATCAGATTCCTCTTTGCCGTCACGCTGGTATTCTTTTCAGCGACGCGACTAACTCACCGCGTGCATTCGTTTACTGACTCAACTTGAACGAAGTACAGGGAATTATGGCAGCGGGACCGAGTCGAACTACGGGTGGTCCTGTCGCCTTCTGGACGATCGTATTTGTCCAGGAACGGCGCGTGGCGGTGATTATCAATCACGTCAGTCGACCTACTGTTTGTTTGCGCGTTCGCTGTTCTGCAATACCAATCAGGCCCACGATTCGCGTGGCCAAATCGCTCGACGGTATCATTTGGGTGGTCTGCCAGACGAGACCAGCGAGGTGTTAAAGTATATTATTAGAGATCGGGGCGAATAGAGCACGCGCACGTGATGGCACGCCGGTTTTCGCGTCAAGGCGCCTCTCTAACCTTTCCTGCTGATCCGTCCCTGCACGGAATGGCCGGCGCTCGATGAATAACGATTAGATGATCCATCGCGCATCATGCCGCTTTGTCCCGCATCGAAACGACGGATTTAAGCGGTGACCAATTTCTGATCGGCATATTACTCTCGTCTGCCTTGCCAACTTGTTTTGGACACTGGACTCGGGAACAACGTCATACTTCCATAGCTTTATTCGATGCAATGGATTTGGTTCAACCGTGATTTAGTCTGTGCATTCGTGTTTTTGTAGGAAACGACGAGTTAGCTCCTTTTTTGTTACGTCGACTGTACTGGTTTCAACCAGTTCGAATCCGTCGTGAATTTATATACATGTCATTCCTGTTTGAATACGTTCAATGCATTCCTTGTTACACGTTTATCTGATGGAAATATTATACAGTTGTAAATGTTCCGTTTTATCACTATATTTATTTATCAGCGAAACGGACGACAATTCATTGATTATTCGTCGTTGCTCGCAAAGTTTTGTTGCCATTTATACAAGTGGCTCGAGTATAATGAGTCGTTAGGATGATAAATAGTTGGTAAATACAATCTCGCTAGCAGAATTTTTATCTTCTTTAATTTCGGTGTTTTTATTTAAATGCAGTTCAGACCATTCGTACGGTTCGAGCATAGATTACGCGTTATTTCGAAAATGTTTATTCAAAAAGAATTATTAGATGTGCCAACAGGTAGCCCATCGCTGGTCAATACATTTAACGTGTCTATTTAGATTTATAGCATTTAAAATAAACGGTCCCATAAATTTGAATAAACGAATGATTGACAGAGAACATAGAACGGTGTACTGTCCCAATAAATCGACAATGTCAATGAAAAACAAGGTAGTCCCGACAGCGTTAAAAGACCGAACCACGACGCGGCGGTGATTTTTCCGTTTCCAGGTTCGTCTGGCTCCACAGGGTGTGCAACGTTGCAGCAGATTGCCGTCGTTGGCTAGCGTAAACGCTATCGGCTACGGCGGGGTCCGGCGATCGGTTGACTATAAAATGAGATGATAAATGATAGGCCGGGGTAGAGTGTACGAGTCGGGTTCGACAGGTAGTAATACTCCTCATGGATGCTGTAACTCATGGGAGCCGGGACCGAGGAGGAAATTGTGACGTGACGACGAAAAAGGATTGCAGGAACCGAGCGTAGAACCGAGCGAAAGCAAAAAGACCGTGGTGCAAGGAGAGTCGGAGGAGAACACGATGAAGGAGACTCAGAGAGAGAGAGAGAGAGAGAGAGAGAGAGAGAGAGAGAGAGAGAGAGAGAGAGAGAGAGAGAGAGAGAGAGAGAGAGAGAGAGAGAGAGAGAGAGAGAATAAGAAGACGAAGAAGGAGAGAAGAAGTCGTGAGGGAAGTACGAAGAAGGAGAATCGGAGTGGGAGGGGGGTTGAAGAGAAAAAGAAGTATCAGCGACGACCAATTAGCCCACATAACCGTTTTTACGAGCGCTACGATACACGTAACGTGGAAAAGGCAAAGATTTAATCGCGCCACGAACCGGGATGCCGGTTCGTGTCCGTTTTCTCACGCATCACGAACTTCCACCGAAACTGCACAATGAGAGGCGAGCTGCGCTCACCCCAGCCACCGCGATAAACCGTAGGAATAATCTTAATTAGTGGTTCGCGCCGCGTTAGGCCATCCCTCGCAGAAAAAACTGCACGCCGATCGCCGTGCACTCGGATTTCATTTACCCTCCTCAGCGCGGCTTTACGCTGTTCCTGTTTACATTCTAGGGTTCGCGGAACGTGTTTAGCGTGCTCAACGCTTGCAGACACACACAAACACACACACACACACATACATATACGGAGAAAGAGAGCAAAGTGCAGGGCAAATTGCGAGGAGAAGAAACAAACCGCTTTACACGCAGCCGTTTGTAATTCGCGTGGTAGGTGATGGAGACGCTAATTTCCCTGGTTTTTGCACCGCCCCGTCGCACGAGAAAAAAGGACACGCTCCGTGAAACAGATTTGCGGAAATTCGAGCGGAAATCATCAGATATTCATTGCTTAAGTGCCCGGCTATCTCGCATCTACCGCGAACAATTATTTATGAATATTATCCCGCTCGTTTCCCAGCCAACCGCGGACGACTGGGGACGCTCTTTAAGGAATGTAGCCGCTGGAAACAATTCGCTAACTGTTTACAAGCCAAGACAAAAACCGACATCCTGTCTAGGTTCTTCAGACGTTCGCTGGATGCTTAACCCTCAACAACTTCAAAGCGGACTTCGAAGACGCAATAACTCAATTAACCACCTGCACTTCAAAGTAGTAACTTCAGAATCCTGTAACTTCATCGAACTTGAATAGATTCGGCAACCTCTGCGCGCTCCTCTAATAAAAAAATACTCATTTTGCGTTTTAACCCTCCGTGATCGTTTATGTCCGATGCTCGAATTTCTATCTTTCCAACGATTCCGAAAATGTGGGAAATAATATAACAGGACCTTCAAATTCTTCTGATCTTTTATTTCTGTATTTGATCCCTTCATTTTTGTCATCGATGCATCACTGCGAAATTGGAGTTCAGGATCAGTCGCGTGAACATCGTCTTTCATTATCGGGCGACTAGTAGGTGGAAGCCCCTATTATATCCACACGTTTGCAATACGACATTACAAATAAAACACAATTGGTATAATAAATGTGTGAAACGAAAATGAATAAACATTATTTAACACCCCGTTGTGTTCGGTCATCTTCGAAGATCCTATAAATACGAACCTATCAAGCTCTATAAAAATTCTTCCTAATTACTTCGACTTCTACTAACAGTTTTCTCGCAGCGTTCAGCAAAACTTCAACGAGATCTATAATTGCCGATCACGGTGCAAAGAGGTCACGTACGCGTTCTCAAAGTATAAATCGCTTAGGAATGCCGGGCAAGAAATCGAATTTCAGCCGCAGAAAACTGTTCGGTTTTCCAGGGACGGGATCGGGCAGGAAACCCGGCGAGGAGTTCAACCGGTTTGCCGGTTGAACACGCGGTTCGGTATCCTCTCTCTCTCCCTCTTCTAGGTTCGAGCGCCGTGGTCCAACGCAGTGGTCCTTGCAATCGCGTTGCGCTGCGCGCTGCTCCGGCGATCGCCGGTCAGATAAACGTGACACCGGCGCGGCGTTGTAGCTGTTGCGCGCGGCTTTAACGCTCGGCCACGAAGCGCGGATTCTGTTGCTGAACATTTCGCGCATCGCCTCCAGATCCGCATCATTGCCGCGCAAGAGGTGTTTTATCGCGGCCGCGGCATCGAAAAATCGCGATCCGACAACCAGCTTATCGGACGCCGCCTTGCACCGATCTTACAACAGTTATTGAAAAATCTCTGCCCTCGCGCTTTTTCCGACTAATTACATTCGTGGATGATGCGCTTCCGCATCGAAATGCATTGTCCAAAACAGAATTTATTTTTGGCAATTCTTCGGAATTTACGCGGCGTTGTTTCGGAGACAACTGGAGAGGGCTCTATCTATTCTCTATGATAGGCTAAGTTCTAGGAATACCTCCTGCAATGGCTACAGGCAACATTGTAAAGTTCCATTACAGAATTCCACTCATAATGTCAAGACAAACGACTATTCTAATCTTTGATGTCTCTCTTATTCTAGAAACCGAGGTCCTAGCAGAGTTCAAGATCGCCAACTTCGAAAACTGGAAAGATAGCCAGTTCGTGTAATCCACCTGGTGAGACTACACAGGTTTCCGGCAGGTGCCAAAACTTGAGAGCCCCGATCCCCGGGAGCCATTTTCTTCTCTCACGAGGTGAAAAGCGTTTACGCGTGTACGAAGGCAATCACGATCAAGGAGCGATAAGTCGGATGAGTCACGACCGGGCTCGCGTCGAGTGAATAAACCCACCGAGAAATAGAAATTATTTTTAATGTTTCCACTCGCCGGTTGCGGAGATTCGCATCTCCGCTGCGTGCCGCGGCTTATCCGCCGGCCATCGCTGAGAATTCTCGCGGCTAAGGGACACGGAATTTCTCTAATTTCCAAGGACCCCGTGCCTCGCCACACACCGACCAGCTTGACCATTAATCGGTCTTGCGACTCCCCTCCATTCGGAAACAATGCGACACAGCAAAAATTGGCAGGACTGAATTCTGACAGGACTAAAGCTATCTCCTTAAAAATATAGATAAGGTACACATATGTTTGCAGAACGTTCCAATGTCATTGCAAGGTCAAATAAAAGTCGTGACGTGATTTCTTTAAAATTGTACCCACAACTCGTGTCTGAAACAAATTTTTCCACATCATGCATGGTTTTCGAGAGATTTGAGCGTTTCGAGGTAAGCCGGACACACCATGTCCACTTACTCGATTCTAAATTTTTAATATCTTTGTCGAACGTGGTAATTTAGTGGGAATCTCGACGGCGCAAGCGATAAATAATTTTATTTATTGGCAAGGAGTAACATTTCTTCGACATTTTCCATCGGGTGGGTCGGTTGAGCCGGTCCTCCGGATAACGGCCCCAGGCTGAGCAGTTCTAAGGTTAAGGGGGGCCAGTTTCGGGGGCAGGGGCACGGAAGACGAAGACGCATGACTTATACGCCTATTTCAGTTAATAATCCCGTTACGCCCGGCTCAGCCTTGCCTCGCGGCGGATAATGGACGCTGCCTCGAAGCCGAAGTCCGAGCCCGAGCCGTGAGGCCGAGGCGAACCTCTCCGACGAGGGCGTAAAAGGGGAGAGCTTGAAAGGCCGCCTCGTCATCCGTCAACTGTCAGACGTCCGACCAATCCTGCACAGCACAACCAAGAATCAAGCAACCACCCACGGGGCCCCCAGGGCAAATTACGTCTAGCCTCCCACCAACCCCTCCTTCTTCGACCTCCCCTCGAACCCCCCTTCCTGTTGCTAGACTGCCTACAGTGAAAGATTGCGGCTGAGAGCTGACCTCTTGCCAAATGTTCGCACATTTTTATACGCTAGAAGCGAGTCCAACCTGCTCCTCGAACTGGCCTAACCCTCGCACGATTGCCTCGGCTAGAAACAGCCTAACGCTTCTCCTTTGGATGGCGAAGTTTTAAAGATGACTTCGGAACAAAGGATTTTGCACAATTTATAAAATCCTTTGTTCTTGGATTGTTCAATTTAAACATTGTGGCAGGATTTAAGTAATAATCTTGTGTCATTGTTTCGATATCCAGCTACTTAGTTACAAGTTGTCTTTGAATCTTAACTTATAGTACAGGACCTAGTACATTCTCACAAACAGTACATTAGACTTGGAAAGATTTATGAAGTGCCAAGGGCTAACTCCATTAGTTGAAAATAACAAACATCAATTTATCCAATCAACGTGAACATCCATCAAACTATTGCTTCGACAAGAAGAAAACGACGAGAGTGTCAATTTTTATGAACGTCAGTCTACAAGCTAGCGTATCTCGGTTAGGACCTTCGAAAGTGTGACAAGTATAGTTCCGAAGGTCCGTCCTGTGTTGGCAAGGCGTTTCCCAAGAAAACTGTAGCAGAAGCGGCGGTTTACCGAAATGAGTGGATTCAGAGGCTCACGGTGATTTACGACCGGCCATTACGAACCTAGAAAACCGTCCTAACGCGCGGCGCACGATACTAAAAAATCAGGGTCAAGAAGTGCACGGAGTTCACCCGGGTACGGCTGGCTCGATGCCTGACGGATAGAAATGGCGTTTCACTTTGGCACGACAGAAATGCGTATTGCTTGATATAGTGGCGGCCGCGGAGAAACCGTCGGGAATGGATTTAACTAGGAAAAACCGTCGGCCACGCATTCCTCGGCTCCCGCGTACCTTCCGTGGCTCGGCTCCGGCTCTTCGTCCACCGAATTCTCGCGATCTATTTCGAGATAAGCATTCTGGATGTTCGGCGAGCCTCGGAACCGCTCCGGGGCCCCCCAGTCGGAACGTCTTTAAGCGCTTGTGTGTCCCTTTGCTCCATTTCTCGAAGCCACGATCCTATCAACCGAGCAAATTGTAACGAACTTTTTTGCCGGCGAGACCCTCCTTGGTGCTGGGGACCCCGAAAAACCCACGAAAACGCGGCGATCGCTCGTACCTGCCATCCTGGAGACGCTGCTAGGCCGTGCTAGACTCTGGAGGATCCACTGACACTAGTTTCAACTTCAAACTCATCATTTTGTGGCGACACTTTGAACCGGTTAAGTAAAACTGAAGCTAGCAGGTCTTCGTCACTGTTAGAGTCGCATGAACCATATCAGATATCGAACGTTCGAGGGATAGATGTTGATCGTCGTTAAAATCCCATTAACTATATCAAACTTCAAAGTATCCATTAGCACTAACGATGCGCAAACTGATGAACTCACTGGATGTCCACTCGAGGTGTTCAATTGAAGGACTAGTACCGATTGGGACTTGGATGTTCACTCCAGGTGTTCGATTGCAAGACTGGCACTGATTGGGCACTTGGTTGTTCGCTCAAGCTGTTCAATGGAAAGAGTGGTGCCGATTGGGTTCTTGTTAGGAGACTGAGAGTGAGAACTGGGGACTAGAGAACCAGCCGATCGAGCTGAGGTAACGGATCGAGACGCGCAGAAACACTGCCAGGATTATGAAGTGCGATGTTGATACGATGGCAGGCAGCGCCGGTGAAGGAGGAAGGAGCGCGAAACACGGGAACGCACCCACACCGGCAGCCGGATGCCGAGAAATACGCACGGACACACCTATGCCGGCGTTGAATCGCCAGCAAACGCGCCCACCATGTTTTAGAGGATCACGGGTAAAAGGGTAAAGGACCTTGTAATTACAAAGTCATACTGGTACCCCTATATAGAGCACACACATGTCGCGAAGAGGAATCGAACGGCCTGTTTTTGCATGTGCGAAGAATAGATGGTTCTTCGGGTTCGGTTGGTCAGTCTTATCGGCGATACGGTATGCTAACGAGCCTGGCGAAGCTGTGCTATTAATTGGCCGCGAGGAATTAATACGCATCTGGCTGGCGACTAATTTGAATCACAAGGTGCAGGTCTGGGACCTCTCAGCGGGGTACGATGATTCTTTGTTACCGTAAATTGCTGGAGAAGTGGAAGTGAAGGTAGTGTAATGGTAATTTCGATTATCAAGTAACCGAAGAAGTCTGGCGTTTCTAGGCTTTGCTCAATGGAGAAACAATAAGAATTCACTACAGCTCGACCACCTAAAGGTAACGTCGAGGAAACGAAGATCAAAGGTAGAAACGAATCCACTTTTGATCCCACGTCTACTCTATCATTTCTCCCTATTGGAACGCACACGGGCCAGGAGGAACGACGCCGACAGCTATTATTGTTTGTCGGCCGGCCTGATCGATGCTGACCATTTCTCGATTTCGGGACCATGGTGGCCACGGTTTTATCCGTAATTGCTGGAGAGAAGAAAGCTTTCAGCCGACCTCCGAAGACGGGGCCGAAAGCTACGGTGTGTGCCGCTACTCGCGTTGAAGGAGCCACGGCTAATACTTGGGGACGCGGACGTAACATAATGTATTGCCCCGGGTACGAGCGTGTTACCATTGTAACACGTTCCGACGCGGTGCGTGATATAGTGCGTCGTGACGTCCAGCGCTGGACGTCGCGTCGTGTGCGTCGATCCTACGGCGAGATTACAGTCGAATTTTCCGTGTAATTTTCGCCGGATCCTTCGGAAGAAGTTTCGTTGCGAACATGTGCAAAAAGTCGAAATAAGGCCATTTTTGTTTTATTCGCACTGCTGTTGGAAACGAACGGGGCCGTCTAGAAATGTATTTTCTGTGTTGTTCAATGTGCGAGTCACTGTTAGAATTTAAATTGTTAAACATGACAGTTAATATTTGAAATTTTAAATATAGCCAGACACAATATTAAATTTTAAATACGACTGTTAAGATTTGAACTTTGCATACAACTGTTAAAAATTTTAAATTTCAAATGTGACCGTTAAGGTTTAGACTTGAAATATAGACGTGGTAGCAAACAATGATTGCATAAATTAACGAAAACCAAACGAAACAAACCAGCCGCGGACGATAATTAAATAATAAATGTGCAAGTTTCCCGGGCAGTTAGTCTCGCCTCTAATTTAATAGAACGCATCGTAGTAATGAGGAGCTTGTTTCAGAAAATGACTACTCATTACCGAGCAGTACTTTGTACCTCGAATCCGTTTCCGCGTGAGAGGGTCGAGCCGAACGGTTCGAATGTAAATTCAGCGACGCCTCCGCGAACGAGCTACTGATTACAGCGTATTAGACCACGAACACGAAATAATCCATTACGCGTAATGCAATGGTGCGTCGCGAGGCTGCTTATTATTGGCAGTGATTCCTGCCACACGGTCGGGGCACGAGAGACAGCGAGAGCGGATCGTTCTTGCCTCCCTGCCGACAAATCAAACTCTCCGTTCGCTCGCTCGCAGCGCACCAAGAGTCAGGACTCAGGGGCCGTCGCCGACATTCGACGGAGGCCCCAAGTAATACATACTTGGATCGCGAGCGGTAATATATTGCTACGGAAATTGCAGTGTGTTGGTACAATGTTGCACTATCACACCCCACGCCATCCGGGGTCGCGTGTAACAAACGGCGCGATCTTGTGAACTAGAAACCCGGCCCGCTTTGCTCTTGGCGTGGAATAGAGAATATTGTCCGGGTCGAGCGATAGTGGAACCGAGTCGCCATCGCCGATTTTCTAGCGATCTTGGCTGCTACTTTTACAGCCGGCTGTAAAGAACGACCGGTGGACGCGTGACACTCGGAAATTGTCGTTACGCGCAAACCAACGGCGAGACCGAACCTCAAGGTTAACATGCGAGCCGTTGGGTACATGTAACGGTTGACATTTGTAATTTTAGACAAGGTTGCGCTTGGAAATTTCGACCGTCGCAATATAAAATTATCGTAATCTTTCGAATTTGCAATTTTAAACGTGATCATTATGAATTGACACTTTGAATATAATCGTTGCAATATGTATACCATAAATAATTTGAACATGACAGTTCAGATTTAAAGTTTGAATATCACCGGCAAAATATAACGTTTGTAATCGCGAAAATTTGAAACTTGTAATACGTCGGTTAAGGTAAGATATCTCGGATCTGATCGTTACAGTTTCAACTTTCGAATGTGTAAGTTAGAAGTTTAAAATTTAAATGCGACTGTTAGCATTTAAAACTAGACGTGCAATCTTAAAACTGTTGCAGTTTGAATTTTAAATGCTACCGTTGGAATTCAAAGTTTCAGACATGTCCTTTAAGCTGTCCCCCTTCCCTGTCCGTTCAATCATCGAACAACAAAACCGTCGTCGTGTCGTCGTGCAAAGCGAGCAGCGCAATGAAATGCGCAATTGTCGCGGCATTATGATATAAGGGTTTCCGCAAAATGGTTCCGCACGGTCGCAAAATGGCTGTATCAATACTCGAGTGCTAAACGCTTCTGTCGTGGCTGATGGTTTTTGAAGGGAGGTTGTTCGTGTCATCTACGATTCCAGAGCCGCAAACTGTTCATCCGGTAGGGGGGCATTCGGGGAACGGATACTACCCGGTGGATCGTCCATGCGGACATCGCGCGCGCAAAATCAAGCAACTTTTCCGCGGGTTTCATAGTGGCGGATCACGACACGGAAATATTTAGCCTTCGCCGGTGTTCGACGTTTTGGTCTGGCAAGCCAGAAGCCAATCGATGTTTATGGATTTCCATCCACACGTGCACGTGCCCCCCCCTTCTGCCCCACCGACCCCCAAACCCTATCCCCCGGGTCCCTCACACGAAATCGCGTAGTCGGTAGCGGCAATTACGAATTGCGTGATTTGTGGCCGTAACTCGCGGCGACGGCGGCGTCGTGACGCTCCCAGGTTACCTGCAGGTGGCCGGCACGAAGTTCCCTTCGTGGCGGCGCGGCGCGGTGCTACGTTTTTGAATGACGGAATATTACGTCCGACCTTACCGCGGGCTTTTCCATGGAAATTACTGTCACGTATGTCAATACCGCGAATTCATCAAATCCCATCACGCTAACCCGAGGACCCCTACGCTCCTCGAAATGGTTCACCGAGCCTTCGCTGCGATGGTAAACGACGATCGATAGCGATTCGGAGCATTGTGATTGTGAACCATGCTTTCAAAGGTCTTGTGCTAGGAATCTCAATATTTCCTTCTGCGATCAACTCTGAGTTGATTTACAGGATTTTTTCCTTGTATCCTAGCGTTCTAGGGTCGGGAAGCCACAAATCTGAATCTACTGTAAATTTAACAAAATTTTTGTTGCTTGCAGTCTCAAATTTTGAACATTTTAATCGCTCTGGTAACCAGGGACTTAATACCGGTAAAATTTTCATATCGGTATTATACCGGTAGTTTTCGGTTGTACCTTCATAACCTTTATAGAAACCGCAATACCGAAATACCGAAATACCGGCATGACGTCATACCGCTATACAAAAGTACCGGTATATTTCTTTACATTTACCGGCAATTTTTAATTATATAGCGGTATGACGTCATATCGGTATTTCGGTTTCTATAAAGGTATAAAGGTACAATCGAAAAATACCGGTATTTCGTATACCGGTATGATAAATATAGGTAAATATGCCGGTAATTTTATATAGCGGTATGACGTCATATCGGTATTTCGGTATTTCGGTTTTGTATAAAGGTACAACCGAAAAATACCGGTATTTCGTATACCGGTATGAGTCCCTGCTGGTAACAGCCCTCCCACAATATCCCCGGACGTCACCACTCGAAGGAATTATACAAACAGTGTCTGGAAGCGTGTGAAAGTTGTGGCGTGACAAGGAACAAGTAAACAGGGCCGAGGAAAACATCCCCTGCAACGTGGTCGTACGAGCATTCCCCATCGATCGAGACGGTACGTATAGCGTTCACCAGTTTGACGCAAAGGAGTTTCGACAAATCGTGGCATCGGAACTTTCTCCTTCACCCTGTGCCGCAATGGAGCGGTGCTCCAAGCACCAGGAACATCGGGTCGTAGAAAAAGAGATTTTGGAAGAAATCCAAGGGGCGGATGAGAGAGCTTCTTCTTCCATCCACCTGTCGGCGAGAACACCGATTCGAACGGCGACAGAACGGTGAACAGTTATAAGAGGGCCACAAACGTTTTGTACACAGGAGGCGCACACACGTGGCGGGTTTAGAAAGTCACGAACGGGCACTCGCGAGCCGACGCTCGATTTATTCGACGCCGCCGAACTCGCTCGGCCGCTAATTGAAGAGCGGACAAATTAACACGGCGAATGGATCGTCGCAATTTATAATGTCGCGGCTGCTGCCCGACCGAACGCTATACCGTCGGGTTAACATGCTGGTTATCGCGATCGAAAAATGGCGGACGCCGAACTTGACCGTTATCGTCCAAAGTTCGATGATGGCCGATGAAGTTTGAATTTTTATACCGACCATCCAAATTTGATACTCGAACATGACTCATATCTAGTTTGGAAATTCAACCGTGGCTGTTAAAGTTTGAATTTGTTAAACAGAATATGGCGATTCGAATTCAATGTCTCGGAGTTTTGAAATTTCAACGTGGCGATTGATACTTGAACTATGAACGTGACTGTGAAAATTGGAAATTTCACAAACTAAAATTTGTAATCTCGATATTTGAAGTAGAAGTGGCCTATCTTTCGCACAGCAATAATATATTATTGCACACATACAAAAACAATATTTACTAAAAATCAAGTATATCCATTCAGAACCACCATGTCTATGCCGACGAACAGAAGGGAAAGAAATTGGCCAGTAGAAATAATTCCAGACAATGGAATCGACGACTAGAACGATGGTGTCGTGGCTGGGAGGACTAGACAGCGGCCATACGAATGTGCGAAGTTAATGCGAGCCATGTAACAAATACAGACGATGATTATCGAGGTCGACTTGAAGGGGAGACAATAATTATAATGATTATATTGGAGTTGGAAGGTAGGCGGCCGCCGGGAAATAAATTACGGGTTTGCTTGCTGCGTGCAGTCCACATAGCGGCATAGGCGCGTTCGATAGATCCGTATCAGAGCATTCTGTTCGATAGAGAGCGCCACCGCAGCTGCTGGCTTCCGCAATTTTTTATCGGCATTAATACGGCCGTGGGCCACGGCACGCTCGAGTTTCACTCCGCCGAGTATAAATATGTTTTGCGCGATGCTAATTACTTTACGACGTCGTGGGATCAATTTCTGTTCTGGGGACCCTATAAAACGCCCCCACCCTCTCTTTCTCTCTCTCTCTCTCTCTCTCTCTCTCTCTCTCTCTCTCTCTCTCTCTCTCTCTCTCTCTCTCTCTCTCTCTCTCTCTCTCTCTCTCTCTCTCTCTCTCTCAAGGCCTCAATACCGTCCAACTTCCAAAATAAACTTAAAACTTTTATTCCTTAACTGGCTCTCATTTTTCCAATTTAATTTGTCCCTGGCGAAATGGACACGCGATAGCAGAAAATTAATATGGCAGAAGAATTTTAATTTATTTTTCCACAGTTTTAAATGTGACAAAACATAAAACTGACTTTCAGCGTAATCGGCACATTCTAATCACGTAAGAGGCACTTTTACCAACAAATGCTACAATAGAAGATCACGCCACCAGCGATTTACGGCAGCCTAAATATCGCATGAATCACCTCGCAGTCCCCGAATCAGCGAGATAAATCAGCTCGGCCGAAAGAAGCTCGTAGAAATGGCATCGCTTACTCTTCCGGAGGAAGCGTAACGCTTCTTCAGCCGCTTCCGACCGGTAAATATTACGAGAGGAAGCAAAGGCGACCGAGTATTACTTAAACCAAGGGGCCATAGTCGGAAGAAGAGGCTAGCAGAGGAACGAGGTGAAAAGGGGGGGCCCGGGTAGCGTCGAGTAGGAAGATAACCAGTTGTGCGAATCAAAAAGAGCAGCGAGGGCTTGTAAACCGGAGAACGGAGACACGGGCGGGAAGCAGAGAACCTGGAGAGCCGAAGACGAAGAAGAAGAAGAAGAAGAAGAAGCAGAAGACAGGAGGCTGCGGGACCGCGATATCGTTCGAGTGCGCGAGGTTCCGCGACAATCGTATAATTAGGTGTCCTGGCGGACGCTACACAATATCTGCGGGGACGACACATTGCTGGCACCTAGGGAGCAGGTCCTTGGTCATGGAGGAGCATGATTGCGAGCGGCTATCGTCCAGGAATCGGTGTGTGTCCGGTAATCGATGCTGGAATGCGGGCCGGAATGCCCGAGAGCTGGTCGACGAACGGGATCACCCGGATGTTGGCGTCGCTTTCAGCCTTTCAGCGCGGAACAGCCTAAAAATAAGGCTTTTCGGCTACGAGGCAACGTGACCGGCATGCATCGCGCACCGGTTCCACAAATGTCGGATTCTCCGATCGGTTTTTGCGACATGCTACCACGTCCATTGATCGTCGATTTTCTGGTCGCGCATGCATCGCGCACTGCTCTCCAAAATCGTCAAAGAACATACCCAAACGTTCAGACTACATTTTGGCATAACGATATGTCACTATAGGTTACCCGGATTTTTTTTAGAGAAAATGTATATGTATAATATCTGTATTGTACATTTTTGTAAACTGGATATCACGATGAATTTTCAATTGCAATCGTATTAATTATAGGATGCAATAAAATCGCCTATTTCGGATTTTCTGCAGCCAGATCGGAAACGCCGTGGATCGCCGGGAAATTGAATATTCACGTTGCGTGCAAGCTCACCGGTCGCTCGCAAACATTTCGCAGCCCGTTAGATCGTATTCGCTGTAATTTTTCTACGCCGCGATACCGATCGACCCGCAAACTTCAGAGCTAAACGTATTCACAAAGCTTCGAACACGCTGCGGAAGAAATAAAAAAAGAGAAAAAAGGAGCCTCCGCAATGGAGAACACTGCGGAACGGAGAACAAAGCGGTCGCGCGTAACGTTGACGCCTTTCCGCGCGGGACATTGTTCTCCTGCGAACAATTAGATCGTTGTTCCGCCGCGAGTGGGATGCATCGAGGAGATGTTTGCGTTGTTAATTGCGATGCGTGCACTGCGAACCTGCTATTACTGGGCTGCGGACATTTTTTTGGGGGCTGCGGAAGGAAAGGATCTTATTCGCTGCGATGAATGATTGCCTGCGAGCGAAGCGGTCAGGGTATAGATCAATCGATAAGTAGACAGCGGGACATGGAAAAATTCGATTGACAAATGCGCTGTCACACTGGGAAAACTGTGGTGAATTTAAACGTCGACGACGTACGTAGCACCGAGTTAGTGGATCGATTATCGGGTGGAATATATTAACATTTAAACGACGGACCATTATTACGATTTTATGATCGATAATGTTGACATATATTCGTTGCTTTATTTATCAAGCTTTTTATAAATACAGCTTCTTGTAGATACGTTTTCTATGTTGTTCCTACTATTGCATCCGTTCAGTTGAACTGAACAATCAAGTGACGATTTTGATAATCTGGGTCAAGACAGACCCGGTCAACGGGTCTATTTTCCCCTTAGTCATTTGGGAATTGTAAGCGATCCGCAAACGAGGAACCACCGCATACGAACGAAGCAAGGCGTCAACCCCCTCTTCTGAACTACTCGGATCCCAATTTCTCCCGTTGCCGCGAATCCATCCGCCTCTGCGAGTCTGTTCGGGGCGAGAGGAAGGTACGCGCGCATCCGCAGCGAGTTTCTCTGTCCTGTTCCAACGTGTTGAATCGTGGCCGTTCGCCGTTTCAGTCCTCCTTCTCCTTACCGCGCCGCTTGGCGAAGATTGTCGCGCGATTAGTGCGGGCCCCAATGTCACGGGGAAGATACATTGCTCTCGTGGCTTGGTCCGCGTTATATGTACGCCGGACCGTGTGCATACCCCGGCGAGGCTTATACGGGCCCCGTTTATATACGGTAACACCGTAAGTGCATAATCGTCGATCGCATCTCCTTGCACTTTGCGTCAAGCCACAGCACCTTGTACGTCCGCCGGGCCGACCGCCCCGTCAGAGATCCTCGTATCTGGCGCTGTAACGACCTGACGTTCGCCGTGTACCCGCCGGACGACGGGTACGCCGATGAGGCGTCACGCCTGCCGTTTCACCTGACGCCTTTAACAACGCCAATTGACGGCTTATGAAATGCCGATTGCTCGGAGAGTTCCTTCTTCCGCCCCCGGATCCTTGACGCGTGCTGCGTGCGATCCTCTTCCTGGATCCGTTTAGCGAGCACCTACCCTCTCGAATCTATCGTCTTCGGCGTGCAGTGATCTTCCTGTAGGACTTTTGCTAGATCTGCCCTACGTGTTCGTTAATTACTTAAAAACTGTCCCCCCTCCCCCCCTGGGTGACAATGAAACTCAACGAAGTAGAAGTCAGCGTAACTTCAGCTTCACGGAAACATAGCTTCGGTGACTTTTAACGGTTGCATCCGTTTGCACTGTGTACAGTCGGGTCGTATAACTCCACAATAAAGTTCGTCGATAACGTTAAAACACGCGGCGGCACGTTTAGCATTTCTGTTCGACGCGGCGGTTTTCTTGGTTCCCTAATTGAACTTGACACGAGCGCTCAAATCGAAAGTTTTTGTCCGGTTGATAAACGAGCGTCGACGTTCTCGGTGAAATATGCAAACTGTTCGGAAATAGGACGTTAACTGGCGCGTTTCGACGCAACACGCCACAGAGACAAGCGTTTATGCTCGCTTTGACAGTGCTCGCCCGCATCGGAGCGCGTTGCAATTCGCACGGACCGAATTTTCTGCGGAGTAGGGTTCGGTAGAGACTTCGGAATTCATCCTGAAGGTGGTGCAGTAGTGCACACTTAAGTGTCCGTCATTACCCCACCAATCGAATCCCTCGTTCGGACCCGACTACGGACGCTTAACCTTCCGTTACTCGCGCGTATCTCACAGATACACCAGTTGCGTCTAATGCGTCTAGAGTGGGGGATAACTTGTGGAGGGGATCGAGCTCTTGTTGTTTGTTTTGTTTTTCCGATTAAACATATGTGTATCTGAGAGATACGGTGCGACTATGTTTGTCGGGTAGAAACCGCGAGTACCGGATGGTTAAGCGTGCACTACTGTACTATCCACTTGATAGATGTCCGAGGAATGATCTCTTGCTACCGGGCAGCCTTCAAAGATCTACAGAGACGTCCGAGAGCGAAGAACCACAAATCGTCCGCTGGAAGCTCTCAGCCTTGATCGGCTGTTCTTGTTTGTTCAATTATATTACTCAATTTACCGGCCGAGCATTTCGATGCACGCCCCCGGGGAAAAATCCGGGGAACAATGGAGGCAGTCCGAAAGGGGATTCATGGGACCCCGTGGCGGTTTTCAGTGGCGAACGCGCCCGTTCGAAACAAAGTATCGCATGCGGCCACTCGCCGGACGTTTCTGATGCGCGTGCCGAAGAAATGCACAACGGTCGTTGTGTTTAGCGAAGAAAGGCTCCGGCGCACGTAGCCGACCGAGAGGACGTTTGTATGGCAAGACGATGGCAGCTCTATCGGCATTACCAATTGTGAACGCCGCGCGACTTTTATTCTCTCTCTCTCTCTCCGAACGGCAGATAGCCGCTGCTCTCCGCCGCTATGGGGGCTTAAAAAACTCTCATGGTATCCGATCTTCTTCGCCCTCGACTCTCTTCGCCACTCTAAGCGGTCCAGGAACCTTCAGCCGAGCCGCCATGTGAAATCGATTTGACCATGCTGGATTAACGGACGAGTATTTACGAAATCTGTCCGCGCCGCTCGAGCACCTCCGCGCCAGTGACAACGCATTAGATTCGCAGCATAGTTTTTTAGCGGTGTGCATTTATTTGTTAATGTTGCGAGATGCTGGTAGAAAATATTGAAAATTGTGGATTTTTTGGAGATCTTGTGAAAATTGAGAGATAGTCAATAATATGAGATGTTCCGTTGTTAGAGTGTCCGTTTTGTGTAATCTTTCTGTTTTTAGTGGAAAGCAGAGAGAAGTTTTTAGTAGATTACTATGTTTTAGCGAGTTTTCGTGTGTTCATTTTCGTTCCTCGTCGAAGTTTCTAGTTCTTTTTCGTTGCTCTGTCTGTTCCATTTAGGTCTGGGGTAGATTTATATCTCTTCTGGAAAGTCGTTCAAGGACTCCAATATGGCGGAGGCCAAAAATAGTCCATTTCCTGGTTTATTTACTGTAGATTCTTACTATTCCGTTTTGATTTATATTTTCGTCTAAAACAAACATCGAATTAACTACATATAGTTTCTAAGAAAATCGGGTTAATACTTTCCTGTTCTTTTATTTATAAATTCATGAATTCTTTTACTTGCGAATGTTCGCGCTGATGCTACATCTTTTAGCCAGTGTTCAATTATAATCGTGTCAGTATTCATGTTCGAAGTAAGTTACTTTTTAACAAGAAAAATACTAATTTAAATCGAAGTCCAAAAGGAATATTACTAATTTTTATGAGTTCCATGTTGTTGCTTGTTATATCTCTTCGTATTTAACGTACTGCAATTCCAGTACCTATGTGAAAATTGAAAGATTATTGAAATTAATTCCAACAAAAAAATTTGTTGAACGAAATTTGGAGATCGAAAGGGATTTTTGAACATAATCAGCCAGTATCGCACATTGTCCAACCAGAAAGACAGGAGTGCCGAGGGTAGACTGGCGAAGGACTGCCGGATGATTCAGCTCGGTTCATTACTCAGGCAGCTTTTTACTTTAATCACATTAATGAAGCATTTAATCTCGCCGCGTGTTTTACAAGCCGCCGGTGTGTGGCCTATCTCATCTTCGTCGTTGACGAGGATTTCTCAGCACTCTCCCGTGAAACCTCTCCCTCTCTCTCTCTCTCTCTCTCTCTCTCTCTCTCTCTCTTTCTCTTTCTCTTCCACTTCTCCTCTCTCCCTGTCCCTTCTGTTCCCCTCATCCCCCAGTGGTCCTTTCACTTTCATCCATCTTTGGGTTATTATTTTCTTGTTCTCCCACCCTCCCGCGGCGTCCGCTAATAACCGCACCTCGTTTAGGCCCGTTTACACCTGTACGACCGTAGCCCAGTGTCCTTTATCTTACTCCGTGCCGGGCACGCACCATTACGGTAATTTATTGTATTACAGGTGCTCGCCTTTATGGTCCCCCGGCCTTATCGCTGCGGGAGTATCGGGCCAGAGGTGTAATCGAAATCGCTATAAAACCGGATTTTAGTATCGACAGCTGTGTCGGCGGGACCAACGACGACCATCGAATACACGCTTGCGAAATTAGGAAGCTGTGACCCCCCCTTTAGGTCCTCCTACTGGCGCCCGAACCGACTAACTGCCGGAAACGCTGTCCACAAACCCGCCAATCCATTTCCTGCGTAATTCACCGTCACCAATTGTCGGAGGAAACGCCAAAAATCTAGCTTCCACATAATAGTCCATTTTTGTCATTCATATCTACGAAAACTTTACGCTGCTTCAATGGTAGAGCTTTGTGTCGCTTGAATCGACTCTTCGATCAGCTTCACTGCTTTATGTTACAAACTACAAAAAATCCAAACCAGCATAGTTTATCCAAAATATCATCCAGTTCCATGAACTATACCATCTCTATTAAGTTCACACTAGGCCCACCAATGACACCATCGCATACTCCCGGTCTCAGAGCGTCAATAAAACGGAAGCCAACATCAACTACCCGAAATTTTCAGTTGATGATTGCAGACCATGGAGGCGGGATTTATGGTAACCGTAGTCATCGGCCCGTAAACAAACCATCGCGTCCTTCGTGTTCGGCCATTAAGGTCGTAATCAACTTCCTCGCAGGATACAAACTGTCCAGACCTATCGAAAGGCTTAAAAAGGACGCGTCCCGGCGCGGCGCGGCGACGTTGTCGCGTGTATCGTGTTCCCCGATAAAATCTGCACTCATTGTGCCTCGCGGACAATAGAACCGCTGTGGCCCGGTTGAAATTTTTCGTTAAAAAAGGCCAGGAAGCAGCTCGATTCCGCGCGCCATGATCCCATTTCGTTTATTATTTCCCCGAGTCCCCGGTTGACATCGCTCGTAATAGGTATACAACATTGGGTTGCTTACATTACGCCGGGAAAGGAAGACGCGCACGCATGTGCTCTCTCCGAGAGGCCTGGGGCGGTGCGATGTCACTTACCTGAAACAATAAATTACATACCGTTACGTTGCGTACGTATAATATGCGCATATATAGGTAACTGACTGATTTACGAGCTCCTCCGCGTTACGTGTGCGCGTACATGTGCTTACAAGCACTCCCGTGCAACGGAGCACCTGTACAACCGTGTCTACGAAAGTACTACGATGGGAGAACGACGGTGAATGCGTTTGCCGGCAATGACGGTTGTCCTGTTTTCATTTAGCATTTTTTTTAGTTAACTATTGATCGAGTCTGCCTGCACGTTCTCACATTTTTTCAGGCCCCAAGGTTGATTTTCTTGGGAGCGAGATCGGTTAGAGTTACTGGCTAACACTTCATTGATAGTCGACTTGATACTTGATACTATGATTGTCGAGATATCAATCTAAAAAATTTGATAGAGCAAAGCAGCTTTAGCGTTATCTACCGAAAGCCTATTAATAGACTTCAGTGACCGAGCTATATCGAAACAAAGCTCGGTAATTTTCGCAATAATCTTTGCAATAATAATTTCAGAAATTGTTACACTATGGTACATGTATTTATCCTCTATTATATTAAGTTCTAATAATCGTGTATCAGTGTAATAATGAATGTTTAAATCAGGATAAATAATTCCTGCTTGACAGCCCTTTGAAGATTCAGGATAAATTATTCAGGACTTCTTCATAAATTGTTCAATAGCCACAGCAAGTAGTCACATATAGGGGTTAACCGAAATAAATAATGAAAATGTAGGTATTATCGGATTACCGTCCGACTAAAACAAGGGTAATTTAGAATATGGTGGTAAAATAACGACGATATTTCTGTTTCAATATGCAATTTTTTCAAAAGCATGACTCCTGTTAATGTTATAACAGTATATAATAGTACGTGTAGGTTTTAATTGATTCTGCTTCATAAAGTTTAAGTACATAGGGGTTGGGTAAAATGGAGGATGGAAGCAATCATTAACGTGTTTGAAAAATTATATTCACTTTTGTAGCCATCAGGTTTTAATACCAAAGCGATATTAAATACACGCATGTTGCCTGGAAGAGGTTAAGCACGAAATGGGGGATTTTACTGTGCGCAGGACTGTAATTTGAATAAATAATTAATCTGCTACGTGGATAATTTTCTGAAAGTATAATGTTTGCAGATAGAGCTAAAATGATTAGATATTACTTCTTTTATATCACAACGGACATTTCCATGCGATTGTATGTATACAAAAAACATTTTGTAGATAAATATGTGAATACATATGGATAGTAAAGAGAGAGATCTAGTAAACCACGAGTTAATTGTTGTTTTGCAGTAATCGGATACATTTTAACAAATTTGTTTCTTGCATTTTAGGTCACCTTTTACCAAACAATCTATGAAAATTTTCAATTTTACTCTTAACCCTCCAATGCACGGGTTGAGTTAAAATTATCTTTAATTTATCTTGGAAGTCCTCAATTAATGTTTGCTTTATTGCAGTAGTTTTGTCGGACACAATCGCGTTATGTATGAAAAGCTCAACATTTTTTCATAAATGTACACAAAAAATAGACCCTTCTGGCCCGTGTACTGAAGGGTTCATAACATTTTTATCTAGGATAGCATATTTAGCATTCACTTCTCAGAGACCTCAAGGCAAAATCAGTCTGTTGAGCCCACTCGAATTTCGACAGGCTCGAATTTTCGCGTACACTTTCTAGCCCTCCCCTCCCCCCACCCCCGAAAACAGTTCACAACTTTCTCTACGAACTTTCTAGCTCCATTTTTTCCACTCGACGAGCTGCGACAATGTAGACGGAAAAAGAGCAACGAGAATCAAAGGAGAACGGCGCGCACACGCTGAGCAGGAGCAAACGACCGAGTCGAACAAGCATTCGGCGAGAGAGTTACCGGCTGAATGGAGCGGAATCCGCCAAAATGCGCGCAAGGTAAGGTCACGTTTCGGGCGAGCGAACGTCGTCGGTATCCGGAGCGCGGCTCAGCATCCTTACACTCCCATTGGACAATGTTCGGCACCCGCTCGCACTTACTGGATCCACTGTGCACGTGGTGCAGACTTCGATCTGGCAAGCATGCTACCGGATGCAATCTCACACACTGAACGCGGACAGAAGAGAGGATCACCCTCGACAAACCGAACCAGCACCCAAACTACCCAAACAGAGCGAACAGAGCCGATGATCACACAAGAATTTAAACACACCAACGAACCTATCCGGACTGTCAGGCCTGTTAGGGCCGCGGAAAACAATCACTGGAAATGATCGAAACGATAGAAGAAAAAATCGTGCACCGGGGGTTTAAAGAGGACGAATGGGACCAGGGATGGGAACGGTCCGATCGACAGGGGTTGGTGACGATAACGCGCGCATCGAGTGGACGAACACGCGTGTTGGAAGAGGGAAAAGGAGGAGGACAAGGGAAGAGAGAAAAAAAGAGTGGCGCGAGACAGACTGGAGACACCGCATAAACCTTCCCGACCGCGAGCCGCCACATAAATATAATAGGGAAGGTAAGGCCTCGTGATGGTTGGTCGGCATTGCCCGCCGAACCGTCACGGACTCAGCACGTCCTCAGGGTAGGGGGAATTCGCGCGCGGGGGTGGGGTTGGATGGGTGGACGTGTCAGGGGCAGAAGTGGAGGCTGAAGAGGGAGGGCGGCGGTGGCCGACTCCTCTCTCTACACGGTGCAACACACGGCGGCGTGAAACACGGGGAAACGGCACGAATGATCGATGGGATTCTGCGCCGTTGCAGGCATGCCATGGGTGTCCGCGACCCCCACCATCAAACCCCGAAGCGGCCACACCATCAAACAGGGAGACCCCGCTCTCACGCCGTCTGGTGGGGCGCGCGCACGTGGTGCTCGCCGACAAACTTCCCTCGAAACGCCATAGATGGCGAGGCGAACCGATGCCACCGAACGCCATCTCCGAGAGGAACCTTGAACACTGTCCGGAAAAAATGGTAAGGTTACCTGAGCCAGGAAAACCTCCGGGATCTTCGGGACTACCTGTTAAGTTGCTCAACTTGCAGTACTACTCAATAGGCTATTCTACTGACGGCGACACACTTTTTATTTCAAGTGCAATAACATCCTGAGAAAAATAGTATGCCAACATTTGAAAAATCATTTTAAAGGAGAGACTCGACTTCCCTTTATAAAGTCGCAAGAGAAATTTTTTTTTTACGCCATTGCTTTGGAATCGTGTGACGCGTCTGACCACGATCAACCAGTTCTACTTGTCGCAAACGCCGAATCATAAAACTCGTCAAAATGTTATTCGTTTGTTTTAGTTACTTTTGCAAACAGAATCACGTTATAACAGCTGCTTCTTTGATTGCTACAGTGAGTTATGAATTGTTTCTATGTTTTCCGGATTGAAGGGTGTTCAATTTTGCAAAGTATGAAGTATTTCTTATTGGAACACGCAATAATTCTAAACAAAAAATCGTTTTAGTTATTCATAACGCGTTCACGGAGTCGGAATGAAATCCCGCGTGGAAATATTGAAAGGATCGTGTCCCGAAAAATGGAAAGTCATAAAGAATATCTTTGGGACTATACCGGGGCGGGTTGAACGAGGTTGACGCGTCGGTGAGGGTGTTCTATAGACGGCGATTAGTATGAAAAATGCATAAGTAATTGCGCGGGAGCAAATTTCCGAGGTTGTTAAACTTTCAGTCGGTGATGTCGCGCAGGCGGCTGTGTCGCGGTGCATTTTCCGCGGAGCGACGCGACACGACCCGCCGAACAGATCTATTTGCATACAAATTGAAATTTTCGGTTTCCTTCGGGCCATCTGACGTTTTCGCGTGGCTGGGATTCGGGTACAATCGTACGGTGCACATACAATCGTGTTTGCCGGACCACCGGCAGATATCGGGCCGGGGCCTGGTGTTCATTATTTGCGAATGCCTGTCACAATTCGTCAACCTAATTGCGGTATTGTTAAGCGACTCACGATCGACGCACCGTGCATGCGTGGCGTGTAACGAAGTCCCGGCCTCTCTGCGTGCCTCGGGACTTGGCCAGGGGACTTCGAAAATCCTCAAGGCGAAATTTAGTTAGGCGACAGCTCGCGCACACGCGTCCATAAACCAGGGACGCGCGAGGCATTCGTGAAACGCGATTGGAGGACCACCCGTGAGCCGATGATACTTCCACGCACCGGCCAATACGTGTCTTTCAACCTGCAAAGCCCCCGATCACGAGCCGCAATAAAAATTCTCGGCCGAACTGCGCTCACAATATCTTATCCGACGATGCGTTCGATACCGCGTTGCCTAATTGGCGGCCCGTGGACTGGCACCAATTTCTTTTCCGTTTTTAGGCCACGCAAGTTCAATGGTCAAGATAACGATTAAAGTTACCCTCATTCATTTCCCGTTTCGATCATTCTTTGCTATGCTTGCAAGAATACTTTATTGGTGGAAAACTGGTATCAACTTCTTCTGTGTTTTAGGTCTATTCAAGTAGAATATGGTCGTCTGACAATGCAGAGATTGATAACTAGACGCTAGACACCTAGAGTCCTAGAGTATAATATAATGGATGTAGCGCTCTTGATTACCTCTAGATAGTACGGGGATGCTGAACACCAAGAATTTCATGTTTCCGTCCAAAGTTGATGCTAATGTCAAACGCTCCTAAACGTAATTACAGTAGTGTACAGGTGGATAACTATGAACATAAGCAATAAAGAAATTGTTACACCTCGCCTACATCAATAAGGATCGGCGGATGAATGAAAGTTTACAGGCGCAGTGGTTCGACGATAAATCGCGGTCGAAAAAAAGGTGTTGGTGCGAATGAAATTAATCTAGCGCGAGCCGGACGGCCGGCGTTGGAAGATTGAATGCTCGAAAGTACTGAAATTCCCAAGAACACGATCGTTATATAATTAGTCTCACTCGACCACGCAGTGGGTATCGCAGGCGGCATGGGCACCGTTACCACCACCAGCAGGCAGGCAGCCAGGCAGCCAGGCAGGCAGGCAAGCAGGCAGGCCGGAGCATTGTACATTATAGTACGAAAGTAGTGCAAAGCACGGCAAAGCAATTGATCAATATAGCGCCAACAACCCCTCGTAACCACCCTTCTTCAGCTTCCAGTCCCCGTCGTCTGCCCGCGCCGCCCCTCTACCGGCTCCCAGCGGCGCAGAGAGAACGCACCCCCATAACAAGTTTCTTACTCATCTTTTTCGTTCAATAACTCTCCATCCAAGATGGCCACCGCGGTCGTCCCTCATTGGCTGGGGGAAGGGGTGGTCGCAGGGGTCTGTACGGGGTTTGGGTGACCCGAGAGAGGCGAGGAAACCGAGACAGAAAGAGAGAGAGAGAAACCCGCCGGGCGAGAAAGTGAGACCGAGAGGGAGATACGGCAAAAGGAGAGAGGAGGGGTTGGAAGCAGTGACGCCATCTATCTTCCGTTGCCTTGGCTCGGCGTAACATAAGGCAAGATAAATTGCGGGATCTCCCGGGTTCTTGAACCTTTCTGGCAAATTGCATAAGAATATCCACCCTCTACCCCACCCGCTCTCTCGCCCTACCCACCCCCTCCGACTGCCCTCACGGCTCCAATGGAATTGGAATTAACTCGAATAAATCACCTCGGTGGCTCGGCACCGCTACGCAGAGAGTTGCTCGTCTCCTCGCTCGAAAGAGTTCAAATTTCTTTTACGATGCTGCGCCACCCCCGCCTCGCCTCTGTTGCTAATTCCCATCCCCCGTCCAGACGCACCGTCGTTATTAACCTCAACGCGCATCAATTTTTCCATATTTGACCAGTTAAATTATTACCCTCGTTTACCGCTCGAGAAAAGAATATTCAGGCATTCAAACGCCCGAGACTTTGTTGGGTCTAGCGTGGACCAAGCCATTCTTCATCGGCGTTCAATTTGCAGTATGTATCTGAGAAAACAAACCGGGTGAATTTCACCTTGAGGAACGTGTGAAGATCAAACAAACGAGACTTTGTTAGTTCCAGCAAAAAATTAGCCTCTATTTTAACCCCTATTTTAATGGTTTTCCCGTTCCTCTATTTTTTAAAATTGATTGTATCAAGGGTTCAAAGTAACAAAAATATGGACGATGCAAAATGACCTATTCTACTTGTCCCACCTAGGAATGTTTCATTTCCACCGAAGTATACGCTAATTAAGTTTCAACCCCGAAATCCTGACGCACATCAATTGTTCTGATCCCATCCAGTAAAATTGATCTGGCCGTGTATCACGCAAGAGAAAAATATTAAAATATTTAAACAAGCGGGAACTTTGTCACGGCGAGCCTCCATTAACGAGCGTCGGTTTTAATTTTATTTTATTCGCGGGAGGGCGGAGGGAACGGGCAAGAATCCACGGGTTAGCAACAAATGAATTGTTGCCCGCATCGGACCGCCGCTCATTTATCTTGATTTATCGTAGCGGTTATTAATTTTTCGAAACAATAGCGCGTGTAATCTAAGGCTAAACACCGGGGGCCCGGCGCTATTTATTTAGCAGTTTCGAGGACGCGGCAATTGCCTTGGCAAACGTCCGCGCTAAAAACAACAACAACAACGTAATGCTAAATAATACTCTTTATTTATGGGCCAATGAAATCTCGCGTGTTTCAACTGGACGACCTTTCTCTCTCTCTCTCTCTCTGGCCAGGCAAATAGGCTGGGGGTATTATGTCAGGCCGATTGCAAAAGGCGAAGAGTAAATGGAAGATAAAACGATCGAAGCCGTTAACTGTTCGGCTGTTGGGAGTCGTAAAGCGGTGCCGGCATCTGCCGGCATCCGTGAGAACAAACGAAACAACGCGGCCCCCGAAGACGAAGTATTGTGTGCGCGGGCGCATCATGGTCCATTGATCGAGAGATATTGCTACCGCGAGGAGATTCGGCTCGCAGACTAATTTTTCCCGATTTGCAACAACGACTTTATGATGCTCCTGGCACTGTCCACCATCGTCGCACGACTAATGAAGAAAGAGGACTATCTAGGTGAGCATTCTGAACGATAAAACGAGTAATTGGGTGCGATGAAAGGTTAAGGATATCTACTGTAGACTGTTCCTTGATGTAGTATCCAAAATGGCTATTCGGGCTACGAAAAGCTAGATCAATCGTCCAACGATTCCTCAACCCTAAATAACTAACCTGGTTCATAAAAAGCGCTACGAATAAAATTATAAAGTTAAATGTGATATTGAAATGTTTAGTTGAAATGTTTAGTGTCTGAAATGTCTCAATACTCGTTCTTATGAAAGTTTAGTTATCCGGGGTTACGTACTGTAGCATATGCATGGTATTAATGATAAATATATTAGTTAAATGGGTCTTGACTAAAATGTTTTTGGAATTATGGGGATTTCGGTTGCTATAATGGTTGTTGGGATATGCGCTTGTCGTATATTAATAATAACAACGACTGAGATGGTTGACTACTGGAAAAAATTACCCTAGTTAACCCCATAAACAATTAACTTTGAAAAAAATTAAGTGGTCAGGGGGTTAAAAGGCCAAAAAATCGAACGAGCTAAACAAGACCCGGACAATTCAGCAGAGTTAGATCCTAACACGATGTTCGAGTAAAATCCCGCAGCAGCTGCCGGAAATCATGTAAAGATTTTGCAAAAGACCCTGGTGCACACGACCTCGCGTTTTAATAAGCCGTGCGCGACCACATGGGAGTAGTCGAGGCACGTGTCACAGTTACGGAAGCCATAACCCTCTCCTTACACGGTTCAAACGACGTCTCTATTGCACGGGACATCACGATAGTGTCTCTTGAACAGTGTGTCGACAGGCCAGGGTAGAAGGGGGGAACGGACTACCACCGGTTATCATTGCCGTTTGGTGGCTGGGCTTTCCGTATTGCTTTCCGTATATTGTGCCAGGTCAGTAAATCCGAAACCAAGCTTTACGATTTGTTTACTCCGCACTGGGTTATGGGACCCGGTTATATAGCCATAGGTATGCGGGGGCCACGTGATCACGACCATAAACGCGTCTGTTATGCGCTCGTAAACCGTGAGAGCCCCACTCGACGCTCTCTCCGGGCCGGTTTCTCTCTCTACCGGCGCGCCTGCTTCTCCCACCACGATAGGCCATCGTAAAACAAGCGTTTTACGATTGCTGCCTATCGCTGATGATACCGCCACCGTGCGGCCAGAAGTACTTACGCCGCCATCCATATCACTGCCCCCCCCCCCCCATACTATCGCTTTCCGTAAACCTGTTCGCACCTCGTCCTCGATTGCCAGTTTCGCCGCGCTATGCGCGTCAGTTCGACTAAATAATGGGAACACCCTCGCAGATGAGTAATCGCTAGACTGCGAATTTTATTTGCTTAGAGATAAAAAATCAGCGGATCAATTGCAGAACAGTGAACACGTTCACAGAATTTAAATATGTGTGCTGTATTGCCTTGTTTAATCTGTAAAAAAAATAAATACATATGTATGTATGTATGTATGTCCATGCGGCTCCTGTGTCTTCAAATGAATATAGACAATTTTTATTTTGCATGCAAATACGCTGTTTAGTTGTCCGTTGCTGCTATTTTATCTACAATGTTTTTTAGAACTTATTTCTAATCCGACAAATTTCCATTGCAGAAATACTCTTTATTGGTACACGAAATCGTATACTTTTGTTTATTTTCAAGTTTTGTTTCATTTTTGTTTTCGCAACAGACAATTTGAATTTTAGTGGGCGATGCCAAAGTGTTCACGCTACAATGGCGCGGCTCTGACACGTGTTCAACCAATCGGAACGATCCTAATGTCTTCCACATAGGCGGGGCAGTCGGCAGTAGCGCTAGGCCATACTTATGCAAATATGTACTGTAGTCTTTGTTTATTTGTGATAAAATGTTATCGGTGAATTAATGTTATCGATGAAAACGATGACTATCGGTGGATTAATTGTCAAAACTCTACAGGACCCGAGGAATCGAGGACTTATGGGCTGAAGGACCGCTCCACAAAACACAAAATTTCCCAACCCCCTCTAAGATCTCGCACCCAGCTTGCCGCGCCGATAGCGAGCATTGAAGGATCCATCACCGAAACCCGGGGTCGACTCGTCGTTGCATCGTGGGGCAGCATTCCGCGTTGCGGGTGCAGCGGCGTGTGCAGAAAGCGGGACGCTATCGAGGATCAAGATCGGCGTAACAGTTTCGCGCGGCGACGGTCGCGCCCCTGGCGGTCTGCGTTCGATCGAGTGCCGGGTGTCGTGTATCGGCGATGACGCGGCGGTCGCTACGTCACCGGTCGACGAGTACGCGGAGGCCTGACGTCACCGGGCTCCATAGAGAGGGACGCGGTCGGTTCAGTGACGTAACAGCGCGCGCCTAGGAGAGAGAGAAACCCGTGGCCAGCCATGCTGGCGTAGGTAGGGGAAGGAAGAAAAGGGAGCCATTATAGAAGGGGCGCGACTAGGCTGAATCCTCCCCACCGACCGGTCGGCCCACCGAGGAAACAGCTGTCAGCTGCGTGGAGTTGCGGACCCTGTCGTCTCACCCACCAACCCTCCTTTCCCCGTTACTCCGTGTAGTTGGTGTGCGTGCCGGTTACACACGGTCCCCTGTGTTTCGAGCACTGGGAACACACACACAGTCGAAAGAAGACCCGCCAGCCACCCACCCCCGATGTTAAAATATTCCGGTGGGCGAGCGAGCGCGGGACGGGAATAGCCCCGGAGAGTTATGGCCGCCTCCGAGACTCAAATAACTCTTTAATCCGCGGGCGCGTGTACGCTCCTCGCGCTCCTTTCCGCTGGACGTTCCTCTGCTCCCTTTGCGTCGCGTTTCTATCTTCTTCTCCGTCTCCGTCTTTCTCGTTTGCTGTTTCATTCTTTCTTTCTTTCCTTCCTTCCTTCCTCTTGGTTGCTCGCTGTGGTCGATTTTCCCGGCCAGAGGACCCGCCGTCTATTTGCGGCGGACACTAACGAAAACCGACCCGTGAAAATTTCATCGAGACTGCTACACCGCCCTGGCCACGCCGCCTTTTGATCTCCGCTAGCTGGAGCTACCTTCAAGACTATTAATCTAAGCTTCTGATTAATAAACTGACCGATCGGACGCCGGCCGCGCAGACTTCCTGCTGCACGAGGTCGTTTAACCCTTTGCGACGGTATATTTGCTGATTTGTTATTCCGGGTCAGATTGAAATTTTAGTTTGCGTTTGTTGGGAATATTCTCAATCTGATGTGTTCTAGCTTTGCTTAAAGATAGGAACACGTAACGTTTGTTCAAGCTCCTACAAATTAACATACGATTCAATTTGGAAATCAAAAATTACACGGAAAAATGAAGAAAACGATAGCAAACCTAACCTAGACCTAATATCCCATAGTGTTGAATATTGTGTACTAAATGAGGAGTAGTTTATCCTCGTTTTGCATTCTCCGATATTTCGAAGACTCGAACGAAACGAACAATGCCGGGTCATGCTAGGAGCAAGTCTCAAACGGTACAGAATAGAGCAGACACAGACTAGATGGTGCAGAAAGTACGTCAGCCTCCCAAAATAACGTGATGGATATGTTTATAAGGCGAAGTTGCGTGAAAGTGAACGAAACGCGGGAACCGCGCGAAGCATAAAAGATTCAATCCCCGCGACCGTAACTTTTCATTCCGATGTGGCTGTGTACCTACATAAATCGGACACGCGTTTATGATGAACGACGCGGTTGTAACGCATGCTTCATCGGGGCAGGATGTGCCGAGTTAAGAATTTCTTGTTCAACGCAAACATCCACGGTCACTACTCTTGCCTCCGGGCTCGAGCTTTTAATAACAATCGTTGCCGAACGAAAGATCACAGTTGGAATCTCAACTGCGAAGACCCGAAAATGGCGCGACCCCGACCATGTGATCCGACGGCAGGACTTATGGTTGGCCGCCCTCGACAAAGCTTCAAACGCTGCAACTTCGGGTATAGCTTTACTGGATGCAATTTTCAATTGAATGGGTCACACACTGTTCGCGACTCATTCGTTTCAATGCGTTTTTAATAACAAATTTTCTGCAGTTGTTTCCCAACGTTTTAGAAGCTAGGGGATTCCTCTGTCGTACAAATGGTTTTATTCAAAGATGGTCTTGGGGTCTGTGAAAATGAACTTTTGGAATCATTCAGTAAATCTGAACTCTTATTGCAACAACGGCGTAAGGCTATTGTAAATTGCGATAACATTGTGAAAAATGTGGGATCGTCGACTCATTTAGTACTTTCTTGCCTCGACGATTCCGTAGTAGAAGTATTGTAAAAATTGTTGAGTAATTTAGTAGAGAAGGGGGAAGAGATTGACTGCAGTTTGAAAACGAAAAAGTTGGGCGAAACTGGATCGATTCGGACGGAGCGCAGCGAAATGGCGGGCTCGGGCCGGTGCAGGAGCGGGCAGGCCGTCAGCGCCGATAAAGAGACATCAATAAGCCGAAAAAGGAATACGACGTCCGATCGAGATCGTTGATCCCGATCGGGGCGGCGCGTAACGATCCAAATTGAGTCGCCGCGACACGCGGCTACAACCGGCCGGCTCGTGGATCGTACAAATTTATCGCGGATTAAAAATTCCGTGGAATCCGTCGGGCATCGGTCGCGCCGCTAACGGGGTAATTAAATGCAACGTCGTTGGCTCGCGAACGTCGTTTTTTATCTCTCCCCCCACGTGTGTGTTCGCGAAACAGCACATCCCACAGGCGCTCGCTTGCTCGCGCGCGAGACCAGCGTTCGTGCGCGCGCGAGCGAGCGAGCGAGCGAGCAAGCGTTCGTATGCACGCAAATTAAATATCCGAGAGTTCGCGTGTAAGAATACAGACGTTCCGCCGGGGCGCCAGAAAGATATATCGTTCCACCAATTTGTTCTTCGTGAGGAAATCCATTATTAGGCGAGGCACGAACTTTTGCGACTAATTGTCAGCGGCTCTAGGTAGCACGCGGCGGCCGCAACGCTCCGCGCGGCCAAGCGAGCACCAAGCCGAGCCTGAAACCCGCGCGAGCGCGTAGACGCGAGAGTAATGTATATTCATGGGCCACTGCGACGCTAATGATTCGGCACCGAGTGGCAATACCCCGCTTCGAGGAGACTTCGTGATCTTTATCCCGCTCGATAACCGACCTCTACCGCGAGTTTTGACAAGAACATTGTAGGATATAGCTTCGTGATTATTGGATGCACAGGGCTTTAAAAGTTTTGGAACTGTGTTGTACTGACTCTCTTCTCGGTGATTTAAACTGTTCTTTTTGTTGTCTGGAAATGATTAAGGTAAGTTGGAATTCTTCACCAAATCTTTATAGAATCGCAGCTAACAAATAATAAGGGTGCAATGATACAATACATGATCAACAACAATCAACAAATGTCTTTGTTGTGTCAAGAATGGGAAATATAAAGCACCAAGATCAAGAAAAGACGTAATACTTCATTGTTAGTACAAAAAATGGTGTACGCCTAAGAACCATGTCCAAACCAAACCTCAATAAACCTGTAATTGGCAAATAACAAGTGTATAATGATCCAACATTATCGAACACGATCTTATTATCCCAAAAAAGGTTAATGTGAAGCATGAAGGATAAGAAATGAAGTAAATCTTTATGGTCAGTACAAAAAATGGCGGTCAAGAACTATGTCCAAGCCAAACCCCAATAAAGCCATAATTTGCAAATAACAAGTGTACAATGATCCAATATTATCGTACACGACCTTGGCATCCCCATAAAGGTCGATCTAAAGGATCAAGTACAAGAAATGAAGTAAATCTTCATTATCAGAACAAAAAATCGAATACAAGAACTGGGTCCGAACCAGACCGCAATAAATCCATAATTTGCAAGCAACAAGTCTACAACGGTCCAATATAATCGTACAGGATTTTCTTCTATCAAAAATGGTCAACGCAAAGAAAAATAAGAAATTATTGTTACGTTTATAGAGTAATGTAAAATAGTCACCACCTTTAGTGCTCTGTAATTCTTGTGTTAACCAAGGTCCCAGCTGGCAAAGGATATGGGTACGTCTTCGGAGGGCAAAATAGGAGCATCGGTAATAGTATTTTAATCACGGTCGTGGATGGTGACGAATTGCGGCAATCCGGCCGCTGCAAATTCGGTGCCCGCAGCACAATAAATTTCACGGAGGCCCACTGGAGCGGCCAGTCACCATCTTGGGCCGTAGTCGCCGAGGTTTTTAGCCCGGCTGAATAAAAGAACCCGGGGCTCCGTTAGGAGTCAAGGAGGAAGTCTCGCTTTATTGCCCGGCAGGTAAACGCGCAAAAAGTGCCAAAGGACACGCCAGTAAAAAAATCTCCCGTGGATCGCCCAGGCTAGTGCAAGGACGAGAGTACGTCTCCGTCTTGGCTATAGCATAGCGACGGGAAGATAAGCGACGGCCTAAAAAGGGCCACCCTCGAAATCCTCTCTCGTTGACCGGGCCGCCGAAGGTCGGAGGCAAAAGTCGCAAGGATGAACCGCAAAGCACGCTGTAAAACCATAAATCCTGCGTCTCGACATTTTTGTTCGGCTCGACAAGGTAGACACAAGAAGCTGGTCGGTGACAAAAAAAGGCCTGGGGAAACTGGGCTTTATGAAACCAACTTGCGAAACGCTATTGGGAAACACGCATTCAATCTTGCGAGTCCATTGATTGTTAAGAAGTTGTTGTAATTGTGTAGAGACAGGGATTTTGAAAGGCATATGAATTTGATTGCGATATTAATTTTGGAGAGACTAGTTTCAATAACATCAAATTGTAAGTTGGAAAACATGTAGTCGTCTTGCGAGTCCATTAACTGTTGGATAAAGCTATACATGTGAAGAGATGGGACTTGTGAATGAAACATAGATTTGATTGCGGTTTCAGGTTTGGAAGAAGCTGATAGAAGTTTTGTAGAAATTCTTTAGAAGTGTTCGAGAGTGTTGTTTAGTAAATGTATGTATTGATTGGGCAGGTGAATGGGACAGAAGTTGACAGAAGAAAATAGAAAGGCAGCCGATGTCGTAAAAGCTGGGAGCTATCGGCTATAAAAGATAAAAGATAAAGAGGATACTCTAAATGCTTCGGTGGCAGCTTCTCATAGTCGCTAAATTGACAAATAAAATTGCAGCACTGTAATAGAGGATTATCAGTAGAAAATCGAAGTTGGTCTTCATGTAGAACCAACCAAGTGGCCAAGCTAGTAAATGCTAGACCAGTAGTCGCTCTCGATTCCAGTACTGCCAGTACTAACGAAGCAATTGGCGCTCGTAGGCGTCAGTTTCGTTGAAATAAATCACGGCGGGGTAATCAGAGGAAGGAGCGGGTCCTGGTGGCGATAAGATGCGGGGATAAATCCGGCGGACAATTATTTCGCTGCGCCGAGTCAGGTAAACTTATCGCGATGGTAGATAATCAAATCTCGAGCGTGGCGCGTTTTCGGGGATGTAGCTGGTGCTCCTCCAAGGTCGGCCCTGTGGCCGTAGTCATAAGCGAATGAGGACAACAGTCGGTCATCGTGGCGGCCGTAAATCAACGGTTGGCGTTTTTCGGCCTGTGCTAGCCGGGAAAAAGGGCAAAAAGGGCCCCGGCGAAAAAAGGGAGGCGTCGGGGCAAAAACTCGGTCCGCTTCTCTGTCCGGCTTGTTATAAGCGGTCCTCCGGTTAGCCGGACGCCGATCAGGCCCCGTGGGGTGAGGTGGGGCCTTAAAGGGGACTCTCCCCCGTCCCGAAGTGGAACCGAGACCGTATGGAGGAAGGGAGAGAAAGAAAGAGAAGGTAAAGGGAAACGGAGGGAACTTTAGCAGGAACAATGCCCAAAGTCACGGGTAAGAATGCGGTCCGTCGGGCTACGAGGATGCACGAACTCACTTCGTGGGTGCCCATTGGTCGCCCATCGATACTCTGACCACGGCCAGAGAGAAAGAAAGATAGATGATGCTGCTTGCTGGTGCTCTCTGTATCCTCTCTTGCTTCTCTCCTCTCTACCCAGAACCGGCGACAAATACACCGGAGAATTTACTGCTCCACCGGCCGTTACGTCACTTGGCCTCTTTCAAGTCAACCGCGCTGCTTAAAACTCTTTGTTGAAAATACGTTGGCGAGAAGTCGACGCAAATGATCGCCCGGCTATTTAACGATTACCCCCTTAATTGTCCGACCGAGCGGACCTGTTACGTTCGACTCGGAGCCGGCTTAAACCCAACTTCCACGGCTATAGCACGGAAGCGACTTACTTCATCCCCTATTTCACCAATTATCCAAGTTTTGCACAGTTGTCGCGAACTGTTCACCGTGATCGTGGCCTCCGTCGATAGCCAAGTACTAAAAGATTGTATTACGATGGGGTTCGTTAGTTTCACCATCTAATGTCTAAATTAGTTACCATTCAACATTTTGTGTATCTTGTAGAAAAGGTTGAGAATTTGTGTTTTCATTCTTTACGAATTTATACATACATATAGTACGAACGTATATCACAGTTCTAGTAATTATGGAACGAAGAGCCAGTTATTTGACAGCGAGTACAGAGTCGGATATGCAGGGTTCGCGAAAAATGGACAAATTACGCGCGTTGCACGCCGGTCCGTCGTTTCCCGGCGTCGCTCGATCGCTTCGTGGAACCCGCGGATCGATAAACAGCGCGATTGTGCAATTGCTATCCATTGTACTCATTTCAGAAGCGGCGCTGCTATGAATACAATAGAGCCGCACCAGCGAAGAAGACGTAAGCGAGCGAGCGAGCGGCGGGGGGGGGGGGGCGGGTTCTTCTCTGTTGCATCGTCGTCGAGACGCGTGTAACGGTAGCGAGAAAATCGCTGAAATTTTACCGGAGGAAGCCTTAACGAGGGAAGTATAGTGTTCGGGGGAATAATTACCGATTATCTTGCGAGCCGGGGCGATTGCCGGTGCGGTGCAGCGCCGCGCCGCGTCGCGCCGCGCGAACAACGATCACCGGGAAGATTGCTCGTGTAATTCGCCGAGGAATTAATATACAATCAAGGAGACGGAGGTGTAAAGATCGTAAATTAGAATATAAACAGAGGGTTGTCGGGGTTGTGTCCCTGTAATTTCTGCCGTTGCGAATCGCCGTTAATGAACGCCAGCTCGATTGTTAGCCCGGGACACCCTATCATCGGCCGGATTACATGAATTATAGAACTGGCAGGACGAAGATGGAGTCGCGAGCGCGAGCCAGCGCGTCTTTAACGCGTTAACTGCTGCATCAATCATGTATAGGCGACGGTAATCTCTAGACAGGTTTAAAAAATTCAGTTTGAGTGGCGATATGTTCGAGCGTGTACGATTTTTAGTTTTTTAGCTTCGATGTTATTAACTCCTCGCCATGTTGTCTTCGTCACACATGATTAAAACTTTGTTCTTAACCCGGCGTTAGTTAGGTGGGGTCTCACAGACCCCAGAGATTTTAGATTTTCGTTGAAAAATAAAGATGTTTCATTGTGCTCAGTATTATTGAATAATAAAAATTTAATTTTGTGGATCTGCGTTTTCACTCTGTAAAATTACAAGCCTCTTAAGCTATACCTAATCTTATATTCATGAAAAAGTTATTTACTTTTATAATACAATATATTATTTCGGTGGGTCTGTGAGACCCCACCTTACCCCTGCGAATACATTTTCCCACCTTACCAACGCCGGGTTAACACCAGAAATACCGAGCCCGTCAAAATGACTTATTTCACATTTTTTCCTTTTACAATTCATGAAGTACAATTTACTTGACAAATTTTTTTAAAACATTCTCCAGAGCCAGCGCACAGACCTCTTCTTGGGAGGGTTGATTGTGTTATTTTGATTTTAAGGAAATCTCGGGGGTTGATATTCGGCACCAGCGTGTTAAGCGATATATAGACAGAGAGAATTACCGCGGTAGCGCTAATGTCACCCTCGCGGTGAGATAAGAAGCTCAGGCAGACGCCCCCGCACCCTTGGCTTTCTTATCCCACGCCAGGACCCTCCGGTTGAGTTATGGGGGCGATTTTTATTATTCGCGTACCGCCGCGCCGTCTCCCTGCGCCCTGTCACCCAACCCTCTTTTTCCTATCTGCTCGGTGCTCATAGGCGCGGCCGAAACTTTTTCCCCGGAAAAAGAACGGTAAAAGGGGACGGAACGCGTTCTCGAAGTTGCCAGCCACCCCCGGGATCGCGCACCGGCAAATTGATACGGAAAATTGAGCCCCCAATTGCGGTTCGGGCTCCGCCATATCTAAATTCCCTCTCAAACTCTCAATGAACCAAAAACAGCATTCGTCTTGCGACTGGCGACACTGTTCAACACAAACATACATGTTCCTTTACTAAATAGAAAATATAAAATTGTATTATATATGTTGGATTATCAATAAGTTACACGCATAGTGGACTTATTGTTAGTTGTCAAAAATGTATCAACGATGTCAGAATCGTACTAATAAACAGAGATTTCGAAATATCCCATTTGATATTTTGATTCAAGAGCCGGACTGTGGGTCCTAACATAAACAGTATACATAGAGTTACGAAGGAACTCTAGTTTCCTTTCGGGGTTCCAGAGTTTCCTATTCGGGATCAGTCGCAGCTAAGAATGTGTTGAGTAAAGAACTACTTCCCGGGTGTCTAATGGTGCGTTTACAGTGGAGCGGCGAGCATTGATGATAGCGGCGCGGTGAGCAGATCGGTGAAAACAAACCAATGTAATTAAATGAAGAAGAAAAAAAAAGAAAAAGTAAAAGTGCTTTTATTCACCGCACAGCTTACTCCTCGCCGTTCCACTATAACCGCCCCCTTATAAAGAACAGTTTTGTTTTAACACTAAACCTACCATCGCCGGTCAAATGACCGGTTTTAGATTTTTTATTTCACAATTATTGAAATGATAAGTGTATGATCAGTGTATACTATAATAAAAATCGCACAAAATATGAATAAATTTAATCTTGTTATTTTTATAATACAACGCACATCGGTCACATTTGTTGGTCGGTAGGTTTAGTGTTAAAAGTACCAGTGTGCATTCTTTTAACAGCCATATCCAAAAACATTTATGTAATCAGACGTCCACAGTCCACATTCAACAGCATACAACAGAGTTCCTCTTAATTACTCGTTAAAAACGTATTAAACCGCAACCAAGCGCAACTCGGATTATTAGCCGGAGACGTATGGAGTAGCCTAACAGTCGCAGAGCTCTAACAAGCCGAATTTTCGTCGCGTTCCGGCTGACGGGACAAAACTGGCAGTTCCAGCTAACTAGTAGCCGGCTAGGATTCAGCTTTCTCATTCTATACGAGCATTATGGAGCAACTACGACGCGTGTAATTCGTTCGGCCGTTATTCGCTCGCTCGCTCGCTCGCTTGCTCGCATGCGCGCGCGCGGAAGTGTAGAAATAATACAGAGGTTCGCGTGTAAAGCAAGGGAAGAGTCGGAAAGTGGTGTGTCGGTGCGTGTGTTCCATCGGGATGCGGCGGCAGGAGAGGCGAGAGACAGAACGGTGCCGAGGGGATGGGGGCGAGAGCCGCGGAGAGTTATGATGCCGCACAATTAGCAGTTCGTGTGAGAGAGATCGATCGCTGCCGAGAACATACATCAACGGTGTAAACGCAGGACACGTATCGCGTTTATATACGCGGAAACGCGGCCGCTTGTGCCTCCCTCCGCGCACACGCGCGAACCACCCCCGTAGGTGGTGGCGACCGAAATTTTGGCTATGGTCGAAACTGGACGAGGAACGCACGAAAACTGGCACACCATGCTTTTTTTTTATCGTCTCCTCTTCGTTAAGAATTTTTCTTGATTTTGATATTCATTATCTTTGTTTTCAACCCCTTCTGGTTAACAATTGGAAGACAGGAAGTTGTATTTGCGCTGACGAAGTCCTATAGCAATTTTTAGTAGACTTTCAAGCGACAATGTGGACGAATGTTTAAATTATTATATTTTTGGTATTTAAAGATTGAAGAATTAAAGCAGCAGCCTCGCCTCCTCAGTAAATCGAAAAATTCATCTATGATTGGAACTAGTGCGCGCAACAAAATATTTTCGAGCGTGACGCAATCCTTCGGCCAGAAAATTTTATTGTTTTCGTGTAGCCGGACCGATGGCCGTTTGAATAATGAATTTTCGTTTACTTGGAACCGGCAGCCGATGCCAGCGACGAATTGGTTGTTTGTTTAGCTGGTGGATAGCGATGATGTTTTGTCAATAGAGATTTAACTATCTCGCGAAATTCGGCGCCGCGCCGGCAGCATTACGGCCGAGAGGAGTGGTTTTCAGAGAGAGAGAGAGAGAGAGAAACAGGGGGTGGGGGAGGAATATTCCGGGGGGCTGTTTGCTTGTAAATGCGCCGATCCGTCATGTTATCGTTACTTCCGTTTACGCTTCATTAATTTTAATTAATTTCTATAGCCGGGTTCGTTCGCCGCGCGGCGATGATTAATCTCGGCCGCGCCGGGGTATTATCCGTGTTTTTAACGAATCTATTGTAAATGAACTTTCGTGAATTACGCCGGGAATCCGTGAATCACCGGCGGCCGACCGTTAAAGCGGAGTCGCGCGTGCCTCGCTTACCGAAAAACTCGGTTTACACGAGACAAATCCGCGAGAGAAACAAAGAGAGAACGCTCGTCGTTGAAACGCGCGGCAGGATGCACAGTTTTCAACGTGTGTTCTTTTTGCTACGTCCTGTGAATTAGGGCAACACGGTTGCGGAGCGTTTTCGCGCTGATTAAAAAATTGTGGTCGCTATCTTGACGAATCGCAGCAGCGCGGCGCAACGTTGCGAATTAACGCGAAACAACATTGTGCAACGAGGAGACTTAAAGGACTATATCTCCAGCGCCAGCAAGGAAGAAACGAGAACGGAAACGGTTCTTCAAATGCACCGACGTCTGACGACGCGAGGCAATTGCAAATGGGTTTTTAATGACTCGTGCATGCGCCCGGCAAAAATTAAAACCACCGACGCTAAACCCTCGATAACGTATCGCTACACACGGTGCTGTGTAACTCACCTTTGTTTGCTACTTTGGTCTAAAGGTAGCGCCGATAACTTTAATTGCTGCCTAGCGGACAGAGTGAGCTCTCCATAGCCTTTACATTTCAATTCAGATTCGTGTGCCAGTATTTGGATATAAACTAAAATGGATACAAACACTTTGGAATTTTAACTACTATACTATTTTTTTGGGATAAAAAATCACCCCTTTCTACTACCGCATACTGCACGACTTTTTATTTATATTTTCTCTACTGTACATATATAAAACATTTCGAAATTTTGTAGACACAGTGCAGAATAATATTGTCTGATAAATTGTTTCGGAGATAAGAAGAAGTAGAAAGTCACAATCTAGAGATGCTTTACCTGTAATCGACGCGCCCCATCGTCAAAAATCAAGACACGTGGTTGCCCGCGGTGTTTCGGCACGCGTTGACAGTTTCGCGAAAATTTCGGTCACTGGTTCGCACAGCAAAAATACACTTTGTCCCCCGCGTTGGTTCGTGGACAAACCCGGGGTTTCGGCGGTTGCGAAGCTCTCGGGCTTCGGGCCTGTGTGTACGGCCGTATTTCTCAAGGGCGCGTGCCACCGGGCTAAGTTACGAGGCGTTTATGAGCCATAAGCGATTCCACGGGGTAGATAGAGTTACTTAGACGAGTTATTTCACTACTTTCCGTGGCGGAACCGGGCACACGGGCACACGGGCGCGAGTGGGACGGGCTAAGTTGACGCGTCTTACGGCAGCCCGCTCGGCTGGATCAGAAGGACCGCCTGCGACTGCCTGATTTACTATGGTGGACCCAACGTGCCATGGACCCGCTCGAACCCCAGCCTGCTATGATGGGATTTTCTGATGGGGGTAAAAGGGGGACTGGTTAGAATAGAGGGTAGGGGTTGACGGGGTGGGGCTTACGAGAAGTGTCCTGGGGCGAATTCGATGCTCGTGTCTTTCACGCGTCACTGCTGCTCTCTGTTGTAAGAACCACGTCCATTATCTTCTTACGTTGCCTCTTTTTTTTATTGTTATGCTATCACGTTGTTCATCTCCTCTTTCTCCATTCTACGGTTTTCTTCACGCAATTTTTCGCCACCCCCTTTAGTCGGATTACAAGCAGCTCGACCCACGAGTGGATGTATACAATTTTAGGCTGTCTAGAACTTTTGGTAGAAATATTTTTCGATCAACCTATCATTTTCAAACCATTTCTAGACGGTTCCTTAAAAAATTTCTACTAACCGGTTCATCCGAAACCACCCCGGAAATATCATTATTCGCGTCAAACGTATCCTGTTTGGAAAAGAAAGCAAAAGAAAATTATATTTTCAGTGATTCAAAGTCCTCGAGAAATTTCTGAATCAAAAAACCTGTTTCAACACCTGCTTCGAAACAGGTTATCCTCGAAGTCTTTTTTTTTACGAATTCTTATATCAACAAACAGTCTGAAGGATTCTTGTGTATTCATTTTTGAATTGTTACGACAGTCTCAACGATTGATCTGTTGTAATTTTTTAATTGTCATACGACGATTTAATGCTGTGAAGAAGATATGCAGTCTGGAGTGCAAGATACGAATACTTTTGTCTTTTGTTATAGCGAGATTTCAACGGTATGCGCAGGCAAATGAGCGACGTTGCTCTTCGTTCATTCTGTCCCGTGTACGTAATGGCAAGCGCAAATCCTTATCCCACATTTCCTTCGCATAGTTACACGTTGGCAGCGCGCTTTCATTCTTACTTAGCGGCGACGAAAAAAAAACCAGAAGCGCGACATTCCTGCATTACGTTATCCGACGCATCGCGCTGGCTTTTTTTCCTCCTGTCTCTTACCTAGAACTGTTCGCCCTCGTCTAGAACAGCAAAATCGGAGACTCGAAGGCAGCCCATTAGAGCTGCCTGATCTTTTTACCGGATTATAAATGGTGTATATAATTTATACTGCTTAATCAAGTCAAGCGGACAATACGAGCGAAATGTTCTTTGTGCTGCGAGCCTGATGGGAACGATCTTAAAATCCTCTTGACGTAGACAATCTAAATTTATGTGCGGCAATTAACCCTGCAGCGATACCCTGATTCCTCAAACTACGAATTGTTTCATTGGGATTTTGCTAAAAATTCTGTAGTCATTTAATAAATTATTTTTACGATGTATCGTATTTCAAGGCTGCTAATTATTCCAGTATATAAACAGAAAAATCACATTAATTTTTTCTATTTTCTGAAGAACAATTGAATAACAAAGAAATTACATTAAATTAATTTGTAAATTACCCTTTGAATTAGAATCGGTGAATGATACGCAACATTTCAGGCGATGATTTTTAAGAATACGCAATCAGAATCAAATCAAATTGTGTTCTTACAATTCGTATAACATTCATTCTCCTTCCAGGAGGCTGCAATAGCACCTAAAAAGCCTCCGAGCCTCTTCATCGCGTTCCTGCCCCCTCCACTGAGGTAAGATCTATCCGGAATCATTTCCTAGTAGACTCCGGACGAAGAAGAAGATTTACGACTTCGAATTCAATTTTTCCGCTCGTCAATGGCCGACTACAATGGCGGTGGAAAAGTTCCGGAGTCCAATATACCTCTCCATCATGCGTCTTCCATTTCAATTTGTAATTCCACCGGCGCCGACCGAATTACGAAGATCCTCCGGAGTTAATATTGTCGTCGTGGACGCTGAAGAGGGGGCCCGCGTATTAGAATATTTAATGAAACAAAATTTATCGCCTCCCCAGCGCGTACTTTTCACAATTTTCCAAAGTATTAGGGCGGAGTTTGGGGCCGTGGCGTGTACGCCTCGGCAGAGCCCTACCCCTGAATAGATTATGGTTGCATGGCCGGTGCCTAGGTCCATGGAATCCGGCGACAATAGCCCCCAGGGTGCAACCCTATGAGCAGTCGTAGGTATGCGAGCGGAAAGAGCGCCAGCGTAATTTTCTTTTTTTCTATTCCGCCGCACGCACAGTCTTTTCACAGGCCGATGGATTCCTTTGCCTAAATTAATAGCATTTATATTCCTCTGCCACCTTTCTGTTCCCCCTATACATAGTAAAGAGATACGAGCATATGCGCCAACGTCATTCTTCGAGGGCTTTTTCCATTTTTTAAACCCTTGCCAACCATCGACATTAATTTAAACGTCACAATGGGAAGGTAATCGATCGAGAATTTCGCAACGTAAACAGAGGATCGACCTCTTTTTATTCAGAACCTGCGATATGTTCGTGCGAACAAAGATGGTGGAAGGCCACCTCACGATTATCGGAGAAGTATTCTGCGAATTTACAGTCGCAAATCAGTTACGTTTCAGTTCGCTTTAATCTACTAAATGGAGAGAATTGATCTCTTTTTGTACGAATGCTTAAATAGCAAACGATTCTGAGATTTATTGAATTGATTGAATGGGCGATCGACGCGCCATCTGGCAAAACCTCGCGGGAAGAGCATGCGAGACGCGAATCAATCTTGTTTATCGGCGGAACATGCGAGAAATAAAAGACAAGTACATGCCTTTCGATGTTGAGGATTTTTCTGCGCATGAAGGATGGATCGAAGGGTATCGGTGGACGTCGCTAGCGTCGACAACGTCCGGCTGGCCATTTTTATTTTCCGATTAAAATCAACACGCGTCCACGATGCCGAAATTATTAGAACCCGATAAGAACGTCGATCGGAGAGCCGGTATACGCCGCGCTGCCGCGGTTAATTATTATTCCGCCAAGCAAGATCTCGATAAGAACGGACTGACTAGCCGGTTTCGACCATCGGCATGCGAATTAAGCAATCATAGTCGGCGCAGCGAGCAAGCCATTCGTCACTCACTGTCAGCCGAAGTTTCGTCGTGAGCAGCATCGTTCCCCCGTTTTATTAGAATTTTATTTAAAACTGCTCCCGCGGTTTCGCAACAATCGCCGATGGCGATTCTACATAAACGGAACTCTCCGGCGATTTTAATTAACTGAAAAATAATTAATCCCGTTCAAACGAAATTTCCGAGCTACACCGATGCCAGCTCCAGGCTTGCAGGATAATAACGCGATCGTTCGCGTGTCCTTAAATGCAAAATCCGTGCACTTTGATGCTTTCCCACGTCTGATGTTGACCCTTAAATCCTGTAATTTTCAAATCGATGCCGTTGCACTGATAGCGGGCAGTTAAGCGCAACCGATCATCATCTTCGATAAAAAAAAGTTGCAAGATGAAGACGTCGAGGCCGGCACATTCTCTCGTTTCTCACGATCGTTTTACTTGAAAGAGGGGTAGCTCGGCGCTAACCGATGTAAATCGCGTTCGAATGCTAAGATCTCAACCTGGCAATTATCGTCGCAGTCCTTTTACCGTGCGCACTTTACTCTGGGCATTGCGTTGTGCTTCTGCAAAATGGCGCCAGGTTTCGCGAGATTCAATTCTGGGTCGGTTCGTTATTGCAGCAATGTCGCTTTTGGTAAAATTAATGTTTAGACAGTTTACTGACGGATACTCGTTCTTTCTCGTTTAAATCCACTATGGTCTGAAGTGCAGATTCTACAGTTAGTTTTTAATGACGGACAGGGTACTTCAACTCGTTGTGGATCGTGAGTCTCGCCCGTCCATCTCGTTACCACTGACCCACAATAGATCACGGCGTACGGTGTATCGTGCGGGGCGTACGTTTCAATCACTCAGCACGTTTCGCGATTTTCGCAACCTGTCGGCGAGGTGCGCTCGGGCAATCTGAATCCTCCCAGATCCAGTTTCGAAGTGATGACAGTTATGGATCTCGGTATCGTAGCGGCGTGCCAACCGGTGATGCCGTTTGTCATCCGTGCCGCCGTGTCCGAGTTTCCAGCCCCGCACCCACCGCCCCCTTTGCAGCGGATGTCGCGCCGCCAGCCAACCCCCGAAAGCGCGTTACCGTTCTACACGTGCTCGCCTAACCCTGAATACCGAGTTCACTGTTACGTAATGCACTGCCTAGCATATTACCGTGTGTGCGCGCCAGGTAGGTACGATATCAAGCCGAACCAACTCTCGGCCTCTCCTCGTCTGCTACCACTCTCTACCCTTCTGACCACCCTCCCTGCCACCCTTCGACACTCTCTTCCTCTTCTGTTCGCCCGGCCACCCTCTAACAGCTAACAGAACAGCCGTCTGACAGCCTAGGCTTCGCTACCCGCGCCGCGGTTAATATACTGGTTTCTCGTCGTTAGTCTCGACGACATTACAACCTACGGACTCTCCAGGACCAGCAAGGTGTAATTCCGACCTGGCCAATCAACCGGTGACCTGACCCGCGAATGCAGATTCATGGCCCGCGGTAATTATGTTTACGGTTACTTTGACGTCACACCTGGAACGCGACGCTTGGAATGCCAGGTGATTCGTCTTCTGGGGAAATTAATCCGAGGACCTGATTTTCGAGACTCTATGTTTGATTGTCACGTTGGATTTGTATTGTTGGAAATGACTGTTACGCTTGAGGATCTTGAAGATTTGCGTAGCTTAGTGCAGCAAGTAGTGATGGGCGTGATGCAAGTCTTTCTCACGATCTTCAAACAATTCGATACTTAAGTACTTGTTTGGGCGTTTCGATATGTATCAAAAGATAATCGATCTGTGATACCAGTACGTGCCGAAATGATACCAAGTACTTTCGAGCCAGTGTCAAATCTTCATGTACTCCAAAAAATGGTATCGATACCTAAATGATACCTTCTTAAATGTCTCCGTCCTTTATAAATACATCTTGCACGAAATTGGTATCGATACATTCGCAATTCACGTCTTCACCGTTTTGAACGTACCGGCATAATATTTTCATTCTTTCTTCCTTTTCTACGCATCATATTAGTAAACATAATAATTGACATTCAGTCGACTCGACCCCACAGGATTGTGCTAGTATCGGTAACAAACCCATCCAAGATGTACTTATAAAGGATCGAGGCTTTTGAGCAACTATCATTAGGGATCGATACTTTTTGATACCCAGAGAATCATACATGCTTGTGATACCATCATTCTTTGTCACAAGGAATTGATACCACTTGAACATGCTCAAGGCCCATCACTAGCAGGAAGTACTAGGAAATCTGTTAAACCGAACGCGTTGTGTTGGGTCGGCAACTCTCTGCCGACAATGATAAGGAATTGAAGAATGACTGGCAACCTCGGTCCATCTTCTACTGATTGAATCTATCAAATTGACAAACTGCTGATGATCGTTAACCCTCTGATGCGGAAGAGGGTTAACTAACTGTCGGTGGGTAATGTGTTAACAAAGGCAACTATAATAGACAGTGTTACAGGAAGACCAGAGTACGATAACTACTTTCGAATAAAGGGCCGGTGGACAATGGCGACCCAGAATGATCTTGGTATCCGGGGAGGCGATCAGATACAAAGGCGGGGCGGTGAATCATTTTTTTAATTAAATCGTGTTAATTAAATTCCAACGGGCGTCGTAACGGGGCACCGGCTTCCGTGATACGACACTATTATTCTCCGTAAGTAACAGGCCGGTGTGTAAGAAGCGTTCGCGCGGCGTGGCGCGGTTCAGGGCAAAAAGTTCAGGACACTTTCGTTGCCCCGGCTCGCAAGAAGAGGAACAGGTAAGAACAGGTTGGCAAAGAAGGGTAATGGAACACGGGCTCCTCGTGCGCCGGCTCTCTGCGCGAAAGAGTCGGCAAAGAGAACAGAGAGTAGAGGAGTGAGGAGAGAGAAAAGAGAGAGCGAGAGAGAGGAAGAGAGGCGAGGGCAAGTGCGACCACAAGGCCGCAACCGCAGTGTGGGAAGTGAAACGAGCCGAGTGGCGTAGCTTTTAATGGACTGAGGGAAACAACATTAAGTTAAGAGGAAAGCAGGGTGTGAGAATTACACGGAAATAGTCGTGGCCGTGAAGCCGGCGAAGAGAGAAGGCGCACTACGATTCATAAACCGCCAATTACCCCGTTGACCCCTTCTAGGACCTCCCGGGGAGCTCGAGGAACCATTATGTCCTGAATAGGGCCCGCGGCGTCCTATTCGCTTATTTTTACCCGCTCCTGACAATCTCCGCGACGTCCCGCCACGAGAAATTGCCTGGATCTATCAGAAAATTTCTTCACATTCAGCCAAAGCTGCGTCTAATCGTTTTCTTTCGTAATGAGCTTGTTACATTAACTATTTTCACTGGGAGATTTCTCGTGGATCTTCTATCGGCAAGTCGAACTCATTTATTTGTTTATTATTCATGGAAATAATTACTTCATTTGTAATCATTGTTTGTATGATTTTTTTTCCTTTATTTAAGCATTTCAGATTTCAACTGAGATTTATTTCTGCTGCACTAAGTAAGATAAAGTACAGTATACACATGTTCATACATACACAACCTACATTAAATCGAATTAAATACGTAGCTTACAGTTTTTTATGAAATTAAAAATGAGAAAACAAGCTTCAATGTTAGGTCGGGCGACTAATACTTCCAAACTTAAGGGTAATTGAAACTTAATTTGACGCAGTTGTTGAATTAACTTATCTCGCTGCGAATCGAAGAGACAACATTGCCAAACAACACTGTCGTGCCCGCACTCGCACTTCGGGTCGCTAATGATTCCTACACGAAATAAAGACGCTTCGAGGCTATAATGATCGGCTCTGCACCGATTAATGGTTACAATGAATTCTCGTGGAAGACGTTCATGTTTAAACCTTCCAGTATAATAATGATTGAAAAATATTTTCCCTTTCATCGAGCCTTGCTCTTTTATAATTCTTTTGGTTTGCATATGCGCATTCGTTTTGAATTGTTTGTATGATTTGTTACGCATAACATAACATTTTTAATTCGGTAGAGATAGTTGTTCCGACGTAGACGGTATCGAAAGTTGATAAAAATGACTGCTACGGGCAATCGTCTTGGAGGAATCGATGAAACAACGTCAGAGGGATGTTCGAGTTGCGGGGTTGGGTTTCAGGCAATTTATCGAATGATAAATTCCAGCGAAGATAGGATCGCGGTTAGATTAAACGACGATTCCTGCTCGTCCGGCCGTTTCTACCACCTATTCCATCCACAATCCCCAAACCAGCGAAATTAAATATAGGGGCCGAATTGCAGCGGCGGCGGTTGCGGTGATATAGGCTCGGTTTCGTTCTTCCCGCCACGAAAAAGTAGTTCCGACTTCCCTCCGAGTGTTCTCTCTGTCTCTCGGACTTTCTCTCTTTCTCGTTGCTCCTTTCGCCCTTATCTGCCACCGCAGACAGTTTCCCCTCTCCGATGTCGTCTTGACAAACACCTCCCCCTTGTATCTGAAAGCCACTCGGCTCGCCAACCCTCCGATTTAGATCCTGGTCCTATGGCGAAGGCAACCGCTATCGTGCAAAAAAGGGCCGCTCTTCAGATAAGCAATAACACTGGCCCGCCCGGTATCCAACATTCGCTATCCAACCAATCGGAATGATTTACCTTGGGCCGAGGGAAAGAGTCACTTTCGGAATATCGCGAAATAAAAATACTATAACGCTGGATGAGACGGCAGTACTTGGGCCCACCCTTTTGCTATTCGGCTGATCGATTTGCCGAAGGAGCTGACAATTTTTAGCGACTTTCCGAAGTCTTTACGCACAGTCGAGCAGCCTTGGGAAGTTGGCGACCGAATAACTTTCAGAAGGAGCGAAGAAATATTGAATATTATATTTCAATGGAGTAAGGTTATTGTCAAATTGAATAAAGTAAGCTGTTCTTCTTAAATGAACGTTGTCGTTGTCTTGGACAAGCAACTAGTGTATAGGTGGTAGAATATTTACAGACGATCTTTTTACTTGTCGAATAAATGAAAGTTGAAATGGAAAAATATGAAAAGGGGGTTGTCTTTCCAAGAAATATCTTTTCTAAATTTTTATAATGTTTTCTAAATGATTCGACGGTTTCGATATATCGGAGACACTATAGGTAAAGTGAAATGCCATCGATGTTCCCGTTCGACTGCTCCGCGAAGGTGTGCGAAGTCTATGAACGCGCAAAAACCGCAGTCACGCGATTAGAAGTTACCCTAATGACCCAGAACGGTCTCGGGCGCGTAGACCCGCCTCTAAACAGTACAACAGCCGTTTTTCCATGCGGCGAGTCAGCGATGTCGGTCGGATAAAACCGTCGGCCCGAAATCCAGGATCCACCAAGGCGATTCCGTGAGATAACGCTAATTCCGGATATTTCGCACCCTGGCTAGCGATACGTCGAGGCCTTGGCTCTGCCGGGGCAGACGTACCCCTTGCGACCCCTATCAGGGGAGTAAAGGGCGGAGAGCGGAGGGCGGAGGGCGAAGGGTGGAGGGTGGACGAGTGGCGCGGGTGAGCAAAGAGAAGGACAGAGAGAGAACGGAACGGAGCAGAGCAGAGCAGCAGCGTGCTGCCCGCACCAGGCGCCCCTTCGCATATTTCACCGGGAATTTACGAGCCTCGATACGACAGGGAAATTGCAAGAATGGCGGAGTAATCTATCTCTCCTTGCCTCCGCGGGCTCTCTCTTCTTTTCCCAGGTTCCCTCTCTCGAGCACCCCTCTTCTAACGCGCTCGCGCCGCTATACTATTCGCCACAATGTGTGCGCGCACCTCTCACACGGACAAAAGGGCACACGTTTCTAACCCCTACCCCCCAGAACAAGGAAGAAAATTCCTCGATCTGCCCCCGGCACAGATAAAAGAGATTTGTCCTTCCGGTCCGAGAGCCGACGCGCTGGCCACCTAATTGTGTTATCGAGATAAGCGGACGATCCCTTATCCGCCCGCCAAAAAGGATTCGACGGTTTCCGGAAGAGTCTGCGACTTCCCTGCTCCCAGGCGGCCACTAAATCCTCATACTTGTCGCGGAGTTTACGGTTCTGAATAATCAATGCCCAGCCATGAAATAACGCCGAACTAGCTTCGATACTGGCTGGTTCGATTTTCGAGGATTTGGATCCTGCTCTCTGTAAATTCTAACCCGTCTGCGTTACAATTTCGATGCTACTATTGTGTATAGAAGAATATCGTTGTTTAAGCAAATTGACCTTTAGACCTACTATTATAGAACGAAATGATTGTCCAGACAGACTGGGCTATTGGATCTACTGTAATAGAATGAACTCGTTGTACATATGCTGCCGTGGTCATTGGACTTACTATAATGGAATAAAATCCTCATTCAATCTGTACACAGGTCCGACTAGAATAAAATTATTCTCACACGACGGACAAGACATTAGAAGGATAATGTCAAAAAAAACTCGCACATCCAGCTTCACTATTGAGTTCCACTAATAAAGTTCGCCGAAAGAACGTATAGTCCAGACCAGAAAAATCCTGGCGATCGTCCTGGAAGACCGATGGCCATTCGAATTCTTTCGGCGAGCGGTTGATTAGTTAATTAATTGAGAGGATAGCTCTCGGCCGAGAGCCGATGTAAATCACGGACGGGTCAAAACAGCCGGGGACCGGTCGCAACACGTGCTTCACCCCCTTATTGCGCAATAATTGCACGGAAGAGTGCCAGGACCATTCAGCCGGGGCTGCTTTATTGCCATTTTCCATCCGCATCCTTCAGCCGGCGAGCCGACTAACGACTGATACGCCGGCCGACGCAATTACGCGGGATATATCAAGCTTCCTAGAGAGGCGGGTGTACGCTTCTGTCCGTGGTGTGTATACATACATATACTGGACACCCCGGCTACTGGATTCTCATCCGTTATGCATGGCTGATATCCGCGCGAAACGCGCCGCGCACGGCCCGCCGCGCCGCCATCGCCATCGCGTTCATTATTGTTGCAATAAAGTAATTCGAGTGCCGGCCGACGTGACGAAGAAATATTTGACGGGTTTCATTTTCAACGGACGCAGCCTCGCCCTCTCTCTCTCGCTCTCTCTCCAGTCCGACTGGATCGCTATGACTAGTTTATCGCGTGAAAACCTGTCGCCGGGATGGTCGACGACGACCGGCCGCTGCATGAATCTTCGAGCGACGCCGGTTCAACGTTAATTACGACCCGGTGTATGATTTTGCTCTGCGAACGATCTTTCTAACAATTTTCTTAATTTTCTTTCCCTCCTGTTCCATGTTTTCACGCATGATAGTTCGTTTTATTGGGAAAAATGTATTTCGAATATTCTGATGGGTAGGTTATAAACATTTCTGAAGCTTATGCAGTCTTAATATGTATGTATTCTCCGTAAAAATCAATGGACGCTACACAATTTTAAGGACCATCGGGTATAAAATTAATTCGACGTTTTTAGAGAAGAAACAGGTTCTTGATAATTATAAGAGTGAAGCTGCTAAGAAATAAATATTTTCCTGTCATTTTCCCACATGTTTAACACTAAACCTACCGAGCACTAAAAGCGATTAAAATTTTTCAACTTATAAAAATGCCAAGGCTCTATTTATTTAGATTTTGTACAATTTTTATTTCAACATGTGCTTGGACAAAAAAAATTATCGTATCAATTTCCGTGTAACTTCATAATTTCAATAATTGTAATATAAAAAATATAAAACCGGTCATTTGACAGACAGTGGTAGGTTTACTGTTAACGACAATCGTCAATATTAGGACAAAAAACGTGAAGAAAATTGCAGATGGTCAAGGCACAGATTTTCTAAAAATCAATGTATGCTTCTCAATATTAACCCTTAGCACTCGAATGGCGACTCTGAGGCACCACTGAAAATTGCTATGCCATTCTTAAAAATATTTTTCACATTACTATTTTTGTTCGTATTTAATAAACTACTAGACATTTACATATTACATGAGATATTATATCAGTTTCATATGCAAAAAATGAAAAAAAATTGTATAGAATGGAAATATTCTAGAATGAAAAAATCTTTCGTTTTTGAGTTATAATAGCTCCGAGTGCAAAGGGTTAAGAAACATCGTGCACAAAATCAACGTGATGTTCGTTACAGAAATTGCGAGGTTCTGACGATCAAACGAGGAACTGCCGGAGAATAATAATTTTTCGAGTATTTCCGGAGGCTGATGATCATCCCCTTTCGTCAGGGGACAGCGGACAGCCTCCACATTGTCGCAACCTCTCTAAAAGCCCGCGACGGGAGCCGCGCGTTGAATTATAACCGAGCGGTCGGCTCTGTTCGCCTAAACAGAGACCGACTCCCATTCTGTCGGTACAATTCCGCTGGAAATCCGACTCGCTTTCCGGATTTCCTCCGCTGACGGTTGCTATCTTGGTGTCTTCCGAAGTTCGAGGGACCGATACGTCGACGGAAATAATTACGCGTAACGTGGCCCGGGTTTCCGCGAATTATACCGAGAGAACGTTGTCGTCGTCGTCCTCGGGAGAAGAACGCTCTCCAGGTTGGATGTTTCTATCTCTCTCTATCTATCTATCCCTTTCTCTCTCTCTCTCTCTCTCTCTCTCTCTCTCTCTCTTTCTCTCTTTGAGTGAGGTGGTGGGAGGAGAGGGTTGAGGCACGGGGGAAAATACTATAGGTAACTGTACTTGCTGTACATGGGTAATACATAGATAGAGGAAGGGAACCTAACCCCCCTGCGCCACGGGTTAGCGTGCAGCTATATCTACATAACGTACTGTAGCGTAGCCGCGGCCGCCGGTCGGTTTAATTTAACACAGCAGCTGTAATCCCATCCATTACGGCCGCGGTAATATACGATCGCTCGAGATTCATACTCCGTTTTTTCACTAATTAACAGACGGGACAAATCGCTCCGGCGATTCACCTCTCCGCCCGTGTACCTCTCTCTTTCTCTCTCTCTCTCTCTCTCTGTCTATCTCTCTCTCTCTCTCTCTCACTTTGCCTCCCCTGGTCGTGCCCAACCGTCCCCGCCGCTCTTCATTCTCTTCTCGTCCACCGGCAACAAACGCTTTGTTTCTTCGCGCTAAAATTTACCCACTGTTTCACACCGAGTTTCATTCGGCCCATCATTTTCCCTGTCTGTTCGTTCGGCCGCTCCCTGTCTTCCTCTCTTTCTCTCGTTCTCCCCATTCTGTTTCATTCTCTGTCCCCTGTTAAATCTCTCGGAGCAATATTCCGTTATTTAAAGAGAGACCGAACCTCAGGGACGTCTCTCACAGACGAAGTCCTTGAGGATTGTGAACCTCGTGCAATTAATTTCGGTCCAGGGTTCACTACGAAGATTCTTTCTTTAAGGGAGGATCGGGGATGTTCGCCTTCTGGGTCGTTCTTCGGTAGCGTTTTAGTGGCTTGAGGGAATAATAGACGAATACTCTGTATATTCTTAAGACAAAGTAGCTAGAAAATTGTCCATCTGGTTTGTAACGTTGCAAAACGACTGAAAACGTTTGACGGAATATTCTTTACATCAAATCATATATTCTTTAATTTTCGGAATATTCTTTACATCAAAAATTTTGAAATAAATGACCTGAAACATTTGACAATGATTCACAATCATCTTTTTACAGATTTCGAATTAATAGCGACTCGAATGGTTCAATGGGTCATCAAACACCGCTGAAAGGGTCGAAAGACTCGGATCATGCTGGTCTCTCAAAGCCCCGAAGACTATTAACTGCACAGTCGAACGTTTCAGCGGGGTACCTCATCGTCGCGACGGTGGTCGTTTTTCTCTCGCGTCCGAAGGAATAATTAAGGATCATCGATCGATCATTCCGCGCGAGCGTCGCGATCCCGTGGAACAGCGTGCTCGAAGTAGCCGGGATGGTATGAAGTAATAACTCTTCCGTCAATACTGGAGGCGTGACGAGCGCGCCACGCCACCGGCCGTGCAGTAAAAACGCATCGGGAAGAAATAATTAACGCGCGTTAATCAAACGACTCGCCCGCTGAAATTGGAATGCTTCTGCGGCGGTCTCTCTCTCGAAGAGCTCTCCATTAAGGAGAGTCGTCGGATGGGGTGGAAACGCGTCCGTGATTTGCTACCTAACGACAATGCTAATAATCCGATAAAAAATAGCGCAATCAAACCGTTGAAACATTACCGATATCTTAAAGAAATATAAATAAATCAGAATATATTAATCATCGAGAGAGAGAGAGAGAGAGAGAGAGAGAGCAGTGTTCTAGAGATGTACAGGAGTCGTGTATTTTATGCATTTAAGTAGGTGCAATTTAAAACAGTAGACATATTAAAATAATTTAAGAATATCGATATCTCATTTTCAACTTGTTAAAATTATTAGATTAACTCTTTTTGCGATTGACGCTGGAAATTTTCATTTTGTGTAAAGATCCGCAGTCTAGTAATTATTCTTGCAGCAATACATTAATCTAATTACAATAATTCGTGCAGATTGTCCAACTGTAACTTCAAAGTACAAATGTCCCAGTTCCCCGAACAGTGTACAAGGGTTGCTAAACATTAACCGAATGACGGATTCGCTTAATTAAGCAAATAATACCCGGCGAAAGATGGCGGATCGGCAACGAGGTCATAGCGGCCATCGCGTGGATATTTTCACGTAGTGTCGAACAACGCCAAAATCGAGGAAGTTTCACGGTGGCGTAGCGTCAAGGGATGAAGGGAGACGCAAAGGTATGGTAGACACGTGGCTCACGTGACTGCACGGCACATGAGGGACCCGAACCCGTGGATATGGAGTGCGAAGATGAAAGCGGAAGACAGCCAACGAGAGAGATGGCCGGTTGCTGGTTGAGAGGATGAGAGAGCTCTATCTCTCTCTCTCTCTTACTCTCTCTTTGCGAGAGGGAGGAGAGGGTGGCCAGAAAGTTGCCTGTAAAGCGAGCTGCTTCGCCCGGTTGTCGAGTCTGCGCATTCACCGGCGGGATTTAATTGGATGGACACCATCGCGCGTTGCTTAATTAACTAATTAATTTCGCGCTGGATACGAACGCGGAAAGATACTGCTCTCGGTCGCTCCAACGCCGCCATTTAATGACCCTGAGTTCGGGATTACGAGTTCGCGACGAAAATGACGCGTCCAGGATTACCGGATACGTTCATCTAAATCTAAATAAGACAATTCCACGCGGAGATTTATCTTTCTGGCAAAAATTCCCGCGGAATGGTTAATTAGAACTTTAACCCGGGAACAGCTGACCGGATAACGACGACACGGATCGTTGATACGGATTTAATTGTATCTTGCTGGGGACATAGTCTACGCAGCATTGCGAAGGCTACGTTTTGGAGCTGGGACTAATTGTTGTTATTAATCTGTCGTGCTTAGGCATGGTTATAAATGTTGAAAATGTTTGACCATTTTTGCCTTTGGAATTGTCCCAGCGTTTGTAGAGCAGGATGGAAACGGAATTTAGGAAATCGAAGTTGCGGAAACGGCAAGAAGAGGTCCATTTCGAGTTTCGTTCGCGGAAGAGAACGTAAATAACCGCTGCGAGGAGGCGGTCAGTTTCAGTGAATTTAAAAGCGCGTCGGTAGCGCGCGTAAATTCGTTCCGGTTTAATTAAATTTAAATGATTGTCTCGGCTTTCGATTCAAGTGGCCGGGCTCGTTCGTCACGCGGGCCATGGTCTAGTCCAGCAGAAGCCGCCGTTTATCAACGGGTTCGCATAAATCGTCGATATGAACATCCGTGTGTCTAAGCCGGTACAGAGTTTTCACCGGTCCGCTCCCAGCAATTACTGACGCGATAGCTTCTCGTCACTTTCTGGTTCGGCTATTTTTCACGTTGCAGTCATTTTTCTATTCAACACTGCGTTAGTTTACGCTTCCGGGTAAAAGTGAAGAATAAGAACTCAGAAGAAAACTTTAGAGTTTTAAAGGTTGAACAGCTCGTTTGTTGCGGATGAATGCTTCGAACACCTTCATACAGATGTTATGAAAATGAATCTTTGTTAAGATAGATTGCCACTAATAATTGCTCAAAAGCCCCAGCCGTGGTATTGTCACTAATAGACACTACGGTACCCCTGCCATTCCGAGGACAGCCATAATAGTCTCCGTGAGTCGCGTGGAGCGTCGTTGGATCGATGTCGACAGAACCGGAAGCTTCCCGGGGTCGTCGAAAGACGTATGCCGATAAACAGCGGAACGGGGCCGCGTGTACATTTAACTTGACTTATGACAGTCATTTTCGGATGGAACTCGGCCGTTCCCTCGCGAAGATGCCACTGGAAAGAGAGGACAGAAGAGAAGCGAGAAGAGAAGAGGGTGGTCGAGAGGAAGCGTCGTCGAGGGGGATGAATTGAAGGAGGCAGAGCCGGTCGGAGGAACACAGAGTCTCCGAGGAAAAGAGAAGAAATGGGATGTAGGGAAACAAATCAACTCGTCTGTTGGCTCGTCTCGAGTTTTTAGTGGCCAGGCTCCAAATATTTGCTTTGCTCGGCGGCCGCGGATACACGGAGAGGAACGAGAAAGAGGAAGAGGGAGAGCGAGAGAGAGAGAGAGAGAGAGAGAGAGAGAGAGAGATGTCTCTGTAGGGAACGCTGTAGGGAACGCTGTAGGACTGTCCTCTTCTTCCGCTACGAATCCGCGGCGGTTCAGCCAACAACCCATCCCCGACCGCTTTAGTATCGAGTTCGAGAGAGCCACCCCCGTTCGGCCTCCTCCTCCTCATCCCCGAAGACCACCCCTTTTCGTTCGATAGCCCCGGCTCCTGGCCCCGCGAAGTCGCTGCCAAGAGTACGCTGGGAACTCGTCCATCACGAGCATTATTACGCGAACGTCGCGATACCGGCGTCCAACAGCGTCTAATACCCTTACCCCGTCCAGTTTTTCAAGCGGCGTTGTCGCGGACGAGCTTTATTCCCGACATTTATGACACCGTGCCCTCACGGCCTCGCGGTATCTCCTTAAGATCTGGCAGCGATATACCAACCGTCTGCCCCCGGATTACGCACCAATCGTTTCTCATAGCAATGCGTGGATCCTGGAACACATTGTCGCTTGACGTTGACGTCGATCAAACGGAAAGGCGCCAACCGGATCGTTTAATAGGTGCTCCGGTTCCGTCGAAAACGTGTCATTAGAACGAGATGATGGACGACGGTGCCGCTTCGACGTGACGCCCGCACAGAGGACGCTCGGAATGGCCACGAGCATGATTTAGCCTGACGATGGACGTCTTGACCGACTTCCCATTCCTTTCGGACTTGCTTTGTCTCTGTTACGAATGCCGACCGCGGATTCTTTAGGCAAAATAAAAATTTTCTATCTTTATTTTAGGAAACGGGAATGAAAAGTGTATTTTTCGTTTTAATTGTTTAGGGACGTCGGAATTTGTTTGAGTCTTTACAGCTTTCTATTTTACTTATTCATTTTTGTTAAAATTCTCACTAAATAATAAATTCATAAAATCCTGTTCAGGAGTTTGAAATTGAATTTACGAGTTGGGTGACTCAAATTTTTAGTTGTCGACACAGAGTCTACAATCTTATCAATTTTAAAATAAAAAATGTGAGACCAGTAATTTCACTGTTGCTGATAGGCATAATGTTTAATTTATATTCTTCCAGTGGAGGATTTTCAATTGTTCGCGTTGGTACAGCGAATGTTACGAAAGTTAAAAAATGAGGGTCGATGGAATCGCTAAACGCTACAGTTTATGAATTACAACAGGCGTACACTCCGTACGCGTTTAGATCGCAGCACGTCCGATATCTTCGGGTCAGGACATCCTTTTCACTGTTCCATTAACCGGCGGTTGATGTTTATCTAGCGCTGCTTATTAGTAAACGTGCCCTCCGCGCGGCGCGGCGCGGCGCGTCGCGTCGGCCCGACCGCAGCGTATAGCCGGAGACGGGGATGAATTATTAAAACGCGTATGCAAAGTTATGGAAATGCGGGTATAACTACGCATCGTCTCGTTGTTAAGCCATTACGAGAATTTCCATCGGAAGTCGATCCTCCCCCTTGGCCACCGGAGGCGGTTTCTTCGATGTGATCAGATAGGGGGTGGATGTTCCTCTCGATCGGAGTTAGTAGAACGCTCGCGGAAATTATATCTTGCTGAAATTGCTATTTGGCCTCTTTTTGCTCCCAAGTCTGATTTATAATCAGTTGTATGAAAATTGTTAAACTCCCTTCGTCTCGACAGCAAATGTTCTTAAAAAAGGACTTACTAAAATCCGTAATTTGCTCCGAGATATAAATCATCCCTTTTCACCTCAAATTTTTAAAAGCTCCCAAGAAAGACCATTTAACATGTAGCCGAGAAATCATAACGAGAATCCCGAAGCGGCGTAAAGAACGTTCGAGTTGATCGTCGAATTCTCAGACCATCGAAGAAATGCGCAAGCTGCACCATTGCCGGCAGTCAAAACTTCGGAACGGTCACCGAGGAAAACTTCGGGGCCGTCGGGACAACAGGAAAAGAATTTCAAGGTCCGCGGTTCGAAAACAATGGCCGCGTGGCGGTCGGAACTCTCGTTCCCGGGGCTAAGCCCATAAAACGTTCGAAACGGGGCACGAAATACCGTCGTCTAAAAGCGACTCCGGGGTATTTTTCTCGAGGTAGAGAGACAGAAACGCCACGACGGGAATTTTTGCCCCCGAGAATAAACCGGGCGGTTTCCGTGCGCGCGGAACTCGATCTATTTCTAATCGCGATGGGAATGCCCTTTACCGAAGTGGGGAGATTGCTGCTCGACACGGCGAATTTGCGTTTATTTCGCCGGGCCCGAAGAGAATGGCGGACTTGGCATGGAAACGGGACACAGGGAACAATAAGAACGAAGCCGGACGGAAATGCCTCGCGTTTCGGGTTAGCGCTCGACCAAAATGTATCGGCTGTAAAGCGGCGCACGCGTCGCGTCTTGTTTGCGTGCGCCCATCGAGCAGCTGACTCGGAACTGTTCCCTCATTCATCTTTTCCCTGGCCCCTCTCTGATGACCGACCGGAGAAAGAAGGCGTTCGGATTCTGTGCGCTGAAGAAATGACAAAATTTCGAACGGGCTGTCTAAATCTCATTTCGTTAGGAGCCTCTTCAAATTATTAGTTATTTTTTTATTTTACTTGCTCGTATAAAGACGTTAATGTTGGTTCTGAAAAAGTATCGATTCCAACTATTTGTGAGAAAACGAATTTATTTGACGTGGTAACGAACGAAGAATTTTTGTGGACATTCTAGATGTTCAACAATAAGTACGTCGTCTATTTACTCTTATTATCTTGAAAGAATGACGGAATGTTCTGTGAAAATGATTTTAAGAATTGTAAAAATTAACGAGGAATTTTCGTGGGCATTCCGAATGTTCGCTAATAAAGAATGCTAGTGGGAATTTTAAATATGGCGGACGATAACGCGTTCGACGTCGGCAGGGAATGGCTCAGTGATTCCGACTATCTGTTCTTACCACCGTTGCCGGTATATTTATTAACGCCTGGCACCTTGACAGCTACTTCAAGTACAGACTGTCTGAATACCATGAGGTTGTCTTTAACAAGTCGGCTGATGAATGGCCCATTGCTGACTACCATACAGAAATAGAGCCGGCCGACTCGGCAGCCTTTCTTTCGAGGGGTGCCCGGACCCCTTTCCCCCTTCTCTTCAAAGGGGTCTTTAAACTTCTTTCTTGAAGCGCTTTCGGAAAAATCTAAATATTTTGGAAACTGGAAGCTGCTGAAATTCGGGACGTTTACAGGGGAAACAAACATACGCTCCTCGACGAAACTGTAATCAGGTTAGATACGCGTTTACTTGTAGCTGTCGGGTCCTCTGTTACCGCCGTCGTGGCAACAGAAGAAGCAGTTTTTAATCCTATGTGAATTTTCAAAGTGAACTTCAAGACTGCAACATTTGAATCTTTCGAATCTCGATCTTTCAAAAATTTGAAATTGATTCGTATCGATTTGGAGAATGAAAAAAACAAATTTACGTTGCAATGTTGGAAATACTGAAATATAACATAGAGTTATTTAAAAAGAAAGATATTAACGTTTAACATAGTAATTATTTTTGAAAGATCTTAACTTTAGAGCTTCTGACCCATGCCCTTTGGATATCAATTTTTTCAGCAGATAGAATCTACATCCTCGCGTAAATGATATACATATATTCAGCGCATACTATCATTTCACCAAAGCACCCGATAATTTATGGTATGAATAATTCAGAAAAGGTACTCGAAATTATCTGTTTAACAACGCAACTACAATTTTCCAATTAGACACATATTAGTAACGCAATTAAGTAGTAAATCAATGGAACGGGGCACGACATGGGGTCCGGATTAGATCCCATTTTAAATACTAAATTGCTGTGGAATATGAATAAATCATAAATATTTATGCCGGTGCATGAAGCATAGCTCACCTAGCTATATGATTTATTTCATCTTCAAACCCGAAGAAAATGACACCAGGAAACAGCAATTTTTATGTTGCCCAAAGGTCTCCAAGCAATTTATGAAGAAAAGCAACTAACTTTTTGCATTTTGCAGTCCTGGCGTTGCGCAGACATCCAAAAGAGAGTGCGCATGCACGAAACGGGGCCCGTCGGGGGCGGGAGTCCGGCTACGGAGGGCCTGGGTGGAAAAATTTGTCGGCGTGAGTTATGGGGGTTCCGATTTGTATCGAATCGGTCGAAACCGAGGCTGGGGCAATTCGTTTTCGCGCGGCTTACGCGGCTCTGAGATTGGAGTCGCGGCGCTTGTCGGGCTTGTAGGGGGCCCGGGGGCCCGGCAAGAAGTTCGGGGGCCCCGGTCTGTCCAGCGGGGAGCGTCGCGCCGGTCACCGATGGTAGCCGAGGGGCCCCCGCTTCGCGATGTGTCGGGGCCCCAAGGCTCCTCCGCGCAAAAAGGCAACAAGGCAAGTAGCTACACGGCTACGGGACCGATCAATCAATGTTGCCGTCCGACGGTAAAACAATACGATGTTGCCTCCATAATTGACGGGAATCCATCATCCGCGTTTCGCGAACTTCTCCCCGCCAACGGGCCCCGCACCGCATTTCTCTACCGGAATTCCGGGGCCCCTCGCCACATGGAAATTTCATATCCAATCAGACCCGTCGGCATTCTTGACCACCGTTTTGATTATTCCTGTGGATGGGGTGAAGTGAGTCCCCAAAGGGTGGGCTCGTTTTAATAATTAGGCGAGGAGGTTCAGGACCCTTTGGGACTGATGGTGGTAGACTATCTAGCAGATGGGGCAGACTGCATTATGCGATGTTACATTGAATATGTTCAAGATTATTATTAACATGACTTTCTACTTTTTTCTTCTTGGCAGAAACGACTGAAGGAAAAATCTACTTGGAACTCAATGTGTAGAGGATTGTGAAGATTCGAATGATCGAAGGACTGTGAATTTTTGCAGGGCTCGGACGTATCAGGAAATCCACTGTTAGCATGCCAGAAAGGGTTAACAGTAGGTGAAAGGACGAGGATCTCTCGCGATAACGGGGGGGGGGGGGGAGTACCGAAGGCGAAGGCACCGACGCGAAAGAGGGAGGGATTGGTAAGCCCCAAATCCTTGAGCTTAACTAATTCCTGCATGAGTTACGAGCAAGCCACGGCTAATTCCAAATAAATATTCGGAATACAGATTATGTTAATCGCCGTGGATGCAAATTAGACGGCCAGGGGAAGACGAACGTATCCCTCGTCCGCGATACACTGCTTCCCGCGTTTCCAAACCCATTTATTTTTTCCTTATTACCAAAAACTCGATGACACACCGTTGTTCTGTTGTCATAAAAAAGCATCATGAATCTGCTTATCTAATCAATTTTTCATTTGTACCGATCAAGATTAGAACACATTCTACTGCTGGTAATCTTGACATCTTAACCAGCCTAACAAGACGTCTTGCGAGACGCGTTATCGCTTATGAAGATTAATTATGGTTATAATCGCTGTTGCGAGAGATGATTTGCATGAGCAAGTTCAGAATATTGTTATGCGCAATTGTTGGAGAATTACCCTAAATTTTCGGAAAGGGATCTAGAGGACCTCCCAACAAAAATGACCTAATCCATGCTTCTTCACCGACCAATCGAATCGGCTTGAGATTAGTGATTTGCCAATCGCAGAAAACGTCCGGGGTTATCCGTGTCCGAATCCGCGGGGCAGGGTTGACAGTGAATTACTGTCCGTAGTCTGGGTGGTTCTAAGTGGCAAGTAGGTAAGTAACTTGGAAGTTAGAAGGGGGGTTGGCGGGGTTGATACACGCGCGTTCCGCGCGCGTGTTCAAGAGGGAGCCAGCGCGGCGCGGCGCGGTGCGGCGCAGCTCGGCTCGGCGTTGTTCGGCGTGTGAACGCGCGCTTGTACGTACACGTAATGCGGCGTAGCCACCTTTAGCCGGAGTTTACCTTGGTGGTAAACTCTAGTAGGTACCTACGCCGGAAACTCTACTCTAATGCAGAGTAATGTTGATTTATGCCCGCGTTGGTCTCATTCCGCCCCGGAGCCGGCCCACCCCTCGTCCAACCCCCGCGCACACCACCACCACCCTCTCTTTTACCCACGCCTCCGGTTACCTATTCCCGCCGGCCATATTTCACCGGCGCTCATCAGCCGAACAAATATTACGTTTTTCCATTATGCGCCGCCGCGGAGTTCCGATCAGATACCGCGCGGAAACTCTTCGGGACCCGCGATCGCGAAATTCCGCGAGCCGGAGATTACCACCGAGAGCCGGAAGACTACTGTCTGATATACCGGCAAGAATTTTTACCACTGTCGGGGCCCGTGTCAACGGGTGAAGTGTGTGGGAGAACTTTCAATAGCCCTCCTCTGCGAATTTTTATCGAACATCTCTCGTTATGCTGTTTTAATGGCGCTGCTGATTTTTGTGGGACGTTCCCGAGCCTCTTTATTTTTATCTTTTAGATTGGGAAGTTGTGACCTATAAGCTGCCGCCCTTAATTGTTTGTACTCTCAAGGGCCCCCTTGTTGCGAATTGTTATCGAATTTCTGCACTCGTCGCGCTGTCTTAATGATGGGGCTAAAAAAGAATGCTAGAGCCCTCTATATTATATCCATATAAATACGAAGGAGATCATCTTGAAATCTCGTGGAATCGCAACGTCTTTAACTGGAGGAACGAACTTCCTTGACTCCTTCAGAAAGAAAGGAACTCCTGTGTCTCCGGTGTTCACGTATACACCTAGAATTCCGCACCTTGTGTACACATTTATTTACGGTCGCGGCGCGTTTCGGTGCGAGAGTCTACACTCTACCGTACACTATTATACTACACGCGGGCGATTCTGTCGCCTGTGTGCGTTGGATACTACACCCAATAGACACAGACGAGGAGAGCTCCTACGGCCGTGCAAGGATATTCACGGACCCGCAATAAAGCATTTACCCACGCGTTGTGTATGCACATCTATCCTCATCCTCTCCCGCGATATCGTTCGCGTATGCCTTCGTGCATACAATTGCATATCGTCCATCTTGGCCGCACATTGCAAATATGTATGAACCTGGCCTGTTCCTCGTGCCTCGAAAACGGCTGCTCGTGACGCTTGCTTCATATTCGCCTACGGCCGAATCCTCCTTCCCGATAATCGCTTACATAGGTTCGCATCTGTGGCTCACGTTCCTCTTCCTTTTTCGTGAACCAGCCTGAGATCGCTCAATCTTTCGTGGTTTCCGATGATTCGATCGGAGAACGTGTCCTTTGCTATCGGTAAATTGCTGAAAATTCGTTCGCGAGTTCATCGAGTTTAAGCAATTACATTCGCCACTGTGGATTTTATATGTGACAAAATTAAGTCGAATTTCAAATGGCACGTAAATTAAAAGAATTTGAAAAGGGTACGATTTATTAAAAATTGCGAGATAAATGAACGAGAAAGTGCACGAGCCTTACAGTACGTACTCGAGCACGAACACAGAGTTACATCTGCTAGAATCGAACATGTGTTGGATCGAGCATAGTATTCGCAGGCCCGCGAAAATTTGCAAACGGCCCGGATAAGCGTGTGGGATCGCGGCGCATGTTCCTCGAGCGTAACGCACGCGTATCACGGGGCACAATACGCGAGAGGATCGGGGGCCTAGCGATACAAATGCATCAGTTTCACGGCTCGTCGGACAAGACAACGAGATTCATGCCCTCCTCATGCATGAATCAACAACCTTTTCCATATTTACATAACAACGCTTGATTCGCGATGTGCGCCGTGTACACGGGTGGGAGGCAGTTGACAGATTGAGAGTATGGATAGGCTTTATTCTACCGGAGCGGTCGTCCTTCGGAGTGCAGCAAAGAAGAAGCGGAGAAGCGGAGAAACGGCGAAGGGAGAGACGGGCCCCGCGAGCTCTCCACGTTCGAGAGCGAAACACACCAACCACCCCGGCGAATGAAGAGATGGAAGAGAAAGGAGGATATTCCTGCACACCGCCGCCGTGATCTGAATATCGAGCGGACGATGAATATGACGCGAATGTATTGGTCTCGCGCATGCAAAGTCCGCCGTTTTTCTCGAGCGGCCCCGGAATCTTTCCGACGCAATTGTGGCGACGACGTGATCGTCGGCGAACCAAGACGATCCGAGAAGCTGCTTGTAGTCCGCCAGGTGCGAATTTGTCACGAACCGATGCTCGGTTTCTTTGCCAAACGCGGTTCCGACTAAAAGAATTGCTGTGTTTAAAATTGATCGTTCTAGAGTTCTTTCGGATCGACGCCAATGTAGAAAATTAGACTTTGCTAAAAAGACGCCTAGATACAACGTGATCCTGGAATTTTAATCCGACTAGATCTTGCCAGAAGAAGCAAAAATGCCTTGTATCATTCAGGTCCAAGATCGTTCTATTTATACAATAATGGCGGCGTGTTTGCAGCGCCATCTGAGCCTTACAATGCCTGAAAGGCATAAAGTATTTGCAGCTGTCGTAAAAACGTTATTGTACTATCTTGTTTTATTCATCGATGCGTTCTCGAACTTCCATCAAAAATTACAAACTTTTATTTTTTACTTGACTTTTACTTATCGGGACTCGAAATCAGCGATTATTGACGCTCCTTCGAGAGCCAACTGTCACTTCCTGTTACCCCAGAGGGCTCAATGCACTCGGACGTTACTATCGAACGATCTGTGTCCCTTTGAAAAACTGGGGACACTGGGTTCGGGAGAAAAATGCTAATATGTTTTCAGTTTTATACGACAGTGTGGTAAACATCTCGCACTAACCATACCAGTCGGTAAAATGAAGATCCTTCTACTAATGCGTCCAAAAAAAATTCATCCTATCTTCCACAAGAACCAAAAACTTTCGACTAGCCATTTTCTCTTAAAGACCTGCAACCAGCAATCATTGGACCCTTTAAAAAGTCCGAACTGCTACTTCCAACATCTCCGAAGGGCTCGCAGCCCTCGGGGCACGCTATCGAGGAATCTACACAGTTCGAAAAAATTGGGGACGCTGGTCCAAGAGGCACAGTGTCGGGATTAAGGTCTCGATTATATCAGGGAGCGAGGAGTCGCGGGAATTACAAGGCGCGAACGCAGAAAACTGGTCCGATCCGTTCAGCGTAGGGTTCGGTCACGGAAAGGGTGTCCGGTCGATACAGAAAGTTTCTGGCGGACACGCGAATAGTATGGCTCAGCTGTCGCAGAAGCCGAGCTCTTGTTACGTATGCACGTCGGCCCGGGAGGAAGCACTGCCTCATGCAACGTGCTACGTAGCAGAGGCGTGGCGATGAGTTACGTCCTCTCAGAACCTTTGGCTTCTCTGCGACTGCTAACCACGGTCCACCGGGAAGAATTCGGGAACCTCGGGGACTATTCGTCACGACCATTGAACGCGTGTGCAAGATCTGGTGAACGTACCGCCGCGGAACGGGTCGGTTCGGCTGCTTGAGAGATAAATGGGCCTGGACACCTTGCCTGCTCGCTTCACAGAAACTTTGCGTATTTTCGACCGACGCGTCTTTGGGAACCGCTTCCGAGAACGTTCGCCACTATTTGCGTAATAGCGCCCGATGGTCTGCTAGCTGAAAGTATATCGCAGAATCTCCGTAAAATTTCAGGAAAGCGTCTTGAAGCGTAGCTCAGTTATCCAACGCGAATACGTTCACAGTGAAGAAACCATTACAGGAACTATAAAATAATGTGCAGCCGCAAATTCTAAGATCCCAAAGTTATTAAAAATATATTGTACGTCCCTATAACGCTTTCATATGGTCTCATCGATAGTTTCGGTAACTTTTCGGGGGCCTTTGAAGTGGGCCGAGTAGATGACGATCCCACGGCCAATGCAGGGCCGCGGCTAATAGCATAAAGTATACTTCGCAAGACAAAGTACCGCTAAATAAATCGTTCGGGTTGGTAGCCGGACGTGTCGGACACGGGCGCGAAGATTAAGGGGTTGAAAGCTCGAACGCGTATAAATTAGACGGCCGGTAAACACGCCGCTCCATCAACCGGGGCGTTATTTCTTTCATTCTTTCGTCAATGTATCACTATTTCGTTTGCCACGTTCAAACGAAGAGAGAAAGAGAAAGAGAGAGAGAGAGAAATAGCGAGTAACTTGATCGATGACGCGTCGCAGACGAATCCGAGGCATTCGATTATTTTCCAATAGGCAGCAGGTTGCCAGCGAGAGCGGACTCTCTTGCGGCGGATACGGTGGTTAGCCGTCGAAGGACAAGGAGGATGAAGTAATCCTCGTTATGGAACCGGTACGCGTGTGTTTGCTCGAGAGCTCGAGGTAGTATAAGCGACGCGGACCGTGCGCGATCCTCTCCACGTGAATGCTTTGGTGCGTAATTTCTAAATACGTTGTCCCATAAATGGGGAAAAGACCGACAGGCTGTGCGCGCCGAGATATTATCCAATCGTTCCAATTAAGCTAGATTAATTCACAATGTATGCGAGCCCGTTGATCAACGCCGCCGCCGGCCGAAACTACTGCAAAAACCAATTTGACCAATCCTGCCGGAATGGAACGCTCGTGCGATTTTATCGCACGGCCATTCATGTCTTTCCGCGAAATCAATTAAACTCTTTGAATATCTACTATGAATCTTCCTGAGGAGATAGCGGCGATGATCCTTGTTGTCTCTGATCCGTGATTTTACAAGATTTGTTGCCGCTCTAGCCTCGTGTCTGGCTCATTCAGACGTTGCTTTGTTATTTAACATTTTGCAACGTCTGTCGCACGTGCAAGACTAAATTGTTGCTGAATCATGCTCATCGAGATTTGATTAAATCTATAGCTTCGATCAGATGTATCATTTTTACTGTATGTCGTAAGATCTGTTACCTTTGTACCTTTTCGCCCAAAATTGTTTTGGATTTTGCTACGTACCGCTTTAATTGTCCTGTCTGTCAAAGAACACAATTCTTGCCAAATTTTGTTGGAACTAATTGAATTTAGCTGAAGAGTCTAACAAGTCCATTGTCACTATTTTTGCTGAACGCTTCTGTAAGATCTGTTGGCTCTGCATCCTCTTGTCTACGTTTAACAGGTGTTGTTAACACGAAGAACGCAATTCTTGCCAAATCTTGCCATCTCTCATTGAATCCTACTAATTGTAAGTCTAACGGTTCCAAGACTTTATCATTTCCACTATTATTAGTCCACTGACCAATTCCACCATTTCCACTGTCCCCATACTCACCGCCATTACTCAATCCTCTCGCTATCGAACACTCCAACAACCACTCAAATCATATCTATCTAACAAAACACTTTCTCCATCTCCGAAATGACTTTTTAATGTCACGCAAACTGAAAGAGCGCTGTGATAAATCCTGCCTCTTCGGCCAGTGTCAGCCAACACAGACCCTATTGATCCTATTAGAATAAAGTTTCCTTCGCATAATCGTTTAATCTCTAACGTGCTCATAAATATCGGATCAATGACGAAACTTTCTATTTGACCGAGTCCAACGACCCTGGGCGGGTTTTGTCTGACGTCACGGCCGGTAATATTTCAGGAGGGAGGTCGTCCGCCGGCCAATATTCGTCTCCGCGAATCCTCGGAGGAGCTGCACGCTGATATATCGCGGTTTTCCCAGTGCGAACTCCGACGGTTTTCGCGCAAGAGCATCCGGCCGTCCGCGTCCGGCCGCGCGGAAGACGCGGACACCGGCGCGGCGCGGCGCGGCGCGTCGTACGGTCATAAATAGCGCGCCATATTTCCTGCCCCCGTGCCCGCCTAGGAAAAAATACGACGTTTCTCACGCGACATCGGGGCAGCAGGAGGCAATTAAATAAAGGATAATTATAACCGTCGCACTGAGACGCGAGGCTCATCCGCCGCGGCGACGAGAGATCGTGAGCAATCGCTCCGCGACGCCGCGCCGCGCCTCGCCGCGCCAGATTGCTCTCTTTCTCGATCCCCTTCGTGTCTCGCGAAAATTATGGCGCGCGCGAACCAGTGTAATGAGAGCGAGTGGGGCTGAAGAACGGCTAGGTTTGTTTGGAGAAATGTTCTTGGATCGTGTTAATACGCTTGAATTTTATTGTGTGTCGAAACATTGCTTACGACTATCTAATCGATTTTTATTGTCACACGTGACCGACAACATTGTTTTTTAAATCAATTTTTAAGTACAATCTATTAAGTTCGTCAAAGTTTATTAGAATTTACGAGAATATTTAATTATAATGTACGTAAATGTATTGTTTTCGTTTTTTGGTTTGGTAACTTGAAATTGTTAGAATTAGTGTACAGAAAGGGGTTGTTTTGTATTGATTCGTTCAAAGAGAGACATCTAACAGGTTCGTTTTCTGCGGCTATAGATAGCACTGGCCACCATTTTGATTCTTAACTCGCGCCCACCTAATGATGCATCACTTTGACCCGCCCATTGCCATACTCAGCTATCGTGGCATTAATCCTTCTCGCTTTATGCAAGCAATTAGGTATGCATTTCAGAAAACACTAACACACAGAAGTGTAATGCAATATTTTCATAAAAATAGATACATTAATATTGCAAAAGTATGTCTAAAAACTTAATTTTAATCGATTGTGCAATTCGTATCTATTTCTTCAAGGTATGTATATGTTGTACTATATCTTCTCTATTTTATTTATTTCATTCTTAAACAATGAATTTGATTAAAAACCAGACAAGTCATTTATGAGTCATCCCACCCAGCATTATGAATTGTTTCGAGTCTGAAGAAGAAACATTGAAGAAGAAAAATACAGTGCAATTAATGGTACCAATTTTCAATGATTTATAAATTAGGTCCAATCTAGGTTCCCAACAACACTAATCCCTTCCACAATAAAAAAATGAGCATGGTGGATGCAAAACAACTGTATCCAAGAAAGACAGCAATACCATCTCGACACCTAGATACAACCTAAACTAGACACTACCATTCAGACCCAGGAAAACAGCCTGAACACAATCGCTACGGTACGTAAAGGCCTTGGTCCGTCGAGCATCCAGATAACTATAACGACCGTGGTCGCGGCCGTCTCTAAAAGCGGTCCCGTTAGGCTCAGTTACTCGCGCTGGATCCGCGTGAAAAAAATCGTCCGCGGATGGACCGTATCCGGGATGTTGCCTTATCAGTCGGCGGCCTTAGAGGCTGTGTGAGATTCTCGTGCGACCGCGAAAAATGCCCCGAAGCGACCGGTGCCCGGTGTGTAAACGTTCCTCGGGGCCCAGGCTCTCTGACCACGCTCCCGGGGCCCCGTTCTTCGGGCCCCGCTTCTCCACCGGGCTCTCTTGCCACTCCGTCGTATCCTCCGGTGGGCATGGAAGGGAAGGCGTGACAAGACTGCGGAGTAAAAGGAACCAGGCATAGAGTCACCCGCGCATGAGGGTGACATGCTGCCGAGCCGGTTACGGGCCCGGTCTCAGCGCCGATCCTCCGGGCAGGTGAACATACAGTCCGGAACAAAAAGATAGGCCACTCGTCATTTTTATTCGAGCCCGAACACACGCGCAAAATTACGCTCAGTTTGCCGGTCGCGTCTATTGCACATACAGGGTGTCCCTTTTCAAATTTTCCACCCTATTGTTCCTCAAACTATAGGTTGCTTCAACGATTGTTTCACCTTGCTTTGCTTCACTGACCTTCTATTTAGATGGGCGTACTTCAGTGATTTCAAGGTGACCTTTGTGGTTTTTTTTTAAACTGTATGTTTTTATACACGGATACGTACTCTTCGTACGCCACAAGGAGTCTCCTGGAAGGAATTCGAAAGGAATGCGGCAGCAAGCCGTCCGATTGGGTCATTCCACACGAACTTTCGGTTCTAGCCGAATTATTGGCTAAAGTGTGTGACGTCAAAGCATAATCATTGGCTGCGAGCAAGGTCCCCCTTTGCCCCTGTGCCGTCTCGAGGGACTTCTTGCGGCGTACGAAGAGTAGTCTATTCCATCACGACTTGATGGATCTATAATATGTTAGCTTTCGAAACTCATTCAAGGTTATTCAAGGTCATTCAAGAATATTCATCTTGAAGTTTTGCAAAGATTTTGTACAGCACATGTATGCCAACATCGTGAATATTATTCTTGCTACCGATACGTCCTAAGCGGTGAATATTCGTCGCTCGCTCGCGGACAGGTGTACTGCAGCACACTCTGTATACATACCTTGCCTCTTCAGCTTCGGTGCAGAGTGTTACACGAGTACGCAGACTGGTTATTAGAATGTCCAGGGAAGAATGATCTCCGAGCGACCCTGTAATTGGTCCGATACCACTCTGGACTGGGTGTTACGCGTGTTCCCTTGATCGGATACCGGCAGGTGACTACGGTCTCGGGCTAGTTGTACCCTTGCGTGGATCAGCTTCGGTTGACTCGCGGATTGGTTATCGGAGGATGGTCTAGAAGTAATTGGTTGGGTGCTGTTTGCGTTGGGGTTGGCAGAAGTTGTCGCGTGGGGTGAGGCTTGTGACTAGTTGTCTGATTGGTTGAGATTCATAGATGGTGTACCGTGTCTAGGATTCAGGTGCTAATATGTTATGGATAGACAGGATAGACTGGTTTGTGGACAGGATGACTTGGCGTGGCTTGGATTGGAGGATAAGACTAATGTTGATGAATGTTTTAAGTAGAGGATGCTCGAAGCTAGTTGTAATGTAGAGGCTAGCCTGATGATGTTCCTACGGTAGCATTTACTGCTTAAACAATTTTAACATGCTTCCTATCCGGGTAACGTTTAAAATTGAACTAGGACTGAAGAGCTTACAGCCTAACTACAGCTATGAAACACAACCACTGCAGCTTAATTTATTTTTCACAATATTAACAATTGAGTAAACTGTCAGCAGTGTATTATACGTATCCGCATAATCATTGTAGGTTGTACAAGTTGACAATAAAAATGCAAATATCGGGGTTTAACGGGAGCGTATTAAATATATTCACAGGTGGGCAATAAACATGTAACTTGTCAGAAATCAATTACCAAGCGTGTTATTAACGTTAATTCAAAGTCTATCGAAGTAAAAGAAGACACATTCACCCGGGGGCTCGCTGTATGACGTAATTAAGAAGGGGGAAACTTTTTAAAAGACCATAGCCAGGTGTGCCTGGATAGCCATCGCCCCAACCACAATGTATTAAACAAATTACGTTTACGAATAAAAAAGACATACACAATTAGCCTGCTATTACACGAAACGAATACCGATAGACTTTCGTAGCGAGTCGGATATGGAGTCGATCGAGAAATTGTAGGCCGAAGTAATTGAGCTCAGCTGCCTTTATGAGGTACTCCCAGCGAACTGATATCGAATTCCACGCATACTTTGAATGAATTTAACGGAGATTCAAATGTTAATCGTATTCCGTTCCGGGAGAGAGAGAGAGAAAGAGAGTAATTGTTTAAAACGTTCCTGAAATAAGCGGAGCCTGAAATTCAATTTGTCGTTGCATGATGAAACGGTCGTTGGGTATATTACCAGACTGCGGATTTTCTGCATGTGCATGTGGATACTGTATGATACAAGATACTCGTAGAATTTAAAACAGAATTGAAATGATTCTGGATGGTGATAGCGAACTCGAGTGAAGAATTTAATCATCGTCCCTGGTTAAAGATACGTTAATTCAGAAATAATTCTATCTCTTCGGATTAATGCTATTAGCGTCATCTTCGTCCTTTAGCAATAGCAACCATAACGGTGCTTATTTCGGGATATTTCTATTTGATTTCTGTTTCTTCCAATCGATGGGAACAATTTTGATTTTGCATAAAGATCCGCAGTCGAATCATCAGAGCCCACTATCCTTTCCGGAGAACAAGGCAGCCGATAGTCTTCGAACTTTCCCATTCCAGTATCGTTTCAATCAACGCACAAACGCTTTCGAAACGTTGCCATAGCATCGGCAGTCTTCAGGTGGTCGTTGTTGCGCAACGACGAAACCGCTCGATGGCAGTTCTAATCTTCGTATTTCGAAGCGAGACAACGAGGTGTCGGAACGGAACGGTGCCAGATGGTTCTGGCAGAGTGTCGCGGAAACGGTAAATACGGGGCTCGATCATGCTCGAAGCGACGAAGCCGGTCCTGCGTGGACTTTCAGCGTGCTCGGGCGGAGGCGGCAAGGTAACGTGGCGGCTTGTGCAAATTAAACGCGTCATGAATCACGGGAGCGACCTCGGCGCAAATCGCGGAGAGAAGCGGAGAGGAGCGGGTAATCCGCGCGTAAACGCGGCACGCGCGACTATGGGATTCGAATCGGATACTTTCTCGGCTGTTTTCGCCGCGATGGAAATCCGCGATCGGACAAGACGCCGCGCCGCGCCGCGTCGTGCCGCTGCCTGCCCGCCTGTAACGCTCCACTCTCGCGACCTAGAAAATCCCTTTAGCTGGAACAACCGACACTGGCCGCGCGCGAGAGACTTTCGTCATCCATTCTGATTTATGCCGGCTGGATTCTCATGATCCCCGTGTCCCGATTGGCTATGGAACGGCCGCGATAGGCCAATGTGTCGGCAGATTACCGCTCGCCTCGCTCTCGCCTCGCTTTTGCCTCGCGCCGCTCGAACGTTCTACGCCGAAGCGGCCGAGAATAACCGATATACCAACGAGAATTTAACCGTCGCGTGTCCCGGATACTACGCGACCGCGTTAAATCACGGGAAAATCGAATGCAACCGCCATTACGCGGAAGGAGTCCCAGTTAGAGGATGAGCGCCCCGGCATCCTTGACATTTAACGCTCGAGCCGACTTTTTCGTTCCTGCTCGACTCCATTTGTCTGCCATCGACGCAGCCGACAGATCGCTCGCTCGAAAGTTCATCTTTCCCTGCCTGCCAACTCGATTCTCCAGCTAAACTTTTATGATGAATATGGAGAAAGGGTGTGGGATTTTAGCAGGCTGGGATTAGCGGATGATAGGAGGGCTATGAGACGGTGTTAATGCGATTGTGATATTGTCTAGTAAACATTGATGGTGCCGAGTGGAGTCCGAAGCTTAGACGATATCAATGATGACGTTTTTCATGAAGATGGTGCTAGTTGGACACCCAACTCTAGAGGAGCTAGCTACTGGAGGGCTGGGGTAGCTGGTAGCTATGTCAACGAAGACTAGAATAATCTTTTAAGATTAATTTTAATTTTTAATTAAAATCGTTTAAGATCAATCTTGCTATTTGCCACTAAAAATATTAAAGAAATAAGGGTTCTGCTCTAATGATATTGACATAAGGGTTAAAATGGACTCTTCATTTAAGGGTGAATAAGTAAATTGTGGATCTCCAAACATCTTTGAAAAATACCATACACAGACTCGGTATTCCGCTTCCCGAGTAAAAAGTTCATTAGACTGGCTCGGTAGCCGTTCAGTTCCTGTTTGACTTAATTAGTCCTTAAAAACGTGAACCGGCGTTAAGACTCGCATTAGTATTGGCAGGCTCTCTCGTCGACGGTGCTCATCCGCGTGCTGGTCTCGGTCTGCTCCTGACGGATGGTTGTTCGCGAGGACACGTGTTCCGCTCGAAATAACTCTCGCACGCGTTACGCACCTTTAATTACGGCCGGCACGTACGCGCGCGGCACACGCTGGAATCCGCTCGGCGAAAGAGCAGAGGTTTTCTTGCGATTCCCGGGAGTGGGATCAGCGAAGACGGTTGTTCTGCTCGCGTTGTTATCGCGTAACGGGGGCAACGATAATCGAGTAGACGCGGTTGAAAACGGTGTTCTGCTTCATCGTTGACCTTCTTCTCGACCGGTCCACGAGAGCCCTGTGTACTGTACGGAGATCGCAAGTTGCAGGGAATCTATACAATTTGCTCGTTTATTGTTCCAGTTGGTCTTACCTAGACGAGAACAACTATGCTGTCGAACAATACAAAATGTAGATTTTCATGCAAAATTTTTTACCTGAATTACGACAAACTAGGGTGAAATGGAAATTTATTTTCTTTCCTATGTTTAGTCGGTTGGAAATAATATAATTGTTGTTAATATGGTGATTTTGCCTGTGGCAGGCCTGTCGGCACCGAGTCGGGTGTACTCGTCACTAGTCGGTCGCGCTCGGTTTTACATAACGAACTAGATGTTCTTCCTACTTCCTATTGTAACTCGTAGCAGTGAATACGCATCTGAGCACGTTAAGTATCAATGTATTAAATAATAAAGTATTTTCTTTAATTAAGATATAAAGTTATGTTACGTCCCTTGTGGACAGTTAAAACTCCTGTATCTACATATACATATGTATATAGATAAACTATCCAGTGAACTCGAGCTGTTCAATCTCTCACCTCCACACTATTCGTTTGATTTTAACAATAATAATATGTTTAAATCCTTCCAATGTCTTTACTGTTATAAATGACGCCTACTCATCGTCATAAATGCATAAAATCCGCAATCTACAAATTACAGTGAAACGGAGCAATGGCTACCGGGAAGAGTGACCTGCAGACGAACTTATCACTTACTAGATCGTTTACAATAATAACACAGTCTGATGGCGCCCGGCAACTTGCGATCTCCGCACAGTACCTTCGTCTGGAGATTATTCAGGATCCTGGACCGTTCACCGATGGTATCGGTTCTGCGTCGAGATCGTCGGTTTTCTATCGTCTCTTTCTCACTCTCTCTCTCTCCCTTGGCCGCGACAAAGAGGAAATTAGCAAGCCGGTAAACGGTGGATGAATGAATATTAATTTCTCGCCCGAAGGAATGTAAAACGCTAATGCAACGGCCGGAATGAATTACAACTGGCCGGGGCCAGACAGAAGCGCGTACCATCACGGGCCGCGGAGCGTAAAAATCGCACGCATCTTAAAACACGCCGCGGCTCGTATAATTGAATTAAGTAGACAATAACTCATCCGCGGCTACGAGCGTCGCCCGCTAATCCCAGACAGGAGAGAGAGAAGCCTTCCTTCTCAGCTCGAGCGACGGTCAAACATTTCATAAATCCTTGCTCGATCCGTTGACGTGCTTTATGACTCAGCGGATCTATCGGCTGCTATTAGCGGACTGGGTAGTTTTAATGCGAGTCTGGGTCACCGACTGCAGCTACTATCGGTGGATCAGATCTTTCTGGTATCGATGTCGATTCTTGTCGCGGAGGAAATATGACGATCCTGTCGGTTCCTCGAGCCTTCCGTTGCATCTTGTTACTTTCGGCCTCTCACTGCGAGTAGAATCCTTGTTGCCCTAATCTCTTACATCCTCTAACACACCGGCACTCAGAATCGTTACAAAACACGATCTCGTACACTCGTTCCTATCCAGCACGATTATCCTCGCATCACAAAGAGCCCCGATGAATAGTCTCTCTGCTCAGCACAATTGTTATAAATCCCAGCAACCGCGCTATCGAGGAGCGTACCACCTTCCAGGACTAGACCAAGTGCCCGAAGATTTTCCGGGGTCGCTGGCGGATTTCAGAAAGAATCCCGCAAGAAGCGGAACTCTCGGGGCAGAGTATCCTCTCGAGTAGAAAGGTGGTTATATGTATAGGGAGCAGGTTCTCACGCGAGGCGAAAGAGACAACCGGGGAGGGGAAGATGGCGGCCGCCAAAGTCGCGAACCGGTTGGTCTGTCTCTCTAGATTCTCCTAAGCTCGCGCGGCGTTCCAGCGCCCCGGCTAACTTCGATCGGCTAGTTACGGTACCGTGTTTCACTGACCGCGGTCGCCGTTCCACAATCCTCCGGGTTCCAACCCGGAGCTCGTCAACCGGCGAAAAAGAAATCGCTAATTCCGCCAGGAATTTTGTTTACCGACGGCCCCCGGAATCCTGAATCTACGTTGCTTACTCTTCGCCGTTTGATCGACGAACGAATGCTGGTCGACTGTTGTTCGGTACAATGTCAAGGATTAGGACGCTTTTATGCTTTGCAAACCGAACTTATTTCTGTTACAAACTGACTTGTACGTTCTATCGTTTCATGATGGAAGTGTGTCGACATAAGACAGAGAGTAGGGCTCACTAGATAATAATCAGCGATACAAGCGGAGTATTACATTTTTCTTCGCTATTATCGCTGTCCTCTTAATTGATTTCTAATCTTATTGATAGTGGACTCCGAGAAATTGATAATCGAATGTACTATTGGTAATAGAATTGCTTCTCTATAAATACAACGAAGAAAGACACATTTTAGAAGCGTTTATCACTAATCGACGTTCGTATAGAACAACGTTTTCCATCGGAGCTGCGATGAATGATAAGATGAGAGCGTAGAGAAACATCCCATTGTTTCATAGTAGAAACGTTTACACCGAGCCAGCAAGAACAACGATTACCAGATGATCGGCGCTTACATCGGATAGCAATCGACTGAAATGCATTTGCCAATCGGTCAGCGAGAATCGGGCAACGCGAAAACGCTCCAACTAAGAGCAAAGTGGATTTCGAACCGTCGCGAGGCAACTGGCGTCGGACCGCGTTTCGGTTTTACGCGAACCTCGTGGGAATAGAGCGGGTAGCTGGTCCAGTACCAGGAGGATTCTTAATCCCAGAAATACCCTGGAAGTTTGCAGCCGCCGCGCCGTGCCGGTAGCCAAAGCCGGCCGCAAAAGCTCGTCGCGTCGCAAGAACGAAAGCGCGGGAGTAGACGAAGAGCTGGAAGAGGACGCACACAAAGAGAGAAAGAGAGAGAGAGAGAGAGAGAGAGAGAGAGAGAGAGAGAGAGAGAGAAGAGAGATCAACGTGTAAGCTCCTCGGGGTACTTACAGCGTTGCAGTAGTGGTCCCATTGTGCCGCAACGACACAAGTCCCCTCTCCGCCTTCCGGCGAACTTCTCCCGCGCCGTTCCACGGTCGCAGTTCTCGAAGAGCTGACACACTGCCGAGCAGAGCAGAGCAACGAGCGAGAGAGCACACTTACACAGCGGCGCACAGAGCCGAAGAACGACCAGGCAAAGGCATCAGGAAACACCGTGGCCCAGGGAACCACGATCCTGAACCAGCCGGAACAGATTTCGTCGCGGAACAGTCCGATAACGCATCGAGAGACGGTGCCCGATAAACCGAAGCGACGATAGGCCGCGGACACATTCGCCGTCTATGGTGATCGAGGGAGCCGTGGCAGAGAGCCTTGCAGAGCGGCCATAATGCACTGCGGCGGCACAGAAAGGAATAGGTCAGCACGAGGCTTCAACCGGTGACCACTCCCCCTTGGTACCCCGCGCTCATCCACCGAGCGATCACGCTCACTTTACACCTACACCCGGCTCGATGCCTATCCCCACCTATAACCCAACCGCTTCGTTTCACCTGCAGCAGAGTCGCCCCTTTTTTCCGCCTAGAGCTCCGCCGGCTCATGACAATTCTGCCCTCAGGCCATTTTACCCTTTTTCGGATTTGTCGTCGTCTAGGGTGGTGCGCTTCACCCTTTGTGCCGGTAAATTGCACCTTTCGGACCATTTGCGTACATTTTTATTTCTTTTATTGAACATTCAGTTCCATTCATTAATTTTTTAAACATATTTTTGAAGATATTTCTTTTAGACCCGTTATTTTTGCTGATATTACCAATGTAAGTAGAATTAAATTATTAGCTAAGAACGTTCTCCTTGTTTTAATCAGTATTTTTAACATTTGTTTCGATAGACTTGGTCTTGTTCCATTAGTGCATTTGGAAATGTTTTTTCGACGCCTCGAAACAAGGGGCGAAAACCAGAGTTGGTGTGGTCCTCCGTAGTGGCCTTGAGCTGGCCAGTTCACTCTGTTCAGCTATAGCACACCTTGCTATAGCTGGGTAACTGTAGCATCCACCTCCGTAAAACTTTCGATTTTTCTGCCTCGGTGGGCGGTCATCCTCAACTTATGATAGCCATGTTTTAATCAATTTCAAGCATTTATGATACATATAAGTAACTGTCACTTGGAAACAGTGGACAGTTTCACAACAGCAAACTCCAAAATTCCTCGAACGCAACGAACTTCGTAAAAACTCCTTGCCAATCCACAAATTTCTACTCGAATTCCATGTCCATACCGAAACCAGCAGCACACGGCTAAAACGACAAAGTCCCCGGCACCGAACATTCTCATCGATTAGCGAAGCAAAGAGAGCTGTCCACGTTGCTCCACAGAGCCGCATAGCTCAGGGGTAACAGCACGGTACTCGCCGTGAAAAAAAAAGAAAGCAGCATAAAAACCTCGGTGCAAGTAGGCGCTGCGACTTGCGACATACGCGAGCCCATTTCAGAAATGCAAAACGCACATGCACGACGACCACGACGACGACCACGACCACGATGGTGTGCAACGTCGATGTAGTTCCTCGTGGTTGTACGCATCGAGCCGGCGACGACGACGTCCATCGATTAAGAAACCGAGAGAGCTACATATTCAATTTTCGATCCGAATTCAAGGTTACGATAACGAGCTCGTTCCGCGGGAGCGAAATTACGCTCGCCGTGGGGTTTCCACAGTTCGCCGTTCGCCGTTCGCCTTTCGAACAGGCCGACGGAAATGAAGCGATCACGGAGGATTGTCTTCTGGGCCTGCAGATAACAGAGCTCGGTTGTCTCTTTCTCTCGGCACCGGCATTCCGACGCGTTGAGCACGGCCACCGACGCCGCTGGGGGGACACGGATCGATAAAATCTCGAGGAATTTACGGTAAATCGTGCTTAACAACGGGAACACTTTATAAGAACGAGGTGTGTATGCAACCGGAGAGTGCCGTTACACGTTTTGATTCAACGCGTACACCGGCTGTTGCGCTAACCCAGGGTATATCAGTATTCCCTCGATATTCGCGGGTTACACGCACCCAGAAACAGTCTATCGCGATCGTTTTGTCGTATAATCCTACGATAAATCACTTTCTGCCGAGCAAGTGCAGAGGGAGCAGAGATCCTAGCTGGAAGGTGTCTTTGACGTGGAAGGTGCAAGGGGTGAGGTGTAATCCGAGGGTTGAAATCCTTCAGAGAACTATCGTTAACGATCGTTATCCTAAATTGCACTCTTTCCCTAACTACTTTCACCTGGTTGTACGAGAGAAAGAGTTTAGAGCCATTATCTGTCTTTGAACCGCTGTACTCCGTGTTTAATGGACTTGCATGACGGCGGTAGCTTTATACTCCTGCCTGTGCTTTGCGTGGAATATTCGGATTGGAAAATTGTTTTCCAGGTGAAGATAGCCTTCTATTCCGAATTATAACCTGTCTTTTGATAGAAATAACTTTAAGAAGCTGCTAGTCAGAAGCTACCCCAAAAATAATTTTGCACACTTTTGTGAGTCACGTTGGACACTTTTGATTATTGATTTTATAAGAATCTGAAGAAGGTAAAAAATGTTGTAAAAAGACAGTAGTAGAGGGTGCATCCAATTCGTCTGTTCGCAATTCGGAATCGGTCGCGTAACAAGTGAATCCCGAGGATGTTCGCCCGCGATCTCGTTGTTGTTGCAAGTGAGTAATTCCCGGGCACAATCAGTATGCACGTATATATGCCCCTTACAATAATTACTCCGCTACCCGGTTACGTGGAGCCGCGCTCGCGACCATGATAAAACGAGAAACTGGTTCGTGGTCCACGCATGCGATAGAGCCGTTAACGATAAATCGAAATGCGCGAAGCCGGACAGTGGAAGACGAGGACGTGGTTCGGTACCTACGGCTACACCTACACGCTCTTCTGAACGGGTCTCTGATTCGGTTCGTCTGTGCATAGGTAGCCCCTCGTATGTGTATCATCCTCATACGTGTATCGTACTCATACGTGTATCGTACCCATACATATATCGTACCCATACATGTATCATACTCGTATGTGTATCGTCCTCGTGGTATGTGTTCGCATATCGATATCTTTTCCTCTCGGGGGAGCAGCAGGGATCTTCTCTCGGTTCGGGCCGCGTCACTCGGATTCACGTATATCCCCCTTCGTTCTCTCCCCCCCCCCCCCATCCTCCGCCGTGCGTTTCACTCTCCCTCGAACCACCTTAATTAAGCGTTTAAGAGATGAAACTGGTTCCCGATGCTCTTCCTCCTTCTCGTTGTTCTTTCGCCGGCGCGCATATGCTTACGGTGCGCACAGCTGTTGCGCTCGGCTCAGCAAACCGAGAGTTAAGTTGTCGGACTTTTGAGCACCGACGACCCGGCATTTCGATTGTCCTCGAAATTAATTAAACGCTACCACCGCGGTGCTTCTCGATCCCTGTCCCTTTGCTTCGTCTAGCCCGCCGACAATGGGACCCCGTGACGGCAGGAAGCGCGACCCTTCGAAAACTTGAAGTCTGCCCATCAGCGACTTCTGGATCTCTTCTGAGAGCTCCGTCGCGTCGTAGAAACTGATCCGAGTTAAACATCGGTGTAAAACGTACTCAAACTTGGAATTATAACTCCGCCACGTTACACGCGTTTACTTTTGTTAGACATACATACGATGTTACCAATTAATTTGATAAAGCAATGGCCCGATTTCTTTCTTCCAGGCGTTGCGATAATTCCATGTAATGAACAGAGGCGACACTGTAATTGGTAAGTCAGTCAACTGCCTTAATAGCTCGACTAATTGACGCATATTTGTTGCACTATTCTTTGTGCATCGAAGACACGAATGTAGAATAATTTTCTATAAAGACGTGCATAAAATTGGTAAAACAATGGCAGCCTTGTAAATTCTTTCGTCAAAGGCGGAAAACTACGATGAGGCGCGATAAATTCAAAATATAATTATTAGTGTCACAATTAATGAAACGATGTACGTATCATATAATTTGCTCGGAATTAATATCAAATATATAAAACTGACGCTGGAAGCTTTCGTGTATTATTAACAAAGGAAAAGAAGCAAAACTAAAAGACCAGTGCTCATGTAAATCAACTAATGATGCAGTGGTGACGCGTCGATCGGTTCTCCGCATGTTAATAGTTTCTACCGCGAAAATTTATGTTATCACATCATGACAATGTTATTAGCGAAACAGGGACCAGCAACCAGGGATCCCGCATCGGTTAACTGGTCAATTACCATCGTATTTTTTTTCATGTAGTACTTTTCTCATCGTTCGCGAGGTCTATTACGAGGCGCCGTGCCGTATACATATGTGCAACATAATACACGGAATGGGAATACCATAATTAGAACCGGGTTAAGCGAATGCTAACCGCTATCCTCCTTATCGGAGGCTCCCTCATCGGATAAGCTGTTCCAGGGGATTCCCATAAACAGTAGCACCTGCCAAGGCACATAGGAAACGTTACGGTGTGCGGCGTCGTGGATGTGACCGAGAGCGCAACCTGAAGGCGTAAACACTAGTTTATTTCTTATAATCTAATTCCGTCACTTCTTCGACGATCGTTCCCTGTCCTTTTTTCCCCTTATCACTCTCTGCAATAGAGGCCGCATAATTTACCCGGTCTCTTAATGGAGAAAAATGATCTCGCGAGCCACAAGTCCCTGAGCCAGTCCGCGGAGCCGGTACAAGATCGTGTGGTTTAACGATCATTATCGGGTTTTATGACTCAATGAACGTCGAATATGAAGTGGTCGTTCGAAACCGGCCATTAATTGCTCGTTAAGGAAATATCGGACACCGGGAAAGGGATGGAAATCTCGTATACCGACGATCTTTGCCCGATCAGTGTGCAAATTGCCCCCGAATATCCTTCCCCCCATTTCTTATTTCAATCACAGTTCTGACAATGATAGTTGAATCTCCGAAGACCAAGCAGTTAGTTCTCTCCATAACTAACAGTATCAATTTTATTGCAGTATCAAATTATAAAAATTATTTTTCTCCTATGTATCCTGGTAAGAAAATATTAATTTGACGGTGTTATGTAACAAATTAAAAATCTCAAGCTATTATATCGATCCTAGATTTTTAATTTGCTAAACAACACCTCCAAATTAATTTTTTATTAATAGGACAAATAGTAGATTGTGACTTCGTCAGCGGTGGAAAATTAACAAAAGACAGTCCGCGGGTTATTATTAATTTTGAAACTATGAAAAGAAAATTGTTCGTGTCCTGCGAACTGTAAACGATCACCGATCCGATCGAGCATTAATTAGCGGTGTTCAGCTGAAATTTGAAATCGCGAGCGCAGCTAGAATATCAGTTTACGGGAACTTTTATTAACCCCCGCCGCGACGTCGCTCGAATGATTGAGCGCCCGGCTCAAATTTCAAGATTCTCCAGTGACCAAGTGCTTCCCTCTCGCAAAACGTACTTTATCCAAGCTTCAATCTCGAAACACTCGAGTTTCTCGAGTTGCCCCGCAACAGTATCGCACGCGGATGAATAAGTACTCGGTTAAAATATCAATCTTATCGAGCTACTTGAATACTTCGAGTGCTGGGATACTTCAGACAGATCCGATCGAATAAATCTTCCTTGAACTTTCCAGCCTGATGGTCCGTCAAGCGGCACAACAGTATGTTCTCGTTACATATCATCAACTCCGGGTCCACAAGGTAACCAGCGACGAGGGGTGGGTCTAACTTTCATTTCTTCGTTATGAATTCATATCTATGTATGTATATTCCATTATGATACCATAGCTTTTCTACATTTGGAGCGTGTATTCATTTCCAGGAATGTTACCATTTGCTGCCGGATACAGGCACATTCGTTCGTTCGTTCGTTCGTTAATTCATTTATCCTGGCTTTTTGTGTGCGCATTTTTTCCCCGAGACATACTGCGACACTAAAACCGATTCCAAAGAGCAAACAGGACTCTCTCCGCCCTATCCAAAATATAATTATTTGCCGAGGGAATTAATGTTAACTTGAAAGGATTACCAGCTGCCCGCAGAGAAACAAGTCGCGGGTGCGATAAATATTCCAGTTAATACAAATTAAATTAAAACGAAATTGGCCGAGCATCCGCTATCGAAGAGACAAGTGGAGCCAGGAGTAGACTGTTTATCGAGTATCTTAGCTCGAGCTCGGTGGAATAATTATTCGCGACAGAGAAGGAGAAAGAGCGAGAAAGAAAGAGAAAGAGAGAGGTAGAATCGAGGCGTACAGGTGTTTCGGTGGTCTCATGTTAATCAGACGAGTGTCCCATCGTCCTGCGCAACGAAAGCCGTATGCAAAACGCAATATTTTGCATGGCAGGACGGTTCCACGCGACGCAGGTCGCCGATAAGGCCTTTCTGCACGGGCCACGTGCTCGTTCGCCACTTGCTCCCTGCGTGGACGCTATCAATGGAACAATTCTAATTAGAAGCAGCGTTCCGTTGCGCAATTCGACTTTCAAAACGAACGCGAAGCGCCGCACGGCTCCCGGTCTCTTCTGGCCAGCAGAAGTTTCCCTAATCGGCGAGGATCCCTCGGCGGCCGCTAACGAACCGCTAATTATTAATGCCCAACAAATTGTTTTGTCTACATCTCGGTAATTTATCGCGTATCCGCGCTGAGCGATGCGCGCTTTAATTGCTCGCGTTAATCGCTCGCGATCCTATCTGTACGGTTCTACGGCGCGCGTTCTCTGTTGATATTTGGGACTGGCACGCTCGCTATTATCTCTCTTCCTCTTTAATTCTCTCTCCCTTTTTCTCTCGTGCTCGCGTTTTTTTCAATATATATATATATGAAAAAGATACATTACTTTTCGTAACGGCGCGCAATTAATCGGACACGCTCTGTTTCCCGCGGTATCAATTAATGCGAACACTACGATACCCGGCCGAATAGCCGGAACAGATGTTTAGCGTTGTGTAAGCCAGTCGTTGCTATGTTCGCGAGTTTGTTGCGAATCGTATCAACGATCCGATGCGATAGCTATTTTTGTTTCTTTTTCGCAGCGTCCCGTTTTTCTTTTTTATTTTTTTTTACAGAATTCTCTGTCGGCATTGTTGACGATTACATTGTATTGTGGGCTCTTTGTTTCTTAAATTGTAAATTGTACCTACACGCTGACGTAATTTGTTATCCTCTTATTCAATCTGAACATCCACCCACTCGTCGCTGCCATCAATCACAGTCGAGCGAAAAACGATTTTTCAGTCGCCGGCAGATAAGCCGGCGAAGAATACAGCCGACGGTAACTAACGCAATTAAGCGCACCTAGGAGATAATACTGTTTCTAGAGTCGGCGGGATTGCGTGCAAGAACATCAAGACGTGTATCTAATTAATATTTCTATTTACATTTCCAGCTTCGAAAAAACTTATCTGCGTTCTCCGGTTACAAGAAGCCACTTGGAAGTTTATTACCAGAGCCAGATTAGTGATTTATTAACTCGAGATCGAATCTTCTTGCTGACTTTGTTGTTGTTGAATTTAACATAGCTGCACGAAGAATGTTTTTTCTTCCGATTTTTATGGTAAGCAATTTTTAAAAAATAGGGCTTGCACCAGCATCGGCCAAACTGAAGAATCCATTTTGGGAAAAAATTCCAAACAATACATAATTGCGTTCGGAACCAATCATTTCCCAGAGCACATATCAAAAATACAAGTAAAATTCCTTTTATTTGCAATAATTCCACCCTACCTCAAAATCAGCAAAAATTTTCAAAAAAATCATTGACCAGAGCATACGAAACGTCCTCCGACAAGTAATTTAACGCGTGGCCCTGCACCTGCTATATTCCGGTCCGCAATCAGAGATCTACTTTTCGCGAGTGAGAGAGAAAAAAGATGGTGGACGCGAGAGGCGCGATGGAGGACGCGCGACGTGTAGCGTCGCGGCTAGAGTCATATACGTGGCTCTGGAGCGGAGCTATTAAGAATCTTCGTGTAGCTAAGAATCGTCGGCGACACCTTGAGTATATTCCGCGGTGTACGATGTAATCTCTGTGTGCCATCGCGACAACCCCGGAGCTTAAACTAGGCACCGTGTAGCCCGATGTCCGGTGCCTCGTACGGTGTTCCCTCCTCCGGTGTTTCTTCGTCTCGTTCTCGTTCGTTTCGCCACGCTGGCGAAGGTAGTGACATCATCAGCCACCTATGTCCAGCTCGCGCCCCATCCGGCAGTCCGGGCACGTACGGTTTCGGACAAAACGAGCATTCAAACAAAAATATTGTCCGTCCGTCCCCGGGTTGAACTTATAAATCAAACGACGGACCAACAACGGAATCGCCGGTTCTTCGTTGTTGACCGTCCATTATCGTCCTGGGCCGTGTTCTTCTGGTCTCCACCCGAGGAGGACCTGGACTTTTCATATCCTCTCTGCCCTCCCACCCTCTCTCTCTCTACAAGTTTAACGTTGAATTTATAAATAATGCTCTTAACGAACGTGGGCCCTGGGACCGTTGTCATAATTCAACTTACAAATGAGAGTGGTTTCTTCGTGTCTTATCCGTTCCGAGTCGAATTCATTAATCGATCACGGCTAAGCGATATCTACTTACACGCGGCTCTCTTTCTCTTTGGCTCTTCCTCTCGTTTTCCAAACGCGACCCTCTTCGTATACACCCCCTCATCCTCAGCATTTCGTTGTACCCCATTCTCGAACTCGTCCTCGTCCGGTATCGGTCTTTGCTCCGTCTCGTTTTGCTCTTGGTGTCGTCCTTTTCTTCCCGTCCGTTTCGCGTCCGTAAATCATCGACGCGAGACGTACACTTAATCGTTTTAGCGTAAACGTCGCCCGGTTTCCGATCCGCCCGGACCCCACTATCACCGTGATTTACGAGTTATCTCGAAACTGGACGCTAAGCTTTTCCGAATAATCCCCGGCGCTGCACACGGTAATCCCTTTCGTTCGACGTCCGTCAAATCACAGACGCCGGATCACGCTCGCGAATGGGGTGAGAGCCTCGATTCGCTTAGGGGGGTTGTAGAATGGCGTCGCTACTCCAAACAGCACGAACAAGAAATTGTCTTCCGCAGAATATTAGAAGACAATGTTAATAAAGTTCAGCAACTACAACAGAATTGATTTACCTCTCCTTGTACACGTTAATAAAATAAATTGTAACGGATGTACAAACACAACGATAAATGAAAAAAATTTTTCATAGCATTTTTGCAACTTCAACTCGGCAACCAAGGGCCAGGGAATGAAGTCTGGACTGTTTCTAGCAAAACAAATTTTTTTTTTAACATTTACGAAATGAACGATGGTAAGGTCTCGCCACCGGTCGCGACTGCCGAAATCGTGATCGCGAGAGCACCGCGACTGTCCTGGGAACAAGGTTGTCCCTGGACAAGCACGCTTCTGGAAACGTCGGAGCAGTGACCTTCGCCAGCAGAAAGGTCGAATCGTTGTACCGTTACGGCCGGTAAGTGGCTAGCTCATTTCGACGGATTTTTTTTCTGTGCCTGTTTCGTCTCTTTACGACTGCTCGAATTTATGGGAACGGTCGTGGTTAAGGTCGTTTCCGTGCATTAACTCGCCAGGTAGGACAAGAGAGCGAAAGAGAGCGAGAAACGGAGGAGAAAGAGCAGCGTGTACAGGTGACGCAATTGCGGCCGACCTTGCTCCAAAAACATTTTCACACCCTCGTAGCTACCCCCCGAGCGGACGGTACCCTTGGTGCTCCCTCCCCTAACTTCAGCACAGTTGTGCGTCGTCCTCTGTCCGGCGCGCCTCTCCGGGCCACAAAGGAATCCATTGTACTTTCAAACGAACCGATTTGAATATTTTTTTTCCTTCTCCTCTGTCTCTCGGTCTTTCTCGCCGCTATGGCTAAGGTCACTCGTAGGCGACACGGTTTTCGGTTGATCCGTGAAGAATGCGGGGAGCCGCCGCGCGATTTCAAGGTGGAGGCGAGAGGAATGTTCCGGGGGCCCGGCCGAGGAATCGCTGTTGCTAAACTCCCGCCCGGAGCCCGTGTTTACTCGCCGGTTGCAGTTTTTGAGCGGAGCACGCCGATTTATGTCCCCTAATTCGGGATTTATTCGAACCGAGCCGGGCCTGCCGCCGCGGCCGCGCGAAATTGCGAGACGGCCGATCGCAGAAACGCGAAGGCGTTTCAATTATTAACCGAACCACGCGCACTGTAAATCGCCGTCCCCGCGAAGACGGATACTTTCAACGCCGGAAGGAATAATTCCCACCTAATTGCGGCCGGCTCGCGCCGAGAGCGGAACACGATTGTCCAATATTTCAGCGATTTTCGGAACCGGACGCCACCCTTACCGATCGTAAGTTCCTCCTACAGACTATTAACACTGTTTCCACCGGAATTTTATGTATATGGAATTCCTCGAAATTTCAGATATTTTTTTGGATATTCCACAATTGCAATTTTTCCAAACTTTCTTTTCCCATGTCGTGTAGTAAACTATTTATTCTGGGGTAGTTGATCTAATTATCTAGGGGTACTTGAGTTTGACATTGTACGTTTCATTTTGGATACGAAACGACGTTGGTATACAACAAGCTTGTCCCCGTACAATTCAGTTGATGCTCAGCGACTTAGGATCCCTGTACAGTACGCGAGCCGAACCGATCCACCACGAACCGCTGAAAAATATCGTAGATACCGGCCGAGGAGTTGAAAACTGCTTTGGAAATTAATAGGCCGGCCATTAATCCGAAATATCTGTTCTCTCGGGCGAGAGAGCGCGTGCTCTCTCTCTCTCTCTCTATCGCGGGCGGCCGCTCTCTCGCGTGATACATTCGCAGTTTAACCACCCGATCATTAATTTACTTACTTTATGTAACCGGGCTGGCGAGCACCGACGAGCATATATTTCTTGCCTGAAATTATATCAACCGGTAAAGAGCCTGGAGACTGCTTGTCAACCGAGCTATGCGACCGGCCCGAGCGTTACGTTTATCGGCGCCGCAAACAAAATATTCAAAAGTATATTTAGCCAGGCGCAATAAAATTGAAATATCGCCAGCGCCACGGAAGAACATGGTCCGGGAGCTACCGTTGCCGCGATTTCCTGGCTCTCTCTCTCTCGAAGAGGAGGCGGTTACACTTCTTCGAGGCTGTGCCAGCCGCGACGTGAGCCGCACGTGCTGCGATCCGACGGCAGCCATAACTGCCGAGAGCATGGGACGCGTCGTTACAACGTGAGAATTTCAGTCGTCCGACAACACTATGTAACATTTCGGGGATAAACGTGCGCGACAAACAATCCACAATATATGAAGCCCTAAATTTTCCCGGTCCGCAATCTCTATCTGGTCCGGAACCTCAGAATTTTAAGACGAGGGCTCGGTTGCCGATGTCTGCCCATGCTGCTACCCTTTTTGTTTTTAAGAAAAAGAGCAGCTACGAGGCGTGGCTGAATTATTTACGGGAATAATTAAGACAGGTGATGTATGGAGCCTCGAAATTGTCTATTTTGCAATCTCTATCTGCTAGAGAATCTTAGAATTTTGAGCCACAAGCTTGTCGAGTGATGTCTCTTTCAGCGTTTTCTGGAGAATGGTCTGAGAAAATCATATTCGACGAAGTTGTAGACGTTTCATGAAAATGTATGTTTGTGTGGGCATTACTTGAATGATTGAGACAACTTATCCGCCGTATATCAAGCTTTATCTTGATCTCTATCTGGTCGAAATCGTCAGAATTTTAGATCTCTCTTTCAGCGATGTCCCTTTGTGTCGCCATATTTTTCTGTTGTAGGATGAGTTATGGGGTGTGTTTGAATTATTCACTGGAATAATTAATACCAACAATCCGCGATTAAGCTTCAGTCTGTGTGTACGAGAATCTCAGAGTTTTTCGAGTCACAGTCCCGTCCAGCGATGGTTCCTGGGGTTGCAACCCTTTTCTGAAGAAAGTTTGGGGATCGAGCATATTCGACAAAGCAATAGATGTTTAATGAAGACGCATCGTTCCGCGGTAGTAAAAAAGAAGAGTAACGGGGTGTGTTTGAATTATTTACAGGAATAATTAAGAGCACGTGCAAGTACCGGGCGCCGGGTCCGCTCCGCGTGATATACAGTGGCCCGGTTTGAGTTATCGAATTCAATAGGAATACGCGAATACCTCGCGGCCGACTGGAAGATCGGACGAATTTATGCGAGCAACGCGCGGCCGCGCAACCCCCGACCGCCATTTAAAAATACTATCTGCCCGGCCATTTATCAGGCTTAACTGTGTCTTGAAACCGTTACTTTTTATTGAATAACGTATAACACCTGTGAAAACACTTGATTCACCGTTCGCCGATATACATCGCGGTTCCGCGGTGTTAAATTCGGGGATGGATACGCGAACATTGGGGGTTGGAAAATATAACACCAATTCTGGTGAAAAATCCCGAGAAGGGGCGGCTCGGTTCCCGAATTAACGGATGCTTCGATAAACGAAACGAGATTTGCATTTTTGCGATTAAACAGTGCACGGACCCCAGAAGCGATTGCATTTTTCCATTATATGTGTTGTTTCGTGAAATCGAAAATCTATACGCCGAAGATTACTGCAGAGATTAACTGAAGATACAATTTAGGATACAGATTAGGGGATACGGTTACAGAAAACTCGGATAGGTTATCGTTGGAACCTTTGCACTCCAGAACAATGGAACACGGGTTCAAGGGGTTGATCAGCGGCCGAGGGTGCAGTCTTCGGTAACAAGACCGTGGTTCTCTGATAAAGCGCTCGCAATCTCCAACCAGAGTTGATCCAAGAGGTCGCTGGACCCTTCATCATCCTGGGTTTGTTAAGTTTCGGGCATCACTTATCTCGCGTTGCCCGCGGCTACTCAGTTTTAGGGGTTGCGACGGCCGAAACGGAAAATGGAAGGAAAAGGACCTAGAAGTGCGTACAAGTGTGCGTGCCCCGGACGAATTGGGGATGATCAAGTGTCCCCGGGAGATAAGAGCTGGCTGATTGGAGCTGTACTTTTATGTTCTTCAACTTTAGTTGAAAAGAATTTCTACGACTCGTCCCCGTGTAATCGGCACAAAATAAAATTAGCATCGAGCGGAAGTCAAAGGTCCGAGCGTCAATCGGAAACAGAAAAGTGCATGGTTTCTGCGCGTCTTTCCCATCGAACTTCAATTTCGTCCCGAACCCCTACGTGCTGTTCGAATGGGGTGGTAAAGGGGGTTGGAGGGTGTTGTACACGAAGGGGTAGAGGGACAGGCAGAGAGCAGGAGGCATCGGGTGACGTCGCGACGCCTGGGGCTCTGCGAGCAAGTTCTCGAAAGTGTCGGCTAAACTGATATGAGAAATGGTCGCTTCGTGTTGCCCGTGGGGGATGAAGGAACCCGACTACACGCCTATACGTTACACGGTCGGGAAACGTTCAGGCAGCTATCTCTCTCGTGCGTTCCGAAACCCCCTATTCCGATACGATATTTGCGACGATACAGGCTGCCCGACCGAGTTACCGTCTTACGCCTCTTTGCGAGCCGATCTCCGCCCCGTTAGGAATTCGCAGAGCGGGAGATTTCGCAGCGAGATCTCTCACTCGCGAGGATCGTGCGGAGGAATATTCGCGCGTCGGTTGATCCGGTAACTTATTGTCGGGATGAAACGGTTCTGCGACCCTCTTGCTCCGGAATCGCACCGCAGGGACGCGCGCGCGAGGCTTCGCCAGGGGAGGCAAAAAAGTATCGCGTTGTCACTTTGACAAACTAATTACGCCGACACACATAGCGCGGCGGGGGCCGGCAGAGAGAAAGAGAGAGAGAGAGAGAGAGAGGGAGAGCCGTGCAATCATCTCTCCCGCAGTTGCAAAGGGACGGTATACATTTTAACAGGGGCGGCGAATTAATTCGGAACTGTAGTTTAATCCAGTTGCAAGTGCTGTTCGAGTTGCAATCTCCGGGATGCGCGCCCGAAATATTCCCGGAGAGTAGCGGCGCGGGGTTTTCGAAGAACATTTTCCTAAAAATTGTTCGGATGACGATGGCCCCGATGGGGCCTGGGAAAATCGAACCAAAAGCGCTCCAGTATTTTGTGGATCGATTCTTCGGAGAAGTTGTTGCGAGGCTAGGAGACAAACTCCGAAGAAAGGATCGAGCCTGGCGATAGAGGTTCGCTGATTCCACCCTTAAGGGATGCCGCACGGACCCGCGAAAGGGGTTACGAGGCGTTCGAGCGGGAAGAGGACGAGGAAGAAAGTCTAAAGAGGGTTGTCTGGAGGGGGCAAAGGAACGCTTATCACCGGCTGCAGCCGCACCGACCGTCGGATCCTTATTTATGGTCCCCGTCAGGCGTCGGTGCGGTACACACCACCTATTTCACCCCCGGGCCTCGCGATACCGAACTCACTTTATTTTCGGGCCGGGTTCTCTTCCCCCCCCCCCCCCTTTTTCCCGGGGAAAATCGAAGGCAGCCGGTTCTCGGCCGGGATCGATCCCGGTGACAAAACAACGCATTAAAACGCGCTGGAAACACGCCGAAGGACACACACACCAGCCGTTCTAGCTCGGTGATTTAAGGAACGGCCGCGGGTAGCGAACAGGCTCGGGCCCCGTTATCTCGCGTAACACCGTCGACGGTGACAAGAAACGCGTCCGTAAGAAGAGGAAACGAGCAAGATTAAGCCCCAACAAGCGTCCGTTGGCGCGGCCAAGATGAGCCCTCGGCTATTAGGCCCGCGATTATTTACCATTTGGCACGAGTCCTGGTTTCGCGGGCAGAGTCCGCGAGAAAAGCGTACACACACCTCTCGAGAGGAGCAAGCAGCCCCGGGTAACATTTATCGCGGGGTGTTATTATGCCGTGGCGCGCGAAGCGTTACAAGCGTATCACGTCCGGCCGGTTATAGTTCTTCATTAACGCCGGCCGTAAAACACCGGTTTGACAGACCGAGATACAAGGGAAAATTGATGTAAGCTGCCCGGGCCCTGAGATTCGTTCCCGTAATTGATATCTATACATACAACGCGCGCACGCTCGCGAGAGTGAGAGAGAGAGAGAGAGAGAGAGAGAGAGAGAGAGAGAGAGAGAGAGAAAGAGGCTACGCGAGATCAAAAGGGGGAAGCAAAAAAGAAATATCGCGGTGGTTATCGGGTTGATCGCGGGTGAAACCGCTTCATGGCGTGCGTTCACGCGAACACACCACGTGCACGCGTTCGTTCATTCTATTGCCCGGCGGCGGGAGTATCGTTGAGCAGTATTGAGCATAGCGAGTTCGCTTCTCCGAGGAATCAGGAATATAGGTATCACAGGTGCGGCGATTTTTCGAACGGGTACTGCACCCGGCCAGCAGCCATCACTCTGTCGCACGGCGGAGCATGTGCACTGAGCCAGCGTTTTTGGCGGGAGGGTATTTTTCGCGACGACACCCACGGACGCGGCCGATTCGATCACTCTGGAGGTCTATGGTTACCCTGTCTCGCGGCGGGATCGTCCGAGATCGTCCGGGATCGTCCGGGATCGTCGTGATACCCGCGCGATACGCATAAGTATCTGAGAACGATCACTTACCGTAGCGGCAGGTCGAAGGGAGTCAACGGAAGCGGAGTGCCGTCTGCGGAATGCTAGTCCGCGCCCGTTTCTTGTAGCTCATGATAGCGGTCGTGGATCAGACCGGAACCGGCGGCTGCATCCGGAAGTCTCGTGGCGGCTGGCTGGCTCCGGGACGTCGCCGAGCGGGTGTCGAGCGATCTCGGGGAGTCGGTAGTCGGTTCGACGCGGGTACGACGGCCGGGTAAGCTGAGAGATCGGAGGGTGCCGAGGCGACGGATATTTCCCGAACGGGGAACCCGGGGGTTCCGAAGTCGCGCGAAATTCGAACGAGAAAATCGGCGGAGCGGCGCCGGAGAGAAGACGGCCTGGCACGAGATCTCGGAAGATTTTGGAGCCGAGTGAACACCGAGGAGAAGGCGGCAGCGCAGGATCGGCGGCTCTCTCCGGAACGATAACGCGGGTACGAGGAGCCACGTGAAGTCGAGGGCTCTTGGCGGTGTCCACCTCCTCGCGTGTATCGCGGAAGGCTCGCTTTCGAGACGTCGGACGCTCGGTCGCTCGGGTGACGCTCTCTCGCGGGCCAAAGCAAACTTGTCGGATGGCAATACGTGAGTTAAATGTTCACCGCGGATGGTTTACGGCCCGATAGTCCCCACCTCGTACCGCCACGCGGCGCTGCCTCCGTTCTCTCTCTCTCTCCTCGGTGGCACTCCGCCTCTCTCTCGTTCGCGTTTTCGTCCCTGTCCAACCGGCCAGAAATTCCCCGGGTGTCTCGCTCGCGCCCGGCACCGCTCGTTTCCTCTCTTTCCCGCTCAACGGCACTCCGGTCTGGCCCTCGCGCTCTCTCAGCCCGTCTCGCTCGGTCCCGTGGCCCCTCGAACGCTCCTCTCGGCTCCTCTCGGCTCCGCACCCCGTCCCGGCTGTCCTGCGGCCAGTGCAAAGGCGGGGAATCCGGCCCGTGGGCGCGACAAAGAGAACCGCCGACAGAGAGAGGAGAGCCGAGCGTGAACGGAGATCGCGCGATTCCGGGGCGCCGCGATCAAGACGGAGACGAACGATCCCACGCACACACACACGGCTAGCCGCCGCCTGTACACCGATGAGACGGGGATTTATATGCAAGGGCGTTGTTAATGGCGGGAGGGGGATCGGCGTAGGGTATAGGCCTGTTGTCTCTGTCCCCACCCGTCTCCCTCTCTCGCTCTCTCTCGCTCGCACTCCCATACACGCCGTCTTCTTTAACCTCGTTACTCTTCCTACCGGCTATCAGTTTCGTCTTTGTCGTTCCTTGGTCTATCCTTATTTACGAGAATCGGCGCTGGGTGTCCTCTTTCGTCGACTACGCTCGGCCACCTCGTTCTAGCCAACGCCGCCGGTTCCTCTGTCTTTGTCTTCGCATCCCTACCACGCGTACCCGCGGCTGGGTACTCCGTCCTTCTCGCGGCGTTGCGCGCCGCCAGCCTCGTACCCGCTCTCACGAGGATGGCCACGGTGACGTAAACCCGGCCACGTGACCAAGCGCGGGCCAATCCCGCCCAGCCGGTTTGAATCTCGCGGGCCAAGGCAGACCCCACCTAGTGGCCCACCTTCAGGCCTGGTTATCATCGCATGCACATGCAGGATTGAGCCATTACCTGGTGCTTGGCGTTATAGGTATAATTATATAGCGTCGCGATACACATCGAGTAATGGTGATTTGTGGCCGCTCCTCCGCACACATGCTCGGATTCTCGGTGCAACCACGTGGTCGCTGTACCCTGCGCACCCGCTCCACTACCCGACACTCCCCTCTTCCTCACCCCTGGACGATGTGCCTCTCTTTCTGGCTCAACTCCTTCTCCCGCCGCCGCGCCGCGCCGCGCCGCTACCGGAGACTCTACGGTCGCTGCGCGAATTATCGACGCGCAAGGAGTATGCGAATTTAATTACTCTCTTATCTCGTTCGGCTTTCCTGTTTTCACGCAGACGCCTCGCGCTGGACCTGCCTCGTACCGCAACCTTCCTACTCTCTTTCGTTTTTCTTTTTATCTACCTCCCACCCTCTGCACCCCGCCGCTCCTTGTCCCTCGACGTTCACCTTTTGCTTCCCCCTTTAATTGCACGGATCTCCGGCGAGCATCGCGAGATAAGTGGAGATTTGTTAATCGAGAAATTAACGGTGCTCCGACGGTTGATAGATCATCTCGCGGGCCGCGCGACCGGATTCGTCGCATTCTTCTAATTTGTACCCGCTGCCACGCGAGCCTGCCACCCGGAGATTAACGGGCACGAAGGCCTGCCCGTTCCGCGGGGTTTCGATCCAAATTTCTGCACGTTTTTAATTGGTGAATTTCATTCGTTTCCTTCCTTCGCACCGTCCTTTCAAGTCATTTGAAGATCCTTGTAGGCTTGCACTAAAGTGCGGTCATTTTAGATTTCTTCCCTGTATGAATGTATCTTTGTAATTCCAATAATTGTAACAAAAAAAATTTGAGACTGGTCATCTTGACCGGCAGTGTTGAAAGAACCAAAAATGGTACCTAACGCTGAATGGTTCTAAAACAGGTAACATTTTCGGATGATTCTAAAATAGACCCCATTCTTGAAAACTTGAAAATTGAATTTCCTGTAAGAAAATAAAACTTTTTGAACAATTTTTATGTTTCGACACTCGTTAATTAAATTGGTAATCTTCGCGGGTAAAGGCAGTCCGTGATCTTATAATCGTATAATAAATGTTAAGTGGCCGGTAAGAAGTGTCCAACGTTAGGGGGAATTCCCCTAACTCGGAAAGTCAATTCACGCGTCGCATTCGCTCGAATTCTCCGGTAGAATGAACTCGCGTTGAAATTGTGTTTCGCCAGGCGGCCAATTCCAATTCTGGCAAATTTAAATCGAGCCCGGACCTACTCGGCGAATTTAGAGTCGGCGGGTACACCGTGTGCGCGGTCACGGCCGATGGGTAGAGGGGCGATTCTGATGTTCTCGCGCGAGTACCTAACCCGTTGCCGAAAAACTCGCGAGATATATCATCCTCGCGTTCCGTTCGTCAGCGTGGCCGAAGAATTTAAAAGCGGTAGGGCAACCCGTGGCCCGACCCACGCCGCCCTTTCTCCGGCTCTTCGTCGTCGGCAATGAACAATTTTTGAAGAAGATACCGTTATTATGGCGCATGACGCAACGAATGGTATCGACAAGCCCGATATATTGGACGATAAATAATGCCGCGACGTAAAATCAATGAATCGTAGCCCCGGCTCCTCTCCTTTCCGTTTCGCGTATTTGTTTCGCCGGACAATATTAGCTCCGAAAAAGTCCGCAAAAACACGCGAACACGCGGAATAAATATAAACGGGCCGCTGCCGACCGAAGCCGCTTGACAAAAAAAAAACTTGCACCGCGAAGATATATCACGGGTGCCTTTTATTAGTCCCTACCGAATTACATGGGACTATCGCTCTCGCTTCCTCCCGCGCCGTCACAATTTCAACCCGTGCACCTGATGCCGTGTATATCCGTCAAAACTTGCAAATGGCACCCGGAATGAAGAGCAAGGTCCATTAAGAAAAACCGTTCCAAGGGTTGAAGTCGCAGGGAGCACTCACCTGTTTCCGGTGGTGTTTCGTGACTCAAATTAGTTGAGACCAGCACCGTGTTTTCTTAAAATCTTACCGCTTATTTTTAAAATTATAAAAGTGCTCGTTACAAATTGGTAGATAATTTAGAATTGATCGTACCATTGGAAATGTAATTGGAAAGTAGATTTATAAAAAAATCTTAGTTCGTTAGAAAATTTTTTAAAAAGAAATAATGTTTTGCATTATGATCTCTAATGTCCCGTGCACGTGTGTTAAAAGTCTAGAAATAATATTCAGAAAGAAAAGTGGAAGAATGAAGGACTATTGCAAAGTATCAAATGAATTGTCCTATTGGAAGAGAAGCAGTAAAAGGATAAAGCGGTTAGGGTGCACCGGCCACGTGGTTTCCGGTATGTTCGGGGCGGCTTAGGTTGGGTTAGAAGGTCTAGGTACGTGTTCGCAGTTTGACGGAATGTTATTGCGGCCATAATCGCAGGCGCCAACAGGTGCGAGCTTGCACAAGCCTACCTCCGGGTGTATTGGTGGGCTCGTAGGAGTGTATCGGTGTGGCCGGGGTATACCTATATTACCGCCATAGGGCAATAAAGACCCCATCCCTATAATCTGTGGCGGAAACAATAACTAAACAGCCGGCAAAGCCGGCGAACCGGTACTGACCCAGTACCAGTCGTTCATAATGCTAATGGCCGCTCGGCTGTCAATATTTTGACAGGAAATTAAGATGTGTCGGTTTCACATCGATGCCTGCTCGGTTTAACTACCACCCTCGTTCCCGATTTCTCTCCTTAAAAGCGAATGAAACGCGGGAAACTTGGAATAACGCCACCGACGTTCACTGTCGCTCTTTCAATTTACGAACTCGGTCTTATGGCTGTCCAATACACCAAACAATACTCTGAAACAGTCAATTGTGTACAGACTTCATTTATAATTTAGCTATACTCGAATAAAATTGTGTTTTTCGGGTATCGATATCCTAGACAATTTCACATTATTTTATAAAGAAAAACAACAAAAAAATATTTACTACGTTTTCTATCAATTTTTATCATAATATATGTCCATAGAAATAACTAGACTAAATGAATTCTTTATAAATGCATATTAACTTACAATCTCAATAATCGTACACTCTAACATTTGGAACTCATTATTTTGACAGAACCCGTAGCTCTAGTGTGAGCCATCAATTAAAATATACAAATACAGATTTTTCTAGAAAATTATAAACTACAAAAAATGTCTAATTGTTTTGGTAAATTTAAAGAAGAGTTCGTATGATTTACAGATCGTAGTTGCCGAAGTATCTTTTGGAAATACGGATGAAAATATTCAAGAAAATCCGACGGTATTATATAAGATTATCTTCTGGATCGAAAGCAAAATATTGCTTCCGGAAAGATTGCGGAAATACTTGGAAGGCGATTTCCTTTCGAACGGATCGTATACGTTTCCGCAACGAAAGAGATGCGATCGGGGTCGCCACGTGAAAGTCAATGTCGTGTTCATGCGACTCCGAGGCGCATAACTATTGCTTAGACATTTATTCCCGATCGATCGGCCGTCAACATGCAGACAGAATATTAATCGCTGGTTTCTATCGGCGTTGTACCTACATACGGTCTACATTATTGCAACTGTAGAGATGACAGGCTACTCCGGGTACTGCAACTTAATCGGATAGGCCTCCCACATTTATATCGCTTATTCGAGTGATACAATATACATACGTGAATTGTCTTTCTCTTCTAGAAAATTATTACGGATGAATAACTTGTAAACGGAGGGTGTTAGAACGGGGTAGCTGTTTTAAAAGTAGACCAAATGTAGACATAAAACAAATACAAATTGCCTTTCTCATCTAGAAAATTATTAGGGATGAAGAACTTGTAAATGGAGGGTGTTGAAATGGGGTGGCTGTTTTAAAAGTAGACCAAATGTAGACATAAAACAAATAGAAATTGCCTTTCTCTTCTAGATAATAATTAGTAGACTGCGGTGTTTTGCATCAGGAACCGAAATCGGACAGTCAGAGCCGTTTCCCGCAAAGCGTTTTCTTCGTGAAACCAGGAAGTTTCGCGACCGTTTTTGACGCAATCCGGCTGGAATCCCCGGAATGAGCGGCATTATCCGTTAGATTCCACGATCCCGCTATTAATATACATCAGAGGGGACGACAAGTGGGTCAGTGGCGGCCCTGCACACGCCCTCCTAAAACCCCAGGCTAACTCCCCTCGAGCCGCGAAACTCCCGTCGATATCTTGTTCAAGTTTTTATCGCGCGGTCTCCGGTGTTATTCGGCGAACTTTCCGCTTTATGGGCGAATTTCAGCGAACAGCACGGCTTTCGTTGGTGGCCGACGCAGGCGTGGATCATGTGCGTGGCCCTCGGCGCAACGATATTCCTGTTATTCATGCAGTAGGCATGCGTTGCATTGGCTCGCTCCTCGCGTCGTTACTTACTTCCCTCTCGCCAACAACTTCGAGAAGTCCAAACAGAACCTGTTCCCCGGATTATGAGACTTTTGAAGTCTGTCGTGACACGAGGAGTTCAAGTTCACGCGGCTAATGAAGATATATGTATCGCGCGTTTCCTACCGGGAATTTCAAAAATTTTGCTTGACCTTTCACGTGACACGCTAGCTGATACAAATCATTTTGGGAAAATCGTTTAACACCGAACCTAACACTGCCGGTCAAAATGACTGGTAAACATTTTATTTTACGAAACGTTTTCCTAAGAGTAATTTGCAATAATCGGCAGGGCTGACTTGTGACAAAAAGTATTCTGCCGATTATTGCAAATTACTCTTCAACAACGTAAAAATATGAAATTTGGGCTCTGAACGACCCTGGCCAGGACTCTCAGGAAACATAATCGACCGGGTCTGAACTTCTAATTGCAATATTGAGGCGTCAGTTTCTTTTGCCGTAAACCCTTGCATTTCGTATACGTATATGCGGATCTATCGATGTGTGAGTGGTAAGGGTGATGGTGGTAGTTGGGTGCGCACAGCCCCTTAATAATTTGAGTAGGCTGAAAGTAATGTATCGACATTCTTCGATTTTTGAAATCTGTTTGCCGTTTAAAATCCGCTGTCTACTAATTATGAACATGACCAGCACCATTCTACGAAAGCCAAGCAGAAGTTGGACATTTGGGGACCTCTTCCTGTTAATTTTGGAAAGCATTTACAGGGTCCATGTCGGTGTTGCGGCCCTTTGAGCCATGGGAGACACACGTACAGCTGAACACAGTCTCGAGGTGGCTCTGTGTATAGGGAAGAGGATGCGACGTATCTCCTGCCTCGATCTACTTCCTTATCGCAGCGAAATTGTCCTGGCCGGCGTGGCAGGTCCCCAGCCTCTTCGTTCCACCCCTAGCAGCCGAGGAGAGAGAAAGAGAGAGAGAGAGAGAGCCCGGTAGAGGGAGAAGCTGGAGAGACGAACGAAGAAAACGGGTGGGAGAGAGGATCGTACATTACCGCACGCGAAAAAAGACCATCTACAGGACGTTTAATTTCCGAAGCCCTTCCGCCAGCTCCATTCAAGGCGTCTGCGAATCCACGGCCCGGGCATGAATCCCGTCATTCAGCTGCCCTACCCCCGTACAACCCCCTTTTTGTACGACGCCCTGCCCTCTCCTGCCTAGAGTTACAGCTGCGGGGCACGACGGTGAAAAGCGTGGTCGCGGGCAATCTTCCCTCCGATACACCCCTTCGACCAACGTCTACCATAGAAAATTCTCACCGAAACGGGCGCGAACCGAGCCCAACAGCCGCACGATACCGCGCGCGTCTTTGTCGGCGCCGATACCACCGCATCAGGCGCCCTCCTTCCTGCACTATCTTGCCTCAACTGACGTGATTGATGAGCCTCGAGCTCTAAATAACGCCGGTTTTGAGAAGCTTCTAATGTGGGCACGATTTTTGCTGGAATTCGCTGACGCTGTTTGTAGACACAGACATTTTTACTGAATCGTGACGATTTTGTTAACAGCTTGGAATGTGGGGATGATTTTTTCATTTTTCATTCATTTCACGCGTCATTTTAACGCACTCTTCAAGCTTTCTAAAAACGTATGTTCATTATCCATCTTTCCACATCATTCATTTTTTATCATCGTACCGATGTTACCCCAAGGTACAAATCAACTTACGTATAAAATCGAGAACGAAAGATGGTCAACGATGACCGTACGATAAAAAGAAATTACAACAGTCGTACAGGAAACACCTTGTCTGCAATACGCATAATATAAACGTTCCTAAAAATGTTCCTCTTTCACTTTTTTGTTTGTAGGAACCGAGGTTGCCGAGCAATAAAGTCGGATAATCATTATTTATAACCGTTTCAAGACCGCGAGGTACTCCGAATAAAATAGAAATTACTCACCGAAAATCTTTATCTTTATATCCTAGCAGATGGTAAGAACTTACAGTAATCGTACAGATAGCATTAAATCGATTTATGAGCCCGCTGCGACACGTCAGAGTAACGAGCATTTTAAAATCGCAGGCGAGCAATCGTCCGGACGCGCTCTCGGCTTATCGACGCGAGGCTATCGGTGATCAGTTCAGCGATGCTATCTCGCGGAAACACGGTTAATTTGTTCGCCGGCGTTCCCGGATCTTATCTTCCCGTCTTCATTCGTGAAGCGTCAGCACTTTCACCTGATCGGAGTTGGTATAGTATAGTTGGCCGGCGCGCGACGCGCGAATTCGCGACACGTCTCGGCGATGCGGTACTTCCGCGTCGATCGCTCGTCTGTCTGGTTAGCCTAAGCAATCCAGTAACGTAAATCTTCGAGAGCCGTTCGGAGAAAAGCAACCGTCTTGGATGGGGACCCTCGACGGAGTGTTCAACAGCCCGTAAAGAATACGCGACAGCAATTATTCCCCTCGCGACGCCTGTACGCGTAATCAAGCTAATCCTGCGGAGAGGAGGCGTACAGGCACCCTTCGACTTGGCCACCATATTTGTCAGGGGTTGTTGCTTAAAGAACCGTAAATCGCTGTTCACAATTTCGGGAAAGGGTGCTGAGGATGGTGTTAGCAAGTTCTCTCAACGAGGTACCGTCTTTGTACTGTTGTCAAGATAGGTTGGAACAAGAATGTATTAAAAGTGTCTTTATTTCATGTGATATACCAAATATTCCGTAACAATTTTTCAATGGTCTAGATCTGGGTTTGCCAAACTTTTTCTGCAATGGAACACTTCGCAAATCCGGAAATTTTAACGGAACACTTAGCTTATTTTTTAGGTTGGGTAATTCCTACTAGTAAAAACTAAAAAACATGTAATTAAAACACATTATTTATTTAGTAATTATTTTTAACTATATAACTATAATATGATTATTATATTCAATATGAAGTAGAAGATCTTTAAATGTGTTGCAGTGTATAAAACCTTTCCAAATTGTCGCGGAACACCTGTTCAGGTTCAGCGGAACATAGTTTGGGAAACCCTGGTCTAGCTGTATCGTCTAACACTTTTTAGGTTGCTGGAAACTTCGCAAAATGAAGCAAGCGAGTAAACCATCGCCTAGAGTCTATCTCGATAGACTACGGACTAATACCGAATGCATAAAATCTCAAATCCACCGGGTTCCTAAAAATCGCTAGCACCGGGCCGATCTATAACAATGAACCGAAAAGTTCGTCCGGAATCGGTCGCTCGAGGCTGGTCCGGAGGAAATCATGGAAAAATCGAATAATTTAAAAACGATACGGCGTTTCCGCGTGGCGGAACGAGCGTAAAAATCAGGAAACCGATAAAACACGACCGCGAAGTTGAGCGTATTCGACTAACCCGGGCAGGGGTTGCGCGGCCGTATAAAAGCCATGCGCGAGACCGTGGCATATTTATTTTCCGTGCCATTTAATAGCCGGCTTGCCGCGACAAGACAATCACACGAGTTTGGAAAATCGTCGGGCTAACTTAACGGCCCTATAAAACCCGAGGACGAGAGGGGTGCTTCTGGGGAGGCACACGCGTGTTACCTCTCTCTGTTCCAACCCCCGGACGACGCTTTTCCACCCCCTGAAGCGAAAACTTACCCCCAACGGGCTCTCGGGCAACGGGACGATCCCGGGACACTCCTTCCGCCACGTATATCCTCATTTGGCCGGCGGTGTTTTACAACTCGACTCTCGTTTCACGACCGCTAAATGTGATGGATGCCTAGAACTTGCACGGACCCACAAATCATAAAGGGCGAGAGCGCGAGCGCGAGCTTCGCTATAGCGCAGGGAACACCGCGTTGCACGCGAACAACGCGGAGAGGCACGCTCGTTATTTGCTGAAATATATCGCGTTACGCAGTTACGCAACGGAATATAACGCTTCCGCGTTTGAGATATCGCGGCGCGGAATGCCCTCTGCCGCCGATTAATTAAACCGCCGGCGAAAAACCAACCGACTTCCGCGAGCAACAAGCGGACGATTTTGTGTCTGATGATCATCCGCGGCGCACCCCTGCATTCACAGGTGCATCAAATGAAGCGCAGTTGCTTCGGTAGGCAATCTATAGTGTATTTCGTCCAACTCAAGATTTTAGTTATTCACACTGTCGACGACATTAAATTCGTCTTCATCTCTCTAATAATTTCTTCTAGCAATCTACTGACGATCACCGCAAGGGGTTAATAAATTTTCTTTGGAGATTGATATTCATGTAGGGAGCAATGACCGGAATAGACCGATCATATAGTGGAGACCTTAGACCATATATACTAATAGACCCGGCATAGGTATAGTATGTGTATAGGAAAACCGAGAATTCAGTGTCCGAAAGATGATGGGACACTGTGACGTCACAAGATAAGTCTTAAGACAATTTCTTTCCATGTACTGTGTACATGGCGCACCCGCTGACCCCCCTCTCCCTATGTAAACCAAGCGTAGATGGCGCACCCGCTGACCCCCTCTCTCCATGTAAGCCAAGCGTAGGCACTGTCGATGAGCATAGCTTGTACAAATGTGACGTCACAGTGTCTTTCAGCTGATTTCATCTTTCGGACACGGAAGATTATCTACGCCGTGTCTATAGGTATATATGGTCTAAGGTGGAGACCGCGAAAAGGAAAAAACGAAAGCTACAAACTCGGAAGGCCCATTTTGTTGACAAGACAAGTTACAAACACGACAGTGCGAATGCTGGCGAGGGACGAGTGAGAGAACGGAATAACGAGTGAAAGAGAGAGAGAGGGAATGAAAACAAATGTGCATAAGGAGTGAGAGCAATGCGAGAGTGTCCTTTTTGGATGATAGCGGCAGGGAATCGAAGGTAAATTGTGCATCAGCGAATAAATATATGTTTATTTGTGCCGTCAATACGATAGTTTCTTGCCTACCATACTCTTGTTACTCCTACATTAAAAAACAAAAATATTTTTGACAAGACACAGTTTTCCAGAATTGTTTTTCTCTCCGGCGCAGGCTACAGTGATTTCTTCTTCCTACGATCGAATCTATTCTAACGTTCGTTCGACGTCGAATCGGATTCCTGGAGATTGCTCGATCGACGACCGATTCTCGGTTGTTCTTTTGTTAACGAGTGGCCACAGTGGCTACTTGAGAACGTCCCTGACCAAGGACAAGATTAACAGCCGCGATGCCGCGCGCATATTAACGTCCGTCTGCGGTGCCATCCGCGGCCGGACCACGGAGAATACGGCACTCCGCGTCAAATCGCTCGGTGAACCGTAACGCGACCGTATCGCGACCATCATGGGACGAAATGGACCTGGTCAACGAGCATATGGAACTATAACTGCCGGCCTGCCGCGCGACAAAATGCGGCAAAAGTTCCTCCGGAGCTGGCGCGTTATTATCGCGCGATTACCGGAAGTTGCGCGGAATACCGTCGCGCGCGTCACTTGCGAACTCGCTAGGTGGAATTCGTTATTAAACTTCGCCCGAAGACACTCGCATCGGATGTTGAAGGAAGACAACGCAAAGAACAATAAATATCCATAAAATGTACAAACATGCAAAATGCTAAAATTTTCACGAAGACCTACGAAAAATATATAATATTTCACAGTAGCACAGGCGAAGAACAAAATCAAATGAAAGTGGCGACGAACAAATTGTCATACGAGAACCACGTTTCTCGGTCGCGGAGACACGGGTCACCGGAATTTTTTCGGCCGTCGCCAAGGAGTCTCTACGCACCGGAACTTCGCGGCGTCTGTCCACGTTATTTACGGCTGCGAAGGTTTGCAAGAATAACAGCAACTTGGCGAATACTTGCGCCAAGAGGAACGCGGTGGTAGTACCGCGGAGAATCCGTAGCTTTCGCGCAATTATAAGTGCAGGTAATTGCAAACGGCCGTAAGTTCGCGGGAAGGTGGAGCGATACCTTGTAAGGTATCCTCGGCTCGTTGGAAACTCGAACTCTTAGCCGTCGGAAGTTGGACACCCCCTGAAAAGTCGAGGGAAGACCCGAACTCCGTGCGCGGAAGGATCTCGTGCCGTTTGGGGGGGTCCTTCCGGCTAGATTCATTAGGGATCTTGCTGATCCTGACGGTGTTTCGAGCGGCCGCAGCCACCTTGCCCACGAAATTTATCTCGACCGCGTAAACTTTGCTCGGCCCCTGTAAACAACAGGCAAATCCTCGACCGTTTAAACCGTAGCCACCGCTTCCACCCCCGCTGAAGCAGAAGCAGAAGCAGCAAGCAGCAGTGTCTCCTCTCCATCCGGCGAGGACGTTCCCGGCGAACCGATACTCGCCGAATGTTTCGCCGCTAGCATTTTACAAAAATCGCTTCCCCCAGGAGACGTGATTCACGATCAAACTTCTTCCCCCGCCGCTTCTTTTATCTGGCATCGAAATTCGTCGAACGGAAGTTCGAGAGGCCAGAGCGACGGAGAGAGGGAGACTTGTATTTACCCCGTCGGTAAATCAGCCGGCGAGCCACAGATTACGCCATCCCCGACCATGCCCGTCGTCAAACTTTTACGTCGTTCGATACGTTAATCCGCATTAGGAGCATCCTGCAGGATCCATCTATAGGACGCGCCGCCTTACAAACATGGCACAATGTATTTAGATTTTATTGGATTTTTATTATAATATGTGCTTGAATAAAGAAATGTGTAGAATCTGAAATCGGTCGTTTGACCGGCAATGGTGGGTTTGGACCAAACATCGATGTTAATATAAATTTGATCCGTCGTGTATGAAAGGTTGCAACCGTCGACCCCGGCAGTGATCAGGCAGCCGGAAGCGAGTACGGGTGGTGGTGGCAGGAAAAACGCGGCGTGCAACATGGTAGCAAAACAAGAACGCGGGTTAATTTGCAGGGTGGCGCGGGTATGCGAGCGTCACCAGTTCGGCACGGAATAATAGCGCGGCGCGGCCGATAGATCAATTCGAAAATGCCGAGTTAATGATTAGCTCGCTCGGTCCTTGGCAATTTATCGGCGAGCGCTGGTAACCCGGTGCCGGGAGTGACTTCGATAGTTAATTCACAGATAAGCACGCATTGAAAATGACAGATCGCTCTCGCTAGCGAGCCTGTGCTCGGCTCGGCGCGGCGCGGCGCGGTATTGCGCGCAGAACGGTGCGGAGCGGCGTTGGTTTCTCGCGCGCATAAATAAAGGTGGCGGACCGTGGAATCATGGGGATCGCGAGGTGCCCGACGAAGACGACAACGACGACGACGACGACGTCATCGTGGTCCTCGGTGCGATATGTAGGTAGGTGGATAGCATACATATCCAATGACTCTGGCCATGAGAGTCTTCAACCCCCTTTCTCTATCTCTGTCCCTCTCCTCCCACTCGCGACGGAAAGACAGGCTCTCTCGAGCCGGCTAGGGGCAGGAGGAGAGAGGCAGAGCGAAAAACAGAGAAAGAGTATAAAGTTCTCTGGACACACGGACCCGACGCATACGTAGTCATGGTACCCAGGTATGGCGTAGTGGCGAGGCGGCGTGTTGGTAGCGATAAATCATGGGTTACCACATTGTAGCCCAGTAAATCATCGGACGCGGGGAACGCGAGAGCTTCCCAGCGTGAAATGAAACGAATTCATCTCTGTCAGCCCCCACTACCTGCCCCCCTAGCCGCCTCTCTTTCTCTCCCTTTCTCTTTCTCTCCCTCTCCCGTCTGCCCACCCCCTTTTGCTCGCTCGTTCTTGTTCTCTGTTATCTCCCTCCTTCTCTCTCCCTCTGTTTCGCTTCTTTCTTTGTCGCGCGCATTTTCTCTCCCCTCCGGCTCTCTCGTTTCACCTCATCCACCAGCTACACACCATCCCCCGGATCCGCCGCCCACAACCCCCTTCGCGCCCTGCCCTCTCCTCGTGTTTTCTATCCTTCGCACGCAACTGGATAGGGTGGATACCCGGCTATGTATACCATCGGTCCGGCACATATTTACTTTCCTCCCGGTTATACATAATACTCGCTTCTTCCACATACCTACCCTCGTCACGCTTCTTTCCAGAGAATTATCTAGAGTCTTTCGCACGCGGGATTCCTTCTTCTTCTTCTTCTTCTTCTTCTTCTTCTTCCGCTCCTCCCCCTCAACACCCGTCGTCTCCTCTCATCTTTCTCCTCTGCTTCACCTCGCCTTACTACCGCGTCTTTGGGTACCCTTCTTCTCGCCATCGCGCCGAGTGCCACCATTATTCTTTTCCCAACTATTCTTCGGGACCGATACCGACTCGGCTACGCCCGCGTCCGTTTTCATTTTCGGCCCCTGGGAGGGTTTATTAAATCCCTCTCTTTTCTCTATTTTTCTCTGTTTTTCTCTCTCTCTCTCTTTTGTGTCCATTGTCCGGCGCTGATACGTGAAATCAATCGGGAGGGGAACGATTGAAACCCGCGATGTCACCGACGTCCACTCCATTCAACGCGTAATCACGTCCGACCGTTTCGGACCGTATTGTTCTTCGCCGCGTTCATAAATCAGCCGACATTTGCGTGCCGCCCGAAAGACAGCGTTTCGAATCGCGAGAATAGAGCACACCCCTTTCGGCTTTCCAAAAGGGCGGGAGGCGTAGGTCAGTCGCTACCCCTTTGGTCCAACTACCCCCCGAAGAAGATATTTGAGCTGTACTTCTCCCATATAGCTTACTCCCACTTTTCCGCCCAGTCTATTCATCGTCCATTCTACTTAGATCGAATCATAAATAGATTTTATTCTACTAAGCCAATGTAATCGATCTATCGATAACTACTTAATCGATCGTATAATCGCCATTATTTGCAATAAATCCGAAGTCTGAGAAATTATCTGTGACTCAATCTAATAATTTATATCTTCCTCTTCAATGTCGCTCTCGCTAGGGGGTGCGTAAAGTGAGGGCCTACAGACAATTAGAGGCAACATGCTCAACCCCTAACCAGTCACGTGCCATCCATAAGACTGTGTCATTTGCAAGTTTTGTAGTGGTTTTACGGTTTTAATTAAATTTGTGTTTGGTAGGGTAGCGACAAGAGGGAAAAGAATCTTTAACCCTTGAATATCTTAAAAGCAGTGTTCTTCTGGGAGCTCGGGTCTACAATTTTCGTAATATTGTATTTATTATACCCCTCAGAGGCATCCACGTTCATTAAATTTTTTTACAATATTCAATATTGAATATCGAAATGGATAACTTCAGGTAATAACAAATTGCGTCAGCTAAAGGGACCAGTCAATGACAGTCACATAGCGGGTTAAGGGTCGATAATGAATAAAACCTGGGAACCATCTACGACCACGGACCTTCGTGCCCGCAAGTGCAACAACCCCCGAAGGTTCTGGCCGTCCATTTTGTTGAGAAACGCCTTCGGTGCGCGTTGATTTTCTTTCCTCCGTGACGTTAGGTCGCGGCGTGGGCGGGGGGATGCACGTCGGCACCGTAATATTTATCGTAATTTGATACAAGCGGGCCACGGACAAAAAATTGCTCCCAGCTAGAGCTGGAGACCGGCTACCCCCGTAGAGGGGGATGAAAAGGTGGGGGCTAGAAAGGAGAGCCATAGATCGCGAGCAGCTCAGACGCAGCCGCGCCCCCGCCCTTCTCTCTTCAACCCCCCTTGTGACTCGACTCGCTATCGTCCGATACTCCTCCATCCCCTCACCCCTCGGTACTCGAACTTTTCCCTTTTCCGTGCCTTCTCTTCGCAGCCAACCCTCCTCAGTCCACCCCTCTTTTTTCCTCCCTCGCTTCTTCGTATTATACGCTACCCCTGATCCGGCATTCGATCATCTCGTGTAAACACATCGGTGACCGATGACTCGCGAAAACGAGCCGGCTTCCATCCCCGAACACCAGGGGTTGTTCTAATACCGGACACGTAAGGATTCTGATAGATATTCCTCTTTCACGATTTCTTTGGCTGTTACCATCGTCACAACTTTTGTTGTTTATGATTTTATTACGGAAACAGGAAGGGGTGCATCTTTTTTAACGCCCTCACATGTTACATCCTGTAACATTACATCGTATCAATTAAACATTTATATTATTAATTTCATTTAAACATTCTAAGGGGGTCGAAAACGTAGAAATTATTAAATTTATAATAGATTATAGCAATTTAAAAAAAAAACAAAAATAATTTTCACGTAATGCATGTTTTTTTTATCAATTTTGTGCATTTATAGTAACAAAAAATTTTCTCTTACCTAAGCGACACAATTATCAATCGTACTAGGTTAATTACACAGGGTAATGGCGAGTATATTTCAACACCTACGCGATATATTAATTAAGGTCCATTTAATGACCGGGAACGAGTTCCTTCGAAGCCGAACTGACGACGCATCCGGCTAGCATCCTGTATTCCATCAACTACGTGTCACTATCCTCGAAATATTACCAAAAATCATCGTTCCCGTGCCCGGGGCGATTAAATCAAGCCGAATTACAGGGGAGCGGCGAGCTCGCGAAATATTTGTCGTCGTCAGCGGCAATTTCTACGTTCGTCCAAACACCGGACCGGGGCATTTCCGCGTGACTATTTCGCGCGCCTGGATTTATCGCGAAATTTACGATGTAACGGAGCGCAATTTCGGTATCAGCCCCGGGGAGCTCGCGTCCCGTCGCGCCGGGCCTCCGAAAGTGCGCGCAAAAATGACTGCACCCCCTTTACCATCCCATGGTGACATAAAAAAAGAAACTGAGAATGTGAGAACGACATATTAAATTGTGTTGCGTCTGCCAGTTGCCGGAAAACGGGCCTGATTAAACAGAATTCATCTAAAAGCGCAGTTTGTAATCAATTGTGAGAAGCGTTGGTCATTGTTTGATTTAGTACCAACCCTGGTAAAAAATATTCGATTAAAATCGTATCTGTACAATGAGTGTTGAAAGCATTATTTGAGCGTTAGGTTTGGGTTAGGTAGAATTATTTCTTGCCAACTAACAAATATTCTTCTGTTCCTCAGTCCGATTTTCTCGATTTAATAGGCTGTAGCTTTTTGCTAGAAGCGGTCGCATTTTTTTCTTGATTATAAGTACTTACAATGCTTTCAGAGTATCGAGTAAATTAAACTCTCCTCAATACGACCATCAGCCTCCCCATAAAGCCATCATCATGGTGCACCTGCGTGCAATTTAAAAACTGTAAACCCAGGAAGGGTAGTCACCCTTCTCGTTGGTCAGGAGTTCCGTCGTTAATTGCGCGTCCCGGTTTATGGGTCTCCTAAATCATTAAACCGAAAAATGTACAACCTTCTGCCGCACATGATATCCACCCCCCGCAACCCTTCCACGTCGCCCTTCATCCCTAAAACGTAGCAACTGGGAGAACCGCTTCTAAGAATTCGTGGCTTCTTCAATTACAAATGAGATCGACGAAGAAGAAGAAGAAGAAGAAGAAGAAGCAGTGAAGAAGGAGGTTAGAGGGACTAATAACTCACAGAGGGAGGGCGAGGGGTTGAACACAGAGCAGTGGTCGACGTAACGCACGACTGCAACTAATCCGCGTAAGGTCGTTGGTCACGGGGAGCAAGAATGCAAGGAAGTAGTGCACTAATTAGGAGTCACCTCCATTTGTTCTTTTATTTAATCAGTGCAGGGGGGGAGTTGGTACGGAGGGTTGGAGGGTTGGAAGGTTGGAGGGTTGGAGCGAGGCGAACAGAGGCGGAAAAGCCGAAGCGGAAGCGAGAAAGGAGGAAAGAGGGGGGTGGGTTTCTCGCGTTGCGGTGGCAGACTATTACGGGACTCCCACATAAATTGGATTGTCGCTCGGTCCAAATGTATGTAGCGATAAATCCAACCGGCAAAAATAATGGCGACTCATTTTGTAAATGGCGTAAAACTTAAAATTGTGCCGGCCCCGTCCCCGTGAGTTTTATGGAGGGTGGTGGGGGGGCTGACAGCGTCGCCTATCGCAATCGGTATCAGCGAGCCGGCTTAGAAAAAGAGATAGATAGGATCGGTCTGAATAGAATTGGCTACGTGAGTAAAGGAAAGAGATTGCCGGGGGGATGAGCCCGAAGGTGGTTGGGGGTTGCCTCGCCACTCAGCCAATAAACCGTTCTCCGGCTTTCTTGCGCGCCGGCCATCTTTCTGCCCACCGCGGGACGCATTCGAAATTGACTAACGAGTCGGAATACTCCAAAACAAAGAAGTTACATCCGCAAAATTGATAGTAGAGGTTCATTATCACTACGATACTATGACAATTTTTAGCGTCACCTCGGATTCGCCATTCGAGTGTAAAGGGTGAAAAATTAATTTTTGCTCGAATATATTGCCTGTTCCAAATTTCGTTAGGATCTCGAAAATGAGTAGAGAGTTAAGGATGTTGCTAGCGAGCTAATAAACCGTTCTCCGGTTTCGAAATTGCCTGTACTCGAAATATTTGTACAAGACAGAATTTATTGAAGCGAGGGTAGCAAAGGGTTATTTTGGCGATTCGTCAGCGCCAGGGAAGAACGAATTGGGATTCCGCGGGGATAATTTGACGATCCCGCGGGGCGATCGGTCTGTTTCACCCCTGACGCGTGCCAGAGCCCTTAACCCCTTCGAATCTCGTGACTATCTGCACCGAGGACCGAACCTGGTACCACCTTTATAGCCGACTTCATTGAACGCAGCGCGCGTTTATCTCTGAACGTGTACGTCATCCCCTCCCATGGTTGCTCTGCCTGGCTGGCAACCCTATCCTCTCACCCTCTGTCTCTCTGCCTCTTTCTCCGGTTCGATCTCTTCCTGTCCCCTTTATTCTGTCAACGTGGCACTCAGCCGCGGTGCATCTTCCCGTGGTTCGATGGGGAGGAACTGTAAAGCCCCGGAACGGTTCGTCTTCATTTACCAATGCCCAACATTGATTCTCGTTCTTCTTATTGCCATTGTCTCGAACCGGCACTAAGTTAAAGTAAGGGATGGCCCGTGGCGTTATTTACGGAATAGACGAAGCCGGAGAGCGGTCGCGGGGTCAGATTTTTTATTCCGTCGCGTTCCGTGGAAACGAAAATTCCCGTCTGGAAGCGTCTGGTGCGTTCCCAGCTCTCGCTATATATACATATATATATGTGTGTGTGTGTGTGTGTGTGTGTTCTGAAAGAAAGAAACGAAACGGAACGAAACGAAACGAAACGAATCCGCCTCCGAAGATCGAGCGCCGGCAATCCCGTTTCTTTCGGAGCCGCGAGTGTAATAAAAGCACCCGGGAAAAACGGTAAGAAAACCGCGCTCCCGAGACAGATAGGAAATCTAATTCCGGCGAAGAGGGTGGCCCGTCCAGATCTCGAGGATCATCCCTCAGTGTATTATTTATACCGGCGCGAAATTGGTGGCCGGGCACGCCAGGCACGCTCGACCGTCTCCGCCCCGGACACAGGCCGAGCAATGCTCGTTATTTTCTACCCTTTCCGCCGCGCAAAATTTCATATATGGAATGCTCGACGCGCTACAACATTCTTTAAATTAATATACATACAACCTACGCCGGATGGACTCGAATATAATAGGTTAATATCCACCGGTCGCCAGCACTTTGCGAGTCAATTTTCGACGACATTGCTCTTGCTCCCTTATTGCGGCCCATCCTTGCCCAATGAAGCGTATAAATACCAAACGAAGTCATCGTTTCCTTATATTCGACTATTTCGACCATCAAAGAGACCAAGGGTGCCAGCAGCATTCTGTTGTAACTACCGCGCATAGATGATCGCGAGGCAGCCAGCGCGTCGAAGCTGATCGAAAGCCAATAATTGGTATAAACCCGTCCCCGACCGGCAGTTTCCGTGGCGATCTCGTTTCACGGCTCGATTCTGTCACGAACCGAGCGAGGAGTTTCGGGACCGCATTCTCGCGGAAGGGATAACTAGAAAACTTCTTTTCCTTCGGTCTCAAAACACTTTCCTAACCCCCTCGTCCCTTCGAAACCCACCCCTAAGCCCGTTTATCCTTTATACCAGTTGTGCCAGCGTAAGAACAACGAGAAAGAGAGAGAGAGAGAGAGAGAGAGAGAGAGAGAGAGAGAGAGAGAGAGCGAGGAGGAGGAACGGGGGTATCTTCGCGGTGCAGGGACGTGTTCACCCAAATGCGCTGTTAAAATTTTGGACACAATCTCACCATTTGTCTTGCGGGACCTGGGAATAAATCTCCGGCGGCTCAGGCGGACTAAGAAAAACGCCTCGCCCCGCGCACACGTTTCCTCCGGCTCTCTTTTTCTCTCTCCCTCCAGCCCCTGTTCGTGTGGATCAAGCGAAGCTGGTGCCGGTGCGCTTGTCGGTAGCCCCGGGGGTGTTCCGGGCTTTTTTATTCGCCTTTTCCTTCATTTCGCCAACCCCTACGGAGCCCCATCTAGTCCCTTCTAGCCAGGAAAATGCCGCACACCCCCGTTCACCCCCCGTGTGTCTCTCGCCTCTCGATCCGCAACAATTTTCCGTCCGATGTACCGTCGATAAATCATAATGCTCGTATTAACATTCCTCGCGCTTCTTTCGCGCCGCGATGGATGACCCGTCCGACCCGAAACCAACACTGCAAAAAGTTTTCGCGATCGAGCGTGGGTGGCGGTTTGCGCGAAGTAAGCAAACCCCCATCGGGGTCTCCGAGAGGGGGGAGAAATCGAATTGGTGCCGCGCCGATAAGACGCGCGCGCGAATCGTTCAATACCGGAGACCTGTTATTACCGACTTTTTCGTTTTTCTGCGGGCCGCGGGAAGCACGAACTTGCTAAAACAGGCTACGGCCCCGCGCGCGAGAATATTTCATTCCCCCGGCGGACGTTCCGCCGCGGTAAATCAGTCTTCGCCGGGATTCGAGACTTCGAGACCCGGCTACGATACCGATACACCGAACCCGGGATTTTTCGTATTTCTTCACCGGTGGTCCGGGCGCCGCGCCGCGCCGCGCCGGACCACGGGTCGGAAATTAGTTTAATGAGCAGCATGCTCTCCGAGACGATGCAACTGTTCCGCGGACCCGGTTGCAAGAAATTCGAGCCCCTGCTCCGGGCGGAACTGGTTGTTGCAGTTGCTGGGAGAACGTTATGCATCGGGGTGGGTCTTATGCAACGATTTCGGGATCCTTGGGAACTCGGCTTTTGAATACATGAATTTCTAAGGCTCGATTTTGAGGTAGAGGAATTTTAATGAAACAGTTCTGTTTCTTTCTTTACGAGAAAGCCTGAAATTGTTTTGTTAATCCCGGGATGGTGGATGGTTCCATTTTATGCCAACCATAGCTACACCCATTTAAATTCTTGCGTATCCATTATTTTTTACATATTTAGCACCTCGGTTCTCTTTGATCGAAGTTGATGTTTTTGTTGCATAATATTAATAGGTAATGATGATTTAAGCTAGTTACAAAAAATTACGAATTTAGTTGCAAACTCGACGGTAACAAAATTCAAAAAAATAATCATACGGGGCTCACTCTTGTCTCTACAAGAACCACCTCTCAGACAAGCATAAATACTGAAATGGTTTTGTTAATCCTAGGAAGGCGAATGATTCCATTTTATGCCAACCATAACTACACCTATTTAAATTCTTGCGTATTCATTAATTTTTACATATTTTGCACCTCGGTTCTCTTTGATCGTAGTTGATTTTTTTGTTGCAGAATATAAATAAGTAATGATGATTTAAGCTAGTTACAAAAAATTACGAATTTAGTTGCAAACTCGACGGTAACAAAATTCAAAAAAATAATCATACGGGGCTCACTCTTGTCTCTACAAGAACCACCTCTCAGACAAGCATAAATACTGAAACCGGAGCCGAAGGAACATAATGATGTATTAATCGAGGCAGAAGATAAATCGCAGATGAGTCACGCAAGGACTTCATAATTTAATGACCGGCGACACAAATTTGGGACTCCGGTGAAATTCCGATATTTATCGAACCCAGGCAAGAGCGGCTGAGTTATTCGACAAGGTTGCAAATATGATATCTCCATTCGACGTTGCAGCTTCGTCGCATTCCTCACGCCACTCGTAGGTGGTCGCGTGAGTCATTATTTCAACAGCAAATCATTTTTGCACTTCCTCGAGTTAGTCGAGTTGTCTCCGAAGATAAAAGCTCGATCTGTTCCCGATGGCTCGGCCTTCGCACCTATTCGTCTGGTGAAGCGCGGTGTAATATTTTATGGGCTAGGTAATAACTCAACACCTACGCGATCAGCATAAGAAACTCCCATTAGGCGTATCCGACCAATGTGGGTACCCGGTAGCTCGACGCGTCACTCTAAATATTTACGTCTATATTTTCAGTTTGATGATTTAACTCGGTGTGACACGCGGTGACAGTATCTGAACGCAACTAATGCAAAGGTCATAGGATGCTGCAGGAAGGCCAAGGCCGCAGTTCAGAAAGCAGAAACACATCCGTATCGCGGATGCGACCATAAATCCCAACAAAAATCGAGAAACGCATCGAAGTCTCGGCAGTCGAAAGACGATTTTCTCTTCGCATCGGTCATCGAGGATGCACAGACCGGAAGTAGCAGACAAAATCGCCGTGGAACAGCTCGGGTAAAAGACGAACGGATCCTTATTTCGGCAGCGTCGCTTTATAACGGTGATAACTCAGAACGCGACATCACCGCGCACGGTATTCCCGGTTGTTGAAGAGCGACGGCGTGAAATATGCGTCTGGTGTCTTATTCCTCAGCCCGGTCGGTTCCTCGGGAGCGGGAAAAGGCGACGAAGAAAACAGAGGAAGAGGATCGCCGGCCCCGGGGGTTGCCGGTGGTAGCTGCGAGCGGAAAACGTCGTTATTGCCGGCGTTGCTGCGAACTGCTCCCGAGCTCCGCGTTCCTCCGCGGACTTACGATTATTATCGCGGCCCTGCCCGGCTAGTATGGCCGCGAAATGCGGCCGCTGTCACATTATAGTTTCGACCGTGGACATCAACGGTGGATGCTCCACTGGCCACGCGTCGTCGTTCGTCCGCGACGCAAGACATTTCCCCCGATTTCCCGGTGCCCGCGTCCATTCGAATATCCCACGGTTTCCATCGGATCGACCGCCTTTCCATCGGACACCCACGGCCCGTGCCATTGCTCATGCAATACGGCCCATAAGTCACCGGACGCTGCACGTCAGCAAATATGCTCTAACTTTCCGTTTATTCAAACAGAAGATAGCGACGACCAGACAAATGTTCGCTGGCGACGAAAGATTGCCGGACGTTGGAAGGGGCTAACGGAGGTCGTTCGTTTTTTGAACTGCACCTTCGACCGTTTAGGCTGTGCTACACCTTTGTGTATCGGCTGGATCAGTTTCGTTTAAACCTTTGCCTCTAATTGCAATTTTTCACGTTGAAATGGAATCTTTGAGTTGGAAAATAAGGAAAGTTCAATAATTTTTTTAATATATACAATTTTATTTATTTTATAAAATCAAGATATACATTTCATTGTATGGTGTTTAACCCTCATCCGTCCCTCGTGTCAATTTCACACAGTTTTCCCGAAATAACTTATACCGTCCTGTTATTTGTAAGTAAATTTTACCAAACCTTCGTGACTTTTATTTGTTTAATACGGAACTCGTAACCGAAAAACCTTAGATGTAAATGTTAACTTATTAATTTGAATAAAAAAATGTCGAAAAATAACTGTTTACCTTATTGTTTAATCGATCTTTTACCACTGTGTCAATTTTACACCGTGAGACAGATGCAGTTGGTGAAATGAGAGAAAGTATTTAGTAATTTCTGAAAATTGCTTGAAAAATATACTTGTAGTTGGTTTCAGAAAACAATATCACTTAAGGATAGTCTAACAAATAATTAGTATAAATGTTCCTAGACTAACCATGAAGACCTGAAGACCAACCAGCAATCGGAAGACAGTTCCAGCGTTTTGTGTGACTTGTTAGGCGAAAATGGTCGGAAATGGGCAAAATGATAGAAAGCGTCCAGAAGGGTGCATAAGAGGCAGATGGGATCGTGGCGTGGCTTTCTCGCGGTTCATTTCTGTTCCTTGAAGTGGGGCGGTGGGTTCCATTAGTTTCCGGCATAATATTGTAATTTGTTCGACGGCGGGGCACGTTAGGCGGTAGGCGTGAGCTTTTATGCCGCGCAACGACACGAGTCAGTTCTTCATGGACGATGAAAGGGAGATTACTTCGCAGTGGTTGCTTTAGGAGAAGGGCGGAACGTGTTCTTGCATACATTGAAAATATTCTGGTTCGGAGTCCTCCTCGTAAACCTTCCTCGCGGCTGTATGTACCCAATACACGCGACAAGCCCGCGTAAGGGAGTAATGTATGCGGTTCTGGTAATGCACTTAGGAAGATAAGAGTTTCCCCACTTATTCGGGAATATTACCCGGCCACCACCGGAAAAACCAACAGACGCTGCAGAAAGGACAAAACACGGCCTCTCCTCGCGCGCGCGCGCGCGCCCTCCCGCGACCTAGGCGCTGCTGTCAACCTGGCGGAAACGATAAGAACCGCTCAGCAATCCTCCCGCTCCGAAAAATGGATCGGATCCTCTTTAATTACCAGGCCGACTGACTAACCGGCCGTGTTCAGACCTAAAACGATCGCAGTAAACACTAAGAAACCAACCCCCAGAGCGCAAACAGCTCGAGGACAAAGTGGCGGCGAGGAGCTGAATCGGCTGGACCTCGTTTAGCTACGATGATGAGGGCTTTTAGGGGATGCGAGGGACTCCAAGGTTTGCCCAAGGAATTTCCGCCCGGTAATTTCCCCGCAATTTCGGTTTGTTCATTATAGACTGCTGATCGCCCCTGACGAGTGCAGGGAAGAATTTAAACGTCTACCTATTCCGTGATGTCACGTTTCATTGAAATTGTTCAAAAATATGCATCATCCAAGGGTTAATGGTTGAAACCTGCAGAATCGTGTCCTGGAAAAAATGTTTTTTGCCAGGCATGTTCAAGATTGATCGATCTCCGCCATTGTCCTCTTCCAACAGAACGATGCCGACTAAAAATAGTGCCGCGCATCGATCGGTCGCTAAAAAGGGCTGAAAAGATGAAGTCGCAGGCTCGGTAAGATGCAGGACCCCCTTGAGCGGTCACGATCAGACAATGAAGCTCGCAGATGCATCATAATCGGAGGACGTAGGGGCCCCGGAGGTGTTCGGTTCATTATAATGAAGCCCGATAAAACAATGACACCTCCGCAACGCGGCGATAGTAAATCGAATGTATAAATTGCGCCGGGCCACGTTGAAATGTGGAGGGATCAGACGAAGGGATAAAGCCGGCCGAATCGGGACGGAGGAGGACAGAGTCATGAATGATCAGAACGATGGAACGAGAGGAAGAGGAACGCTCGATCGCCGAGAGAACGGGGGCAAAAGGGGGACGAAGGGGTTCAGGGGGGTTGGAAGGATCATGCACGCGTACCACGGGGACGAGAAACGGAGAGGGAGGAGAGAGCAGAGAGAGTGAGAGAGATAGAGGACACGGGCAGAGTAAGTGTTAGTGGCTCGTCGCTTCTCCATTTCAAGCCTAAGCGCGGCCATTCATCAGGATTTCGGCGCGCAGACGTGCTTTATTACTGCTCGGTCGAAATTGCTATCCTACGACTCCATTCCGGCCTGCGAGCTTGCATGCGCCGCTTCCCCGACGAGCCTCTCATCCTCTCTCTCTCTCTCTTTCTCTCTCTCTCTCTCTCTCTCTCTCTCTCTCTCGATTCCCTCTATCGCTTTTCTCTTCAGCATTGCCGTGGCAATGCATTAGAAGCTCATATAAGGTTCAGCCACGCGCTCGCGGTCCAAACTCTTAACGCAGTCCGAACGAAGTTAATCGGATCCCCACCTGGCCACGTGGCGGAAAATGCAGCCCGAAGTGCAACGGGTTTTGGGGTGGGCGTCTCAGATGGGGATGGGGCTGGTGGAATGCAGCAGGAAGTGTTCCACACGATTAGGTTCGAATTCGAAGCGACAGAGACTGCGTAAGTAAAGATTATCGATGAAAGAAGCGTGTAAAACATGGACATTCTTGTTGGATTATTTTCTGTGTTGAATTGGATTACAAGGATGGACATTTGCTAGATATATCATTTTTAACTCTAACAAATTTCTGATTGAAGCAAGATGCTTTTATTTCGCTCCTGAATATTGCAATCGATGCAGACAATTTTTATTTTGCATAAAAGTCCGTAGTCTTATTATGAATTGAAATTGTACCATCAATTCTTCGCAAAAAGAGCAACGTATATTTAGTAATTGATCTGTTCTTGATATAAAAATCATTTTCCAGAAACATTTGATATCCCAATTTAAACCTAAGTGCGTGTACGTTTCGTGCGTGATTTCGAAGGGCTTTCGCGCAGTTTCTCGCGGGAATGAATGAATCTATACACTCCCGCAGAAATAGGATAGGCAGGGCTGAAAAGAGGGAGGTTGGCTGGTGAAGCCCAATAAATCTGGTCATCCCGAATTGAGAATGTAAAATACATGCGGTCCGCATCTGCGCGAGCGCGAGCGCGCGCCCCGAGATTTATCAGTACCGTGCTTTCGATGGGCAGGTACTGCCTCTAATTTATTCGTCTGTTTCATGGACTCGGGGGCCCTGATATCGCGGCGTCTTAATTCGAACGATTTTGTCGAGGCGGTACCGAAGCCCGACTCGTTACACGCTTTAATCATCTTCAACCATGATGCATCACCCTAATTTCTTCCATATAACGCGACTCTCGAGCTGCGAAGAAGCAGGTGGATCCATGGGACTCGTTGTACCGATCGACAAATTGGTATGGATGAAATATTATTAATCGCAATGTCCTGGCTACTTTCATGTTGCCACCTGATCACTCAATATTTTTAATAATAGGAACACTTGTCCCTCCGTCTCATGTTGTAATTTTCTTCATTTCTATATTGCTTGTTCTCTGTTCTTCTTTTGTAGGTGCTTTGCTTGCTTTTATTTGAATTGTTGTTCTTTTGTAAGTCTTGTAAGCCCAACTCGGTTCTGCACCGAGGCCTTTAATTGAACAATTTTTAAGTGAACCGTTTTACCGTTTCATCGCACAGCAAAGTTACCAGCGCTTTAACTTTTCATGAAAAAATCTTCTATCTGTCTACAAAACATAAAACACTGTATTGGACTTCAATTTTTGTGCACGTCACATGCATCAGCAAGCCAACTGGCGCATGAAACAATGAATTCAACGAGCTAAACAATCCAACCATTCAAAGTAAAGAATTCAAAGTGAAATTAAATTGTACAGAACGCTGCTAAAATATGAATTTGTTCAGAATTGTATAGACTGCTTTTATTTGTGGACAATTGAGCAGAATGCTGCTAGAATATGTGCATGTTTAGAATTGTTCAAAATACTTCCAAAGCATGTCTAGCTTTATGATTGCACGAATATTTCTAAAATATGCATTTGTCCAGAATGATGTTTTCGCAGGTTCTGTATTAGAAAATGGAAGATGCAGACAACCTGTTGTCTAGTGGATGAGAGGGTGATCGCGTGGCGTAATTAGCGGGAAAAGTGTCCGATTATAATATCCGTCGGAGGCGCAGTGTACAGTGGTAGGTTCGCGCGGAGGTTACAGAAGGCAGCTAGTACCTATAGCGGTAACTTCGGGGCCCCTAAATCAGCCTCCGTGTCGTGATTCATGGAGGGCAACCTCCCGGCCCGTTCCCCTTGCCGATCTCCTCTTCGCCTAACCTCTTCCCCACCTGTGCTTCCTCCTTACTCCACCCCCTTTCCTCGCCCTCTCTCTTACGACTCCTTCGGCAGTGACCTCCTGGGCGACCCTTTTACCTCTTGGCTCCTACCTACACCCTCGGACCAATCCACGATCTACACCTTCGCCAGGATTGCGCCACTTTCGGCCCATCCATTTTTCCCCGATACTCGCGATTAATTTTCATTGGAATTCCCCACTCGGATAGTATTCCTCCCGTCGGGATTTCGCGATTCCTACGTCGACGGATCCACCAGACACCCTCTTTCTCTTTTCCGTTCGCTTTAGCTCTCTGTTCTTCTGTTGGAATTCACCGAAAGTGAATAAAATAGAGGAGAGGGTAGGAAGATGAGATACCCATTTTATTTTTTGATGTAGAGGGTCTCGGAGTGGTCGTAAATATAGTAAAATCCAATGTAGAAGTTAAAGGAATTTTATATAGAATGTGCTGTGTAAATATTGATATTGTACATCTTACAGAACGTCAATATGAATAAAATAAAAATAGTCATCTTTACAAATCTTATGATTTGTCCGATTTATTTCACCACCAACTTTTGTTATAAATGCACCAAATCCCCAGCGTAGAGCATAAAATAATTGTTGGCTTCATCTAGAGATTTCGCATGTTGCTAACAGCGGGAACAAGCATATACATACATAGTTGCCTGGCACTTCTTTCGTTCGCTAGTTGGCTGGTCGCGCCGATGTTCATTTCCATCGAAACCCGCGACGCTTCGCCAGAGAATATTCAGCGAGAATTTCGCGATCCATCGTGGCCAGCGACAGACGAAACGGATGGGCCACTTTTCGGCCATCGCTTCTTCTTGATGCCCAATTAATTCTCGTCCCGGTGTTTCGCCGGTGGATTTTCCTATCCATCTTGCTCGGCCGGACCCGGCGGCCGCTGCTGCTCGCCGCTGCCGTTTTATTGGACAGCATTATTACGGCGGAGTCGCGGGATATGTTAAATTGTTTGACCGTTATTTGTGAGATTCCTATTGGGAACCGACGGGACAATTAACGCGCCGATTCAAATGCTCGTATAACTTCCGATGATGGCGGACGCGTGACGGGAAGTGCAGCATGGCGCCGATCCAAGAATACACGTGAAATGTTGATCTCGTTACGTTCCGCATCGTCCGAGAATGAAGCGACGCTAATGAATATTCTTCGAATTTATTATGTAATTTTCTGCCGTCCCTTATTCGCCCATATCCTTGTTCAAAATTGATATCCGCGAAAAATAATTCCAATTTCGTAGAAAATGGTAGATTTTTCTTCTTAGATGAATTTTTTTACCATTTTCAGTGATCAATAAGGTAATACAATGGCTCTGTGTGATAAGGTAATTAAATGACGTTTTATGAACTAGACTCGAAATGAAGACCTCCAATGAGCTCTATTAAGTATGCATGTTGTTCACGACTTTTAATAAAACTTTGAATAAACGTGGAAATAAATGTAGACATGTACAAAATGAAAGATATTCTTTTTTGTCTAAGAAATTTTTAGAAGTTCTAATCATTGTAAACACGAAGAAAGCTGTACATCAAAGGGTGAACAAATTCAATGTTCGCAAATCCTTTGAATTTCTTTGCTGATTGATATCCGACGTGTTAATGTTGATCGCAATCGCATAAAATCCGGCCGACTAACAGGAATCGTTTTGTAGCGGATGAAACAGCGGCCACTTGAAAGAAAAGTGTCCCGTTGTCCCATAACGTCAGAGCCGTAGGTTGTTTCGTCGCTGTTGCAAAATACGAGTGTGGAAACAAACCGGGAGCCAGAAGAGCAACACGAGAAAATAAGTCGGACGTGTAGAGGGAGAGAGTGGGAGGAGGGGTTGGTGATAAATTTGCGAGGCCAGCCGAAAATTCGGATAATCGGAACGTATCCAGATGACGGCGTAACGGTGGGCGGTACATCAAATCCAATATTATTCCGCTAAAGAATTGGCGCTTAACAATACAGATACGCGGTATTAGAAGTACAGCGGGTCGTGCACCTTCGTAAAATATACCCCGTCCACGGAATCCCCTCGAGATATCTGTTGGAGAAGGCTATTTTCGAGCTCATTGAATAGACAGCCATGATTCTATGACCGCAGACCGTGCCAACTCCATTGTAGCGCCCTCCGCCACTTTATTCCCTCGTTCTCTCTCTTCTGCTGAACCTGCTCGTACATTTCGCTATGGTACCTTTACCGAGGGTCTAGCTAGCCTCGGTGACACCATCCCCGTCCACCAATATAGTTTGCCTTTGATCCACGTATGTATCATTTTACTATGAGTCGTTGCTTCGCGGACACCCGGTGTGTAATCTGTTTTAATCATTTTCTTCGAGCTCAAACAGTAGAGGGATGGGTCGGTGTAATATTCTGATAGCATTCATCACCGAAAATTCTCTGTGAAGTTTTATACATATTTGATGTTTTTTTTTTTTAATTTTTATTCATTTTTTAATTGTAGGAAGTGTTTAGACGACTGAAAAAATTATCTGACCTTCCTATAATAATTGTATACGAATTTATTGTTATCAATACATTATTATTGCAGGGTAATGGTCTATATACATTGAAGATTGATATTGGGAATGTGATAGTCTTTGTCACAATTGTTACTAATTGTTTCTGTACGTGTCTCCGATCCCCACAAATTCTGAAACGCCCAGTACCCCTGAAACGCATAGATTACATCCCACGATGAATTGTTATTGGATGAGGGGAATGAATATGTCATAGCGAAGCGTTGGTACATTACAGTTGCAACGGAACTTGCTGCATTCACATAACAATAAATATAAGTAAATAGAAACGTTGTTTACCGGATGGTAGCTTTCTATAAGGTGAAGGAGTTACAAGAGATTTCTCGCGCCTTTATGGCATTGCCAAGGTGAGGGTTTATCATTTTTCCTTCTGACGCACGGTATTGTTCTAGGATCTTCATACCAGGTGATCAATGACGTTGCTCTATTGTCTTATGGCAGTGAGCCTCTCCATTGACGTAACATCGAGTCTCGGTTAGAAAATAACATTCTCCTTAACTTTTCATCAGAGTAAATAAATAATTCTGAACTGGGATTACAGTATCAGCATCATCCAGAGATACCACACTAAAATTTAATTTCTACCAAGGAGATCAAAAAGTGACAATTCTATCAGCACGAACCAACAATTTCTCATACTCTACACCCAATCAAAGACAAAAATTAAATATTTCTTCGAACCACAAACTCGTTAATTATCCAACAAAGCAACACACCATACCGAAAATTAATTTCCACCAAGGCCACCAAAAAGAGACAAGGCTATCAGCGTCAGCCAACGATTCCTCATCCTCCCTGCTGACCCAGCCCTCCGCCACGCAGGTTTTTCACGGAGGGCACGCACCGTGTGTACACACGACGACATAGTGATTCGTTTTGTGATCGATGGTACGCAGACACGAGCTCCGGGTTTCTAATTAATGGGGCTGCTTCACTCGGGGGTAGACTCAATTATTGTCGATAGCGGCTGCGAATCCGCCGCGGAGGTGGATATCGTTCCCGTCTTTTTCCCCGTCCCCTCCCTTCCAAGTCTTTTTCCCCCGCTCCCTCTCTTTCTCTCTCTCTTCGTGGTCCCTCTTCGTATTTGCCTGTTTATGCAGTCGCGTATCCCTTCGGCGTGTGTTGGAGACGCCGCAGATACGTATCGCGGATACGTGTGGGCGTACAGCTTGAGTCGCTGTGTGTGTACCGTGCACGTACGTGGAAGGATGGAAATACGTAAGGAAGCAGGGCATGAGCAATGGCTGGCAGCGCTCCGTAATAATGTTGTCTTCGTCGGCTCGTTTTATTTGCCGCGGCGCAAGAATGTAGCCTACAGTCCGCCTCAAAATTCGTGACTCGGTTGCGCAACTCGATCGAACCGATCGCGCTCTGCATTGGAAATGAATACGACCACCGACACATGGAAACAGCCTGTCGATTCGTTCCCTTCGATTGCTTTCCAGACCGACGGTACTGTACCGTGATCCTCGGGGGTTGAAGCTCGACGATTATGCGAGCATGATTTTTTAAATTCCAGCAAGTATTTGGACGGAGTGTACCCGAGGGGTAAATTAACCCTCGAAGGCGGAGCCTTTTCATAAATTGCAATTGATGTGCTGGGGAATATTCATAGCGTCATTTATCAATTTTTTTAAATGTGTTTTTGATAGTACTTATTGTGGAGTTTTTTGTCGCTTCTAATGTAAGTGCTATTTGTTTAATTTAGGGATCAGAAATGCTCAGAATTAATATTTTAAAATTGAATTAAATTACTGGGGATGATTCTAAAATTCGAGGAAATTGAAGAATGTTATTTAAAATTTGAGAAAATTGAATGATAATAGAGGGAATATTTAATGAAGATAAATTTTTGTCGAATCGTTTTGCAGATTGTTTGCCGTTTTCTTTCGCGTATTCGCCGTGCGTGTTCGCGCGATTCTTTATGGGATTTAAATTTGCCGCGATTTGTCGAGTCAATCTGTTTTTCTCGCGGCCGAAAGAAATTCCCGGATAATTCGAACGCCATCATGAACGCGGGTCGGGTTATCACCGCAACGTTATAAATATCGGCCTTATTATCATACAAAGAGATATCGAATGGCTGCCATTAAACTATGAATTTCTACCATGAGGGATAATGGCAGTTTGAATGCAAATCCGCGACGATTTAATAAATACGGTCCCGTATGAATGCGGCTGAATATCCTAAAGAATTAATATACACGTGTCCGTTTGAATTATGAATTGTTCTCGCGCTCAAATGTCACATTTCTACGGGAATTACAAATATCGACGCACAAAGGGCGCCTCCGCTCCGATTACATTCTACATTAAACGAATTTACATTAAACAATGCATTTAACAATGCCCTGTACCCTTCCATTACAATTCGGTGCTGATTAAATCCCGAAAATCCTTTACGCTTCCCTTTCCTTAAAAAAATAATACATTACATTACTTCTTTCTGCATAAAAATTACTAGACTACAGATTTTATGCATTTATTGCAGTTATACATTTATATAGAAAACTTACTAGAAACGTGAAGTAAATGGAGAAAATATCATTTCGATCAGTAGTTCTGCAAACATAGTTACTTAAACAAGTAACGAAAGAAATCTGTGGCACCCGTGTCTTACAATTTACACAAAATTTTTATCTCGCCCGAAAATCCACGGTCTATTAATTACCCCCAGATAAATTGTTAAACTGTCTCCAACACAGTTGAACCGAGGGCTCACACAGCCTCGGCGGACATTCGTCTCCGGCCATGCACTTTTTCAGTGCACTCGTGTGTTCAAAACAATCTCCATAGAATTCGAATTTATGTGCGCGGGCGTGCGAGCGTTTTCGTCGCGGCGCGAAAAACAGTTTCCACCCGCTCCGGCCGGCTCGGTCTCGTCGATACAGGCGAAAAAATCGGAACAATGTGTCAATGAAAATTTCGCGAGGGGTCGGGCGCGCGACAGTGCGGTAAAATATTAGGAAGTTAAAGAGAACCGTAAACTCCCACCTGTGGGTTATCGCGTAGCTCGAGCTGCTCCTCTCCGCGTGGCAACATTTCACGCCGGTAGGTGAGGCAAACGACGCAGATATCTGACAATCAAAGCGCAGTAACCGTAGATCATAGCCGGGGATAACGATGGGAATTGGCTCTTGCAAATACATTAGGCGGTACAGGACGAGAGAAGGAGGGGAGGTGCGAAAGGGGGCGGGTCCCGTTCGAGGGAAGAAGTCGCGAAAATGGAAAGTGAGGGGGTGGTTTTCCCGCGATATCGGGCGGAGGCAGCGAGGCAAACGGGAACCAGATAAAATAGAAAAATCGTCACCGATCTCGCGAGACGGCGAACGACACCGGGGCGGGGGGGGGGCCCGAAAAAAGTATAAATTTCTTTAATGGCGCTAATAATTTCATATCGCGTAATTTACTTACTGCGAAACGTAACGCCAGTAGCTACCAGAGGCATTAACGAGCAGCCTAATATTTATGTTGCTCCGCTCTCGGTCCTCCGCGCCACCCAGATAACACCCTCGCTCCGTTGGCCTCCCTCTTCCCCAGAAATTCCCAACCCTCCGTCTTTACGTTCCACCTTTTACCAAACGGTGTTGGTAAAACGTCTCTCGAAACGTCTCGTCGGCCCCCTTCGTCGCACCTCTCGGCTGTTCGCCTAACTAGATAAAAAAAAAAGAAGAGAGAGGAGTTCGTCTCTCCCCTTGCTCTCTTGTCTCTCGAGATAAGTAGGTCCTCGCCGCAGCCTGCTCCACGATCAGGACACAACCGGGTAGACGAATAAGGCGACGGTGATTTAATACCGACATTTTTTTAAGAACCCTCCAGCGAGGGTAGAGGGTGGAGCTTGTAAGGATGGAGCACGGTTAATTTGGGGAACGGTTAGTTTCAATTAGACGCTGCTGGTATTCTTCTGCCGAGGGTCTTCGTGGCTCGTGTCTATTGTTGGATGCCGAGTGGTTAGAATTTATTTCTACTAGTGTTTTAAGACGAATGCATGTGGACGAGGCATAATTTGAATAGATATATTGTAGTAGGTGTGGCAATGATGTTCTCTACGAAGAGAGTAGCATCTGATCCAAGAGACTAGACACTAAAATCGAGCATAGTGGTCGGACGGTCAACACCTCCATGGACCAGGCGTGTGTCTCTACTCTCTACACTCTACATCATCCCCGACCCGTCGCGTCGGCCCTCGTTAGAGGAACCTCCGTGTGTCGGGCGCGCATCCAACGCCGGGCGAGTAATTATTGTCATCCGCTAATTGGTGCGCGATAAGGATCCATTAAGTCCCAGTATTTTTTTTCTCTCGAGCGGTGCTTCAACAACCTGCTAGCGCGCGAATCGCGTATCCGGGAAGAAGAGAAAGGGGGCCCAGGTTTTCGCGGTCGCGGGTTCCACGTGTGCAGAAACGGGAGGAACACGTGGCCCGTGTGCCCGGTGCGGGGAGAACTGAACGCGCCGCGCACATATCTGAATACGAATGAAAAAGCTTAATGCGCCATTATTTACTTGATAGTGGACAACCTGGTTCCAGGGGTACCAGCACGTGTTTACGCGTTTATAACAGACGTGACGTAGAGTGGTTATATTCCGGCGGCGCGGCGCGGCGCGGCGTGTGTGTCAGAGCCGCTGCAGGGGGTGTGAGGGGGGGGGGGTGTTGTTGCACACACGGCGAACGGTGGGGGTGTGTCGGAGGGGGAGGGGGAGTGTGTTGCGTGTCGGGGGTGGTATCCGAGAGGCTGCGAGGGGGTGGCGCGCTGTTTTGCGATGCAGCACGCGCATTACCGGACCGTAATGCGGCGTCGGGTTCACCGGTACATATATTTTATTTAACACTGACAACGCACGGAGGGGGCGAAATTACGCGGTGTTATTAATGAAACTAAACTATTAATTTAAATTCCATTGTTCCATTATAAATAATTACCTGTTAATTACCGGCCGACCGGCCACGGCCCGTGTAATGTGATTGGAGCGCAAACGATACGCGCCATTTGTTACGGATTCGCCAGCGAGATTAATGCACCTTTTTCCCTGACTCGAAACCGGCTACCTTTTTCCGGGGATTTTTTTTTTTGCAACCGGGGGTGGCTCTGCTTATCGACTCCATGGCACACGCATCGATTGTATCGAACGGGTTTAGGGTGGTTCCGGAACTGGTTGCTGCCGCAGGGAGTGGAACAACAGACAAATGAACATTTGTGAGGGTCTTGAAAGAAATACTTTCTATTTATTGATCTGTTTAATTCTACCAACCTATGTCAAATAATTGAGAAATACGGGAATTATTCTGAAATACTTAGCGATGGTTAATTATCGATGAACATAATGCAACTCGGTAAAATAAGTCAACATGGTTCGACACGAAACAGGATTAACAGTGTAAAAGAGAATACGTTAAGGACTACGAAAGGAGAGCCTAGCTATTATGTTAAAATCCTTGCAGATCGAAGTAATTCTACTCTACGAATGCCCCAGAGGATTGAGGGTCCCGCAGGCGGAGCGAGATCCTCGATCCTCGTCGAAGGGGGCGACAGAAAATCCTTGGCGAAAGAAATCGTCGTTGGGTATAATTAAACGCGGCCAGGAGCCGGGTGTTGGTGAATGAACGAGTGGCAGTGCGTGCGTGCCAGCAGGTATAAAGCAGCGCGTCTCTTAGGGCGGATTCAATTAATCAAAGCTGCGTCGCCGGGCCGCTGCTGATTACTCTTGCGATGCACTTAGTCGCGTACATGCGATTACACGCTGTGAGATAGACAGATGAGGCTACGTGCCCGTAGTTAATCTTCCGCGCGTCAAACGGTACAAACGACACAGGGCGGAAGGTGTGGAAGTAGTATAGAATACGCGGCCAAGAAGCGGCTTGCGAGAGCGTATAGGTATACACGCGACCCGAGCACCTACCCGCAAACAAGTTCGCGCGAGCGAAGCGGAGAGCTGGCGAGCGTATTCGTGACGCTCTGTACGCGACTAGCAGCCAGAGACGCGTCTTCCGTGATGTAGAGCTCTAATATGCGAATGAATTAACCAAATGGAGCCGTATTCGTTAGCCGAGCTTCATAGCGCGAGCTTTACTAGCGGTCCGCTGTTGTACTCCTTCAGGAAACGTATTTGCTGACTGTTTTCGCAGATCTATCTGTATAAAACTTAAGATCTATCTATATATCTGTTAAAAATCGACCAACGGTGGATTAATAAAAATATACGCCCAATATCGCTCAAGCTCGGTGCGAACAGTGAATTCTTTCGCAAGAAATTGAACGGGTCAACGCCGAAGTAGGCGAGCAGCTCGCGGTGCAAACGGCATAATCGAACGTAATGATTTCCTATTGGGTTTAGTCGTTATGCTTCCTCCGTTAATGAAGTTACATCGCCATCGGCGGTAACATTCCGGCTGCGTTTCTGGGAGTGACAAACGGCCGTTTCTGTATTCAACGAACCATAATCAGCTAAACGATATTCAAAAATTGCATAAACCCAAAACACTCGAAAGCGCACGCGTTCGACAAAGACCCAGCCAGGTCCCGTCAAACAGAAAAATCAAGCGAAACATAAAATTGTACAATAAAGCAAAACGAAAACAAACGCAGAATGAAGAGCAGCATTTCCAGATCGATGGGACACTTTTTTCGCTGAAATATCACCGGAACTTGCGGGAGCGGCGCGCAACGATATCCATCGCTCCGTATTTATTTATTTGCGCGCTTCTCACGTTAAATGTAGCATTTGCCCGATTCGTTCTGTCTACGGCGATGGCGTCCGAAAACAGAGCAGAGCAGAGCAGAGCAGAGCAGAGCAGAGCAGACCAACCGAGCCCGGGTCGCGGGTCTATATATTTTTCCGTCGGCGGCGTGGCTCATCAATTAAGGCAATATTTTGATCGGCCAGGAAGCAACGGAAACCGCCGCGAAATCTATGCGGGATTAATTAATAGTCCGCCGTTTATAATTTACGCGTCACGCACACGGCCGGCGATAAATTTCCGCGGGCCCGTGACCGCGCACGGGACACACCGGCAACAATTACACGCCCACGCTAACGGAACACTTTAAATCGTCCGCGCTTAATCGCGCGAATCGACGCGACGCGCGACGAGAGAGTCTCGCGTCTACGCGACGCGCATCGAATTCGTCGATCTTTCGTACGATCGACACATACTAAGAGGCCCTCGGGGGCCTCACGGAACGGTCCCCGGGGCCCCTGGCACACGCTCCGATCCGCGTGCACACGCCCCGATCAGGAAATCACGATCGGGAATACCTGTCGGCCGTTTGGCCGTGTGCGCGCCTCCTTTCGCTTCGCAAGCGCCGCGTCGCGCCGCGTCGCGCCGCGCAGAGCCGGTCAGCGCCGCGCCGCTCTGCCAACGATTATCGAGGAGATATCGACGACTCGATGGTGTCGTTAAGATACCGAGAATGCGTGTAGGAATGAGGGAAATAACGTACGGCCGCAGATAAACGCTTCACGACACACTATCCGCGATTGCGCGAGCTTAATACGGAAAGTGAACCGGTGATCCGAGCAACGAACGCGCGCGATTGCTTAATGCCGATAATTACCCGAGAATGCGAGAACGTTTCTTTCTCTTTTGGTGGAATTCGATGTGCTGAAAGGTGCCAGGCTTTTTATACAGGCTGCTTATCTCGGGCTTCTTCGAGTGGGCTGTTCGTTACTAATCGTTTCGCAGATTACTGTCTGTGATTACTGGAGTTGGCTGATTGCGTTATCGTTTAGTCTTGACTAATAGAGACGTGGTTGACGGGCGCTGGATGTGGATGCTGGAGAAAGCGAGGATCGGGAGTATGCAACGAGTTCAGTGTTGCTAAGATACTCGTTATGACGATGGTAAAATGTCAAACGTCTATCTAGAGTCATCATCCAGATAGAGTTTATTTTTACATAGTCGAAGCGTGACATCAATAGCTATCATTCCTGAGAGTGAAATCGGCGTTGATTCGAGACTTCGGAACACCCACGAAGCAATGTACAGTGGACGAATAAGTATGAGAGGGTGTTGAGGTTTTTTAGCGTATCGGCGAGATCGGTCGATACGAAGGGAATTCCAGGGACGGGTTAACATTAATGAGTGTAGGGACCGTCGGCCACGAGTACGAACCAAGTCAGGAAGATGACATAACGAAGACACAGTGCTGGCAGAGGAGGATGCGATAGGAAGGCATCGGAGCGCACCGGCGCGGCGCGGCGTGGCGTGGCGCCCTGACTCGGCTCCGTCGAGGCGCCGGCGTCACTTCCGCCCTCGCTCCAGCTCCAGCTCCAGCTCCAACTCCAACTTCCTCCGAGCGGGTTGCCTCTCGGCTCGGTTGCGTTCCGTCGGGTTCCAACAGCCGCCGTCGAAACGGCCGGAACGTCGAAAAAGGACCGAATAGAACGAGATCAGGGAAAGAGAGAAAAATAAGGGAGAACCGACCCGTTTTCGCGTGCACGCGCCAGAATCGCGCGACTACGAGCCGATTCCAGCCACCACCGATAAATAAATATGAGATGCAACCGGCTAAACAGCACTCGCGGGTTGTTGATCCTGCCAGCCGCTCCCATAAATCAGTCCCCGTGCATCGGGATTCGACTCGCGCGACCCCGACGCAAACTTCCCGGCCTGCGCCGCGCCGCGCCGCGATGTCCCTTCGACATCCTCGCGCCGATTTCGAATTCCATTCGACGGCCAAACCCTTTTCCCTCGGGCCTTGGGATTCCGGTTTCGTTCACTGCGATTTTCGATCGGACCGAACGTGCAGAGACAGTTTTCGGCGACCTGGGTAACGTTCGACGGGCCTCGTCAGGATCGAGCACAGGAATACTGATAGATTCGCTGCGAAACTTTGTGCGAAAGAAATACAATCTCTGCGTCGACTGCAAGGCACGTTAACCCTTTCGACCAGAGATGTAAGTCTTTCGGAGACCGACATCATTATTCTTCTTTTAGAATTGATTTTCCCACGTTTTGTAAGTATCAGCACTCAGAAGACGCACTGATATTGTACCAGAACCAGCTGGGAAAACAATAGGGGTGTGCGATGGTCGATGGTCGAGTCGAGACTAGAAGACATCGGGCGAGACGGGTCGGGTTCTCGAAAATTTCCGGATTTTCAGTACTCAATTACCGTTATAAGACTCGCTTTAAAACCAATCGTGGTACGATATTTTCGATATTTGAGGCGTTTCCGAAACCACATTATAAAATTTATTCATTTAATCATCTTTTTTCTTACTTAATTCATTAGTATAGAGTACTATAGTAATGGTTGGAAAATTAAGTGGAAGTAATGCACCAAATACGTAATACTAATATAATAAGTAATAATACCAATATTTAATAATTATCGGTATCCCTGTCACTCAAGAAACCAGCGAAAGATTATTCTCCACGGCTGGAAATATCGTCACACTGGCTAGAACAAGATTATTATCTGAAAATGTACAGATATTTGCTTTTTTACATGAAAACTCAAAATAAAATATCATAATTATTAATTATTAGTATTATTAATATTACTTATTATATTAGTATTACGTATTTGATGCATTACTTCTACTTAATTTTCCAACCATTACAACTATAGATATACTCTATGAATTAAGTATGAAAAAAGAAAATTAAATGAATAAATTTTATAATTTGGTTTTCGGAAACGCCTCAAATATGGAAAATCTCGTACCACGATTGGTTTTAAAGCGAGTCTTATAACGGTAATCGAGTATTGAAAACCCTGAAATTTTCGAGAATCCCAAAGATGATCGAGAATATCGATAATTTCAAGAATCCCGATAATTTCGAGAATCCCAAAGATTATTGAGAATCTCGACAATTTCGAGAATCCCAAAGATGTTCGAGAATCTCGATAATTTCGAGAATCCCAATAATTTCGAGCATGTCGAACATTTTCGGGAATCTCGACATAATCGAGGATTTCAAAAGTTCCGTGAACTCGTCTCGATCTCGAAAAAAATTCTCGTCTCGACATTTTCAGGTTTTCAAACACCCCCAGCAAAACAAGCATTTTGACGATTGTTAGAGTGAAAGAAATGTACCATGTTACGAGAAGGACAGTGACTGGCAGGAGCGAAAAAGCTGGGACGGACGTGATCGCAAATGAGAATCGCTAATTAGTCCATTCGCAGGTCGTTCTAAAATTCCATCATCCCCGTAACTCACGGTTTCCCCTCGCGAATCCGGATCCACGGGAAAAGGGATAATAATCGAGAGGGCGTCCAAGATAGAACGTCGCAGGACGAGGGACCACAGGATTCATAATTTCACGCGAGCTTATTGCCGTCGGTTATTTATTCGTCCAGCTCATTCCACATGCAGCTCGCGATCCTAAGCGCCGCGATTCTGTTCCGCGGCCGGTTTCATTCTCCCCAACCGACGCGACGTCCTTCCATCGGACGTTTTCTCCGTGGATGACTTAACGTCCTTTCCAACATCAGTGACATGCAGTTTCGAGCCCCTCGTGACTTGTTCGAGCAATTATCAATCGATTATCCAACGTATGCCGTTGGGCACGTATTTATCGGGAATTTATGAGTGACTGTGTGACAAGATGGGACGTCCCAGGTTGCCCTTGAGGTACAGATGTCCTGGATATCAGAGATCGATCGAGATCATGCAGGATCCTCTAGGGTTCTGTTTAGCTGCTGGACCGTTGCAGAAACCTGATACGATTCCAGAAACTGCCGGGAGCTAAGTGGTGGCTTTCGGGATCGAAGGATGAAGATCGATACTCTGTAATTGAACCACAAAGTAGTCGAGTAATTGCAAACTTGCGAGTATCTGATTTTGATTCATTTTCTCGAGGTGAAGCGTCTTCAATTACTCGTGAAAGAAGTGCATGGACGCTTATCGAAAATGCCCCTGAATATACATACTATATTATAGTAATAATTTTAGTAGATCGAAAGTAATATATTAATAGTCTTCTGTTCGTTTAATCTGTTTAAAAATCTACTCATTTTTATAAATTCATAGAATCCACATTAGATACTTAACATTACACTTGATTAACGGTCACCACTAGTATGCTAATCGGACACTCGCCACGCCAGCACAATATCCAGAAAAGAATATTCGCATGACTTCTCTATTCGCAAAGCGGAATATTTAAAATTCAAGGTTCGCGGCAAAAGGGGCGCCGCTAGAGCTGCCATTAAAAAAGCGGCTTCTCGGTCGAAACAATTAAGTATTAATTAAGCAGGCGCGCGTAACGGCGTCCAGATGGACCAGCTGACGTGCGCGGGGCGAGAGGGTGGCGGGAGGGTGGGGGGTGGGGGGCAATATCAAGGTCATTAGTCTGTATCGCGATTCTTTTCGAGATAGCGTCAGTTATTTATGGGCCGGGAGCGTAACAGTCGGCTCTCGAACGGTTACCAGGCAGATTTCGTAGGCCGCATTCGAGAGTACGATACGAATATTCGGGCAGTTCAGTGGCCAGATAGGCCCTCGGCCCCGGGTACGTACTCGCGCTGGAACACGAAGGATAATCCTTGTGGATTATTGCGGTATCACGTGGGTCCATACGTGCTCCACCGGCCGGGATGTGCCCTAGGACGTCGTATTTGTATGCCGTGGAATACACCCACGTGTTTGTATCGTACGCCAGGTTCTCCATGGAAACCCTTGCTAGGGGCCGGGCCTGCTGCGATACCCTAATTCCTAAATCTGTCGCCATAAGTCCTCGTTACAATAAATAACCCGACCGGTGTGTGTCTGGGCTTGCGCCTCCTATTCCTACGGCCACCTCCTACAGTCTTCTGGCTACCTTCGGCTACGGCTACGACTTGTTTGCTATGGGGGCGAGATCGTAGATCTTTTCTATAAAGACCCGTTGGCTCCGACGGACACCTCCGTTTTTCGCGAGGACCGGTGTCGGACTGTTCAAAAATATACAGACATAAAATAGACATGAATCATCATTTTTCCCACGGCCATAATGAACCAGAAAGACGTTCTAATAGCTTTACCCCCAGCAGAAGCAACCGTAGTGCAAGGGGTTACCCGAAGAACGTGGTTCGCCTAATTGCGCGCGGTGCGATGCAAGACGAGCCGTCGAATCGTTTGAAATATGGAAATTGATACTGAAGGCAATGAAATAATTGCTGCTCGAACCGGGAAGCGTCGGGAGGACTGCTCGCAAGTATATGTACAACTATAGTATAGCATTCTCGCTGCCGGCATCGAGCTGTGCAAGGAGCCCGGGCATCGATGAAGACATAAATTGCCGACGCGCGAGCGAGCGAGCCGCGCATCGGACGGATGGCTAAGATGATAAACAGTTTGTAACCAGTTGTGGTTATAACCCCGAAGAATGAAAATGAATGGAGAAATACGTCATTAATAATGGTGAACGGAATTTATGCCCGGCGTGTCAATTATATCTTCCTCGTGGCTCATAGAGTTTCGCTGTGCCCCGTCGGTGATTTACGGGCCGTGTTTCTTGCGAGCAACCGGCACGGCTCGGCTCGGCTCGGCTCGGCTCGGTTCGACTCGCGATTCATAATTTCTTAAATATAATATCCAACGACGGTGGCTTTTTTCGGGTTCCGCCGTTTTTCGCTGTTCGATAACAACCAGGTCCGAGCAATCTTATTAAACGACGCGTTGCGATTGGCCAGTGAGCGGTATAAGACTCTAGCGGAACTTAGTGACAAGTAGTCGAATGAATCTGAGATTTGTTTATAAAATTGCCCCGATTCTGGAACACGGAATCCACCACAGATCCGTCGTTTTCCCGGTGCATTTTGATGGAAAATATTTAGCTCGTCGCGTGTCGCCCGATATTTGATTTACCGCGCGCAATTACGCTCGCGCGTCGTCCGCACGAAGATTACGAAGAATAGCGAGATAAATTATCGGCGGCCGCATTAACAGCGAGTCGGAGCGGGTCGGAGCGTGTTGGAGCGGAGTAAACCTCGCTCGCTCCTTCTTCGGTGCGTCAGCCCGGTGATCGTTGCATCTCATTTAAGCCGGCCGATAAAAAACGCTCGCCGAGCGTGAAATGATCCGTTCTATAAATCCTAATAAACGTCTACCTGCCCGGCGCAGACGTACATAAATAAAAGCTCGAGTGTTCGAGAGCAGCGTGATCGGCCGTGTTATACCTCTCCTACGTATCCTGCGTGTGTACTGTACATGTATATGTATATGTCGATGTATATGCTTGTTGCTGTATGCGTGCGCAGCAACCCGCTCCCAGCAGAGCGCGGCAAGCGCGCACAGCTTCATCATGGACGCTGAAGAATAGAGTGCTCGCGACGCTGCGCCCGGCGAGGAGCGCAAAAAGATGCCTGGGATACGATTGATAACCCGCCGGGAAATTGCGTTTTAAATGCGCTATGTAAACAAATCGATAAATCCGTCGTCGGTCCCCCACCCCTCTGTCCTATGAAACAAAATGTCCACGGTGCGAGCGCCCTACGCGGAATCCTCTATTCGTCGATGAAAAATTTACTACTCGTCCGACGCGAGCGATCCAATCGGTCATCATAATCGACGCCGGCGAGTGTAGTAACAAATGGGTATTAAATGCTAGACGAAATAACTTGGAGATTGAGATTGTTTAGACTATTTCCGTTGAAAGCGCTGAGGAAGTCTCTGAACGTCGATAAATCTGTCGTCGGTTCCACCCTGCTGTCCTATGAAACAAGATATCGAGAATTCTCGCACCCTATGTCGATGAAAAATAGATTCTTCAGCCAATCGGTCATAATAATCCACGCGGGGAATCCTGAATGTGAAATAAAACGAGATAAAATGCCTTCAAGATTTAGACTGGTGATCAAACTCGGACGACCAGGTTTAATACTCGAATTTAAAAATTTTCATGCAGGCGACAGTCGAATCTCTGGAGAGAGGAGGTCGATGAGCGTTATGGAGATGCGAAAAACGAGCAGCTCGGTATAAAGACGCGGCGGGCGAGCAAGCGAGGCGAAAAAGAAAAACAGGGCCGGGAAGCAAAAGAGAGGACAAGAAGAAGAAGAAGGAGACCGGTCGCGGGATAGGGGAGGGGCGCAAAAGGGGAAGGAAAAAAGAAAAGGGAGCAAGATAGGATAGGCGGGAGGCAAAGGAAGGAAGAGACGCGTTTCGAAAGTGTACGAGAGAGCCCCGAGTAAGGGGTGGGAAAGACGAAGCGGGGGGGCTGTGGGGTGCGGCTGCAGGGGGGAAGAGGGGGCGGTCGGCACGGCGGAGGATGAAGGCAGTGGGGGTGTGCATTGCGGATTTATTCCCGCCAACACATTCATCATGGCGGATTTAGCTGAACCCGTAACGCATTGCCGTGGATATATATCTGCTTCCATCCCCGCCGCGTGCTCGCTCGCGAGAGTGCGCGCGCGCGCGCGAGCTCACACACCTTCCTGTCCTCCTCCCCTCTCTCTCTCTCTTTCTCTTTCTCTCTCTCTCTCTCTCATCCCAATTTCGACCCAATCCTCGCCGGTATATCCCGTATTCTGACAAAACCTCTCTTTTTCAATGACTTCCCGACTCCTGGCCGAAAAGTGCCGATCCCCCCGGCTCGCTTATGATCCCGGCACGGTTATGACCGCGCCGCATATGCCGGCCGCGTGCGATCCGCTCGCGAGCGCGTCCCTTCTTTCCTCTGTCCGTCCGTGAAACAGTCGACAATATTCCATCCCACACCTTTTGCTACTATTCGACGATATCGCCGATTGACGAGCACCCTCCGACACCCCCACAACTACCCCTCGACTACACCCCCGCAGATTCCCGAGTCGGAATGATTGATCAGTCGGGACAATTTACGGACAGCTACACTGTGCACTGGAAAGCACGTTTTCTGGACAGCTAGTCGAAACTTTTACTGTCTTTGTGATGTAGGTGTGATGTATACGGAATTTTGCATGTAGCAGGTGAGTCCATTTTGATCCAGAGCTATAAACAACCCATCCAAAATTTCGACCGATCCGAAGATACAAAATTTGTCAAAGCAACGATTAAAATCGCATTAGACTTGCGAAGTGTCGCATTGTCTAAACTGTCACCAACCAGACCCCACGTCTTTTACCGCCAGAACAGTCCTCCAATAAAACCGCCCCTGAGCATACGGCCGTTTAATAAATCGATCGGCCGTTAAAAATGTATATTTCTTTAAAATAGACTCTGCGAGATCCGTGACCCTTAATGGATCTTCGACGCGTTATCAGCAGCTGATCGCAATGCATCATGGCGCGTAGCGTTGACAAACCCCTCCGACCACTCTTCGGCGTTGTGGCCCCTCCTGCGCGGCGCAGATACGATATTACGGGGTTCGGTATAAATCTATGGCTCATCCATCTACATTTTATCCCCGGGAGAACTAGAATACTCGCGCAGGAACGCGCCGGAGACGAGCAGGATCGGCGCTCGAGCCCGCACAAACACCGTCAAAGCCCCGGGCTTCTCCTCTTTTCCTCGCATCCTCGCTGTCCCCGTTCGTCCTTTCTCCCTCGAGACGGTTCAAATCCGATCTCCGGGCACGACCCACCCCCTTTCCACCCGTCCCTCGCCGCCCCCAACAACCCCGTAACGCCACCCCCGCTACTACCCCTATCTATCGAGATTCCAATAGCGGCCTTATCGAAGGCTTTGTGCGATGAAGGATCGCAAGCCGCCGCTCGGGCACTTTCCGCGGTCCTCTCGATATTTCACCTTTATTATCATATTTCAGGTATTCGCAATCCATTTTTCATCATAAGAACGCCACGTTATTAACGACGGCGCGGCACGATGTATGCGTGAACCGAGCCCGCCAAAGGAATCTGCCATTTCTGCGCCTGTTGCCTTCTGTGCTCTGCGAAAGATTGTTTTGACCCATTTTCCCATTTAACAGACACTTTCCCATCTTCGCCATGAAATGGTACCCTGATTCCTCTTGTGAAATTTTACATTGCGTTCTTTCGAAAAATTCTGTTAAAATTTACTAAAACATGTATTCATTCCATTTCCATGGAAAAGACTTCCTAAGTCCAATAAAAGTTAAACGAAGTATATAAATTCGGTTTAATCATTTGTTCGCTTCAATTGGAAAATGATCGGCGCTTCCCTCGCTCCCGGCAGCCATCGGAAATTGTGTCGGTGAAAAAGAGGCTCGGCCTCCCTCGGAATAGATTAATCGAATAAATCGAGATGTTGATTCAGCTCACCTATGTTTCGTCGATCGCTTTCGGGATTTAACGCGGTGGAGCCGGGTGAAAAACGGGCCGGGAGGCAGAGAGTATCCTCCGGCGCCATTCTGCAAATATGGTGGATAAGTTAGGCGGCCGAGAGCGGTTAGACTCGGAAAAAAAAACGCCGGCTGACACGGCCATCTCGCTTCGTTTCTCTCCGTTTCGGCTCGTTCGTCATCTCGGGCCGGGTCGGACCGAGTCGAGTCTGGCCGCGCGTGTTCGGTGCACGTGCAACTCCCGCAAGAAACGCGTTGCGACACTGTACCGTGCAAAAACGCGACGTCGCGAACCTAAAGTCGAAAAACTGCTCCTTGTCTTCCGCGACCGTGGCTCTTACAGTCTGATCAAGCCCCGAGACATTTATGCGCCGCGCGGAGAGTAATTAAAAATCAATGATTCAGGGCTCCCTTCAATTTTTCAGCCATACCTTGCACCAATCCCTTCGTACGTTCTAGGTAAAACTTTTGTAATACTTCAGTGTAGACTCCTCTCGCGATTTAATGCATTTTTAAATTATCTTTGCTGGTCACGGTTGCTTGGTTGTGTGCGTCAAGAAAACGCTGGAAAATGTACTTCATATTGTTTATACACTCTTAACAAGGTTCCTTTTATTGTTTAGACTTATCCTATCAGAACTTGCGTCGCGATATTTAATATTGCATCTTGATAAGACTCGAAAATTGGTAATTCGAATCATTTCCGTCGCTTTGAATCTACAAACTGTGCTATATTAATAATTTTAAATTTTGGAAATATATCTTTTACAATATAAACAGAAGGGAATTAAACGTTACACAGCATCCAGAGACAGAAAATCAATGCATATTTTCACTCCGAAGAACATACGAACGTTAAATCAACTACCGAATCCGATAAAGAAATTAAAAACGTTTGATGCTCGCATTAAACGAACAGTCTAAACAAAAACCGACAAAAGTTCAACTCGATTGCAGCTGGAATCACTGTTAAGAACGTCACAATTTTCACTCAAAGGGTTCAGATAAATCGAGGAGACAAGGAGACGAGCGAGACGAGCGAGACGAATCGATAAATGCGATCGTTAACGCGATAAACATAGTTGCGGGCTCCAGACGGACTGACGTCAGCCCCGACAAAATTCGCAGTTAAAAATGGCCGGTGGGGTGGGAATGCCTCTACATAGGGAAAACTTGCTCCGACCTATTCCCTCGTTGCTCGAACAAAGTACGATTCACCATAGGACAACAGCTGTTCCGAGCAGCTATTGCTCCGAAGACGAGGGGACGAAACGACGCGGACCGTTCTCCCCTCCGATGCCCGGTCTCGAACGACGAAACATGGCTCTTCTCGATGTTTGTCGTCGAAACGGAAAAGATATTTCCAGTCCGAATTACTGACGACGTCGGTGACTTTCCCGAAAATCGAACGAAATATATCCATATCGACTAATGACAGAATTCCGTTGACGTTCCACGCCGCTGAGTGCCATTTTGTGTTCGGCCGACAGTCTCCGCCATGCTGCGTCGGGTGCAGCTGCATTTTCTGATTTTTGTCAACGTTGTCTGTCATCGGATGACGTATTTTGTTCGTCGTGACAGTGGATGTTTATGCAAATTCATGGTTTCGTGAGATTTTTAATAAACAAAGCCTACAAAAAAAATGTACAAAATAGTTACTGCACGGGCTTGTTTTTTTTAACGATTTTATCGTTGTAGAAGTATAAAGTGGTACAATATCAATGCGTATAATAGTGCTTCAAAAGTGTTGAAGAGAGGGAAGATCGAGTAAAATCGTTAAAACAATCGCAAGTGATATTTACAAGTGACTAAAAATTCTATGAAAAAGTGTTGTTGGAAGACTAGTGTACAACTAACAGTGTCGGACGCCTCGGAACGGCCGGTTCGCAGCGCGAAAATCCAAAATCGATTTGCAGAGCGGCGTCCGCGGTTTTCCCGGCGATACAATCGAACGTCTGGGTGGTGGTTCGGGTTGGTCGGTTGGCTCGCAAATAAAGAAAATGAGCCGGCGAAAGAGGGTGGCAACGGGCTAGGTATCAAAGATACACAAGGAGAGCGGGCTACGGTCGGTCCTCGTACCGGAACTTCCTTCCTTCCGGCGGCTGATCGACGAGCCAAGTTTTCTCGTCTCTCGGATTTGGGTCGGGATTCGCCTCCCCTTTCTTCCTCGCCCTTTCCCTTCGACCCTCCCCCTCCCGTTCTTGGTCCCTTCTCCACCCGACGCCGCCGTTTCTTCGTCCTGATTTTCGAGTCTCTCGGTCGCGGGGACCACGACGGGTAATTTCGAGGCAAGTTTTTCTCCCCGTTGTCCCCCCACGACGTATCATTCGGAACCTCATGAAAGTTTGATGACGAAAGCAGAAGTTAAGAAGCCCCCGGCATTCGGAGGTGTACCGGTGCCACGTTTCCGTAGGACGAAAAAGAAGCTGGACTTCTGCACGAAGAAATCTTCTACGTTCGGGAACTCCGTATAACTTATCAGCCCGGCAAGAAACTGGAATTTCGTATTCCCGTATAAAGCTCGCGGTTTACCATTTACCCTCTCTCACTCTCTCTCTCTCTCTCTCTCTCTCTCTCTCTCTCTCTCTCTCTCTCTCTCTCTCTCTCTCTCTCTCTCTCTCTCTCTCTCTTCCTTCCTTCTACCTCACTTTACCGGCTCGTCTCTAAATGTAATTTGAAGCTGTACTTACAAATGATTCATCGCCCGACATTTGCATCGCGTTTAAGCACGATTTAGACCGGCCGAAACCGATCGAAACCGGCCGCGTTTCGATTTCTTGCTGTCGCGGCCACGTTGTCCTTCTGCGAACCAGCTTTCTACTAAATCGTACACCGTCATTTTTGGTAAGACCGATCAATCTTTCGATCGCTACCATCCCCCCCGGAGATAAACCGGACTCTCTTACGTCAATTTAACGCGTTAACTGCCGCGTTATCCTTATACGGGACGCGACAACGCTAAGACCATTGATATTAATGGACGCTTCGTTACGGAATATCGTAAAAACGATGAATTATCGCTCGGGACAGAACTATTAAAATCGTAATCGTTTGGCGTGATTCTTGATTCTGTTAAAGGGGAGCTGCATCGCGATACTGCGATTCTAGCGAGATTTGGCGATTGTGCATCGACGTAAGCGCAAGGCGAAGACATTTCAGATTTTTCTAATACTGTCTATGGATTCTGTACATTGTGAGAGTCATGCGCAATCCGTAAAATTATTCATCGAGGTAGTAGGTTCTTATCCGATGTGATCAAAGCATACCGAACCTGTCCCCAAGACTCTAAAACCCAACAAACCCGGTCCACTTTACTACCTCCGTCCCCAATTTACTAAAGAATCACGTTCCTCATCCTCAACCGAGTCCCCATCCAGGTCCTCAGCAGGCCTGGCAACGAAGGTGGCGGGATTCGTCGCCTCGTATATTCCGGACCGACGTGTCCCGGATCAGGGAAGTGGGCATAAAGAATCCATGGCGCGATACGTCGTCGGGGTGCGTTTTAAATCATTTTCCTGGACAGTTTGGTAGTGGTCCGGGGTTCGAGGAACGTTCGGGGGCGAAGGTCGCCGGTGCGGTGGTTAGCCGGTGTCGGTCTTTCGTTTTGTCGTTCGAGTCTTTCGAGTCTTTCGAGTCTGCCGTTGTGGCGGTCGTCGGGGCGTCGCTGTCGGTATCTGGCGTCGGCCATCAGCATTTTCCAACTTGTCTCACGGAATTCCCTACCGCGTGCTCCCTGACGTAAGTAACAACATATATAAAAGTAAGTGACTCGGGTCTCTCGCGAGGCGGTGATGCAGGGTCGCTGCTATCTGCGGAGTCTATCGGGCAGTAAACAGCGAGCGGCAGATAAGGCGGGAGATATATTATAGACACGGTGGCCGTCGTACACGACGGAACGGGACGGGGACGAGGACGAGGACGAGGACGAGAACGAGGACCAGAGGAGCCAGCAGGAGCTAGCAGGAGCTAGCCGAAGCTAGCATCGAGAGCCAGAGAGCAGCTCTCTAGGAGCCGCGAGCTAGCGAGAGCAGCTTCTATCCGTAGTTCCGCGCCCTATATATCTCTCCTCTCGCTCCTCGCCTACTCTTTCTTTCTTTCTTTTCGGCCGTTTTTTGTCGGGCTTCGCCCCGAGCAAAAACGCCAACGGCGTCTGAATAGTCGCGCGGAGGACGGAAGTCAGTTTGCAAGCCAAGCATGGGGCGGCGGCGCCGAGCTACCCCTTATTTTCCTCCTTCTTCGTACGGGGTAGCGCGAGTAGCTGCGCCCCCAGCCCCTCGCTCCACCCTTTCGCCTCTTCCTTCTTCCTTCGACCGAGCAACCCCTTCTTTCCTTTTTTTTCCCCGAGGTTTTTTCTCTCTGCCTCTCCTCTCGTACTGTCTCGCTCTCCACCATGCCGCGCCCGACCAAGGTAACGTTTCTTCCTCTCCGCTCCACCGCCGACGCCGCTCGAAGTCGCCTCCTCTCGATGCTCGAATGCTCGACGCTACAATACATCACGTACACGTTGTTGCCGGGTTCACCTTTTTTCCTCCTTTTGCCGCCGCCGCTCTGCCACCCCCGCTTCTCTCTCCTCTCCTCTTCTCTCTTCGTCCTCTCCCTCTTTCCGCTTCTCCACCCTTCCTCGTTCGCTCGACCAATATCGCTTCCTCTTCGTCCGTAGTCCCTTCCATCGCTCTTCCGCGGCCAGGAACGCTGCGGAACAGACCTCGGAGCATTCCGCGTTGTATTCGCGGCGCGTTCATCCCTTCGAAGCGGAAATGCGCGAGCACTCGACGCCGGAAAATTTCTTCTGCCTCCGATTTTTTTATGGCTGGCTGCCCGGAGAACGGACTGCTAGATATCGGTCGGATCCGAGTAATCTTAGTAAAGTCCGGCGCGGCGCACTGCGATTAGTCAGTCCCACTCCAATTGTTTATTACTAAATAAGTTAGTCATCGAGTCTAATCAACCCTTGGCCCCTTCCTCCCGCGTCAACCATTCTTATATATCGGGCGGTTCCTGCTTTCATCCTGAAAGGGTGGGACCGGGAAAAAATTGTTGTCAAGGGTGGACCGCAGCCGCGGAATCGGATTTCGTCACGGGGCCGTCCAGAAATTATTTAACGCCCCGCGAAAAGGGTTGCCCTTTATTTCTCGCGGCAGCTCTGAACGAGTTATTACGCTGTTGTCAGATACCGTACCAACCCTTCGTCGATCTGCATAACTGGCTACCACCCCTGGCTCCTCTGTTCAGCCCTTTTCCACCGCCAGGAACCACTCAATAGAGGCGCGACCATCAGCCAACCGCAAAAGCGATTACAAATTAACGTGCCGCTTCTTCGAGTTTATTACGAACGAGTGGAACGAGCATGGCGGTCGTTTCTACAACGCTCAACCACCGTCCCTTCGACGCTACGCTATACCATAGTCGTCGACGGTTTCGCGAAGCCTTTTACGCCCTCGATCTCCCCCGGGGCCGACTACAATTATCGTGCCTTTTGTTTCGCAATCGGCGCGGCTTCTCTTTTCCCTCTCGTCCCCCGGGCGAGTGAAATTCCGCTTATTTTTCAACCTGCTCCCCTGTGTCGAGTTTGCTGGGAGATTGGCTGCGACCGGGCCCCGTCTCATCTGCTCGCCTGGTACCGTGAATCATGCCGCGAGAGTGCCCGCTGAATGGCAACGAGCTCTTAATCATCGGACGACCTGATTGCCCCTGGCCTCATTGATTCCGCTCGTTGGGTGGTTGCTCGAATAGTTTTACCGCTGTTTTTAAAATGCTAATCGAGTCTGAAAAACCATCACGCAAATTTTTAAATCCGGAAAATTTCACAGCTATCTACAACCTCCATAAGCGAAGCGTATAACATATAATAAAATTTCCATAGCTGATGAACACACCCCCAATACCGAACTTTCTCAAACAATTTTACAACGAACAAATTGATCGCCAGAAATCCAAGAGTCTGTCGGTATGGACATCGATGGACGCAGACGTGTTCCAGAAGGAAGTTCCGATGGTGTTCCAAGAGGAACAAGCGGAAAAAACGGTCTCAAACGGAGAAATAAGCCGGCAAAAAGCTACCACCCGGGTTGCTCTAGATTTACGAGGCCCTTCATTGGTTCCACGCAACGCTGGAAATAGGGCGATGGGCCCCGAGACCCCTATTTCGCCTTTATTTCCCAGGGACAATGGGGTACCGTTTTTTTTTTCTGGCCAGCGAGATAAAGCAGCTAACGCGTGACCGGCCGATCGGCGACGTTTCCGCAAACATCCTCGACCGACGTGTCCCGTTAGGTTCCCGGATTGTTACAGTTTCGGAAACACTATGCGCGCCTACGTTTTTCCGACCTCGGTTTTTAAGGCGCCCCCAAATTTGGCTTTCAGCACGGTGGAAGGTCGAGGGTGCTTTTGGTCGAGGTCAGGTAAAATACACCTAATTGCGGGGGAGGCTGTTTCGCAGGTAAAATGGAATTTTTCCGGATTTCTGGCCGCTTTTGTGGATTTTGTCCCGTTGTGGTTCAATAGACACTAATTTATGTACAGACATGGTAAAGGAATTGCATTCTTTAACATGCGATTGCATCGAGAGTGGCAGGTTTTTCAAAAATTGTCTTCAGGAAACGATGGTATTTTTTTCTATTTTGAAATGTTGTATCAAATGTTGTCCAATGCTTTAGGGACCTTATTAATAAACCGTTCACTTCATCTATGGAATGATATTTCCAACTACAATCTAAGAGCTGTTTAATTGCTATGTTGAAACGAGTTTTTGAAATGTGTCAGAGATGTCTAAATGACGCAACGGCCACGTCACCGGTCTCCAACGCGTTGAAATAATCATGTTTTCTACGCACCAGTCGTATCGACAATATTTTGTTAATATTAAACCCTGCTCAATAAATCACACGGCGACTGACAGACAGCAAGTGAATATTCATGGCGTTAATATTAAACGAACTACAAAATTTATTTTTAACAGATGAAAGAGATTATATCAATTTTTAATAAGTTTTTCATTCTGGGGACAGAGAATTTTGTTACCTTTCTGGTTTCACGACCATCGATTGCACAAGCAATGTATCAAGAGAGTGTCACCGGTAAGAAAGTCTGTTAAATTTTTTAATAAAAACTTACGAACAAAAGATTGCACGAATCCCATGCAGTTCTCTCGCGGTAAGAACATCGAAGCTTACAAGCGTCCTCTCCGAGAAAACCCGTGGCCATTCAAAATTCAAGGTTCCCGAGGAACAAGTCCCATCGTTCCAATGAATCTCGGCAAGATAAAAACAGTGCCATACTCGACAAAATACAAGACAGCTCGAGGTCAAGTTTTACTGCCCAGGTAAATCGCGGAGTTGCTCTATTTTCTCTTTGTTAAGGCCCGAGGTCCCGCCACCGCCGGTTCTTGAAAGACCGTTTTACAGTCTTCCGAACACCATGGCCTGTCCGAGGCTTTGAAAATGATTTTAGCGGCCGGACAATGACTCATTTCCGTAAACGTAAACCATGCTTATCGTGGCTACAAACATCTGCGATTATTATTGAGGGACAATAAAATCAGCACTAAAGGTTTCGAACTTTATGGTCTATTGTAAAAATTGTACATAGTCTTTTTCGAAAACTGCTAGATTGTATCTAGTTTATAATGCGTAGTTAAACTAGAAATAACACTCCTCGTCATTTGCTATAGTACTTTCATATTTTTGTCTAGACTACGGTTGTTAAGACAATATTACTTGAAGGGTGCAAAAGCATTCTAACCATATACCAGAGTTGGGCATTAATCGATTAAAATTTTAATCATGATTGATTGATTAATATATACGATTAAAAAAAGAAATCGTCGAAAAATCGGCGATTGATTCAATCGATTGATGAAGTTAATCGTCAATCGTTCGTTAAATGAAGAAATCGTCGAAAAATCGGCGATTGATTCAATTGATTGATTTAATCGTCAATCGTTGATTAAAAAAAGGAATCATCGAAAAATCGAGTTTACATCTGATTACGTATTTCATTTCGAAATTTCAGCAATAATCATTAATCAATTATCCGATTGACGATTAATAATCGTTAATCGCAACTAACGACTAAAGTAGAAAAATCGTTAACCTCAATTAACGACTAATCTAGGAGATTAATTGTTAATTGCGATTAACGATTGAAGTAGAAATTTAGTCGTCAATCGTTGATTATGTTTTTGCCCAACACTGCCATATACACTATAAATTATTCTGACAATGTTCAAAGACAACAGGATGTTTAAAGTATTTCAGATACCCAGATTGTGTACTATAACAAAAATCACACGAGTACAATGTTGTACACAGCATAAATTATGTAGATGCCGCTTAAGGGGATGTAACTGGAACTTAGGGGGTGGGTTTCCCGTCAAAGGAATCGATGAAGAGGAAACCGGGTAGAACGGCGACTGAATGAGATTCCTGCAGAAAGTAGAATCGTTCCGATCCGATTCTATAGGGTCGTTAGAAGTAGACGGAAAGCAAAGTAGTTAAAACCACCCCCGGGGTTGGCCGCTCGTGCCGCGTCCGAGGAACAATACATCTCGCGGGGTCCTCTGGCCGATAACTTAATTCATAATTGAGTTCTGGCGGTGTAACGGACACACTGCGGCCAATATAATGTCTAATAATTCTAATAATTCGCCGGGTTGGATGCGAAGCCAGAGGTTCAGGGTTGTACGTGGGTGGGGGTGGGGGTGGGAGGTGGTGTACGAGATCGTAGGGGTGAGAACGTTTCCTGGAGCCGTGCCCGGCCTGTAGAGTGGGACGTGGAACCAAGATGAGACGGGTGAAAGAGGAGAAACGTTCGAGTTGTAGGTGGATGGAGGAGGATGGGGTAGAGGTTGAAGTAGGATGAGGAGGTAGTAGGAGGGTTGGCGAAGAGAGAACGAAGAGGGAAACGAAGAGAGGGAGGAAGAGGAGAGGGAAGAGAGAAGAGAAGAAGGAATAGGTCGAGCGAGGGTATGGGACGAGGAAATGGAGGGAAGGCCAATTAGAGGGCGGGAAGATTTATCTGCGGACGACGGGTGTGCGGATAGTAAGGGGTAGGTTGGTCTCCTCTGCCTAGCCCGCTTGTATTATTCCTTAGTTGGACAACCCCGTCCAAGACAACGACGTGGTCCAGCTGCTATTGACTACATCGGTTTCCATCCGGATTAATAGGCGCTAATTTTTCAGACGACCGCGCTCCGACTCCCCCACCCCCGGGGGACCATTGCGCTGACCGATCGGGGGTGGAAAACGACGAACGTCTTGTTACGTGTGCAGACGTTTCCGTTTGTGACTCTTGACCCTTCCGGAGATATGTAGCGGAACAGAGGGCCTATTCATTAGAAAACAGGGCTTAATCAAAATTCGAAGAACTAGGGCTCTTTTGACGATGCAGCGAGTTGCATAAATTCCAAGAATGCAAATCTAATCGGAAGTAGAACGTGGCCCCCATTATCGTTAGGCCGATTTTGGTCCTATTGTATAAGGGACATGGATCCTTCTATTAATTGGGTGTTCCAAGTGAACTTAACGCAGTACAAATCTTAATGAAGCTCTTTTCAAGCAGTTTTACCAGAACAGTGCCTATAACGTCAGTGATCGCCCCCGCATTTCTCGGTGCGTTCAAACTGAGAGTATTAGACCGACAGACAATTGTATTTCCCAGAGTTTAATCAAGAATATATCATGTTAATACATTAGGGTCTATCTATATTATTCACATCCTCTTCGAAGTTTCAGTAGTTGGTATTCTACAACGATACGCCTTTGCTGTTCGAGGTGTATCTAGTTAATTTCTATAAGTTACGAGTCAACATTAAAAATCGAACAATCCTCGGTCGCGCATAGCTTGCCTAACCCTCGGCTCGTAACAGTCTCGTGAGCTTCTTCGTCCACTGCAAATTGTATTTGGACACTTAGGAAATCCACTGGTATTTTCCTGATTCTATTGAATTCTATAGTCTCCATGTAGTGAAGACAATTCTATATTCTATATTGCAGACATTGGATTATTAATAATGAACTCTTGCGGCTGATTGTACGTAATTACAAACTGCAAATCTCCACGAGAAATAAAAATATGTACTTCAAATGTTTTTTGTGACGTTCTCACCGGCTTGTTTTTGACCCCATTCATTCTTGTCACCAACGCAAAAAGTACGCAACCCTACTACACTCGCTACCGACTTCCATTCATCAAGAGTAGCGCATCTTCATTTTCGGATATAGCGTGAACGTCGGCTGATAAAAACGAGGGGATAAATCGCTAATAAACGCTTCTGCGGCGCGAATTTCGCTCGGATGTCCATAAGCAGAGAGAAATCAGCGAGGTGTTGCGCCTCGCTGGAAATTGAAGGACGGCCCGCAAAAATAACGAGGTCCCCGTGCGAAAGCTTTCAAGAGGAGAGTTTCTCGGCCGTTAACTAACCGGCCTCCGCGACCATTCTTCATCCTCGATTTTATTCCAGAGGTCTCGGGTGGACGAGCGGAACGAGAATATTTCGTGGAAGGGTGTCGCCGCCGCGGGGCTTAAATTATTTTAATAAGAAGCCCTGACATCTTAACTGGCCGGATGGCCAGATCAAAGGCGTCTGCGCAGGTGATGTCAGTTTCTTTCACTATTTACATGGAAAACACCGGGGTACGAGGGATCGGGAACCGGCGAAATCGCGTTATCTTGAAACGGGAACGGTACTGGGAACCGAGGACCGTGCGTCAGTCGCGACATTTTTATAGGCAGACGGCAACGAAATTAGAGGCAGCGACAAGTTAAAAATACGCTGGTCGACAAGCGGGGGAAAACTGCTCGCTGCCAATCCGGATCGCTACCGAAACGCGGAAAAGAGCCCCGGTGATAAGTGTCAACAGCCGCAATAACGCGTTTCGTCGACCGGAAATTGGGACAAGAAGAACAGTCTAAGAAGAGGCGCTCGAATAATGAGCCTCTCGTGGGGTTGCTAGCCTCGGGACTCGCAACGACGTACCCTCAAGAAACGTGTCGACAACATGGTAATACATTTCCCGTTCCAGGAACCAAGAGAAGGGGGAAAATCGGGCGTGGGTGGGACGCTCGAGGAGCCTATGGCGTACAAATCATGCGGGGTGAACAATGAGAGATATCCTTTGGGGTCCTTCGTTAGCTGGATTAAGATTTCAGAGATATACATATGTATGTATGTACCAAGGCGATATGATTCACTGGGAAAAAATAATAATAAACCAATCGATCAACGGTGGAATGTCCTGAAGATTCTGTACCATCTGGCAAACAACTGAAAAAAATTCAGCAACCCGAAAAATGAAGCTGAATACGGGGAAAAGGACAGCTAGGCGAGCTAAAAATAGTGGAATCAGTGCGTTGTCTACAGATGTACCGAAGCGTAGCGGGAGTTAGGTGCAGCGGACACTTATTTGAGGGCGCGCGGTGCACGGTTGTTAGCCCGGCGTGTAATATCCGCGACGGCAGCAGCAGGGGCAGCAACAGCAGCAACAGCAGCAACAACGGGCGAGAGAGGACGCATCCCTGCGCGTCTCGGCGGGTCTCGGCGACCGACCGGCCGGGGCCCGCAGTTCGTTTCCGTGTTGTTACATAATACACGCTGCGGTGCGGTTACGCGGATGAGGGATGAGGTGCTGCGTTGCCTAATAACCCCCCTTCCGCAACGATCCCCCCGCGCGCCCCCTCGGCCGGCAACCTATTCTCACACCCTTTCGCCTAACCTCGCCTCCGCTTCGTAGTAGGAAGACACCCGCGCAAACACACGCACGCGCACGCAAACACCTACAAACCTATGCAAGAACACGCGCGCGCGGGTGTACGCCGGCGGAATACGGTCCGCGTTGCGGGAAAAGGGGATGGAAATCCTCGAGGTGTGCGAGCAGGACCGAGAACGGAGCGCGAAGTAATTATATGAGGGCGGAGCACGCTACCTAGGACTCGTCTACACCTTGCGCATCCGTATCGCCCGGCAGAGCTGTCCGCCAGGTACGTGAGAACCCTGCATCAGGATCTTCGTCGACCAACATACCTCCTCGCCCTCGCTGTTTGATCCAAGAGGGAACACTAGGGTTTGTCTTCGGGGATTGATAGCTCAGAAGAATTTTTCTCAAGGTTGTGAGCGTAGAGGACATACTAAATTTTGGGAACATATCCTCGCGATGAATGATATTGCATATCGATACCGTGTTGTTCAGATTTGATTCAATTTGGAGCCTTCTAAGACTGTTCCTGGTAGAACCACAGCGGTATCACGGTATAAATAGCATACCGGCAAGGGGATACACCGTTCCGAGCTGTTTCTAGCGATGTCTCCACCGAAACTACCCTCGAAGTTGTGGAGGTCGCCGGTTGCGACGCCTCGGGCTCCTTCGCAACTACCCGCTGGCCAGCTGTTGTCTCGAACTTTGCCGTAGTTCCTGAGATGATATTTTCAGGAAATGTCTTTCCGGAATTATTCATGATGTCCTCGGGAGCGGTGTCGCTATCAATCGCTGGAAGACGCTAGTTGGAAGACTGCGAGGCAGGAAAACGAAGAAGAAGAAGAAGAAGCGAACGGGTAACGAAAGAAACACGTTGAAGGGGAGATGGTATATATTTAAGGCGGGTGAGGAGGGTAAGGGGAAGTTACTGGGATTCAATTACCGCAACGTTTGCGAGGCACGCTATTCCCACACCCCCTCGGTGGGGTCCCGCCCCTTCGAGTTCTACCCACCACCTTTCCATTTCTTCAAGAACGAACAGGTGCTCTCGCGTCTGCTGTAAATTGCACCCCTGTAATCCGAAGTAAAGCGGTCGTTTTATCCGCGCCAGCACCGGGGATGGATGCCCGCTACGTCTTTCGGTAATGGGTCGCGCTTACGCAGACGGAGGCTTTCCATCTTTGATGGAAATCTTGAAGACCCCTTCGCCATCGCGAACCTCGGGAACGATCACGGCCACGTGTGGATTAGCCTTGATGTGTTTCTTCGGCTTAGCTGGCACAGAGTCTCTTCCTGCTACACCGGAAACCGCTTCCGGGGATCTTGCCGGGTCAAGCGTGAACGGTAATGAAACGCTGGGGAACCTGCTCCTTGCTGGTCAAGGTCAGTTTCCGGTTCAGCATGTGCCAGTCGCGATTTTTACGGAGGGGCTTAATGTGGGAGCGATTTGTTAGAAAAGGTGTGGTGAACTTCGGGTGCTTATCTTCGATGTTTAAATGTTGTGTTATATGCAACGTACCTGCTTTATGATATATTTACAGAATTTAGTAAAAGGATGTCGAGGATTCTCTTAATATTATAGACGTTATAACACGTTTGCTACCAGGAATTTTTTGTTGCTCAGCTTCATTGTTAAAGTATTTTAATAACTGCAACACGTTCCTCCTCCAGAAAATATTGAAACGGTTTAGCAGGAGATAGTCGTAACGTCCTAAGATCCCTGAATATTATGCTATGTACTACGACTTCCAATACACACGTGGATAAAATTAATTTTACTATCTTTTAGTGAACTGCAGGATTATGAACATCAGATATCAGTGGCGCCGGTAGCAAACGTGTTAAGCGATTGTTTAAAAGAACAGGATAGGAGTGTGAAAATAAAAAAATCACCAATCGATAACGAAAAATTGTTTATTAGCTACCGAATAAATATCAAATGTCCACACAAAAAAAAAAATTCGCAGAGGACATCCGCGCAGTGGCCCTCGCTAGCATCGTCCACTACGATAGCGATTGAAAAATCTAGCGCGCCTCGAACCAAGGGGATTAGAAAATTGGGATAGATCTTAGGGGATGACGAGAGGTGGGGGTTGTCCGGCAAAGAGGCCAGTGCGAGCGAGGTCACTGGCAAAGTAGAAGCCGTGGCGGATCGGCGAGCGGCGTTTCGTTCGGTTCGAACCAAGGTACATAATTCATCGAGCGTGCACCATTGTCGGGAGCTTCATTAATACAAATGGCGTCTGGTGAATTCTGGCCGGGCCACACCCCGCGCCGCGCACGATAGTAACAAGAGCAGAGAGAGCGTGTGTAGGGGGAGGGGGTGTATAAGGCTAGCGGAGAGCTGCCGGGCGGCATCATCCCTCCGGTATAGTCCGCTAGCCCTATAGCTAGCCTCGACGTCGGCGACGCTCGTCGTCGTCGGCCGTCGGGACGCGCGAGACATATTTTTCCAGTCCTTGTCGACTTTCATGAGGGCGTCTTTCCGCAATAACATATTAATATCCCGGAGCATCGCGAGACTTATGGGCCCGGGGGTTCCGCGGACGGGTGCCTCGACCCTGGATCAACGCAACGCCCGTTAAGGCGGATCCGCACCACCGGGACAACGGGAAGAGGACGCCTAACCGCGCGGCTTAAGCGTCGTAAAGCAACCGTTGCACGTCCAACCCGGCCCCCGGGTTATCGGCCAGGAATTGACAACGATACCACCGCGAAATATCCTTCCCTCGTTTCACCAACTACCCTTAAGCCCGTCCGAGACCGGATTTATCGCGGCCACCCAGCCTCCTCCTGCCGTCTTACGTAACCGAACACCGATCGTATTGCGTAATCGAATGACGGAACCGCGAGCGTAACACCGATGGAATCCGCCGATGAAAATAGCACGCCGTTTGTCTACGGGAAATTGAATGGCGGAGACCCCGCTTCTATGGAAATCGGCGGACCAAATGCCTCTTCGAGCTATTGCGAATCTAGATAGGGCTCTTTGCACGCATCTTTACGTGGGTGACTCTGTAGAACATTTGGGTCTGGAACTACCGATGGCTAATTTAGATGTTTAATGATTTTTATTTCACATTTTTTACCCTCATTTTTTAACCCCGATTTGAACCCTTGTTAAAAATTTGATTAATGATGTACACGCAACTCTGGCACGATATTTTAGAATCATTTTCGCCGACAATATCATAAAAGATAATGTCAGAATTCTCTCGTAAAGAGTCTTCATTTAAATCTACACACAGATAGAACCTCGATATCTCTGAGGGATGATCGAGGGGATCAATCGAGTTGCAAGTTGCACTTGGATATGAAAATCTATATCGGAAGACGGCAACAAAACTCGACAGGCTAAAAAGTTAAATATACTCGAATATTCCCAGGATCAACTTGCAACTCCTTCCGCTCGATCTCCTCTGCAAATCGGGAACATGTGCATGTATCGCATACAATATCTACTGGTGCGAGTTCGAAAAGTAAGCCGAGCGAAAAGCTGCTGGTTTCTCGCGTGAGCAATCATAGCGCATATGGTAGGAGGAATTACCACGGGAAACACGGATTCGCCGGAAGCGTGGAAAGGGTTGGTTGGTGTTGGTGGGTTCGCAGATGGATCGGCTACGGCCAGGGCCGTGTAAAAAAAAGCGAAAAACACGAGTAATCAAGGTTTACATATCGCATTTATTTTGTTCCTTTTTTTTCTTAGTAATCGTATAATCAAGGTAATATTACAATTCAGCGTTCAGAACAGCAACCGCCCCTAAGAGTTTGTGTATCCGTTACAACGTTCACGCACGATATAGGCAGCAGGTGCGGCCCTGGTCGCTATCTCCCTTTCTCTCTCGGGTTACATACAATCAGGATTCAGATTGGTAAACAATTAATACCCTAATATGTTACAAAAGAGGATTGCTGCTTTGTGTTCATTCTTCTCGCCGCGTCCGATGACGTTTACAGAGATATTGCTACGCTACAGACGCTCCACCCCCGAGTTAGGGGTGCCTAACGCTCGCCTAAAAAAAGGAGTCCATCGTTGAACGACGCGTTTCATCCCTCACTCACTGTCTTTTTTTCACATTCTCTCTCTCCCTTTCGCTCGGTCACTCGCTCTTTTTTTTTTGTTCTCTCTCGCACAGTCTCTCTCTCGCATGCTAGCTCGTATCACCGAGATCCACAAAATAAATAATTATTAACATTACATTCCTCTTAGAAATACTGCGTTTAACTGTTTACTCTTGCGTGTCTCTTAGCGGCTATTCGTATACATTCATTAACTAGAATAGTTGTTACTGCTTAGGATAGCGCCACACACAACCTCGTGTCTGGGTAGGCGTCTAGGTACTAGGTAGGTACGTACAATGTAATTAATGTTGCTCGTTAATAGAGAGTCTCTATCGCTCGTTTCGTCACTCGCTTCACCGAGAACACCAACGACGAGTCAACTCTGGGGGGGAGGGGGCTGGGAAATTTAAACAAACAGCTGGGAAGAAGAAGAAGAAGAAGATGATGAAGAAGAAGAAGAAGAAGACGACGATAGAAAATGAGATGGAAGATCAAAAATCTTCGGTTACCTTTTTTCCTTTTCACAAAACATTTTTCATCTACAAAAAAAGCTACTCCGACCCGAGAGGACGTCTCGCGCGCATAAACGATTCTATATAATATTTAACAAAATCATCGAACATCAACATATATATTTTGTACCGATCGAAAGACACACGTTCGCATCGTCCGCCGTGTTTCAATCGAGATTAAACGCTAAAGAAAGAAATAAGGAAGAATTTACAAAACAAATCAAGGAGTGAAAGCTAGACGATGGAAACGTGTTCTCGTGTCGTTCCGCAGACGATTAAAAAAAAAATTAACAAAAACATAACATTCAACAGCAGTCGTAGCGCGACACGCTCCGGAAGTGGTGTGTCACACGATCGAGAAGCGACAAAACGGAAGTACGCTAAGCGAACGGGGCAGGAAGTGGGGGGCGGGCGCGTTTATTTAAATTTTAATCTCGTTTCTTTTGTTGTACATCGATCCGCGATAAAACAAGAAAAATAGTCACCGGGAGAAGTACACGCGGATCGCTGAACACGATTTTCATCCCCAGAAACAACCCCCTGCGCCCGTTCGTAAATTTTCGCGTCTTGCAGACGCTCGCGGACGCTTCTCTACTTCCTAGGCGTTAACTTACTAAAGTGTACCTCTCTCCTTCAGGCATTTCGTTTTTACGTATTTTAGGTTTCCTCGAGAATGAGCTGCGCGCACCCTACCGCACCGTAAACCGCCGAGAAACAACGAAACAACGTTGGGTGTGAGAACAACGAAACGAAACGGAGGAAACGACGAGTTGTCCGAGTGTGTGTGTTGTCCCTTCGATTTCTGTTTCCTTGTTTCTTTTCCCGACATTCTTATTATCCGTTTCTTTCTCTCTCTCTCTCTCTCTCTCTCTCTCTCTCTCTCTCTCTCTCTCTCTCTCTCTTTCTCTCTCTATTTTCTCTGCTGTTCTGTTTTCGTTCTTTCACTCTCTCTCGCTCTCATTCTTACTTGCTTTTTACACATCCGGACGATCTTCCGCAATTCGAAACTCGCCAGAGATCGGTATAAGTGTGGAACTACTCCGATAACTCACCCCCTCTATCTACACACTACTGCGCCAAAGCAGGAACTACAGATAGAGAGACCACTAACGGGGGCTGGACGAGGCGAGGGGGTGGATTTGGTGGTGCGGATGGAGGACTACGACAATACTAGGCTTGTACGGACGTCAGTGTGCACTTGGATACTGATTGGTCTGCGGGCATATTGGTCAAAGTGAGCTACAGGAGGTTCCTGGGGAGATGCGGGGGTGGTTCGTGATGCTAGTGGTGGTGGTGGTGGTGGTGATGTGATGGTGGTGGTGGTGATGGTGGTGGTGGTGGTGGTTGGCGCGGGGGAGCGGGAGGCGGGTTCGTCACTCACCGGGTGCAGCTTCCGAATCGCCGCAACCGATAAATTGACGATCGACAGATACGCACATCGACCATCTATTTGGCATTACAGAGACAGTGGATGCAGCCTGCCACTCACCTGAAACAGAAATCAGAAACGCAACGGTTAAGTGACGCGATGTCGAACGGGCCGGCTCTCGAAAGCGACAACTGTATTCTTACGTTGCACAAAATTTTTATCACCGACTAGGAAATTCCTTGTGGCGTATGTATTATTAAGACACTTACGGTTCGTAAAGTAAGTAATCGAACCAACAATTTCATCTCAATCTGAGACACTCATTGCACCTCGGTCCTGATCCCGTTAGGAGACAGGACCAAGAAATGGAGCAGACCAAGTCTACGCGAGAGTAACTAATCTGCTCATGCATCACCGTAGAATTCCTGAGCGTCTACTATGTCACCGAGACGCATTTTCAACATTTCTAAAGAAGTCGACGACGACGCACACAACGAATCTCTCTGTCTCTCTCTCTGTTCTAAATTTCGTTAAGCGGACCAGTCGATGTTCTCTCGGATAACAGGGTAGATTTTTCAACTAAATAAAACGGGCTTTCTGTCCCGAGTGAGGGAAACGGGGGTGGCGAATCGTCGGTCGGTGCAGCTAGGTCGTTTCAAGGTTCGACTGGACGTGGGGTACGTTCATATGTTGAACGTGTCGAGGACACGACGGGTCGGGTCGTCCAGCGCTGGTTCAGCTCCTTTTGTAATGGGATGAATGCACGTGGTGCCTTGTCCAGGCACACGCACGTTGAGCCCCGGCTTTCCTGGTGTCTGTATCTCGGGGATATCGATAGCCCGCGTTAAGAGCGAAAGGGGTTGGAACGGGGTGGAGGTCTCTCAGAGGCAGGGAATGGCAAAGGACACCGAGCCAGCGCATTGCCAATCCGCTGCCAGTTCCGTTCTTGCCTTCTTCCCCGTCGTTTGTCTTCCTTTTTATAACCGGCTCTGCCTCCTGCTACCGCCCCCTCCCTCATACCCGAAGCCACCCTTTTACCACCTTTTGATGCCCCGAGATCTCGATGATACTGCCCTTTCACCGTCCCTTACAGCTTCCGGACGATCCACTAGCCATTCACTAGGAATCACGGAGAAAGTGAGATCTTTCCTAACTACCAACGGAAACAATAGATTTCGTTCTCGCGTCTCGTTTGGCTGCCGTTGCTGGTCTGTGTTAGCAAATCTTTCTGGATGACTTGCGTTAGCTACAGAGGGTGACTTTTTGCGTTTAGTTAAAAAGATATTGAATGATGCTTTCTAGCGAACGTTTTGAATAGTAGAAACAATATTTAAAGAATTTTATTTAGTGCAGTTCCACTTATTTAAGTTACACTGTGCGATGATTCATCGCTGATGAATATCACCGAGGATCTGAATTAACCAAGAAATATAAGAAAAATATTTTTATGTATACGACAAATGTGACAGTTTATCCAATTTCATTAAATATTTATGATAGTATTTTTAAAGCTTGAGACAAAGAAGAGAGCCATATGGCGCCAAGCCTAGACAACATGGCGGCCAGAGTGAGCTACGTAACCAACACCATAATACCCTTTCTATCATTCGCGAGCCTCCATAAGCAAAACTAAATAAAATTCTTTAATTAATGTCAACCTACTAATTGCATATTAATATAATTTTAACGATGTGTCTATACCTTTTGACTCGCTATTTACAGCACAAAAGTGTGCCACATTGTTAAGGGTTGAGATCAGGAGGTAAGGGTCGCTCGCGAAGTTTCTCCGAGATGAAATCTCGGTGTTTCGCGATTCCGAAGTTGTTTCTTCAGCACAATATCCCCGGCATTATCGTTCCTGTTTATCTTTATATTCCCGCGCGATTCTTTCCCTGTTTCCCGTCGCCATTTGTCATTTCTCGAGCGGCGGCGCTCGCGATCGTGCTCGCCAGAGGATGAATCACGGATGCCCACGGAAGCAGAAGCGTTGCTCTTTATTTCTGCAGCGAGATTTCGAAAAAGTTGTTTGCCCTGGCTCTTGCCTTGCTACGCCGCGCCGCGCCACGCCGGCCGTTCTGACAAAGGCGGATAAAGAAACGGAAAGGTAGAGGAGAGAGGATGTTCCCCCGGGTCTTGGCAAGGTCGGCACATTTTACAGCCGCAAACTCGCGCCAACTGTTCAATCTACCCCTCTTATACGACCCGCTTCTTATTCTTCCTCTTCTTCCTCTTCTTCCTCCTCCGAGCTCGTCTACGAATAACCCTCCGAACTTATTCGTCTTCGACGAGTGCTCCCGTTTATTCCCTTTATTCCTATCGACTGATTTTTTCGCAGTTCACGTAATCCCATCGAAATTGATTTTTACCTTTTTACTGCCCGGAATTTAACCGAGCTAAATGTCTTCACTGGGGCGAGGGCGAAACCATTCTAGGAGAAAATGTATATTGATACTGTTATACGATTTTTCCTTTGTTGTAACATCGACTGAAATGCACTGAAAATGTTTATGTTTAAATTCATGTTCCTTAGGATTTAATATCTTTAATCGGGGGAGTATGGATAGAAATAGGAGAATTATTCTTCCAACCATTTAATTTTTATGTCTTGGAAAATCAATTCTAACACAGTCCTTCTTTAAAATAATAGAATAAATTCTCTCAAAAAGGTGCCGACGGTTATTATTTGTAAATACTAATTTTGAAAGGCAAAGTTGGGCAAGCGTGAGAAGTTGAGGAGGGATTACAGCGACCTCGCACGAAGACGTCGCTATCGAGCAGGAAGAAATCCCCGGAATTTATTCAAGGAGCTACAGGAACCGCTCCCATAACTGTTAGGTTTGTTTGTACCGCGGCGGTATTTCATTTTTGGCGTAGTTTGCTTTTCGGCCTAGAGTCACTTCGCCTTCTAGCTTCTCCGGCGTAGCTGTGCGCAACGAGCAGGCACCCGTGAGTTTAATGTACGTACACGAGCGTTGCTTCTTCGCGCATTTATCAGGATTTCCGAAGGAAGCCGGACTTTTTAAGCCGCAATAAATTCCCGTTCCGCGTGCCTTTACGTCGAGAGTCTAATGTTGCTTAAAGCTCGCAAAAACCGAGAGCACAAATCTCGATGCGACGCCCGGCAAAACAACCTTATCCGTCACTCCGGGATCAGGGCCCGCCCTGGATAACTATGACTTTCCTATAAATTCGCCTTTAGATGCTACCCACATATATTTCCGAAAAATATAATTTATTAGAGGATTTCTCTGTTGACAGATTCTTCTGTTCTTCTGTTAGCAGTTTCTTCAAAATTTAATTCTTGGCTATTGGCCGTGTAAATAATATTTGTCTCCAATCTTTAGGCAAGAAAATGGTAAAAAGATATTTTTATATTTAGTCTCAGCTTTGTTAACAAAATTGTTTCAATTTTATAGGATTCTGTTAATATTTGACAATTGTGTTTCATGAAATCCATTTAAAAATCCAAGAGCAAACACAGAGTATAAAGATAGTTAACCTTGAATGTGAGATCGGAAACGAATTGCGAGAATTGAATAGCGAAAGGGTTGCAAAGCGGGGATGGTAAGTGTTGAAGAAATCGTATCGAGCGAATCGAGAAAAAATAGCCGAAGGTAATATCAACGTGCGAGGAGCCGGGCACCATGATATAGTCGAGAGAGAGAATGAGAGTGTGAGAGAAGGAGAGAAAGATAGAGCATGAGAGGAAGAGGAAGGGATGGGGTTGAGCACGGAGCGGTTATTATCTATCGCTCTCGTTACCACAGGTTGCTCGTAAACCGGCCGCATCAAGAGGGTGGGGCGTTCGGGTTGGAGAGCAGAAGCATAGGTAGGTAGATACCGGTACTCATATCGTTGTCGTCGTACCGTACCCTCGTGCCGCCACCGGTAAACCCCACTCTCGCGCTATTTTCATCGGTTACCCCTGCAGGATATCGCGGGCTGTGCGAATGGACGGCCGCGTCGAGGGTGCACTTGAAAAATCTCAACCCACGAGTGCCTTTCCTTCCGTCGATCCTCCATCCCGATTCCTTTTTCACATCGTTTCTATCCCGCGATCCTTTCCTTTACAACCTTTACTTCCTTCTTGTCGCCACTTCGCCTTCATTTTTATTATATTTTTAAACTGGAAATTATCCTTGTATTTTAGGCTGCAATTTATACAAACAAATATTGACCCGTTTCTTTTCTTCACTATTATCTCTTCATTCTATTATGATTATGTTACTATTTTCAATATTATTGTTCGTTGGTATATCGTAGTTAGTACTTTCTCAAGATCTCGAAGCTCATCTCAACAAATCAAAAACACTGAAGCAATCGAATCCTTCATCTACAACTTCCTTAAATGCGAATTAAAAAACGATTCTAACCAAATCCTTCATTCCCTATTACGATCCCAGACCCCTCTACAATGAAACACTAATCTCGGGGTAGGTTTTAAAGAAGAACCCACTTATTTTAAACCCACTGTTACACCTTCTTCGTTCATTGCCCCATAAAAAAACCACCCCCAGAGCACCAGAACCTGGGACCAGTTAAAAATTGAAAGAAGGCCCCTCAGTATAACTAACGATTAGACTTTAAAGAGCAAAATCATGTTTTCACAGCAACCCTCGCCGAAAAGCCTGCGCAATCGTCGGCAACTACCACTGTTTACGAAAACCGCCCCGGAATCACCACCAGGCAGTACCATTTAAAAATTGAAAAAACGCACCGAAGTATGATAAACGACGACGGTGATCATTCTTCACGGGCCGAGTCCGGCGCGAGGCTAGCGGGCTCGCGGTCGCAGCCCCCGCACCGGCGTGGAACTATAATTTCAATGCGTTCGCAGTCCATAAACGCGCGGGGAACACAATGATGATCGATATTTCAAGTTCCGAGACCGCGAGGAGGCGGAGGAGCGAGAGAGAAGCCGAACGAACGAAACAGAGAAAGAGAGCGAGAGAGAGGGAAACAACGCACAGGGACAGAGAGAAGCAACAAACGAACCGACCAGCAGAGCTCGAGCTCGGCGCGGCGCGGCGCGGCGCAGCGCAGCGTGTCGGCGATGGCCTGCGCGCGCGGGGGTGTGTGGGGCTCGAAGGGACACAGAGCGAGGAGCCTCGGCGGAAAGAGAGAGGAAGTTCGCAGAAGCATCGGATTGAGATCGAGTCGCAGGTTTTTTATCAGGGCGACGTTGCACGAGCGCGAATTGCGCGTAACCCCCGCGGGGCAACAGCACGCCCGTCGCGACAGGGGGCAGCACCAACACCGTACCCGGACCCGATACTCTCCTGGCGGTGTGTAGTTGCTGCGAGCAGCCGCTGCACCAGGAACTCATAAATCTCCGGGGATATAGATGGCTCTAGTGTCGCGTGAGGTTGCAAGCTACCCCATGCAGGGTGCCGTGGAACGCCCTCCCGCCCCTACTCTATCCCCCGGTACACCCAACCCACTCTCCCTCTCTCTCTCTCTCTCTCTCTCCTTGTGTATCAAGCTTTCTCTATCTATCCATCTCTTTCTCCCTCTCGCTTGTCCCTGTCTAGCCCCGACATACCCATCCCACTGGAACACCCTCTTCCTCGCTCCCCTATAGGGCTCCGATCCATCGGTCTTCCTCCGTTCTACCGAACGCGTCGAATTACCGGAATCCCACCTTCCGAACCGAAGGTGGTCCTAGCTATCCTACCTTCCCGCTCGAGGACCACGAAACGTTTCAGGACCGCAGTTTTACTCGATACACGCAATCGACAGCCCCGAACCTTCGCTCTTATCGAGCTCCACGAAGATAAAGTCCTAGACTGTAGGAACATGCGGTTGAATGCGGACTATTCTTGCTGAGTCACCCCTTGGTGGGCGGGTAAGTGAAATGAGGACATTCGTTCATAAGTAGACTGCGGATCTTTATGCAACATAAAAATTTGCTACCTCGATTGCAACAAACTTGATTAAAATAGAAATTCATTTCCATTCTTGATCGATTCAATAGGTTGAAAATAGGAGAGACATATTTTTAAATTCTTCGAATGTTTTTACTGTTTTGTGTTTCTCCTCATTTTTGTCACAAATGCATAAAATCCGCAGTCTATTCGTCGGTATTGACACTTTGAACTCGGAGCTATTTTAACTCGGATACCAAACATTTCTTTCGGATACTATATTTCGCAACAATATTTCCATTTTATGTGAATTTTTCATTTTACGCGTAGGAGACTGATGCAGGAATGAACATTGCCGAAGAAAGGCGAAGTTAAGGGAATTCCTCGAATCTCCAGAAGCGTCTCTACTGTCTCTACGCTTCAGATGCTGACGCCCACGCTATTCTAAGGGAACCCGAAGCGTATGTCGCCAGGATCACGACTATCAATCGTTGGAGCAATGGGCTCGGGCACAGTTCCGTGTCTCGTATAATTGAATCGTTGGTGTCGGACGTTGCGCCGCGGTAGAAAAGCATCATATTCGATCGCGTTGACGAAGGAACACGTCAGTAACCGAGGGGGGAGGGAGAAAGAGTGAGAGAGAGAAAGAAAGATAGAGCGAGCAGGAAATAAGAGTGTGGCCCCCCTTTTATTCCAGTCCCAGCCAACGGTGATCTCTGCCGTGCCCCCGCAGTGTTTACACCGCCGACACCGGCAACATTTCCAAGCGCGTTTCTCCCCGGGCGAAATATTACCGTATCGCCTCGTGCCGGAGAGTGATATCGCCGGGTAATATATCGTTTCGTATGTTTTATAGCGACGCGCACTCGCCCTTATAGTGGGTGTACCTGGCTGCGCAGATATCTTGGGCCGGGTGCGACGGGATATATCGGGGAATGTCCTTAGGCCGAAAGGGAACCGTGGTGTTTGACCATCGCGTCGCTTCGGGCGGGGGTGTATGTAAGGGTTGAATGTTTAGAAATGCGTGGATTGATCGGGAATTGACACGGCTATTGGGAAAAATTTTAGATTGACACGGCAGAAAATTTTAACCTCGCATAAGTAAACTTGAATCGGTATTACTTTTAATTTTTTTCCCACAATATACATGGAAGAATTAAGATTGTAATGTTACTTAGAGAGAGCTAATTATGTTTATGCATTGATATATGTACATATGTTTAGAAAGTATCAACCTTTGCACGTCTGTGATTACATGTCGAGGTTGTTACCGATGCAGAGACTAATCAGGAAGGATTGTGATAGTTGAGGACCGTTGGGATTTCAAGAAGTAGGAATTCCTTGATTATCCCCGTTCCCCGAAGCTGATTAGAGGGAAGCGGTATCGAGGATATTAAAACGTCACAGGGAGGTGTGAATCGAGCAGGTTGCAGCCGCGCGCAAGTCCGCCTGAAATTTTAAGCGGATGAGTACAGATATCTCGGCGGTCGCAGACTCCAGGATGTGCCGGGGAGAAATGCGGGAATACCTATACGCCAACAGCGAGAAAGAGCGCCCTGCCGAGCCAGAACTGCATGTTGGTACGGCTCCAGTGTAGGAGTAAAACGAGTACATAGGTCCGAGAGAAGGAAGAGGAGGAAGGAGCGAGTGAGAAAGGGGTGAGAGGAGGGTATAGAGGGGTCCAGAGGCCAGAAAGCCAGAAACCAAGCAAGTCAGCGAGCCAGCCAGCCAGCCAGCCAGCCAGCCAGCCAGCCAGCCAGCCAGCCAGCCAGCCAGCCAGCCAGCCAGACCAGCCAGCCAACCGAGCCAGAGAAAGGAGAGAGGACGACGCCGATGATGAATCACCCGCCAGGAGTGAGCAGGAGTAAAGGAGAGAGGAGAGCAATAAGAGAGCGAGCTACGCAAAAAAGCCTCGACGCTGGAACGCGCTAGAGCGAGTCGCTAACTGACTTATCTACACATCGGAGTATCCCTTTTCCTTTCTCTCTCGTTTAGCACTCGAGTGTAATGGACTGTTCAGAGTATTTCGGTTGTACGAGTTTAACAAGCTATGGGAAAACTATCGAACTAGTAAAGAAATTATATCAACGCTTTATAGCCAACGCTTTCCGATAATGATCTGTGCAGAAAAAGATGTGCGTAAAATCTAGCGAACGAGATTCGGAACTACAGAATGGAGATTTAATCGTTCATGTTGGGAACAAATGAATTGGCTAACTTTTGGTACATTTATCGGTGTTCGTACGATGCCATTTTTAACGTAGCGCGTAATTGATCTGTAATATTTTAGATTGTACGAATAAAATCAAAATTCGCGTTCTTTTCGAGTCGCTCCTTATTGCAAATGATCATAAGCACTAGCGAAAAATTCAAAGGTACGAACTTACCGAAGGCACACCCCAAAATAAGAAGAATGAATCGTTTTCTCTAAATAATAGCCCCTCGATGCCCAATCCAAAGCGTCCCGGCACCAAACAGAGTCATCATCAGGCAAATCCACGGCGCACCGTAGACGCGGAGAGTAACGTCGAGGGAGGAGCATGAGTAATCGGTATCGAGCAAGCCTGAATCCATCCCGTGGGCGAGCGAGAGCCCACCGATGCTCTCGCTCGTGGAAGCGAGTTCGAGATCGTAGGAAATCCGAGGGGTGCTTGTCGCCGAGGAAATTGGGTTCGCATCTCTCTCACTCGCGCGCGCGATGGGACGGAGGAAGCTCCAGAAGAAGTTCCAGTATCATCAAAGACCGCGCGCGGATCGGCGCGGCGCGCCGGTGTGGACGTGTGCACACCGATACGGTTTCCATAGAAGTTGCGTTCGCTCGGTCACGGGTAATGGTTTTACGAGCGTCAAGGGTGATATAAAGAAAATGAAAAACACGCCGGCGTAGCTGGCAGCATGCTCGGGCATATAACTATGTTGTTGGCTGCGTCCGTCCCCCTTTTACGTCTCCGGTTCCTTCTTAAGTTTTCCTACGGACAGAGAGGAAGAGAACCACCCCAAGGTCCACCCCTCTCCCGAATTCCAACCCCCTTTTCAGATTCAACTCCCCGCGGAGTGCGTCGCAATTAGTTCTCATATTTCGCCACCGCTCACACCACCTGAACTTTTAACGCTCTTTTAAGGGTAGGGCTACGGAGAATATGATTTACTCGACGAAGAAACGTAAACTTTCATTCGAAACTTTTATTCGACTCGCGCGTCCGCTTTTCCTCGGAAATTTAATGGGGAATAGCGTACCGATGTCGGGATCATTTTGCACAACGATGCACCGGCTACCGTTAAACCCCTCCCACAGTGATTTACGAAGACGCGCAAAAGTTTGTGGGGCATTAGAATAACGAAGGGGACAAGCAGGAAGCGGCCAAACACGCCCCCGCTTCTTTTTAAACCTCCTGCCACGCCACGCCACGCCACTCCGAATGCCCCATGCCAACGGTTACTCTGTGCCCGCCGAGTGTATGGGCTATTGTCTCTGAACCCCATCCCCCAAACGCCTCGCCAATTGCCGTGTTATGAAGTCCCGGCCCCTCTTCACTGTTTCAACGCCATCGGAGGGAGAAGATGGATCCCGCTGATTGTGGGACAACCCCTTCCGTTCGCGCGCTTCGTGTGCTACGGCTGGACAAGGTAATTAGAAGTCGACGGGACACGGATTAGCGGGATTCAAGCTGGCGGTAAAACGGGGCGGAATTATCCTCGTTCGATTTAAATCCATTCGATGTAGACATGACTCGGGGATTTTTCTGGGCTCGTAGAAAATCATTTAGACGGTTTCTGTAACTAAGCTAAACAAGTTCAGCAATTGCTAAAAGTAAAAAATGAATTATTCTGCATACAACAAATTAATCTACAAAAATCTAAATGTCTACAAGCTTAGTTTAGTAATTACTATCAAATATCATTTTCACCTAGCCCCATTGTTCCGTCCCGGAATGAAACTTCTCCGGTTTTTATTATAGTCAAATAGCCACGCGAAACCCTCCGTGCAAAGCAGGTACCTAAGCCAAAACAAATGTTAGGGAAGGCAATAAACCGCCGAAACATCGCGCTCTCGCGAACGTACCCTACGAAAATGTACCCCCGTCTTCGCCAATAGCTTGCGACCACCAGCAAAGAGGCGATGTGTTTGGTGCGCTAGCTATACCCAAAATAGGTATAAATACAACCATTTTTCACTAACGAATCAGTGACAAAAAACTATTACCCGAGTAAATAGCATCACAACCTCTACACTGCCAGAGAGCAGAGAATCGTCACTCGCCATTTCAAGTGTTCCTAGCAAAATCGCATTATGTTAATAAAGTTATTTGTTGAACCAAAAACAGTAACCTTCTAACATCTCACTAAATTTCAACATTCAAGTAATCCGTGACATTCGCGTTAGCGGACTTGACGCAACACCCATGATTAATGATAGCATTTTAAAATCGCGAGCCATCGCGAGGCAAAATTAAAGGCTGGGCCGCATAAATATGCAAAAAAGCGACGCCATGTGCATCCAGCATTTTTCAAGAGGTTTCTTTGCACTTGTAAGTGCATCTTTCAACAGTGCCAGGCGTCCCGCGGAGTGTATCGCAATTAGGCAGCGTGTTCCACCCTCTCGGTCGCACACAATTTCCAAGTTGCTCGCCTTTGTGCCGGGGTTCACGGACGGTAAGAAAGTTTGCGGGAACTTTACCAAGAGTCTAGAAAGGTTATTTCAATATTGCAATGTGTGACGACGACAACGAGATCCCGGGGAGAAGACGACCGGTACAGGGGGGACGAAGAAAAGCTGATGCACTGGAGGGTCCTGGAGCCGCACAATGAACGCATTACACCGGGAATCTTCGTAGAGACGCTTTAACGTTAACTATAATTCATTGATCGTACATCTGCGACGGCGATAAAATTTCTCGGACTTTCACGACTCTTCCGAACTTCGACGAATGGTAATGGGATGATGAGGTTATCCCAGTTCGGACCTTTTACAGTCCGGCTCGATGATGCATCGAATACTGAAGCACTTTCGATCATTGTGGTCGGAGAGCGGAGTAAAATTAGGTAGAAGATAATTGAAATGAATAGATCGAATGGAATTCAATGGAATAAATTCTTCGCATATTTTAATTTTCGTAAAATTGAGAACATCCCCGAAATAAATTCTGAAGAATGAAAGGAATCGCTTGTAGATGATTTGGAGCAATTAACGATGGTAGGAAGATAGAGTGGAAGGCAGATCGAGGCGCGAACGACAAAATTGACGGAAGTCGCTCGCCATGCGGACGTTAATCTCGGCCCGCGATAAAGTAAAGTGAACAATGATAAATTCCGCGCGGGATATTTATCACGCGCTCGCGCGGTCAAGGAACGTTTAGCTCGTACCACTTTATTTCAACGCGATCTTGCTCCCGGGTGGTCTGTATAAATAAAGCCGGCGTCCGAAACTGGAAACGAGCGAGATGGTGTCGGCGTTGGAATCAACCATCGTGTGTGCCTCTGTCTCGTTCGCTCTCTCTCGCTCTCCCTCTCTCTCTCTCTCTCTCTCTCTCTCTCTCTCTCTCTTTCTCTCTTCCCCTCTTTCTCTAACGTTCCCCGGGTGAGCCGATATCCGTTTTAACGCGGCCGTTCACTTTTTAATTAGCGCCGGGGCGACGCCGCGTTATCGGCCGAGCAATTATTCGCCGACCAGGACAGGATATGAGCGAGTTTGGAGATTGATGGACATCGCGGCACGGTCATTCTTGCCGCGTTAAACGAACCGTGTAATCGTGCACACGAGACACGTACCAGAAAACCGTCGAGCCAGTACTTTTTCTGTTCACCGGCACGAAGAAGGCGTAAAACTGCTCGTGAAACGTTCGTCCCGGCGCTTAACCACGCGACAAGTCGTGAATCGCGAGTCCGGAGTGAGAATATGCTCGATACCGAACGATCTTCTATATAGAGGGCGCCATTTGAAACTTATTTCAAATATCAATCGATTTTATTCTACTGCGCGCACATTTTTATTTTTTTTTTTTTAATTAATTCTTTTGTGTTTTCTTAACCATTAGCACTCGGATGGCGAGGCTGATGCACCACTGAAAATTGCTATGCCATTCTTCAAAATATTGTTCACATTATTATTTTTGTTCGTATTTAATAAGCTACTAGACATTTACATATTACACGAGATATTACATCAGTTTGATCTGCAAAAAATGAAAAAAAAATTCTATAAAATGGAAATATTCTAGAATGGAAAAATCTTTCGTTTTTGAGTTAAAATAGCTTCGAGTACAAAGTGTTAAATATCAAACGTTGCTAGGCTGTGAATTTTTATGCAGGTACTTGAAACTCGGGTACCTCAACCTACACCTACATCATCAAAAACAACACAACAGAAACAACACTTAAGGTTCATCCTACCGCATCTTAATTCTGGAGTCTCCTTTCAACGATTAACACAATACATTTTCGATGTCGAATAATTACAATGGATACTGCAAAGATTATCAGCCACCCACGCAATAAGAAGAAGCATAATCGAACGTCATCCGCGCGAAGGTGTGACGCACAGTCGAGGGCCCTCCCACCTGCCATAATCTGCAGATCGGACAGCCAATTACATCGTCGACCGCGAAAGTGTTAATGGCGATCGAGTGAATGAGCCTCGCAGTCGAAAAAAATCGGAACGATCCTGGGCCAGAGAAAAATTAAGCGGTTACGTAAGATAATTTGGCAACGCCGCAGCCGGCCATCAGGCTCTGGGGTTCGTCCGTGTGTATCGCGTGTGTTAGAAATATCCAGCCAGACGGAGCGTATATGCCATCTCCTCTCTGCGGCTAGCCAAGACCCGAAAACCGAGTAAAAAAAAAAAAGAGCCCCGTGGAAACCTGAGGTTTTGTGTTGCGAGAGGTTCTCTAGTCAGGCCTCTCTTGTCCCGTTCTACGACCCACACGGTCTCCTAACTCGAAATCCAAACCGTGGCAGCGGGGCAGAGGGACGCTAGAGAGAGAAAGACGATACGGAAAGAGACGGCGACTTTAGAGGGAAGCGGTGAGACGATAGGGGGACATAGGGTGGGCGAGAGGGGAGCGAGAGAGCAAAGAAAAGATCGAGATGGCGTTACGATTCTCCGTTTCTCTTCTTTTTCATCCGCCGTCTCTGCCGCTCTTTCCTCCGTTGACTTCGGAGCCCGGGGATTCTGGGAGTTTTTAGAGTGCGGCCCCCTCATTGTTGTGTAAATGCGGACCAATGGCGCCGGCAGACGGGGCGCTGTTCACGTTTTAAATGCTAATACCCGGCTGTACAAAACCGGGTTTTGCGAAATTCGCGGCTTCCTCGGGCCTTCCGCCGGATCAGCGCCGCGGTTATTAAGCTATCAAAGCCCCGCGAAAAAGCTTTTGTTTATGCCAGTTTGCCGGCCCACCACAGCCCTCCTCTCCAGAAAACACGTTACTAGTAGCAGTACCACTATGGAAACTACAATATGATTCAACCTTTTGTATTTAAATCGCGATCATTAAGTTGATAAGTCTGGAACACTTAATCCCGGGGAAACGAGTGAAGGGTTCTTAACAGAGCTCTTTGGCCGCGGGAAACGTTCGAGTAATTGTGTACGACGAATTTGGAAAGATTTTTGGGGGGTCCAGCTTCGGGAACCGCTTTTGAAACCGGAATTTTAATCGGGGATTACACAAGGTTGCGTATAACTGCTAGGCTCTTTGTTGGGTCATCACTAATCCTCGGACGCTGGGACCGTGACTGTGCATTCGGTGCAGCGAGTTGCACTAACAAAACAATGGGATTGCGAACCGCTAGTGGAAATAAGAAAGAACCGCGCAAGGTAAAACAACGATGTAAAATTGGAATAAAGAACTTCCCATTTTTGTGTTAGTCCTGTGCAGTTGAAGCTATTCTCACTTCAGAACACAGAGAATTTTATAAACAAGAGAAAGAGAAATTGAGCAACTTGCTTGTACTATATTTAATGAAGCGAAGATTGTTTCGAATTACAGTAAGATAATTTTCAGTACAGCCTCAGGGTCTCGATCCGAGCGCAGAGCGTGAAGAGATCGCCGATGCGGGTTGCGGGACGAGCGACGAAAAACTAGAATTCTCCGAAGCGCGCGGCGAGATGGGATCACGACGGCGAGGACATTTCTCAAAATCCAATTATTCGTCCGTCCGGCGCGAGATAAATTTACTCGGCGTGTTGGATTTATACGGAAATCATCAAGATCGGGCCGATACGACGCTCCCGGTCGTTCGCGGGGCAGAATTTACGACAGAAAGTAACCGCGCACGAAATGAAAGCGAAGATAATAAGCGGAGGAGAGCGAGCAGGAGAGAGGAGAACCCGGGAGGAACGGAGAAAGAGCTCTGAACGAAGAGCCCGGAGAGGAGATCGTTCCAGAGGCCCAAGGCTACGATGATTCCTCGTGGCGAGATAAGAGGCCAGAGAGAAAGAGAGAGGCCTCGATAAATGAAGTATGGCATTAAGACGTAGCCGAAGTACAAGGGCGCGATCTGCCGGACGATCCCGTAACTCGTAAGTCTCCCCTCCACTGAACCGGAGAAAGAGAGAGAGAGAGAGAACCCCATGGCACGAGGGGGGACCCCATGGATCAGGGGGAAGCCCCCTGCACAGGCCAGCCCAACGGCCGGCGTGCAGGCGGATGTCCCGGACGAGCCGGATCGCACGGGCGTAGACTTTACGAGAGTTCAAGTGGTATCAGCTAATAATGACGGTCGTAAACGTCGCGATAGAATCAACAACGAAGAATTATTGCCAGCCAGTTACGTGGCAGCGAAAGGCGTAAAATGGTAATGAACCGTAATCAAAACAAATCATAAAACAGCGGACACCGACGGCTCCACGCCTCTGCCATCGGAGACGCGAGCTGCCCCGCTTCGAACAGGGATTCTACGCACCTGCTGCACGCAGAGATATTAACAATCCGCACGGCGCTATCGTCATTATTTTCATTAGCCTACTCTGATTCATAAACAACCGGCCTCCGGACAGCTGATGACCATAATCCTACTCTCGATAAGATACACCGTCTAAATGATTGTTCCCATCATCACTTGGGATTGATCTGTAGACATTCAATCTTTGTACAAACCCTCATTGCCATAAGATCTTTAATAAACAGCCTTGTAGTTAATCAATTTTCGCATACCCCAAACGTACAAAGATCTATTGGTGTCATTAAGATGTTGAGACAGCCCCGGGTCCTTTGGGGAAAACAGATCATTGTTGCGCTACCTCCCATGGGTCTTGAGTATCAAGGCGACTTATCTATTGTCGAAGGGGTTGGTCATTAGTCCCGGTAGTTTGTACGGTCGAAGAAAGGGTTTGCAGGTGTTGTAAAGGATAGGGTGCGATTACCCGGTGAATCGTTGCGGACGAGACAATGGCATTGGACGCGGCAGGTGGCAGCGTTGAAATTTTTCTAGGACGTCTGCGCGGGAGGTAGGTCAGGGTCTGATTACAGGAAGGAAGCAGTTAGGCCCGGTTAAAGTCGTTAAGCCAAGTTTACGAGGTGTTACCGGGAGCGTAACCTGTAAATCTCGAAGGCGGCGTCGGCGAGAGCGCGCGCGTGCCGGTGGCTGCCCTTGGAAAGGCCGCGGAAGGGGTAATGGATATAACTGGGGTGTAAGAACCGAGGTAAGACTGCTCGAGCGCTATAAACGCTTTTATGGATCGTAAAATGTCTTCCTTTACAGCCAATAAAGATCCCCGAGCCCGCCGGTTGACGAGCAACCGAGCGGTCGGCTCGAACGCGCCGAGGAAACACCGAGAAACGTGGTGGGATTAGGGGCGGGGACACGGTAGGAGGATGAGGATTCATCAATCTGTCGGAATCAGGGTTTACCGGTGGCAATAAAATCGCGCGCTGTTTTATTCGGTGTCCTGCAGGACCGCCTAAATTACGCGACATCATTTGGAATGATCGTGAGAATCCGCTATGCGAGAAAATGCGACAGGTCGAGAGCCGCCTCGAACACATAACCTCGTGTGCACATATACGGCCGCTACGTGGAAACACGAGCCGGGGATTCCCCTGGGTCTGGAACAGGGGAGCCCGACGTTGAGAACCAGAAACAGCACTGTAAGTTACTGTACGACCGCGTCGATAAAAACAAACCATAAAACGCATTACCGGCAATCATTGGACTACCGTGGAATGGCGTTAAGCACGGTAAGTAGGAGCGGCTCTAAATTACGTCCCGTACCGATTGAGGCGTCGGTAAGGCAGACCAGCCACTTTGTCGACCGGCGACGCATCGACCCGTGCTGCCATCTGCGACGGAAACGAGCAATTAACGAAAAATAGTGCCGCGGAGTACTACACCAACCAGAGAATTATTTCGACCTGTTCTACCTGTTTTGCAACCTTTTCCAGACATTTCCCGGCGATTGTTGCAATGAAAAGAGTTTGGTGGAATGTTATTTTCACGGGAGAAAAATGTAGAGCCATGGTAGACGGTGAAAAGTGACGAGCCAATGCGACGAAATTGTCGTTGCCGGGCGTCCCCGCCTTAACCACGCCCTCGAGAGCTAGGGGTGAGGCGGCCATAATTAAGCCAGATGTCGTTAGTGCCACTAGATGGCATCGCTATACCGTCAACGGGATAGCTGGTCGTATAAAGGATCGTTCATACTACTTGCCGACCCGCTCCTCATACCAACGTTGGCTCTACTTTTCTCTATGAATCATTCATATCCAATTCCATCGTTAACGCAGATGTACAAGATCCCAGAAATAAGCGGCGAGGAATACCGCGAGCTCGATGATTCTCGCATCGACGAGTATATTATTCTACCGGGAACGCAGAAAACCTACGGTCACAAAGAAAACCGCAGACGCGTTTTGGCCGTTCGCTCGGAAACACGATATCGGAACCGAAAAAGAGAGGGAGAGGATGCCTTTAAATATTTCTAGCTCTCAGACTCGGCGGGGCGATTTATCGCCGCTATATACGGGCAAACTTTCCTATATAAAAGTAGATCGCCGAAATTCCTCTAAATTGCCTTTTCTTGTTCACTGTCAAAATTTATCTTGGCGTATATCGTGGAGCGGACCGGGTCGGGCCGAGCCGAGCCGAACCGAGCCGGGCTGGGACACGCCGCGAGAGAGCTCGGCGTTGTCCCGTTCTTTATTTAGGCGAGGAAAAAAGGTGACGTATGGAAGCAAGCGCGCCTAGAGGTCCGTCAAATTCTTCGGCCGTGACTCCGCCGCCACGATAGCGCGGGGCCTTTCTTAATTGGACACTGTCCCCCGCACGCGGAACGACAAAAACGTCGGGCCTCGGGCCTGCCGACAATGAAATGTAAATTCGAAACGCAAATTCGACGGGCGAGAAGAGAGAGAGAGAGGGAGAGAGAGAGAGAGAGAGAGAGAGACGCGAACGCGACAGCCGAAAAAAGGGAAGGGAAATATATGTATATATCTCATTATATTATCAGGCCATGGTTGCGTGGTCGCGAATTTAATGTGGCCCGCTATCAATGCGCGATTTAATGAGCGCGCGAAACAATGCAACAGAAACACGGTCGCGAGCGGAGCGGACGCGGGCGCGCGCACCGCCGCTTCTAACAAATAACGTCATAAATATGTAATTAATATGGTAATATAACTCAAATCGGAATTTATCGTCGCGCTAATCGATTTCCCGTCCCGATACCGACGTTACTTCCACCGCCGACCGCTACTATTCGAGCGTGACGCGATTATAGTTTCTGGCAGTGTTCCATGCACCGGCTAACGATCTACTTTGCGCCGGTGAAAAACGCCCCCCCCCCTCGGCCAGTCCGATGAGGAACGCGAGAGAAGAAGACCCTGCCGACCCAAGAAAGAATACAGCCGACGAAATAAACGACGGAGGGAAGGAGAAACTGATTGTTTCCGGCCGGCGAACAAACAATTTCTTGTAATCAAAATTCTAAAGAGCGCCTCTCTCGATGTAATACCGACCGCCCCTGCCACCGACCGGCCGTGATCAGTGGAGGAAATAATAATAGTTGCATTCCTTCAATTTATGCATGATATTCAACCGGCGTTATGGAACAGGCATCAACAATCGTTTCGCAGACGAATTACGAAATCACCGATTATCTTTACTCGCATCGTGGCCGTCGTAATTTCTAGATACACTGGCGCCGATGTACAAACACGAAAATAAGACTCAAGTGCACTCATTAAAAACTGTTGCTTTATCTGATTACAATGTAGTCTGAGAGACTGATAAATCGAACGTACGGTCGAGAGGCTTGATTAGGGAATGATTATGCGGAGATGGTCGTCCGTTTCATCCCCACCAGAAACACTCGGAAATATTTTATACCGAAGATCGAAACGTTTCTATTTAACAGTGAAAAATTTACGCCACCGGAATCTAAATTGTCGGACTAGAAAATAGAAAAGAGGGTCGAAGGGATTGCTCGGAGGATAATTTTGCAAATACTATCATTTGAACTCGGGCCCGTAGAACATTGAAATAAATCCTTCTGGAATCGCAGTGCTATCTAACGGGAACCCAATTTGAGGGAAAATGGAAAAGGGTCGTAAGGGTTGTTCCGGGGCCAATTTCACGCCGAAACGGCCCTAAACCAGCGTCCATCTCAGCCCGATTTCCATGAGAACGCGCGCTGCGTGACACAGTCCATAACGCGTCCAGCAATTCGGCATTATCATCCTAATTCGCGTATGTAAAATTCCGCGTGACGGTCACGAATAAAGTCGAACGATACGAGGGTTGAAAATGGACTCGAGAATGGCTCCTTCGGGTAAACGATCGGGAACTGCGACAACCGGAGGAACGAGTGCATCGATTAAACATCACGCCGAGCAGAGAGTATCGTCGAATCGGCGCGGCGCGGCGCGGCGCTCAGGAAGCAGCCTACAATTACGATGCAGTTCGTGGGGTTAATTGGCGAATTCCTCTGGCCGATGAGATACTGCCGGCCAAAGGGAAACTTTGTAAACTTTTCCGTTTATCTCCGCGAGCCGTCGAACAGAGATGATTTGGGAGGACCGAGAATTATCGCGGGAATTTCTCCTCCCGCGGGCGTTAATCGCTCCGTGGACTGATAATGAGATTTCGAACGAGGTCATCGTGCTTTTACCCCTTGCGAAATCGTGGGGATTGCCGTCCGTTTCGATTGAGACACTGTTTATTAACCCCGCATTGCCATAATCATTTATTCGAGGCGATCGAGAAAAGATGGCGACCACTAAAATTGTTGACTTCGTTTTTAATCGTGTCTGGCAGCCATTCCATTAAAAGCTAAGTGCCCATTTTGTCGGGCATGTCGCGAATGTTCCCCATATCGCATTATTAGACTGCGAATTGCGCTTTAATAGCGGATGCAACCGGCAAAGGCTAATTGAATAAAAATGTAAACTAAGTTTTTAATATGCGGTAATAAGTTCCCATTGAATTCATAAGTAAATCAATTAAAACGCCGGATTTGCATAAATATTCACAGTCTACTAATCGAGAAGCCACGCTTTACATCAAAATATGAAACTTCTTACGGAGCCTGAATACATAATATAATGAATTTCGAAATTTATTAAAAGGATCTTGCGTCGAAGACGATAACGCGGAGCGTGCCGGTATAGTTTCTCTAAAGAAAGTTCCGTTTAATAGCTACGCACTCCATTAATTACGATGGAGGAAGCGCGGAAACATAATAGAAACGAAAGTTACCCGGGTTCCGAGCCTCGAGCTAAACCGATTGCACGGTGTTTTCTAAGGAATCTTTTTCACGAAAACATGGAACAAGTCATAAAGGAAGAAAACCCGGAGGGTTAGCCGAGTCCGGCGAAAGCGCAGAAACCCCGAAGACCTTTTTTTACTGCCGATATTGCCCCCCGGTACAAGCAATTCGAAGGGTCGTTCGTTTCTGGAGGATGAATGGTCGAACACCCTGCCACCAAAATACAAATTATACCGACGGAACTTCGACGCAGACACTGCCGCCACGTTTTCTACGGGTGTCGCCTCTTCTTTTTTTTTACCTGACTAGGAAACTTTCTACTTTCTTTTTTAGCCGTTTTCACTTTTCCCTTTTGCCTTTTTTCCGCGCGCCACGGTGAAAAGCGGTGAAAGTTCCGAATATTCTGGGAATTCGAGCGACTCGCACCCGACCGCTTCAAGGGATCTTTCTGGAAAATATTGAACCGCAGCGTGTCTTTCCTCCAGAATCGGCCCTGAATTTTCTATTCGTCGGAATTTAGCTGCAGGCATAACGGGAAATAACGTGAATTTTTCTCGATCGAAATTATAATATATAATGAATTTAATGATTTCGCCGCAAGGTTCGATCATTCAAAACCAAACAGCAAATGTGCAATTAATACAATTTCGATCGTGATGCTGATCATTTTCAAAGAGACATATTTTGCGTCTGAAAAATAAATTTTTGTGTAATATATGTAAACATAATTAGAAGGAACATTGCGACACAGCCGTGTAAATCCAAAACGGAAAAAAGAAAATAAAATATAACACATACTTGCTGTGAAAACAATAACCACATTGAAGAAAAAATTTTTCAGTTACACAAATTGGACTTTATTCCATGGTGGCAGATATGTAACTGAAGCAAGTGCCAGCTGAACGTAAGAAAGAATATGTCATAAAGGACGATCTATTCAGTGATTGGTTTGTCGATATAGATCGATGGTGATTCGAAAGCATTTTAGGCGGCAAATATGATGTATTAATTGCACGTTTGCTGTTTGGTTTTGAATGATCGAACCTTGCGCCGAAATCATTAAATTCATTGTAACGGGAAATGTTATGGCGTTTTTCTATGCGACAATTTACCAGCGAACATGCACGATGATGTCTTAAAGTGTCGAAAGAAAATTCACTGAATTTTTTTAATGTTAAGAAAGAACGAATTATGATACGTTCTCATTTCGAAGTGTTCAAAGAAGAAACAATTAAACGACCGATGTATTACAAGAAATACAATTTTGCCAACGAAGTGGAAATAAATCGAGCCGTTAAGTAAGCTCGAAAAAGATAAAAGCGTCTAGATTGGAGCAGGATCAAGAAACGAGAATTCTCGAAGCAGGAATTCTTTTCTGAGAGAAAGAGAAGGAGGGGAACCACTTCCGAAAACGCAGAGGTCGATGAAGAGAGCCGTGCGAAATCGAGGAAATTACGGAGCCGCTTCGTTAACGTCCGCGGTATCCCCGCGGTAAAGCCCCGGGAAAAGAAGAAACACGAAAATCACGATGGAGCAACATTTCAGCGGGTTTCTGGAGGAGGGTGGGGGTGGGGGATTGGCCAACCCCTTGAGATGCAGAAGGTTCAGGCAGGCGCGAGTTAAATGCACGCAAACAGAATAACTTAGGGAATTATGAAGGCACGCTCGCAGGTGGTTTATCCTCATTAAGTGTGCCGGCTAAACTTAATTTTAAAGGCCGGAACGGCTAAAAGCCAGCCGCCCACATTCGTAATACTCTTTAGCCAACATTTTCTTCAGGTTCCCCGTAACTTCCTCCGATGATATATCAAGGCGTAATGCGCGCTCGCCGACCACCGTTGGAACACTGTGCTCGACGCCCTGGGAAAATCCATTACCATCGGGGCTGCTTCAACCCTTTCGAATTTAGGTTACCAAGGGTGGCTGGCTCCCTCTCTCTCTCTCTCACACAATCCCTCTCTCTTCCTCGTACACCTTGCTTGAGACTCGCCAGATTGCGGGATGGAAGTGGAACAGACCACCGAATTCTCCACGATTTCGGTCACGGAGGGTGAATTTGTACTCTTTGAACCCCTGACAACAATCTTCACTAACAATAACTGGTCTACAAATTATTTAACACTATTCCTACCGACACTTCACGTATTCCTACCGCGACCGGTCAAATGACCGATCTTTAGCACAACTTATATTTTTTATTATAGAATGAAGATAATAGCCAATTTGACAGTATAAAAATATAGTTTCTTTTATTCAGAAGTATATAATGTACACGTTTTATTCGTTGTCACCGCATTTTTTTACATCCGAGGTTTCGGACCGCTTCGGATACCAATTTGACAAATGATCACCGCGAGTACGATAGGCGAGCGAGAACTGTAAACACTTAGAGGTGCCGTAAAGCAGTCCCTGGAAGGCACTTTTCGGCTAAAATCATGCCACAATTGTATTACCTTTAGTTTGTAACGATTTCATAGTTTCGAAATTGAGTCTTCGAAAGAATACTATTAGAGAAAGGTGTAAATCGTTCAACCGGTCAAATGACCGGTCGTGGTAGGTAAGACAGACTACAAATTTTTCTCAGAAAACAAACAATAAAAAAAGAAGTGAATATTGAAAAATGTATTATACGTATATTTTAGGAAAAGTCGCGAAGTTCGAAGGCGACGCAATTACGTTGTACATAGGAAATTCTAATCGAAATTTTAAAAACGGTCATTTGACCGGCCGTGGTAGGAATAGTGTTAACTCTTCCAGGACAACGATTATCACTTTTCATTACAGTAATCCCTTGACGATTTTGATAATTTCCTCTGACGATCAGTAAATATGAGATTTCCGAATAATCCCTTGTATCGTGTACATTTCTTTACGAAGACATTCGAGTGCAGTATTTGTCCTGTCTGGACAATTGTGAAGGCATTCCATCAACAATGGAATAAATAATCCATTAGAAAGCTAGTAAAGAAAGTAAGGAACGGTGAAAAAAATGCACAAAGGTCTCTCAATTGATGGAACTGACATGTCCAGCAGTTCAAACAGCGTTCAATCAAAGAATCATTAAAATTGCAACACTATGGAGTACAATAACGCATCGAGAACGTACGTGAAATAGAAAATGGATGAAAGGCGTCTCATCCCCTAGCGAATCGTCCGTTAAAGGCTCAGACCCGTCAAAAAATGCCGCCAACACTAACTGTACATCTCGTCTCGAAGAAAGCCAAAGGAACAGTCCGTGCAGAACTTAAGATTCGCGGGGCGACACGAGAAACACGAATTAATCGGCCATTTCTAAGCCACCGTGTCACTGGAAATGAAAAGTGGCGGTCGTATATCAGTCTGGAAAGAAGAAAACAATGGATTGCTCGGAGAGAGACATCGCTCGGGGCCTCGAACATCGCCCGAAGACTTTTGTTCTAGGATGTAGGAGTTTGTGTGTTGCAGAGGAAGAACAACTCACGAGCCGTACGAAATTTACATAAATTACCGGGCGAACTATGGGAAGCCGGGGTAACTACGAATTTTACCCACGGATAATGGCCGCTCTCGGTAGCGGCCATCGAGACGCGAAAAATTGAAAATCTCTCTCACTCCCGAGGAACGACCGTCCAGATATAAAATTACAAGAAACTCGATCGGCGGAGATGATACATTTCTTGGCTGACGTGACGACGATACCGGTTCGATGATAGCGAATTAAAAGGGGCCCCGTAATTTCCACCGGAACGCGGGACAAGGTGGTTCGAGCTGGCAGGTGGACAAGCGATAAACGCGACTCGCAAGAAAATTACCGTGATGGAGGGACCCGAGTGAAATTGGTCGTTTAGCAGGCTGAGGGGGGCAATCTGAGCAACATGTTAAAAATCAGCAATCTTTGCGATTCCTTGATTGGAATAAATTTCGCTCAGTCTTTTCGGTAACGAATACTGTTTTCAAAATCTTGTGAATGTCTTTTGCTTTTCTAGCTTTACAGTGGCCCCCCACCCCCCAGAAAAATTAAAGAGGTCTACACACCACGCTTGTGGGCTTAAAAACCATATTTGCTTACAGAATGATTTGCTTCCCTCTTATGCGAGGGAACTCAATTTTACTACCTTATGATAGAAAAGCAAAAACTTGCCTTTTCGGGGGAGAGGGAGTTCGCGTGGGGGCCCCGAAAAATTAGAGAGATGGGTATCGGAGTCACTCACCTTTAATATAGCTGTGTACATTGCGGTGCTAGCAGAGGGTGGTGTGGATTGGTGGTGGGGTGGTCAGGGGGGCTCCGGTGCAGGGCGTACCCCTAGTTGGCCCCCTCCGGTCCCCCACCGGCCGCTTGCTGCTGATGCGCAGCCGCGGCCGCTGCCGCCGCTGCCTTCTGCGCCTGCGCCTGTTTCTCTTGCTCGTTCAGCTCCTTGATCGCCTGTATCTCCTTCTTCAGCTTCATCCGCCGATTCTGGAACCAGATCTTGATCTGCCGTTCCGTCAGGCAGAGCGAGTGTGCCATCTCGATCCGCCTCCGCCTGGTGAGGTAGTGGTTCGTGTGGAATTCCTTCTCGAGCTCGAGCGTCTGGTAGCGCGTGTAGGTCTGTCGGCCGCGCCTGCGCATTCCGTTCGCCCCTGCAACCAAACAAAACCAAACGAGACGGTCAAACGAGCTCGATCGCGTGTCTTTTTCGTACGAGACTTGGCCCGAGGGTCTCGTCGGGCCCGCATGGGCCCGTCCGCCGCAAAATAATAACGTTTACACGCCAGATACCGCAACCAACCCTACGCACCCCCACTCTAGATTCGGTGCCCTACTTTCTGCGGGAACATCTTCTAGATGTAAATTGGGCCCGAAATTCGTCCTTAACACTTGGATAATTGTTGAAAATTTATTTCTTTTGGTGTATATTATAAAAAATTGCTAAAAATTTGAGTAGACACATTCATGTTATTTTTATAAAGTAATGTAAAATAGTCACTCTTAGTGGCTCATAAACCTAGTGTTAAAGATGTTCCAAGTGTTAAGGGTAATAGCAAAGAACGTTGAAGCTACTAGACCTTAATCCTAATTCGAAGCTCCAGGATTAATTTTAGATCGTATATACATATATGTAATAAAAACTGTTCGAGGGGACTGAGATCGCAACGAATCCAGGAAGAAAATCTTGAATCGAGTCCTTCAGTTCCTTATTTCCGAGTGGTCAATGATCTCTCGGTAGCGTTATCGAAGATCGCTCGATCGGAGATCCCATTGAGAGCCCGGCGAACAGCAAATAGAAGCGTTCACGGTACAAGGCAGCGAGCCGGGTATCCGAGAGGTCTCCGAAATCCTGGTAACGTTCGCGATAAGGCCGCGACGAGGCCAGGATGCTCTTAGGTGGGCGTTCTAAGGTGGAAAGAGGTGGAACGGGCAGAAGGTGGAGGAAACAGAGAAGAGGCGCGTAAACGGTTTCAGATAGAGAGCGGCAAGTCGCCGTGCCATGCCATGCCGGGAGAAAGTAAGGGAGTGTACGACAACCGGGATAGGTACTGTCGAACAGCCACTTGGGTACAGTACCGGAATAAACCCGTCTGTGGGGGCGCAAGCTCACCTTATCGGCCGTTACTGCCTCGTAAAAACCCTCCCGGTTTCACCTCTGCCAGAGGCGAGAGGCGAAAACCAACCCCTTTGCCCGTAAAGGCAGTCTCTCTGCCTTTTGCACGGCTCGCATACGGTTGATATCGAAGTGTATAAACGGACCGGTGTAACCACGATTTCTGCCGCGAGTTCAGCTCCCGACCCCTTTTCGTTTTTCCGCCGGGCCGGCAACTACGACTCGTTCGCTCGGAACAATTAATTTCGGTTAAACGCCACGCCCCCGACACCCCTACCCCCTCCCCCTCCACGACCAACGACCATCTATCGCCGCTTATTACGCGATAAACCGAGAAATTAATTTCACTCGAAGGGTTTAATTGTTATGAATAATTAATCCGAAACCGACCGGACGCCGCGCCGGTACCCTCGAGATAAGTGACGGGGGTGATATTGAAATCGATGGAATCGTTCCTGCCGCGTTCAAGTTGCCTTTTTTGGGTACGTCTATCGAAGTATATTGACTTGAAAACCCAATCTTCATCGGACAAGAAGCTACCCTTCATAAAACCTTCCAGAGTGTAGAATCTAAATCTCGTTAGCATTGGAAGTCTATTGCTTCAAGAAAGCTACCCTTCCTTGGTATAAAAACGTCCATTAAAGACCATTAAAGACCATTAAAGTATAAGGTTTCAATCTCGTTACCATTGGAAGTCTATTGCTCGGAGCAACCCACCCTTTAATGACTGAGAAGTATCGAACAGAAACCCTTAAACTTTACGCTTTAAATCTCGTTACCATAGTCAACTGCTCCAATAAAACCCTTCTTATCGAAGAAACATCGAGCAAAGATCCCTAAACTCTACGATTTAAATCTAACTTTGGAAGTCATTTATTCAAAACAACCAACCCTTCGGTGGCCAACAAATGTCAAAAAGCGCCCCGAACTTACAGATTTCGATCTTGTTACCACTAGAAACGAGGAGCCTCAACAGAACCACCCCAATCTCTCCGGAATCTCCAATCCTGCCTTCGTCAAAGTTTGAACCTGTCTTCCTATCACTCAGCATAGCAAACGTCACAATGACCAATCAAATTTTTCACCGATCGGATCGCGAGTCTCGTTCAACGGGCACAAATTTCCCGGGGGGTAGTTCGGATCGGAATTACAAGCGGAAACAGGGTCGCATAGCAGGCGGGGTTTAGCCTTCGGTATCTCGCGGCTTGTCGTACACACTTTCACGGTCGTGCAGGGATCGAAATCGCAATAAACGCGTCATATTTACAATCGTATCCGCGCCGATCTATTATCGAGAGCGCGACAGAGGCTACGCTTGCTCGCGCGCGCGCGCGCGAGAGAGGACTGGACCATTTCCAGGTGGCCATTACACAATATCGCGTCGGACGAGCAACAACACGGCGAGCCGGAGTTCATATCGGCGTCATGTATATTATCGCAATGTAATCAAGTGGCTCGGCGTCCGAACGCCACCCCTATCCTCTTCTCTTCTCGCTCTATCCACCCTTCCACGCCCTTCGCCGTTGCACAACATCCCCATGATTTTAATTTCGGGCTGTCATGCTGGCTCGCGAGAGCCACGGAATTACGGCTAGACCGTGGATATTTCTGCTAAATAAAAATTGTCTATCTCAATTGTAAGAAACCGAAGTTAAAGGAGAATGTATTTTCTCTTTTAATCGTCAAGCTTAATAATCTGCTTTTGAATAATAACGTAAGACGAAGTTGTTGCATGATAGAAATTTTTAAATTTTATTCTAATATCTAATTAAGTTCTAATGTCTTTACATTTATATAATCTTTTCGTCAAATGCATAAACTTCGCAGTCTAGTTAAATTGCACCCGTTCATAAGGATAATTTGTCACGCGGACCCAGTGTTCCCTTCTTGCGAGCACCACCCCGCCTAGAATTATAGCAACCGGCAGCATCCATCCCCTCGGAGGCTCCTCTCGCGAGAAACGCGGGGGATGCGCGCCGATAGACTCGAACTTATAAATAAAACCGGGGCTTCAGCCAATTAAGCCGGCCTCGTAAGTCTCCGTCGAGCAGAAAATAAGACGGCCGCGACCCCCTCAGCCTTCCTTTCCTGCCTTCCTTCCTACCTTTCCTTCCTTCCTCCCACGCTACAAGCTACAGCCGCAACCGCCCCACTCGTTTCTTTAACTTTCGATCGACTGTTCTTCTCCTCCGTCTTCATTCCGGCCTACACGTGATGGATGCGCGTTCTTCGATTGCGGGGAATTTCGCCGATACGCTGTTTCGATTTAAACGAGCTCCATTCGTGAATCTGTTAGCTACACTGCTAGCTTTTTTTGGTCGGTGCAGCTACGGAAAATTGTCTCGGAATTTTCTGTACTTGAGAAGGATGTCTTTTATTTTAAAACTTGCTTCAATATAATTCAATTATATTTCCATATGCAGCTTTGCTAGCCTATGTAGAACAGCTGAGAAATACTACAATTATTGTTACATGCCATGGAACTGTGCAAGCGTTGGTGAATGCACTGTTAATCGGTAAAATAAATAACTATTGGTGCAAAAATTAATGTCGAGTCTGGCTCGACATAGGACTGGAAAGGGCGAGAATATTTTCTCACCCCAAAATTCGAAGAGAGACCAGGAAAAACAATTTCCAAAGACCACGAACGTCAAACAAAATCAATATCCTGCGGTTTAGCCACCCCCTAAATGAGCACAGCACGGCAAACTTTGCACGCGATTGTCACTGTTCTCAGGGGTAAGAAATTAGTTCTGACGGGGGATGGAAAGGAAGATGTACGAGATCGTTGGATCGCATCGAATCCTTCAGGGCCTCCACCGTCGGATCCTTTCCCATCCATCGTTTCCATCCCTCGAAGGAGTCGGTCAGCCATCGCAGAGCCTCTCACCCCCAGGTTTACGCACGCCCGTGGGAGATCCTGAGCGAAACGAAGTTAGGGGAGGAGAGACTGCCATGCTCCCGGAAAAGTAAGAAGAGGCGTGCGTGGCTGTTTAACCAAGGGGGTGGATAAATTTTATGCTGAGACCGTGAAACGTGTTTCATCCGGGGAGAAGGAAGATCTCGCTGGGTGAACGGGGCGAGGGGAGAAACAGGGGTTGGAACCTGGCAGAGAGAAACGTGCTGGAGAAAGAGAGAGAGAGAGAGAGAGAGAGAGAGAGAGGGCGCGCTTAGACTGGAAATATTTCGGCCGTAACTCACCGGTTTCTCAAAAAAAGAAAAAAAGTTCCTCCTCGTATATCGTCAGAAATTCTCACCCCCTGGGTGGCATCTTCGCTCGACTCGCTCACTGTTCGACTAGAAAGGATTCTGGGGCTGTCTTTCGCGAGAGAGAACCCGGTTCTACCAGCACCGCCCTCTAGCAAGAGTATTTTAACAGTTTTCGCTGGAAGAAGTTGATCCGAGACACTGATAAAATGCTGAAGAACGAAGAATCGTCTGTTAACATTTTAGCTACCGCGAGTTCGACAGACTTTTAATAGCTTCGTTAATCTAAAAGGAGCATAATCATTTTCTATTTTATAACTGTCTTGGTATCTTCATTAAAATGCTAGATTATAAATCATTGCTGGTAATTTCACAGGCGTACGAAGTCCGCAGTCTAATTGGAAATGCTCGGAGCACCATCCTCCCGAAATTTTCTGTTGGCCAGCTAGACGGGGGTTCCTCGGGGCCATAAAGCGGGAGTAGATTAAAGCGCGAGTTCGAACGAGCGTGGCAGGAGTCGCGGGTTTAACCGGATACGCTCACGGCTCGTTTAGGAGGTTGGTAGACGTCGGGGATCCTCTCGAATGGAAGGAACTGCCGAGGTTCGACGTAGCGGACCATAAACAGCGGGCGGAAAAAGGGAGGGGAGAGAGAGAGACTTCGGCTGTTGCCAACTCTAATAAGAACAACCAATACGTTGATTGCTGCCGGGGATTTGCCGATATAACTCCAGGCCGGCGGTTCGCAAAACACGATGCCAAAGCCTCCCCTTTCGACCACCCCATCGGGCTCTACTCTCTCCCTGGCCCTCTTTCCCTTTCGAGAGAAAGAGAGAGACATCGCGAGCACGCCAAAGCCGGATCATACGCGCGGGGGCCAATCAAATCAAAGTAAGTGAATTGCTCGGGAACATGAAGGACCTCCGTTTCGAAACTCACAGGCGCAGGCGGTAGGCTTCCGGCGCAACAACCCCTGCAGCGTGAGCGACCAAAGTCGAAGAGGGTTTCAGACCTCGAAGACGGTTACTGATGGCCGCATCAATCCGGAACCCCAGCGTTTCTTGTTACGTTGATTCAATCGCCCCGGGGTCAATTTAAACGCGGCCAATTTAAGTACCGTCTTCGCGTATACATCTCTCACCCCCTCCTACTCCGCCTCCCACACACGCACGCACGGCTACCAACCCCCGCGGACCAATAGTGATGCAATACCAATTACCGTGTTTGCCCCGGCTGTTTCTGAATCACGCTGATCTATCGACGGGAACGGGACGGATGGTCCCCCCGGAAGAGATACGGCGGTATTCTCGATACGTACTCGAGCGGTATGCTAATTTGATGGCGGGTCGAACCCGAAAAGTTACCCCGATTCGTTATTGGCTCGGTTTGCGCGGGATTCAGGCGGTTGCTAAAATTTCACGCGGAAAGGTACACTTTCGCTGGCCCCCTCTTACAAAATCTGATAGTTTTGTTTGGGTTTTCATGCATATCTCGGTTCAAACCCCATCGCTGTGAGATCCACAAAATACTCGGTCTATCCACAGTCCATCATAAAACGAAATCCCTAAACAAATCTAAATCACCAATGACTACTGCCAAGTCTAGACTAACCCACAAAAAACAATGTTTAAACTGTTAAAAAAAATCGTGCAATACGAACCTCCATACGATACTACAAGCTCACGACCCTTTTCAAATCCTCTCAAGACCCAGTACAAGGCAGTGGACCATCGACAGGGCCCAACTTTCCCCGAAAGAAGAAAGATCCCGTGGTCTCCCAACAAATTCCAGGACACAGCCAATCCGTCAGTGGAGATTACCACCCCGGCGCCTTATCCCCGACGTCCAAACACGCCCCCACCCTCCACGCTTATTTAATTTACCGTCTGCTGTATCTTTTCCAGCTCGGCGTGCTCCGTCGTGGAATTCTCGGTGGCGGAAGGAGAGCAGAGCGGTGCAGAGCGGTGCAGAGCGGTGCAGCGCGGTGCAGAACGGAGCAGAAGTTGCCGGCATAAATCGCGGACGCAATTAGAGGACCTTTCGGTGTCCGGCGCCGAAACAGGAGAGGAGAGGGGAGGGCTGAGCAAACAGAGCGAGAGGGAGACAGCGGGACTCAGAGAGCCAGGGGCCAAGAGCCGGGGCCCGAAGCGGGACCGAGAGCGTTACCGAGCGAGGAGAGGGCCGTCCAGCTTCTGTTCACGTGTCGTAAGTTGTTCGGGCTTCCGGTGGCCCTCTCCGAAAACGCGAAACGTTCACGGCCGCGGCGGCGAACTCTGTTTGCGAGGCACGCCGGCGGTCCCGGAGACACTTGGTATGAGAAACGCGTAGCTACGCAGCAAGATCGTAGCTCAACGTAGCCGGGGCACCACCCTCCTCCAGCCCTGGCAAGGTAGGTAATCCTCTCGGGGGCGTGAGTTACTGCCTGGCGTCCCTTGCCGTGTCCCACCATCTTCTTCCTCGCCTCATCGACTGTCTCTTTCTTTCTTTCTTTCTTTCTTTCTTTCCTCCCCCACAGAAATAGGCAGCTTTCTCCCCTGTCACACTTCTGCGTCTATCCCCACCACTGTTCTTCCTGCTCTCTTTTCCTCCGTTTCCAGGGGCTGGAAATGTTCGGTGAAAGTTCCTGCTACGTGGGGGTGGAAGGAACAAGAGAGAGAGAGAGAGAGATACAGAGTCGTACGCAACGCGCCACAGCTGGAAAGCATTAGTCAACTGTAATTAATAAGTTATGTAGAACCGAGGCTAACGAACAGCGGCCGCGACGTGCCGGCGTTGTTATCTCTGCTGCGGGGGAGGGTGTGCTCTCAGGGTGTGACGACGGAAGCCTCGACGACCATAAATACAAGCTCGGTAAACCCTTGTAACGTGAATAAACCGGGGCTGCTGCGCAGGCAAATAAGGAGCAGCCGCTGCACACGAGCGTCTGCCTATCTGTTCACTGATTCGATAATGCCTTTTCGAGAGCTGCGCGGATTTAGTTGTTGGGGTGATCAACTTTTATTCTGTAGGGTGGATTTAGACTACGTGCTAACCCCCTGGTTCTATTATTATTTGTTTCACAGATGATTAGAACATCTTTGCCGTCAACCATTTTCTAATTGTGAATGCGAATTTTTTGAATGCGAAAAGTAAAAATTTTAATAGAATGATCAAAAAACAGAGAAAATGTATTGAATGGTTTTCCCCTAAAACAGAAATGCGAGAGAACCTACGAGCCATTATCCAACCCAAAGCCACGATGCACTTGTCAGAAGATAAATAAATAGCCGGCTGTCATAAGTAGATACATTGTACAGCGTTTTGCATATCGATAATTGCTATAACCGCATATACAATTCGCAATTATACTAATCGCATGTTGTGGGACGTGGCACAGAATGCTTGAGCAATCGTCGATCCTGCTTGCGTGATGACATGAATAGCTAAAGAGCGTTGGTAACAACGACTGTTCTTTAATGCTCGTCAGAAAGCATATCAATTAATTTTCTCCTATTACCACCATCGACCAAGCCTATTAAAAAAAAATTGCAGTATTCATTTATCGCTTGACATCGTATAATCCTCTCAGTTTCACATTTATCCTGCGATCAACGGTCGCAATAAAAATCCCATCGAGCAACGAACTATTATAATCAGCCTACAATCAGCCACGATCAGAAAGTAATCGCGACAGTGGGAGGGAAAAGATAAGTCCCACGAATCACGAAGTTCGCGCAGTTTCAAACTCCACGGTATTAGGCTACTATTAACTAAATCAACACGGGCATGTTATTTTTGCGATTTATCAGCCAGTTAAAACTTTCGAACCACTGTGGTTGTCCGGTTGAACACTCGAGCAGAAGCCAATAAAAAACCTTGTTCTCAATTGAAGCCTTTCAATTCTAGCCATCTTGCAAAGTTTAGCATGAAGATTGTAGCGTTTGCTAAAAAAAAAAACTGATCCCCTTATGATTAAACTTAAATTTCTAACAACACAGGAATTCAGTCAAATATTTTCGAAATTAAACTAGACTTACTTAGAAATAATCATTAAAAAGTCTCTATATCCACTAGCATGTGTCGACAACAAAAATCGCGTAGACCAAAAACGCACCAATCAAAGGGCGAAGAGAAGAAATGCCCACTGGTGGAATCATTCTACGAAGACGAAGAGCCCTCCCAGCATGCTCGATCGAGCAGTTAACCCCTTTCTGTGTCCCAGAGCTAGCCCAAAGTTCGCAGCATCCAATCGTGCGCGGGACAAGGGCAAAAAGGTGGAACTGCGGCGAATTCCAATCGAAAGGCAAAACCTGGGTTCCTAACGTCGTCATGGTATAAATCTGCGAGAGCCTGGACAACAGGAAGCGTCGCTGTTGCTCGCGTGGCGGGCCCTGAAGAGGGAATCGCGAAGAACTAAGGACACGGAACCGACAGGCCGGAGCGGATAAACGGCCGCGAATCAGCGAGATATCGAACGTGATCGGTTAGGCTCTCTCTTCCTCGGTGTGTCTAGGCTCTGTTTGGCTTCCCACGGGTTCCTAAGGGGGATCGTTATTCCGCGCGGAAGGCTCCTGGGTGTACGTTCTTCTGGCCTATCGAGGTAAACTCGTCGTTACGCGGCGCAATCGCGATCAGGCGAAACGGCTCGGATGCGAAAGGGAGCCGGGAGAACGGGAGAAAGAGAAAAACGGAGAGGAAGAGAGAGAGGGAGAAGTTACGCGACGCGGACAAGAATGTCGCCGGCAGCCAGCAGGATATACCATAAGAAGAACGAATGGAGCATTCGAGAATAAGATATCGGCTTTACGTGCAGCCACTTTTGAATAAGCGTGGCTGCCGAGCAGAGCCGAGCCGAGGCGAGGCTGCATGCTATGCCAGGCCGCGGGCAAGGTGGCGACTTTGCTCCCACGCGCGAAACGCCGCCATACACGACACGGAATAAACCAGAGCTCGGTACCTAGCTGTCCCTTTTCACAGGAAAACTAGCGGGAATTGATCCTTGAAGCGTTCCTCGGGCGTGCATGTCGCGAATTGAGCGGAAATGCTGCTCCGATTCAGCCAAAATTCAGAAGAAAGGTATCGGATGCGCGAATTCATTAGTGTCCTTTTCTTCGCGAATTTGTGGTTTATTCGCGAACAATCAACTACAGACAAGCCTTGGAAATAGTTTGCACGATATGACAGTGCTAGGAACCGAAGCTGCCCTTTTTTCTTCAGAAATTCTATAAATCGTCTCTATGGAGTCCAGAATGACTGAACAGATTCATAGTATTTTGGAAAGCAGCTATCGCAGGAATATATGCAATGGACATCTAGCTCGATCAAAGGAGGAGGTCCTAGGGCCCGTGTAAGCAGCCGAACTGCTCCCCGACAGTCCCAGCGATTAAGCTCGTTGCGGTCCCAGCGTAATATGGTATTCCAGCGTCCATCGGGTCTCGGTATCTGCAACCGCATCGACATAATAACTCGTTGGAAACGATGGGCGTGTGCATCGCGTCCGTTATGGATCGCCGACGGAAAACGAGAGCGACCGGCCGCCATGTTTTTGCATACTTGGGCAAATTACGCTGCACGCGATATAATACTACTCGCCACCCCTTTATAATTTCCGAGGGATATTTTGTCGGCGGTTTGCCTCCTCCTTTTTGCTCGGGTTCGCTTGGCACTGGCGTTCCTTCGTCGAAAACGATCTCCGGAGAGTGAGAGAGTCCTCTCTTCTCTTTTCCCCTTCCCCTCCCTCCCCCCTCCCCTCTCTCTCTTTTCTTTTCGATCGGTTGTTCCTTTAGAAGAGGGAGAGAGAGGGTGTATCGAGAGAAGCCAGTTTGGTCGGACGTGTTTTTCTCTGCCCCCCTGCCCCCTGCCACCCATCGACCGATCGCGGCAGTCGTCTGCGACCGGTAATAGCCGGCCACCGATTAGCTCCGACCGCGAAATTAGTAGTCCGACTGTATACGCCGGGAATGTTGACGAAATCGCGCGAAGGCCGACCGTAACTCACGTCCTCGTGCATCAATCACCAAGGGCCTCGGGATTACTATACCGTGGTACCGTATCCGTACCGAGCGGGGCGCCCCCCGTTCCTCCCCCCACGCTCATTTAAATGTACAGCATTATTTGCTGTGGCGCGTTGAATGATACCCCGAAAGGTCGGGGCACGCGAGGAGAAAACGCGCCGAGAAAACGCCATTCCCATTCTCCATTTAGGATATCGATTCCCTTAAAAATTGCCTGACCCCGGGAAACAGCTGTCTCAAACAATCCTCTTCGCATTCATCAGGCTCGAGGAAGCATCTTTTATTGTTTTCATTGATTTTTTATTCGATTTATGCAATTGATTCAATATAATTCTGTACCCTATCAATAAGTACATAAATTGAACTAACATCGTCGGTGTGTCTGACCATTTTTGCCAGCCCTTATAGACACCCCCAAAAATCGTGGCTTCAAATATCACCTGTCCCCACTCGAATTCCTTAGATTTACCGATCGACAGGTCTCATATGCTCGAACCTAATACTTAGCGCCATGTGGGGCCTGTAAAGGCGCTGAATAGACCGTCCTCAGGGCCATTCCGCGTTCCAGAGCGTGCAGGTTCGATATTAAAAATCTCCCGGCAAGCTGTCGATGGTTGAAGAAAAGGGACATCGTGAACTGGATCCCGTGTACGTTGGAGAAGTTTAATTAACGCGTACACGCGAGCGTAGGATCGACGGGGTTGGTTAGCTGCTGCTGGTGTGGACTTTGGTTCGGTTGTTGTGTCCAGGTAGTACCACTGGACGGCAGCGTCTACCAGGTAGGCAGAGGCAAAAGAGAGACAAGGTGACTCTCTTCTGCAACGAGCCAGCTGCTACTCGCGGTAACTGTAATAATTATGCAAAGACCGAACGCGCAACGGTGCACCGCGAGCGAAGGCAGGCAGGCAGGCAGGCAGCCAGGCAGGCAGCCAGGCAGGCAAGCAGGCAGGCAAGCAGGCAGGCAGAGGCAGGCAGAGGCAGGCAGTTCTCTCTTTCAGCAGAAGGGACGAGGAAGGAGGACGTTCCAAGGAACGGAGCGCAAAAGGAGCAACGCGAGCCAAGATGGTGGAGGAGATGGCATGCAAAAGAGGCTTCGTAGGTAAGCGAACCGAGCCGGTTGTAAGGCGACACCTCGCGGCTCCATATATCTTTCTCTTTCTTTCTCCCCTGATCTCTCTTCTGCCGAGCAGTCGACGCCACGGTCTTCTCCTCCTCCTCCTCTTCCCCATCCTCCTCTTTATTCTTCTTCTTCTTCTTCTTCTTACTTTCTTGTTGCTCGACTCTTCCGTCGAAGATTTCCACCTCTCTGACTCACTTTCGGGAACGTTCACGTCCATGTCTCCCTCCTGGCCCGAAAGAAAACTCCATCCGCAAGTAGAGTTTCCATTTATTACGACTTTCCGTCACATACACTCACACGCCATTCGTCGCGCGCTGATTTCTTTGAAAAGAGCCTTTCGCTCCTCAGGTGGTCCAGCGAGCACGAGGACCGGCTAGACACGCTGAAAGCTTTCGGAAGGATTTTTAATGGCGCATAGCAGAGGTGCTGAAGATTGTCGCCAGAGTGCAGATGCTAGCTTTCCACGATGGAGATCTTCCTGCTGTTTGAAGTTCCCGCTGAAGTGCGTCGATGCAGGATAAATCTGAGGTATTTGTATGCGAGGAGAAAAGGCTCTTCAGAGTAAGCGGCGATTCGGACGTGCTGAATAAACGTGCTTCCTTTCCAACTAGACGAACTCAGCGATTTGTTGAAATTTTCTTCAGAAAGTCTATACATATTTGATTTTTTTCAGAGAAATTTTTGGAGACTGACGAATTGGAAAAGGATCGAGAAGACATCAAAGAGTCCTACAATCGAATATACAAAATTTTGTCCAGAGCATCGTTTAGTAATAACAAATAAAATGCCACAGGAAGAAGCCAGTGGCTCTCGATGGGTGAAGAGTCTTTCTTTGCAGATTTCACCCCGTACTCGTTGAATTGGCCAGTACATCATACGCGGCGGTGTCGCATCCGATGGGAACAAGCATCCAAAAACAAGAAAGACCCGCTCGCGCTGAAGACGAGCGAGAGGACGCGAACGAAGAATAAAAAGAAGTATCTTGAGAGGTCTTGTGGGGGTGGGAGGGGGGGGGGGCTGGCGCAGAAGAGAAGGGGGTTCGCCAGAGGACGATTCAGGGAGGAAGGTGGCGGAGTTTGATACAGGTGGGTAACCCCGCGACACCCTCTAACGAAACGGATCGTCTGTCTTACTTACATCGGCTCGCATCTATAAACTCACGCGGTTGGTACACGCATACGAAGGCCAGCACGCGTGTATATCCCCCATTGGACGTGCTCGGGGGACACGCGGTTACCAGCGGGCAACCGACCCACCAACCACCCATATATCTGCGTCCTAAAAGGAATTCCAGAATATATTTTACATATGCTTTATTGCCGCCTTATTTCCAACTCTATGGGCACAGACCTCGGTCGAGAAGACCACGAGGAGAGAGAGAGAGAGAGAGAGAGAGAGAGAGAGAGAGAAGTATAGCGGAGAAACGAAGATGGAGAAAAAGCGAGAGGGAAAGAGACGAAGGAGAAAGAGCAGTGCACGCGCGTACACATGGTGCTCACAAAGGACGACGCGGCTTGCCACACGCTATGTTTTTCTCCGCGTTTTCGTGTGTCCGACGCGACGTTCGTTCCTGATTGCCCGTTCCCGAGGCTCGGTGGAAGAAGAAAAGTCCCCGGCGCGACGGGACCTTTTTTCGAGACCGAGACCACTCGAACCAACGTTGCTCGTATATCTGTCCGATATAACCGAGGAATTCAGCTGACGATTGTCCGACGATGAAGGATCACGACCAGCCAACGCGTTCCCCGGCTCTGCCTTTCTTATTAATTCTTTGTCCCCATACGTGACATTCCCGCGAATTATCGGTCCCCGGACGAATTCTTCTTTTTGGCTTGCTTATGGGAACGTTCAACCCTGTTGTTAAAGCAGAAGGCCCCGAGATCGTGAGCAAGTCTAGAGGAAATGATTGAAAACACAGTCGCTCAATTTTCTCTGTCGAGGTATATATTGTGACTTATCCATTTTTTGCGACCACCTAGATTTTACTCACCGATGAACAGACGATTTTATATATATTTATAGCGAAATTTAAAATTGTGGGAGAATTAAAAAAATTTGCAACAAACACTAAAAAGTTTTGATACTTTTATTTTCCGTTCTGCTAAAAAATCTTAAAATCGCATATTCGAAGGTTTAATTCTTGGTATCCAGAGATCGCTTCCGCAGCCATCAACAGAATAAACAAGCCCACCCCAGGCGGAGTGAAAGGATCGGGACCGGGACAGCATCAAAATAACTCGAAATATCTCGCGTTAGCAAGGCATAACCTTTGAAATGAGATATCACGCGCTAACGGTAGAAAAGCCATTGTTGCTCCGTGGCGGGGAAAGCCGACTTTATCCATCGGCCGGCTAATAAATAATTCCCAATACATTTCTCTGGCGCTCACGAGCCAATGAAAAGCGGCGGTTGTATATCAAACCGATACGTTCCACTATTTCACTGTGCAGCAGATTGCTATGCGGGCACGGTTCACGCGTAACCGCGAGCGAGCGTGTCAGAAGAAGATCAACGGGGCCCTGGTTCGGGATATTTTCGTATCAAAGTTCACTTCGGCGTGTCGCCGACACGTGAAACGAGCATTGCGCAAACCCTAGGCGACGAACCTATAATTCCTGAAAGGTTGCAATACGAATAATGGAGAGAGAGAGATAGAGAGTGTCGGGGTTGTCGTCTAGGTCCTCGGTAGCACGTCGCAGACTTATAACAGGGTAGAGAGCTGGCAGCAATGTATAATACATGCCCCCTGCGCGACTGCATTCCGTAGTAATGACTTAACTTGTACCAGTTAACAAGTACCGGGGCTAGATGATTCGATAATTTGCAAGCTGGGCCCGTGATTTGCCGTCCGCCGGCAGCTTTATTTTTCTCCCTCCACCGTTCGGCTTTCAACGCCGAATCGGCGAATGCAAATCGGCGATCGCTCATCAATTATATCGGGCGGAGCGTTTCGCGCGCACGATAAGTCGCTTAGGCGCTCGTTCTCCAAGAGAGACGCGGAGCCAGAGAGAGAGAGAGAGAGAGAAGAGAGTGGACCCCGGGACCGGTACTCGCGCGCGAATCAACTTCACCGATCTCCCGAAGTCGCCCGGCCTGCCCACACCTCACCCCGCCCCGTTAAACTTCATTTAATGTGAGAAGGGCTTCTGCGAAGTCTCGGGCCGAAGACTCGGAGAAACCGGGCCACGTTATTTACAAGATATCATCAGGATCGCTTTCGTGCGATTAATAATAGGGATGCCGGGCATGGAAACCGCACTGCCGATTGCCGGGTCGGGCCTCCGCGTTTCGGCTAATGACTTAACTTCAGCCCTGTTCGCGCCGGAAAACATACATCGCGCCGCGGAATCGTCCGAGACCCGAGAAGTGTTCGGTAATTTGCGAGGGAATACGGATTACGAAATCCCCTGGAAATCGGCCGGACGGCACCACCGTGTTGGTGGGGTGGAGTGGAGAGGGGGGCCGTGGGTCCTGCGAGTTCGACGGGCCCGACGGGGGGCCCTATCCCCACCGCCTCTGCTCGCCTCGGTGCTCGCGGTGGTGGGGAAAGCCGGTTTCGACGACCAAGACGCCATCACGCTTCGCGGCAAGAAACTATGATTACCGGGGGCCCTCGCAGCTCCGAGGCCCCGATGCAGCGCACGCGCGCACGAAATTCGGCCTGCGACCCGCAGCCGCTCAATTACCCGAATCCATCCTTGGACGGGGGAAACGCGCGCGCTGAAATTTCGGGCCCCGTGAACCCCCATGCCCCCCGATAAGGCTCGCTTTTCGGGGCTCGGCGGGAAGAAGAGGTGGAGCGAAGTAATGGCGAGCCGAGCGCGACTCGCTCGCGTAAACACGTTATGCAAAAATCCATCGCCCTGAACCTCGGGCTACTCTCTTCTCTCTCACTCTGTTCCTTGAATATATTAAAAGATACTTTGTTTCCCGGCGAAATTTCGGCTCGATCCGCGGAAATTGCACGTTCCAGCCCCAGTGGGCCGGCGCTTCTTGGGTGCTCCGGATTGGTCGGCGCGCTGGGTGTCCACCTTAACGGACGCCAGCGTGATCGATAGCGATTATACCGGGTGATTGTAAAGAAACGGCCCAAGGTCCCGATTACAGACGACTAACACCGAACTGCCCCGCCGATGCTAATTGCTTAACGCGCACCGTGCGGACACCTAAAAACAGGCTTTGCGCACAGGCTGCGCGTGTTGTAAATCAGTTTTTTTTTTACATACACCCTTGTATAAAATGTTGGTAACCTGATATTACACGGTAGAATTATAGCCGCGGGAAGGTTATAATCTACCGACGATTTTCTGAAAAGTTGCGTCGCGTGACTGACGGCCGATGCTTTTAGAAAAAGCCTGGCGAACCTCCGTATGTGAAACTTTTGTGGATTTATGAAATTATTTGGAGCCCGCCGAGTTTGTTGACTTAGGCAATCTTCGGCCCCATCTTCGCATTAGGTCACTGTAAATTTTTACCTACACTACACTTATTGTCGGAAGTTGCGAGTAATATGTTAGGCGAAATAAAAATCTGCGACTGAACTTTGCAACAGTTTTATGCGATAAAAAGTGGAGGTTGTGTTCTGGGAATATTGTATAATGCATCTTGGAAATTTAAATATATTATCTTTATCTGATAGTAAAGTGGAGGTTATCATCAAAAGATGTTTCAATTTTCCATGCAACAGCGTTAATAGTTTTTGTTGAAAAATTACAGTAAATTTTTAGACTGCTATCACAGGAAGGGACGTTAAAGAATCGTTAAAGAATCGTTAAAAAATCATGGCTGTGCGTTAACACCTGGACAAGATCCAGTCCCCGTTGGTCCGAAGCCCCGGAGGAACCTGCAACTGCCATAAATAAGCGGCTGGAGGCCGAGGATCCGCAAAGAATAAAGAAATCGGACCCATTATTCAGCGTGCCTCGACGATGGTAGTTTTCGGGTTGGTGCGTGGGCCGCGAACGGTAGTGGGAGGGATGGGGGTGGTTTGGAGAGAGAGAGAGAGAGAGAGAGAGAGCGGGGGCGTGATTATTCCGTCGCGCGAAAATAATAATGAACTCGCGTAAATCAGGAAAGTTCGGCGGAACTAGTTCTCCCCGGTTACTCCATTCACGACATCCGCGATCCGCGATATGCGGCAGCCGGCTGCCAAAAGTGTTCCTCGGCAACTTTTCTGGCTTCGTTCGAAAATCCCGTGGATCCGGTCCGCGGCGACACCGATTAGTCTCTCCATCTCTCTCCCCCCCCCCCCCCCTCTCTCTCTCTCTCTCTCTCTCTCTCTCTCTCTCTCTCTCCCTAGTTTGAACGTCCTACAACACGGTTTTCGCAGGATTTCCAGCAACGGAAGAACAATTGGTTTCTTTCGGCAGATAGACCGCTTGTATGAACAAGAGAGTGCAAGAGCGAAAGAGTAAGCGAGAGAGAGAGAGAGAGAGAGAGAGAGAGAGAGAGAGCACCCCTCCCTCCTCTCCTATGGGCTTTTCAGGGATCGTCGACGGGGTTCAGCAACGGCGAAGGTGGAATGGAAGTAGGTAACCTTTCGGGATTTCGACGTGATATATTGCGGCGAGGCGATCTACAATCTGCCGGGCCGAGTGATATAGACGCCGGGGCGGAGGATGTTCTATGCAAATCGGGAATCAGGAAGCAAAAGGAAGCCTTATGAAAATGGAATTTTTAACCTGGCCCCCAGGTGTAACCGTGGAAATAGTCAAAATACCGATTCCGAGCTCGCGGGAGAGCTCCTGTTGCCTTTTCATTCGACTCTCCCCCCCCCCCCCCCCCCAAGAATCTAATCTCGTTCCTTTTTCATCGGGATGAATTAACGACGCCCTCGAATACCTGAACAACGAGCTACCTGCACACAGTCGTCCGAGGATCCTGCAAAAATCAGGCAGGATAGACCGATTGCGAGTCGGCTAACAAACTCGCAGAACAAGACTCTCGCATCGTCGGTCCTTCTTGTTTCCATTTTTCGCGAAGCCGGCGACGACACGATGGCCAACGTGTCTATAATTCAGCGGTAGATTAAAATTACCATTCCATCCGTGCGAGATAATTGCTTCCCCTAATAATTACAAGAGCAACGACGAGGGATGCGGTTTCTGCCAAGGTCAGGGGCCCGGAGGAACCCGCCGGGAACCGATCAGTGGAGAAAATGATGGCTCAACAGAATCCCGAAGGTTATTCCGAGAGATCGTTGCTCGCGGTATTTTCGAGATTCCATTGATCGAGTCGGGCCCCGCGATGACCGGGTGAACGTTTTGAAGCATGCAATTTCGAATTTACCCAGGAAACATTGGGTCCGCTGGGCGAGGGGAGGGGGGTCTGAAGGGGGCACGGAGATGCGGGTAATGTTCGGATTTCACGCGTAATGATCACGAGTTCCGCGCACATAGCCGATTCAAGCCCGCGGGATTTCAGTGCGATGGAAACACGAAGGCAATCTTGGCCCGTTCTCGCAGATGTACCTAACCGGGCTCTAGCCATAAGTCTGGGGAGCGCGCGCGAGCGCACGTGTAGCGGCTAATCCACTCGCATTTCTCTTGAGCACGAGGCGTCCGCGGCCATTTTAAGATTATATGACACTTAGGATCACACGGGTACGCGCCGAGTAACTCGCAAGACTTGAAACGAACGTCCACCGATTTCGGATTTATTTCTGAGAACGATGAAGCTCCTGGCCAGAGAAACGGTCGGCGACCAAGACTCTAACTGTCCCGTTTCGAGAGCTGAAGCTTCAACGGAACACGGAATATTTATGGAACCGTCAGGCGATACGGTGACACTCTTGCTACATTTTGTTGCAGAGAAGCCAGCGGAGAAATTAACTCGAGGCGCTGCTGGGAATTTGAAGCGTGTAGATGTCTGGATAAAGTTTTTTACCTTTTAGTGAGAAATGTATATTTAATAAACGTTCCATAAAATCGAAATAATTTATTTCATGAAATAAAAATTGAATGACCAAGATGTAAGCACCCAGTACTCTTTCGACCCTTTTACATTTTACAGATTCTAACTAAACTTGGTACATATCTATTAAAAAATCGATTTTTAAATTTAATCAAATAATTCCACTGGGAGACGCAGCACTGAAAGTGTTCAGAATGTAGATCAACACAACACAGTCCTAAAGAACTACTAACCATATCACTATCCTACGTAACATCAACAACTCCCCACCTATATGTAGTCAAGAAAAGATAGTACAAGTGTACAGGAACCTACTAATTGCAATCAGCCAGCTGAGAGACAGAGCTGTAAAGCCAGATTCGCAACGAGGCGGGGGGTGGAACGAGCGTGTAGAATCAACCCGCTCATCCCTTCGCACCCTGTGTACCGGGAGGACGGTTGTAAACGTATCCGATATCCGCGGCCGGGATCGAGCTCCCATTTTCGCTGCGAAGGGGGTGGGTCGCTCCTAAAGGCGGTCACTGCCGCATTGTCGGTATGATTTATGCTGATTAAGACTGTGGTAGCGGCCGCTATCGCCGACTTGTAAGTCATGGCCAGGTAGAGGGCGACTTGTGAGTTGCAAGGTGGCTGCGAGAGCGCCGCGCGGCTACGGTGTGACAGTGTCGTGCTTGGTAATTTAGTGCGCACCAAGGTTTCTACCGTAGAACGAGCACTTATACACCGTGTAGCTCGATCTCGCTCCCGTCACCCTTCGCTCCCTTCGCCGACAACGTCTTTCTGTCCCTTTCTGTCCCTTCGGGAAGGGACCTCCCTTCATTTCTCTCTCTCTCTCTCTCTCTCTCTCTCTCTCTCTCTCTCTCTCTCTCTCTCTCTTTCTCTCAAGGGTTTGGATAGACGACGACGACGACGGCGACAACGACGACGACGACGACGACGACACCGACGACGACGACGACGACGACGACGACGACGAAGCTATATCGTGCCGTGAACGCGGGCATAGGTAGAAGGTTAGTACCTATAGGTATAATATAGGGAGTGAAGCGAAGCCCTATTCAAAGCGGATGATTCAGTGGCCGCTGCTACGCCCGGATAAGATCTCGTGCCGCGCCGCCTCGTCCATCTTAACCGCGAGTCTCTGACCAACCTGTAACTACGAAACCATCCCAGTGGCCGATCCTCTCCTGAGATTTTCGAGAAACCCCACGAAACACGCCGAACCCCGATTTTTCGCCGATCATCGCTAACGGCACGATTCTATTCTGCCCGATAGCTGAAGAACAGCACCAGATATCACCATTCAAAGGATGTAGCGTGTGCCTAGGCACTGCTGTCAATAAGGAGTTCTCCGGGATGGAGAGTCGTCTTTTAATGCCAACACGTTGATCTCCGTCTCGGGAAGGCAGGTGTAATTTGTTTAATATGATAATTAACTCGTCGTTATTGTTCCGTAAGATTGCTAAAAACAATTTTTGATCAATTTTTAAGGCGTCGTTGTAAAGAAGAAGCTTCGATATTCAAATCTGTGGTGGATTCAGTGTCCAGAAAAAATTTTCTAACGATTCTACTAATTTTTCAGTGAAAACGTATCTTCGTATGCTGCGTTTTAAAATTTTTTGAAAAATCGGGGTACAGTGTTCGAATACTTTTCGAAGCCAGTATACTGTCCAACGTAGGAAGAATGGCGGTATTCGCGAGGAATCGCTAGGAAACCGCCGCCATCGCTCACGACGCGGAGAGATCGGATCGCAAAGAAACAGCACACCGTGGGGGCACACCGTCTAGAAAATCATTAATATTGATCAGCGCGAGATGATTGATATCTTCGTTAACACGTAACACGCGCCGTATTCAATTAACTGCTCGTAAGGTTCCTCGCATGAGACGATCGTTTACGATTCAAAAGCCTTTTTTCCCGGGCGCTGCAGTCAATTAGCGATAACCCCGTCCCGATTTCTAACGGCCGCGGGGCCATTCGCTGGAGCTATCAACGACTTGAACGTGATCTACACGGCCGCTAATTAATCGCTCCGGTGAGTAACCGGCCGGAGGAGGATTCGATATAAAAGAGAGTCGGAGAGAGGAGAGATGGCACGGAGGGATGTACACACGGAATTATCGTTTTTCCGGCATCGTGGCGCTCGCGCGTGCGCGGTCGCTCGCGAGAAAACGTCCCAGGGATCGTTTGCATTTTTGCCAGGAAACATCGTAAATCCGATGCGTCGACTTAACGACGTCGGGACGCCGCGCCGTGCCGAGTACACTATCGCGGAATATTTTTCTTCTGTTTCTCCCTCTCCTCTCTCCCTTCTGTTTCGTTTCGTTTCGCTCGTTGCTAGCGTGTTTCGTCACGAAGAAATTTCTACGGAAACTATCTCTCCGCTCACGTAGATGTTCAAAGAGAAAGAGAAGAATCGCCCGCGGCTCTCCCTCGGCTTCTCTCGGGTTCTCTCTGCTCGACGTTTTCGGGCCGGGACAAGAAGAGATCCGTACCCGTAATTGTAAACATTGGATTAATGCAAATGCGCGCTTAAAAGCTTAATTGCTTTGATAAAGTATGGCCGGTGCATTAAATTCAAATGCATGTAAATTAATTCAAATTTATGAGAAATAGGTGGACGCGGAGGAGCACTTACAGGAAAAGAGGGAAAATAAAAATTAGTCCCCGCGGGGCCGGCCCCCGCGACGAGACTCTTTTTTCATTCTATCCCTCACCTCCTCCCTTCGTCGTCCTCATCCTCCTGTTCGTCCTCTGCCTCTCTGCACCTTCTCTCTCTTTCGCCGGTCGGATCCTCTCGCTCTCTCTTTCGCCCTTCGACCGCGTTCGTCCCCCTCTGCGCCATTCCCTCTTTTTCACGAACGCGCCATGTTGCCAGCCAGATTGGCCGCTATACAGGTCTCGCCGATAAATTCCGCCTTCGGCCTCTCTTCGTCCGATACGCGTCGAATTTGAACGCGGCCGGATCGTTACCGAGCTGATTAACGATGTCAAAAACAACCTGCTCTCTCGCGAGTTTTCTCGGAAACCCGCCGCGATTCGGCGAGGCAACCCGCGAGCGATCGAACCCGCCGTACATACGGAAAAAGGGAGGAAACAGTGGACAGAGGTGATAGAGGCAGAGAGGAAATTGGTGTGGAACGGTGACAGGCTACCGACCGGTTCGCGCCTCCGACGAGAATCACTCGTATCGGACACTTTCGACGGCCTGGAAAGCGCCGCGCCGGCACTTCCGGTCGCCGGTACCGTTTCCAAGGAATCCACGTTCTTCCACGTTTCTTCTGCCTTTTACCGCAAACGAGCCGAACACCGTAAACCATTCCAGTCTAAGCTGCTCGGGCATGCTGTCTGCATTCCAATTTGTTCTAAGTATCGACTAAAAAGATCGCCTTCTCCTTACGTGTACTGCATGTCGCGAAGCGGTGAGCCAATTTTTGGTACCCCCTTATACTAGTTCTGAAGATGACTAAAGAGGTCCTGCCCATTTTTGCAGTTGTATGTCATTTTAAAATAATCTAGTAATTCCGAACCATTCTGGAAGGAATAAAGTTAACACGCTAAATTTAGCCCCTTTCAATCCTGCAATTATTGAAATTGTAAAGACGTTCCCAACGTTCTCAATAATTGAATACAATTCATTATCGCAGGCAATGAAATCATACAAAACTGAAATTAATTTAATCTTTTCCGTTTCATATCGCACACACACTGTTAATAAATCCAGTCGAAAAGTTACATCAAATCCAGGATTATAATACACTCTATAGATCTCACTTCTCTCCTCTTCGTTAAACGACGAAACATTTTTAAGAGCATGAGCATTATGAAACCACCTGTTCCACGGTGCACTTTGTATTTCAATTGGACCCGATGAAATTCTCCGCTGCCCGAAAGAAACATAATACAGGCGTGTGCGTGCGTGGAGAACATTCCTAGCGAGCTGCATACGGATAAAGTGGGCACGCAATTAATTTTCTCACGCGCTTCGAACGCGTGCTGAGCGAACGTATTCGGCCGTTAAAGGGTTAATCATCCCCCGAGCAGCCACAAACGGCTTAGAAACGAGTCGCGCTCGCGCGCGCGCGCGCCCTAGCGCGGCACTAGCTATCGCATTCTCTACGTCTACGACGTTCGAAGTTAATCGAGTTAATCCCCCCTCTCGCGAGAAACGCGTACGAATGCGGCGAAGAACGCATAAACAAGCATTGTTGGGTCTAAGCCCCCCTTTAAACGCCGCAACACAGCAGACAGAGAAACGGAGAGGAAGAGTGAGAGAGTGAATCGCTCGGAAGAAAGACCGTCCTTTTGTACACGCGCGTAGAGACCAGCCGTATTTCAAACGCTTAAACACGCGACCGACGTTCCTGAACGAACGTGTCCCTACGGTGCTCCCTTCGAGAGTTTGCGACAGGGCCTCAACTATTCGGCTGTCTAGAATCTTCACAAACACCGGAGAAATCTCAATTATCCCACCTTAATTGCGCTATGAATTTTTCCGCAACTTTCCTTCGCCGAAAGATCAAGATTGCACAAACGCTAAATGGAAGACTGGAGTACAATTTAATTTCACTTCAGTGTCAGTAAAAAAATTTATATTCTTGATCTGATAGCAGGCAAGTTCCAGGAAGAATTTTTCAAAACTGACAATTTCCTTGCGAGGAAACGGAAAAGAAAATGAGAGAAATGTATTGTTGGATTTCGGGTTTGGAAATCGAGTACAACAGTTTATAATAAAATCGCGAAGAGTTTTATTTAAAATACGAAAAAAATGTTATACGAAGTTTATTTATAAACGCTTTATTACAATATTATAGGCAAATATCGAATGTAGCCTGAATAGGTGCGGAACAGCAGATTTAAAGGGTTTATAAATAAACTTCATATAACATTTTTTTCGTATTTTCACTTGTAGATCATGCTCCTACAATCTTGCCGGAAAAGTAGGAAACACCCTGTATATGTAGTTTTTGAGAGGAAAATGTGGAAGGGAGTAGAAAAGGTTTGTTGTGGAAAGGATGACGTGAAAGAGACAAAGTCTAAGGGTCTGTTTGGTCCTGATGATTCGAGCTATTTTGGCTGACGTGTCTGTGGCATGATTATCGTGATGCGTTGGTGTTTAACTAGGGCCTAGAGTTATCGGGTATACAACATTATTACCCACCATAAGATCCTCAATTAACTTCTACTTCTCGTTATCAACGAAATTTTTCACGGAACGAAGCTAAATTAGAAGCCCGACAATCAAAGCAATGGCAATGGCCTCTATCGGGCTACGCAGTCGCCGGAAGCGATCCGATTGCCATTCGAAACCGGTGCAGGAAAAAAGAGAGAGTAAAGGGTAAAAAGAAAAAATCGGGATCGCGGGAGTGTATTCGAACGCGATCAGGCTTATTGACCAGGCGGTCGTCGGCATGGCGGGATAACGCGTCGAGCGAGAAAGCCCCGGAAAAGCCAGTGACAATAGGAAAATCTTTCTCGCGGCGCGGCGCGGCACTTCGGGCCGGCTGATAGATGTGCGCGTTCCATAACGGCGATAATGGTCGGTGGCCCATCAATTCCGGGCCGGGGCTTGATTAGATAGGCGCGTTTTATTGCGGCAAAAACTCAACTCTCTCTCGCCCCCGTCGAAAACCGAGCCACCCTCCCTCCCCCCGTTTCCACCCCCTCGCCAACCAGAGAGAGAGAGAGCAACCCCTCCGTGCCGCGCCGGCGACTTTATCGTAAATAAAATGGAATCGCGAAATACGAGAGCGAGGTGATATTTGCCGGTGCACGGCCCGGCAAATACTCTCCGCGGGGGGTCGTATAAACCACGCGGAAGTATTGTCCTGTCTATGAGCCCCGGTGGTGGTCGATTGACGGTCAAGTGGTCCGCGGAAAAACGTTTGATAGCGCGGTTAAAAGGAGGATATCGCCGATATTCGCGGAAGAGCCGATCCCGGATTCGATCCGATTCGATTCGATCCGATCCGATCCGCAACAGCCCAAGTGTGAATAAACAGATATAAATCCGGCTACTCGCGAATGAAAATCTATATTTTTACCACCGCAGCGACCGCGGCTCCCGATCCCAGTGACAACTATTCCTGCAAATATAATACGCGATAAATAAATTGGAACCGCCGGTGATATAGAACGGGGATGAAACGCGATATAGATGACACGGGGTTGGAAGTAGAACCGAGGGAAGTTTTTTCACCCTGTTGCCTGGGACCGGTTGTTTATCGTTGACCGTAACTTTTCGCGAGAGGATTTTTCTTAAGGCTGCGGTCAGCGATGTGTTTCGTTGCGTCGATCCGGGGAGACAATCGAATGTAGATTGTAGCCGGTGAAATATCGATCAGGTATATCGATGAGTGAGGTGTTCAGGGAAATTACTTTATCGCCTTGACAGTGGAAAAGTGGTTTAGTTAGTTTAGGTTGCATTATTGCTTTCAACTTCAGACATTGTAGGTTGACAATGTAGGAACATTTGCGATCATGAAAATCTTGAACAACACGTGGTAACATAAACGATTGTACTCTTTTTACAATGGAAGAGTAATTAGAAGATTCAATGAGGATTCTGTGCGGATAATCCGCACCCCCGAAACATTAAATTCTTCCAACCCCCAGAATTATACAGTTACCGACATGTTTTTTTATCGTCTGGGACAAGAGAATCTTCTAAAATAAAACATTCACATTCGGACAGATAAAATCACCCCGAGAGCAGTCCCACGTTTTCAGATTAGAATAAAATTCACTCTACCCTCTCTGTTACATGACGACTTATTTTACCCTTGCGTTTGGGGAACGCAAATGGGCGGAGGGATGCTAAAAATGGCGACAGAAACAAAATACATATATTCTATAGAATATATAATAAATTCCAATTTTGTGTGAATTTTTGATAAAATATACAAAATAAGAAATATTTACATCCTAATTTTTAGTAACCGCAGAAGAATGATAAAGTATGAAGAAATGAGAAATGAAGGGCTTTTCAGTAGGGTGATTAACACGATACTTGGCGGATCGTTAATGAGATGCCGCGGGCCGTTGGATCGGCCGTCCACGCGGCTAATAACCGGCGCGGCGTTTAATTTCATTAACGTTCTCTACTAAGATCGGCTTAATTCGCGATGGTACCGGGGCCGTCAATAAAATCGCCGGTATCTCAATGCATTAAGATTACGCGTGAAAGGCGGTACTCGTTGAAGCGTCTCGGATAAGCTGCAATAGCTCGCTCTCGGGTTGCTTGCTTGCGCTGATGCACCGGCTCGTGCCATTCGCGATCACTCGCGCAATTTGTAAAACCGAGCAATTTGCCGCGGAACGGTTTTATCTGCGACTCGAAGATGAATCGATTCGAACGCGACAGCACGCAAACTCCGATGACTCGCTTTTCCTCGAAGCGGCCTTGTTCAAATCCGACGAGCCCTGCCTGCGCAAACCTAAACCCAAACGGCCAGAAAATGCATAAACATAATTTATTAAACGCCTACAATACCTTCTGGAATTAAAAAAAAATTTATATCGTCGAGCATAGCGAATTTATATGAAATTGATATGTCATTTATATGAAATTTATGGTGTTCAGGATTGCAGACGATTTTATTCGAATCGAGAGTGACGAGGAAAAATTTATTGACAAGTTTGGTGTAACGGATCGTTTATTTATTTGCGCAATAAATTTGGAAATGTCGATTGTGGGAAAAATAATATTTCACTTCGATTTTTTGGAATGCTTATAATACTCAATTATATTTTTTAGCAGTTACTTTAAATAATTACCTAGTTATAGTAGGATCATAAGAGGATTTAATGTCAAAGGAGCTTAAAAATGAATAAAAAAAGGCCACCATAAAATCATTGAAGACGTCCATTCCGCAAGGTCTAACGACGAACTCGTTAATGGGAGGTGCAGCGCTTGAACTATAATTTCCAATAATACTTCCATCCGTTTGGAATTCAGTTTACAGATTTCCCCATCGAGAGACGGTTATTATAAAATTATCAGCATAAACTCAGCATAAAGCTGAGCCGTATCCTTGAGAACAACTTGGCAAGGGAGACGACCGTTTAAAAATAGTCTAGCGCCTCGAGAAAAAGCAGTACAACTTCGCGAGAGCAGGTTAAGAACAGCAGAAAACGATATAAAACAATTTCAAATCTACTTAGAGTGCATCGTGCAACCGTTCACCTGCACTTTTCACTCTCTGAGGCGGCCGGCCGGAGCCAATTCACCGAATCCGCGCGCCGACACTGAATCGCGCCGAATAGCCTCTAATAGCACTGTTCGTTCCAATTATATCTTTTTTCCTGCTTCAGCACTCTGCGAGATCGATTACGAAGATAACGCTTGTTCGAAGGCGAACTTCATCGAGGCGCGCAGGCCGCCATGTTGCAACATGGTTGATCGTTCGCGAAGAGCCGGAGAAAGAAAAAGCAACGACGCTCGAAGAAGTTCAGTTAAAAAAGGGACCAGCGAGACGTGTAAAATATACTCGAAGGATGTAGAGAAAAAAATAGTGGGGAGGAGGGAAAAAATAGGGAAAAATGAGAAATAAAAATCGTGCTACGCGCATCTCGCGCGCGTTTACAGGCTTATCTACAATTTTGTGTCGACGCGGCAGGATCCGCCAAGGACGATCGGTGCATTTATAGATTGATAATAGCAACATGCACGTGCTACTAGCGCATAAAGGTCGACGCGCAGGTAGTCATTAGGCCGCCCCACGCCCAATACATTAAGTCGTTATGAAGATATCTTTAGCCGTTTCTCGCCGACAGTGGGCTCTCTAAACACGTTCGGGGCTCACCGGAATAATAGCCGGTACAGGTACGTTATCTCCGGAGCAAACAAGGCGTTCTCGGTCTCGTTCCTTTTTCCGTGTGCCCCCTCCGGGGCCTCGGATCGGCGTATAGATCGTCGACCGATCCTCGAGATCGTTGCATCGCGTCGTCGTTCTTAGGCGAACCGCATTACGCTCGTTTGCATCCGGCCGGGCACAAACCAACCAACCAAACACCTGTCGGAACGTACTACCCGAGGTACACACGTAAAACGCATAAAACAAGGAATCTTTAGGAATTTTCTTGTAGGTCATACTTTCCTTCTAAGATGTTATTTTAATGAATTTCTTAAACGCATGCCTACAGCCTCGATGGCCATAAATAGACAGCGGATATTTATGCAAAATAAAAATTATTCTTGACAATTGCAGCACACAGCCGTGTCTCTGAAGACTTAAATGTGCCAGCATTATTCAGTTTCTTTTAGAGGGTACAAAATGGAGTCGCCAGGTGGATGTACAAAAATCCTAAATCTCCCGGACTAGTTCCTCATTCATTATGCGTTTTCCTCAGCGTGTCCCGGCCCCGGGGTCTCTTGTTTTTCAAAAAATCCGGTAAACAGGGCAATAATTCGGCTCTCATGGCGGCGACGCAGGAAGGAAAGGAGGAAGGAAGGAAGGAAGCTAATAAAGAAAAAGTTGTTTAACGCTGATTCCGGGCGTTACTCTCCATTTTCCGAAGCGGAGTCCACCGGTACGCCCCACCCCCGCCGGCATGGCAGCGACGACCAGTTTTATATCAGCAATATCGTCGCGAAATCCCTCGGTAAGACGTGAGCGAGCAGCCCCTTCTCATAGCAATTACTCCCAACCCATCGAGGGCCGAGTGCGACCCACACCATTCCCTTTTCTCTCCCCTGTTCCTCTTCTGGTCCCCTCGTCTCGACCCCCCTGTTCATCCTTCTCTCCTCTCGTACACCCCCCTTTCGCCGCTCCCGTCTTCTGGAATACCCAAGCACGCGTACTGCCTAACTAAAAGTCCTTCTCGCAAATTGCCGGTTATTACCGACGTTACGTTTATCGATGCAAGCGGTTGCGTTTACCTCGGACCCGCCATTTCTTCCACCCCCCTTTGCCCCCTCGACCAGGTCCCCCTTGGTCCCCGAAGAGTACCCCCTCGACTGAAACCCCCTTCTACCAGGACTTTCGACATACCTTTCTTTCGGCCTCTTTTTACCTGCCCTTCCCCCTCGCCCTCAAACGTCTGCTACTTCGTCTTCTTCTTCTTCTTCTTCTTCGAGGGCTAGAGTCCTCTTTCGACAGCCCTTTGAGCCATTTTGATCCGCTTCGCGAACCCCGTACCCTCCCGTTAATTTATTTGCGAGTATTGCCAGCTATCATCCCCCTTCGCATTCTACTGTTAGTGGCCCCCCAATTTTCAGTGCTAATTATTTTCTATATTGACTGCTTCCTCGTTCAGAAAGAGGCAGTTGAAGCATTGAACATTCTATTTATAAAAATACAATTAGATTATTGTTCGTTCGAAATTTTTAATAATTCAACATGTAGTTGAAGATTGAGAATGGTTTTAGGCAGTTTAGTTGATATGAAGAGGGATTCTTTGGTAATTCCAGGGGTCTGGAGGAAAAGAGGACACTGTGAGTGATTTTAAAGGGGATGCTTCCCTCTTGTGAATTTTTCATTGTTTAATCTTCGCGTCTCCATTCTTCGGGACTGATTTAAAACCGATGGATCTTGTGGCTGTGGGAAGAAATAGTCTTTGTGTACCTTTACTTTGGAGACATTGGAGGACAAAGTTTAAAGGACCTATTTAAAGCTGTTGATTTTCATGGTAATACATTCATAATTAAGAGTGTGCACTGTAGACCCAGTAGGATCTGTTGCACAAAGACTGACTCGAAGAAGATTCTTGTCAATTCCACAGTAAATTGAATAGACCTCTGCCAACTAAGTTTGAAAAGAACCCTACAAGTTATCAATGATTGAAGTAACTTTGAAAAGAACTCTCCAACTCGCCAATGTTTCCAGAACTCCAGGACGCCATTCAATGCAATCATCTCTCACCCTCCAAACGACAATTGTCAAGAAATTTCCCGAATCACACGTCTCCCTCCTCTCGCAACAGACAGTCAAAGAATACCCAATTTTTCAGGAAGCTCGATTTTGGAGGTTCAGAGATCACGATACAGCAGGCGTCTTTATTCGCACGACCAGATGTTCCACGCTAGAACAATATCGCGCGAAACAGTCACCTAAGCGACAAGGGGCGTGAATGGTTCGCCATGGCAAACAAACGAAATATAGGGAAAGTGATAGCTGGAAGCTTATTTCGCTAGCAGGTACGTGACTCACGAGGGGACGCTTGTTAGACGAGCGGAAAAGTTATGAAAAGACGGCACGTTCTTGGCTCGTCGTTGAATTCTTCCCTCGGTTAGGTGAACGGGGGCTAATTTGGCCTGTATGGCAGTATGGTTGGAATTAACTGGCGTCTTCTATCCCATTTTTCTGGAACGTGGCCTCTTGCATCAAAATTGCACGTGAATATAATCATGTCCAATAAAGTCTTAGTTCTTTATTATATAAGGTCATAAAATGTTTCGCGTTCACGAACGGTAATAAATTGTAATGAAAATTTATGTTAATAAGATCGTCTATGATGAACAAAAGGAATGCTAATCTGCTAATCGAAGTAGCACACCTAAGTTTACGGAATGTAATTACATGACGAGTGTACTCGTCGTTAGACAAAGAAAATAAGGTCGTCGAACGAAGTAAAATTTTGCACACACCCAATTCGTTCCCACCATTTCCCGGGTTCGCATACGAAATCCAGTGAAAAATCGTGTCCCCAATCGCGATAAGATCATCGATGGTAGTCGTCCCATGGTCGCGCGTTCCCGGATGCTGGATGACAGTGTAAGAGAGAAAGCATGATCGTGTATGTCGCGGAGGAGATGAAATTGGCCGGTTCCCGGACCCGGCACGGTCTTATTTCCCCCGTATCTCGATGCAAAAAATATGATCGGAGCCTGTCGACGCTCCCATGGGTATATGTCTCGGGCCCGGGACCGATCAGGAGAGGATCGACGTTTAGCTGGGCGGAAGAGAAGACGACGGGGACGTCGAGGGGCCGGGAGAAGGAAGAAGAAGCTGCCGGGAAGAAGACGGTGGAGAGATAAAAGAGGAGGAGGAAGAGGGATTGGTGAGCCACGGGCAAGATGAGAACGCGAGGGAGCCGACCGGCAACAAGAAAGAGAGATGGAAGATCGGAGGCAGAGGTAAAGGATCTAGAGACGACCAGGGAGGATCGAGAGAACGAGAGAGAGAAAGAGGGAGAGAAGGAGCATGAGAACGAATCGGAGGGAGCAAGAGAGCAAGAGAGCGTGCAGGCCCAGGTAGAGGAGGGCAAGAACACGGCGAAGAGGGACGAGGAGGGACGAGGAGGGGCCAGGGTGAAAGAGTGAAGCGTGTACGAAGAAGAAATGGGTGGAAGGCCAGCCGAGGGGATCAAGAGCGGAGGGGGATATCAAGAGCGGACCTCCCAAGTTGCGGTGAGATGGCGGATCATCATCATCGTCGCATCATCCGTGAGCCGAATATCGCCCTGCGCCGCGCCGTCGTTATTAAGCATACGATGCGCGCGCGAGCCGGCCAGACGCTGCGCCTCGCATGCAACGCGCGTTAAAAAATTACCTCCAGTACCGAAAATGCCTACTTGCGCGGCCAGACTGTGGCGGCGGCGGCGGCTGCAGACGACTTTTTCGGATGCAATTTGCCGGCGAGACTACCTTTTGCACGTTTTCTCGCGGCACCGTCGCCCCCGGGAGCTCACGTCCTCGGTATCTCCTGGCGATCGTATAATTAGCTGGCAAAACGAACATCGAGTTGCTGGCCGTCGTCGATCGCGAACTCCCTGCAATTCTAGGACGCGTTGCACGGTAGTCCGAATGGCCACGCAAAAATTCAGCAAGATCAGAGTAAATCACTGGATCGGCTATGGCGCGATTTAGAGACCATTTATACAGTGAATTCGAATTTTTAACTATTTAGGCGATCCTTTTGGAAAAGAAGATAGGTCAACTTTTTGAAGACAATTTAAAAATATTATCTCGTTCTGCTCAGTGTATTCCGAACGCCTATTATTGAAATTTTTAGCAACATATTGCTTGAGAACATTGAAAAAGCTGAAACATTACAGTGGCTCGCAAAAAATTAATATTTACAAATCAATATATATTAATATAACATGTAATTGCTCCCGATAATTTCACTTCAATTTCAAACAACACAGCTCCCGAGAATAATCTAGTACCTTCCTTCTGCAATCCCGGGTGGTCAGAGCCACACAGAGCGCCATTTTGTCGCTGTTTTGCGTCGGACGGCGAAGCGACAACATCTGATAAATGCTGGATAGTCACCGGAGCAATTTCACGGGCATCGTTGCGTGATCTTGCACGAGAAAAAAAGGAAACCGCACCGCAAGCCGGTGTTTGACTGCGAAATGGAGCATATCCCGCGGTCTAGATCGCTTTATCGACTTATGTATTCACCGGCCGCAAATTTACAAACTTGCTCCCCCTAAAAAGGGATCATCGGATCCCCAAAGAACCGCCTGCGGTTCAACAAAGTATCGCCTAATGATCGCCGACGATCCTGTAACCGCGAGAGAGACGATCCGACTGGCCGGGAGCCAGACGGCAGGCGAAAAAGCTGCTCGATGGACACACACAGAGAGAGAGAGTGGGAGAGAGAGGGAGAAAACTATCCTAGAAGATCGTTTTCTGCCGGCAGAAGAAAGCTGGGAAGAAGTAATCGGTGAAATCATTCGGAACGTTCTGTCTAATAAAGCCGTGCGTAAGTAATTCCGCAAGGAGCGAACGCGAGAGAGAATCGAGGGAGAGAGCGAACGGTATTGGGCCAACAGATATTAATTTCGGGGATGTACGAGACATTTAAAGGCCCGGGAGGGAGGGCGCCTGATCCCCAGGCGTGTAAGGGGAAGATAAGGCACCGTGTACCCGGTCCCGTAATCAATGGCTGGCAAACGAAGTTATAACACGGATGACAAACAAACGCCGGGGGGTGCGTCGCCACCGTAATGCAACTTGCTGAAGAGGGCTAATTCGATCCTCCGCAATCGGCTCGCTGCGATAGTGTCGCTAGGCCCAGCTATCTCGAGAACGCGGCTGTTTCCTCTCTATGGTAGAAATTGTGAAGAGGATTCCGAGGAGGCGATTTTCTTGAAGAGTCGAGGAATGAATCGCTTTTCTCTGTCGGTAGTTTTTCATTGGTTTGGTAGGAGCTTCGTATAGTTGTTTGAAAGAAATTTTGTATTATGGACACTTTTAAATTCTTCCCCCGAATCTGTAAATTTTAAGGGTAGGTACTTTTTTTCTTGAAAACGAGAGTCACTTTGTTCAATTTAGAGCAACTTTTCGTTTAGAGGTGTTTCAACCCTTATTCTCAAATAATGTTCGGTCACAAGCAGACCGAACGTGATATTTAGGCACGGTCGGCTGCGATAGCTCGAGACAGTCGACGCGACGCGACGGTCCCCGAAGTGTTTTGGGTGTTCATCGGACACCACTTCGAGACCTACGTCAACGAACCCATTGATAGGCCGATTGAAACCAAAACAGCACTTATAGTTTCCCATGTCCTTCGCACTTAATTTCTCTTAACAAAAATACAGATTACTTTCGCATACCCCTACTCCGACGACCTAAACAAACCATCCATCCACCAATTAGAAACCATTTAGTCACCCCCATACAGTTCACAGCCAACCAATAGAAAAAGATCCGAGCCGACGTAATTAGGGATGGCGGGCAAAATCACTAACCCTGATTTATCACAGTGATCGCGGAATCACGATCATGATTGTGATTTGAACTTCATACACGCCGTGATCGTGATTTTTTAATCTAGAGTGAATTTGCTAACTGTCATCCTAATTCATCTCGATTAAATTAGTTCTTTTTTAAAACACATCAATTAGCTTGCATGAAAATATCTGCATTATAACGTTTTAAAATTATATCACGTTTTCTGTATATAACGTAAATTTACTTCATGTTATGATAAAAATAAAAAATATTTAATTTTCTTTTCCGTATCTTATTTTAGTATTTTAAAAAATAAAATATTAATTCTTCCTCTCGATTTCGAAATCGTAATATTTATTTAGATAGTATAACAGTGCAGACAATTTCTTTAGTGTTTATGTATGCATATGAATGCATAAAATTTTACAAAATACCAATGTATTACTTAATAACTATAGGAAACGCAAATGATAGTTTGAGAAACGTATTTTGTTTAGATGTCGTTAATATAAAACGTACAGGTAATGTCTCTGTGACTTGCGCGAAGAACAGTTGTGCTCTCCGCCAATCAGAACCGATCACGAAAATCACGAATCACTGTGAAAAATTACAGTGATTGGGAACGAACGTGATCGAATCACGAGTGATCGAAAAGTAGTAGTTCACGCCATCCCTAGACGTAATACGCGACACGATACTATCGAACAGATTCAAATTAACTCTCGAACCGATACAACTAAATCTCGAACATCGCAACATCTCGTCAAATCGAACGTAAAACATTGTACCAGTGTTGGGCAAAAACTTAATCAACGATTGATGACTAAATTTTTACTTCAATCGTTAATCGCAATTAACAATTAATCTCCTAGTTTAGTCGTTAATTGCGGTTAACGATTTTTCTACTTTAGTCGTTAGTTGCGATTAACGATTATTAATCGTCAATCGGATAATTGATTAATGATTATTGCTGAAATTTGGAAATGAAATACGTAATCAGAACTGTATGAATACTGAAAAAAATGTAAACTCAATTTTTCGATGATTCCTTTTTTTAATCAACGATTGACGATTAAATCAATCAATTGAATAAATCGCCGATTTTTCGACGATTTCTTCATTTAATGAACGATTGACGATTAACTTCATCAATCGATTGAATCATTCGCCGATTTTTCGACGATTTCTTTTTTTAATCGTATACATTAATCAATCAATCATGATTAAAATTTTAATCGATTAATGCCCAACTCTGCATTGTACATACATTGTCAAGTTTTAAAATATATTTAAGTGTTGATTTCCAAGAATCGAGTCCCGTATTTGAAATAGTCGTTGTTAAGTTTTTACCCTCGTCAAAGCACCTGATTATCGTCGCGAGCAAGCGAGCGGAATTTACGACTTCGCGAAGTTCTGTATATCGGACCTGCGAAATTCGGGAAGCTTCAAATAATAAAAATTATTAATTGAAATAATAAATTTCTCGTCACCTTTTGATGTTCACAAATTAAAAAGATCGCGGATCAAGAAGTGCAGCTAAGGAAATAAAACGGGTGTCTTCTCGGTGTCTCGGTGAACCTTTCCACAAAAACCGTCCACCCCCATAAACATCTCCGTCCAGTGAATCGGGAACGCGTTTCCCAGTATCTCCATAGAGAACGGTCGGCGGAATTGAGCAACCGCGTCCGTCGATTCGCGAGTCGCAATCTCGCGTAACAAGTGAAAAACGCGTGGCCGTTTCGAATCACGGACGAATCAAATTTTCGGAGAGCCGGGCAGATATCCGTCAGACGGCGAGTGGCACAAAAGGACCATTGTGCGTCATTCGGGGCTGGTCCGTGAGCGGAATCGCGGGCCGAAATAAACGGGCGAAGGGAAAAAGCGGGAAAAGATAAATGTGAAACGCGGCTGCCGTTGCTGGTGCATATGTGCGTGGACCCGGTGTGCACGGTGCATCGAGTTGCACGCGCGCGCGCGCTCGCGCTCGCAAGCAAGCGAGCCGCGATGGCAGGCGTCGATGCTTTACGAGTTTTCCGAGTAAATTGGCAAATTGTAAGCCGGTGGGGAAGTAATCAGGGGAATTGTTACGGATGTGGGAGGTTGTTACCGGACCGCCGGTACACGAGTAACCTGATATTCGACCATTCGTTTCTCGACTGCACGCCGCCCGACTCTCTCTCTCTCTCGCCCTTTTTGTAACGGTAACACGTCCTAGGGGTGGGACCATTATGGGATGTCCAGCCCGAATCCCCCATGGAACCTGTTTTTCCAATGGAGTCGGCCCCCGTCCGACATCTGCCGCTCGTTTTCGGGAGGAAATCTTCCAACTCCGAAACCGTCTCCTGGATCAGCTTTCACCGAATCGGACAGCACACAGCTCGAACACATCATTCTCCTCGTGACCCGGACGCCGATAATTGCGGCCCCGAAACCCAACCCGTAAATTATCATCGATAATTAGCCTCCGAATAAATTGGATTAACGCTGCCGCGCGCTTCCTTAACCGGACGCATTCATTTTCCATCGTAAACCACCGCTTTTTGCCCCGGAGCCACGCCGCGTGTTCGACATTGTACGGCCGGACCGAATGGAATCCGCAAACGGAATTTATTAAAACTAATTAACGTAATTGATGGATGTACGGTGGAAGCATGTTGGCACTGGATCGGAGCTGCGGTGGAAAGTGAAGATACACGATCAGTGAAAAGAAGCACCGCGATAACACGTGTACTTGTGAAATTTTTGGTAATTTTGTTAAAGAATTGTTAATTATGCACTCCATAAAATGTACGTAAATTGCGAATTATTTTAGCGACACGTACGCTTGTATTTTTCTCTGTAAGTAATATTGCAGTCGGCGAAATAAATGTTCCGTCACTGCAGATTAAAACGGAGTTTAAGAATCGTTAAATGAAATCTCCATTGAACAACTCCGTAAGCAAATTAAAAATCCATTAAAAGGAACAAGCTACGAGAATGTAGGGAAGAAAATTGTTTGAAAACTAGGTTGCAGGTAAATATCGGTCCCGCCTAACGACAAGGAAAAATCGCGGAGACGAACGAGTTGCGCAACAAGCATATTTCGCGGGCGCATATCGCGAGGGTTTCGAGAGGGTTCGCGAGGTTTCGCGAGGTTTCGCGAGCGCCGCGTCGGTATAGACAGGCGCGAGTGAGCGGAGTACGAAAACTTCGGTCAGGAATGAAAATATCGAGAACACTGCTGGTCCGTCGGAGCCGAGCCGTTCAATTTTGCATTCGATTTGATTTTTTTCACAGGGCCCAAGCGAGCGAAACGGCGAGCAAAGCGAGCTGAGAGCGCACACAAGCGCGCGCTCTCGGTCCGATTCGTTATGTACGCGTTCCGGCGTATAAAACCGGTACGATACCAATACCCCGTTCCCGTGCACCTTATGAATAAGCAATAGGCAGTTTCATTGTGGTCTCATCTTTTATTCTTAAATGTTATTCCTGTCGTGACCGAGCATTCTATTCCCCCAAGTGTTATCCGAAAGTCGAATCGCGTCTGCCCTTCCGGCACATCGAGATATACACGCCAGTCAATATTAATGTCTTTATTAGCGATCGTGGATCTCTCCTCTCTCTCTTCTCTCTTCTCTCGGTTTTGCGCAGCCACCGAGAGAGAGACTCCGGGAGCGTGGGAGGATGCGCGACCCCGCGTGCCGGACTATAGCAGAAGGACCATAGAATCGCTACCATAAAGCGCGACAGAGTAAACACCGGAAAAGCAAAAGTGGAAGCCGGGGAAACTCGGCCGAGGGTCGCGCGCCGAATTTTCACCGAGACGAACCTCGACGAACGGCAAACTACACTTTTATACTTCGACGACGAACTTCGGGGACCACTTGTTCCTCGTCTTCTTACTTCTTCTTCGTCTACTTCGACTTCTCTTCTTCTACTGCTTCTTCTTCCGTCGAAATCGCGCTCGCACGCGTACGTGCAACTTCCATCCGGCAATATCTCCTACACCCGTATCCCGGCTTGAATAGTTCCGTAACTTTTCAGACGCGCATAAAACGGATCGTTTTCTCTCTGTTTCTCCAACGGCAAAAAGGAATTCGCTAAAATATACGCGATCGCGAGCTGGATTGCACCCCCTTCGGCGAGCAGCTTGCCCGAGACGCTATTCTTTCGACCTTAAATACCCTGTCGGGAACGTACGACCGAGATTTCGTATTATAAGGGTGTTCGCAAATTCGGCGCGATCTCGCGTGCCCGAAATAAATGTCGTTGCGCCATTGTTTGGACTTCTTACTTCTCTGGAGTCTATGGGAAATGAATTGTGTACTGTACTTGATATTCGGTGAATTTAAGGAGAACACTCGGGGGGTTGACGAGGAGCAGCATCAAAAGATGAGAATTCATACAGCCTAACAATGCTACCTCTGCAGCTAGAAAAATACCCCCCAAACAACTTAAAACCCCATTAAAACGAACGCGCGACAACAACAGAAGAAAATAACCTAATTTAGCCGAGATCTCGGAAGACCCAAAGACGGTAGGAACAGTCGGTTAGTCGGAGAGAGCGACGCGGCTTGGAGGAGGTCGGCCGCGTATAAATACGCAAACGCTTCACGTATGATCATATTGTGCCCATTAACATGGCGAAAAGTTGCTCTCGGCCCGGGGAAAGCAAGGGAGCAGCAACCACGAAGCCTTTAAGCCGTGGTACGGGAAGTTTCCCCACTGATCCTCAGTGCGAGGTGAGTTTAAGCCCAGGGATTCCGGAGTTACTGCCATCATGGCACACCATGCACCACCGCCCATAGATATAAGTATAGCCACCGCCACCGCCACCGCCACCGTCGTTGCCGCCGCCGCCTGCCTCTAGCGTACACCACCAGCAGAGAGAGAGAGAGAGAGAGAGATAGAGAGAGAGAGAGAGAGAGAGAGAGAGAGAGAGAGAGAGAGAGAGAGAGTCGACTCTCTGTACTCGTGTGTCTGCCATCCTATTTCGACCGGGGCTGGCTCGCTCTCTGGCTCTTTGTTCCACCTTTGTTCGAAGCCCACCCCCTGCTTTCAACCCCCTCCCCTTGGCCGGCTTCATCCCTCCTCTCACGATCCCTCTGTGTACCCTCTTTCTCCGTCTGCCTCGCTCCCACCTATCTTTTCATTGTGCTCTCCTCTCTTTCTCCCTCCGTCTCGCTCCCTCTCGATTCTCTAGCTCCCTTCCACTCGACTCCTCCCGTCTGTCTTTCTCTCGCTCGCTCTCTTCGTTGAGTCGTGCAACCGCGATCTAGTGCATCCCTATCGCAACAACGATCGTTCTCCGGGACTACGGTAGCTGATATTTATGGCGTTGCCGGCGATGGCGATGTTGAAGTAGTTAAATCGCTGATAATAAATGCGAATCCGCGGGAACGGCCGCCGGAATGACATCCAATCTAAAGCCCTACCGTGCGATCCTACACGGCCGGACAATGTTTGAGGTTTCAATTCCCCGTCCCGGCGAAAATATGCGACCGGTTCACCGACCGGGAACGTCTCTCGCGAAACTTTTCGCAACCGAGCCGCCCCGGAAAACCGGTGGCCCGACTCAGGAAGCTGAGAACTTCTACACGGCGCTCTGTGTTGAAACTCTATCGGGAACTTTCGTCACATAGTCGTGGTCTTTATCTGGCTCTTCGAAGCTGATTCAACCGAGAATTTCGAATTACGTTAACCCTCCCCTGCACCCCCGACATCGGTACGCCGCGCCGTACTCTGAGGAATATTTCAAAATTGACTACAGTCAATTTCGCTTATCACGCAGTACATCTATTGATTTTACGAATAATTGTATAGCGAAGTGAATAATTAAATATGTAAAGAAATGGTATTTGTTAAACTCAAATTTTAACGTCGTAGAGCGTAGAGTGTAGAGTGGTTGTAGAATGTCTACTGTTAGAGAGAACGACTAATAGAAAGAGATAGATAGATAGATGATTACGTAACGAAGCACATGTTCATAAATTAAGAGAGTGACAAAAGTATAAATAAAGAAGTGAGATAGAATAAACTTTAAATGTCGTTTCTTTGTTTGCAGGTAAGATTGAACATAGTGTAGATAATTGTTGTAATATAGAATAATAAAGAAAGAAAATACTTTGTTTACAGGGAAACAATTTCTTATATATACAATGTAATTATGTTATATATAAACTGTCTTATATATACAATGTATAATATGTTATTGATGTAAAATATTTCTTTGTCAAACCGGACGCAAAAGTTTCAATATCTGGAAGACATGACTTATGTACTTCGTCGACAATACAAACTGACAATTCATCGTCGTCCCCGAACGGTTAAGAAGGTAGATGGTTATTGCGGAGTTATGGATCGTGTTTGACGGTAGTAATAGGTCGATATGATTCGGTTGAACTCGGTGGCGACGGAAGTCGAGTCCCCGGGCTCGCCATTATCGCGGTCAAACAGGGTCACTCCAATTACACGAAGCGTCGTTAGGGTTTTACAACCCGATACAATGGCGGTTGTTGCTGGATGCGGCGGGGTTTTCGACCTCCAGACCCTTCGGTCGATAGAACCCTGGCTCTCTCTCTCTCCCTCCCTTCCTCTTTCTCTCGGTGTGTATCGGCCACGGCAAGATTAAAAGACCCTCGAGAAACTTTCGCTTGGCCTGGCGAAAACTTCCGGCTATCTTACCGCCGCTAAATTCGATTTCGAGCGCCGGAAGTCGCCGTTATCGCTGCGTAATTGAATGAAGCCTGCTGTTCAACTTTCAGCTAATGATGAACACTTTCTTTATCAGAAACTTATTGATCCTTCGTGTCCGAAATATTTTGAACTGATCAAATCTGTCCGAAGGATCCAGCGATTTTTCATATCTCCGAGCGATTAAGTATCTTTCAACTGTTTTCAATTTTTAATGCCAAATCAGTGTGGTGTTTATATTCAAATTATTCCTTCCTAACTACGCTTCCAAGTCCGAGGAATATTGTCAGACTTTGAAAATAACAATTTCGGAGGCGTAAGGGTTGCTACAAAATTTTTATAAAATATTTTATGAGTGTCAGGCGCGAAGATCAGTCGCCGAAATTTCAGAAGCCTCGAAAAGCGCGCAGATGCACCTAAATCTGCAGAATTACAGCGACACAATGACGGAGTGCGCATTAACAATAAACAACATAAATAATCATATCGTATATCGCGGACGATACCCCGGCAAACGAGTAAATTACCGATTGAATGGGGTCTAGAAATAAATTGGATGCACAACTAAATGGCACAGAGCGATAAACCAGCCGGGCCGACTAAATCTGACGATTAACACTCGACGGGATACAAAATGGCGGGGCTCGGACTCGGTGCGCGGCTATGTTTCTTCTGCAGGTAGATCTGCTTCGATTCGAAAAGCTGCAGAAAATTGCAGCGAAGATTTTTCGAAGAAAAAATGTACAATCTATTAATTATTGTTTAGGAATAAACGCTCCAAAGGCAGATATTTCCAAGTAGCAGCTATCGAAGTTCCGAACAGCAAGAACCGCGGCAAGGATCGTCTCGTGTGCAGGATCTTCGGCCGTCGTGCGATTAAACGGTCGGGACTCGGGCCCGTGCGAAATTTCCCCATAACGCAACACGATAATCGTGGGGGCTACGTGTAGCGGCGGCCACGGGGCGAGAATTTATCGTCGATGTAACACGGAAACGGCGATCGATTAAGGAATCGAGGCGCGTTCGTTCGCGGGGAACGCATGCGCCCCTATTAACAAACGTTGCCCCCGAAACGCGAGCGGCCGTCTACAAAACGGCCGAGCAAACGGCAAATAATCTGATTACATTTGCATAAAACCGTGCGGCAAATACAGTGTTGATACGTGAGCGTCGGGCGAAAAGCTCCGGGAAACGCGAGGAAAAACCCGGTAGAGAAGAAAGGGAAAAGAGGAGAGAGAGAGAGAGGAGAGGGAAGAAAAAAAAAGGATAATTCAAACGAGGGGCTGTTTGGGGGCGTCTGGTGAGAAGAGAGCGATACGGAGACGGTAAAGGGAGGCCGGGGTAGTTGGTTCGAACAAAAAGTGAATGAACAGAGACGAAAGAGAGAGAGAGAGAGAGAGAGAGAGTGAGAGAGTGAGAGAGGGCGAAAAGGGGAGGAGGGGGAAGAAAGAGGAGACGGCGTCGCGACGCCCGGGGGCTCACGGTGCACGGTTCTTCTTCCCCGTTCCTCTCATTCTTCTCCCGGTGAAGAAGAAACGGTCCAAGGGGTGGAACGTGTTACGGGGATGCAACGAATTTTCAGTGGCGGCAGCTTCTTAAGCTTCATGCAAGGCAAATCAACCCTCCCGGCCGGAAAGCGACGCGCTATTCCCGGATTGCGCCGGCGGCGGACCCTTTTACTTATATTTAAATTTGAAGATGGAAGGTCGCGCGCGAGAACGGACAAATGAAGAGGATGCCACCGGTTCTAGCAGACTGACACCGTTCCCTGTTTGCGTAGTCTGAGCTACGCTGCAAATAACTAAAATGGCCGGCTACTAGTTCCTTTTACTTATATTCAAATTTGAAGATGGAAGCTCTCGGCGCCGTAAAACGAATGCAATCAGGAACGAACGAAGAGGTTGCCACGAATTTTATGGAACAGACTTCTCTGTTGATCTCCGTGTGCTTTTCGCAGTCTGCGCGAAGGCCTGGGCAACGCCGCAAATAACCAAAATGGCCGGCTAATCCAAATGGAATCAGGATACACTTAAACGAATTGCACGCTCCGAATAAATCATTGGAAACTGCGGGATTGATTTGCATATCCGGCGAGGCATTACGCCACCGTCAGCCCTGTTCTCTTGCGGTAAAACGGCGAGGGCGAACCCGCGAGGAAAGGGGGTCTAAAGTCAGACAAGAGCATTCTCGAGATTGGCTATATATTTCACGGGGGAACCCGAAACCCGCTGGCCGCGTTTCGCCCGAGCGCCGTGTACGCTCGGTGAAACACCGACTGTTTAGAAACCGATATCGAGCGGCCAGCTGGAGAACGTTCGAGAGATTCGATCCTGCGATATCGCAGCGAGAGAACCTGGGAGCTTGGAGAATTTTTCTTGGTCCGGGATTTTTGTTTGTTTCTCTTGGAAATCGTTGGCCAAATGTCGCGGGGAATCGTCCGTCGACGAAAATGTCCGATATAGTGCGATTATTTTCATTGTTCGTACATTAGAGATTTTTTATCCCGAGAGGAATAATATCTTTGGATTAGTTCTTGCAATTCTACGATTCGTTGAAGAGAAAAGGAAATAAAAGACTGCCTGGTATGCTCGTTGTTTATCTTAATTGACGGAGTGTTTAGCCTATTTCACGTTCCATCATTCGAGGAGAAAGGACGAGAGAATGAAAAAAAATCACGAGTACTTAAATATCTTAGCGAGCCGTCGGACATCGACCGGGCCGAGAAAGTTCAAAGTACGAATGAAACAGAGCGATTACTTCGACGAATAGATGGGTACAGTCGAGAGCGGCTATTAATTAGGGGGGAAAAATGCGTTAATTAAGGGAGGACCAGTTTCTATTTAGAGGCCGAAATCCAGAGCTGGAGGAGGATCGCGAGAGAGTCGATGAAGTCAGCGGGACAACACACGATGCTCGCAAAAGCCTAGGAGAACAGCGACGACCGGGGCTAGGCTAGAAAATTTATGCGGTGGAATCGCGTCGCCGGCCTAATTATGTTAATCGCCGTCGAATTTCCGGCAGGTGGATTTATCCCGGGCGAGCTTTGCTCCCGGTACACGCGAGAAACATTGGCCCGGGGCGGTAATTAGAGCGAAATCAAATTGCGGCGGGGAAAGGTTAAGAGAGAGGGAGTGAGAGAGATGGGAATCCTCTTGGGCGATGGCGTGATATGTGGACCAATAAACTGACGTCGGGTCTAATGGTCCGAGTGGCCGGAAGATCGATGCTGCTATTGGATTACCTGCGTGCACCGGAAGAGACACGATCTTGCAAGAATCGGACCTGAAAGTCGAATTGCATCGAGAACTATTTCGATCCTCGACGATCAACACCGATACAGAGATGCAATTAGGTCAGAATTCTTTGTTACATCTTAATACGAAATCGGGCACAAAACTGACCTAATATATTATGTATAATAAATTTCTTTCTGTATTCGTAATTCACAAATTCTAAAGAAAGTCGAAGGAGAGGCAAGAAATGTGGGGATTAGAGGACACGAAGCTCCACTCTCTCTTGATTTATAGTGTAAGAGAGAACGTTCAATATTTTAAATAATCCTCTTGAACGATCCCGCAACATGTCTTTGCTGTTATCTTTCTTCGGGGCCTTTACATTTGAACACACCAGCCCTTAATCCTAAAGAACTAACCTTTAAAATGACGATCCCAATTAATTTTCCAAGAAGAAATTTCCCGACGAAGAATTTACCATCGCCGACGCGAGCAAAAAAAGGACTGCGATCGGTTTTCGAAAGTCGAGCCACCTGACAGTAGGGGGATGATCTTGAAAACCCTTGGAAGGGACACGCGTCCACGGTGAAAGTCGTCGAGGGTAAACGGAAGCGTACTCGCATTGGTCGAGCTCCCCCATAAATAGGATCCTTTTGTTACGACGTTTTTTTTTGTCCATCCGTTTCACGAATTCCCGGTGCCGGGCTCGGCGCGGCGTGGCGAGAAACGCGTATCGAAAATACGGGTGAAAGTTGCGAAACAATGCAAGGAACGTCGGGTGTGCTGTAAGGAGAAAGAACGCCGGCCAGGATGGGGCAAAAAACTATGCGGAACAAAGGAGAAAGCTAGTCATAGAGTCCGGCGGACCGGCGGAAAAATATGGTGTCAAGAGGTCCCGGCGAACCTTGACGACCGTCCAGGTATTTTCCGTGCTTTCGTGGAATGCCTTTGAGCGAATGAAGCTGTTATCGAGTTCCGAATTGCTGTAGGGAGCCGTTAGGGTGTTGTCGACTATCTTAGAATCTAATTAATGGTCACCCGGCTTGAGCGTAGTCGAAATTATCTACATTGTTACTTCAAAGTAACGTACAGCGCCACGAATCTTGTTCTGCGTGGCAAAAGTAGCCCTGCCAGACCTATCGCGACCGCTTTACGATCCTGAACGAACTGTTCCGAACATTCTTTCAATATTTAGTGCAATGGTGAAACTGTTTTAATAAGTGTCAGCAAGTTTTAACAATTTTCCAAGTGACAGCTGTATTCGCATATTCGTGTCAGCGAGAGTGAACATTCCGAACAAAAATATACGGTTCAAACGGTTCGCACTCGACTGTCCCGACTCAGAAAGAGCGAAGCTGCATCGAATATTTCGGTTTTGGATCCGCGAGGGAATATTCGGAGCCAGAAGTCGACGGGTCAGAAATTCCGAGGATTAATAGCCAACTTATTAAAACCATGCGTCTTGTGAAACCCGAGTCTTCTTGGGACTGGTCAGGGTGACGGGTGCGGGATGCGCAGTGCATCACAGAAGCCCGAGGGTCATTCACGAGCGAGCGGAAAGCAGCCCTCTGGCCTCGGGATTTCATTATATCGCAGGAGTCGCGTCGCGGCGCCATTATTCACGCGCCTCCGGTTGCGTGGGCCCACGCCGACGAGCGGAGCGGAGCGGAGAGGCGCGCAAGAGCTACTGTCAGCCGTGCTGAATTATAAGGGCGTTGGGACGCGGAGCTGTTAATGGTCGTTAATCGCGACCGTTCTGGGCAAGTCCGCGACGCCACCAGACGACGTCGAGCCGTGAGTCACGATCGTCTTTGCACGAGCGAATTCCATCTACGGTTTTGCCCCGATCGTTGCTCCGAACCGAAAATCATTGTAGGCTATATTTATCTTTTTATGCAAGTTCGTTTTTAATGATCGTTGATGAAATGCGATTTGCGAGATGCGTAGACTAGTAGCGAGGGTCTACTGTGGTTTCTAAAAATGCTTCCAATGGACACTGTCGCTGTTTGAAGAAATTATCTGGTGGAGTACGTCTAGATACGTCTTCCTAAAAGGAACAATCAAACCATTTCGCAATAAAAAACCGTCGAAGCACATCCAGGTATCGAGATCCATCGAAGTACCGAGGTCTTCCGGTACTTGCAGTACTCCTTGCGTGCCGACATTGTCTTAATTTGCCAGTAAACGATCCATCCTGCAGATAATCGAGCCACAGTAGTCCTAAAAAATCTCGAAGGCTGCAACTAACGAGGCCCTACCGTACTTCCAAGATCCTCGCAATCTCTCCCGAGCGAAGATCGTTTTCAACCGAGCGTTTCTCGACCGTTCTCGCGATATACTGGGGGCAAGGTCACGCGATTAAAATAATGACGAGAGTATAATTCGAGAGCGTGAGTACAGGCCGATTCTGAGTCATCGTCCGGTATCGGCAGTTAATCCGACGGCATAGCGCGCCCGGGAAACAATCATTCCGATAATGCGCAGTCAACATCGCCGGCCGATCATTTACGGCGCGTATTTAGCAATTTACGTGGAGCGGGGGGCACTGATTACACGCCTTCCTGTAATTACATGCAGATTATAATAATACATTGTTGCGCCGACCGAAGTCGTTTTCCCCTTTTCGCTTTTTCTTTTGAGTGGCACAGGTCGACGCGACGCGACGCGACGGTTGGATCAAGGACCTGCGACCTGTCGACGACGTATCGCGAGACTTAGGCGAACCATAGTCGAGGATCGAGCTCGACGATTTCAGCTCGAACCGTGTATTTATAGAATTACGGGGCCGGTTGATCGCAATCGTACAAACGCGCCGGTTTCGCCGCTTATCGCGCGCGGAACGTGCTCGTTATTTGTATTAGCCCATGCTCGCGCGCGAGCGAGTAAAAGCGAGCAAAGCGGAGTGCCGGTCGTCGTCTGCGGCGAGTCCGTGGCGGGTACGCAGCGTTTGACGAGCTGGAGGATATAAATAATCGTGCGTGAGCCGGCGGTAGCAGCAGGATCAGCGACAGAAGCAGCAACAGCAGCGGGCAGTAACGGCAGGAGCAGCCGGATCCCTCTGAAACAGCCGGATGGACGTTCCTTCCGAACGAAACCCAATTAAGAAATGTTTTGTCCGGCTAGCGGGTAGGTAGAAGAGGGTACACCATCGCAAGAAGAAGAAGAAGAGGAAGAAGAAGAAGAAGAAGACGAGGAACACGAAGAAGAGAAGAACGAAGAGAACGTCGAGAGATGCCCGAGGAATCGAATAAGAGCACGAGGAGGGCCCGGGGAACGAGGCCAGAGGAGAACGATCGAATATCGCAGCGTGAGTCCAAGGGGGATCGAATCCTCGATCAGGGATCGAAGGTAGATACACGGCTCGCTCGGCCAGGGAATATAAGCGAACCGGGTCCAGAGAGAGGCCTCCACTCTCTCGCTTAGGCGGTAGAAACGGCAGCTGTTTGAGTCGAGCAAATTAGTAGCCGGCACGTGATTGGTCTGTTACCGCCCCGTCTACATTGCAATAACCACACCGGAGCCACGCCGCAATACTTCCGAGTGTGGAAGCCCAAAGCCAAAAGGGCTCTTTCGGCCTCGCAGAACCCTTCTTTCTTTCTCTTCTCTCTGCGTGCCAAGGCATCGTACCTATCTACGTGCGTGAGTCCGTTCGGCTCTCCGGCTCTTCTCTACACACCGTGGCTGGCTCTCGCTCTCTCTTTCGGATCCTCTTTCTCTTTCTTTTACGTTTATCTGCTTCTCTATCCGTCCCACCTCCTTCCATCGTCTATACCCCAACCACGTTCGGACCCGGAGACTCCGTCTCTTTCGTACCGTGTTCCATACCCCGAACCGCCTCGGAACCCTTTTCCGCACGCCGAACACCGCCGGCTCGCAATTTACTCGCGATATCTTTATGCCGGAATTTACGAGCCGATAATCATCGGAGGGATGTTCCGGCATTTTTCGGCCAAATTATTATTATTTATATTGGCCGGTACCCCGCGGACAGAGATCGAGAACCAACCCGTAGCATTAATTAACTCAGGGTGATCTCCGAGGCCACGGGAAAATGTCTTTATTACGCGCGGACGCGGCGTCGATCGACCGCGCGCGCGCGCTACAGATGAGGATCGCAGTGGGCGGAGGATGAAGCATGGCTTCGATTGGTCACGGTTGCTCTCGGGAGATCGTCCTCGTAGCATTATTTCACAGAAGAAATATGTACATTCGACACATCGAACAGTGAACTAGATACTAGAAAAAGTTCTGGTCTTAATAAGCGATTAATAGATTTTATTTAGAATAGCAGAAATTTGTAATCGAACAGGGATCAACATCTCCTCGGAAACTACGTTATCGAACCGAATGGTATGATCATCTGCAATCGCATCGTGTAAAGACATAAGAACCATGTAGAAGATGGCTCGCGCAACCTAATGGTACGGATATTCACGCTCTCGGAATCAAAGGGGAGCCGACATCGTTCCAGGAACAATTTTATTCAACAAAGTAGCATCCTGAATTGCATAGCGTAAAGACATAACAGGTCACGTCATGCAGAATCATTAGGTCCGTAGATCGCTTCGAAATCATATGTTTCCGCTCAGAAACGGAAGAAGAGAAGAAGAAGAAGAAGAAATAAACGAAGATAAGTGAATGAAGATATCGAACGTGTCGGAAGCAACGAGATGAAGAGCAAATGAAAGTATCATACATATATCAGAAGCAAAGAGATGTTTGAGAAGCAACACTTCACTTCAGAGAACATTACAAAGGCCCGTGGGGTCTGTAACAACTGCTTTCTGGACACTTTGCAGTATGGGCAATAAAGAGAGGGCGGTGATTATTGTAACCACGCATCAACCCCGACTGGAACTGCAATCATACTGGGATCCGTGTGTGATTGTGGTGCTCCCATTGATTGTATCCTTCTGCCTTCGGCGCGAAGTGCAAAGAGAGAAAGAGTTGGCAATTCGTCTGGAGAGATACGGACAAGGAGAGAACCAAGACCGCCTGGCGATATTCGATGTACTAACATTTCTGTGATTTTCTATATTACAATAAAAATAAATTTTCAGATGCAGAGTCCATTTAAAATTCTATGTGGGTTCATTAATTCGCCAGATCGTTACACAAACTTTGGACCAACTGATAAAAAACCGATGATTGGCGAAAGTCAACACGGAAGCAGGAGATCGATAACGGAACCGACCATCGACCAGAAATAGCCCGAACCGCCGCCGGTGCCTCATTAGGAGCCAGTATCTCGCGGCCAATTATGAAAAGTAGATATCCGTAGTGTTCCAGACGCGCGCGCGAGTCGCCGGAAAGTCTCGCGTCGCAAACTATCATTGCCAGTTGGCCTAATACGGTGTGCATGGCCTCGGCAAATTACAGAGAACAGACGGAACGGGAGTCGTTCGACTAACACGTTCGCAATGAAATCTTGCAGGCTTGCCTGGCGGATCTGTTGCTGCTCTCTCTCTCGCGCACATACAGTCGGCACAAATCCTTGGAATTGTAGAAAGGTACTCGTTAGCAATTGACTGTTTTTAGTCGACCAATCTGTCATTGATTGGAATAGTTAATCAACGCGCGTGGCTTTAGCAATTCCATCGTCTACTGTACAATAAAATATTCCGTGGAATCCTAAGAATCCAGTGTAGCTGGGTCCTCGTTCAGCAACCGACTGTTTTGACGTAAAATCGTCAATCCATGCAAATGGCTCTAACAATTCGATCAGGCGCTGTACGAAGAGGTATCGCGAGCCATGGAAATTTCGCGTACGTGTTCGTAGCCCCCCTTATGGGCCCCATTGGCATCGCATGGTGCCCGTTATCCCTTCGGCCGTGTTCGCGCGATGCTTCCCGGAATTGAGGGAAAATAAAACTCAGGAGAAGAATACGGCGCACGTTGGAAAAAGAGGGACGGAGGCGGAAAGACCTTAGCAAAGAAGGAGGAGGAGGAGGAGGAGGTGGAGGAAGGACAGGGTTGCGCGAAGGGATGGAGGATAGAGGATGGAGGAAGAGGGGCGTCACGGAACTCATGCAACGTGAACGGGCCTAAGGCACGACCGCTGTTGCAGTTGCTGCTGCTGCTACTACGGTGCCGGCGTTGGCTTCACCGAGTCCACTTCTCCGTCTCTCTTTCTCTCTTACTCTCTCTCTCTCTCTCTATCTTTTTCTCTCCGGCTCTCGAGAGCGGTATCTACCTATCTTGATGCGATACAAGCAGCCACCTTCTATGCGATATAATCCCATTGCCGATGGGATCCGACGTGTTGCGCTGCTCGACGAAACCGTGCTAAGATAGAGGGGGTCGTAAATCCTCACTAGCTACCGTCGTGCTGACTCCAACGAGCTAAGTTCCCTTGCGCCTTATAAAGCTTACCCAACCCCCTCTCGCTTGCCCGAACGGCTACCGATCCGGCCGTTCACAGCGACGTTCCTTCCATCGGGATACATGAGGAACGACGACGCACGGACGCCTCGTTTCGTCCACCCAGGCGCGTGTCATTAAAATCGCAGCCGAGTTTTATTGTACCGATTCCTGGGAAACCCCCATCGTCGCAGATCCGATCGCTGTTACCGTACAGAGCCGTTCCGGAAGCACTCTGACCAGAGAAGCACCCCAACTTTGATTCCTCAACTTTGATTTCGTTCGATGATAGTGTACAGGTCCATTGCGGTCTGTGTGAGACATCAACCGTAGCTATTCGATAATTTTGAAGTTATGCACAATTTAAGTGACAGATCTTTAAGGATCGAGTTTAGTCAACTACCTATTCTGGATCTCATAGTTACAGACTGACAAATCTCCTCTGAAAGACGTCACAACGATTTATCTGACATATCGTTCAGCTGTATTTCCGAGGTACTCCCAGGTGCTTCTACAAACGCAACCTGTAAGAGGTCCAGGAGCTTCGCAAAAGGGTAGATGGTATGTTCTACTTACTCGTACCGCTTCAACGTTCGTTTCTCTCGCGCGATCTTGAAAACCATGGTCTCTTACCTGAAACAAGCCAAGAAAATTCTCCCATTAGATCAACGCCAGTTTAACTTCATTACGTTTAGCCAATCGCGCATTGAACTGACTGCTATTCAACAATCGCGCAATATTTTTACGAGTAGCGACCCGATGCACCGGCGATCATCGAATACCACGCGATTCGGGTTTCGAGGCGTGCGATTGATGATCGCCGTTGCACCAGCGGGTGGGTAACGATCTTCGAAGCGCTGCCGCTCGGTTGGACGTCGTCGGATCGGCGGCGTAGACGAAGAAGCGTCTCTTTGTGTGTCTTCATCCTCTCGTCCTCGCCGCTTACCCGACGATCGTTAAAGTTAATGCGACGTGTACCCGAAGTAGGGCAGATTACCGGGGCCGATCGCACGTACGCTCATTACGCGTTCCGATGCGCATAGCTTCATCGCGACGCGCCGGCTGCGACCGGTCCCCGGGTCGTTAACGATGAAAACGCGGGACGAAAGTCGAAACGAAGCGATCCGATTAAATCAACCGGTGCCGAGAGGCGGAGAGGAGAACGCGCACGCCATTTGCGGCTCCCTGTACCACGGGGTTTTGCCACACGGCATTCGGGAATTTCGCGGAACACGACGCGGCCGCCGACCAGAGAAAACACGGTGCACGGAGGAATGGAGAAAAAGATGTACGGCCGCTCGACCGGACGACACATAGAAGCTGCTAGGAAGACTGATAGGCCCCCCGCCTTTCATTACCGCCTCGTGAAATCGCGGATTACCCGCTCGCTCTTCTTCCGATTCGAAAAACGTCGCAGAAGAACCTGGTCTTTGTTGCGTTCCCCTTTTTATAATTGTTAGAACGTTGGCGAAGGAGGACCTTGTCAGGTTTTACAGGATTAGTAGATGTTCATAGCTAGACGGATCTATATGCAAACATTTTTTGTATCAATTGTAAAAAACAGGAAACAAATAGAAGTTTCCATCTTGATGTTTGTATTTTTTAGCTCCCTAGATAATTAACGATTGCAGCTATAGGAATTGGATTTATAGTTCGAATGTCGCCAATACGCGACATTTGTCCTGATAGGTTTAAACCAGGGACTTCATACCAGTAAAATTTTCATACCGGTATTACGCCAACAAGCCTGTACCGAAACCGAAATAATACCGGTTCGGTATAACCGATATACTACTGAAACCGAAATAAATACCAGTATTTTTTCGGTTCCTTGAATGCAAAGGATGCTTGAAACAAAATGGAACCGCATGGCACTTACCCCGGAACCGTCAAGGTGCATAGTCACCTAAATTAGTTAAGTATAAACAATATGACATACGATCCGTCATGAAACCCCCTTGCAAAGGGAGAAGCACGAGTCCGAATTTAGGTAAACTACCCACCGACGACGCTTCTACCGTGGCCGTCATAAAACATAAAGCCAAAAACCTTCCAGATGTACCTCCCAATTAAGTGATTTTATGCCAGGAGAAAGAAAGTTTAAACTTTAGAATTATAGTTACCTGCAACCGAACATACTCCTTTTTCAAACTTTATTACGGATTTCAAACTCGGTACACTGTTTTGGTACTATATCAGTTTCGGTACAGTCTTGTTGGCGTAATACCGGGATCAAAATCAAACCGGTTTCAAGTCCCTGGTTTAATCATCTTTTTCTATGAAACCAATAGACATTCTAATGCCCATAGATCTGTGAGATATACATATATACTGTTCTATGTATATTCGCGAAACACACGCTACACTCCTAGTTGGTCTCCCAACCCCGTCAAGAACCCACTCAGAGTCTCTCGATCATCCCTTCCCGCTGGACCACTCCAAAATTATCGCCCCCGATCTTACAAGATCGTTCGCGAGAACCGCGTCAAGCCTCCTTTTTCGCTGCGTCTCGTTGCGTCGGAATTCTGACAGGAATCCTGAATCGACGTATTGCGCGCAATTATAGGGGGCACGGGCCCTCGGTCAATCTTCCCGGTCGTTTTTCTTGCATCGGGACCGTGCCGAGAGCCTTAACGAGGAATACGGAGAAGGACGAGCTGTCGAAAGTGGCCGGCGCGATCTCAGAAGGCGACCGTTTCGGTTTGATCGACGTTCCGTCCGCGTATCCGAATTCGTGGGGCCCCGGGGAAGGGGGTCGGGGAGGGGTACGGAAGGATTCGCGCAAAGCTGCGTGCGCCAGGACCCGAAAGTCGGAGAGGGCAGCAAGAAAAGAAAAGACGAAAAGGAAGAAAGCCGAGATAAAAAGGCGGCGGGGTGGAGGCTTTAGGAAACGAGACATTCAGGGGGCCCTGGGGCCCTGGAAAAAGTGGTAGGTTGGGCCTGGCGCGGTCCGAGAGAGAAAGAGAAAGAGAAAGAGAAAGAGAAAGAGAGAGAGAGAGATAGTCGGGTTGCCATCTCTGCCGGCGTCACATCACGTAGCGGGCCCCGAATGGCGGGGGCCTCTTGCCGAGATATAACGAGAACCGTCGTGGTCGTCGGCGAGAAAAAGTTGGACGATGCCTTGGTCGCGTACGATGCCGTCGCACCACGCTCTACTACCTGCTCGTTCGAAGTCGAGTACAGACGAAGAAGAAGAAGAAGAGGATGAAGAAGAAGAAGAAGAGGAGGGAAGGACGAAGGAGAAAGAAGCAGAGTAAAGAAAAAGAGAGAGAGAGAAAAGATGAAGGCGAACGGAAGAGTAAGAACGGAACGGAGAGAGGGGCCCTCGGTTCTTTCAGCCAGCCACTTTCGTTCCTGGCCGCATTCAGCGAAGGGGAGGCCCTGAGGCAGGGGCTAATGGGACGCAATTAAACGATTGGTATCAAAGAGCACCGCCGGTCGCGCTCGCGGGAATGTCGCGAACTAGATGGCGAGACTGCCACAGCCCATGGGGACCCACGGTTGATTCGCCGTGTGTGCTCCGGGGGACGACGAGTCTAGAAAAATCTCGGCCACGTCCAATTCCATCTCATTAGTGGAGGGAAACGGGCAGCTGATGCTTGTCTCTCTTGCGGTCTTAGCGCAAGAAGAAGAAGCGTTCGGAAGCCATGTATGGAACCGGTCTCCCTCTGTCTCCCTATCTCTCTATACACCCGTATATATACCACGGCCACGGAGGAATATACCGGGTGTCGCCCACGTAACTCGTATCTCTTCTCACGCTTGAAGACAGCCGCGCGGAGAGAGGGAGGCTGTGTGTCTGACGTTCCTACGCGCGGCTGCACCACCGAGAGTGCAGGATCGCTGCACCGGCCGCGAACTTCTGCACCGGAGATTTGAGGATAACCGGAGACCTTATGCACTTGGCCCCCACGGACACCGTGGGACGACGCTTGTGTCGAGGTTTTAATTAATCTTTGCCGAAACGCGTGGTAATTGCTCGTCCAGGAGGAGGATTTTGCGAGTTGGTCCGGGGAGTGAGATTTTACCCTAGGATGGAGACAGCGATGCTGATCTTTGCGTCTATTTAGACGCAAGTTCTAATGAAAAAAAAATATATTTATAATTTACTGTGTACACTTTTGAGAGAATGTGTAGCCTGGAGGCTAGGCTGGAGGTTTGCTATTGGGGTTTTTAGGGATTTTAGAGGAGGAAGAGGGGGAGGAGGGGAGGGACTGTGTCCAAGCACTGGAGAAGTCCATGATTTCGAGAGAATGTGCTGTTTACATTTCTTTGAACTCAAATTAGCAGCTAAACCTACTTGAAAGTTTAAGTTGAAATGAGCGCGGTGCTCTTGGTGATCGTCATCAGACTGCGCACAAGATAAAAAAGCGAAGACATTAAGCACTGTTTAGCCATCGATTAAAGCTAGAACATCATCGATCTGAGACTCTCGATGAAAGTAGTCGCTAACAACGCTGCCCAACGGTTGAAACTACCCTTCCCTTTAAAAAGATAGTTGGCGCGTAATTACCATCTTCTAATACAAAGATAAAAATCGCTGCGATATTAGGTATTGTTTAGAGGACGGCGGATAAGCGATCAGGTGACAGTAACCGGGTAGGACACCCCGTATATGTGGACAGCGGTTATATTCCGTATGTGCATACATTCTACCACGTATATATACCTTTAGCCCATACCTGCATGCAGCATGCACATGCATGCGCCGCAAAACAAAGCGAGCTCGTTAGGAGGTGCATTGCAACGAGTGCACTCTTTGCTCTCTCCGGTACATCCTGCTGCCGGCCTGGCCTGGTCCGAGAGGAGCCGAGAGAGGAGCCCGAGAGAGAACCGAGAGGAGCTCCTCTCTTCTCTCCTCTCTTCGCCCGTTTCTCGCCCCGGTACGAACAAACTCATACTCGGAACACGCTTTGGCTTTGTTCGGTGGGTTCGGTACCAGTTGCCGAGGAAAGGGTAATTGCCTCCGAGTCTCTCCCGGCAATGTTCGAGAGATCCCTTTGGTAAACCCGTGGAATTGCGTATCGTTCCGTGAGATCGATCGTGTAAACTGCACGGCAGTCAGCGAGAAGCCCGGGCTGGCTGGCTGGCTGGCCTCTCTCTGATATACGGCTGCTCGGGGCAGTCCACCTAGGATTTCAGAGATAAGACAGCTACTAGTTTCGAGCAAGAGGGCGAAGAGGCTCCGGGGCTCGCGTGGCCGAACCTTTTATCTAGTTTAATTAGCTTCTTCCCGGTCCGCAATGGCCCCGCGATCAAAGAGCGACGCAAACAATATGAACACCCGGTTCTAGAGCAACCGTTAATACCAAGATCGCTCTAGATCGCTCTAGGGGACCAAGCAAATCGCAGAAATAAGAGGTCGAAACTATTGATTACCGTGCAAATTGAATACAAATCGCTAGATGAACAACGATGCAAATACTGAGAACGAAATAACATTGTTTCATCGCCAGACTACGGAGTTTTATGGAAATTAAAATATGTCTCTATTAATTGCAAGATATAGGAACTACACAGACGATACAACACTATTCTCGAATTCTTTAAATGTTTTTACTGTTTCTTCGCTATTATCGCTGTTTTTATCCTTGATTCGTAACCTCATTGCCAATGGACATAGAGGAATTAATAAGCGAATGAAGCTGTGGTATCAGGTAGTTCGGAAAGTCTTCTCGTGCGAGCCTCGTCTATTGTATTCAAAAACGTTCCACCCTTTCGCTTTTGTATTTCGTGTTGCCATCTAACCTAGCAAATAATACCCTCGATATCCTAAAAAGAAAATTGCAAAGACTTTGTGGCCAGACTGATATAATTCCTGCTTCACTGTGAATACGCGAAATAATCTTTATTTATGACCGGTTCAGAGGGTTCCCGAGGATCCAGAGATTTTGGCAGCGTGGATCGCGTGGGAGGCGAGCTAGCAGGCAGCGTGGCATCCCGAGGAGGATAGAGACCGGTAGCCTTCAGGTCGAGATAAAAGCCGATCGGTGAAATATCGCCTTATTAATGCCAACCGCTTCATTAACGTCAAGCGTTAACACGTGCACGGCTGGTCAGGAGGCAATCCGTATCCGGAGTGAAATTATTTCGCAGTTCCCTTTCTCTCTCCCTCTCCCTCTCTTGTGTACATCGAGAAGAGAACGTGATCGTGGTCGGTTGTTCGAGGCCCGGTCTGTCGAGCGACCGCTTTGGTTGTCGATAAAGAGCGGATCCTTCATAAGCGCGGCAAACCGCATAACTCTCTAGCCGGGCAGACAAGCAGAATAAGAGGAAATATGGGAGGTGATCGGCCTCTCCTCGAGGTGGAGTCATGCGAGCGCGGCCTGCGAGCGTGTAGCCCTGGCTGCAGCGAGAAAGATGCAGGGGAAAAAAGATCGCGTGAGCGGGAAAGAGAGAGAGAACGGCACTGAAGAGAAACAGGCTGAAAGGAGCAACGAGAGAGTGAAGCGTACACAGAGAAGGAAAGAAAGAGACACGGAGAGGGCTCTGAGCGAGCGCCAACCGGGCCGACATAGCTCTCTCGACTCTCCAGGACGAGTTTATGCGATTTTTACACTCGATCTGATTTTTTGGCGGCGCGCCTCGCTCTCGCGAGACAGATATATGTCCCACGGCCATACAAGAGCCGCGCGTATAAAGACATCGAAGCGAAAGCCAACGAGAATTCCTCATCCCATCCTCGGCGAACCCTCTCCTCCCTCTACCGAACCGACCTCCTCCTCCTTGCTCTCTCGCGAGCCACGGTACCCCATCATCCTCTTTGCCACCATACTTGGTATACCCCTCTTTCCTTCCAAGCCGTCCTCCCTTCCCCCTAACTTTGCCTCGATTCTACCTCCCTCTACTTTTCTCTCTCTCTCTCTCTCTTGCTCTCTCCCTAGTCCCCCGGGGCCCAACCGTTCCCGGGCCCAGGAACGGGAACAAGAATACGAAGAGTCGAAGGGCCTCGCCCATAACCGGTTCACTCTCTCTCGTCATCGCGCTCCTCTACTCCGCCTTGAACTAACCGGCAACCGACTAACTCACCTACCTGATCCACATAGATACGCAACCACGATCGACCACCGAGACCCAATAAACTCGCGCTGAATCGCATGACCGTTCCGCGACATACATCCGCGGACATCCCGCGGCTTCGATCGCCGACCGTACGACAGGCCGATCCCGATTTTCTGCCATTTCTTTGCGGAGCACGTGGCGGCGAACACTGAGAATTGCGAGGATAGACGGCATTATTGAGATACAGATTTTACGCACTCACTCCACATATATTTACCGAAATGAATTGCTGAAATTTCAGACAATTAACAACTTACGGATATGTATTATTTATTTTGTACGATGTTGTCGATATACGTTAATAATCGTTCACCGATTCATTTGTAATGGCTTCCATTTCTCCGGAGCGTCTTCCTAGCTAGAAATCGTTGAGGAACGATCTGTATAACTGTCTCCTGGGTTTTATAAATATATAGTTTATGCAATTTATAGAGTAAATGGGTAGGTGCAATTCGATGGAGTACAAAGATTAAGAGCAGAATTTAAAGGTATCAATATATCGTTTTCAGCTTTTTCAAATTATTAGAGGAAATAAATTTGTCCAATTCCTTGAAATTGATGTAGACAATTTTTATTTTGCATAAAGGTCCGTTATCTATTGATAAATTAATGCCCTAGCATACATCGCAAAATGGAAGAGAGCAAGCATTCTGCCAGTGCTTCTGCGCCATTTGTGCACCATCCAGTTGCATTTCCTCGCGATTCGGTTAAAGATCTCGGCCCTCGTTATCGTCCAGTTGCGTTCGCAAGTAGAAAGAGAGGATTCGCTGGTTCGAGCCAGTAATTTCCACGTAGCCTGGTGTGGAAAAAGCGGTTCGACCGGGCCGTCGTTCATCCGGTGCGGGAACGGTCCAATTTGCGGGTCTGATCGAACGTTGTCTTGGTTCTCGACGAAAAAGAGGTTCCTCCTCGAGCGTTCGTAGCTCGCGTGCTCGCGTGTCTCTCGCAACGAGCGTTTCGCGACGGGAACGAAAGGGGGTTCGTCGATTCGTCGTCGCAACCGAAGAGAGAAATAGAGAGGGAGAGATCGAAGAAAAAGGATTTCTTCGATGGGAGGCGGAGGCGGAGGACGAGGAGAGAGGGTGCACGGGTTGGCGCGGGTATGCAGGCGGGTACTCACGCATACGGGCCGGTCTCGGGCCGCTTACTCGCTTGTACATAAGCAACGACAGGTAAGAGTGCAAAAGCGAGACCAAAGAGTTAAAAGAAGAAACGCTCGGAACAGCGTCCACTCATCACGCGGCGTGTAGCCGGCCTTTACATAAGCGACCATGCCGCCTGGCGGCGAGAGCGAACGAACGCTTTTACAACTCAATGCAGAGAGCCCTCCTGAAGGCCCCTCGAGGCTATCTTACTATCTCTCTCTCTCTCTCTCTCTTTCTCTCTCTTCTCTCTTCTCTCTTCTCTCCTCTCTCCCTTCAACCCCACGACCTGCTCGCGTCGCGTGTTTCTCTCCCTTAGGAGGACCAGTTGTAGCAGCGTATGTACGCGCGTAGACCTCTCCTCTCTCGCTATCCTTTCTCCACGATCTCCCCCTTTCTTTGTTCCTCTTCCTTCAAAAGACACTGTTCGCGCATTTATATTCCCGCGGGGAGAGCGGCTTATTCGCGTCAGACACGTTCGACGCGAGGAGACGAAGCACCGGGCTCCGAGATACACCGCGTCCTCGGAATCGTGTCGAGGACGACGCACCAACCGACGCCATTTTTCTTTCTCATCTACGATCAGGATTCCGCTACCTCGGAAACCTGCAGTCATTCAAAGCTTCGGTCACCGAGACTTCCTGATGTAAGGAAATAATTTCAGAATCCTCCGACGACATCAGACTCTTCATAAAACCTTCTGAACCCTCCTTGCATCTCAAGGAACGCTCAAATGCCTCTAGAAAGCCTCCTAGTGTTCGCTATGAGCTAGTACGGAAAAAAGCATAATCGTGTTATAATTCCTGGCTTCGTTATGAATGTAGGCAACCGTGATTAATGAAAAGCCAGTCTAATAAAAGAATGTTTTATAAAGTCGCATTTCATAAATACAAAAACCTCTTTGTAATTTTAAGAAATGTTTAATGTAATGGAACAATCTTGCCAACATTCTCACCATCGTGCAGCAACAATTGCGAGGGACTGTCGTCTGTAGCCGGAGATCCATTTTCAGAAACCGGAAGTGCCCTCGACGTAGAACAAGGCCCGCTAACAATGCTCAGAACGGACGGCCGGCCTGGTTTTTCGCGGGAATCGAGGTCTAATTAACGCGATTAATAATTAATACGCCGCTCGCTCACGGCCACCGGGCATCGTGTAACGCACAAAAAACGGTTCGAGGGGGCGGGTCTCGAGCCGAAGGAGGGCACCGGCAACGTGGAAGGAGAGCTCGAAGAAGAAGAAGAAAGAGTTAATTATCGCGTCCGTATGATTTCGCCGCGAACACGATAATTAACCGTGGCCCCTTCCACCTTATTCTCCCTGTCTCCTCCCACCTGGAACCCACCCTCTTGACGGTGTTCCGTGCGACGTCAGATACGGGTCGCGAGATTATTCGATATTAAAAATTGCTGATGGCCGTGCAAGGGTATAATGCGCATCGGTGAAACAATACTAAATGCATAATAAAACTGTTTTGTTTTCAATGATTGTTTAATGAATCTTTTACCATCATACCCGCGGCGCTTTTCCGCTTAAAACGATACCAAACACGACACGATTCGAATCATATTTGTTAGTGTAATTCACGATTTACTAGAACCTCTACTATCGGAACCGACCAAGTCCTCGAGCGAGACAGCCTCGTAAACGCGATCTTCTTAGCCAATGACGACAATACTCGCGACTGGAGGCGCACGTACACTATTGGCCAGGCTCTTAGGATCACCGTACAACAGGTAGTGTCTCTCATGCAGTCATTATCACGCTGCTAAACCATCATCACCACTGGCTGGCGGCGTCCTTGCCTATTCGCCTCGCTCGGCTGCCTCCGATGAGCGAGTCCCGCGCGCCTTCTCTTTTGCTTTGGTCTCGTTCAACGCGCTCGACGTGCGCTTCATGCGCGGATAATTGTTTCCCTGCGATCTCTCGCGACCGCTATCCGACTGCCAATCGCTGCTCTCTCGAGCCAAGTGTTTCCTCGTCATCCCGAACGTGTATCCCCTCCTGAAAGCGTAACCGGGTTGCGCGATTTATATCTCGCCAGAGAGAACGCGTACGCGTTTTCCACGGAGCGAAAGCATCCGGACCGTTCAATTTGCGGGGAAAGAAATCGATATTTCCGACGACGTTATCCCGACCATCTCGGATAGTTCTCTAAATTGATTCCGAGGCCTCGAGACCTCGAGTCGCAGCAGCCCGGAGACCTTATCTCTATCTCTCGCCCTCCCCCGGTTTTCTCTTATCCATTACGCGCCCTCCGATCCCTTCGATGCGATCTGACGACTTCCAACGCTCGTCTGCCAGAAGCCTGAACCCATTTAGGGTTTCCGATACGCTGCATGCGATTTTTGATGGCGTGCGACGTACACTGGACGGCTCTCGTTTGTTCCGATGCGTTTCGAAAATCCCACATAAACAAGATATCAACAGCAAGCTGTTCCTCTACCAATCCAACCAATTTCGGTATTACCATTTCATCCTTTTCCACAACTTTTAAAAGAAAAACCGTGCTTTAAAATGCATCTTTAACTCGATACTTGCGAGGTATAATATGCGGTACGCGATCGAAAATCGCATAATAACAGCAGCCTAGCACGCGCAGACTCGCGCCTGCCGAAAATAAGCGAAAAAATCAGCGGCCTAAACACCGTCCCGCTGCTACCTCAATTCTGTTCTGGCCATCGATCATGGAACTACGCAACGGTTGAATTAATGGTACAGTGAACGTCGCCAGGTCGGCAGCTCCAAAGTCGTACAGCACACGAACGATGGACTCTCGACCCTAGAATTCGGACGTTCATCGAGTTCCCGAACCCGACGAGCAACGTGACGCTTGCGAACGAACGGAATTTCAATGAGGATCGCGGAATTGGAAACTGGCCGGAGTCAGCGCACTCCCGCGCCCTTGTTAGGCCTGCGATACTTCGCTAATGATTCACCGATGTCCTGGGCACTGGATCGCGAATGCTGGTCGGACACTGTGATTCCACGGTGACCTAGTCGGGGAGCCGAACTTCGATGTGGGTTGCGTCATTGAGCTGGTCCTGGAGGATTTTGTTTTGCATCTAGCGGCCTCCGACTCTATTTTTAATATCTATAAGGGCTTGACTGGTCCAGCAAACTGTTTTATGTAATATTTTTCTAATTTGGAGACCGGGAAGAAGTTTTGTGTTTTTTGTTGGGTTCGAAAATCTTTTCATGAACAATGCACAACGAATCCTTGACGTACAAGTTTTTTTTTTAAATTTTGAAAAAAATCATACGTGTACTTTGAATACCAATAAATAAGCGTGCCAAAGGGTCAATAGTTTTTCTAAACAATTTTCCTAACCGTGAGAGGTATAATGAATCTTCCGCGGTAGCTCTGAATCAATGCTAGAAGCGTACACAAGTAGCAAGTTCCATTACATCAAGCAAACCACTAGCCAGTGAACTGCCCAAGACATGGAATTAACAAGCTAGCATTTTCAACGTTGGTAGGCTGGCATAATCCACTTTTTCCATTCATAAAAACCACAATAAATCTCCGACAACTGTCGTCCATCAATACTGAAAGTGCAAGACCACCCACATGTTGCAAACACTCCGCAAGCCGGCAATTTACCATTCCATCGCCAATACCCCATTTCACTGATTCATAACCAAGTAACCAGTCCCGCAACGAGTAAACCCGAACGATTCCGTGCAATTATCGAGGTTCCACCGTATCCTTATCTCCACGCGTGCCCCAAGGAAGTACATTGTGCTACATTGCGAGTAGACAAGCCCCATCGGCAAGGCAAATCGAGCGTCTGCGGTTTCTCCGTGCGAAAAACTGCTATGAAGTACACTCGGAGCTTCTTACGAGGGTAATTCTAACCGGTCGTTACTATTTCTTGCTCGGAAGAGTGGTTGCCAGGTAGCCGGTGGAAGATGGGATATTATGTTTTCCGTGTGTAGCCTATTCGAAACGCGTGCGGCGAGCTCTCGGTTTCGCACTTCGAGCTAAGAAAAATGCGATAGAGAGCGTTGATAAGTCGTTAAGTGGACATCGGGCTTCCGTTTATTAGCGGGACAATGATCGTTACCGGTGGCTCTTAATTGATTCGACTCGGACAGTTATTTTAATGCGGCGAAGATTATGGGAACGTGCACCGGCGGAACGATCGTTCCGGACGATCGCTTTATTTGCGAGCGACGGCTAATTAACCGGTGGGCCTCCGAAGGAAGTCGCATTAAAACAGAGAGAGAGAGAGAGAGAGAGAGAGAGAGAGAGAGAGAGGAGAGAGAGAGAGAGAGGAGCCGCGCGCGCGTCAAAGCAATCCCGACCAAGTCGGTCAGGCGTAAAAGCGAATGCGCGATCATCGTGTATACGCCACCTGATTACTTTACTTTACGAGGTTTTACCGTGGCAGTTAATTATTTATCAGCGGCGGCGTACATGTCGCCGCGCCGATAAGCTCCGTACATTATCGGCCCGCGGAATTCGCGATATCTCGCGTTCTCGATCATTTTTTCGCCCACACACGCAGAGCACAGATTAGTAGCGCGGCAACGTTAATTTATAAACGTGCCTCCTCGTCAACCCCCTTTCATCCCCCTGCCCCCTCTTCCCTTGGACGATGAGAATATTCCCTCGTAATTATCGCGCGCGCGGTATTCTCTTCTCCTCATCTTCTCTTTTTCTCTCTCCAACCGATCCACCGACCGATCGGCAGTAATGAAAGCGGCCGTCGTTATCTGCGGCTCAACGAGATGGTAATAATACAGAGGAACGATGAATGGGAGTATCGGAAACGTCCACGTTCCCGCGGCAACTTAATCTGTGTCCGACGGCCGCCATTAGCTGCCGCTTCGGGTTACCCTAACTCCCTAATAAGTGGGAATTCATTTCTTCAACGAGCTTTTATAGCCGAGGCCCGATCGTCGCTGTTGCTGGGAAATTAGCCGGCGAATTTTATGCTATTTAACATTCATTTTTATCCAATTGGAAAATATTATCTATAATCATCGCAGTTAAATGAAATTGGAAAACGTTTGAGCAACACGAGATAAAAGTACTTATCGTAAAATTTCCTTTGTGTCTTATCGTAAATGATGCTGAAAAATTGAAGTTTTCTTTTTTATCGAGAAGAAAAATTGGTGTAATGTGCGAGCTGTGTCTATCATTTCGTGTGTTTGTTCGCTGGCCGGTTGCTCAGCGTCCGAGAAGATGGCGATTGACCAATTAAAGGAACGTCACCATAAAATCCGCGGCACGCTCGGCGAGAAGGTCGGTAAACGCCGGCAATTACCTTGATAAATATTGCTCGGTCGGATCTTTGCACCCGATGTGCTCCCTCCCTCTCTCTCTCTCTCTCTCTCTCTCTCTCTCTCTCTCTCTCTCTCTCTCTCTCTCTCTCTCTCTCTCTCTGCGCGGGTTATTTAAAAAGGACCGCACCGGCCTTGGATATGAAATGTTGAAATTACTCGTCGGCCGAAAGGCGGTTTCGTAACGCGCGATTATCCAATACAGACTTGGTTAATGGGGGCCCGGGGAATTATACGAGCCCCGGTAAAAATGTCATCGGCGAATAACGCGAACGGACAAACGGTTCGATTATGATTAGCTTTTTGCCTTAAGTGCATCGTTCCGAGTCACGCGAGTCGTCTAATGATTACGAGTGGACGGGGAAAGGGGTTGGGGGACGCGGAGAGAAACCGGCAAAAGAGAGAGATAGAGAAGAAGGGGGAGAGAGAGAGGCGCATCGGAATCTTACTCGGGTGCAACACCGGTTTCTGCCGGAGATAATTTATCGGGCGACCATTTTTCGAGAGATTCCTCGGTCGCGATCATTAACCGTAGTGTCGCAATTATCGTTCGCATTTGCCTTTAACGGCGAAAACGAGATCGCATCGGACCGCGCATTTTAATTTGCTCGGCTTTTTTTTTTAACGAGCGAGCGGAGCCGGCCCGAATGGCGACGACACGATGCTTAACCGTTAATTGGCCGGCATTGACGAGGGAATTTTTTGTCAGTTTCTCTACCTGGCCGGCCCCGTTTATCGAACGCCGTTAATGGACGCGCGTTTAACGCGTGAAATCTGAATATCCGAATGAAACGCCGGTGTAATTACGTTTTCGGGGATTCAGGCAGCGCGACAAACGGCACCCGTGCAATTTCAACAATAACTTCAACGCGGACAAGTCGCGGATAATTTACAGGACAACGGTATAATAGTCGGAACGCGAAGAGGCGTGCGACGGAAGAAATAAAATCTGCCGAATGAACGCTTTTGTAGCCAGCGAACAGATACGGAACAGTCATTCGTCGGTTAAACGGAAGAGTAACGCGACGCTTTCGCTAATGAACACAGGAAAACGTAAACTGAGAGGTGTCATAATAAGTAGGCTCCCGGTGCAAGGTGCACGTGCGCAGGATGCACTCAACTGGTTGGTCAAAACGCATCCGCGGACTTCAACCCGCGGCCAGCAAAAAACGAACAGCACGAGCGCGAGCCGCCGCGCCGCGCCGCGCCGCTTAATGCCGTAAATGAAGTCGACTAACCGCGTTTAATTTACATTTCGCCTGATACTTACATATTCCCGTAATTTTCTGCACGGGTTTAAGAGATACTTCAAGGGTGCATACTTTGTAATTTTTATGAAATATAATGCGTTACGGTGCGAAGGTTGTAAAGGTGGCTCGATGATTACGGCCGATGTGTTGTATCTTCGAAACATCATCTGATGCGACACGCTTGAAAAAGTTGGATCGACCGCCTTTTTCTCAGTCTTTAGAATATGGTAATTCACGGGGTGGGTAAAGTGGGTGAATAATTACGGGTACTTCGTGCGAAAAAAATTGCACCGGTTTTTTATGTCTTTGGAGTATGATGCTTCCGATGTGGGCGAAGTGCGCGAGTAATTATAGTATACGTTTTTTCTCTTTCAATTTTATGGTTTTTCAAAATTAGTAAATATTGCACCCACCCTGTTTTATTTCCACTATGTTATATTTTCTAATTTAAATATAAACAGCGACAATCTTTTGTCACGATTAAAAGCAGATACAAACAGTGCCAAAACTTTCAATATGATTAAAAATGGTGGAAAAATATATATTTGATACAATATATAAATTTAGAATTGTCATTTTTTCCCATTTTTTGTATGTAGAAGTGCTTTTAAATATTTCTTAAGAGTCTCGAATCTAAAGTAGCGGGTCTGAAGTCATCCAACGGGCACTTAACCCTCCCCCAATTCATAAACGCACAAACAAAAACGAGCAGGCTAAAGTACACAGATATTCAAGCATTTAGAGTTCGTAAAGTCTGCAGCAAAATAAAAAATCGACAAAATCTGTATGATTCACGAAAGCGAATTTCGCCGAACAAAAATAGCTGAAAATGAATATTCAACAGCCGAGAACCACCGATATAATCAACACAGCGAGCACAGACAGCACAGCCAAATATCACAGAACCTCTCGGCGTTTACTGAACAACTCCTACCAACGAAACTATCCAACAAAAAGCAAAGCCAATCTCATAACCAACAAAACAACTCGAAAAAGTGTGCTCGAATCTCGTCATGCGCATGAACCTGAAGCGAATGTAAACAGAGCCACGACGCCGAGCGTATCCACGATGCATTAGCAACACCCTTGTATCGTCTTCAGGGAAAGCACAGTCAAAAGAAGCCTCTCGAGAAGAAGCCATAATCCGACGGGTGGTTTCGTCGAAGAAGTGTTTGGTAAGCAGCCTAACCGAATGCGAGTCACAGGGAGCACACGTGTGGGAAAGAGTCGAAAGATGGCTGGCTTCGTGCAGGGATGCATCTCGGTCTGTGATGCTAGCTTGTAGATGTCCAGGTGTTTTGCGGTCCGGGTTACGTACCACTGTGGATGTCCAGTTTGCGGTGTCATCGCGCGGCAGGTTTACGGGGAAATCGTCGTGGACACCGTGGAAAATACAAGGGGAAACGACGGGCACCGAAACCGCGGCGGCACGACGGCCATGTTGACCTTTGTCTGGATCGGATTGGTCGCCGAGGCTACGAAGAAGCGCGCACGATCGACGCGCCACGCTCTCCCATCGACCGGTTTTCGCCCAGCACCATGGGACTCCCATGCTCCTCGCTCTCTTTCTTTCTCTCGAGTTCTCCCTTTCTCTTTCTCTCTTCTTCAGTCGCCATGTTGCCCGAGGAAGAGCCAAGCTCTGCGCAGGTCGGACGCCGTCCAGGCGATCATCTCGCCTCGGATACACCCACGGTCGCGGACATTCGGCTCCATTTCCATTTTCTACCCGTCGATCGCGATCCACAAGATCCATCCCGGCGATCCACGCGGATCCAGGTGCGCGGACGTCCAGTGTCGCGGATCGGGAACCTCGTTAACCGCGAGGAAACCACGTGCACGAGGAACCAAGCGATTTCTGGGTACGTTCCGGCTGATGTCATGGCGCGCGTGCGCTTCTTCTTCTTCTTGTTCTTCTATCCTGTGTGGATATATATATATTGTATATGTATACATATAGAAAGAGATGTGTCGTCTATGTGCATGTGCATGTGCGCCGGCAATGTGACCAGAGGCTGCTGCTGCCCGGATTTCGTACGTCCGACCCGTATTTAGCGGAGTAATAATTAGTATATGGCGCTGAGAGGTAGCCGGAATTATGGCACCTCGGGTCAGGTAGCCCCCTTGCCCGGGGATCAGGCCAGGGTTTGGGAAGTTTCTTCGTTTGTATGGACCATCGGGTACTCTGGAGGATCACTTCGGAGTGTTATACTCCAGGGGAATTGAGGTTCATTATTGTTTTGGGGATTTTTCGATCGGTTTAGTGCGAGTAAGTAGGCCCGAATGGGTCTGAGATAGTTCAATTGGGTCTTGTTATGATTTTGATTGTTGCGTGGGGTGGGTAATGCTGGAATTGTAAAGATATTTTGATGTCAATTTTTTTGTATAGGTACATTAATTCTCTTATTTTGAAATCAATTTTTCTGTGTACATTAATCTTCTTATTTTGAAGTTAATTTTTCTGTATACATCAATATTCCTATATTGAAGTTAATTTTTCTGTATTAATCTTCTTATCACGCCATTTATCTTTATTGATCTTCCCACCAAACTCAACGACTCTTCATTAAACTTTCTCTTCTTAAACCATCAAGTTTGACAAATTTTCCGATTTTCTGGGTCAAAACTGACTCCGTACCACACTTCAAAAATTAATAAACCCTTTCAGATCGCAAACCTTTCGTCTCGATGCATCGGCTCGCATCGACTGCGCGAAAGCATGACAAAGACGATCGCCCGTGTCGTGTCGGCGGCCATAATGGCATCGAAAGAGTATAACCGTAAATACTGGATGCTCGTTTCAGTTCTGGTCGAGCGGAGCGTGTCGGGAAACATCTCGGCCGCCTCGGAATTATGCGGTTTCCCGTGTTCTAAGACGTTTCACCGCGAACGGCGGCGGGGTGCTCGGCGTTTTCGGTGTATGCGCTCTCACGATGCTCACACAGTAACATCTATCTGGCATGAGTCCGTAGCCTGCGCGGCAAACCGTAAACGTTTATGAAGTGTTTATAAAAAGGTTTGATAAACGCGGGGTCCACGTCGGTACAGCAAAAAGCACTGCAACGAAAACGTGGTAACGGCTCGGGGGATGCGAACCGATCCGTAATAAATGTTAGCCGCGGTACATACATCGTGAATACATGCGCGAATATCGCGGGCCCGGGGAAATTTCGATGATTAAAATGTAACACGAGCTCCGGAACTTACCACGAAATATCGCCACTCTGGGAATGAGCCGAGTGAAACACACTTTGAAAATGGCTCAAAGAGTAATCCCGGGCGTTAATGTCGACGGACTATTTTTTTGCGAGTATTCCGTAAATCTCCACGTGTTGAGAGCAACATTGCAAACGCGGCGGCGACAGCCGGGCTCTGGAATCATAAATAAATCGCGCGGAAACGATACCACATATGCCAGAGAACCGACTTCTCCAGAGGAAACAGAGCCCGGAGAGAGCGAGAGAGAGAGAGAGAGCGAGAGAGAGAGAGAGAGAGAGAGTAGGCGCCACATGTTGAAAATAAGTCATCATCTAGAAACAACTTTTTTCCAGGACCGGAGAACCCGAAATAATATAACGCGCTCTTTCTCGCCTTTATATAGCCCGTGACTTGGAACTAGGCAAAAAAGAAAAGAATAAATAATGAGAGAAGAGAAAGAAAGAAGGAACCGGGCATAAATCGCTCGAAGTTGCTTAATAACTCGTATCAGAAGTTCGCGAAACGAAACTTTTGCAATTACCCTCGCGCTTTTACGAAAACGGGCAAAAATTACTTCCGCCCGGCCGATATAACTCTCAATGAGTTCCCAACCGAAATAAGGATCGCCGCCTGTATTTCCTTGCTACCGATTCGTCTCGCTTTCACCTCGACAGTCAAGAGCTTCCTCTACCCGCCGAGGATACATATTCGGTCCAATCTCGAACGGTTCCCTCACTGCAACCATACTTCGCGAAGCGTCTGCTGCTTCCACGGTGCACGCTGTTCTACATGATTACTTTATACCTCAATCGCAGCGCCTCTGGGAATGATCGCAGTTACGAAATTCCGCGAAGCTCGCTGCCGAAGAGCTAATCGCAACGTTTAGCGGCAACACTTTTCGCATCGAGCACTTCGTTGTTGCAACGACGTTTCAAGAAGGCATTCCGAGAACCTGTCTTATGAGACGGGGATCGTCAAGATCTTTTCTTTGCTTTTATAAAGATCTACGCAGGGTAGATCGTTAATCGCTGTGGATGAAAACTGTGCAGCGTACTTCGCGACGATGAAGTGAAGATCGGTGAAGGGCAGCGAAGATAACGAAGCAAAGATATTCGAAGAAGCTGACTATGAGGATACAAAGCGTCATCAAGATTACTTCTTTCATCGGTGTGTTGGTTTCGAGACTTTTTATCTGGAGAATTAATCTGTGCACTTCGTAAAAGGGTTTCTATCAGGCGAAACACTATCCATGGTAGAATATGTTCAATTCAAATCGTGAATGTGGTTGTTGAAATAATCATACGACTTGTAATCGAATAGTACAATTTTATTGCGTTGCTTTCATCATTAACAAAAATCGTTCTTTAATGAAATACAGATATAAACAATTACGCACGTTATACGACAAAACTGTCAGGAGAGTGTTCAAAGAACACGAAATCAGCCAAATCTCCCTGAAAATTATTTTTCCCTCGATTGCACCCGTCCGAGAAGCAATTCTGGCGATTGCAGCAGGGGTCTACGAAGACCCCGCCGCTCGAGGAATCCCAAGAAGCCGTCTGGTCGTCTTCAGGGTCCGCCTCGCGGTCGAAACTCCGCGGCTTTGCTAATTTACGGGAAGTCGAGCAATAAACATCGCGTCTCTCGCTAGAGAATACCGGCGCAAACGAACGAGCCGGGTAGAAAGGAGGGTAGAGAGGAGTGCGAGAGGGAAAAGCGACAAAGTGCGTTCGTGTGTACGAACGAGAAGCATACGCACGTAGGGCGCAACAGTAGCCGTAGCGCCGGTTAATTAGGGTTTAAGTTTATGAGGTGCAGGCGCGCACGCCCTACCCCCGCCTCCCCAGCTATCCCCACCCCCAACCCCCTCTATCTCTCTCTCTCGCTCTCTCTCTCTCTCTCTCAGTCTCTCTCTCGCTCTCTCTCTCTCTCACACAGTCCCTCCCGGTCTCTACCCCACCGATCTGTTCCTCTCTACAACCCCCACATTTGCCATCCCCCTGGCGCGCGATTCACCAAACCACCACCACCGCCAGGCAACATCGTCCTTTGCATTCTACGCGCATACATATGCTTACACGGGAGGGATTAATATGTACGTGTGCACACGAGGATATCAAACTTCACACGCGAGAGCAATAACAAATGTTGGACGTTCACAGCTTCACAGGTTTATCGCCGTTACCGCCGATTTACGCGCGGACGGTCTAAAAAAAAAGGAGAGACAGAGAGAGTGAGAGAGAGGATGAGAGGGAAAGAGGATCGGAATAACGGCTACGGCTACCGAAAGGACGGTGATTACCGTCGCCTAAATGAAAAACCCGATACATTATGGGCTTTTCACCGGCCGGGCCTGCTATCTCATATTTGCTGCCCAACCGCCATCGATCCACCATTTTTAAGATGATGATCGACGGGTGATTGATGCCAGATGTTCATTTCTGATCTCTGATGTCTGATGTCTGAAGTCTGTGACAAGGCAGGTTTGAATTAGACTGACTATTTGATAAATATAAGCTACAATTTACTCTTTCGATAATAAACAATAATATGAAATAGAATATACATATGAGTCTAGTAAAATAAAGTACAGAAACATGCTTTATCACTATTTTGAACAAGAAACAATTTTTCTCCTCACTAAAGAGTTCCTCCCACTAAAAATAAAGTACTACAAGCACTATCATTGTTCCAGATAAAAGAAACAACCGTTCTCTTGTCTAAAATCTACCGTAGTAAAAATAAGATACATGAACATTTTCTTGTACCTCACACATTTACAACAATCGAGCATCGCGCGCATGTGCATAAAGAACCTACTCCCCGAGATTTCATTCTCGAGAAGCAGCGATTTAAAGTTCGAGGTTACGTTCACCGCCATTGTCGGCTTCTCCTAGAACAACTTCATCACGGAATCCTTTCTCTCCTACATCTCCTGCATCTCCATTATGAATCGAACTGAAATTCTTCAGCTATCATTTATCTTCTTGTATTTTCGAAAAAATTCTGAAAACACGGAGTGATTAATGGCGGCCGTTTCGCTCGACAGCGTCCGGGAGAGGTTAAAAGTCGGAAACGGCCTCAAACTTGGTAATTTAAACCGATCGATAACGGAACATCGGTTTCGAGAGCAATGTCGATGCATTCCTTGGTAGAAGGAGCGAGACAGAAAGGACAGTGTGGAAAGACAGTGTACCATTGACTGCGCTTGGGCGTAGGTAGCAATAGATTTCGTTTCCGAGACAGTGTTCCTCTCGATTCTTTTTCTTGGGCTTTTCTTGGCCTCCTCCCGGGCCCGTGGCTACATTCATCGTCTAGCGACAGATCCATTAGAGGTCGTTGATAGCCGCGAACCGGTGCTTTTAAATAATAGCATAGTTCGGGAAAAAGAAAATGCTACGAGGATATATCCTCGAGAGAGAGAGAGAGAGAGAGAGAGACCTCGTCTTCGCGTTTCCCTGTTATTTCCCCCCGAGATCCCGAGAACGTTTGTTTCATAACTCGAGGCGTCCGTTTGTTATCCCATTGTTCAACCGCTGATGATAATTCTCCGGCGTTATTTTACGCGGTGTTTTGCCGGGGACCGAGCACGTTGTTACGCTCGCGAATCCCGGGAACGATGTGCGAAAGCCTCCGCTGCGCGAACAAGAACCACTATCGGGCCAAGTTATGCTCGGCGAACTGATGATTACGCGATCTAATCTACGCCCGCGATCCTCTACTGTCGATTGCGACCGCCGATCGATCCTGCCGTAATTAATTCCCCCGTCAAATTACACCGGGCGACACTGATCGAGAAATTCAGCGACGGTTTGATGGAACCTCTAAATCAGAAAAGATAAAGCGACATCCGGATGAAAAAATTGGTTCAAAACAGAGTTGGGCAAAATGTTTATCTAAATAAAAATTTCGTATAACGAATAAAAGATAAACAAATTTTTATTCGTTATTTGAAGGCTTCGAATAATTTTTTCATCTTTCATCTTTATCTTTTATTCGAAGGCTTCGAATAATTCTTCGAATATCTTTTGCCAGCTCGAATAAACGGCGACGAAGCTCGTCGAGCGCCGAATTTGAAAGACCAGCGACCGACCAACAGTGTACAATATAAGCAGATGGAGAATCAAGCATTATTGATAATTTAAACATTTTATGTTTTTAATACGAATAAGTTGTAGAGAGTATCCTGATGAAAATGAGTGCAAACACGACATCATTTGGACTATCTTCAATAAGATTAAAATTTTTATCATAACATTACGTATCAATAAAAATTGTTCGATTACACTCGAATCGAGTTTCGAATCATTTTCATCGGGAAAAGCACCTCCATTCACTCGCAAAATAATTTTATGATGGTATGTTGAAAAATCTAAAAGTTTAAAATAAAGAATAAAGATAGATTGTTTATTCAAACCTTCGAATAACGAATAAAGATAAATTATCTTTTATTCGAATCGTTATTTAAATAATTTTTTATTCAAATAATGCCCAACTCTGGTTCAAAATAATCGGCGTTATCCGAGTACCTTTAGAAAATATTTACTAGATTGTTCATTTTTGTTGGTAATATATTATAATAGTATTCGCTTTGTTAGTCTGAACAAGGACAGAAGAGTGTAAAATAAATGTCTAAGTATTTTTGTACTTTGTACTTGTGTACACAGCACGGACAACTTTAAACAATAATTTTTCGTTAAATTGTATCGATACTTTCGCGATCAAGGGACACTTGGTAAGCGATATAAATTCAATGAAAGCCACTTAGGATAAAATTGGTTTTGCGGGCTAAATGTCGCAAAATTTCTGGATCGGGACTGGCCTGCACGGCCATCTTTCCGGCGATTATGCTCTTCTTGCAAGGGGCGTGATATCTACACCTCGGCGTCGGTACTCATTAATTTTTACACGCGCGTCCTCCGAGCGCGTCTTATGACAATCAAATTACCATAATACATATCTAGAGCACTTAAGCATCGGCTGCCATGTATATAAAACGCTGCTGATGGTATCGTCCCTCTACCAGAACCCCATCCACCAGCCGAGCTTACTCACAATGGCCGCTTGCGCGACGTTAAGCGTTTTTTCAATATTTCACTGGGCAGCATGGTGATATCATCTCGCGACGTCACCGGTTTACTTGAGATATCAGAACACCATGACGTTCATAAGCGTTGTCCGAAGTTAATTACATTTTCTTGTAATTTTAATCGGCCTGGATCTCCACTTCTCGAACTGAGTAACTCAGGACGTGTTTCAGATACGTCGGCTTGTGTTGGTTTGATTAAAAAAAAACAACACCTTTTGCACGGCTACTGTGTAATTAATAACCTCGTTAACCGTTGAAATGATCTTCTCCGGTGTAACGTTAATTGTGTGGCGTTCGATGAACACATTGTTGGAGCTCCGAGCAATATTTTACGTTGGATTTAAAGATAAGAAAGCACTAAACAATTTATTATTATTATTATTAATTTGGTATGATGTATACTCTCTTTAGAAATGTGCTGTGGAATAGTAAGAAAAATATAATTAACCAGATTGTATTATGAATAGAATACTGAATATAAATAGAGCAATGCTTTCGGCGCACAGGTTCGATCATTAACAAAGAATACTGAATCTTGGAAATATAATTGTGGAAAAATAAGAATAGACTCGCAAGAGAAATTGTAATTAATAACATCGTATTACGAATTTATTGGGGGACAATCCTTTTAGAAACATACAGTTGAAGGGAAGATGAAATAGTATTTCAAAGTTGGTTCTACACATTTTCTGACATTTGGTGTTCTTCCCCTATTGACCTTGTCTCCCTCCCTGATAAAGAAATATGGCTGTTTTAAAAGGAGCCAACGAAAATAAAGCGTGTAGGCAGTTTCTATAATATCAATTAAATACGATCGCCTGCCTAATTAGCAATGCACGGCAATTCGCGAATTCGGCAGTTCCCAGCCGTGAGCAAAAGGGGCCCACAGCAGGTCCCCGAGTTGAATCACGATCGCCGGTCGTCGTCCCCGTAAAAATGAAGTCCTCGAAAAGGGGATCGCGTGTCGGTTCGCTCGTAGCTGGTCTGTTCTATTTATCTGGGAGAGTCGTGTCCCGGTGCAGGGAGGTGTCGTCAACAGCTCATAAAATCGGATCGGGGCCCTGGATGCGGGCGCCATCAATCTCGGTTCAGGTCTGGAAAAGGGGATTCGGCGTGCTCGCGTGCTACGGGCTAACGATATCAGCCGGAAATCTCCTGTCGCAGGTTGGTCTCGCGCGAAACGTTGCATCGCGTGTTGCCATGCTACTGCAGTCGGACAAAAACCAACCAGAGATAAGGCCGCCTCTTGGAAGAAGGGTTGAAACGGGTCGGCCGAGGGCTCGTGCGGAGGGGCGGGAGCGGAGAGAGAGAAAGAGAGAGAGAGAGATAGTATGATAGAATGATAGAGAGAGAGAGAGAGAGAGAGAGAGAGAGAACGAAAGAAGAAGAAGAGAGAGGGCACGTTTGCCGCGTGATACGGCCGGGTTTCGAATGCACCGGTGCAAACGAGTCCACCACTCGACGAAACTCCGGGCGTGTTCCCTCTTTCGTGATCTCCCGCGATATTCTTCGGGGCCGAGCGCTTCCACGTTGCACACGTTTATGCAGATCCGAGGCGCACACAAACGGCCACGGACGGGACGGCGCGGCGCGGCGCGGCGGTGCGCGCAAAAACTCGCGTGGGAATGCAAAAATGCAGTTCCTCCTGTCCTCCCCATCCCCCTCCTCTTCTCAAGGAATCCCCTCCCCCTTCTGCCCCCGCCTTCTTGTTACATCAGATAATCCCACTCGCGCCGAAAAACGCGGAATCGTTAACGAGTTCAAGTGCGCGTGCTCCGCCGACAGAATTAATTGGCTGGCCAGCCCTTTCTTGAACCGGAGTCTAATTTTTATCGACGGGACCAGATAAATTTCCTGCCCTCCCCCCGATACCCACACACTCCTCTCGCTCTCTGTATTTTCAATTGTAAGGGAGATTTTAATTTGGTGGCCATCCTGGGTAGCGTGTGTTGTCGACGCTGCCGGTAATTCATTGCTTCGGATGCCCTCTTTTTAGCATTGCAGTTTTTCGACTAGCTTTCGCCGATGTAGCATGATGATTTTTGTGGGTAATTCACGCGTTTCTCTCAAATAGTAGTTCAGAGTAGTTTACATTGCGTGGAGAATTTTTTTTTTTCTGACCCATGCGATGTTAAACAAATATGGAAGAGTAAAAACATTTTATAGTGCAGGAATACCTTAGCTAGTACGAAATATCCTGTTTTAGAAGCCCTCGTGAGTTGTCTCTAAACAGAGTCCATCTTCGAATATATGTAGACCCTTCGAATAGAAACTGCCGAATTAACCAAGAATAAATTAGCAAGTACCAATCTCCAATTTCTATGTATGAGACAAGATAAGTTATTCGACTTCTAACCAAGATTTTAATTCGGAAACGGTGTCGTACGATTTGAGAACATACAGAACAGATTAGTTAGATCCGAACCAAGATTTTAATTCAGAAACGGTGTCGTATGATTTGGGAACATGCAGAACGGATTAGAGTCGGCTCCGAACCTTGTCTCTGCTGATAGAAGAGTTTATCTCCGACATACTTAGCACTTCGGTGTCCCAGATCCTCGGAGCTTGTGAAACGATGATCAAAGAAGCGTCACGAATTTTTCGGAATCTACAAAGTCCGCGAAAGCGCACGAAGTCTACGAAGTCCCGAACGTTCTCAAAACTTCAACAACAAGTCCCGGATAGCATACAGGAAGTTTCAAGTGAACGACTTTTCGAAAAGAACAGCGGTAACTCAGCCATCAGCGTGCCGCGCTCGGGTAATAAAAGTTCGCTCGTATGAATCATGGTGAAGGCCGGGCCAGTGAATATTTCACGTTTCGATCCCGGGGGCTCGTAAAATATGTAAACGTCATTTGCGAGGCGATGAAGCGTTCCCGGATTCGCCCCGCGGAAAAATTAGAAAATGAGAGAAAGGGAGAGGGGAGAGAGAAACAGCTCGACCATTTTTTTCGTTTTCATCGTGCTGAGAACTCCCTAGGTATCTTTGCTCGACACCTGAAACGAATATACGGGCTCGTGCGCCGCGTGACTTCACTTATTATTACGTATCTGTTCGAGGGGGTGGTTGTAGAGGAGGGGGAGGGGGGAGGTTCGAAAGGGTGTGAGAGGTATGTATGTACACGGGGATGGTACATAATATATATCTAACTACGCGGGCGCCGCGTAATTAAATCATGCCGACGGTTTTGCAATTAAACTCGATTATTTGCTCGTCGCTGGCCGCCCCCGCACACCCGGCCACGATTTAACTCTTTCCGAGCCCCAACGCCGGCTCTTCGCCCTTTCGCCCTTCACCCTTCGACACCCTTCGCAAAACGCACCCATTCGTCCGGTGCAATATCCTTCTACTTGATTCCGCACGGGATAGCCGCGTTCATTTCGAGCCGCGTTCCTCCAGGCTGTTTTAATTGGTGACGAAATTCAATTAGGATCGCGGCCACGGAAATACCAAGACAATAGGCACCTTCGCGCTGTGTTTACCCCGGCGCTGTCGCAAACACCGTTTCTTTCCGACGATGGTTCAACTAGCCGCAGCTGGCTTCGTTCATTTTCGTCCATTCGTGCATTCACTCTTTGTCATTGTTGACTTTCAAGATCTTGCTTGATGACTTTCAGAGTTTCAAGATCTTGCTTGATGCGTATAAAATTGTTTGTAATAAAAAATCGACTCGCTCGAGCAACGTTCTTTATAGTGGAACAAGAACGTTCGACGAAGATCAGACGACTTCTTTATCCAGAAAACCAGTCCCAGCAATTTTGAGCTCATAAATGTTAAATTATTCTTCGGCTACATCCCCTACGACGTTGTACGAGATTTCTCCCCGCAAGATAACGTCACGTAGAATCATTTTAAACATTCCGGAATATTTCGGTGGCCGAGCGTCGTCGGTTGAAAAATCTCGAAAATTAAGTCGACGGCCGGCTCTGAGAATTTGCATTGTAGAAGAAGGTTAAGGTGCAGCAGGTAGTTCCGGTCCTTTGCCAGGTTTATACGATGTGGTTGTTACGGGTAATAAAACGGCATCACCGTGACCATGCTTAAATGTCTGTGTACATGAAAGAAACTTAAAAGACCGTTTTCATAGTATTGCGCGTGTATACGCGGCGCGGTGGTGAGCATCGTCTCTCGTCACCGATGCACAAAACCAAAGAAAGAAAAAACTGAAACGCAACAAGGTAGATATAAGAGAGTCGGACACGCGCGAAGATAAGTCAAAGCGATAGAGAGAAGAAATAGAGCTGAATGAGGGAAAAAGAGGTACGGCGAAAGATTGACGATGGGAATCGGTCGATTCCGAGAGGGAAGGGAATATGTTTCGAAATTAAGGCGATAAATATTCGGATGTTATCTGGACACGAAATGAGGTTTTTATCTTGAGGAGAACGCGTTGCTCCCGGGCCGTTCGAAATTTAGAAAGCTGACCGGTAAAAAGATCCTATCCGGAATAGGAGAAAAACTGTGACCACCGTGGGCACCGTCCCAAACTTTCACCAAAAGCAGCCTCGCTTTTTTTTCTCTCGTCTTTCTCTCATTCCCTTAAAAATAACAAAGTACCCTGTGGGGGTGTCCATTAGAGGGGAGGTTGCGACTTTCACCGGGGAAAGTTAGCCTCTAAGCTTTTTACAGGCCTCGGGACGAGCCACCCTGGCCCGGGCAGAGGTGCGCGGCGCGGCGCGGCACAGCCGCAATTTCGGGGCAATAAAAAAGTCAAAGTCCCTTTTGTCCAAGACATAAAACATCCTTCGAAAGGAAACAGGCAACAACCGTTAAAGTGAAATCGGGCTACCCCCCTGGAAAATTTTAGCAGACCGTTCGTAAACGTCTCCGAGACCTCTCCGCTATTTTTATGATGATATACTGTCAGCAATTTTCGAAGCACTAGGAAAATCATTCTAAGCAGCGCATTCGTTTACACAATATCTACCAAGTCTAAAGTGAGTTTTTAATAATTTATTATTAATAAAAAATGTCATTCGACGCACTCTTCGGAAATTCAGACTTGGAATATGTTAACAACAAACTTACGAAGCATTGGCCACGAATTAATTTCTACGCCTAATAGGAATTCCCGATGAAATTATTGAAGCAATTATTTTCGACAAGCATCGATTAAAAGGGTAGCGAAAGCCTCTCGCGATGATCCCCTGCTCGAAACGGCGGCCATTACGCGGCTATTAAACCGTGAAGAGGCAAAAACGATTTACGAGCGAAAATCAATGAAATTGCGCTACTCTAAGTACACACCGTTAACCGGTAGACAGTAATAAATCTATAATCGTTTTATCGGTGTGTTCGTTTTGAGCGAGGGGTTCGACAGTGATCGTTAAATGCCGAAGCAATCATCGAGCTGCCGGCAGCTCGATCGATTACCGGCGCGCGAGCGCGAAAAAATAATAGATTACTTCTCGAACCTCGGTTTCAGGAAGCTCCGATTGTATCTCGCGGATCGTAGATCATTAAGGGATCTTGTTGCGTTTTCGTTGCACCCTCTCGACGGTGTTCTCGGCCGGGGTCCGGGGTTCTGGGTATTCGGCCGTTTGTGTCTCGCTCCGCGCCGCGTAATAGGGAGAGCAAAACGGAGGATGCGACAATATCCGGCGCGCCGGCGTCCGACAACTGATAACGCCAAGGGATGTTTATGTGTGCGTTCATAATATGTTTCGAGTTATGCGCGCAACCCTTTGGAACCATCGAAGTTAGCACGCTGCGTACTGGTTCGAATTAACGGGCAATATTGCTAAGACGCGTGTTCTTCGTTGCACGATAAATATTTGCTCAATATGCATATTTCGAACTGCTGATCAGCTCATTTAATGGAATTTTATTGTTCTTTTAACTCTCGTCTGTCTCTTCTGTTAATTTGTCGCATTTTCTACGTAGAACATGATTTCATTTTATGCGATTTGTAAAATAATTTGTCCGAGACCCTTAAGTTTGGAAATATTAGTCGCCCGACCTAACATTAAAGCTTGTTTTTTTATTTTTAATTTCTTAAAAAACTGTAAGCTACGTATCTAATTTGATTTAATGTAGGTTGTGTATGTATGAATATGTGTACTTTATCTTACTTAGTGCAGCAGAAATAGATCTCAGTTGAGATCTGAAATCCTTAAGTAAAAAAAAAAAATTTGTCTTAGACTTTATGGCTTTTATTCTTTGCGATTTTTCTCCTTCAAAATGCAATTAGGTCCATACGCAGCTTCGCATATAAACTTTTGTAATGAACTTGAAGAGGAAAAGAATGTAAATATTTATTTCTTTACTCTCAATGAAATAATCGGAAAAATTAATTGTTTCTTTAAGAAGAATTGAATTACATTGCGAATTTCCTAGGAACAAGTATTCTAGAAAAATGGCCATTAGCCAACATAGCAGTGCAGCATCGCAAGAAAACTATCTCCCGGTCGTTATTATATTGGCAAAGACAAAGGGCCGCTTGCGAATATCGAGGCTACTGAAAAATTCAACAGAAAGAGAACACTGCAAAGATAAGAAAAGTCAACGAACGAACGGACGTGTATTGAAATTAGCTGAAGCGTTCGGCTGGCGATAATTCGCGGCAAATTTTATCGATGCCGAACGAATAAACCTATAAAAAGGGAAGTGCTTTTCCCCGGCAGCTGAATGGCTTTCGTATCTATATGTAAATAAAGTAGAGAACGAGAAAGCGGGAAAGAGACGAATAAATAGAGAACAAGGACCATCGTGGGAGAGCGAGAGAGAGAGGAAGAGAAAGGTATGTATAGAGAGACGACCAAGAGGGAGTAGTGGGAGAAAAGAAGAGAGGCGGCCATTTCTCTCCATGGAGCTGGTGTAATTTACGCGGGGACTGAAGATAGCGAAGGGACTTAATTCACGTTCCGCCGGCGAAAAAATAGGATAGAACCACTACCACGAGACGGAACCAGCTCATTCGCTGCTCTTAATTCTCGTTACAACGGGAACGCCGCCCTTATCCGTGGCCAATTACCTAAGCTTATTAACTATTCCGGATAAACGGGTCGTCTCCTCGCGAAAAATACGAAATCCCGGGACACGCTTCCTCCGGAGACGAAATAAAACTATCCCGGCGACACTTGCACATCATACCCGAAATGGGAAATTTCGACCCCCAAGGAACGTGCGGAGGTTAAATTAAGGGATTCAGTGGTGGAGAGGGTGAGATGGAGGGGAGGTTGACACCGGTGACATTTCGCGAACGATTATTCCAGAGCCGGAAAAGAATTACACGCGCGTGTGTCGAGGAGAGTTCGAGTTCTCCCTCGTCTCGCGGGGCCATAATACACCTCCGTCGGGTAAAATAATAGTTCAGCCTGGATGCCACACCCAGTATTGTGTGTACACTCGTACTTGGACCTCCCCGCGTCGCCTTATCCGCTCCCTTTGGCATTTTACGTAGGTATACTATCGATGATATACAACGCTCTATCGCGGACACGCGCGACACCATGGATTCGCTGCAAGTGTACGAAACGATCCTCTCTACAGGGTGCTCCATAAGTCCGAGACCAGGGAGAAACGAACTTGGGGGAACAATGCTGTAATTCCTTTAAAAATCTTTCTGGGGCTCGATATTTTATTCGGGGATGATAAATTATGTTTTATTGTTATTGGAATATGGGCAAAAGAAATCAGACTGTCACTATAAAATATAAAATAGAATTTATTCAGTTTATTATATCTGAAAAAACACGTTGCGAGGCAAGTCTTTACTCTACGACAAATAGAACGCGAATGAGGATCGTTCTGGAAAAACGGACGACGATCTAAGGAACAATTAAGAGTTGAGGGTTCCATGACGCGGACAGCATAGATACAACGTATCATTCGAAGGTTCTCGAAAGACAAAAGCAATAGAATATCCTATTAAATAATAGTAGATTATTTTTGTCAATTTATTTCTTAAATAAATTCCAACAATTGTATTATATGCAATTTATTAATTTTCCTAGGTGTAAATTGTTGCCGTAAAAGCGTCTGGAAGAACCATACTAAAATTTCTCTTAAAGGATCCGTTTCGCTCGTGGCAGATGCTGAAAGACCCGTGTTATGAAGCAACCTGTGTGAACGTGCAAAGACAAACACGTAGACACGGAGGACCCTTTGGCTGGGTCTCGAAGATATCGCGATACGAGCGTCGTCGAGAGAAAGATACTCTGGTCTACCAGCCCAGGAAAGAGAGACATAGCGAGATAGAAAGGGAGCACAGAAGGTGCAAGAGGGATGATGGTGGAAGGGCCGTGACGGGGGTTGGTTTGGAAGAAAGGTGGGGTCGTGGAAGAACGAAAGGGGGTTGTACGGGATGATGGCGGTGGTTCTTCGTTCGTTCACGTCCGCCTCGTCCCTGCAGACGTCCCGGCCGCTGATCTACGATTCCCTCGCGCATAGCGGCTCTCATAACTCCCGTCTTATACCTCTCGGTGAGATCTGGACGATGATATTGCTTATCCCGCGTGTTCGAACCGCCCGAAAATCCTTCGAGCCTCTATACCACCCCCGCAAAACAAAAACAGAGCGTGAGAAAGAGGGTAAACAGAGGGGGTGAGGAAAAAGAAAATCGCGTCTTTAAGGGGTGGCAAATCCGCCCGTTCATTCCGCTCGGCGTGAAATATCCGCGAGAATTTCAAATGGGATAACATTCCGGTCAATTTATAGTTAATAAATTTGGGGGATGGATTCGAGAGCGAGGGTGCATAAAGTCTGCAGAGCTGTTTATCCTGGGACACGCCTTCGGATCCTCGGGAAAAAGTCAATAACGGGGTAATAGAATGTATAGCGAGCGATAAAGCGTATTCGAAGAGAGCTCACACTCTCTCTTTCTCTCTCACTCTTTCTCGGCGCCGGAGATTCTTCTACTGTCCATTGTTATTCGTTGCGTTGTCATAAACGGGAAAAGGCTGTTGGTTCCGGCTCCGCGCGGGTCGAGACGTTGTAAATAAGGTGTCGGGTGCGCTGTGCACCGGCAACAACGATAACGTTCGCCGCGAGAACGGGGCTTAATATAAATGTAAAAAGAGCACCGATACGATCGCCGCGTGATTAACAGGACCATCATGGCGGGGCAGCCCGTAAAGAATAACGGAAAAGCCCGAAACTCATAAATTCCATTACGACCCTCCGGTGCAGTCTGAAGCATAGTATTACTAAACAACGTTGTCTCTGGCCGGAAGCTCCGAAAAGAATAGAAGAAGAGGAACGGAGAGAGACAGTCGGAGGACGAGAGTAAGAGAGTCAGAGAGAGAGAGAGAGAGAGAAGATTCTTGCGGAGATGGAAAGGGGAAGGGGAAGGGGAGGAAAGCGTCCGCCCCTTTCCTTGCGCCGGGTTTCAGCTCGTGCAAGCGGTTAACGCAGCCATTTCACGCCTCGGGAAGCATCCAGTTTCCTCATCCAAATTCTAACCGAATTCACGGGAACCTCTCCACAGACAAGGCACGAGGATTTCTATTTAGCGGAAACCGGAAGATGGCGTAGACAATTGGGAGAGGGATCGGGCGAAATTTCGCTAGCTGCTACGAATTAATCCAACTCGGTGTTACAACCTTTGAGGACCCTTCGAATCTTGTTACCGGAGGAGAACACTTCTTTTTCTCGGGGCTATGAATGATCTTTATGGGCCGGAATAATTTGTTGAACGGTGCACGCCGTTTCTGATTCGGTTGGGATATTTTCTGTATGTAGTTTGAGATGCATTAAAAGGAAAGATACGCGAGTGAAATTAAATGTGGGTGTATTAAAAAATATGAATATCCATATGCATGATTGTAGAACTTTTTATGAAATTAAAATAGGATGTGCTCGTTTATGGCAGTATTTTTGCAGATGTTATGATGTTGAATATTTTTAAGAACATTAAAAAGGTTAAACTGTTGCTATATATGTATTACTATTATTATCATAATTGTATGGAGCTTTTTTTATGCTAATGCTGTGCAGAAATATTATAAAAACAGAAGAGAGATATGCAGTTGGGGGTGGTTTGTGAACTTAATCTAAAAGTGTACACTTGAAATTTTGAAATACATTAAAAATGAAGGAATTAATATAGGAATAAACACTTCTAGAGTGCGACAGTTGAAGAACAAAAATGAACTAATACGGATATAAATGAAAACAGAGTTAGAAAGAGAGTTTGAGGGTTAAAAGCAACCCCAAAATCAACTAATATACAAGAGTCGACCCTCTCGGAGCCTCGCAGTCAAAAATGTAGTAATGGATTGTCCAAACACAAATGAAGACAAAGACAGAAGGGAAATATGAGGGTTGTAACTCACCCCTTAAATGAAGAAATACATAAGACCCAACCCTCCCAGCTCCTCATAATCGAACAGCAAGAATACCTACGAACTTATCCAGACACAAAGCCCAGAAATAGTAACGACCATCATTAGCCGCAATTGCTTTCAATAAAGAAGTTGTTCTTCTCTTCCTTGACGTTTAGCAACCCCTAACAAAACGTTCGTCTAATGGAAAGCATCTGCTGACAAAGAGTCGAACGCCCCGCGTTGGGATAAGCCATGGAAGCTTCGATCATGCGGCCCATCGACTCGGAGCGACCCTCGGAGAGATCCATCCCGTCATCCCTCAGCCCTTTAATCCTTCTCGTAGGATCGGATCGAAGCCGTTCCTCGGAGCGGTGATTCGGTATCGAATTAACCGGGTAATTAACGGGAGCGATACTCCCTCGCTCTCCCACTCTCCTCTCAGTCTCTCAATGGGAGCTCGCGAATCATTTCACCGTGTGTGTACAAGGGGAACAAGCGGAACAAGTGGAACAAGCGGAACGAAATCCCTAGACGGGGGCCGTGTGCAATCGGGGGGAATACAGGACCCGTTGAATCGAGATCCGCCAGCGAGAGCACACGTTTGGCCCTGATATCGGGCGCTACATCTATCCCACGGAGAATTTCCATATAGGTTTCGACTTATGGCGGATGGTGGATGCGCGAAACTGTCGCGGCACTATCGAATTTTTCCCCGTTTCGCCAGTTCGCCCTCGTAAATCCGCGAACGCGGTGGCGGAGCTCTCGCGATTCCCGGCCGCCTTTCCGCGTTTTTCGTAGCCCCGGATGGCCTAAAGTGAGTATCGATCAGAAAGTCTGAGGGAATTACGGTCCATGAGCGATTCTCCATTGCCTATACCAAGTGGTTATATCTGCCATACGTCGTGTGCCATAGGAAAGGGGGCGGCAACCGCAGCAGCACGACTGTCCTTCCTCTCACCCTCCGTCGCCCTACCCGGCTACCCCAATTTCACCCCCGAGAGCCAATATTTATTGATCACCCTCGAAGGCATCGTTCTGTATTCTCTCTGTTTCTCCCTCTTTCCCCTCCTCTCTTCTCTCTCCCTTGGCTCCTCCGTTGGCTCTGCCCCCGTCTCCTCTCTCTCTCTCTCTCTCTCTCTCTCTCTCTCTCTCCCCAAACCAAACGGGATCCCGCTACACGTTCTCTCGCGGTGAACCTGCCTCTTCCCTTTTTTCTCCCGTTTCTCGAGAAAAAGAGAAACATACGTTCCTCCCGTCGCGTCGTCAAGAGACGCTCTCGCAGCTGTTCTTCGCGATCCTTTTCTCTCTCTCTCTCTCTCTCTCTCTCTCTCTCTCTCTCTCTCTCTCTCTCTCTCTCTCTCTCTCTCTCTCTCTCTCTCACTTTTTCTCTATCTCTCGTTTCTGTTGGCGAGGGAAAGAGTTCCTCGGGAGACAGAGGGAGCGAACCTTCGGAGCCGGGAGACTCCGACGATGAAAATTCACCCCACGACTCTTTATTCTTGGAAGCTCGCCTCCCGTGTCGGCCGAGAATGCCTTAGGACCGAACCGAGTTCGAGGAAACTCGAGGGGTACCCCCGCAGCATCTGCGCAAGGGCACGCCTCGCCCCGTATAAATCTACCTCTGACACGCACGATCCGAATTCGGCACGAAACTTCGGAATTCGGTTCGAACACCCCTCAGGCCTCGCTGTCGACCAGCGGCAAAGGGCTTCATCGACTCGAGGCCTCGGTGTCGATCCAACCGGCACGATCATTTCACTCGGCTTTCGTTACAGCGTTCAATTAACGCGCACGCTGACCCACACCTCCGAACGAACTCTGTCTTTTCTGCGCCACAGCGAATTTACGCATACTGCTCCGATCATCTTCTTGAGAAATGGAGTCCGACAAAAGTTTAATTCATCCGTTACTGCTGTCTAATGTTCGTGCTATGTTCGATAAAAGTTTTGTTCATCCGTTAATGCTGCCTGAAGTCTTCAATCGTATTTAGACTGAATTACCAAAAATTAATCTCTAACGGGATTATAAAGAGCTGGCCGATCCGAACGTAAAAATTCAATAAAAGTGTTTCAATGCAATATTCACTGTAACAAATGATATTCAATGAATAAATGGTTTAATACCATATTCAGTAAAATATTCAATAAAATAAATGGTTCGATAAAATATTTTTTAAAAATATTCATCTGGAACAACCCCCGATTGAAATCCACAAAAATGTACATTTATTCTACTGCTTTTATAAATACGAAAAATTGTTTAAATATTATTAGGTGCACAAATTCATTCAGGGCTTTTACCAGTTGTCATCAATTGCAATTTTATTTTACATTCAAACATTCCATCGTATTGAAGACTTATTAATCGCTTGTAAGATGCATATAAAATGATGCAGACTGTTTTGATGAGTGGAATGTATTTTATTGTTTTACGAAGAGCCACTATTTTCTCCACTTCCCTAACCCTCTAACCCAGACATCCGTATACAATAGAATATAAATTTCGTTTTCCAAGATGAGAGGTCAGCGAGCGCGTCAAGAGCCGTTGACGCCATCGTGCCGGGGGCCGCGTTGCGTAGAGCTCGAGTTTACGAAGCGTTCTTAAACAAGTTTTAAGAAAGCACAACTCACCTTGCAACCATGTCCAATGCGGCTTAGCAATATCTTCCTTACCTGCAACAAAGAGAAATTCCGTATTTAGGTTTTTGTTTTCAGTCGGACCAGAAGTGGGGAGGAGAGCAAAATCGCCGGGAACGAATCGAATAAATCAGTCGAGGATCGACAACGAGAGGGGTGGTTACGGGGGTTGTAGGTTCGATTGGGGGTTGCGGAGAAGAGGACGCGGGCGCGTACATATAATAAGAGGCGTCAGCTTTTGAATTATTCGTCGAAAAACTGATCACCGAGCACGCGAAACACCGTAAATCCTCCAACTGTTTAAGCAACCCCCTCATCGCCTCCCCCGGCTGGTTCCATATAATGCCGCCGGGGTAGGATCGATCGATTGGGAACATTTTAAAACCGAACGAACGAGAGTAACTCCGGGGGCCCCCGGTACCGTCATAAATGAAGCCACAAATCGTACTTAGCCATTCGGCGGCCCGGCGATATTTCCCGTTTGGACAACACAATTTTCTATCGGGATAGTTCAATTTCTAGATCGAGGATTCATATTTAAAAATATCTCCGCCAATCGGACAGGATTCAACAATTAACGACGTAGCCCCCCACCAGTCCCAGACTCGTTTTCCCGTACAGTTTTAACACCCCCTCTCCCGGATTCTCACCCCCTACCACTTGCACCTTGTTTTTCATTTCGATGGCAATTCCGTGTCCGTGATGAAACGTCGATCGATGAGCTACTGAATGCGTTTTCCGCGTTGCACCGACGCGACGCGGCGCGACGCCGCGCCGTTCGACGAACGCTACGGATTGTGTTCGTTAATATTCTATTAGACATCGACAAATGCCCGGCCGTGTTTCAACGACGCACGGCGTTTAATCTCCTTTCCCTCATTATGCATTCGATCTCGAAGCAAAAATGACGATGCAACCGTTCGATTGCCTGACGGAAACGTTCCATCGACGTTTACGCTGATTTGTTTTTCTTGTACTGCAATTTCCCCCGGGTTTAGTCGCTGTTTTCCTGGATCGCATTGTTTAAACGTAAACGACGAAAAATGAGTCTAAAATTAGATTGAAGATTTTATGCGTTTATAATATTGTTGCGGAGGCTTCGGTGTTACGACAGCTCTAAATAAAGTTGCCTTTTCCCGCGATATTCCTAAGATATCGCGAAGATCGAGAGAAGTTGTGGTATCCGGCCAACGGGGTTGTTATTAACAAGAAGAACGAAGACAGAACCTCTCGAGTCGTTGAAGCGAGAGCACGCAAATTCTTTGCATCCTTCTTAGATATTGTCTGTTGACGCGAAATAAAGAGTTCTAGTTGCTTGTAGTGTTGTGAATTAGTTGTTGTGATGTGTTCACCGGCGAGGCAGGGCCGAAGCCTCCGCAACAGTATCTTGGATTCTTTAAACATAAAAATAACATTATGGGACTTGCCTGAGATTTTGATCTCTGGAACACGATAAGGTTGGGAACAAGCAGAAGGAACGTTTCCCGACTCCGTTCGCAACAAATTGGCCCCGGAAATTGGCATTTGCGCGAAGTATCGCAGTAATAATTACAAAATACGTATGTCTGAAATTTCCCTCGCCTATTTCAGGGGACGGTACCAATTCCGGCGATGATTCTAGTCGTTCCATCTCGACAGTGGCCGGCAATAACAGGCATTGCGCGGCCATAAACTCGAACGTTTCCAGCCGAAAAACGGAGCCAATCTTGTGCCATTATTTGAGCAATAGGCGCAGCCGGCTATGAAACGACTAACGTATGCTAACGAGAGCCAGAGAGAGAGAGAGAGAGAGAAATAAGAGGTCGTAGAGTCGTATGTGGCTCGTACCAATTCTCGAGTCGCGTGACACCGGACATTTTTGGTCTTTCGCGGGGCAACGAAAGAGAGATCTCGCTGTTAAAATGCCCCGGTGCGTTAAAGATTGTCGGATAACGGAGGAATTAAAACGTCGTCTGTGTCCGAGCTCTGCGGGCAGTCCCAGTGGGAACGTTTCTTACGCTGTACAATTACCGTGAGCTCTGTAAAGCGGACTATAGTAGAGTCGACTCTAATCCGGTGCTTCATCTTTGGGCTCCGGTGTCTATTTAGCTTGTCATTTGGTCTCGCTATGAATAGTTAATCGGCGGTCGCGGGTTTATCGATCGTTTGACCAACCGCGGCCGCTGATCAACAGGGGTAAACGATTCGAACGGACAACTATCCTCCATCTCGCTTTGCTAGCCGGTCACGACGTATTCGCGGTAGCTAAGCTAGCTAGCTAGCTAGCGAGCAAGCAAGCAAGCGAGCAAGCAAGCAGCCGAGGGCTTAGGGCATTCGATCGACGAATTGTCAGGACTCACGGAACACCGATAAATTGACGTCCATAAAATCGCGAAAACGGCCGGGGTAACCGACGAACAGGAACCGGTCTATTCAACCAGTTAGATCGCTAGATCGCGAGACGACTGCGGAGAGACAATCGGGACACACGTCCTCGACGGTGCTCGCGACACGCGATAACGATTGATCGATCGGGGGGTCGACGAGGGGAGGGGCGACGGCGGCTGGCCGCCTAATTTACCGGGGGGACATGGTTAATGCACGCGATCATCAGCGAAAAGGATTAACCAAATTGCTCGAAATGGGAAATTTCAATTGTCGAACGACTCGCCGGGCAGAAACGGGCAATTATGCGCGCCGCGACGGGACGCGCGTCGCGCCGCCGGTCGCTCTCGAAACACTCGTCGCAATAACAGAATAGCGTAATCAATTGCACAGCCTCGGGCCCGGACGGCCCGGACGGCTCGAATTACATCGCCTCGGTTACATCAATCATTAACTCGTTTATCGTGTAACCGGGCTAGTTAGTCACGATCGTAAAGCAACCCTATTGAAAGTATAATGTTGCCGGTCTGGGAGTTAGGTAGCGAACACAGAGAAACGCGGAGAGAAAGAGATGGATAGAGATAGCGGAGAGAGGAAGAGGGGCGTTTACAAGCGTCGAGAGGTACGAACGTATTGGTCCGAGCAATCTAGCATCTAGGAACAACTTCTTTCCGGGCTGGCCGCGGCCGCGGCCGCACGCTCTGTCATCCATATTCCAGTTATTTGCGCACGTGCACCGGTCTCTCTATGGCCGCTATTTATGCGTCTCCGCGGGGATGACGGCGCTAGCATGAGCGCCTAGCTAGCTATAGCATGAGCGCGAGCGCAAGCGTGATCGCCGTACGCGCGATGGTTACCTACTTAAGTCAGATATTATCGGCAGAGGAGGCAATTCGATTGCGTGTACCGAAGCATGGTGCAGCGCTGATATAGAACTACTAAACAGGTCGTAGATCAGCTCGGTTAGTTATAACCGCTGCCACCGCTGCTGGCCGTGCCCTATCCCGCACCCCTCCGCACACCCCATCCTCCACACACCCCCCTGCAACCCCTTGCACCCCCGGGCCGGACGCTGAACCAATTCCCACCGGTGTTCTGGATCATTTGGCGGCCCGCGGCCGTGAGATGCGCGCATGCACCGGCCAACCACGCGCTATCGCGATCCCGTAACTCCGTGTAATTCGATCGGGTCTAGGATTTTTAGAAAAATCGCCCGACCAACGATCCGACGGTTTTTTTTTTTTGCTGACGATCAATGAAATCTGTTTGACAGGTGAAACGGAAAAGCGGGCAGATTCGTGGTTGATTTGATCGATGGTCGGTAATTTTGATGATGAATGGAACAGTCGTCAATTCCCATGACAGCACGTTTGTAATTTTAATAATTGGGAAACAAATTATCTGAAATCAGTCACTTGTCCGGCAGTAGTTAATCCGTCAAAGTAGAGGCTGTATTAAAAATTATCTTAGCAAGTTCACTGCTAGACTTCGACCCAAAAATTTTGTCGACGAGATCGAGACTAGATTAATTTTTACCATCGGAATGATCCCCTTAATCCTCTAGCAGTCTACAAGTCCTAGGAAAAATGGCTTCATTCGTATAGCCGATCCCACTTACATTGATATTAATACATATAAAATGACAAAGACGATGTAAAGATCTTAAAGAAGTGCAAATGAGTTACAAATGAAGTTAGAACACAGGTTCCCTAGTAATTCAAATTTAAAAATTGTTTCTTGGATCGCAGACGACATGCGAACGTCGACATTGTCGGTGGCGATAAATCAGGATCGAAATCTCATATTCTAGACGACGACGGGTGGTTCGCCGATCGGTCCCGCTCGTTCTTCTTTCGTCTGTCTCGAGGTTCGATGAATTGATAATTCAAAGGGGTGGGTGGCGCCGAAGGGGGTGGGTCGGCGACACGTTATTGGTTCGCGGCGATGGTGAACGCCGTGAAAATCTGCAGACCCGGTGACTTACGACACATTGCCGGTGACTGGTTATTAGATTATTGGTCGTATCGACAGCTCGTGCGTTGCCTGCCGATACAGGGTCGGTGGAGAAGGCGGTACGAGGGGGTTGTAGGGGGTTTGTAGGAGAAGGGGATGAGTTCGAGGGTGGTTAGCCAGGGGTACGGTGATGGTGTCGCTGGTTGTGGGTCGCGGCACGGACCACGCACGCAAATATAGACGGGTCCGTGGTGTACGGCAACGGAACGGGGATGGCAGAGGGTTTGTAGGAGAGGGTAGTGCAGGGGTGGTACAGAGAGAGAGAGAGAGAGATAGAGAGAGACAGATAGAGAGAGAGAGAGGCGGTGGGACAAAATGGGGAGACCGTGATAACGATAACGTACGATCGGCATTAGCTGGCGGCTTGCTGTGGCTGATGGATGCGCTAATTATCAGCAAGCAGGAGTTACAGTGTTTCGCGTACCCGTCCGTGCTCGCGCGATGACTATGCGTTTCCGATAGAGACCATCGTGAAAAAAGAGATTACGCGTGCCGCGCGATGGCAACGAGCACGTCGGGGGGCCGACGGAAAAAAGCACCGAGAAAAATAGAAATGAGAGAGACACAGAGAGGTAGAGAGAAAGCAAGAGGGAGAGAGGAACGCGAAATTCGAAATCGAACCGGGCCATTTTCGATGGCCGCGTTCCGAAATTCGAACGAGCCAATTTGCAAGCGGGCCGATGCTTCCGCGCGCATTCCACCGGCAAATCCCGAGGCCCGATGAAACCTTATTGCATAATTTCGGGAATCCTCTCGCAGTTTTATCTCCCGGAAATGAGACTAAAAAAAGGTACGCAACGAAAACGGTGAAACTTTTGTGAAAATTCCGTGGACCGAACAATTGCCGAACGAATGTCGAGTAGCCGGGATTGGTATCGTTCTACGCAATACTGAGCAATCTTCGTTTCCCTTACGTTCAATTGGGAAGACCGGAAGGGTACCGTAGCTCGTCGCCCATCCACGGCACACCCATACGTATCCCGGGAACCGCAAGCTGCGGTCTAAGCCCTAGATGCATCTACGTAGCATAATCTACGATAGCGGGCAGCGCGTATACACCACGATCGGTCGAGATCCGGTGCCCCGTAATGAACATGGCGCTTGTTTATTTAATGGGAAATTCGGTGGCGCCATAAAGCTCGAAGAAGGGGGTGAAACCTATTAAATTTATGTTTTCGGTTTACCCGCTCTGACGGATCGCAATGCCCGCACGCGTCGACCTCTCTGGCCACCCCTTTTGCCACCCCCGCCCGTCGTGGTTCAACCACCCCCTGAAAACCACCCCCCTCTCTGACTCGTACCGCCATTCCCACCGAGTACTCCGCTCTCGTTTCATCCCCCTGGTCTATACTCTGTCCTGTATCCTCCTCCGAAAACGCCACACTGTTACTCGTTCATCCCTCTCTCTCTCACACGATTCTCCACCCCCGTAGCCCCATCCTATACTCCCCCCGGTGTCCAAACGATCCACGGCCCGGTGTGTGTTTGTGTTTACCCTATTGGTAGTCCAGTGTAATCCAAACGGAGATATATATTCCCGGTGCCCAGGGGGTTCGGCCAGGGTTCCGTGAACCACGTTGCGGCGCCCATCGTGACGGACAGCGCCGCGTCAGCGCGTAAAGCATCATCGCGTTTCTGCGGCTTGCGACCGCTCGCTCGCTCCGCCGTACGTTTCGCTGGTCACAATGGGCCAAGGATCTAAAATTGCGCCGATGGACACGCACACCCGAATATCGACGATCTGCCGGAAACCCCGCGCCGGGTGATGGCTTTACGACCATCCCCGAAGATCGAAAATTATACACTCTTTTGGACACCTCGACGCCCCCGCGATTTTATGGCCGCAAATCGAGCCAGGTCGATTTAGCGACTGGCGACGATTGTTTGTTCTCTGGTAACAAAGATGTTCTGTTTCTTATTAAAGACAGTTCTTTTTGGTCTAGATCTAGGTCTAGGTCTAGGTACAAGGTTAAGTTGTATTTTTAATGCTGAAACTGAGTAATAATAAGAGAGACTCAATTTTCGAATAATTAGTATGAACTACAAAACTGAAGAACAGATCAGACTAACTTCAGAGAATACATTTTTTGGAGCATTTTAATGAACTTTTGAGTGCATTATCCAGAGTAGAATCGTCAGAATACGAACATCATCGTGATACAAGCGTTATCGGTATCCCTTGACAATTTCTCTCGGAAATAAAGAAGTCCATGGGAATAATTCGCGGAATGATTTAAAATTCGCTGCCGGGTCCAATGTCGATGAATCATCGGATAGTAGGAACTTTCCTCCGGAAGTCGAGAAAAACGAAAAAGTAAAATCGCCTGGAAGTTTCGAAACCGTTATCGCGGCGTTCTGCGACAGTAAGGATATATCTCCGTTTCGAGAAAGTTTCTCTTTCAACCGCCCCGGGGAGCCTAACCGCCCCCTCCACGAACCACCCCGGAGGAATCTGGTGCAGGAAAAACGACCATCCTGCAACTTTATCCCTTTTGAATCCCTCTAATTACCAAATTTTCCTCGCCCTTAATTTAGTGTTATAATTGCTTCCTACCCCTTGCAAGGGGTTGCTGCTCTGGCTGGGTGCTTCAGCTTCTCCCGTGATACCAGCCACCCTCGTTTCGCCATTCCTTACATCCGATCCCTTCTCTGAAATATCCTTACATACCTAAACCCTCCTTCTTCGCTATACTATACTCTTCTTCTCTTTCTCTCTCTCTTTCTCTCTCTCTCTCTCTCTCTCTCTCTCTCTCTCTCTCTCTCGTTGCGTACCAGCCAGCCCTCTGTCTTTTATCACGGTGTTTCCGAATAGGCCAATAAATTCGTACTCGATGCGCATTTAAATGACTCGGGAACGCCATCGATTCCGATCCTCGTTACCGGTCACGATAATTGGGCATTAACCGACGATTCCTCAGTCTACCAACCACCCCTGACACGATGATGGCGACGTCTGATGCAAAAACTTCGGCTCAATTAAAATTTATCGCGGCTCGCCCTTAAGAATGGGGGTGGCTCACGTTCTAGGAGCTTTTTGCGCATCTGGGGTGGCTGGACAGATCATTAATCTCTGCGCAAAATTATCCTGAAGTATCTCAGGAAAAAGACATTAAGAAGAAATTAAATTAATAAAATCCAAATATACCTGAATTGCATATGGAATTATTTTCGTAGCGATGCTATAAAAGTGTCCGTATACTCGGACATAGTTCGAACGTTTATAAGTAACTATGATTGAATCTGGAAGATACGGTTTGCTATTCCCAGACGAAGAATGATGAAGATGCTGAATGCTAGGAATAATAGGTTTCGATCATCGGATTTTCTAATTATAATTTCCGGTGTAGGTCAGAGGTGCACACGAGCGAGAGTAACGCGAATTGACGTTGCACGTGCAACGCGTGCCACTCTGTTTGCCACGCAGTCACGTTTGCGAGCGTTTATGTTTGTGCAACGCAGCGCTCGCGTATACACTGCACCACGTAAGCCCGAATGGATTTTTGTGTCACCGAATACGCTGCAATAATAAAGCGATAATTCCTCTCTGTCGCGAAGGGGATACGATCCTCGGGATCTATTTTCGCAGAGCGGCACTAAATTTAGACACTTATTTGGCCGTACTTTTTCACCTATCCGCTGCGGTTATGGCTCTCGGTTCCCTCACGACGTAAGCAAGAGGCAGCGTACAATAAAAAATACGTAGATAGAAAATGCTTAAAAAAAAAAACAAATTTAATGTTAGTTCAACTTTGTTGTGAACAAAATTTTTTTAGACAAATTACACTTATTCCATTGTCTATAGACCGACAGAAACGTTTGAAACTCCTGGAAATCATTTACAATTCGCCAGAATAATGTTCCAGACTATTCGAGGGTTGAAGGAGACAGTTTATTTAAGATTCTCCAAGTAAAAATGTCTCGAGCGGGGAAACTTGGGGCCATTTGCGATTCAGGCGTTCCAAGGGGTAGTTCCATCAAGGCGAGCCTAATAGCCGAAGATGGCGGCGGCCATAACTCGCAAGTTTTCCTCGTAGCGCGAAGCTGACGCACAAAGGAGACAATAAGTCCGGCGACCGAGAAACGCGTGAGACATAAAAGGCTGCGACGTCGTCGAGTGCGTTCTCGCAGAGTCAATATAATTTTGGCACAGCACTCGGATGTCGGCGGACGTCCCCATGTATACATTCGCCCGACATCCGGGGGTGGGGTGGTTTGGGGGCGGTTTTACATCCTAGGAAACGACGAGACGGGATTCGACGTAATAACGCGCGGATCTGTCGCGTTATGCGCAGGCTAGAACCGTTCCAGCATATAAAACTCAGTTTACTTTCGGTTACATGGGAGGTTTGTGTGCAGGAAACTCGGCGCATATCGCGAAACAGTCGTTGAACGTCCCCCGGCCCCTTCGAATCGGCCATTTTCTTTCGCCGCTGCTAATATATCGAGCCGCGGCGAAGTCTACGAGCCTAACTTCGAGGTCTACGCAAAAATGTGTCCCGGGAACCACGGAGACTTAGTCGTTCTCTGTAATAACGACCGCGAGATAGCTTGTCCGGCGGTGAAATGGCGCACAAATAAACGTCAGATAAATCACCGTGCCCGATGGGAAAAGTCCCAACGACGCCGGAAGATATTCCGCCATTGTGTTCCGCCTCGAACGGTGTCGATCCGCTTTCTACACGGCTTCCAGGGCCTAGGAGCATTGTGTACGCCGACTAGCCTAACGCGGGACACTGTTCGGTCGCTCTAAACACGCTGCGATTCGAGATTCAACCGCGATTCGATGAAAAAGAACGATATTTCCGGTACAAAACCCATTTAAGGCGCTATTACCACGATCGGAATGATCGCTGGACGATCGATCTGGGTGGCTGGAAATGAAATGACGATCTTGGTAATTTTTTATGTCACTTGGAATTGATCTGGGTTTTGTGGTTAATTGGATGTTACGGACGATTTACCTGCTGGCATCTACTTCTTTTCACAGTGAAAATGGCAAGATTGAATTTATTCAGATTTTTCGCGTGATTTATAGTGCGATGTATGTTTGAATAAAAAAATTAAACACATTAATAAAGACGTTCCATCAATGAAGTACGAATGGACGATATTAGTAAATCTTTTGACAAAGGTTGGAGATTGTAAAATGAACTTCTACGATAAATCGTGAGACTGTACAACAAACCGTGCATTAAACACACGATCGTATAGCTAGATGAACTATTAGATGAACTTTCAACGCAAACAGCGCACGTGTTTGCCACAGTACATTAACTTGAACAACACCATCGATGAGATTCGACCTGGACCATCAACTCCTAAATCCTAGAACAATGTAACTAGTTTCTATGACTTTATTACCCACGATGAAACTTGATGCAGCCGCCGCAAAAACAAAACCAAACGGTACCAAAAAGAAGCAATGTTCGTTTACATAAAAAGCCGCACGGATTCCGGCATTGAACGAATCATTGTTAGACCAAGGGACGTCCGCGGACCTTGATAATCCACTTGGAGGATCGCGACGCCATGAATGCGCGTCGCATGAATAGAGGGCCGCAATGATCGAGCCGCTAACGACTCCGAAAGCGATACTCGAGCTTTTTATAAGGACTGTCGTCTCGAAGCGAACTTGTTTGGCGTCAAGGAAAAGACTGGCTGTTTCTCGCGGGACGAAAGAAGCCGCTCGCAATAGCGTCGCGAGCGAAAAAGAGGACTGTTCTCGCCGGTAAGAAAAAGGTCCGCGACAGCGGCAAGTTTCCTCGCGGCGATGTTTTACTCGACCGCGTGAGTTAAGGCTTCTCGCATCTCCACCGGCACGAAGATATACCCAAGTAAGTGGCGGGCGTTAGACTCTATGGTAGGAGTGTATAAAGGGCCCTGCCCAGTCACCGCAAACTCTCCTATTCCCATCCCCCTTTTGCTACCTCCTGCCGCTGCCTCTTCCTTTGCCTCTGCCTCTTGCCTACCGCATACCGGCTAGGAAAGGGTTCGTAAAAGTTGGGGACGCCCGGGATATTTACGCGTCACCGTAAACTGTACGCGTCTTCTTACTTACCCTAGGATACACTGCCGCCTCCGGTTAGATACAAGCCCCGCACACACCCGAGATTATTATCCCGCTATCAAATGGCACTGCTATTCTCCTCGTCGCGTCGCCCGGAACTTGGAAGAGCACGCGCCGATTCGAAATGTCGCGAATTCTCTCCGGATTCGCCGATCGATACATGCACCACCTTTTTATTTATAGAGGATGCATTTACTGCAACTTTAATTGCGTGAGAGTCCACGGTATGCAAGTCGCGGAGCAAGAAGTGTGAAGTATAGAGAAATTTCTTGTGCAGAGGAACTTCCTGTTTTAATTGGAACTTGACACATTCCGACAGAGTCGACCAGTTTTTTTGCGCGATTCCTGCTAGTTTACATTGATTCAGGAAAATCATTATTCCGCAACTTTTTAACGAGCGAGCTGTAGATTGAAGAAGCTCAATTTCCTTTCAAGTAATCATTTCAGAAGTTTTTGCATTAGATTCTAAAAATCTGTGGAATAAAATTTCTTCGACCAATTTATTGAGAAATTCTCAACTGCGGATCTCTTCGGTTCTAAAACGACAATAGGAAAATTGTCGGTGTTAAGATGAAGAGCAAAGGCTCCGACGTTTGTTACGAAAATGAATACAATCCATCGTCGGAGGACAACGATCACAATACAAGGAATGCAGTTCTAAATCTCGAGAGGAGAACGCACCCCTTTGAAGATCGCATTCGCGAGGCAGTTTCGCCCCTTGGCAAGACAGATCGTCGTCGGAACAGAACAATTAAGGTGGACGTATTTTTTCGGCGGGACGTCAAACGCGTTTCCGCTTAATTTACTCGGGCCGGCACGCGAAACAATGTGACCGTTTGGCCGGGATAATTACGTAGCCACCCTCCTATCGTTCTCCGAAGGAAAAGGGTTGCGCGCTCTCTCGGCTGTAATCCTTGAGAGGAAACGGTCCCGTGTCTCCTAGCGGAGGGTAAGGACGCGACTGGAATTTACGATACATAAATATCCGGGACGTAGCTAACTTTCGGAAGATCCTTCCGGTGGCAGGGGGTTAAAAATACGGATCGGTAGAATGGCGGTGTCGCATTCGGAATAAGTAACGGTGCACGGTCGAGCGTAGGTGTACGGTTCGCGTGTTCGTGTACCCATGTATTCGTGTCTGTCTCCCTCTGTGTACTTACACGTATGCGTGTGAATCACGTAGAAAATAGACAAAACACCGTCCTATAAATACGTGCCGCGCGGGGCCCGAGCACCGTCGAATACGCCGATGAAATTCAGCAGACGCTGGTTAAATACAGGCCGATTCGAAAATATACCAATAAATTTCCTAGGTTCGGGATAGCAAGGGTAAAGGTGTTAGTAAACACGTATCGCGCGTGGAACTCGCCGCGGATGACGAATGGATAGAAAGTCGTGGAACTCGATTCGAATAACGGAGGCCCGGAAAGGTTGCGCACTGACCTATTCGAACTCCGTTCCCATTTAGCGTCCCATTTTTTCACGTCACCCTCTACAGAACTTCGCTCTCTCTCTCTCTCTCTCTCTCTCTCTCTCTCTCTCTCTCTCAATCTCTCTCTCTCTCTCTCTCTCTCTCTCTCTTTCTAAATGTCCGACGGGATCGTTTTGAAGCTATCCCGTCTCCATGTGACATTTCTCGGAAATGTTAGGCTTTTTTGGTTTTGCTGGAAATCGACCGCGAGGGAATAGCCGGCGACGGACCTGGCGCGGACAGGTATAAAAGCAGCGTACCATTATAGGCAACTGCCATTTTCGAATATTAGCCACTCCGGCAGAAGGAATTCGTCGACGGCCTAGATAACTCAATTAGGTTAGGTCGGAACGGCTGAGAGGAAACAGCCTGGTGTCTCGAATCCGGTTCGATTCTTTCTTTCGACACCGTAAAACGTCTCTTGCTTGCTCGATCGGCCTGTTCGGGATCTTTAACGATCACTGCGGGCAGTCTCATTAGACGTTGTCATTGCACGTTTAAGTCACGTACTCGGGTTTGCTCGGCGGGGCCGAAAAAGTAACGAGGGTCGGTCGACTTGGCGGAAGCGAGCCAGCTGAAAAATCGGCCATTTTATGTGTAAAGAATCTTAAAGATCTTACTGTATTATTTTCAACTAGTTCGAATGATTGGAGAAGGAAATAAACGGCTATGTAACTCCTGTACCCTACAACGAATGCAGACAATTTTCCATAAAAATCCGCAGCCTAACCATCGTCTGAATTGCGAAGAGGAAGAAGAAATAGGAATGGAGGATCGTGCAGAGACTCGAGTACTTCAACCGTGCTATCAAACGCATTCGAATAGACAGAGAAAGATCTCCGGGCGAGCTATCTCGCCAATTCCAGACAGTCGTGGTCGTTTTTTCCCCTGTTCGGTCCGATGGAATTTCGAACGGGCGCGTCACGGTAGAAAGAGAGCAACAGCTGGCGCGATACGTATCGAAAGTTCCGGGAATATCGAACGGCGATCTTAAAAATAAAGCCACGCTATTTCCGATAGTGTCGCGCGCTGAGCAGATTGTGTTTCGATCAAACGACAGCTCCCTCTCTCTTTCTCTCTGCAGAGTTGCAGAGTGTACACTGTACACAGCAGCTTTCTGGCCGCGCCGAATTTAGGAAGCCCCTGGTTTTGCCGTTTCGCGTCTGCTCTCTGTCTACCCGAGAGTCCGTTCGTCAGCGTCCTCTTAAAAATACACACATACACAGAGAGAGAGAGATACATGCATATACAGAGACGAGAGTCCATCGCATGGCAGACCGTTCTTTCGGCCTGGGAAACGTGAAGCTCGTTCGTTCGTTTGTTCGTTCGTGCATCTAGAGGGAGGGTTTAATTCCCTTGAAGCATTGTCCACGTTAGCTACCATTACACTCGCACGGCCGTGCAATTAGCAATGTAAATGCCGGTTAGTTAGTTAGCGTGTTCGTAAAGCAAACGAAGGTGGGCACTGGGACTAGATAACGGACCTCCCAGGCGAGTGATCATCTCAATTAACCTTTGATAACGATACGGCGATCAATTGCTTTTTGCATACCGATCGTTGCTGCTGCTTTTCCGCCCCCTGTTACTCGGACGCCGTCTTTCCTCGATCGTTTGTGTCTTTTCCGCTATTAGTTAACGTTTCCTTGGACCTCCGCTTGGAGAATATTTAATGAGACACGGTTTAACTTGGTACGTCGATGAATATTGAAATTTCTGGGTTGGAGTCGTGAGAAACGCTTTTAGACTGACAGGCTGTGGCAGAATGAAGAATCTTTTGATTCTTATTGCTTGAACATTTTCGTACATACCTTATTATTATTAGTTTTCGTTGTTTTCGTGTACTGAATAGTTTGAGCTGTTCATTCAGTGCCGCTAAATTCGATGAAATTAGTAGATTAGGAAATGGAAGAAGTATGTTCTCAACGTTGCAATATTTTTTTCAATGTCTGCTTAGTGAATTAATAGAAAAAATTATGATACATCCTACAACGATGCCACAACAAATTATAATGCTATGAAATTGTTTTCGTAATGATTCGACAGCATCTAATCCCTACCTATCGTACAATTAACAAAAAAAGACTTCTTTTCGAGAGTTCGAGAAACGCAAAAACGTCTCTCTGTGTCCCATCGAAGATTGAATGGAGCGACATCTTATCATATCCAAAAATCCTATTTATAACAGAAGAGTATACCTTAAAAATCGGCTCATCGTAGTCGAGGATAGCGTGGCCATCGTGCGGTAACGAGCCATGGTCGGTAATCGTCGCGGCGAGCCCGATGACGACCGTTGAACCTTACTAATGGAACGGTCGCGCGATAGTCGATCACCACCACTTAACATGTACGGGTATAAATCTCGTGTAGAAGGCGAGCCTCGGCGAAACAAGCCACCTAACGAAGCGCCGTGTCGATTCCTCGCGTGGCAAGGCGCGACTACCTCTCCTCTCTCACCTCTCGAATTCCAACGGTTCAGTTCTCTCGGTTCAGTTCGGTTAGGTTCCGTTCCGTACGCGGGTACACATTTTGATCCGTCCTACCGCCGCGGATATCATCTTTTTCGGGGGCCACGGGTCCACGGTGGAACACAGCCCATACTCCGAGGAGCCATACTGAACCGCCGGTTATGGCCGCAAGGGTGTTTCCCACGGGCAAAGGACCTGCCCCTTGTCCCAAATTTCGCTGCCACTCACCTAGCGCGACGACCATCATGGCCACGGGAACCCCTACTTTCTCCTAGCCCGATGCATCTGTTCCCTTTCATACTTCTACGGGCTGCAGGAGACTTGGATACACTATGGGGACACTAGGGGTGCGAAGAGGGGGTAGAAGACGCAACTGGTTTTCAAACTCGATCCCCATCTCTGTTCACAGCATTTCGTTGGATAAAACGGCGAAGAAAAATTCGGGAGACCTTCTTTTGACAATATTTTTGTACGATCGTTGCGCGTCTAGTTAATGATAATTAGACTGCGGATCTTTTTGCAAAATAGCGTGTTTAGTTGCTGTGAAAATTATTTCCATGCGCGAAATGGTACTTTTTAATAGTCCTCTCAGAGTCACCATTGGAATGCAAAAAAGTTAAATACGTTCTAATTGGATTCTCAAATGCATTCATTAAAACAAAGTGGAAAAACAAAGTTGTATAGTATGATACAAGAACGTACAAATAGGTGGCAGTTTTAGCTGCGTCCACTTTCCCCTGTTATTTGTAATCGTGAAAGGGGGATGAATCTCTTGAATAAAAGTCGAAATGAAATTTGTTCAAGCCGCTTGCTGTTTTTTATTATTTTTTGCTGGATTTATGAAGGGCCGCGATAGTTAGATACGAACAGGAATGATTAATCTTCCTTATCCGTACGAATTTGCTTTATTTGACGAAGTTATTTACATACACCGGGTTGTAAATAATCTGCATATATTTGTTCGCGAGCTGTTACGTTTTGTCAACGTGGCGTCAATATTTCAAAATCCCGTAGCGAAATCCACACGGCTGAACTTCGGTCGAACGTAACACCCGGGCTCTATCGATTTTTCGAAGTCATCCGAAAACGAAGCTTCAGATAACAAAAAGAGTCGAGAGCCAATAGCTGCGCGCGGTGCCGGCTGAATAATGATTGTGCTTTTTTTATTTATGGCTACGAATTCGTCAGTGGACAACGGCGAGGCGATAAGATCGACGCGATCGATGTTCTACGCGGAACAGAATCAAAACAGCAAAAAAAAAAAGAAAAAGAGAGAAACAAGAAGAAAAAGGACAGCGTCAACTTCGATAGAATTTCGCCCGAAAACATTAAACTGAAAACCATTCGAATATTCCCCACGTAATTAAACTTCGCGGGAAAATAAAAAACGAAAAAAAAAGTGTGGTAAATTGCGAAGTATTTCACGAACGGAACAGCGTTTCGTTTGTAAATAGTTGCAAAAGGACGCGCGCGCGGCGCCAGTTTATTTTTATTTCTGAATAAACAACCGCGAAAAAAAAGCATAGCGGAGTAATTTTATCTCGCGCGAAATGAGCGTCAAACGGGTCGTATAACGTTCTGGCGAATTCCCGCGCGTTTCGCATCGAGCACATTAAATCTTCCGGGCGGGACGGCCCGCAAAAATGAAAATTAAGCGATCCCCGATTGTTTGCACGGTCCGGAGGCAGCCATCGCGCATCGCGACCTTTCGTTTCTTTTCGCTCTTTGTTCTCTCGTCCTGTTGTACGAACGGGACCGACGTTACCGACCGAGAGAGAACAGAGCACGATCGGGTTCGGGGAACCTCGGGACGATGGCGCTCGCATCTTTATGCCACACCCGAGACGCTTAGGGGACGTTAGAGGGTCCTTTACGACTGACAACCAGGCGGCCACGTGCCGTTGATTTCCCGGACTCGGTCGCAGCATGGCTCGTTTACCCAATTCCGGCCGAACCGGAAACGGCTCGATAAAATCTAAAACGACGCAGAACCTGTACTTTAACGAGCACGTTTCTGCGGCCTCGTTGACGGCACCCGTCACTCCGAACGATTCGGGGACCCGAAGACAATGCGACGTGCAGCCACTTTGCATCGCATTCCTCGATAGAGGATGCAATAAATATCCTCCTTTCATCCACTTAAAATTTTCGGTTTTTTACTGGCTTCTAGGCCCTTATGTTCGTAATTGGGTGACCGACTTACAAGTTTCGGAATTTAGTAGTGTCCTTCATCCTCGCGCTTATAATTGGGTACCTGACCTAGGAATTTCATTTTTCAGTATTTTGATACTCTGGGTCTAAATAGATCAAGGCATCTCAACGTTTGAAAGACTGTTGAATCATCGTCTATAACTAAAGCGTGTATTCTACATTATCATACAAAAGAAATACGATCAGAATGAATAACATCCGCATCTCCATTACAAAAAGCAGCAGAGTGGACCAAGGAGCGCATCAATTATTAAGAGAAACTAAATCTAAAATTTAAGTAGACACACTTACAACTTAAAAATCCTACTCGGAAAAAGAGCCGCAGACAAACCGACTAATGAAACAGCTCATAATTTCGCGAATAAACTTTCTGCATCAAGAGCCGCGAAAAAGGCAGCCAATAACCTTTTAAACCGGAGCCCTTTAAAAGTCGTTTGCGGCGAAGGTTGCGCGATTAACTCTCGATCGCAATAAACAGAGCGGCGAGGAACCTGAGGAGAGGCCGTGGCAGTCTTTAAGGTTCCAGAAATCACGAGTGAACGAGGGGAGAGAATAAGATCGAGAGATCGGGACAGGGAACGGCCTTTGCTCTTCCGGCGGAACGATCGTCACGGAGCGGGCCGTGTTCTCTCTTGCTTAAGCTCGGGTTGTGGTAGAGCGAGAGAGTGAGAGAGGGAGAGAGAGAGAGGAGTAGCGAAAGATTCGCCGGGGAATGTCTTCCGGTCGTTGATTACGGGCAGGTTGACAGGGTCCCGTAACAAACGTTGTTACGGGGCATTTCGTAGCCGGGCGCGCGAGTGGCTGCCGATAACAAACTGCTAGTCCCGGTGTGGCGGCAACGGCCCACCACCTTGCGACGAAATTAGGCTGTCCGTAAAATGTAATATTATTTTTAGTTGGCTGCCCTTCCCTGTTCACCGGCGGCAGTAACCATAACTTTCGGCGGGCCCGCGTGCCGTGACGCCAGCTATCCCGCTCGGCCGGTGCCGGTGCCTCTCGCACGCATACCGTACCTGATCCGTACCCGATCCGTACCCGATTCGGACGCGAACACTAATTCTCTCCTCTATCCACCCACATTCACGCTCTCTACACCCTCGCCCCTCTACTGCCTCGTCTCTCCTTCATCAATCCCTTCTTCGACCCCCGAATCTCTCCTTCCCTCCTCTTCTCGACCCTTTGCTTTTCGTCTCTCTTTAGATTCGCTCTCTAAGACCCTCCGAAGCTCTTTTCCTTTCTTCTTCTTTTCATACCGTTACTGCATACATGTATAGCATGGAAAATACTGTACATACAAAAACTCGAATACAATACTATTTGGCACAGTAAGTCGTTTTAACCAGAATCCACTGTAAGTAATAAAATGTAAAACAATAATATAAATGTTAAAGTAAAACAATTTCTGGGAAAAAACTCAGGATCCAGGAATTGTTGCGATTTGTATCTGCTGATACAATGTATCAAAAAATGACGATCGACGTTCGCCCCGAAATTCAGTTCGACGGAAGAGTCGGTATCGGAAGGACATACCTGGTTTAGTTTCTATTGCTGTTTTTAATAAAGTTTAAGTTGTTTGAAAGGGACTTATTTCACTAGGCTGTCTTTTGATTAGAAAGGAACTCCAGTCCTATCATATCCTTCAACAATAAATAATAATAAATAAACAAATAAAACGTGTAATATAATCAAGCAACGTGGCCAACGGCATTCGGGTGTTCAACGTTCAAAAATTAGTCGACGTACAATATGTTGAAATCCTTGCTCTAAGGTCTTCGGATCCTCTTCGCGGTAAAACCACCAGTCTCTCCGTTCGTTCTCGTACGCGTCCCTCAAGGCTGAATCGAATTTCTATCAGACTATTCACGATCGAGATCCAAGGTCCTCGCCCCCGATCCTGACCACACTCACGTCTAACTACCGGTTCGAATAATACCCACTGTCGATTTCATTCGATCCCCCCTACCTCCGGTAAGGTACCACCTACCTCGTGTGCCTCGCCAGAGCGTCGACCATGATCGTCTACGTCGCCGACAAACGCTGCATGAATCGATTGTTGTTGCCTTAGACCGGGGGGTCGCGTGTGTCTAATTGCGTTAACCCGACGATTCTTGCTTGCGGCGACGCGATACTTTCAGTGCCTAGCAGACCGTTTTCCTGACGGCGACGATGCCACACACGAGTTTCAATAATTTGCGACTGGAAAGGAGAAGTTCGACTGGGAAAGGCTCGCTCTGTTTGCGAGAAAGGATTAGGAAATGGCTGTTTCCAATGTTTCACTGTAAGCCACTTACCCATTTTTCTCATGAACGAATCAGTAGGTGATACACGAAACAGTGAAAACATCAGAAGAATTAACGAATACTGTTAATTTTTTATTTTATTAGAATCATTAGGCGAGAAGAAATATATTTTTATTAAATTTCAGTGTCATATAATCGATGCGGACAATTAAATTTTTCTACACAATAATAAAGCATCTTCGAACAACAACGTCTGTATGAAACATTAAAAAACGTTCATTCATCACAATAAAAAAAAAAACAACTTGTTCCATACCTCCAGTCATCACCGCCGGCATAAGGATCATAAATGGCGCAATATTCAAAATTCTACATCCCGTACAGGGACCGGTCGCAAACATAACGCGAATCAAATGAGCCGAGCCCTCCAGAGGAAACAAATCAAGGAAGGGGTGGTTGATGTAGTACAGCTTGAACCAGCAAAGGGTCGCCGATCCTCCAGTCCTTGACCTTCCGCGGTTTTCACGGAATATAAAGCTCGCGGATCATTTTAGCGAGCTGTTCTATCCTCTTTTCCCCGGCAGTCTCTGTCACGCAATTAACGTATACGCGGTTGCAACCGGTCCCTTCGCAGCGGAGCTACGATAAATCGCGGCCCGTGCTCGCGGGCTCCGGGGAGATTTAAAAACATTCGCGCCCCCGATAGAGAACGCGTGTTTCGCGACGCTCGCGAATTCTCGATACGCTCCAGACTATCGCGCCGGAAAGGCCGTTGATCGCCATCAATTATCGCGCTGTTGATTTTTGCTCCCGTTCTCTCGGCAGCGAGACCCGAGCATTTCGACAGCATAATCCTGCGTAGGAACGATAATGATAACACGGTTGGTACGTGTTAGCTGTGCCCCCGATACCCGATTTCATAGTACATGCGAAATTTTTTAAATCGAAGCCCATAAGCGGAGTGCAATTGCTCGGAATCGTGCCGGCTTGTAAAATATTTGCAATTTCTAGAGAATTTTTAACTTGTCTAATTAGAGTGCAGATGAATATCGAGTAGATGAATACCACTTCGAAGTGATATTTTGCGACTTCGAATGGAACAAAGTTGTAATTATGATTTGATTACTACCCGTATAAATCGTTAGTGTTCTTTTTCGCACGTTGCTTGAAATGTCAACGTTTTGTTTCTGTTGCGGGCAGAACGTCGTTGCTCTCGCGATTAACATTTTAGTTAACAATGCACGCCGCCTACTTCTTACAATGTATTCAATTTTAACCAGCAAAATGATACGGTACGGCGCACAGCGATTACCACTCGTTTTCGTCGTGTTTTGCGAACAGCTTTTGCAGTTCGAAAAATTCCGATCGCCATTTCGACACGATCTTACCCGTACTTATAGCGAAAACTTTCAATCGATCTCTCAGTCGAGAGGGTATAATCAATCCGTTCTTCCCATCCATCGCCTTCCACCGAGTTATCCACGATTTGCATACAACATAACGCATCTGCGGTGAACGATCTGTTCTGGCGGAAAGTGATTTCAACGATGTAGGTAAAAATAAGTCAGGAAATCGAAAATTACAAATCCTTCAGTCCGGGGAATCAATTATATTCTGTAATTGAATATCTTTGCATGAGATTATGGTTCTAGTTTCGTTAATGGGAAACACCAATTAACTTTGTATTGCTTTTACGCAGATTCAGCGGGCAGATAGGGACTAATGGGCAATTTAATTTTTCCTTGCTGCAACCGAACTGCACGTTGTGAAAAAACTAGAGCATTAGTCGATGCATCAAGCGAGCAAATCTTGGCTGGTTTTTGTGCTAAAGAAAATTCGTTGTGGTCAAGCTGAAGTTGTTCTCTTAATTTGCTATATTGGACACTCACATTTTCCGGAGCAAACACTGTGTCTCAAACACTATTCAGTCAACTTACGCAATGTGCTGACATTTACAAATAAAAATTTCTTCCAATAAAAATTGAGGGATTTCCTATAGAACTTCGATTTGCGATATTTCTATGAACAGAAATTAATATGACAGTTTTGCTACATTTCTGTGTATCATTAACGACAGCTTTCCAAGGGAAAGGTGTTTGCCCACGGCTGAAATTGAACGCGCAGAGAGGCGATTCCAATATTCCTACGACATCGACCCGCTCCGCGGCCATTCGACGGAAAATGTTCCATAAAACGAGCAGATAGGTGCCCGGGAAAACCAGAATCCGTCGTCTCTCTCTCGCTCTCGCCGCGACAATTAAAGTGATTTACGTAACGGAGACATTTTTCAGTTGCTCGTAAAAGTTTACACCTGTATCGGGATTCAAACGGCGGGAGTTGGGTATCGGAGCCATTAATCCCAGGATCGATTAACGGCGTTTCGTCGGGAATCGACGGCCGTTTGACCCGAGGGTAAACAACGGACGCCAAACATCGCATCGCGACGCCCGTTCGACGACGTTGTTGGTAATAACTTGCCATTACGGGGAACGGATTGCCCGGCCAAGAAAAAGAAGACGAGACACGTGTACCCCGGTTGTGTACCTGGAATCACTTCTCGCCGCTCTCGGCCGCAGACACACGCTCTCTTTCCATCTTTCTCTCTCTTTCTCTGTTGAGTGCGAGGGAGAGAGCAAACGAGCGTTCGTGCAAAAGGGGGCAAACCAAGAGGTTTGCGACGGGGGCGGGCAAGGGGGCAACATGGGGGGAGTGGTACGCGTCGAAGGCGGCCCTATGCACGGCTCGCAAATCATCCGGATGCATCATACCGCAATTACACGGCGAGAGTTCATTTAAATGCAATAAATAATACGCCACTCATTGTATCGTGCCATCTGGCGAGTAGGATGCTCCTCCGCGCACACGTTCCTCCGCATATGCCTACCTGCGACTTTCTTCCAAGCCCTTTGGAACCTACTTTCTGCACGGTTTTAGCGAAATCTTAAAATTTATCGTGCTGAGAATATTCTTGCAATTTTCTTCCAATTTTTAGCAGAACCTAAGCAAATTTTCTACTCTCGATACATTAATCCGTTCGCTATCAGCGTCACGAATAGAGAAAACCAATATTTTTCCACACACACCGAGGATTTTTATTAGCACAAACACGCAACAATAAATTTTGTATTAACACTACTCGGACCTCTCAAGACTCAAACCAGTTCTCTCGCCTCAGGTGCAAGAAACTTGCTGGAAGGAAATTCTTCCAGGCTAAAGATCAAACATCGTCGAAAAACAGTTATGGTATTAAAAGCAGCGCGGAATCGTATCGTCCGACTGTAGGATTGATTCCTCAGGATCGAGGCGGAGGCCTAGTCCTCCTCCTGTCTTCGCGTGGAACGAAAACGCCGGGGTCACGTGACACACGGGAGGAACACGTGTGCATGCATACTATCGCATGTACGTATGTACGCGGCTCGTAGGTACGACCGGTAGGCAGTAACCGAGCGACACGCGATCGCCGCCCGAGCCCTTAGGGTATAAATTATTGCGATTTCTTTTCGAGTAACCCTTGTTTATAAGGGTGCGTCGGCCGATCGACCGGGCCGATATGTCGTGACATCAAAGGGCCTGCCACGCTTCTCTGTCCGCCGGCTTCAACCGGATCTCCTCGGACCACGGGACGAAGGAGAGAGAGACACGTGGTGTCCGTGCACTTCTTGTGCCCGCCAGTTTCAACGTTATATCGTGCCGGGTTCCAGGAATGTGCAAATTCCACGTCTCGAATTATCCTGACGGCGCGGCGCGGTGCGGCGCGCGGCGGCGCGACAGGAACGGTGTGCGAAACGAAGGACGTGGCCACGTGGAACAGGAGACGAGAGGGAAACGAAAACGAGCGAGCGCGGTTCTGGCCGAAACTCTGCAACTTCGAAATATTTCACCCGAGGACGGACGGTTTTCTTTTTTGATGGGACGCCGGGGCCGTGGCCCTTGGATTTATGGGCACATTAAGCCAGTCGAGATTTAGAACGATAAATACGGGGGACAAACTATCGTCGTAACGCACGATCCGCCTAGTACGCGCTCCTCTTCGAGCTGCGCCTGCCCTTAACCCATTGTTCGATTCTTGTTTCCGTTCACCTTTCGACTTCTTCCTGTTTCGTGCTTCATCCTCTCTTTTCTCTCTCTTTCTCTCTCTCTCTCTCTCTCTCTCTCTTCTCTCTCTTCTCTCTCTCTCTCTCGCGCCCATTTACCTTTTTCTTTTTCGACATGTTACACTCGTTTTGTAATTTTGATGCCCTCGCCCGATCGGTCCCCGCGCCCGAAATATTTTGAAGCGGCTCTTCTTCTTTCAACGATCCGCTACATTGTGTTCCGAGGTGTACGCTGTTCCTCTTATTAACACTTCGCTGCTCTGCAACCTGGTTGAGAATAATAGAAATTGAGGACGTCTTGCTCGAGCTCCGGTGTCTGCTTTGAAACATTTTCTGCGATTTTTAGTGGCAGAAATTATCTCCATGGATGTGCTCAGATTTTTTCATCGTATATTTCTTAATTCATTGCATTTCCAGACCCTAATTAAATTCGGTGCAATGAATGTATTAGCATCAAAATTGATTTTTAAATCCAGACAACGTGTTAAACGCCCACGCAAAAGAAGCTCTCAGTGCCAAACACCGCGAACCCTTTTTATCGAAACGAAATTACTAAATGTCAATCGAAAGCATTAATTGCGTGCGCCACAGGCAGGTTTTTCGTCAAACGGCGATCGACATCGAGATACCGCGGTTGGGACTGTCCAGTAATTAGCGAATTCTCGCGATCGGCACGGTAATAAATATTCCACTCACGTGACGTGTCTCATGAAGGAAGAAGAAGCTCGTCGGCGTGGCTGCTGAGCAAACATTAAGATGTTAATGCGATGCGCGCGCAAAAACAACCATTTTTGGAATTTATCCGCGCAAGAAGCGGGCGAGGGTAAATTATGAAGGGAAAGGGATCAGGTTTGAAGCCCGTCGATCAAGATAACGAGATAGAGGGAAAGAGAGAGAGGAAGGGAGAAACAGAGTTCGCGAGCATTGCGTGTCTGTTTAGCCTTATCGCTGACACGTTTCGATACGCAGGACGAGCCTGCGATTCCACGATTTATCTGCAATATTTCTTGAATATAATTGCCCTTATCGTAGCATGAAGCTTGTAAGTGCACCTACGAGTCGTGAGGTAGACGTGTTATGATGAGGAAGGACTTAGGTTAATGAACATTGGCATACAAAGCCGGATTTTATTGTAATTTGCTTTCCTAGATGCGAGGAGACTCATTACTGATTTCCTGTTCATTCGACGAACTTCATAAAAGCCCCACCTATTTATTTTACCGATTTTTTAGTAAAAATTTGCCACTGTAAAGTCGTCTACAATTTTTTCTTTTAAAACGTCGTTCTTAAAATCATATTAAAAAAATCAAATTATTGTTGCAAAAGAAACAAGGTACATACTGGACATGAAATCTGTGTTTAGCTCCGGCTTGCCTCAAGTGATGCAGTCAATTTTTGAAAATGTTCTGCCCTTTTCCCGCAGTCTGACAATATAACTGAGAAATTAGATTGCACTAGTTTAGTATGCCCGAAGCAAGAGAATTTTTCCAGATTTTCGAGTGGAGTAATTGCATAGAGAGGAGTGTGCTCGCTCGGCGCGGAGCGCGTTATAGACGAGCGTTATAGCAATTTAATTGAGCGACGCGCCTTAATTGAGATTCCGCGACGCGGATAGAGGCGTGCACGGTGGTCCCTCGTGGCGCCGAAGAATGTCGCGCATTAATATCGGTGCCGGCATTTCCGATTTCGCGGCCCTTCCGGCTCGTCAGATCGATCGGAGAGTTCTCTCGATTTAATATCGCCGGAAGCTCCGGTCTGCGGCACCGCACCGGATAGATGACATCTTTACATCAACCAAATAAGCCCTAAATTACGCCCGGATTGGAATAATTCCAACTCTTCTGGAATACGTCCAAACCCACGCGAAGCTTACCCCCCACAGGACCATTCTCGTTAGCAGTTTAAGATCCAAAATAAGAGGTGTAACGCTGTTTTTTTTTTTTTGTTTACCACCGAAAGAAGAGTAGAGGAAAAAAAGAACCCGCAACATTATGGCCGGGAGAGTCTAGGACCGCGCTCTCTGGTGTCCGAGAACAATATAAACCGCCTTATCTCTGCAATGGAGGAGATCAGGAACGAGGGTCGCGGAGACGAAGCACTGGGCTTTCCGGGGAAAAGCCTGCGTATTGTGGAAATTGCCTCGTGAAATAGAATAAAAAGACAAGCATAGGGACTTCCTGTTTGATCTCTGTTCCGAGGTGTTAAAAAGGTAGACAAGTTGTTTTGAAATTTGTTGGAAGATCTATGAGGACGAAGAACGTGTCGTGGAAATGCAAAAGAGTCTACAGGATGAGGTTTTGAACAAATCTAGCAGGATCTGCAGACATCGAGAAATGTACAAAGAGCCGGATCCCGCTAGTATCGACTGATCGAAGACCTGCAGACTTGCTGCATACTGGGTTGCACAAGATTAAGGTATGGAAACCCCGGGGCAAGAAACATCGAACGTTGCATGAATCACTGAGCATGTCGGAGTAAGCAGCCAACTTGCTCAGCCTAGCTTCTGCCGCAAAGACATACGAAAGAGCCTCTGAAAATTCTGAAGACGATGAAGATGCTATTGAGCTTTCATTGAAATTGACTGTACGTCGTTTAGATTTCCGAAGGACGCCATTAGGATTCCAAAGAGTGCAATACATCATTATAAAAATAAATCAGCTATTATACATATAGGTCAGAAATGTGGAAGAGATTTGAACTCATTGTACTTTTGGAAATCAACTTTGGAAAATTTGGGCCCTAAAAGATTAACAAATTGAATCCAGGCATCAAGAATTGAAAAGAGATGCTAAATATTACAAGAACGAAAATAGTATTTAGACTAACTTAGAAAGACACTCGCAGACCAAGGGCCCTAGTAGAAGAGCTTAGCCTCTTGACACCATGTTTGACAATGAAGACCAACTAGGTTCCAGCACAGTATAATATTATGAATGGTGTTATATTTCCAGAAGACGTTCCCAGAAAAAAGCTGGAGCGAAAAACACGGAAGAGGCAGCGCAAACGGGATCTCCAAGGAACACGGAGATCCAAGACGGGCCGTAGACGGTCGTGTAGGATGCAAGGATCGGTAGAAAGGACCCAAAACACCTAAGCGGCCGATGAAAGACGAATGGCAGCCGCGTTGAAGGCCCATGGGTGCCGCGCGCTAGCCGTGCGGTTCAGGGTGGTCCGGCAACTTTCCGCCGCAGGAATGTAACAACGTAACAGAAATCGTCCCCCTGGTCTAACCCCGTTCTTTTTGCTTTTTGCGCGTGCACGAGACTGCTGTCTCGCTATCTCCCTCTCTCTATCTCTCTCTCTTTCTCTGATCTCGGTGCCGCCGTTTTCTTCTCATTGTTATTATTATCGATATTATTTTTGGACGGCTGCAGCCTCGTTGGAAGGTGGAGTCGCCCGTATGCCGGATAGCAGAGAGCGGAAAGGAGGGCGACCCAGGACGAGGGGGGCCCAGGAGGGGGCGTAAAGGGGGCCCAGCAAGAGAGAGGGATACGTGCGTGTATCGCCATGCATCATCCTTCGTTCGGTCGAGAAAGCAAAGGCCACCGCGGGGTGCGTTACCTTAGCTGCTTTGCCTATGGGCGCCTAAGAGCTCCGCAGTCTTCTCGGTCGAATACTTTCTGAATCCACCGGGCAATTTGTACTGAACTAGGCAGAAGATGCTTGCTCGCAGCAAGCTGAAATAATTTTTGGATTTTCTCCGAGACATTATTGCATTGTTTTCGGCGTCGATTCGAGTACACTGGATCATGAAGAGTCACGCGAGTACGAAATTGTTCAACACCGTTTATATTTATGTGGGCCGACGGAATCGAGAGCACCGGCCGCGGCGCGGCGCGGCGCACTCGTATTATACTTCGTTGGCTCAGGAAGCAACGCGGTTCTCTGTCAAACAATCCACAATCCGTGTCTCTCAGGAACGGAGCCGCGATCATTCTTTCGAACGAATGCGAGCTTGTCACGGGATCGCTCGTGGGGAATGGAAAAACGTGTCAGGAAGAAGGATACTTCGAGCATCGATATAAAGTTTTCTAATATACAGGCAACCTGACGTAAGGTTGTTGCAATAAATAACGCCACCCGTCGTTGAACGCTCGCTCCCGACGACCACGACGACTGCCTGCAACTGCGGAACGTGCTCGTGCATCGCTGATAGGAACGATCGAAATAGTGGAGACAATTAGGAATTCGAACGAACCCGAACGTGCCCGATGTGTCAATTAGAATGACAACGACCATGCTCTCTCGGCTCCATGTCCTGGCACTGTAATTTCGCGGTCAGTTATGTCGGTAAGGATTAGAAAGCGCGTAAACCAACGTTTCGACATGTCCGTTACCCAATAATTAACTACGGATCCTGTCATTTAGATGCATTCCTGGTAGATGCAAATTTTATAATGGAGAAACCAGGTATTTTCTGTGACCGATTACTAAAAGAATTTTGTGCTCGATTAATTGTCGTGGTGACAAATAATAAATGCGATTAACTTAGATACATTCGTAGTAGATACAAATTATACAATACAGAAATTAGCAAGTTTCTTGGTGATCATGTTCTTAAGGTAATGAATCATTAAAGTATTATGAAGAAAAATGAAATAACCATCAAACAGTAGTGCTTCCCTAGAAAAGAGTATCAATTCGTCAAAAAATTGCAGAAAGGATATATCCACATAATTAAACGATAGCAAGGAAAAATGAATCTCTATTAAATTCTTACTAGAATTAGCTGCTTCTTTACCAAATAAAATAGCCACCGACCAGCAAACCGCGATTCCCTAGAAACGGGCCCTAGCGACTCGTCAAAAAATTGCGCAAACGGTTGCATCCACATAATTGACCGATTCGACAGAAGCAACATGGAGCCCAGTGCAGCCGGTCGTCCATAGACGGTATGGCATCGTCAGAAAATGAATTCAATTAAGAGTACAAAGAACATCGTCAGAAGCGGCGGCAATAAATCGCGGGAAGAGTCTCGTAGAAGGGCTCGATAGTGGAAGGCAGGCCAGGCCAGGCCCTCTCGGCGATCCTCGGGAACGTTTTACACGAGTTCCTTCCGGCTGCGCGCGCGGTCACACACCATCGTGTTCCAGGTTATCGAAACCGTGCGAGCCTATACTTGGAATACAGGAATATAATGCCGGGGCCGACTATAGGGGGTTTGCGAGCTCGCAGCGTGGTACCATCGGAGCACGGGTAATGAGACGGCCCCCGACCAAGAGGAGTTGATATGCCCAAGCGCTGCTGCTGCCTCTATAGTCGTCCTCTATAGTCCTCTACAATCGTCGACCCCCCCTTTACCATAGACCGAAGAGAGAGAGAGACAGTATGCCCTATACGTCGACCGCCTAACAAACCCGGCGATGCTCTCGCTTATCGATGCCCGCAACCAGGGACTCTCTTAAGGGCCTCTGTAATTGCGCCTCCGACAACAGCCGAGAAATTATGCAATTGCGTGGAACTGCTCCGCGATATTTACTGCTGGGCGAAATTACGCGCGAAACACGGCTACCTCGCTGGGCCCCCTTTTCGACCGCTTTTGATGAAGGATGATACCTGGATTTGGTCCTCCTCTTGGGCATAGGGTCCTCAACTTTTGGACCCGTTTTACCGAAAAGCACACCTTTGATTTTAGCACGCCGATTTTAACACCTGAACTTGAAGTTCCTTTTCAGTTTGTAAGTTAGTCGCAATGAAACAACGACCGATACTTCCATCAATTAACTGAGAATGAAAGGAATGCAAAATATCGAATCTAAAGAATGTTAGACCACTACAGAACAGAGCGCGAACAGAATACAAATAGCGTAGAAACAGAGTTATCTACACACACATCTACCACAAGCTGTAAAAGAACGTTTGGAATGAAGTTATTCATTGATCCAGAATGCCAATGATCAATGAATGATTTAATCGATCGTTAAGTCAATGGCTCTGTCAAGACCGGATTAAGATATTCCGAGATTTTCTGCGTTCTACTTTTATTTAAAGCCTAATCGAGCTCTTGGAAAAGATTTTTAAATTACCGTACAGGAATTTATATTTGCAGAATACGCCGTAAACTTTTTAAATTAGATCCGCATAGATAAAGATCTGCCGGCGCGGCGCATGCGGTTATTTATGCGCAAAACAAAGTTGCACCGCTCGATCTTAATCGGTAGCACTAGTTCAAACAAATATGTAGTTGTTCGCCGAGTAAGCATTTTGGTGAAATCTTACGCTCCCGGCGACTATTACTATTCAAATTTAACAAGCATGAAATTAATGCGGTGCGTATACCACGAAATACTGTTCCCTCCATATTAACATACGTTCGTGAAACATTCAGACCATGTATAACGCGCGTGTAATTCAATTTTCTTCTCTAGTAACGATTAAGTAACCCCGGGACGCGCAGGCGCGGAAGTAATTCGTAGGATGAGTATTATCCATTATCGATATGTAGCTCCAAATGTTTGCACTATTCAAAAAGGACATATCAATATTAATTTTATCACCGCAGGTGTTACTGGGAATTTTTATTTTGCATAAAGATCGGTGATTACATGTATCAATTTGACCAAATATGTTTTCATTTGATCAGCAAAAAACTCGATACCGTTGAATCTCTGGCGTTCAAACTGCCAATACGCGAACGGCCTGAAATTGCAATTAAATTGCAGGTTTGAGTGGCACCCTTTGCGAATCGCAGGCGGACAGTCGGAGGGCTTAAAAAATCCGCGAAACCTGTTATGCGGTCGTGCACCGAGAGAGGAGCCCGATCGGTGGTGGAGCCGTGCAAGGAAAAAAAAAAGGTCGACGAGCGTCTCGCGCGTCGCTCGCGAAACCAAGAGGCGTCGACGGAATGCAAAAATCGTCCGTGGAAGCACCGTTGGACCGTTAGCGGCGCTAATTCGCTTGGGCATCGCCCGGTGAAATTCAACCGAACAACATTCCCCGCTTGTAAATCACGCAACCGTCCGGGGCTTTCCGTGACCGAGCGGCGTATTTTCTCGAAACTCGCATTTTTTTACACGGCCGTTAGCGAATTTTCATAAATTATCCCGGCGATAACGCGGCTCTCCGCTCTGCCCGAAATGGAGACGAGGGGATTCGCGTAACACCGGAGAGCTAACGGGAATCAAAATCATGCCGACGTACGTACAAAAAGACGCGATTTCGGTTTCGTGCGTGGGTGGAGCGTGCCGCGAAACTGTTCGCGCGCCTCGTCTTCATAAATATTTGAACATCGACAGCTGCTTCCCACTCCCCAACCATAAGTCATGCTAAGAGAAGATCCTGGAGATGTTGAAACATGCCGGGAACAGATCGACAAAATTGCCTTGGATCTATAGATTTTTCAAAAATAAGAGATAAATAAGAGACTCGAGGATTCGAAAGTTTCGATGAATAAAATTCGATTCACGAATTCGTCTCCATTTTAATGCCACCTCTCTGTCCGTAGAAAGCTCGGGCCGAGATACCGCGATCATTAAACAGCGTGCGGTTGAATTAAATTATCGGTAATCTGTGGATCGATCGTTGCGGCCGATCGGTGGCTCGAAATCGGCGAACGTGACCTCGCACGTGAGACGTGGTCTGGCCGTTGCAGTGGGTCTCATGCTGATATTGCGATCGATCACGAAAGTCCTTCAAGGGGTGCAAGAGAAAAGAAATTGATGCCGGTGTCTCTTTGTAGAGAGAGCGTTCCTCCGCGTATGGATTACAAGACGATCGGTGGATCGCGAGGGAAACCGCACTTTCCTGTGATCTATCCTACTAGCCACCCAAATTGCCCCGAGGTCGAGAGAGCGCGACCTGATGGATCGCGATCGTTTAGACAGCACGCGACGAGAATGATCTCTGAAAAACTCGGCTCCCCGCAAACTCCCTATTATCGTAACGTCCTCGCGGTTTCGCAAAACTGCCAAGTTCATCCTCGATCAATTACCCTCGCTATAGCTCGTGTTCGATCCGCTACTTACAGTATAGTTTGATCGAACGATGTAATTGATTGCAAGTCGCTTTCCGAAGATCGTGTACAGAGATAATCGAGAAACGAAAAGCGGAACAGCTGTATCGTTTCTGTGGCATCGGGCATACGGTGTTTCGCCGTGAAATATAAATTACACGATTCAAAAACGTCTGTCGCGGCGTGAGAGAGGCGAACGGATTCATTCATTACAGGTGAGACACACCGGGCTAAGGTGTTTAATGATATGTTCGACGTGAATTATAGCAGCTATTGGGGATATTAAATATACAGGTCATTCATGCTACCTCGAGATGCTCTTTCTGTGAGATCGTGTGTTTGTCGTTCTTGCGGTACAGTCAATGGGAATTTAACGTGGTAGCTTCCGAGTATTGGACGTGGTAGGTCCGATCTCATTTAATAAATTGGAAATCGTGTATCGGTGTATAGTGTGTATTTATTTTTGACTTGCATTCGTACACATGACTCGCGGTTGTCTTCATTCATTGAATATACTGTAGAATAAATTTAATTTCTCTGAGATAGACTAACACAAAATGGATATTGATTAGCACGCTGTTATACACACTATCTCCCACCCAACAAACACTCGTAACCCTTCCTATAACCCTTAATCACTTCCTCCTCTTAAACGACACACTAACATCCCACCCCGACATGGCCGTCAACTATAAAAAATTAACGGCGTTAGTTCAGAACGATTTCATCCGACCCGCCCTCCCCGAAATATTCATAGGGTAAATATTCTAATTCCGCGGAGCTCCCGCCGCATGCCGCGAGTGAGTTCCAACCCCTAATTTTCCCGAAGACACTCTCAACCCTTGCTTAAGAAGCCGCGACGATCGGTCGCGCGATCAGACGAAATAAATTCATCGTAGAAAGGGCGAGCATTCGTAAATAAAAGAGCGACAGGCTAATAAAGTCGGCATCGATTTTAACGAATTTAAGGGGTGGCCCGGCGCGGTCTATGGAACCGTAACACAGCTACACGGCCATTTATCCAGGCCCTGTGGCCCGGCGAGCGTGCGCTGGGAGAGCAAGGTCACCTAAATCTCGCCGAGCGAAGTCGCGCACTCAATATTGTGACCGAAGGTGTAACGTATCGCGTTTTACTCCTCTTCTTCGTCCCCCTCTTGTTCTCTTCTAGTTTACCACCCCTTGAAACGCGACCGTTTTCGTGGCGGTTTCAAGGCGCATCCTGATCGAGCCGCATCCGAGGCGTTGATTTGATGCACGTTTTAGATAGGCGAGGAGGCACCAGACGCGAAGATAACGAGCTGCTAATGTTAAGCTTGAAACTTACGCGCCGGAGAGTATTGAAACTTCTTCTTTCTTTTTTATCCCCCCCACCACCCAGGAAGAGAGCCGCGCCTAGCAAGCGCCGGCCCTGGCTTTTCCTCTTTCTCTCTTCCTTTTTCCGAACTAATTATCAGCAGTCTGCGCGCTTCCGTGTCTCGTTACATCTTATCGTAGCCCGTACAACCGCCCCCGCACACCCGTCCCCTCTCTCTCGCGCCCAGCCTGATCGTTGTAATATTTTATTTCTCAAAGCACCGTGGAAATTGAATACACCGTCATCACCGTAACGAAATCCTCCTCGGCCATCGTTCGAGGCCTTATGAATATACGCTTTATGAATTTCATTAGCCGATCGACGGATTTTCTTTGTCGGTTCTCTATTTCATTATACACCGACGCTGTGGCTCTGGACTGTGGTGTGTTCGTCGAACAACCCAGTACGATCGCTCTCCTTCGTCGAGTCTTAATGGGCGTAACGAGGACCGTAGGACCGGTAGCTTAACCCCTCCTTCTCTGCTATGCCCTCGGTGAGAGGATCTGGCTCGATCCTCTCGAGCTTAGATCGCTAGCGCGCAGATCTTTCCTCTCGAGGAGCTTCTGGCTTTTGATGAACCGATTGCTGCACGCCGATAAGAATAGAAATTGATTCCGCTCGTGGCTCTGGGACCTCAGGGTGAGAACTGTGGCCTTGAAAAATTTCTCCACCGAGAATCCACATTTTACATCCTCTAAAATTTTGTCATTTTTTCAAAGAGGGACAGGCTTCTCGATGAACCGATCGATGCATAGCGATAAGACTCCAGCTTGGGACTTCGAGGTGCTAAGTGTTGTAAAATTTGAAAGCCAAGAACTAGAACCTAGTTCTCGCTGAAGTCTTCTATTGCTATATCTTCAGCGGAGAGGAAAGATCGTGCTGTATTTAATGTTCGCTGTCCATTCGTATGATAAAATAGAGTAACAAGATACGTAGCTTAGCTACACAGAAAAAATGAACACGCGTTAGTACGGGATTTAACGACTTGGAACTATCTCTGCGTTTGCGAGAACCGATACCAGACCTTGGAAGCTTCGAATCTCTGATTAGGAACTGATATGTATGTGGTGTCGTAAAATACAAGGTGCACTGCGATTGCTCCAGAATCGCGGATACTTGGCTATCGATCAATACTGACAGATGCATTCCAGTTTCTGGGCTCTTTACATTATCCGCGACGTGTCTAGCATTCGCGTAACTACAAGTCTGAATGACAAACAGGAATTCGGAGAATGTCCCTCTGGACATTAATACATTTTGCTAGAATTCGAACAGTTTTTAAAAAAATTTCTATCAACATCCACTAATTGTTAAGCTACATTTACGCAATTCTAGTTCATGTCTGATCTAGAAAAACCACTTGAAAGAATTGATTTCCAACTTTTCGTGTTACAGGTCGTTCCAAACTGATGAAACACCAGTTTCGGGACTCAAAAATCGTTTCCGGCAACGAGTCGGGACATTCGCCGAGACAACTCGTCCATCAGCGAGGGGTTAAGTACATGTGCGCGTAGTGGGTCGGTTATTTTGCAGATTTAGTGGGCACACAAGGGTCGGCGCGTGCTGATAATGCTGCCTCAGCCACCGACCCTCGAACTCGCCGGGGAAAACAGGTCGCAGCCCTCCCGCCGAAGTGATTTTTCCAAATTCCGCGCGGCAAATTAGTCTCCTAGCAGTTAATACTTCGACCTCTCTGACGTTACAACATAATCTCGATCGAAAAAACCAAACGCAACTACCAACCACCTCGCGTATGACCAAAGACTTGCTTCTTTAACAATGGAAACCGATTGTATAATTAAACATGAATGATTTATACTGTCTCAGTTCTTAAATTTATTTCTGATTACAATTGAAGGTCTCAAATCGCTACAACATTATGGACCACCATGGGGACAGGTAGCCTAATTGATACGAGATTCATAATACATAATCCATCCGCGACGACCCGCTCCGTGACGCTAGACAGCGTGCGCTCGACCCACGCATCCTCTATTTCCGATAATTAGTATATTTAATCGAGCCAGCGGACTATGAGAAGGTGGGAGCGTGCATCGCTCATTTTCCAGTGGTCGTCTCGCTAGCGCTCGTTTCCCTTGTTTATTTTCGTCGGCGCGAGAGAGCTTACATAAAAATTTCAAACGCAATCCGCACTTGCGCGCCGCGGAGAGCGCCGCGCACCGAAGTTCGCGCGGAGGTACAATTATGCAAAAATCGAGCGTATTCCCAGTCAGATTAAGGGGTAGGTTTAACCACACCTGCTCGCGGAGCCAGACATACGATTAAATCCATGGGCATGGATAATGAGATGCGTGTTCGACTTTAAGTGGTGCAGCCACGAGTGAGGAACCTCCCGGCAACCGGTCCCTCTTCTACTAGAGGCTAAGCTTCTCCGCTCCACTCCGCGCCGCTTGTTGGTCTCGTGCTCGCGCGAGCAAACCAGAGCAAACGCGGAGGAAAAACCGCCACTAAAATATGCTTGCCGACGATCGACCTGGTCACGAAATTTCGTCCGCATTAGGACCGAGCGCGACCTTAATGGCCTGTTATTTCCGTTTAACGCTAAGTAGTCCGCCAACGATATACAAGCGGCGACGCTTCTTTAAAGTACGCTATAGCGACCCCATGCGTCTGCCTTTTAACCCCCATGTGACGAGGTCACTACCCCACTGGAGCTGTTGTTCCGTTTATTTATTCATACCGGCGCGTTTAACCCCTCCACTCGGGCGACGCTCGCCTAAACGCAGGCCTTCGTCTTTCGTCTCGTTTTGTTTATGGACATTGATCTATAATAAGATTTTCATACCGAGTGGTCTGAGAGATGTATCGGTAGACATAGGAAATTGATCTAACAATAATTTTTTTCATTTTCAGTATTGTACTATACTCAACATTTACAAGCCTGGATAAATAAATATTTGACTGATCGTAATCATCGTCAATTTCACACTCATCGAAAGGGTCCAACACGAAAAATCAACTCGAGTGCGGTTTCGATCGAAGAAATATGGGTCTGAATGATCTACCGATTATCCGTTCTTTGTACGATTCACGAAGAAACTCAGAGAAATTCGAAGGACGTGAGTAGTTGAAACTTAACGACGGGCACCGACGAAAAAAGAAGAGCACCAGTCTCGAGTAGCGTTGCGGTCGACGTCTGCGGTCGAGGAGCCGGGGTCCTGCGGCCCCCATGGGCCCTATGGGCCAACCGAGAAAGGGTCGCGCGTTCCAGCAATGGAAGGGGAACACCAGTGATGGACGGACTCCACGCCGCGGGATGGCTGGGACGCGCCAATAACTTCCCGAGAACGAAAATGGCATTCTGGACCCTTCATCCGCTCGGTAATAACGTCATTCTAATATTCCAAATATTTTCGCACTGTCAAAACTGTCTTCCCTTATATTGTCTTTTTAATTTGAGTCCTGTTTTATCCCATGCAATAAACTAAGAAATCAATATTAAATTTGATGGCGACGATTAGGAACTCGGTTAACTATTTTTGTATTTTTTCTTTATCAATTCTTGTTGTTCTTCTTGAGAAAATGTCACGAAATAATTGTTAAAGATCCAAATGACCAATGAAAACATGCAATAACCACGTAAATATCCTTTCCAAAAATCGTTCTAAACAATTCAAAGGACCCGCCCACAAAAATTCCACCTCCATCCTGTTTCCGGATCGCAGGATAAAGTCCTCGCACCAAGAAAGAAACATCCTGTACCCAAGACTCCCGCTCCCCAAACTCGTCCCAACAGCCTGGCATGGCCTATACCCATGGAGTAAATCCATGGGGTAGAGAGTCAAAGGCCTGCCTCGTTCTGCGGCTCTAAAAAACGGTTTCCCATGGCTGAACTTTGCACTCTCGAGCCGAAGATAGAACGTGACCGTCCCACATCCTTGATAATTAGTGCGGCCGGTCTTAGCAAACATCTTGGAAAAAATTGACTAATTTATCGGAGGGGTCCATTCCGCAAGGAGACAACGGTGTTCCCCGTGGTTTCCCGCGGCGACCTTGCCGCAGCAAATGATATAACTCCAATAATTTGTCCCGTCAAAAGAAGAAACGAGGTATATAATGGGGATCGTGACCCGATGTAACGCGATACGTAGCTGGTTGCAATGTACGCCGTGTTCCCGTGTATCCTCGCGCCGATGCAGCTGCATTAGATGCACGTCCACGCGTTTCGCAACCCGGCGTCTTCCGATTGTTCCGCTGAACTTTTATACCTCGCGAAAAATTTCACAATGTCTGCGGATTTGTGGGCAGAACAATGATCCCGTTCTGCTTCTGTTCGAACGCTGACAAGAGGACTATTCTGGTGGTAGATCAACGCTGGCGGATGTGTGAAAATTCATTTATTCAGAGAAAGTCGCGGGGGATGAATAAAAGATTAGAACTCGGTCTTGAATGTATGCTTCTTCGCGGGGATGATGCCCTTTGCGGTTGTGTTACTCATCTTTCTGCCGGCGCAATTGTCCCCTGACCATGGGGAATTTTTCTTTTTACTGTCGCACTTATCGCATTCATTGCAAATTCCTTGATTCGTCAAACGCACACGTCGATCGAAATTCTGCGAAAATAAAGCTTTCGCTGACAATCCATCCTTCCAATTTCTACGATTGATATTTTCCCACAATAAATATTATACTTCTGACGTAATTCCTCCAACATTTGTCTAATACACAAACAGACGAACAGAACACAATGGGCCGAATTGGAATCAAAATTAGAGGCAATCAGGGTTAATTTGAAGGTTCTTCGCACTACAAAGGTATCCATTAAAATAGAGATGAAACGATGGACTGTAGAGATTACACTAATTTCCGACGATTGGAAATATTAGAAACGTGTGTTTGAAAGTTGCTACACTTGGACAGAGGCGATCGTCGTCGCACGACAAGGCATCGGCCACCACTCCGGGCCAATAAAAGAGCAAATAAAAGGTGGCTTTATTAGCATACGATTGGCACCGTCCATCTTAATGCCCCTCGGGACCTGCGGGCCCCCTTTCCCGTTCCGCGCATCTTTGTCCCCCGTGCGCGTATCTTCCAGCAATGTTTATGCCCGTGTTTCGCCGATGTATCGGGCTGTAAACGCGCACGCGCCTTCCTCCGACCGAATCTCCAAGTCTTCCTGTCGATTTCACTTTCTTCCGGGCCGATTTACTCGATCGTCCCTAGAAAAGTGGAATGGGGGCTCTCTGCTCCAACATTCGACCACGGGAACAATTATTAGCCTAATCGTCGACACTCGATTATTAAGTATGAATTGTCCCCTAATCATATTGCAGGCTAACCTTGTTAAACTAAACAATCCTATTGTAATTTTGCTGAAATTGTCTCAAGCCTACATTCAAACGTTCCCCGGTGGATTCCCAGCAAATCTTCTGAGCAGAATAATTCCCGTGGAATATAAAACAACAGTGAAGCGCAGGAGAGTGCACCACGACCAACAGGAACCGTATCCGACAGAAAAAGGCGACTTCAAAAATCCACACGACACGCGAAGCTCAGCACGTCCATAATTACAGGAATGTATTATGGTAATGGTTCAGCCGTCGATCGGAATCACCGCAGATAAAGAAAGAAGGAAAACAAGTAATTAGTTCCATCACAGACGTCCATCCAACGCACACCGAATCTGTTCAAGAAGGTTGCAATTGCTGTGGCAACCGCTCGAACAACTCGCAAAAAGACTTCGCCATGCGAAAATTTTACACGAAGCTCCGGAGGAGTGGGTTCGGCAAATTGCTGGCGTATAGTTCCGCATGGCGAGACTCCGCTATCGAGAGGCTTTCTAGAGATGTTCCCCATAAAAAATCGAATATACCGCATTTTCGTGGAAACTGATTAGCTATGGGTGAAAAACGGCGTTCGGTTTGGTCAGGGCGTGCAGCGTGCTCGAAGGAAACGTCCTCGGAGGAAAGCGAGCTCTCCGACGATCGAACGTATTATTATTGCTTGGGCAGTTTATCGTAATGATCGTCATTATTGTCATCGAGAGTGTTGCTAGGACGTTCCTTTACGGTAACAAGTTTAGCCGAGCCTCCGACCGAGACGAGATCTCGAAGGATCTCGAGAGAGCAGACGTTGCCCCGGGCCGCGTCATCATTATTCAATAATCGCGCGCTCCTCTTCGTTTTTAACCGGTCCCCCGGTATTGTCGGGTTTCTCCGTGTAAAATCTCATTCACGGACATTTCGACCAGTCTCGCAAAAATTAATCCCGCAATTATAAAAGCTCGTGCGAATATTGTTTTCCATGCAGGAACATTTCCATGCTGTTGTTTAAAAATTCTTCACGAAGACACCACCTTTAATCCTTTGCACTCGGGATTATTTTAATTAAAAAACGAAAGATTTTTCCATTCTAGAATATTTCCATTCTATACAATTTTTTTTCATTTTTTACATATGAAACTAATATACTACCTCGTGTAATATGTAAATGTCTAGTCGTTTATTAAATAAGAACAAAAATAATAATGCGAACAATATTTTTAAGAATGGCATAGCAAATTCAGTGGTGTCTCAGAGCCGCCATCCGAGTGCTAAGGGTTAAATTCCAATCTCAAGCCTCGCAATTGTTAAAATAAATTGTTGAACCATCATCTGGTGAGCGCAATAAATTCCCAAAAATTAAGACTCGCGCGAGTTCGGAGGATTTACCGACCACAGTCCCTTCGCTACTCTAAGTCGCATTAGGATCTCCGACCATAGTCCACCGTTTGCCCAGCCCTTGAAGAAACCGAGTAGGTGTGGGTAGCCTCTCCCAGTGTCCTTGAGTGGCTAGTTGATCTTGCGTCGACTATACCGTGGAAAGTTTAACCGTCTTAGCATCGTAAACCAGCGCCGAGTCAAAATGGAGAACAGTTCTCTCGACCGAGTCTGTATTTGTCTTTCGACGACTCGGTGAGCATGAATTTCACGAGCTGCGGCGATTGGAAACCGTTCGAGAGACAAGTCTAACTGATCACCGGAAGCTGATAAATCCGGGAAACGTCTGCCGCGAATCTGCGATTAAAATGTAGACGCGAGAGTGTGATGGAGGGAAAACACGGAGGAATGTCGGCGACGGTGCAATTATTTCGCAGCGTGTGCAACGAGTGTGTTTTGCGATAATGTTCCGGTGTGTGTTTTGCCGAGGCTCATTCAGCGGGAAAGGAGTACGTCGACGGAGTTATTAAGCCAGATAAAAATCGATAAGAAGCCGAGTAGCTTTTTACAAAATCGTCTGCACCTCGAGATCCTATCCCGACACCGAGCATTATCATAATAGAAACGCTATTAACGTTGAAGATCGACGCCAACGATACAGGGGACCGAAGTTGATGCTTCATTATTTCAATCGTCACGAGCTCCCGCCACGAATCATTTCGATTTTTAGAGAAGAATATTTATTACCGCCGGGACCATTGAACGCGGATCGATAAGATAGAACTGGATAGATTAGGTAGATGTAGATGATGCTTTTTTTTTCTTGCATCACACCTCCAGGAAGAGGCGCCGATGCTAATTCACCCTCTCTTCCGTTCTGCATTCTTCATTAACCGTACACCTCACCCACCCTTTTCTTGTTGCGATTTCCATAGTCTCGCGCGAATATAATGCATTAAAATAATTATAATCGACTATTAATTTAGGGCTACTTAGCTCGAGATCCGGCCGATTGCGACGGATCGCCGCGTACGCTACCTCTGAGACGGTTTCAGGAAGATAATTGTTAACGAAACTGGACAGTTATGGCTCCTTTCTTCCCTAACAGTGATTAATCTCGGCCCATAAAGCGGTGTTTAACAAGCCCGCACTCTATTCTTAGAGGAAATCGCTGTTTGCTGACTAGTTGTCGGAGAAATTCTATGGGGGGTGACGGTGACCTTACGTTCAAGAATATAAAATGGCTCCCCGAGCTCCTTCTCTTCGCTATTCCACTTTTGTTAACAGAATATTGATATTTTCTGGTTTTCTGTATTTTACAATCTCTCAAGTCGTTTCTGAATTTATGATGTTACGGAGGAATCAGGTATGCAAGGTCTGATAGAGTTCTCCTTTCCTGTCGGTACTATGACCACAAAGAACAATGTTCTACTCAACTCCACTTTCTTGCAATTTGCATAAACATCCGCAACATGATGATTACGCATCAGGCATATGCTTACAGCAGTTACTTCCATTAAATCATCCTCACATATAATGTTGCATGAAGAAGTTCTCATTACTCCGATAAAATCAGGAAACGAGAAAATGGCGTATGTATCTCAATTTCGAGAACAATGGACTGCGCTTAGACTGGCATAAAATACAAACCTGAACTGACGTGCTGAACGGCACTGATGAAAATTCGAAATTCTATGCACTGATCAAAGGCGATTCAACAAATTCTTATTATTTTCAATTGTTAAAAACTATTAAATGTTGAAGGCCGCGACTCGGTAGTAGATTTCATTTCGATGAATTTTTAAATTCATTAATACAGGTATAGGAATACTCTTTATATTGTGTGTTAAATTCCAAATTATAGCTGGAACGAAACAGAAGAAGTTTAGCCTCAAAGGATTGGAAGAATAAGCGGATGCCGAAAACGTTCAGTCTGCACAAAGCTGCGCAGTCTAATAATTGCATAAATTATGGATAAAATTCTATCCCACGGATTCCAGCATCCCGTTTTCGGTGCATCCTCAAACAGAGTCGAGGAATTCGAAAAATAGAGAATTCCATGGTGTTTATTTTTACGGAGCCTCTAGCGACGGAGGATCCTTACGAGGTAGCCTCGCGATCCACGGCTATTCCCTCCTCCTACGATGAAGAAGAGCCACTGTCGGCAGTTTGTCCTGTCTTCCGCCACGCACTCTTTATTACCCAGTTCTCGCGGCCAGCACCCGCGCGATCCTCTACAAGTTCAACACATTTAGGGGGTTATCGTATTATGTCGAGTCACGAACTCGTTATAGCACGGCAAGACGGATCGGCGCTATAAAACCACTTGGTTTCAGTTTAACCAAAGGGTGCGCGATATAACTGGTTTACATTTCGCCGCCTTTCTCGCGGTCTGCCCCCTTTTCTCTCCCACACCGTCCCTTGTTAACTCTCTTCTACACGGTTTCTGCCGCCACGATGATGTTGCACGGCGAAATTTTTTACGGGAAATCACGGCGAAGCCAGTCTCTGGGAGGCCAGATACGATCAACATTGCCGGGGGTCCACGAAGTCGAGAGGGTACCTGAAGTTGCCGAGGATAGAGCCTGCGGAAACATGCTGGTTCGAATTATTCTGAAGAATAAAATGAGGAAAACTGACGTAGAATTAATTTTTAGATAACTTTCCAGCTGTCTATAATAAAGTTGACCGATGGAATGAGAGTCTAGTTGGTATAGGAAGTCTAACTAGAAGAAATAAATTCCCCTGAACTACAGTGTCCGAGATGATCCTTTAGAAGCTGGTCGGGCCAAAAGCCGAAGATTTGCAACAAGAACAGGACGCTCCCAGTTAATATGAAAATAATGGAGCCGAGTGGGCAGTCGTTCAGAGAAAGCTGATCACACGTTGCGCCAACATATTTCGCCTCTATAATCAATCGAAAAAGGTGCATCGCTCTCGGTGCATCGAGAGTCGCGCGTTTAAAAACAAGTGCACGTACACAAACACACGCACGCACGCACACGCACACACGCACACGGATGTCTAGAGTCCCGAACAACTATGTAACAAGCTCTCCCGCGGATGCATTAGCATACCAGGGTCTCCAACGGCGAGCATTACGGTCCCCGACATTAAGCATCGGAGGAATCGAATGGTACATTGAATGAAGAAAACACGAGGTCGGAATGAAAGCGACGGGGGCAATTTTCGGAGGGTGGGGGGCAAAGGGAGAGAGCCAACCAGCGCGCGGCAAGTCCCTTCACGAAACCGGCACTTTCGTTTCACGCAAATTTCAGAGTTTCGCGAGAGCAAATTGCGGGGCTGTCGGGGTCCGGAGCGGAACGCGGCGATAGGCGGCGCGCGGATTTTCGAAGCGGCTCTTTCCGCCGCGAGGAGGAACGGCCATCAAGAGATGCTAACCAGTTGTGATCCACGTGCTCGTTATCACGGTAACGATATCGACGTCGAGGACGCGGGGCAACAGAGAGAAAGATGCACGAACGCGTGCGCAAATGAAAAACTCGGGGACGTGGGAGAAACTGCAACGTGTTGTTCCGCGCACAGCTGAGCAACTGCATTGGCTGAATTCGAGGCCGATAACAGTGTTAGGCAAATGCTAGAACTCGTACGTCTGCTCCAAAAAATATTCTAATTCTACAAGCTTCTATTTTATCGTATTAGCCCTTCCTAATGTATGCAGGATTAGATTAGAATAATTTTCGAAAAAGTCACAAATTGTAACTTCAGATCGGACCAAAAGGAAAAATTGAAGTACGAGTATCAAGGTCAGGGGATTCGTCCACCAAAACTCGAGCAACCACATCAGGAAGAGCATGATTCAGAGCGTAAGCGTGTCTCGATTTTTGCGTGTAGGTTCAGAAAACTGCAATTCAAGCGCGCGGAAGGTTGGCTTGTGAAGAAAATCACGAAGAGGAGTCCAGTAGCAGTAAGGAGACCATCGGACGAGATCGATCGAGATTGTTATCTCGATCGGTAGAGCAGCGATCGACGAAGGTTGTGGTTTGATCGTCGGCCGACGGGAAACGTCCGCGGGTAGGTTGTGTATCTCTCTAGCGCGTGTAATCGCGCAACGAGGAGAACACCGAGATGCAATTACGGAAATTGAACGAGGCCTGATGCGAGGTTAATCAATAAGTGGCGACTCGTTGAGGGAATGTCACGATCCGTCAGAGGGGATTTCATTATACACCTTCGGGCAGCACTGGTTTCCCTCTTTTCCAATCGAGAGAGCGTTCGCTCTCTACAAACGACCGAGAGAAAATTGTTGCTTAGGCTGGAGGATGCCGCTAGGTGTTTTTGAAGTCTTGTAGGGAACGCAGCGTAGAGATTGTCTAGTCGACAAAGACGTGTTTCGGAATGGAGACCACCCAGTGGTCTTGCGTAAGAATATTGACTATGAGAACCGGGGCTTGAAATAGGCTTGTTCCGAAAATAACTGTTTAAACTGTTATACAGAGGTCCTCGTTAGAAATGGGCATGGAGAACCTTTAGACTGGAACGAAGTGTTGCGAACACAAATTTTATCGATATACTTGTTTACTTCCTGCATTATAATTTCTTCTGTGCTCTCAGTGCTTGTAGATGGAGTCAGTCGTCGTCGTAAATCTACTTCGTAATGTTTTAACGATTCGTTTAACATGTTCGCTGTCACCATGTTTCCCTTCTTATCTTCATTGTTAAAATGTTTTATTACTTAATTGCAGCACGCCTCCTTGACAAAATGTATTCAAACTACTTAATAACGGAGGGAAGTCGTGGAGTCTTTCATACGTGTTAAGTATACCGATAAGCACAGAAAAATATTTGATTGAATTTGAATTTGAATTTGAATTTGAATTTGAATTTAAATATGTATAATTCAGCTCATTACAGATTATTTTTCAGATTGATCGCGAAATAAAATGGCAAAGTAAAAATTCCAAACAAGGGAACTTGTGTGTGTGTTTTACGAAGTTCCAAGTTTCAGGAACAGGGATCGATAATGTAGCAATTTTCAAGGCTCGATGGGGACCCGCGAGTGTCAAACGGCGAATAGTATGTGCCGATTATCTTCAGGTTCGCGAACGCTTCCGGCACACGTTCTGTACGCGCATGTGACCAACGGCACACGCTTCCGACTGCACTCCGTCAGGATGCCGACGTAAATCCTTCGGTGGGCGGGGCGTGGACGCGTTTGCGTTCATGCCGACCAAGAATAGCCCGTTGCAAAGTGTATCGGAGCCACCTCCGATTACAATCGAGCCGATATCATCCTCCGACGATGCGATCTTCCCGCAAACTTATTAGCAGAAACAGGACACTTTGGCCAACTCGAAATTCAATATCCCTTCTGTCCATCGCTTCTGCATTCTCAAGACTCCCACATTGTTGTTCACTGGATCACTTGCGATAGATAGAGGATGGATAGGTTATGTGGACACTCGACACTCACTATTTTAATTAAGCCTCCCATCAAAGAAATTCATCCTACAGTTCTAGGATTCACTGATTCTTCCCCACTGATACCAATCCTCAAAGACGGACACCTCGAAAATCCTCGATGACGCCCAGCCAAATTGTCTTGGGTGATCAAGAACGTGTCCTGGGGTTGCTCCAGCATGGCGGGATCGTGCGGAATGTATGCACCGAATTTGTCAGCGTAATAAAAATCGACGAGCAGCGAGATCTAACCCGAGATAAAGCAGGATTTACGGTGGCGGCGCGTAATCGTGGTCGAAGGAAGAAGCGGCTCTCGGAGGAGAGACGAGATATCGACGACGGATTCAGCTCGACTGGCCAGCAGGCACCGGCGAAACCCGGAAGAGACCAACGAGGCCCAAGGAGTTTCGGTGGCCGGGCCCGAAAGAAGGTAAAAGTAACAGTTATGTTCATTGTCGCGCCGCCCCGACCCGAACGTTTTATGACTGTTCGCCCCGGTAAAAAAAAAAAGGAATAACGGTACCGACCGACTCGCTACGCTTTACGGCCGCTATACAAGTCCTGTTTATTGGTTTTCGCTAACACCGAAGACCGTATCAGGACGCCTAACCGAGGGCTTAGCACCCGGGGATAGCCGATGGACTACTCCGAAGGCAAAAGTGTCCCGTGTATTCGACGACGGACGTGACTGCGCGACCGTTTGCCAGTTTTATTGCCGGCCCAGGCAAATTACGACGCTATTCTATACCTTGGCCCTTTTTCCGCGTTTTATCCTGCCCTTCCTCTGCCCCGACTCGCCTAATAGACCCCGAGTCAAGGCAGAATGTTTTAAATTTTCGTTAGGCTTTATGGCCCTCGTAAACGCTGTTCTAGAAAATATTCGGATCGTTTGGTTAGATTTTTTTATGGTGTAAGCGAGTCTTTGGGATCTGATTTAGGTAAGAGGTGTGCTGATAAATATTTCTTTGGCTGGAATAGTAGAGTCAATTTTTTAAGTTGATTTTTCATGAAAATGATAAAAACATCTTGTTGGACCGATTAGATTAAATCATTATAATTTATCTGAACTGTTCAGCTTCGACAATGATAGTTAACATTTTTCCTGAAATTACTCTAAATGCTTTGATAAACTGTCCTTTTGTGCACAGATAAATTTTGGGGGACGAATTTCAATGCAAAGCGACTGAAGCGTCTAATAAAAATGGTTGGCACAATTTAATGACACAGAGTGAAGCGTGGACATTATTTTTAATCGTAAAGTGTGCAACATTTTCTGGGTCGGGTCAATATTTCAATGTAATTGGACTACATCGGGCCAGTTCGAAAGTAGGTCGAACGTAGGGTAATGAAGGCTGGAGAATTGTAAATTAAGTGGACATTTTTCGCTTGCTTCCAGGGAGGGTTACAAGGCCGTAAAATCGTCGACCCTCTATCGTATCATTCCGGGTGTGACTGTACTCGCATTAATGCCAGATTAACCCCTTGACGACAACCACCCCCCTGGCTCTCTTACGAACAGCATATTTTTTGCTACTTGTACCGTACGCGGAGCTTCATTTTTTAAGGTAACAGTTATTTAATGTGATCAACCTGCCACCTGATCTTCCACCTAATAAGCATAATATAGAGAATCGAGTCCAAGTAATAGCTACCGTCTGTACCAGTTTAATTACGTGCATGTTAACGTATCGCTTTCTAATAAATTGAACTACTCCGCTAACTGGACTTTTTTGCTCCCCGGTGTCCGACAATGAAAGTTACAGGTAGGCGACCGCCACAGGGTGTCTCGTAGTTTTCTATTTCAAGCCTGAACCAAGTGAATAAAATTATTCTTGAAAGACGGTAGACCCTCAAAGAATCCAAAAAGCGTCCCCTGAATTGATCTGACGGAAAAAGAAATAAATGAAAATTTTTAATTTTGCATAAAAATCCGCAGTTTAGTAATAACAGTATCATGTTGCAGTCTAGAAAGGGTTGCTATACGAATCAAAAATTGTTGTGTATCTAGATGAATAGATAGCGTATCTAGCTATTCCTCGTGTTCGACAGGGTTCGTTGCTTGTCGATTATGAAACGGCGAGTACGTAATTAATCACAGAGGATCGTCCTGTAGCCGGCCGAACCAGTTGAGAACTTTAACCAGATCGCCGTGAACGAGGTGCACGTCTCCGGAAACGAGATTTCCTTCGGCAGCGGGGTTCGATCTATATTATAAAAGTAAATACGTTGGCTAAGGTCGGCGCGCTCGGTGAGTGTGTGTGTGTGCTCCGGTATAAAGCTCGCGGTGTGCAATATATAATATGCGGTCAGACGCGAGACTACTTTTAACCGCGGCCGTAAATCAACAACCGACCGACTGCGTGTGCATTCCTAGAGAAAACCTGCCCCGGGTAGAAAAATAGCCGCGGCCGCGGCCGCACTCGAGAGATCTCGCCGCTTCTAATGAACGCTCCGGCCTCTCTTGGCTTCGGCTCTCTCGGTTCGCAAAACGAGAAACCACGACCGATTATATTCCTGTACAGGCCGACTCTCCGACTTCCGTCAACGCTTCGGCTACACACGATCGCTCGTCTGATCGCCGGAGCTCGAAACGATCGCTGTCGAGAGCTGACTGGTGGAACGAGGAAGAGAAAACTCTTTTTCTCGAATAAGACCAGGAACGACCATTATGGAGATATTTTGGAAAGCCGACCCATCGATGTTCTGGGAACAACGATGTCGAAGAGGGTGGGGGGTAATTGGCGCGAAAAATTGGCTCCGGGAAAAATTCCCTCCGGGTAGGTATTATTTAATCAATCATGAAAATAAAGCTTCCGTTTCCTATTTAAATAATATCAGACATCAGAATTAATCGTTCAAACAATTGTCCGTTGTTGTAGATCGTACAGAATTATTTTGTAGGTCCTTCTAGTTGAGAATAAATGTATTTCCGAGCGAGTTCTAAGCGATTCGTCCATTTTCTACGAAAACCACGTTAACCGGTAACAATCTAACGAGAAGAAAGATTTTATTAGAAACCGGAGTGGTGTAAGGGCCCTGAAAACGACTTCGAGGGTCTCTCGAACGACCCGAGCCTTGGGCTACAGTCCAATTAACCCATATATATCCCCCCACTGCCGAGGAAAATGAAATCGAGCTGGTTTGATCGATTCTTTCTGCGATTTGCGTCGCGAGTAGATTCTCGAGACGAACTTCTACAATCGAAGGCTGTCCGACTCGAGTAATCAATATCTTCGTTGAACCCATAGACAGAACGGGGTGCGGTACATTATTGCGGATGAAGAAAGCTGACGTAACAAACATTTTGGAAATAGATTAACGATCCAAGAGACAGCGAAAAAATCGTCGAAGCTTACAAAAGCGAGAAGGGGTGCAGCAATAGGGGGATCGGATACGAACCGCGTTAAAAATCGCAGCCAAGAGCGACGTTTGTCACGTTGGCCGTAAATTTCTGGCGCTAATGGTGCACAACAAACGCTTGTCCGTAGCTGGTCTCGTAATGTCCGTTCACGCCGGCCTAATATCGTAGCTGGCGTTTAATAAATACGTCGGTCGGGTAATACGTCATAACTTTTCCACGCGTTGCGATCTCGTGCACGCGCGCGACAACACCGGCAGAAAGAGAGAAGACTGAAAGAGAGGAGAGATCGAGCACCTAGCCGGAGCGCACACGAGCGGACACGAGCGGACGAGTGTATTAAACGCGCGGCGGGCACGCACGTACCGCGATGTATCACGTTGATATTCGTCGAACGGTTACCAAGCGTAATGTCACTGAGTTATATGGTTCTTAACCGAGACTCTTAATCGCTGGATAATGTTGTCGATTCCTTTCTCTCTCTCTCTCTCTTTCTCTCTCCCGTCTCCATCCCAGCTCCACCCCCTCTTTCCCCCCTCCTTCTAACCCCCTCTATCGACGCCGTGGGTGCACGCAGTGCCAGTACACGCATACCGATAAAACGAACGCGTAGTCGCGCGCGCGCACGTGACGAATGCGTAATTCCGCCACGGACGAATGATCGTCGTACGTTTTTAGTGGCACAAAAAGGACGCCAAGATTAGAACTCGCACCCGCCCCCCTCCTGCACCCCAGCTCCCTGTTGTCCGGCGCCATACAAGCCGCGTGGAAATTATTCAGCGAGCATGTGAGTGCAGTGTCGATGCCGTTGCGTGATTCACGCATCTGGAATCCGATGGCGCTTCCAGAAAATTAATTAAATCTTGCCGTGCCGCCGAACGATTTCGCAAGTCTTTCTGGCCTACTTGTTAAGGCTAGGGGTGTGCGTCAGTCCTGTTGCGGTAATTGTCCTTTCGTCCACTGATTGTCCCGACTCATCGATACTATGATATCAAGTTGACAATTATTTCTACTTTCCGTTCATTTTTTAAGATTTTCTTGCCTAATTGCTCTGCAATCATGCGAAACTTCGGGAGTGTGCCGACGTTCTCCTTTGGAGTTTGGACTTTTTGAAACTGTCCCACCAAGTTGTTTCAGCAAAACGGAAGTATAAACTGATAGCTACTAATCGTCAGTTACAATAGCCTTCTCAAGCCGATAACATTAGGAGACACTTGAATGTTCAACACGACTCTTATCTCGAAAAATAGGCTACAACTTACAAGGGAACACAAGTCAGACAAGTCACACAAGTCGACTGTGATAAAAGACAGCTTTTAAAGCTGCTTAACTAGGAAGATACCTCTTGGAAAAATACTTGACACATACGTCTCTTTTTATTAGCGTTCGTTCACATGAAACTGGCAAAAACATCCCCCATAAAGAAGAGGATTAAAAATACATTGTTTGAGAAGTCTTAATAATTTTAATAGGTGGTGCCTCGGAGGATAAAGTCGAGTGCAAAGGTTTAAATTGTATGTGTTCCAATGAGGAATTTATTAGGACAGGAAAACTTCAGAAGAAAGGATGAACCATCCCCTAGCTAACAGCTCGAAGCAGCAGACTCGATGTTACTCGACTCTGCATCAAGAATTTTAACTTTTCGGTGTATTGTCTGGCCCAGTGTCTTTGTCTTGGCACCGACCATAGTCAGCCGACTAGAATGCTGTGTCCCGTGTAGCAGCGAGTCATTCTTTTTCTGGTTAGCTACCGTAGACTGCAGAGGACGTTCCGGCAACGCTTCCGCGGGCATTCATCGCGGATGATGAACGACAAACGAGACGTCGAGCGGCTCTCTCTATTAACGCTCGAACAACAAGCGATTAATATGGCCGGCGGGTAATAACGGTTTGTGTGTACGCGGCCCGCGGTCCCACTCTCTGTTGGTTGGTCGGCTGTTGGTCGGGCCCTCTTAAGAGTTCCCGGATAGAATCGTACATCATCGACGCGTACGACGTCGAAAGAGGCGTCGTGAAATTAAGAAATTTTCGTTCCGCGGCGAACCGAGGCTGGTTGGCTAGCTAGCTATGTATAAGAGTGAAGATAGCTAGGCTCTCTCTGGCACGTTGCGAGAGCTCCGCGCGAGAGCAACGACGATCGAGCGATTATTTTAAAAGGTCAAGAGGTTTCTGGTGGATGAGTTATACCCGTCGTCCTTTCCCACCCGCGTCGGCGGTCAATAGCCACGAAATAAATGGGTACGCAAAACGTTTCGATTCAGTTCTCGCATGAAACGGTGACTTATGCACGCAGCGTTCCAACAACCTGCGTGAAATCGACCAAACGAAGGAAGAGGAACCGCGAACACGTCAAAGGAAAATATAAATACTAATCCATGTGAATCCCGCTCGATTTTCTCGAAAGCTAAAATCATAATTTATTCGAAAATATAAGAACACTTTTAAACCTGCTGTGACTCTCTTCGACTCATTGTCATTTTTTTTTCTTAATACAGAAAAAAGCGATGGCTACGTTAACTGTAAGAAATTGAAGATAAATAACATTTTACTTCTTCAAGTATACAACCTCGCAATAAATACAAATTTTGTGTTTTTCTTGCAGAAAATCATCGACGACAGAGAAGTAACTGGTCGCAGCTATGAAAGGAATGACACCGTAAGGGGTTAATTACCCGTCGTTGCGAAACCCCATTGGCCAACTGCCTCCTAGGCCCCCATGCCTGAACTAACCAGGCAGACAGGTAGATCATCGCTCCCCACCGAGTACCCGCCCTCCCAAGCCCGCAGATGATCCGAATGACGAGCGGCTAGCCCTCCGCAAGGCTCAAAGTGTGGCTCTCGTGACTCAGAATCTGCTGAACGGCCTTGTACCCGAAGGAGGAAGATTCTTCGGCGCGCAAGACGGTCGTCGCCGGTTTTTCAAGCCGTTACAGCAGAGCTCCGTTACGCTCGTATGTTCTTCGACGTTATTACATCTGCCCCGCCCCTTCCGCGGGCAGCGCATTATACGTATTCGCGAACGGGCGTAATAATCTCGCCGGCAGATAAACAAATAAACGAGCACGGATCGACGAGAGAGCGTGTGCTGGCCGCCTCTGTGCCACGCGTCCTGATCGATCAGTCTTTCTCTCTCTCCTTTCTCTCTCCGTTTTAGCGTGGCGATAAAGTGTATCGGTGTCACTGGCAATTAGCCGGCCGCTCGATATTCATAACGTTTTTACCGGATCGCTGGAACCTGACCGGAATGAAGAAGAAAGCGGTCGGAGGAGGCGGTGGTAGATCGGCCGAGCATTGTGTGTCAGTGAGAGAGCATTGTGGCAGTGCCGGGTCGCAGTCAGTGGTGGCAGGTGCTGTACGTAATGGCCGGCCCCCGTCCAGCCAGACACACAGTGTGCGTTGTGGGCAGGTTCGCCGAAAGAGAGGCAAAAAGAACAGGGGAAAGAAGCGGGCCGTGTTGCGCGCGGTTGAGTTACGAACGTCCGTGTCTATTTGCAGTGGCAACGGCGGCTGATTACATCGTCGCGTATTAATTGAATACGGGCCACGGCTACGCGCGTCGCGCAGATGGCGCCAGAACGTGGCAAAGAACTCCTTCTCATTCTCTCACTCTTCGTTCAAGAGAACGATGATGATGCGAAGAAACGGATCGAATATTCTCTCTCCGACTGTCCTCTTCTTCTTTCTTTCGGTTGGTCGGTTCCCGGCAGCAGCGTACTCCCTTTCTCCTGGGTTAGGTCTGGTTGATGGAAACGGTGCGATACGGCCGGCGATCATCGATTTCAACGAGTTCCACGTAGAACGACGAGGCATCGCGTCGAATCCCTAAGTAACGCCGCGATGGAAGATCGATGGAACGAAGAAACGTTTAGCCAACGCGATGGAAATTGTTTGGTTTTATCGTGGGAGCTGCTGACGAGCCCGTGGACACGCGTCTTCTGATGAATGTTTAATGGCCGGCTAATTAAACGTCGGCCTCCCTTCGACTCTCGATTTCTCCCTTTGACTTATTCAACCGATGCCCTTCGATATAGAATCTTTTTCATTCTCCTCCAATGGTTCTCTCTCTCTCTCTCTCTCTCTCTCTCTCTCTCTCTCTCTCTCTCTCTCTCTCTCTCTCTCTCTCTCGCTCTCTCTTTCCTCCTCGTTCTTTTTCGTTTTACTCGAGACCGGCCTCCGGATTCCCGGCGTGCTGTACCCAGAGCTACATCTTCATCTCCCGAGCGCTTCTCTCACCGGAGAGAGAGAGAGAGAGAGAGTGAGAGAGGAAGAGAGAAAGAGAGCATTCCCGCAAAAACGTGAGCAGGAACACTTTTCGATTCAATTATTTTGCCTTGTATCCCATCGTTGCTCACGGGCACGGGCGTACGTATCCTTTGTCTGCCGGTGTACTCGTTCCGATCGTCGAGCACCTAAACACGTTCTTCGTGCCTACGAAGCGCGGCCGGCTCTCCGAAGTATGCATTATCTCAGCCCGGAGCAGCGAAGAAAAGGCAGTCCGCCGTATAGAAGCCGCGCAAAAACCGGAGCCTGCAACTCTCCTCGAAATCTCCGCCATGATCGCGAGTGTCCACGTGAATGCCAGTTTTCGGCCATTCTTGCGAGCAGCGCCTCTAATTGGCTAAACTCCTGCTAGGTCCCCTTATACAGGATCACTTCAACGGGTGGACCTGTATAATTTATTTCGATCGCGATGAATCGACTACAATGCGTTTTCAAGAAAATTTAATTCTTTCGTTCTTTTCACTCGCACACGTATGCACATAAACGCTTATCAATATTATTACTATATAGAAGAAGCAAAATTCAGAAAATTCCTATGGTGCCCCAATTTTCTCCAGATGCCCTAAGAACATTGTTTACTTTGCTTATAGGTTATAATCCAGCATAGCCTCGATCGGTTTTTCCTTTTCTTGTGAGACCGTGGGCGTTCAGGAGCGCTAATCGTCTCGTCTCGCAGCGATCGAAGGCAGGGGCCACTCGGAAACAATCTCAGAAACAGCAGGGTAATTGATAAATTGCCGCTAACGACAATGGTACGCGGCGAGAGGATTAATCCTGGCCGCGAGGGCGATAACTCCTCCCGCATGAAATTTGCAAAACACCGAGATAGCGTAGCCGGGCCGGTGTCGGTGTGCAAAGGCGAGCCAGCCAGCGCACCGCGCTCGTACATGCGAACAGCTCGTCCATCAAATTGAGAACCCTGCTAGGCAGGCAGCCGGTAGGCTGCCGGCTGAACGTGCGATCAGCGCGTCGTCTATACTTTGCTAGCTTGCTCGGCTCGCTTCACCTCGCTTCTGCTCGCTAGTTGTGTCGGCTAAGCTCCGCGCGCGCGTTACGCGCCGCTCACGTTTCAGAGGCTTCTTTTTCCTCTTTACAGCTCGTAGGCACGAATAAACGGTCGCGTCGCGTCGCGTCGTGCCTATTGTTTCGTCGGACGACATCCAACGCGCTCGATAGAGACAAGAAAGACCACCGTCGCTCGACGAAACGCTCGTTGCCTACCACTGAGATACACGTGTCCTCTCCTCTCCTCGCGCGATCCTAGCACGAGATACCCGACGCGCTAATATCACCTCGTTCATCTTGTAATCGTTCCCCGAGCTTCGTCGGCCGCCCTGTCCTGCCGGCAACTCTTCCGTCGGCTATCCTCTAACGGCGAGATTTATCGCTTCGGCTGCTTTGAGAGCATTCGATATTTTACGCCGAACCTGCCAACCTTCGCACCGATCGGTACGCATGTACTGCCTCGTAAAAGTGACGACACCGAATTTACTTCAATTTTGTGCAATTTAGTAATAGGTGCGTAAACGAAGAATTTTACTATTTGTAAAATGAAATACCTGACGCCAGTCATATTTGACCAGTGGTGATCAGTTTAGTATTAAGGGCCTGGCGCGTCTGATGTTTTTAGTTCCTTCGATAGTGAAGTACTAAATATGTAGTACTAAAATTTGAAAAAGACTATTAGTTCCAATAAATTGTGGTAAAGATCCGTTCATTCTGGACGGTCTACGCCAGACTCCTCGCTTAATCATGATCACTGTACCGGCGAGATTTATGCGGCCCGCGGAGGAGATTTAAATAAAAATTCATACCCCGATCGTCTGTCGTGCATCATAATTATTTCATTCAGTCAGGAGTCGCAAGCAGTTACATACTTGCAGTAATTGAGAGCCTGATGGTCGATGAAAGCTTCATATTTAATCGGCTGGTTTGCTTTATCGCGGGCGAGTTTAAATAATGGCCGACAGCTTGATCGCTTATCGTGAAGATTGTTGCGTTTAATTTTTATATTGTCGGAGAACCCGGCCGGCCGATAGTTGCTCTATAAATTTTTAATACTTAATTGGAACTTTGCGAAAAAGTTTAATAGTCCGTCGACGCTTATCGCGAATTATTCAATTTGATTTTTCCGGGATCGTTCCGCACCTGTCGTTCTATAAAATTTTAAGATGTGTAATCGGCGCGGTTGCTTTTCCGCGTAATGGAATATAAAAGCGAAATTGATGCTTCCTATTTTTCGCGCCAATTTAAAGAATGGCAGACGATCTTTCCCGGTGGGCAACCGGCGCTGAAGCATCTCCATGTGTTACGGTAAGTGATCCAAGTAATGTTTAGCAGTAACCAGCCGTAGATCCTATCGAATGCGAGATGCAATTATTTTGCACATGTAAAACGGCCGGTTAACACTGGCTCTCTCGGCCGTTTGCCAATCGCGTGAAATAATATTACGCGTGTTTACGGGTGGCGGGACCCCGAGTTGTCGGCAGAAAAAAACGTGAGACAGGATGTAAGTGATTCCGCCGATCAGAAATTACGCTTTCATGGCAGCGGATCACCGTCGACCGTGATAAGCACCTTTAAGGATCCTCGCGTTATAATGCGTTCAACGTGGAAAAATCGCCCGACGATACGTCGGTTTCACGGTGAAATTATGCGGCGAGACTTCATGCAAATTGCCCCCCGGACTCGATATAATTTGATCAATGTTCACAATTAATTTTAATCGCACGGCATTCGCTCCTTCTATGACGACAACCCTTTTTTTTTGTTCGCGACAATGGCCAACAGCGCGTCACTATCGATCAAAAATCAATTGACAGACGGCGTAATGTATGCGAGAATCAGTGTCGGCAGCGATAATTATCGACAAACAAGGATTTTACGGCAATTTGCATTTAATGGGCTTCTTATAAAGGCGAAAAGTTACGACACTGCCTCGGATTCTATGTATATTCTTCGAGCCAAAGGAAGACTTCGAATTCAATCAAACGGTGGAGAATAGATGTATTATTTAAGTTGGAGCGATTTACAAAATTGATTGAATGTCTAAAGAGCGGATGCTAGAATTAATTTGGCGCTTTGACTGTCACACTTAATTACTTCATTCATTTTTTTAGATTCTACGAACTCCGATAAAGTTAAATTTATTCAAACCTACTAAGACATACAATGATTGTTTTATTAACTTTCTCAGGGTCTACAAGTTCTAATGATGTTTAATACACGCAAATAGGATGCGATGAAAATTAACTCAAGATAGATAAAGAATTATGGTATCTACATATGACCTTGAAATGTCTCAAATTGTTATTTGTTCCCGAGGACACCGTCTTTTTTCAATATTTTAAGTGTTGCGGAGGAGTCACTTTTAACGATTTGATGGCAGTCAGGATTGGAGCTACTTAGATCGGTATGTATCAATTTTATATAATTTATCATCCAAAAAATTTTACAGAGTCTCAAATGATTCCAGGTAGCAAAGCCAAGCGCCAAATTCCCATCATCTCTCGAAACAGGTAAAAGATGGGGGCTTGAACGATCACACCCGGACATTGTCGACAATGCAGGGAATCGAGTGTCAAAGGTGCAGTAGATCGGTGATGGAGGGTACGGAAGAGGATTCGGCGAGGATTTGATAGATCGGAGGCGTTCGAGCGTGAGTGGTCTCCAGGATGGAAACGTGAAGGGTCAGGTAATTCCGAGGGCACCGAATGTTTTTCGAGCGAGCAGTAAGCGGGAGCGGCGGGCGTGGAGAAGGGAAAAGGGCGTAGTAAGTCATACGGAGAGGCTCGTACGTCATCCTCCATCCGGGCCAACGGAGCAACACATGGAAAGGGTCTGCGGAGCGCCTCCATGCACGATGAACGCACCTACCAAGTTGGGTCGCCTCTTTAGGTCGCCGTTCGGCTTGTGTTCGTTCACCAACATCATCCCACAAGGTTCGTCGGTTGGCTCGCACACCTCTGCGAACAGCAGAGGCCGAGCCACTTCGTCACGGACGTGCAACACGCACGCCTATGTTCGACGCGACTCCGCCACGATCCGATCTTTTCAATTTTCCGATTGTAAATTACCAGCTTAATCGTTCGACTGCCACAGATCGCGGTTCTTCTGTTCAGTGCCCAAAAGTGCTAGCCAATCACACGGTAACGTAACAGTATTGTAGTCGGGATACTATAGGAGTCTTTCCGAACGTTCCTCTAAGCTGATGAGAATCGAACGACTACATGGAACGACTGCTTCCTGCGCTGTGATCGCAGGACTTCCTCAAGTGTCGATGTTACCTTCTACTCCTGGGTCCTGCGATGGAAAGAGACACATTATCGCAGAAAACTTTCAACAGTTCAACGTACAAAATTATTGTCAGCTCAGCGTTCGAAAATCTTGTTCAATTTAACGTCCAAAAGTTTCATTCAATTCAAAGTTCAATTATTCTTTCACATCAGTATTCACATTCGAACTTTGTCCAAGCATGCATTTACTATGACCATTTCTACAGAAGATCCCCATTTGAAATGTATGCTGTGCAAACTCTGTAGCTCACTTAGAGGATCGACCGATTATTTAGAGGGATTGCCTAACTAACTAGTGGACTATAGTTTTTCGACGCGGAACGAGAGAACTACCGAGAGGACTATCGCTTTGGTATTTTCGCTGGATTTTTGCGAAGGCCCCGTGACAGTCAATCGGTTAAGTTAAATGGTTCGTGAAAACGTCTCCGATGCAGTTCGGACGACCAACCCAGGCCGGAAACGGGGCCTAAGAGGGGGCATCAAGATGGAAAGTGCACTCGGCCATGTTCGTCAGCCATTGAGGTACACACCGGCGCACACCTTGCGACGCGTTTATTCGTCGCACCGGTTGTGATCGATAAACAGCTTTTTCTCGGTTTTCTTGCAGAGAACAAGAGGGAAACCGATGAACAATGGGCGGGGGAGGCGAAAACGGGGCGAGCACACTGTCGCAATAACTCACGGGGACAATCCCAGCGAACAGTTGCCGGTAATTAGAACCTCGCGTGAAACGGACCCGTAAAAACAGCCGCCGGCCCATACATGATTTGTACAATGAACTTGTGTTCCTGTTCCAGGGACGAGACGACTCCTACCGCACACGAAGAGGGATCCTTGGTCGATGCACGGTGAGATACAGTGGTCGACAAAAATAAGGGACTACTGTTTATCTTTCATGTTCTTCACTTACAACACTAAATTGCGTGTGGAATTCAAACTATTCTTTATTTTATCGACACTAAACTTGCCAAGTATTAAAGGCGACTAGTAACGGCTGCCTTAAAAAAAATTACAACACTGAATTTATTTTTACTGTCCTTGATTTTCATTGTAACAGATGTTTGAACAAGGAAATTAATTCCGTTATTTTATCTGACCGCAATTTTATAATTGTACTTCAACTGAATTCAAGGTTGTGAAAGTAGAAAGTTCACCCTTCAAAATGAGCGCAAACAGAATATTGTAAAAATTTTTTACACGTAGTTGCACAAGTTCGAAGATCGATAATCCAGAATTTCATTTGGTTTGATAACCAAAAACAAAAAGAGACTTTGGAAATGGAGGTGAGGGACGCTAAAGTAGAGGACTCGCTCTTTAGAATAAGTTCACAGATAGAATATTTTAGGATTTTTTTACAGGAAATGAAGGAAGATCAAAGATTAGATGATGGACAATTTTTCACAATTTAGCGATCGTTCGATTCTGAAGGAAGGATCGTGCAAAAACGTGAAGGATAGACCGGTCTCTTATTTTTGCGAACCACTGTACGTGCTCTGTATTACCGACGAGCCCTCGGCAAGCCGAGCGACGATAGCGAGCGTCGAGGCACATAACAGGAAGGGGTAAACGAGCCGAGCCACGATTTCGTCGTCGTAAACGTCAACGTTACGGTTACAGCGTTGTTCCTAGCTGGTTTATATTGAACGAGGTTGCTCCCCGAGGTACGTAACACCTACTGGCAACCGTCGTATCGTCGAGTAGCACCATACTCGAGGCTCCCAGACCTCCGGTGCGAGCTGGAAAGAGACGAAGAGAGAACCCAGAGAGAAACAGGAGGGAGAGACCACGTGGCTTTTACGCGGGAACCTCGCCGGCTTCGCCACCGAGAGAGTTCAAGGTTTGTTAGCTCTATCCTTTCGTACCCAGCGACGGGGATAGACCAGCCGGCCAATAAAGATCGCCCGTAACGATGCGATATCGACGCGCGTAAATCAAAAAAGGAACACGACAACACACGCGCCGCGGTCGTTAACATTCCGACACGTACTTCGCATTTTTCTAATCAATTTGGGAACCTCGACACACGCGGAAAGTGTTCGTCACCCACTGACCTTGGATTATCGATTCACCGGTCTGTTGTTCCACAGTCATTTTCACCCAGTGCTACTCTTTTCCCAGCTTTACGTAGACGAAATTATGCTTATCTTCACCGTGGTCGGACTAATTAATTTTCTGCTTATTTTTTGCGGAGAGGTTTCGCTCGCTGGAACTCGTTCTGTCACGGTACTCGGTTCAACGAACGTGTCGCTGCACTCATTATCCCGGCCACTGTCACGCGACGCTTATGTGAACTCGAGGCAAGACTCGACCCGGCATCAAAACAGAAGATAACGCCCGATCGGACATGACTCCGTCACTCAATTGCCATCTTTTCGGGAAACGACATTCAAACATTAAACATTCAGACATTAAAGGGGCTGAATGGAAGATCTTTGTATTGCTCCAATTTTCAAGAGAGAATTTAATTGAAATGAAAATTATTCAGAAACAAGAAATTAGAACAATTCAGAACTTGTTACAGACTGAATTTAAACGTTCATTATTCCTTTATCGATACCCTAACAGGGACAAGCTTGGTTGGCATGTTAAAAACGCCGCGTCAGTCTCCGGAGACTGACGATGCAAAATTCAATGAGAAAAGTGAAATGTAGGAATAATTGCAACGTAGAAGTCGCTAAGAGCATTTTGGTAGTCCCACAACAGTTTCAGTGGACTGGATAGCTACCTGACTTTTTTCCGTTGCAGCGACACCGAGTTTTTTTCGTCCGGGACGACAATGCCAGGATAACGCGGAACAAGAATTAGCATTCTAAGGCAAGCCTCAGGGAAACGAGGCAGTTTCACCGGGATAAATGAACGACGGGGTGCGCGGAGATAGTATTCGAAGGCTCCGACTTCACGCCCTCTAATTACCCCATAGACGCGCGGCAGACCCTTCAATGAGGGGTCATAAATTTCCATGGCGCGTTTGAAAACAGCCTCCGAAAGTGATACTGGCGGGACAGAGAAAAGGCTTTTGTGCAACGGGGCCGTGCGTCTCGGGAATTGCCGCGGAAACGCGTCCGATAAAAAAACTTTTAACTAACCGGGACCCCCGTTCAATCATCCGTGGAACGATCGTGGCTACGTTGAGTACAAGCACCGCTCGTCGATTGCTATCTAAATAAATGTTATCTATTCGAATAAAATCTCCGGGGGCGCGGTATATCTGCGAAGCGATTCATTAAGCCAGAAACGATAACCGTTCGGTTTACTTCATTACCGTGACATTAACGGACCGAGACGTTTACATCTGAAAACGGTGGCGATACCGACGCGTCCGCGGCCTATCATAAATCACGGTGAACTTCAACCGGCGCGTTCTCCCTTTGATGTTTATCAACGGCAATGATACAAATGCATTCCGCGTAATCAGGTTCCTTCGACGAACACAGAGACTCTCGAGTACGCAGACGTGCGCGGGCGCGAACGCGCGCGCGCGCGCGCGTGCTCTCGACCCGTTTAATGTGTCCCGAGATCGTGTTCCTGTAACGCCGATCCGCCAATAAAACCGAGTTAATGATACCGTGTCTATCGGCCGTTGATTTGTGCGCGATTTGGGCGGCGTAATCGCCACCGCGATCACTTATTGCACACTCAGGACAGACGTTTACGCAAATACCGTCGCAGCTTTCGTAAATCATGCCGCGCGCACACCGCGGACACTGCATCGCGTGCCGTCGCACGCTCGATACCAACATTTATCGCATTCGCAACGACCGCTAGAAGAAAAAAAAAAAACAACGGCATGCCGATATACAGGGGCGACGATTACGCTCACAATCGCCGCGAAATTAATGCCGCGATTTCATTAGGTCGCACGCTGTGGAACGGTTGTTAGCAAGTGCCGCCGATTTTTTAAACCTCCAATCATTCTTTTTCAAGGCTGAGCAAAGAGTATGTATGTATGTATATTGAAATGGGTATGAAGAATGTGTGAGGTTGTTGCAGGTGAACAAACTACGAAGTCCCAGTAAATAAATTCTTCGATCAGCTAATAATTGTGACTTACAAAAGTCACAGAGCAAAAAGGAAAAATAGATTGATTCGATTCTGTGTAAAATACTGTAAAACAAATTTTTGTCCCGCAAAGATTGGTATATGATGATATATGATTACAAATTCAACCAGAGTTGTTAAAGTCTTCAATATTTTAGCCTGTAGTTGCTGTTACTAAAGAACAAGTTAAAAAGTGACACAGTTTCGAGAAAATCATGAATGAAATGTCCCGAAACACCTCATTATGGCCCGAAATTATTACCCATTGCACTCGACTGTCGGCAATCATAAATTTAGTCAGCAGAATGTGCCTTTCAAGAGTACAAGGCAAGATGAATTATACAAGACCTAAAAGTAGCGTTCCATAAAACTCGTACCGCTAAAATTTCCCGCTAAATCTAGAGCACCTACTTCCGTAAATGATTAAAGTGCCGGAGCGCGAAACGATCCGGAATAGATCCGCAATTCTTGCGGGGGTTGTGACAGGAAGGCTGGCGAATCATCGATCGGGATTATTGCGCGAAAAAGGAGAGCGAGCCGCGCGATTCACCGAGGCGCGAGAACGATGAACTTTTTCTGGCGTGGCCGGCGTCGTAAATCGTTGTTTATCATCTGTCCCGAGCTCGTGTTTTTACGCGGGACACGACGCGCCAGCGACACTGTCTCGACGGATTGGTTCTCCGCGTGCCGTGACGATAAAGCCGAATTATTTATTATAGGGAGCGAATGCCGGCAGACACGTTGATGGCTCTATATTTACCCGCAGACTTGAATCTACGATGAAATAATCCATAATCCTGTATCAATAAATTTTCCTACGCGCGTGTATCGCGCGCTTGTACTAGCAGAGGCGAGCGGCTACGAGACTGAGAAAGAGAAATAGAGAAAGAGCGCGCTTCTCGAGAAATGAGTCAACGACTTTCGATCCGCGAAGCGCATAGAACCTGTTCGGCGAGCAGCAAAGCCGATCAATAATCTCGGCATTACGTGGCATCTTCGACAAGGCTCATAATCGGCCGGTTATGTCTTTGGTTTCCGTCGCGCGCGCTCGCGGCGCGGCGAGGCGCGGCGAGGCGCGGCGTCCGCGAGAAAACGCGCGATAGATCACTTTCCCCGGCTCCGGATCCATTGACTGCTAAATCCGTTTCAGTTGCTGAATGGAACTCCGAAGAGAGAGCAGCAAGTTCAAACAAGAGGACCACGCCTACCGAATATTAAAAATTCTCCGGGCGGGCTGAGAGCGGGCGCGGAGAGAGTTCACGGAAGGTTCGTTCAATAAAATCCCGTTTCTTCTCTCGGAATAAGCACGCGCCTACGTCACGAGGGGTCGTAAAATAATCCCTACACCTTTTGTATGCATAAAGAGAGAGGCTCTCGCGTGGTCCAGCCGGAAGAAAAAAAATAGGCGGACCTTATAAACCGGACCATAGGGCGCGAGGAGGAGGCTAGAGAAAGAGAAGAATTCGAAGGAGACCAAGCGAAGCGCGGGTCAAGAGGGGACACGAAAAAAGAATCGAGAGAGAGAGAGAGAGAGAGAGAGAGAGAGAGAGAGAGAAAGAGAGAGAGAGAGAGAAAGAGAGAGAGAGCTAACTAAGACGAACAGCCTAAGACCCAGCTGAGAGCAGCCGGGGGAGGAGAAGCGATCCCCGAAAGCGAGACAGAGCTCGAGAGAGGCCATCGGTGATTATATATCTGCCTACGACCAAGCGAGAAACTGCTAGGCCACCTATAGAGCGACAAAGACACCGATAGAAACAGCTGACTACCGGAATTCGGGGTTCCGGAGGGGTGAGTACCACGAGGAAGCCACTTGAACCCCAATTGGACGAGGGCTTCCCCATTATACTCGACGTACCCAACGATTTTACACGCACTTGACTCCATTCTACCTATCCACCAGACGTAACTTTATCGCGCGCTGCAAGACCGATTTTCCACGATCTGACGCTTCCTACCTATGGGAAGTGTTCTCTGCGATCCTGCTATTTACCACCGTCAGCAGCGAAAAAACATCGGCTTTGCTCGATTGTGAACAGAGCACCATGTCCTTCGTGTTCAGCTGCGCAACGACACAGGTACAACCACATGAATATATAATTAACGATAAGTCCCCAATTATTGTCCCTACTATGATGCCCGCGGAGGTTTAGCATTTTAACCGAGAATGAAGGGTATACACTTGCATGTCGTCGAGCGAACATTCATTTCGTTCTGTAGACTGTGCACATTTGGTTAATGTTCTAATCCGAATCTTACATAAACTGTGGTTTTTTTAGCCACGCAGACATTAATTTCTTTTCATTTTCACTATATTGAATTTGGTATAAAGTATGATGTTCATAGTACATTAACTAGGACAAAATTCTTGTTATGTTAATTTTGCTTGTCTTCTAGTGTATCTTTGTAAACGTTCATAATTAAGAAGACGTTCAAATCAAATGCTTAAAATATGAGATTATGAATAAAACATAAAAGTGTAAAACAAGAACGGATGAATATTAACCTAGAATATTTTTTGTACAACTACTTCTAAGCATCCTTCAAACTTTCTTCATTTTTATCCTGACTCGTGGAATTATTCTTTCATTCTACAGTGTTTTAGCGTCTACATTGATAGTAATTCCATTGTCAATATTTTGTATACATTAATTTTATGCGTCTAAAAGAAACTTACGTTTTCACGAGTTTTCACATTCCTCGACCGGTTAAAAGGCCAAAGATCGAGCAAACATCTCCAAGAATTTTTTTCAGATTTTTCGAGTTTCTAAAATAGATGTTTTTTCCTCGCAAGGAGACGAATCACGGGGGCCGGTATTAATGACAACTCGAGGCGTCACTTTGCTCGTCGCTTTCACGCGGATTAGTTATTGCCAACCCCCGGCGTTCGTGCACACAGTGCATTGATTCGCGGAGAAGGCGGCGGAATATTTTTAGTCGGCCGAAGACTATAAATCCGTTATCTCGAGTCCGCCTCGTGACGGATACGTCGTATTTCAATCGGCGCACAAATAGACCCCCGTTGAAAAAGTCCTCTACGAGCGGTGATCGGGATAACGCGACAACGTCGACCTTACATTTGACGATTGTATACAACCGTGTCTTCCATTTTTCAGAGTCGGGAGTGTCGGGACCAAACGGAAGGAATGATTTGTTTCGATACGTCCGCGCGGAGAGGCGTGTCGAGATCGATCTTCGAGCGTGTTTTCCGCTTGGGGAAAAATCGTTTCGACGATCGGGGAAACGCGTGGGCGAAGCTGTAATACCGATCGCTAGACGTGTGTGTGTTTCACGTTAATCGAGCCGGTGACCGTGAAACGGGGAACACGATTTCGCGGAGCACAGGCACACAGGGCGAGGAGAGTGTAAGCCCGATGCACCACGCCTTTCCCGACCACGTGGCCTTGCAACCACGGTGTATGCCTCGCTCCCCTAAGCTCTCCTGTCGCTTCTATATTTCATCACGGCTGTTATGATAATCGTCGGCGCGACGGAGAGAGCCACGGGCCGAGCGGGATAAAGCGATCTTATGAATGTAAACTCACCTGCTATAGCCATCCAGGGGTAGAAGGTATGGCTGGCGTTGGGTTGCTGATGTAGTTGCGTGGCAACCGGTTGGCTCGCGGACGAGTTCAAACTGCAGGTGTTCCAGGACGTCGTGAGGGACCTCGAGGAACTGTTGTTACCAGGACTCGATGCCGGGTCGCCGCCGACCAGGCCACCGTAGCTACCAACCCTCGTGCCCTCCGGGGTACACGCGGAAGGGCGCACCACCGAATTGCTCTGACTATTGGTACCGGAGGTCGCCGACTGCCAGACGTCCTTGACGGCCGCGGCTGCCATCACGGCCGCGTAGCCGTTCTGATGAGCTGTTGCCTGATCCTGCTGTTTGCAATCCTTGGTAGCCGTGGTCGAGTACGAGGACGTGGTGTGCCCGGTCGCCTCGGGGGTTGTCGAGTACAATTTGCAGGCCGTCGCGACGCTCGCGTCGTACGGCGAGTCCTGGGGTGGCCTCGTGTTGGTGCCGCCGCCAGGATGTATACCCAGCGAGGACGAGGTGTGATGATGATGCTGCGTGGACGCGTACGGTGACATGCCCAGGCCAAGCGGGAAACTTCGGTAGGCCGCGGCCGTGGCTGGATCGTGGTGTTGACTCGCTGCCCCTGTCTGATGGTGGTGGCTCCCGTAGAAGCCACCCGTCTGCTCGAAATATGAGTTCATTATCCCGGGTATCTTGAATCACTTGCACTGAAACACCGGCACTCGAGAGAACAACCGGAGAAGGCTGAACGGGCTGAAGCAACCACCTCCGCAGAGAACTGTCCGTTGCTTCGGGGTATTTTTTTCGGATTTCAAAATATGCGTCGAGCACACGCGGCTAGTCGAACGATACTAGTCCGTGCTCGGGACCCCGATGTATCTCGGATTCGGGTAGAGTCCGGTTCACCGGTCGGTTATGATGCGGATGTTCGATCTATCGTTTGCGGTTCCTTGTTCGGCCGGGTTCGCGCCAAAAAGGCGAGACGTGAACGCCCGCGGGCTGTGTACCGATGGCACGCTGTTTGACGCAGACGGCGACAGCTGACAGCGTTGACGAGGGACGAGCAAACGGGCATTAAACCGCCTTTTAAGAGGTCATAAAAGTCATCGAGTAGGTAGGTCGGTAGGTATAGAGGCGGCGTCGGCGGCTTGCACCCACAGTGTCAATGTCAGTAGGCCGTGGGATTGTAATTCAGTATGGGACTCATGGCAGCGGCCGGGTCTGACTTTTATGGGTTTGTTATGGATACGGCCACCGACGAGAAGCGTGAACCGGCGTCGGTTGTCGGCTCTAGGTGGTGGAAAACAGGCGATGATCGTTAAACTGTTACGACGCAATAAACCGGGGTAATAAGACGGGCTATAAAACTGCCTGGTGTGGGTCTCTCTACCGCGTGCGCGCCCGTCGACGGTTCGGTCGGCCGGCACGCGACGATCTCTCCCTCGCGAGCACCTCTCTCTCTTTCTCTCAGTATCCTCTTTCGAAATGCGTGCGATGATTTCGGTTCGGTCAAGGCCCGGGGCCCCGGTGCGTGGTTAATATCGGAAAAGACGGTCGATATCTTTTTTCAAATGTGGGGGCCAAAAGCAAACCGCTGACTCTGTCCGCACTGCACACTAGCACTAGTCGAAATGTGACTTCGCTGATGACTGTGAGAGGTTCAGTACGAGGCGACGTACGAAGGGGATCGTAACGAACCACGGTATGCCAGTGCGGTGGTCCACGGCACACTACCGCTTTTCTCGCGCCCCGTGTACCGCCACTCTGTACCGTCCTCTGTCTCTTGCCCGCTCGTTCGCCTAGTTTCGTCTCTCTCTTTCACCATCGGCCTCTCTTGCTTCCACCGTCGAACGTTCCTCTCTTTCTCTCTCTCCCGCCTATCGCAGCCCCCGTTTGTCTCCTCGTCTCACTCCCTCTCTTCGTTCCCTCGACCGCTCCTTCTCGCTCACGTGCGCACACTCTTCCACGATGTACTACGTTCCAACGAGAAGCGCGCACCGCGCCGGGGCTTTTCCTCCTTGTCTTTCGTGCAACGTCCCCCTCTCCAACGCGATAACCGACTTCTCTCGCTTGCTCCGTTGTCGCTCGCCTCCCCCTCCCCCGCACACAACGCCCCCTCCACGCTTGCTCTCTCACCCTCTCGTGCCATCTCGCTCCACCTCTCGCCAGCGTGTCGCGCGTCTCCTCTCTTTCCTCCCGTACCGTTCCCGAACACTCGCTCTCCTTCTTTCCCTCGCTTGAACTACGGTGCGACCCCTGTCGAGGGCTCGGCCAACTCCGGCGACATGCCGCGAGATTAAATTCATACTGTGCCCGAACCGTGAAACGCCGTGCTGCCGTGGACGATTCTTCGTTGCGACCAGTCGCTTCCAAAGATCAAGATGAAAATACTGGGAGGAAAACGCAGAAGGAAAAAGAAAATTTCAGCGGGTAGAGAATCGAAGAAACGGGGAAAAAGACGAAACCGAGGGAAAAAGAGTAAGACATAGAGTTACGAGGGCCAAGAGGGAGACGAGAGAGGTACGAGGCCCCGGTGATCGCGCGCGCGGCGGAGGGGAGAAGAAACCAGGGTGCCAAGGGAGGAGGTTATGCTTAAGGACCAATCAGAATTGAATTCGTCACGAGTGCCGCGCCGGCAGAGCACGAAAATTCCTACGCCATGTGAAAGTAGTTCCAAGCTGGAACGACGCCCATGACCGGCTAGGCGCCGCCCCGCGCTGCCCCCACCAGGCGGCAACGCGCGAGCAGCCGCGGATACAGACACGTCGGTCGCCGTGCGGTAGAGCGAAAGCTGCACGCCACACGCGCGTCACGCAACGTTTCCTCTCTCCACTCCTCTCTCTCACTTCATCTCTGTCTCTCCTTTCGGCTCTCCACATTATACACGGTTCCGCTCGTGGGGATACGTGCACCGCCACCTCTGAGTTCCGCGGCGAACTAACGCTGCCAGATCCATTCAGACGTTCAAACGACCAACATCAACGAGGCACCTTGCGATTATTGTTATTGGCGAAAGCGGTCTCGCCAATCGTGCCTCGCGCCCGCGCTTGATCGACAAGCGGCCCGGTAAAGGAGGATAGAACGAACCGTGCCGAGGAGCCGGGAAGATCTCGCATTTCATCCGATATGATGACTTCGATTCAGGTCGAACCGGTCCGATGTTACGGAGCGTGTCCGAAGTCGGCGGATGACGACGCGATTGCGAGCACCGGCGACAGGAATGTTATCATAAACGTCCTTTACGAGATACTTGGGCGTTTTACGAACCAATTAGACCACGGCCGTACAATTAAAACGCCGTAAAAGTGGGCCTCGTGAGAGGCGAGCCGAGCCGGCCGAGCCGAGCCGAGCCGAGCGCCGTGGCGCGCGCCGCACCAGTATCGGGAATGTTTATTGGGATGTAAATGTCGCTGGATTATCGCCCCCGCGGTTCGCACCTCGTAAATTATTCCGTAACGAGCCAAGTAATGCCCATCATAAGCTGCTCTCAGGGGCCGGCACCGGACTATTTGCTCGTTCACTTTCGCCATTATGAATGTTTAGGATATCTACCACCTACTTCGAAGCAAACCTCGAAAAAAGGGGTTTATAAACACACCGGCCCGTCTCGCCGAACGGCGCCGTTTATGACCAATTATTCAGACACCGTACACACTCATGCCCCCGCTGGAACACGTCATTTGTCACTTTTTACTGCTCCACCGAGATATCACTCTTTGTTCAAAATCGCCTTCCTCCGCTACTTTGTTGAAATCATGACGGCCAGACGCGTAAATCTTCGCTATGTAATTTTTTTACATAATTTATTGTCATGGAGAACGTCGTTTTGCATGTTGCTATTGTGGGACGATAAATCTAAAATTTTACAAAAACATTTTTCTCTATTGGTCACTTCATTTACTAAAATTGAACTAGTAAGTCAAGTATACTGGATCAAAGAAAATTCACAGAAATGCATTTTGTAAAATCGATTCATCTCCGATAGTGTAGCTATCTTGTATACACTTGTTTTATGCGCGCAGATCAATGGTTGCGGCTCGTCTGGACAATTGTCAAACGGTCACGTTGATGGAGCTCTTGATGAAGAGACTTGACGCCGTTTTCGCTTTTGTGGGACTCCGACAGGTGGCACAGCCCGTTTGCTTGAAAATCATGACGGCAATAAACTCCGGTTTTATGACCACTTGAACAGAATCGTAAAAGTCAGGGCCTTTAAGCTTATAGCATGGTAGGACGCGTGTCGAATATGGTGGGGGCGTGAAGAGAGCCACCATAACGCGAAAGAGGGGGGGAAAGGGTGTTCGGGGCTGTGTGGGTAGCCAAAATGGGCCTAAATGCCCCTTTTAAAACGCCATTGAAGATAACCAGGCATCCACTAAAAGGGGTTTATTTAATGACCACGGTTGTTCTCACAGAACCGGACACACTGCGGCTACTGACGACAGTCACCTGATGGCTTCATGATTATTACAAGTTTTTTCTTCGCCGCTGTTGCATTCCCTCTCCGGTCACCTGCGTCAAGAACTCTATCCGATGCTCCTTTTGTACTCGACGGTGAAAAACAGGAACCAGTTAGATTCTAGGTCTCGACGAAACTTGAATCTTCGCTCCATATAATAAACTAATCATTTTTTACACAATATCGTCACAGGATAATGATCCTTTTTTTCTAGATTTAGCAGCAATGATAAATTTGACAGTCCTTTTATAATCACTTACATTATGAACCACGTAGTTCCTAGGTCTGTATAGAACGTAGACCGTCATCCCATATAATTAATTAATTCATTTTTTATGATTTCCTCACGGGCTGTGGTCTTCGTTGCTAGATATTGTATCAATGACAGATTTGGCATTGTCGTAGGTACCATCTTATCTGAAGTGGATGACGGACAATGCCCTTATGAATTTCGAATAAAACCAAAGTAGCGATCAGGTATCCGAAGATGGAGGAAGGTATTAGAGGGCGTAGCTATAGCAACGAGAGAAGATGGACACGAAAGCAAAGGGGCCGTTGCACCCGACTCGAGCAAATCTGCACTCTTGCTAAACCAGCATCCATTCTTCATCGCTCCGGTGGCTTCGGTTCTCTTCTGGTCTCCTCCAGCATGGTTCAACGCACTGCTCGGACTCTCATTTTGGTTGGTCTTTCTTCCCTCCTCCAACCCTACGGTGTGGTGCCCCCCATCGTTCGCATCCTTCTCTTTTGCTTTCTTATACCTCATGCCCCTCCCCGCACAGCTCTCCCCTGGGAGACCGGGGATGAATATTCGATCATGAACGAGCGTCAGAATTTCAGATAAGCGCGATTCTCGTCGTCGTTATTCGCGCGGATCGAAACTCTGGGGGATCAACCTGTGATGTAAAGCCACTCGCGGCGGTAGATGATAATGGCGCTCTAGGAGGTCTATTCTTGCAGTGCAAATAGTTCGTTCCACAATGATACGAAGACACACTTTCGTTAAAAATCCTTGAAAAGGTGTCTTCAATATCCTCACTTTTGGTCCATCACACTGTCACAAAATTTCTTCCTTGGTTTTAAATTGTTGGTTTCAAATTTGTATCGATTGCATTACGATCCCATTTAAATTTGGGAGCGATTCTGGGTGTAGTTCAATCGTAATAGACAAATTTGTGAAATGGCACTTGTACGGCTTTGAAAAGGATATTTTATGCTTTTATGTTTCATAGCATTGCAATTTTGAAGGGGACATGGAATATTTTACTAAAAATCGAGTGCAATCTTTAATAAAATACTACATTACAATGTTAAATAAATAAAAGGATGATCTTGTCGCGACAAAATCGTACAATTTTCATTTTCAACATATTATCATATCCACACTGTTCAATATTTTCAAATAAAATCAGAAACCCTGTATAGTATTTTAAAAACACTTCTCTCTGTTTAACTGCTTTCCAGACAAGAAATTCACTTGGAGCATATCCACTCCAGAATTAATGTCCGAAAATAAGCTATCAATGCATTTTAACATGCATTAGTGCACAGAGAATAATAAACAACATATTGCAAAATTTCGACGCTCAGTTTCATGGAGGTCCGAACCGCTGTCCAGCTGTTAACAAAAACAAATGGACATTTGGACATCCAATGCACGTTTCACATATTTGCGACGTTGTTGATTGTTGCAAAAACGTTTGGAATCTACTGCATATTGATCTGCAGTCCATCAGGAGTGAAGTCGAGATCCTTCGGTCCGCGAAGGACGCGGAAGAAGTCCTGTTTGCCATCTGGCGGTTTCCTGCGGTATTACCTGGCTGCGAAATCAGAATCGCAGCTCTCTACAGTTCTCGCAGCCGATATCCTGATCAGGTGAAGGATCCTTTAAGTTCTCTCGCACAGGGTATATAAATATCATCTAGTATTTCTGGCGCGAGTAGAAATTCTACGTTCGTATCTCCGGCTGCAGAAACGTTAAGGAAAAATGAAGCATCCGCCGTTGCCAATCTTCCTCATGCAGCTGCACTCGTAAATTGCGAGCTGGGACGCGAATGTTCGAATAGCTGAACGAATTAATATGCGCGAGCAATTTGGCAGTCTTTGGTTTGCTAATCTTAACGATAATTCTGCACGCCATGTACCCTGCTCGGGAAATACGGAAACACCAGTGAAAAAACAATGCCCAGGACCCGGAGCAAAAATGTATAACACAACGCGAAATCGCACACAGGCAACGCGCAACACCTACAAACGGGTAATTGGCGACCAATTTCTTTAAACACAAGTTGAACACTCGTTAAACTTGATGGCGTCCTACCTTACCGATTGGGAAACCTGTCCGGCGACGCACGAAATATTAAGGAGCGTTCACACGGCTCGGCTTGCCTGCTACCTACACGGCAGCGACTCGAAAAATTTTCGAAATTGCCTGCTCTCGAAACCCCACATTAACAGCGTCGCTCGAATCGGAAATATTGCTTCGCTCGACACGAATAAATCGACGAAGGCTAATTGGAAGAGCCAGCTGCTCGGTTAAATACGATGCTCGCTTTAAATATTAATAACATCCTCGGTGGCGTTAAATCAGCGACCCGGGCGCAGGGGTGCCATTGTCGACTTAACAAGTCCTATTATACTTCGACGTGACGCGCGACGATTTGCATAATTCCAGGAGCAATCGGAATGTCCCGCTATGAAATAGCAATCTGTATTTTTCTCTCTGCGAGCAATTACGCCAACGATGGCAAGAAGAAGATTTCCTGATCGACTTGGACTTAATAAAACTAGAAGACGAACCGTGGTATAATTGTTTGGAATGAATCTGAAACGGCGAATAGAACTGCGGCGAAATGTGCCGGGAGTCGAGATACAAACGTGGAAAGATACGATTCATTAGCGTGTTATCAAGATAGCAACGAGTAGTAAGTAATGCGTAATGATAGGATACAGAACTGCCGTGGGTAATGAAGAAAGTGTGCTCGCGACGACAAAGGGGATAATAATGGCTGGTTAGAAGTAGCCGTGCGGCCGAATGAATGAGTGGCAGCTTACATGTAAACAAACAAGTATCAATGCGTCCAAATTGAAACATAAAACGAAATGAATGAGCCCATAAATACTTAGACCTAATGGTAGGGTGCGGGTAAGCTATTGCTCGAAGATCGTTACTTATGCGAACGTTGTACGAGAACGAGCCCGATACCTTTGGAAATACTGATGCGGTTTCACTTTAAACGGCCGTTTTAATCGAAATCCTAAGGCCGTTAGTTTTATCATTCTCGGCCGTAATGCCGGGGGATATTGAATATCGGCAATTCTCGGGCACAACATTGTCACAACTATTGCGTTACGGGAGCTAATCGAATCTGTTTGATACCGAAGCGCGCCGTAGCTTAGGAATTCTCGTTTCTTTTATTTCCGATCGTGTAATGCAATCGATGCTTGACTCCCCGGGATACCGGATAATCCGTGAAAATATACGGAGATTATAATTACCGTTTTAATCGGTCAAGCATGCTTTTCAATACACTTATTGATCACCGATCAATGAACCGCTCAATCCTTCGCCACTGAACTTTTGTTGGCAGCGGAATATTATGTTGTACACTCAGCAAATGTCGATCCATTCGAGTTATGCTCGCACAATAGGTCCCAATTGGCCCGTGAATGAGAATCAATCCCCAATTGTGCGACGTTACTTTTCCAGATGCTGATCCGGCTGCGGTTGGATTTTACTTCGAAAACAAAGTTCTTCGTAATCCTCGAACAAGTATTCATTATGCTTGAAGGTCCAGTTATTTATACTTCGCTATCTTACGAGATTCGAAGAGCAGCCGATGAAGTGAAACGTAGAAGTCTCCTGAATTAATAGAACCGTTTATGCTAAATAAAAAATATTTCACAGATTTGCACCGGCTCTTGAAAAATCTTGAAAATTGCTTCAGTTTCATCAAGCTTCAAAATTACTCAATATGCATTCCATACATTTTTAAGAAATCACTTACACCTGCATTGATCTTTAGAATATGCAAAAATCAATCCACTAAAAATTTGTAACCCTATGCAATTTTTAACGCTGTTAGAAATTGAAAAATGTCGCTCTTGTCTATCGAAGCCACGAAGGCTGTAGCTTACAGTTGTAAAAAAATGATTTTTATTTGTTTCTTACCAAAAAATGCAACTGGAATTTCCTCGACACTTGAATCTCCAAACTGGTGTCTTCAATCGAGTCTCAAACTTATGTTTTCCGGTCACATCTACGTTCAGCTCACCTCAGTGCGTTTTAGACCCAGTCTCAGGTGATGTCCATTTCGAATTGCGATTTTTTCAACCTGGAACAAAGAAAAACACATAAAACAAGTCGCTCTCGCAGACTACGAATCGATGCCGAAAAAATGTATAAATCAGAACAGTGGGAGCGTCTACTTTGTATAAATGCGACTATTGAAGATTCGCGAACCGAGTCCGGCATGAAATCTCGTCGGAATAATGACCGATTGAGCATCGAGTTTACAATCATTTTCTGTTTCGCGGGTACACTGATGGTCTTTGTGGTCCAGGCTATCGGGACATTAAGATTCCGAGAGGCGACCAAGACAGACGACCAAGCGCGGCCATGCTCTCTACTTTCGTTGCGACGGACTTTGGCTCCTCTGTCGCTCCCAACTAATTTCTCTCGCTTTTTCTGGCCCGTGAAAAAAATACCAGCTCGAGGAGCACACGGAAAGTGATAGCGGCTCAACGACGGTATTGATAGTGCTCGATCGGTTTCCGTTTTTCATTGCGACTGGACTTTTTGCCGGCGATCGTCGTTACAACGCTGTTACGCGCCCCAGTTGACAATTCAACTGGCTGACTAAACTGGCCACCTAAGTGGCCAATGACCGCGGTGCTAACCTGATCGTGGGTCCAGAAGTTAAACAGTCAAAAATTGCAATTTGGAAATTTGCACACTACCTCCCGAAAATATTGAATTACTTAGTTACTGGGCATTAAGGCTAGAATTTTTTAGTAAAAGTTTATTTTAGTAGAAAAAGATGTTCTAGGTTTCAAGTAGTTCAATCCAATTTAGTTTCAAGAGTGAAACATAAAAATGGCATTCTTTATGCCATTATACCTGTATAAATATTTTTCATCTCGCGTCAATTGCGAGGAAATATTATCCCCGCGCTTATAAATATTAAGCTTCTGCAGTAAATACAGAGAGTATAGTATTCGTCTTCGTGGTAGAAAATGAATAACAAAATAACTGTTACGAGCTCACCACAAAATAAATCATAAAGCAAAGAGTTGAGTTAATAAACGCGACCGAAGAGAAACGGCGAGGGAACAGTTATAAAATAACGGATAGCCCGTTATTTTCTTGCCATTTTCAAACTGTAAATCCTGTAAATGATCAAATATATCTGAACGATTGTGTTTATTAGACTAACATTGCAATGGGCAATAATTCAGATGGAAATTCTGAGTTATGATGCTATTTATTGATTTTCCTGCTCAGAAATTCTACTAAAATCGTATTCGTTCCTATCCATTACTCCGGTTAGGAGCTCGCTGTGCAAAAGTTCTATTGCAATCATATCCGTTTTTATTCATTCGTCCCCACCTCGACACTCCAGCCTCCAGATGAATTTAGGCTTGTAACGACGCGAAGTCGAAGTCTATGGTCGTGTCTCGGACACCAAGGCAAAAACCGAAAAAGGGTTAACGGTTAAGATATCCGAAACTTCGAGAAGTCGTTGAAGCACGGCCCGTTGGAAATAGAATCGGTTAGAACCCGATAGCTGGGAACAGAACCGCTTCCACGAGAGAGAGACGTTCCGAAAAGGAAGCGTTAGTGTCGCAAGATAATTTAACGCGTCCCGCGCTACACCTATGCCCCATATAACGAGAGGGAAACTTGGACAGGCCGCGAAACTTACAATCAGCAAGTCTATCGGCCGAGATTATGGGAGTTAAGTGTTACGTAACGAAAGACATCGACCGTATGTATTAATACCGCGCGAGCGCGCGCGTCGTTGAACCGTAGAGGATCGTGCCAGCAATAACAATAATGCATTTCTCCCGTGGCTTAGGCCGCGCTATATAGGCGAGCGCACGACACGGATTTGCAATTCAAACGTCTATGAGCATAATACGTATAAATCGGGGAGAGGTAGGTACTTGGGACCCGGAGTATCTACGGACGGACAGACGGACTGTGAAAAGGCAACAGAGACCACGAGGAAAACCAGGATACAGAGCAGAAAAGACAAGAAAAGACCTGCACACCCGGAGTTAGAAGTTGGTACAATAGGGGGAATCAGGGTGAAAAGATTCGTGGGGATATTATTTTATGTCATGGGATATTTTAGTTTCATCCTCTGGGTCCTGAAGCATGTCTTTCTAAAGTTTTATTGCTGGGAGATTGTTCATATAATTTATGGTGGAACATAAATGCATGTGGGGCACTTGAGACTAAATTTTTAGGGGGTCTAGACATGGTTGGTGCTTAATAACAGTTTATACATTTTACTTTGATCTTTTGGTATCTGAAGTATGTAATTCTTGGGTTTTATTGCTGGAAGATTGTTGAAATAACCCATGATAGCATTTAAACATATGTAGTGGTGCTTTAAACTAGATTAAAGTTTTAGAAAGCCTAAATATAGTTGGTACTTAACAGCATTTTAATAAAAATGATGCTTCAATGAATCCTCAAGACATAAGGAATTAATAGAGTGCATGGAGTATCAAGGAATCTGTGGGAGAAGATTTCCCAAAGCTACTAGTGTTTGTATGTACATATAATGAAGACTGCAAATTGATTGTAATACTGCATTTGTAAAAAAACCCATAAATTACATTTCTTGAAAATTATGGGCCATCCAGAATGTCCAATCTGACAACAAAATCTGTTCACAGCTTGTTTGCTACTTATTCCAAGAGTTACGGTTATATAGTTCCTTACCTAATGTTAACAAAACGGTAATAAGAAGAGGAATCTTCATAAAATGCAATTATACCATATAAATTCTGCTATTTCCTGTTGTTATGTGCACAACGCTAAGTTGTTTGCTTCCTCTACCTTATGTACTATTATTAAGCATTATAAAATCTACAATTACACATGTAATTGTATTGTTCATTGTCTTCTCTGTCGTGTTTTATGATAAAGAAGCTTTAGTAGACTGTCCATTTAATTTCAATTGATACTATCAGTTGGTACATTCGAATAAACCATGGGAATAATACTTAAATCATTCTGAGATTTATATTATTGTATAACATAATATTATCAATTAGAAATATAATATATTCACTTGCATTTTTAATGATACAAAATTGCATACTTTTGCATGCGCTTTACCTTATCGTTCCTGATTTTTCATTCAAAGGCAGGGTTGCATTCATTATAATATATTTACATTCATTAAGAACTCTGCACTAATTGTAGAAATAAATAATTTATCATTATAAGCTACTATACTAATGAAATTACTTTCTTTGTTTAATTGATAATAAAAATTGTAAGAAATACATATTTAACAGGGATTTCCTTCTCACTGGTAACTACATTATAATGGATTCTTAAATTCGCAGTAGATTGCTGTTTTATAATGCTATACACTATAGCAATTATTAGATTGAGTCATTAATAATTTCTATTTCAGGATATCATTTAGCAATGAAATCAACAACTTCTCTTTAATCAATGATATATTCATTAGTATTTAGAACATGTTGTCATGTATCAGGTAGTTCAAGTATTATGAGTCAAAAGGGGATAGATTATTACAATTTGTTCTCACAAATAGAAATTATTTATGACTCAATCTAATACATATAGTCTTGTGATCATTCAATATTGATTCATTTTCTCAAGGGAAAATGAAAGCCAATTTGTTACTATTTAGAATAAGTTTTATAACATTTTGTTCTATGATCTTTTTCAAGAAACTTGATGATCCCACGTTTGTAGAATTTCTGTTTTTTATTAGCAAAAAATTGACCTATATGACTTTTTACGACTTTATTTGAAATTAAATTTATACCGCATAAAGAATGTTGAAATGGTAATCCGATGGTGCATCCTCTCCGTAAACAGCACACAACTTATTCTTTTGTGCACTGCATTTTTACCCTTGCGGTAATAAAAAAGCAAAAAGTGATAGAAATGCGTACTTTAAAAAAATGCTTGAAATGTCAGCTGTCAAGATATACCACGATGTTATGAACAAATGGAAGCAATGCCATCTCTATACAAAAACCAAACTACTTACCGGACGACCTAATGACATAAATAGCCTTGTGAACGTTCATATAATTTATTTTTTGTATTTAACAAGTGCATTTCTTTTATTCTCTAGCAAGATGCTTTGAGAACGTAAGTAATAAACGTATTCCGTATATTTCATAGAAAGTACATATTAAAAGCTACTCACGTTTCTATCGTCTATAGAAAGTATTCTAAATGTCACAGCACGTCGCACAGTTTATGGTCGTCGCAACCTAACCTCGTCAGTCATCCTTTATAGTCAAACAGCGGGTAATAATTCAAGCCTGAGGGAAAATGACCGTTCGGAAGACAATAAGGAAATGGCAGCGAGTGCAGCCAGCGGCTTCGAGGCACAAAGGTAAAAGAAAAGGGGGGAAAAAATGAGAAGTGTCTTTATTAGAAGCGACCCGTGCCGAATGCGAGCGAGTGTCTTTCTTTCGAATGATCGTTTCGGGCTCCACCATCGTGATCTTTCTTCATGGTGGTCGGCTCGAAACGGGGCGAGGACTGGATTTAAGGACGTTCTAGGAAGGGGACGTGTTTGAAAGAAAAGGGGAGGACTTCGGGGTCTTTGTGGCCGAGATGCCTTCACTGACAACTCCGCCTTTAAAATAACTCCGGATCGGCTTCGTTAACTCGGTTAAGAGGAACGATCCAAGCACAAAAACCGTCCCGTTGCGGTTATCTATCGAGCCGCCATTTTTTGCAACGGTCTCGAGAACTACTGCACCGCAAAGCAATCTCGAAATGTTTGCCAATATTTCCGGGGAAGTATTAAGCAATTAACTTGGGGGCTATCTTCGTGTTAGAATTAATTATTTCAGCGTTTCTTTTAGTTAAATTTGGTAATGCAATTTTTTCAGGGATGTAAATGCTGTTTGTTTTCATTCAAGACGTCGTATATGAGTTGAAATTAATCGTTTGTTAATAATCAATTATTATTCCTCGAACCTAGAAATTTTCTTTAAACGTTTTCTAAAATTTTTTTTAGAGAAGCGAATAGGGGCTTTTGTTTTTCAAAATGGCTGCTAGAAGTTGTAATTGATTGTCTGTTAATACCAGTTATTATTTCTTGCCATTTTTCATGTTATTAATAATGGCATGAGTTTGTGTGTTAAGAGTTATTTAGAATATTTAGAATATTTAGAATATTTATGAGGGTTGAACGCATGCAGATGAAACTAATTTACAAAATGGCGTCAAGAAATAGCAATCGCTCACCCGTTAATAATCAGTTACTATTTCTTTCGCGGCTTTATAAGATACAAAATTAATAACCGCACGATTTTGAGTCTCAAACGTTACTTATAATATTTATAGCCGAGATAAAAGAAAGCTGACGAGATTAACGCACCAACAGACGCAAGGAGAAAGCGTATTTTAAAACAAGAGTGAATTTACGGGGCAGATATACATCATAAGTAGCGGTGAAAATAATAAGGCCGCTCGCAGTTAATAAACAACGCGCATATTTCAATATTTATTGCTGGTGTGAGGCATAAGTAAGAAGGATGGTCCAGTAAATGTAAATTTACTGGCTCACATACCACGATTATCGTAATAAAACAAAAATAAATTTTGAATAAAATATCAGTTGGAAGAAAATATTCGCATTAATGCTGGACAAATCACAAGAAAGCATAATCTGTAACAAAGAAAGAGGGTGTGACCCGCAGAGGTTGTACAGAAAATACCTGCCACCCCTAACTCCGCCCCCAGAAATAGTTCTAAGCTTTCTTGTCCGGCATTCCTTTCGTCGCCATCAAGGTCAAGGTTGCCTAGACAAAATTTAGTACGTCGAGACTCCGAAAAAACTTGACTCGCGGACTTTTGCCGGCGATCTCTAATAATATATTGAATCCGCTGGAAGACTGAATCATCTCCCCAGATACACCCGAAAACATGAACCATAACTTTCCCGAAATCGAAACCTCGTGTGCCATTCTATCCTTAATTGAATTGTGCTGTAGTTGCGCCACCAATCGATTATTTATTGCACCTCTGAAAAACCAGGGCCACTTTCAAAATAAGAAACAGCAACAAACTTATCAAAATATTGACCGTTTGCTATACGTAGGATCTACTCATGAATTAACCATGCTATTGTGCAATGACGTTTATAACGCATGTATTTAGATAACGGAATTGAATAAAATGATAAGAACAACGAGGTCCGACGGATCAGGAATTCCTGAAGAGGACCGAGATTCATCTATTTAGGCTTAATTCTCTGCAATCTAATTCTTTTTGTGTTGTTAGAAGTGGGTGAAATCTTCATCACGAACGTGACTGTACAAGGCAATGGGTCAACAATAGCGGCATCGGCGGCTAATTAAAAGGAGCGGCGACGCAAAAAAATCTGTGTCGCAACGGAAGATTTAAAGGGGGACGGAGGGATGAAAGAGAAAGAGAGGATGATAGAGGAAGAGAAGGGAGGGGGGGCTGCGCAAGTCAACCGGGCGAGACTGTACGGAGGCCGGAGAAGTGGGTGATGAATAATGGATGGTACGACGTGGCTATCTCGTGCCCAGTATAGCCTGTAGGACTTTGCCGTAATGGTCCGTAAATTGCTGAACCGTAGGGATAATGAAATCGCCGCGGTTGGCTCTGTAAACGCTTCGTTATTACGCGTTTCTGTATCCCTGTGATCGCGCGGCCAGGAGTTATCCGGTGCCCCGATATTTCTTGCGATTAGCAGCAAGCAACCACCACGTTTGCGGCGCCGCGCCGCGCCGGGGTCTGGCCTACGCGCCGTTACACTTTTTAATCTAGAAGCCTTTCCCGCGCCGTTTTGGCATAATAATAAGGAAGATAACGCTCTGCTCGGTTGAAGCGCGCGCGCGCGCGCCGCAATCTGAAACATTTAGGGAATCTCCTTATCCATTTACCTGGGGAGAGACGAGCACAGCTCGGAGGCTCGCGTTTTATCGCGGATCCTATCCCGGTAGGAAGACGGATCATCGACGAACACGAGTCGATAGCCCGTCTCAGCTGCGAAAAGCTTTACAAGGTTGCACATGGAGACGGGCCGTATTTCAGCCGATCGTGCACGTCGTTTTTTACCGGTTACGAGCTGCAACTGAAGTCGCCGGGAATTATGGCCGGCCTTATCTCGTGTAATTTATACGATTCGCGAGCCTTCCGCCCTTTAAATCCCCGTCGCACAAAGTGGAAAATTATTTTTTCGAAGTTGGAACACAGCGGGATGAGAGAAGCGTCTCGGATTGCGTGGAAGACACGGTTAGGCTTGATCGCGGGGGCAAACCGCGAGATACCGTATAATCATTGCCCCGATGGCCTTAAGTAAGTGCAAGCAGGTAGGTAAGCCGAGTAAAGGTAAATAGGCGTGCCGCAATGTTTGGACAGAACTACCAGCAGGTGGCACGCCCACCTAATTTCCCTAATCTGCCATGCAAATCGGCGACATTACGAGTCCTCTTTACGCTGGTCACTGGAAATTTCATAACAGGTAAAGCTCCCAGCGGGGAAGGAAACCCGGGCACCGAGAACGTTTCCGTCGATCCAATAAAAGGGAAGCCGGTCCCGGGATATCGTAAACGGCTCTCTCGGTCATTGTAAGCTCGTTCAGTCAATACCTAATCATTTCACTTTCCGCTACGAAGAATTTACAAGACGGCGTTTAAACTGGTTAACCAGCATCATCGTCGAGTTATTCAAAATCACCGCGCAGCCTATGAAAGTGAAACGAGAGAGAGAGAGAGAACGGTACCAGAAGAGCCCCGCAAAAGAGCATCGCGACCACGACGACTATCTGCTCGCGACGTTCCCGCAATTATTTCACGTACGGTCTACCTGTTTAATGGCTCGCCGTGATGTGCACGTTAACGGCGTTACACGGCGATCACCCTAGGCGCTAACAAGACGTGAGTGACGCCGGAACGTTTTAGATCAGACAGATAACCAGCGACGTGGTAAACGAACTTCCGGTGCGTGTGTGCGAGCAACGCGCTGCACGGTAAAAATACTGGATCTTTGATAACGATGCGAACACCCGAGGGGATCGATACCTAGTTGCTTCGCTGGACTGAATAAACAACATTTGCTAGAATGCTTTACTTGTTCTCGACTCATTCAAATGTGGAGCCGAGAATTCTGAATTAGAATTGAATCAACATTTTCCTGGATGTTCTCTGTTTTCATACAGACACAGGATCGGAATTGATGAATTACTATTTGGGAAATTCGAGGAGATAACTTCTTTACACAATTGGAATGACGACATTTTGCGGGACGTTTTTCTATTGTTCTCGCGTCTCGTTTAGATAGGGACCAAGAAAATGATGGATTGAAGCTCTTATAAATCTAGAGGATATATATAGTTTTTTGCAAGAGTCAATGAACAACGTTCGCCGTCATTCAGACACAGGGTCGAGAATTATGAATTAAAGTTCATATCCGTGACACTCGTACGATGTTTTGTGCGTGTACGGTGAAAGATGACTGCTTCCGGAGATAAGATAGTCGAAATAAATTGGAGTATGACGGATCTAACGAGACGACGACGGAGTTTCACAGCGAGCGGTGTAACGATAACGCGGTTTATCGCGTTGTACTCGATGGAATTGTGTCAGATCTTCCTGAAACTTCCGAAATTTCAAGGGAGACGATTCAAAAAAAGCCATGAAAGCTTTCATCATTCTGCAACGTAGGGGCACAAATATTGATATGTGTTAAAATAACGTATTTTGTCAATTCCCATTTAGATGCATAGAATTGAATACAAAAGAGGAATCGTTGTACGACCTGAAAATTCCCTCATCCGGCCAGCTTTGTCTCCGTTTAAACGCAGATATGGGAGTACGGGCATATTTATTTGAAAATGCGGGTTCCGCGGGCGTGCTCGGCGAATCCAGCCGCGAAATGACGCAACGTGAAATTCTTGAGGAAAAATACCGAAGGAAATTCAAAGCGTTGTTCCTCGGGCCGCTCTCGGAAGAGGCTGCGCGATGCATATCGCGGTACCGTCCGGTTTAGACTTTGTAATATTACAGACGACTTCTACGGTTAACTGTACATACACGCGATCATAGAAACAATAGAGGTGAGATAGGATCGCGAAACAGAAGTGGTCGTGGATTATCGGGGTAGAAGAGGAGAGAGAGAGAGCGAGAGAGAAACCCGATGGGCAATGGTTCCTAGATATCCGCCGCGTAGGCTCTCCCGGGACAGGGTCGTGCACAGGGTACGCGCGGTGTACACGAGAAGTGGCGACGTGGGCTGCTGGAGCTTTTCATCAAGTGGGTTCATCGGGGCCAAGAAGGCCCTCAGGAATGCGCTTGATCCAAAGAAGTGCCGAGAGAGACCGTCGGATACCACCGAAATACCAGCGAAAGAGACGGACGACGATGCGCGCGGACAAACGGCAAAAACATGATGCCTAATACTGTCTTCCTTCCTCCTGCCCGAGACTTCCTGCTACTCGAAGCCGGAGAAACCCTATACGAGGTTCTATCCGCCTACATTCTTCAACGGTAGGACGTAATAAGTCCTGCGAGCTTCCACTGAAGGGCTGCGAACGGCTCCGTTTTAGGGCAACATTGTTTTAGACCACCTCGGAAAAGGGAAGGCTGTAGTCTGGACTGTTTAATTGGCTGCACCATGTGGCAGGCGGAGGAACTGGGTTAGAACTCCTTCGCGAACCATGTTTCATTTTAAATTATTTCTCGGTCCGTTTCATAGAAGATGTGGACCGTGAAAATCTTTTTTCCGCGTCTGCCTGTGCGCACTGATTGAGATATCGGTTGAATTTTCCAGTTGATCGCTCCCAGAAAAATCGCGCGAATTTTTCCGGGCTGGAATCGGTTTCGAGCTCGTCCGAGCTCGCAACGATTAAAAATACTCAGTTCCCCGTCGCGTTTCTTCGACATCAGGGTTGGATATGTAACCGGCATCGCTCCGGCGAGATATCAATCTATCCTGCAATCCGTAAATCGGTAGTCAGCGTGCGCGCGGCAGTGAAACGTTCAGCGGTTAGACGCGAAAGATAAAAAACCGTGTGAAATTCACGCGGGCGAGATATACGGCTATCGTAAAATCGGTAACTTTATCGGAATTTCGCCGATGAGTTTATCTGAGATCGGGGAATATTTACTAGGCTTACTTTCTGCTACTTGTAAGCAAACACGGACCAGTGGCTGGCGCACAGGGGAAAACATTTATCTGATATATAACACGTTTATAAGTTCCGCGGAGACGAGAAAGAGAGAGGCAGGCAGCGCGGCATGAAACTCAAGCTGAAGTACTCGGGGCTTGATAGGCAATGAAGTGTAAGTGGATATGTTTCGTGGTCTGCTAAAACGCGATGATATCGGGAGGTCTCTTCCAACCCCTCCACCGTCTCCGGGCTGGTGAAAATAAATGGATAAATCAACAAAACATAATCCCGGCTTAATGCCCGCCGATTATTCGCCAGGCTGGAGCCGCCGTCGCGGTTTTCGCCAAAAAGAAAGACCGTGCGCGCGCGCGAGTGGGGTTTATTTTTAAAAACCGCGCCCGCCCTCGCTATAAGGATAAAGGAACGGTTTAAAAATACAATCGACGAAACGGCCGAGAAACGCCGTTCGATCCGGCTCGGGGAATAAATCCGGCCGGGTAATCCTAATAAATACATTTTCGCCATTGTTCCACCCAGCGACAGCGGCGGTTACGGTGTAATCAACGACGGGGTAAAGTTACATTACAAAATGTTAACGGTCGCGTATAGCCGGTCGCCGGCCACGATATTCGAAGCTGTAGCCGCTGCCGCGGATCGGAACGGCCCGAGGGGTACCCGAGACTTCTAAAAGTACGATCCACATAAAAACGGCCGGACTTGAAGAGGAAAACACGTGTAACGGTGCAACCTTTATTTCACTGCGCGTTATTCTTAGCGCGCCCGTTCGGTTCAAACGTCGCATTGTTCCTGCAATAAAATGCGCCTGGAAATTGCATTTTTTAAACGCACTGGAAGGAAGTAGTGGTGAATACATTCTTGAGTAGAACATAATATAGACGTAAATGAAGAAGATATATAGAGGCATGCAGAAGCTTTAAATACTGTTTCTACGACATTTTAGAGTTTCCTTGGATTTTTGATAGCACATAGAGGGTGTGGAACTCGGGTAAGGGCGAAAAATATGAGAAAAGTACCTGAAGAGTGGCGTCAGCCAGTGTTGGCGAGCCGTGCGGGCAGAGTGCATCGCGCGATGGTTGCTAAGGTTGCAACACTGACTAGCGTGGTGCATCGCGGGCCAGCTGACACGCAAGATGGCTGCCCGTGGCAAGGGCGTGGTCGCCGCGGTGAGCCGCGCTTCTGCTGCGCTTTACGAAAACGGTTTTCAGCGAAACTCGTCGACGAGAATGGAATTCACTCCCGGGAAAAATCACCGAGTTACGGCTCGCACTTCCACATCGGGCACCCGTTAGCTCACCCACGTTGTTGCGAGTTTGCACGCGACGCGTACGCCGTGCGAGCACGGCAGCCATCTTCGGGTTCTCCTACCACCGTTCGCGCACGGTCCATCTGTCGCCGGCAGCCTCCACCACGTTCTTTCCTTGCTGCCTTGCCTTCGCTTGCCTGCTGCCTTGCCTTGCCTTGCCTTGCCTTTCTCTTCGCCAACCTATCCTTACTTTTGCCTATCCTCAGACCGCCTCTTCGACTTTCGGGATACATGGAGAGAATCTCGGCTACAACCGCTGTCGTCACAGTCTCAGAACGCCGCGCCGCGCGCAATTTAGGAAATCTTACAACCGAGACGCAGGCCAGACCACCGACACCGGCCCGCCATAGCCTCTAACGATCGATATTGTTCTGTTTTACACGCCATCCGCTATTACACAGAGCCTACATCGAGTGCTCTGCCCTCCATACAACGCATAAAAATAAATAAAAAAGTTTATTACTCGTGCTTTCTTGATATGCGTCTTACAATGTAACTACGATTATTTTGTGGGAATTGAATGATTCTCCCTGCGGCTCTTTTATGGACGCTGGAGTTGTTGAAGACGTCGTCGCATCCGGCATTCAGAAGCTCTACATTCTTTCTGCTCGGTAGCTAGACTCGTCGGAAGTTAGGGTATTGCAGGAGATGGATAGCAGATATACTTTCGTGACGCTCTATTTATCGACAGGTTTTTTAATAGTCTTTTAGAAATTGAGGAAAAACAGCTGAGGATTTTTTGGCGAATTGGCGACAGTCGTATCATTGGCAAATCAATTCTCGTTATAGTAAATATAATCTAGTGAATTCTTTTGAGATCATTATTTTGGAAACATTAAAATCAACAGCCTGTTTCGAGTCAGACTGACCTAAACACGAGGGTGAACACCGACTCGTCACTCGAAGCGAAAGTTCACGGGTAAACGCGTTTCGACAAACTTTTCCCGAGGTCAATCCGAAAGCGTTATTTCTACCACACGGCCGGGAAGATTCGAAATTTCGTCCCCCCATCGCGCATCATTCTCTCAACCCGCCCTTGTCGGCATTCCCCTCCGTAGCGTCCCCTGGCGACGGCAGACGCGTCGCGCGGCGTCCCGTCACCGTCACGATACATTTCCGTGCGTGTCTTTTCGTGGAAAATCGACACCGACGACGACAAAACGACGGGAAGAGGAAAGAACGACGACGGTAGGATTTCGAAAGACGATGCCCGCTCTCGATGCGCGCGCTAGAAATCGTCGTCGTCGTCGTCGTCGTCGTCGGGGGACGTTACAGGGACGCATCTCCGTGGAAAAGAGGGCGGAAAGTGCGGAGGAAGACGAAGAGGAAGTTTAAAAATATTTGGGGTAAGTGTAGACGAAACAGTGTGCGATTGTATGTACCCGTTTCTGGTCGGCGCGGCGCGGCGAGAGCTCGGTTCTCTCTCAGTTCTTGCTCGAGGCAGAGAGACGGAATGGTGGGAGACGGAATGGAGGGAGTAGTCAGCCATCTTGACCGGGTGCAGTGTCTTTGTTGCACCCGCGGAATCCCCGAATAGCCCCATCGCGGTCCGCGCTTGCGCGTTTCGACGGCGTCGCTGAATTTCTTCTTCTTCTTCTTCCACCCTTTGACACGTGCCGCCGCCCGATTCCCGGAGGAGCGAGAGACACTTATAGATTCGAATTCGAAGCGTGGTTTTAATCTCTCTCCTTGCCTCCTCGCCGCCTTTCTACTCCCCTAAGATCTTCTTGTTTTCCCGTCGACCGACCGTATTCTCTCGCCGTGCAGCTCATTTTTAACGAGACACCGCGCGAATGCGTCCCGACGCTCTCCAGCTTTCGATAGGACACGCGAATCCTCTCCCGCGGATTTTATAAATTCCACCCCCGGTAATTGGCCTCGACGACCATCAATTCCCCGCCGGCTATTACAACGTTTTCAATATGGCGGACCCGGATTTTGTAAATTCATTAATCGGCCGGCTTGCGCTCGCGTTCGCTCGAAAAACTCGATTAATCGGTTCGCTTTCACTGTAGCACGCCGGCGTCCAATATCTCGGATGTATACGTTCGATAACGCGGCATTTATTATGCGAAACGATCGGTATCGCGGACGGCATTAATTTATTCCATCGCGGCCGCCATGATTGTAAATTGAATACGTGACGTATCGTTCGCGGGCCCGCGACTAATTTGATGCGCATTTCGAGCAATTAATAAACGATACTGGGGAATTATAGGTCGGGCCCGGTGCGGGCTGGACTGTTCGTTTATCGCGGCGCGCGAAAATTTTATTCGCCGAAGACAGCTTTTTACGGGGGCCGTTTTTCCCGGGGTATCTCTGTCCTCCGACGAGTGAGCGAGAGAGAAAGAGAGAGAGAGAGAGAGAGAGCGTGCGCGCGGCCGGATGATTTGCTCGTATCGCGGCTCGTTTTCATGAATCTTTCACTCCGATATTTGCCATCAGCGTTGCAATAAACATTATCATCCCGGCGGCGTATTGCTCGATCCACGATTTGCAAACTGCTGGACGCGCGATTGTGCGAGAACCATCGGGCTTCTGCCCAAATCGAATCCCCGGCCTGGGCGTGTGCACCCTGCGAAAATGCACCAGCGAAAACCAGTCCCGTATCACCGGTGCATCGCCGCGGCCTGATAAGAATCGAACCGCCCCTTTGGACTCGCGCGTAAGGATCGAATTAAAAATGATAATCATCGAAGGGGTGGTGGCCCATAGTTTTTACTCCTTTTTTGATTGTTTGCGTGCTTGCCTCGCGAGCAAAGAATACCCGAGGGTCAATTGAAACTCCGATTATTCGTGCCTCGTAATTTCGTCGGACGCGTCTCGATCGAGAAATCGCGAAGAGCCACCGCAGATTTTCATGGCTCTCCATTGCCAGAGCGAGAATAATCGAAAAGAGTCGGTGCGCGTCTTCGGGGTTCCGGCGATGAAGTTATAATCGTTACTGCATTTTGAGGGCAGCCGTGTTCCCGGCCGCCAGAAATATTACACTTTTTCCAGCCGTGTCTCTGCCATTAGCCCCGAACGCGTTCGCTCAGACTTACTGCATATTGATCCCATCAATCCCGGACCTCTCCTGCACTCGCCCTTCTGTCTTTCGTTTTCGCGCGCGTGCACAACGCCGTAAATCGAACGAGTTCTCGACCCGACGATCGATACCGCACGAACATAATCGGAAAAAGTCGGGCTAATCGTCGTAGTCTTCGTCGTCGTCGTGAGACTATCGTGCCTCGTATGTGGGTCATAGTCATTCCGAATATTAATTGTTGGGTCGTTCGTATTAGAGACGACGAGCATCACAAGATGAACTTAAAGACAATAAAGCTCCCTCTGGAATTATACCGCCATTTTTGGAACGCCGTTTGGACCGCCGTTTGAAATACACATTTCCAGACATTATTTTATAAAATTTTTATGGGCGAACAATTTCTTTTAATGGCTAAAATACCTCTTGCGATCAAAATACAGTAAAAATGCTATTCATTTTATTAAGCCTTTCTTTTGAAGACTAGACGCGAGCGTTCCTCGTTCCACAGGAAAAGCACGTTTAGCGACGCCATTACGTATCCGCGTCCATATTTACGATTTCGAGCAGCTACTCGGAAAAATGTCCGGGTCATGCTTCACGGCGCTGATAATCTATTGTTGCTATCGTACTAAATATTCATCATCCGTTTTCCTTTCGTGAACTATGCTGCGCACGGTTACAGTTGTCGGTACAATGTTCGTTCTCCGGCCAACCATAAATATTACGCGCAGCGCCGGTAACACGGTAGTGCAGTATGATAATTTTTATTCGATCGTTGGCTATTGTTCGCGCGGTAAAAATCGCGTGTCTTGCGCGTTTCACGGTGGACGGACATTGCCAATGCACGCCTGATTTGCAATCCTGAGGAATGAATCACTTCTAACTATCGCGAGGCAACTATTTCCGGAGACGGCGTCTATTTTTGAGACTATTAATATCTGATTATTTATTGTCTCTTGAATATGTGCCCTACGATTTTTCTTATCGCTCGAATAATCTGTAATGATCTGCTTCGTCGCAGGGCTTGAAAACTATGACAATTTTGATTTCAGTAATTGTTTTAATCGGAGCTTTCTAAGCTCTGCTAATTTATGTGAAATCGATTTGAGTGGTAGCCAATAAAACACGCGAGCGTTTCATCGGGTCCCATGGTATCGGGGGCGTGCTCTAGGCCGGATTAAATATACAAACAGGCCGGAGAGCTCTTTTCCGCCATTAAAATTAATCGCAAGGCCTGTGGTGCGGCGCGGCGCGGCGCGACGCGGTGCGTCGGCCCATCAGAAGTGTGAAATTTTAAGAATAATCCGTAACGCGGTAACGAGGGGAACGAGCAATCTGGTTGCACTTTTATGCGCCGTTTGGCACACGAGACGCACGTCGCACCTATAAAACGCATAAAACGTCAGGTATAAATGGCCCGGGGTCCGTTCGCGCGCGTTCTCTTTCAGACACCGAACCTTTTAAAACGCGCGCGCGCCTCCGCCTCGGACACGAATTCAGTAAAAGTTGCCTTTTGTTTGATAGCCAACTAAATCGGCCCGGCAAACCCCTAATGCGTCATTACTGTCGGGTTTTACGGCTGCCTCGTATCATTTCACTTAAGTATATTGATATGGCAACGAGTTCTTGACCTGCCTCAACGCCAACGAGTCCTGCCGGCTCTCGCTTAACACGCTCGCAGCCGTGTATGTACAAACACGTTTGTCACTCGCTCTCTCTGCCGTGATTTTTGCACGCGGAACACAAGCTTGCAATTTCGCGGCATGCAAATGTTTGGACCGGCGCGGCGGCTCGGCGTTGTACGCGGATAGAAAAAAAAGATGGCCGAAGATTGCTCTCGCCGGAGTTTCATCGACCCTTTTGACAAGGAGGTTCGCGATCTAGAGAGTTTTGCTTTTTCTCCGGTCCGCGGAACGGTTCTATTGCAGCGTATCATCAACGCGCGTAAACGCGCTACCCTCGCATGCGAGAGCACCGTAATTATCCGCCGACCGTGAGACACTTTTCACGGAAGTGGACGATCGACGCGGCGTCGTTCCGTCGACGACTATGCCTCGCTGATAATAACACGCTATCGTCCCGCCACGCCGCGCCGCCTCTCTCGAGCCTGAAACTGTCCTTCTTCGGGAATATTCCGAAACACGGGTTATCCGAGCGGAAAACAGAGTTTAACGCGGTGCAATCTTCGACGAGATTGCCGGGCCGGAAGGAACCGACTTATTCCCTTTTTGCTAAGCAATCGACAACTGACGCCACCGTGTAATTTCGGAGCAATTATTTGCTTTAAACGAATTGGAGCACGTAATGATCTGTGTGTTATTTAGCTACCGGTTTCTTAAGCTTTATGGACGCTCGTCACGTATGGATGCAAGATGGCGGCTGGATGCCGAAAACGATATCTAGCTTTCGTCGTACCAGTAATCTCGCTATCATCAAATTTATACGATTATTGAGGAACTTACCATTTCTTGAAATTTCGTCCTAGAAATCCTTTCTCGAGCGCCATCTCAATTTTTGACGATTAAATCACAGAATAAACCGGAAGTGATACGAATTCGTTACGGAATCGATTGATATCAGAGAGATTTGATGTTAGAGCAACGGTTGGATTTTCTGGAGGAGCAAACGCGAGGATGATGTTAGAGCCGCGTTGGCCAAAGCCGAACTAACTCTTGGTCCCTTAACCCCTCGGCTGCTGTTCATCGTCAAACGGACGTTGTCCTTGACTGGTGAGCAGAGCCAGAAAAAAATGTGTAGCTTCTTCAATAAGGGAACCGAGGAAAAAAGCAGAAACCCCAAAATGGGCAATTGTAGGGTTTACGAGGTCAAGTCGGGTATAAACGGTTAGTTTCAGTCGCAGACCGGATCCGACGGGACGGCAGGGCCACTTCCGACGGATTGGTTTTCTTCTAAACGTTACCTGTTACCCGGCTGTGACCCTTTACGGCTATGTCCTCGTCGTAAACCAATCTTTCGTCACGGACGATGCTTTTTTACCAAAAAACGTGCTGCCCTTTCTTGGCCGCTTCAGTCGCTTCTCGACGTCCTTCTTTCACTAGCAAAATCATTCTTGTTGATATTTCCTTTTCCTACTTGCTATTATGCAGTCGGGATAAAATGTTAATTGTAAATGTTTCAATCTTGTGATATCAGACGATCTTCCAAATGTTGCAATTCAATAAGAAAATCATAGTGCATTTCATAGTTCGATTGCGTCCTATTCCGACGGATGCAGGCAATGAAAGAATTCTATCTTGAATAATCTTCATTTTATAGAATAATATTGTTAACAATTTTTACCCGGTCTCGGAATAAAGTCATAAAGTCGTTCGTAAAATTTGCAAGTTATTAATTAAAGATCCAAGAATTCCCTTCAACAGTTTCGTTGAATGGTAAGCAATCTGACTATAAATCTGCCGCGATAAAAGTTACGGCGCGTGTAACGTTTTTACGAGGAAACGAGTGGTATCGGGGTATAATACCGCGGGCGGGTGGAAGCGGTTAGGTCGTTAGACAGCGAAGAAACAACGCGTTCGGTTGTTGAAGCCGGAATTTCGAGGGTTTACGAGGTCAAGCGAATCGTGCAGCGTCTGATTTCGCCGAGTCGAAGCGCAACGACCTTGCAGGTTTGCCTTTTTACCGTGCACGCCGGGGGTGCCCGACGCCGGCTATGACCCTTTATGGGTATTCCAGCCATAAACACCCTCTCTGTCACCCCGTTAAATGCTTTTTTAGCCAAACCGGCCGCTTTTAACAACCCTTGAGAGACCTCGGACCCGTCCACCCCCGGTTCCCCCGGTTTCCCCCGGTTCTGTCTTGTCTGAGCCGGTCGACCGCCGTGGAAGAGAAAAAAGCCGCACTATTGCAGGAAACGCGGCACCCCGGCTATTCTTTTCCGAGGTTTTTACGACCAGCCTTGAAATTCCTCGCAATTTCGTAACTGCCTTCCTGGCTGCTGGGTTACGGACGGTTTTTTAAGGTCTTTTTGTGGCCACGTCGAACGACGACGACAGAGATGAAAAAACGAGCCGAGCCTAGGTAGGCAAGGAGTATACGGTGCGGACCCTTGCGAGTCCTTGAAACTCCCAGAAAGAATATCCGGCTGTTTAAGGAAATCGCGTCGACCGTGACAAAGTGATTCTAGGTAATTGTCAGGATGTCAGGTAAAAAGCGCGATTTCCTGAAAAAAACAGAACTTCTCGCCCAGAGCCGGGAGTTTGTTTCCCGACGCCGACGGGGTTGGTCGACGGCCACACTCTTTTTCCACGTTTCTTCTTTCGGTATCGTGCACCCGGTTCGGTAAATTAACGGCACTTCGGCTATTAATTCCAGTCTCGGTGCAGTCTCGCTACTACTTGTTCGTCCCGATTGACCGCTTAGGCAAGACAGTGCAGTTCTTTACGATATCGATCTGCGAGAAACTTCTTCTATCGACACCTGTATACGCCGTAAGTATACGGACACTTGTTGGAATCTTGCCAATTGCTTTTTATCTTCTTTATGACCCTAAATTATTGCTGCGTTATACTCTGATTTTATGACCGACTTATTAAGAATTTTATTGTAATTTGTACGACTTTATAGTTCGATTTTCATAGCTTCTTTCGAAATTATGGTAGTACTTGTTGTTGATCTTGCAATATTAAAATTGTAAGAATAATTGAGGTCTTACAAAATACAGTCAAAATGATCCTTTTTATACCCAGAACGACTGTGTTCGTTCAATTATTACATTTTTATTCGTGGAAATTAGTGTTACAATTTTTTAAATGTATTACAAGTAGACTGTGCATTTTTATGCACCTGTGGCTTGTTCAAAATTATGAAATGTATAAAGAAGCATGCAGTGAAAAAATTGTTTGTTAAAAATCAATCTAAAATTATTCTTGTCAAAAACTTCAGTGTCAATCGCATACGATAAAAATGTCAATATTACCCAAAAAATGGTCCCGTGCATCATCCTGACTCACCCCTGCTTTTGTACGATTGTTCGAATGGTGATTAGAGCCGGCATCGTATTTATGGCCTTCGGCGTACCTGCGCCAGGTAATTAGGCTCAGGTCGATGGATGGTCTTTCGTTCCTTGTCCGAGTAAATTCTCGGTGTGTCTCACGATCGCTTTTTCTTGTTACGCGCCGTTGCAAATCGCCTTGAACCCTGACGCCTGTTCATCGGATTGAGACATCTACGTGGACCGTGCTCTCTCGGCACATATGAGCCGCAGATCGCGAACGTGACGGGAATTATCGGCGGCTAGAGACTCGTTGCATAAAAGTTTAAATAAGGCAATGATCGCTCGAGATTACCGACGACTGCTCAGCGGGGCGCAGATGGTTTTCTTTCTCTCGAGCTTCTCCGTGAGCGAGCTCCTGTTTCATTGCGCAATTTCGCCGACTGCAGCCACGAACAAAGAATCGCTGCTTCGGTTTTCTTCTGCAACCCGATATTCGCAGAAGAACCGCCTCCGTTTATTGAAAACTGGTTGTTCGACCCGTTACCGCTGACTTTTACGCGCCTCGTTCCTCTCGGCGACACGTGTGTGCGGTAGCCCCCCGATCCTTGCACCGGGATGCACTCCTAAATGCATTTCTGCACTAATTTTCCGTCACTGAACTTACACGATTTTTATCGTGTGCTTTATTCACTTGGAGAATTATTTTTGTTTTATGCTCCATTATGCTCGATCAGAATGTTTGATTTTTGTGATATCAGTTGTCTCCGAATTGTTTCAATTAATACATTCAGTGCTAAATGCAATTTTATAATTTTATTTAGCCTGTTTCTTTGGGAAGTGAAATATGTTTCTAGTGGAATAAAGAGAGTTCAATTATGTGTGTCTTTAATTTGTATTTCAGAGCCGTTGTCACGCATGGTAGCGTAGTTATCTAGGGTTAAGTTCTTGATGAGATTAACGAGGCTATCAATCAGTAGCGTGGGTACTTCCTTACATATTCCCTTGTTATCTTTTATTATATTTACATGGGGTCTTTGTTATAGATCCGATGCGCTTTAGACTCATTTGCGTCGTTAACACGTTCCGGACGTGTAAGCTTGATCTTACGGGGAAGCAATGAATTAATAGTTGTAATAAACGGCTAATAAACTCTGTTAACACTTAATTAGTCAGGTTGTTGCGCAAAATATTTTAATATCCTTCTTTGAATTATAACTTTCAAAGTATTATACTGTCTGTAAAAAATAGTGGTTTCAAAATAAGTGGTGGCATTAAAATTTTATTCATAGAAAGTGTAAACACGCTATGATTCATTTTAAAATTCTTCGAGTGCCAGACAGACCACACCTAATCAGTTAACGGTTTTACAGACATAGTTTGCCATCCTCAAAATGGCTTCCTGGTTAATTATAGCGACAGAATCCATTAGCATCTATTACACGCAATTTGTAGATTCATATGCAAAAGCATCAAAATTCATTTAAGTGTTACAAGACTGTGTATATGTTACAAAAATTTAAGCATTACTAAATTGCTTTTTTCTCAGATCAAAGCCAAGCGATTCCTTTCATTTGATTATTTCGCAGTTGGAAATTGGATATTCAAAATTTTGATATGCACTCAAATATTTCTATACAGTGATACCATATACATTTTTAATCAGCACAAAGAGCAGAGGTAATAGAACCAAAATTATTTTCATTGCCAAATAAATTTCCAGCGGAACAACAAGAAAATTGCTTCGAATTCTGCGGCAACCTTGATATTTCATGCTTGACACACCCGCTACCGTGATAATAGCCAGTCAAAATAAATGTACACATCCACTTCTGATGCAAATGGGCTGCAACTAGAATCCGAGCTTCTTCTCTCCTCGCTCTCTACGCTTTGTTTATTTTAGTAACAAGTAGTTGCAAGCGATCATCCCTACCCCACGGTCCGAATGCAACTATCGGATCAGCACTATGCACCCCTGCAGCCTCTCTTTTTCTTCTCGTCACTCCGCAACGTCCGCTAATGCATTCGCGAGACCGCGACCGATAAATAATTCACCGCGATGCAACAGAATTATAACATAACGCAGGCCGGACCGCTGTGTAAATAGCAATCATTTTCGCACGGTTACCAGAGTAACCGAATGTTCGACCGGAGTTACACGTTACCGTGCAAATTACCGCGCGGCTTGTTGGTAAAATCACTCATAGGGAATGGTCCGGCGGGCCTGAAACTTTCATACGGTCAATCTAAACGCGACCAGGACAGTTCCGGTGGCTGACGGGTTTCCCGGACCCGGCTAGAAATACCCTAGATCGCGTGGTCGCGCATAGCGCTCTGCCTAAGTGACCAAAATAAAAAAGAGGACCATTTTCACGCGTAGACTTTGCAAGTTTGTCTTGGAACTCTTGGTGTAATTCAAACATTACATTAAGCCATTAAATCGGTCCCTTCTCAATTATTATCTCTACACTGCGGATTTTAATGAAAAATAAAAATTGCATTCCAAGTATTAACAGGCTTCCGGTAGATCAAGTGTTCAAGAATCTGTCACAAGTGCTGCAATCCTCAATGTAATCCAGGTTTAAAATCAAAGGTCGGACGGTGCAATAGCCTCGACGAGTGCGTTAGAATCGCAGAAGCCAGAAGTCGGACTAGAAGTTAGGTCCCAAAATCCCATTGATTCTAGCGCATCGCGCCATTATTCGCTTTCGGACACTGGTCCGGAACAGTGTGTCCCTGTTGATTCAAAAGAGTTTCAACGACGGCTTAGCGGGTCGCGCCGCCGTAGATCGTGGCCAGCGGCGTTGCACATTTATCCATGGAAATAGGAAGCATTGCTCCTGCGCGAATGGGTAAATAGGTATCGATAGATGCATAAAGCCGGTGGCAGAGAGGCCGCGGCCATTCGCATTGTGCCCGTCGGCAGGGTGGAGCTTTCCACGGATACACGCGGTGCGAGGAGAACCGACCCAGCTCTGGGAACGATGAAACGAGAGAGGCGTAGAAACGTGGGAGGGGGAGAAAGGGGGATAGAAAGAGAGAGAAAGGGTGAGATAGAATGAGAGAGAATCGTGGCAGAGGGGCTGAGACACGGGGGGATCGAGAGGGAATAGCGCGCGGCGGTCCATAACATGCGGTAGTAACTAACCGGATTCCGGTGGGCTATGCGCGGCAGCACCATCGCCCCATACGGCGTAGAATATGGGGAATCTATGGGCTCATATCCACGACCCAAACTGTACACTAGCCAAATGGACGCGGCAATAACGGCCCGTTAACGCTAATTCGCGGAATTCTGATTGACGATGGCCGCAGGGAGCGGGTGTGCCCCTCAATTTCTGTCTCTCCGCACTCTCTCTCCCGACGTCCTCTCTCACTCTCTCTCTCTTTCTCCTCTCTCCATAGCTCCCCGTCAACCTCTTCTCACTTTCGAGATGCTATACGGCCGTGATCAGTGGCGCCGGACACATTTTTCTGCGGATCTATCGTTCGGACCTCCCTGGTTGCCTTGGTCCCAAATATTTACCCTCTGCGGTCGTGTTTCAAGCCAGACTTGACATTAACTTTTGCACTAGTCATTATACTCATTCACAGTACATTCACCAATTACCTTGTCCGTGGCTATAATAAAGGCAGTCGGAAGGTATGCGGGTCCGACAGATTATTAGGTATATATAATTTTGCTATTGGTTGAAGTCACAATTTCAACAAATCAAATTATGAACGGGTAAGGTCTCCCCTTGTCCCTGTACTGTCCCGCATGTCTGCTATTCAACTAATATGTGCTTCCCAGGCACTCAAATGCTTAACAAAGGAGACACGTTTACCGTCTCGTGTATTTGTCCTATCATGTCCCATTGAACAGACTGTAGAGTGATTTCTAGTCAAGGAGGAATGTGTTCCACGATGTCCAGGTAGTCCAGGTGACTTTTGACGTCGAAGGTACTTAATGCGGTCGCATTGATCCCCGTACCTCCGACGCCATTGCGTCCTATGTCCCCTATTCCTCTTCCTCCCGCCAGTACATGCACTTGCTCTCCGGCTGCTTTACACCACGAATCCCAAATGCGAGCCCAAACACCGCGTCTCAACCCTAAAACCCTCCGAGAGCTCAAGCGGCATACATTAAGTCCGCTCGCAGACAATGTTTCTTCGTCTTTTTTTTTTTTTTTTTTCATCGAGCTTCAAAGGCGGGATACCTTTTTGTAGAAAGCACCTGTGTCTGCTGGAAAAAGTTCGCTGAATATACCTCCGTGCTTCGCGGCCCGTAATCTTTTTAATCTCAAGGATAACGGCACACATGTGCGCTTTTAAGTTCGGCTCAATCGTGATACATGGGCGCCACATTTTTCTCATCCCCTATTCTGCTCTTTTGCGTGCACGGAGCGTGACCAACTGAAAATCATATCGACCTATCTTGAGCTGTGAAAACTTGGGCATTTTATAGTTATCGACGCTTCGATCTTATTAGATATTTATTTATCAATTTTTATAGATATAATTTTGGATATTCTTCTCCGAGACGCGTTGATCCTTTTTTTACACTTAATACCAATAGCTAAACAGTGAAATTGGTCGTTAAAAAATACATCCTGGAAGTAGCCGATCTGAATTATTCGACCTCCACTAAAATTAAAACGACCCACCTTCCATTATAAACAATTTCGAACAAAAATAAATTTCCTTCACTGAATAAATCAACCGAGTTCGCTCTCTTACGTTTCCTGAACCATGCCAGGTTTATTGTCCATCTCTCTCACATTGTTGCTCTTAGCAAATAAATCTTCGTACAACAACCAACGCGTTTCTGAAAAATCATCGTTCGCTGTCAAGTGCTGGCAGAGTTTCCCCAGTGAGCATTGTGAGAATGTTAACATTGTGCAGGATTTACTAAAGCATAATCCAGTCAAACAAATTTGATCTTGCTCTTCCTCATCCCTAATTGACTGGCCCCGACGCTGATGTTCACTGTTACAACCACAGAAATTGGCAATTGGCACGTCATTATTTTTTCCGGGGGTCTCATCAAATTGTTTTTAATTTGAAAGGTTCCAGGCGGCTCCCGTGTTGAACACGGTTGCCTAAACGACCGTTTTCGTCGGGCGATTGACAAAGTCGCCGGGTCTCGGCGGCGGCGACGACGACGACGACGACGACGCGACGATGTTCTTCATTTTCGCGAAACGGCCGTCTTTTTTTTTTGTTGTTGTTCGCGATCCGATGAGATCACCGTTTTAATTGCATTCCTGAACGAAACCTATCGTAACAAACATTGCGTGCGCTCGAACCTTCCAATTAAAGCCGACCGTTTGCCGCATTTCACCGTTTATTTATAGACACCGCGGTTAGCACGCACGCTTTTGCCGCTGTGGATGCTCACCCTCGTAAATGTGTCGACGTTTCGCAAAATGCATAGTCGCCAGAATTTGCTAAGAGCGTGAAATTACGTTTCCCCGGGCGGCGCGGCGCGGATCGTCATCGCCCGTAATTTCTGCGATCACTTCCTAGTGACAGTTCCGCCTAAAATTAATACAAAGAGGCCGTTAAATCAGTGTCAATTAAAACGGAAATTTACGCGGCGACACTCGAGGAAACGTGCTCTGGTCACCATGACAGAGGAAGGGAGAAGAAAAGGGGAACGGGAAGGGTGCCGCAGGGTGGCCCCGCCAATTAATTGTATAAATAGAGCGTGAGAAATTATCCCTTTGACCAGGTAACCCGAAGCCCGGGCCGAAAAATTCGCGCGATTTTTCGACGAGCAAGGGGACAGACTGAATGAGCCTAAAAGAAAGAAAAATCGATCGGGGGACCAGTTGGACCAGTTCGCCATTTTGAGCACTCATGCCGGGGATACGCCACTGTAAAGCGGTTTTTAGGCCCGGCCGTATGGGCACCGTTATCGTTAACGCGCCAGATTAGTTTCTGTATTTCAATTAAATACAAATTGTCGCCCGAATACAGACATTCCGTTTTGAAAAAAAAATTCTCGACAAAATAAAAAGCAGATTCGTTGAGCATCTCTCTCTCTCTCTCTCTCTCTCTCTCTCTCTCTCTTTCTTTCGTTTTATACAATCCGGAATTTTCACGGGGCTTGTCATGCCGAAAAGAGTCACCGGGAAATACTATACGTATTTGTCCACATGTGTCTCATTACCAGTAGTTTTGGGATTGCCACTGGCTGCGGATTAGGACAACCATATGGGCGGCAGGTACGAGCATCCCTATACCCGGAATATTGCTGGATAAGAGACTGGACCCAATTAAAGCGCTAATAACAAGCGTTGTCCGACCAACTTGTTCTCCCTTTCTCCTCCCCCGCAAACGTGAATTTACACGTGGATAGCCACGGTAGTTTCCACTATTCCGGAATATTTTAATGTGCCCCCACGGGCCCGAACTTCCCTGTTCTTGTTCTTTTATGGCTCGAATTGTTTACCCGCTGACGGAGCTCCTATTAGAACAGTGTTACACATTAATCGAAATTAACGAGCCTGAACAACTAGATTTTCCATGCGAGCCTGATAGAAGACGTTCTAAACGGCTCCATTTATAGATGGCAATCATTGTCTTCTGGGACTTTAGAAATAAATCTTCCAAGATTCACATTTTTTTAAATTATTAAAGACACAAAGCTCTTTAATTACATCGAAAATAATTTCAACTGAAATCTGCTACAATTTATTCTTACGGCACTCACGGTGCATAATCGACGAGTGCAATGGCTATCGTCTGACTCATTTGGAGGTCCGTCGATCGTCGCGATTGCATCGACAGTGAGAACCGTGTCAAACGTGACAGTACTCTCAACGGGAACGGCCCTTTGATTCGTGAGAAAAGCGTCGTTTCGTACACGCCAGGCGCGTGTAAATCGCCGGATAATCAGTTGTGTGTGTCCACGGTGTCTCATGTCCCCGTACTTGACATTCTTCAAGGTAATACCAACCTCGGTGGGTGGCCGGATGTTAGGAAGTAATAGCCCGCGGAATTAATTAGGTTTATCGAGATACGTAGCGTCGCGGCGCGGCGGTTTCTCTGGCGTAATGGCTCGGAACGCGGCTAGAATTGAACGTGGCTCGACGGAAAAATCGAGACTAACCTTAACTCTCAGCCATAGTAACTCTGGTACCTGGACGCGGTGCTAATCGCCTTCTCCGAGTGCAGTTTTATCTATGCAAATGAGCTCTCGTTCGGCGAGCGTGTTCGATTACTCCGCTGGTCTCCCCTAATGTCTCTTAATTGAGACGGTATCAGGGATTTGACATGGTTGTCGTAATAACTGGAGGAAAATGGCGCATTCGCTACCGAACCGGCAATTACAAGCTTGCTAATTACGGCGTTACGTGCACGAATGCGAGCCCGAGGACTCGCGGACACTCGCAGATACCGATGACTCATTAACGCCTCGTACTCGTCAATTTTCGCGTTTTACGAACTACCAGATTCCCTCGTGAACATCACTCGAGCTCGCTTCCTCGAACGATATCTCGCTGTGCTCGTCCGCGAATCTCTCGTTTCGCTTTATACGGATCCCTCGTTGCGCATCTAGCGAAAAGTTCAGCCGCATTTGTAAATCTACCGCCTACGTGTCGTGCGGCTAACTTCCGACTGCTGTAATCGTTACTCAGACGGGGCTAGCTCCGCGCAGAATTATTCGCAGATAGACATCGACGGTATTTACGCGAAATTTTATCGGGACGGGAAAGAGCCCGATACTTTGAAGCGCGGGCAATCGGTATAAATACGCCGTATTTTCCCGTCGCGATGAAACGCGACGCGTATTTTGATGGCGCCGATTTATGGCGCCATGGAGACGATTCGGGGGAGTATTTGGAGCGTGGAAAAGCTGCCGCTTCTTATTCAGGATGCTCGTTTGCCAAATTAATTCGCTGAGTACAATAAAAGCAGAGAAAATTCCTTATACCCCCGTTTTCAAAAGCAATTTTTCTCATTCTCTGGTATCAGCAATCAAAATCTTAAAAGCTAGATAAACTTTTTGGCCTGTAAGCAGCTCGTTTATAGCTTCAATCTTCGATTATTATAAGAACCAATAATTATTTTGTAGTTCATTCATTTTTAATTAAAAAGGAATATTTATTTTTAAGAGAATTCGAAGAAGTTATTAATCCTAAAGTATAATGTTTCGCGGGTGAAAAATTATTTACACACTTAATACATTGGATTATTCATCAGTCCTCCTCTGGTCGATCCAAAATGGCGACTCGACAGGTTGATATCGGGTCACTTTTAACCCAGAGCTCCATTATACACGCTTCCAGAGTCTAGAATCTAGACCGGAGCTTCCCGATGCAAAATATTGGGTTGCCGCATAAATTCCATCTGCCGAAGTACATCTTCCACAACTTCGGAGTTCGAAACCGGTTTGCACGTACTTCAAACTATGCATTTTCCGTCGTTACTTATGATTGGGCTACAGCTCTCCCTATTTATGGTACGTGCAAATTTGTTAAATACTAAGCAACGTGTATATTGACGAACATTAATAGCATTTTTATTTTATTTTTACCCGAAGGTTTCCAATTGACGAACAAAATTTATCCCTCATCCGTATTCGCAAAAACAACCTATAAAAATAGGAATTTGCATGAGAATCGGTGAAGTAAATGTTGTTGAGTTAGAACTGTTGAAGTTTCGCTCGTGTTGGTGCCAATCTCGAGAGATATATAGTGCATGGGGAATAAGTGCTTGGTGCAATTACGGTCTTTTCTGTTGCGAATTTATTTTATGAACGGTTTCTGAATTCTTATTGCAGTGTTTGAAGACTCTTATTTTTTTTTATACACGATCCGATGTAGTAGACGGATGGATTATTTATCCGAGCGAAAGAAATCGAAGTTTCTTATGATTTGTTTCTGAAGAGAACCCTGGGATTTAGAGAGTTGGAGAGAGAGAGGGACGACTATTAACCCATTCCAAAACCTCCAAAAAAATCAATTATCTGCATCTCCAAAGAGTTTCAACTGGTCGAAAAATCAATCTCGCAGTTCAGAGGTCGACGTCCATCGGCGAAACATCTTTTCGGTTATCTTTCGATCGAGCGGCTCGTTCGAAATGCAGGAAAAAGCGCGACATACGGGTCCGGTTCTCGGAAAGCCGTCTACAAAGCGATTCTGTCGCTGTTTCGTAGCTCCGGAACGGTCTCCGGAGAGCAGTTCCCTAGCGTCACGTAAGACGCTCGTGGAATCAGATCGTGGACACACATGGGCACTTGGTGTGTGCACACGGTGGATTCACGTGTGCCCATCGAGGGCAGAGATTCTCCAGGAAGATGAAAGGGAGAAAATCGGCGGCGTGCAGTGCACGTGCAGGTAAACCGAGCGAGCCCGTGGCTGCACTGCGGCTGCACCGTGGCTCCGTGTCTGCGCTACGCCGCGGCCGAATGCATTAATCACCGGGTCCGGCGATGCATGAGCATGCATTACGTTCGCTTTCGCCTCCCCGTGGCTTTCTTCGGGGCTGGGCCCTGCTCTATACAGTACGGAGTCACGCACCGCTCGAAACAGTGCGCGAGATTTCCATAATTCCACCTTGTATTTCTTCATAGTGTATCAGGTTATTCATAAAAATTTGATTCGGTCCTCTTTCGACCGATGGAAGGGCTTTATATTTATTGTCGTTGTCTTTATGATTATTCGGGAATGTATAGCTTCGATGAGACGATGCAGTGAAATTCTTTAATTCCTCCGAATCGGTGATTTTTAAGATACCAGTCACCAACAATGAACGAAAATGATTTTTTTCGGAATCGTAAGCACTCGCACGTTGCACAAGGCTCGATCTTGGTGCGTGCTGGAACTTCGCGTGCTCGCGGCCAGAAAATCCGCGGTTTCGGCGCGCGGTCCGCGTATTCGCGAATTAATATTCATGCGGTCGCCGGTCGGGCAGTTATTCCGTGGACATATAAATGGCCGTTAAAAATCGTTAACGTTCACGGAGCGTCCGCGTGTGCGCTTGAACCCTGTGGGGGTTGAAGACGATTCCGGGAGCGGCGAGCGGAGAGCGGAGAGCGGGAGCGATGGCTCGTTGAAAGGTTGTATCTCAAAGAGAGATTCCGAGCGCTCGGCGCACGGTAAACTCGGTTATCATAGCAGCGGCGGCGCATTATCCGCGAAATCTAATTGCTGATACTACGTGAAACAACGCGCGGTGTCTTAGGTTAATGTGACGCGGCTCTGTGATATGGTACCGAGGCAACGAATGCACGCGGGGGCCCCCGGAATGAATAATTCAAGCCACCATGGCGGCCGCGCAACCAACCAGCCCCAAGTCCGCAAGAGGCTGTTTCGCGCGCGCTGCTGCGAGAGAACCTCGGGCATTCCTGCACGCATTCGCCCCAACAGCGATTGTAAATCCCGACACCGGCGGGGTTATGCTCGATCTTATGCGCCAATGAGCACAGAGGATGAAATACAACGCCCTGCTTCATTGCGTTTGCTTTGTCGCGAGCCGTTCGTTTCGCCGATTCGCTCCTCTTATTGTCTCCTCCCCGCACGCGAGAACTCTCCTTTAATGCGCATCGTCCCTCCCACGATTATTCCTCGTTTGCACGAGTACTCTGATCCTGTTCCTTTGTTTTATCGACGCGCCTCGCAATGGGCCGTTTCTGTGAAATGGTAGAATTCATTAAAAAATTTTCATATCGTTACTTGAAAATATTCAAATCAATTTTATCCGCTTTTGTTGCTTGAATCCCCAAAGCAAGAAAAACTGTTCAATCCAGAAACAAATTCAACAAAAATCTCGCTCAGCCTATATATTGTTGCTCCTCTAATCGCAATCTTTCCTCCGATTGCAGCACAGATTCCCACGGATGCGCTCAGCCAGAAAATTGCAACAGCAACTTCAGAAAGACGTTTATCCACTTAGCAGACTTCGCTCAACAACGTCTTCTGCAAGAGCATTTTGCATCGACGTTCTACTCTCGCGAAAGGTCAGTTATTCTTCCGATCCCACCCCACTTATCATTCCAAGTCTACGTAAAGGTTAAAGACATAATCACCGTGAACCCCTAAAATCTCTGAAGACAGAAGATGCACCGGACAAAGATGTGAAAAGTGAATCTGAAGAAATCGGTATCGTCGATATCCATTCTCGAAACGGTGTGCCTGGAGCCGATCGATAAATCCTCGAAACTCCATCATCACTCGATAAAGATCGTAACTCTTGTTGGGTCCATCGATCTTTGGGCACGGCTCGCGCGTCCACCTTATCGGTATCGTGTCCCGGAGGAGGCACAGTCCTCGTCGATTCAATAATTCGATAAAATTCCAACGGATCGTTCGCGCAAGCTCCGCCATATTTTACGGGTAATTATTATAACTTTATTTTCTTTCGATCGTTTTGCCGGAGCGGTTCAATAAAACGATCTCGGGATTTAATGGCAGAAACGCGTCCGTCCGCTTTCTCGCGGCTCGATTTAAATTGTAAATGAAACGGCGATCAATTTGCCGGGCCTGTGGTCGGGTCTCTTCTGCAAAAAGGAAACCGTGGTGTTGTGGGGCAGGTTGGCGTCTAACGACACGATCAGGACACGCGAAATTACTTTGAAATCGGAAAACCGTTCTCGTCTCGGCTCGCGAGGGGCAAAATGGAGGAGAACCCCGAAAAAAACGTCTCTATCTTTAGCCGAGGGGAGTGTATCCGAAGATGGATACACTCGGCAAGTACCAACAACCCCGAGGCGTCTACTCGCCGCTGATAAATAATCGATTCGCGATGGCCGTCCTCGAGAATAAATCTAGCGGGGCAGGCTCATCCGTCTGGGACACCGGCCACACGAAAACGTATGGAGGTGTATGGCCGGCGACGACCGGGACGACCGAGAGGAGCGAGGAGAGCCGCGCCGGGATGCTTGTCGCTGTTTACGGTGGTTCGTTATACACTGACGAGGAGTACGAGGTTATACGAGGTGGTAGATATGCGCCACAGTATCTAAGAGGGGCAGTAGCGATCGTAATTCTCGCCTGGCGAGCCGGTGTGTTCCTTTGCGCCGTTCGAGAACTCGAATAAGGCTGCGGGTATACTCGATGCGATTCCTGATCACGTGCGACACACGCACACGATCGTTCCTTGGTCGATACTGTGCGTTTTTAATGCGACCGAACCGTGCTCGTAACTCACAGTGGGGCGAAACGACTTGACGACGATTAAAAATCTGTATAGGATATTTCCATGATTGTGCTTTGTTTCTCACGATTTTCCCATAAAATCGAAAACAACGGGGACAATTGTAGCGTCAGGTGGATTTCGCCTAAGCGTCTCCCGCGATCAAAAATCTCGTCCAGTATAACCGCAACCTAAGCCACGGAGGCAGCCCGTTTGGCAAAGGGGTGTGCGTGTGTGTCGGTCGGTGCTCGTGTCCGCGTTGGTCGAAGGTAAGCCCGGATCATATTCTTAACGAGAGTGTTTTACGATCAGAAGACCCTTTATCTACGGCGGTGTTGTTCGCGTTATCCAAGACCAAACCGAAAGGGAGTTAGCGTGAAAAAGGTGTTGGTGGAGGGGGTGGCCAGGGCGGGGGCAGCTCGAGGGGAGCTCTGGAGAGAGAAAGAGAGAGGGAGAGCGAGAGAACCGGAGAACCCGAAGTGCCGTGGAAGGTGGCCGTGATGTATCTCGCACTTAGCTCTGCCACGCCATGGCGAGCCACGCCAAGGCGAAGAACCGAGCAGAACCGAGCAGAACCGAGGGAGAGAGAGAGCGAGAGAGAGAGAGAGAGCCGTGCCGCGCCACGCCATAGTTGGCCGGGTTTTTTATGCGTTGTCACGATATCACGGCGTGTTGTACCTATGGCGTGTATGTCGATCGTCCGCCGTTGTCCGTCCGAGATCTCGCTCGTTTGTAATTGTCGCCGTTCGGTGTACGTTGCACAAGAACGACGACGACGACCACGAAGACCCGATAGCGATGGCTGAAGTAGAGGCTCGAACCTTGTTTGACAATGGCCCCTCGAGAAATAGGCTGCCCCGATAGCCCCGGGGAAAAAAGGTTCCAGTCTTCTTCGGCAAGGGATAGCTCCAATAGCGATCTTGTTATCGGACACTACCCTCTAATAATATTTCCAGGACCACGTCTTTCGGACGCGTCCTCGGGGATTATTGAATCGGTCGTACACCTTCTTAGGCCCTCTTTTTTCTTCTATCTTGGAGGAGCCGCGGATTGAGTAGCCGACCGGACTTTATTTTAATCTGATCGCATCGATCTCCTCCTGCTACGCCGCTACAACCCCTTTAACGCCGTTGACGTATTTACATACACCGCTTATGCAGTCGCGCGCGGCTACGCGTCCCGACCGAGAATAATAGCACGTTCAAAATTTATAAGAACCCCCGACCATTATTCGACCCTTCACCGAGGAGTACAGGCCCGAGGAGGCTGCTGACGATCTCGATCGATCACTTCGGGTCCTCTTCGGATCCATCAGGTGGTGTCTTTGACGTGTGATTCATCTAGTTTCTAGATTATTGGACAACTGACCTGTATCTCGGTTTAGAAGTGGGAAGGGTGCTAGTCATTAACCCTAAGATAACTGTAGGATTGTTCGAAGTTGGTATTCGGCATTTAACGCGTTGGCCCTTGAGTGGTACGTGGTAAACGATAAAATCGCTATGATTTCGCGGTGAACTTTTACGGTCGCCGAAAGCGTTAATCGTTAACCGATCAGCGCGCGTTTCGACAAACAATGACAAACATACAACCGCGACGATCGCGGACGAATTAATACGTCGTTCCGGGATGGTTGTACGGAGCTCGAGAGAGAGCCGGGGTTCGTGTTATCTTTATGCGCGGCGAAAGCTTTCATCAACCCTTGCGGGCCACGGCGGAGCAGCTCGGGCAGCACTTATTCAAATGAGACGTTCGCTCGGAGTGCACGATACGATAAAGAGATAATTCAGTACACGTACGAGTGCATCGTTATTGCAATTATACGTAAATGAGACGATTACGTGATCGGCCATACAAAAGACGATCGGCTGCGAAGGCGTCGCGACGTCGGCAACGAAAACCCGAAGACGATAGAGGCTGAGAGAGGCAAAACAGGCCTCCGTTTCCTTCGGTATTCACCTACCGAGCTACGCGGCTGCTTATATACGACGCGAGACGTGTTTTTTCCGCGGGGCCGTTAGCGATTTTTTTTCATAAATACATCCCGCGAGCTTTCGCGAAACCGTCCGGGACCCCCTCTCCCATAATTTAGACCAGATACGCTTCTTCTTCATCGTCTTGTTCCTCTTTCTTTCTCTGGTGTTTGTCTGTCTTTTCTTCTTCTTCGTCTGCTTCTTCTTCTTCTTCTTCGGTCTACCGGAGCAACGCCAGAGAAGTCTAGAAGATTTGAATTTCTCCTCCTTTCACGGGGGTAGCTCGCTCGGAGATCATTCACCCTGTACACGTGCACGCGGATAAGATCCCATGAATACGTACCTAACGTTGGCTAATTTGCATACGCGAGAGAAACCTATCGGTGTACACGCGTTCTGCTTATGTACAGGGTGTCTCGACTTGACGCCGTGAATTAGGATCGGGGACGATCGATCCGTCTTTGTGGGGCATGGGGACGATTTACTTTGAGCCCACGACATCACCGTTTTCATCTGTGTCGGACCTTCAGAAACGCACAAGTGTTCCAAGAGTTGTTATATTCATCCATCATGTTGTTATATTTTTAATCTTTCAATCAGAAACAATTTTTACAAACTACATAGCTAATTTAAATTGAGTGTGTGGTGGATTCGATTTTATTTAAAAAGTTGCATCGTGGCAGCATATTCTTTATTTTTCATTCAAAATCAATTTTTTAAACAGCTACTAGCTGATGTAAGTGTGTAGTACCAATTTATTTTAAAATATGCTGAGTTTTTCATTAATGTACTAAATCTGTTGTTGGAGTGTAGAACATTGTGGATCAGCATATTTGAATTTTTACTTGAGATTGGAAAGTCGGGCTTGGTCCACGAGTGAAGATCTTTTGTTAAGAAACGATACTTTGGATCGCACTGTAGCACGGCAGAGAGCATATATGTATATCCTTTCTACATATAAGTGTACGTAGCCCGAGAGTGGCCTACGTGCAAGCGGTGGACCGACAGGACATCGCTCATGGCGCTCCCTCCGTCCTAAAGCGCTATGTTACAGGGGGTTGGGGGCACTTACTTCGTTCTCGTACTCTTGTACCTTCGTTATCCACTCCCCATTTATCCTTCACGTGATCCTCGTGTACGTGTACGTACACCTTCTTCTTCTTCTTCTGTGTAATCGGAGAACTGTGAGCACCATTACGACGGGGGCCCGGTGAAAAGGCGAGTCGAACACTGCGAGAACCGCGCATACCTCTTTCGCAGCGAAAGCGGACGCCGCGTCGCCGGTACGGTTTCACTTTTTATGAAAATTTTACCAGACCAGACCTGTTGAACCTTCTGCATCTTTAATCTCGGCTCGGCCAGCCCTTCAACTTTTACAGGAACCTTGAATTAGGAACGACCCCTAAATCCGTCTCGAGTCGTCAGCGAACTTTGCTTCGCTGCACGAGGTCCTTTCTGGAGATCCTGGGTGAAAAAGTTTCCGGAATATATTTTATAAAAGTGTAATGGTTCAATTCTTTGTCGTCTGTGACTGTTTTTAAGACGATGTGTTTCGGGACAATAAGCCTCAGAAATAATTAAAACGATTTCTCAGATTGCGACGCACTAGGTTTCATAAAGTTCGGTTTCATAAAATTGTTCAAATGTCAGACATTTTTTAGAGGATTTAACAACGCAGGTTTTCTAGCTACACATGTTGTGCCATGATCAAGTATGGTGTAGCACCGATGACCAGCAAATCTTCAGCCCCTGTACAGGGTCGTGAACCTAGGGTAGCCAACAGGGTGTCTTTTTTCTTCGGACACATGTTCCAAGAAGCCAGCAAGCCTGAAATGCCCCGACCCCGACCGAAGTATACTTTCACAGTAGGACCAGAACAACGGTAGCGAAAACCACGTTCCCGGTTATTTTCTAATGCCATGTACCGCCGCCTGGTTTACGAGGCTATAAACTGACGTCACAATACCAGGAGCCGCCTTACGCGATGGGTTGGATGCGCTACTATAACGCAAACGCCGCCACTTCAGATAATGGATTCATATGGCCCATAAAATTAAAGGATACGACAAATTTACCGCCATATTTCAGCCGTGGAGATTTCAGACTTGGCGCGTGCCTACCTTGAAAACGATAGGTTTGATCCACCCCCTCCCTCTGCCATAAACGATTGTCGATACTCCATCGCAAAGTGCACGGACTCATTTTTCTTCCATTTCCAAATTTATTCTGTCCTCTCCGAAAATCCGAAATTCTGTATCTTCAAGTTGGTATTTTTTAAAATTTATTCTTTCGTTTGGGGTTGGAGTAATTATAAATTGTGGAATTTTTAATGCGTATTATTCGGAAAATTTTTAAGAACCGTTTCTTGAATGCAAAGCTTTTAGTTTGAATGGAACTTGGGAAATATGAAAATGTTTATAAGAATCATATTGTACGTTACGTCTTACATGAATCACATGAATCACGAATTTAAAGTTAAAAAAAGAGACAGTCGTTTATTACGACTTTGTTAGAAACTTCAGATAGATATCACGAACCGCAGAAGCACGCGGAGAGCAATTTTTCGGGCTGGGCTAATAGACAACAGGGAAAATTCGGCGAATCGCCCCCGGAATTAATAAAACGCTGGCGGGCGGGGGGGGGGGATGAATTTTACCGTGGCGCTGCTATGCCAAAGACATCCGGCACATCGTAGTCAGGTGCAACGCATAAAGTATCGCGGCAATTTTGCGTACCGCGATTCGGATAGCGTTACTGCTGCCACGGGGTTTGATCTACGACGATAATAAGACGTCGGCTGTGAGGATTAGAACAGAACTGCCTTGTGCCTTATTAAGACTTAAATTGAAGGAAGAGAATAGCGGCGGTGGAGCGCGGTAACGTTGCTCTGGCACAAGATAGAAAAGGATAGAGATGGAGAGAGAGAGGGAGAGAGAGAGAGAGAGAAAGAGCACAGCTTCGCGCCGGCAGGGATGGTGGTGCATCCAGGCATTATGGCCGCCGCTCCTTGAGTTTGGAGGGTCCGGGATGAACGGCTGGCAAAGATAAGGAAGCTCGTGGAGGGGGTTGCTGGAGGTTGGGGGATTTGGGGGTCGAGGACATCCATCTTCTCCCCCTCGCCCCACCCTGACACGTCCCTCCTATCTCCCATGTTCTGCCCCGTTGCATCCTACAGGGTTCACCGTACCGGCATACATCTCCTGCCGAGGGGAAACCCCTCTTCGTCTTGTCCTTTGCTTAAGTTAACTTTACACTCGCTCTCCTTCTCCCTTCGTTCCTTTTTCCTCGAGGCTCTTCCTTCTCCGTTCCCCTTGTACTCCAACACGAGCGCATAGCTTCTATCTCGTCGTGTGTATGGCTTTGTTTGCGTGTGCGTACGGTCTTCGTTCGTGTGCACGCGGTCTTTCTTCGGCGTTCGCGAGAGCGGAGCGCCGAGACCACGAAACGAGCCGAGCCGAAGAAAACACAAACTTAATCCTACGCGTGATTCATCTGGGCCGCCATAGATCTGGATTATCTCCCGTCATCTGCATATTTACGAGAATCTGCTTTGTCCTGATTGTGCGTGGCCCCACGCGCTCCTGACGCGGCGTAGGAAGCGACCACGCAGATAAACCTATCCGCCGACTTCTTTGGCCGCGTTTTCCTGCCTTTCGAAATTCGACTCACTATGCGGATCGTCAAGATCTGGTGCAACGAGTTAGGTTATACACCTCTGCGGTTCTGTTCCGAGGGCTGAAATGGCTTCGAAGCATCGCGCGAACGATTAGATTCCTACGTGAGTCACTGAAACATTTCCTGATAAGCTTAGGTGCTTTTTAGAAAGGCTTTTTAACCGAGTCCTCTTTCTGTTCGATACTTGTATGGCATTTTTGAAAATGTTTCAAGATGGTACAATTTGTGATGGTACAGTTGTTGATATACATATGTATAAGATCTCGTCAGTCGTATTGCATTTTTAAATATATTTTAAGTCATTTATTATTTCGTCCAGTTTTCACGTTTTATTCTATGATACACGTACATCAAAATTCATCGCTGGAATCGATGGTATTTTCAGATACGTTTTGAGGATGACACTTATTTCAGATCCCAGTCTAGACGTCTCAGTTTTTGATACATCAGTCTCTCGAACATTTTCGAACATGTTCCGAGGCTCGTATATTTTTGGAATCATTTTGACACACTGCTCCAGAAGCCCATTCCGAAAATTCCGAGCCGTCAGTTCCTTTCGACGAGGCCGACTGTGCCGGAGAACAAAGGGTCCCGAATAGTCAGCCATTTTCTCTAACCTTGTAATTCCGACGGCGAGAGCGTGGCACTTCGCGCACGGTCGCTTCAATTTCCGCCATCGCCGTTGAATAACGCGTCGTTAAGCGTGCTCCATACATCCGCGGCTTAAACGTCGCATAAATAATTGTCCCTCTTGCAAAGTGAACGCGCAGATTTAACTCGCGCTTTAGTCGCCCGGGCGACAATGAGCTGATAAGGGTAACGTATGCTGGCAATAACACCAGCCCACAATGAAAATTATCGACGCTCTATACCGAGCACATTCTACCGACCGCTATCACTTCTAATCATCTCTTTCTCCATCCCTGAGATCACTAAAAAAACCAGCTCCATAAATCAAATCGGCCCTTCCCGAGATTCGTTTCACGCTCGAGAGGCAAACCCGCTGTTACAGAAGAATTGGCATGTCGTTGCGATGAAGCGTCGATTATTAAACTGTGATCTTTTCGGTTTATGTCGGGGTAACGTAAACGGAGCTCTTTGGGAAAGTGATTCGCCGCGGATACAATATATCATTTGCCGACGAGAAAAGGACGCGAAATAACACGTTATCGGCGCGGGTCTTGTTACGCGGATCGGTCCTTCGGCCTCGATTACACGAACACGGGGCTGCTGGTTCGGCGGTGTTGAAAATTACACGAAAAATCTGTGCGCGGCCTGTTCCTGCGACTTAATAACACGGCCGACACAGCGACGCGCAGTCGAGGAAAAAATAATTGCATTCTTCCTCCTTTTGCCACCGAGCTCTCCTCGTCTCGGGTAGCAGTCGTCGTTGCGTGTCGAAAGATAAACGGCGCTATTGAAAATCAAACTCTCCCCGCTCCCTTCTTCACGCTCTTTCATTCTCTCTGTCTCTCGTCTTCTCTCCCTTTCTCCGGGCCGTCGACTTCCATCGCTGCTGCCGCGATGATGGTCTTTGATTAATTCGCGATCAGTCTCGCCGTGTTATTCGCCGATCGACGATCAGCGATCTGCAAATTGCCTACTCATCGCGTAATAACGACGACGTGCTCGACGCTTAACCACCTTCCTCTTCCTCACTCCCAGCTCGCCGCTCCTCGCCAATTTGCCTCTCAGCCACGTAGAACAAGCTCCCTATCCTTGATTTGCTTTTCTGCCTTTTTTCGTGGACACCGTTCATTTTCTTCGTCCACAAAGTATATTGGAAACGCGGCTACGTTTCGACGAGCTTAATAATGGCCAGGCCTGTGTTAGCAGGCGATGTACAGTCGTAACAGTCCTCGCCATTTTGGCCTTTATTTAGCTAATGCGCTCTTTCGTCCGGTTCGATTATGGTAAAATCATTTCTTGTACTGTACTAAATATAAAAATGATCTGAATTAATTGCAGGATTAATAATTTCAATGGTTTCGAATTAATACAACCTTGAAACGCCTTAAATATTTTCACATCTATGAATTTTTATAATAAATTCATAAAATCCGCAGTCATCCATTCGATCTACAAACTCATTTGACTCTCCAGACTTCGATGAAGTCTTCTTTTTGATGAAGTGAAATTTTGTCAGGTCAGTATCACTTGGAAGCTCCGAAGCAAAGCCGGAAGGCGCGAAACGCTCCGAGATAGCAGTTCCAGCTGTTCCCTTGCGGAAGATGGAGCTGTAATTCGTAATCCGATCGAAGATAGGCAAAGTTTAAATGGCACATTCGCCGGTGTCTTGAAATTCAGAAAACGACGTGGAAGAAATTCTCCGTTGTACGTCGAAGGGGTTCCGGCCAGGAGGAAATTCTTACGTAAAGGCTGGCCACAACTTACGGATACAACAATGCTTGACCCGCTCGCGATAAAGAAAAGGGCCCCTTTGGATCTCGGCTCTCTCTCTCTCTCTCTCTCTCTCTCTCTCTCTCTCTCTCTCTCTCTCTCTCTCTCTCTCGTTCTCGCTCTCGACTCCGACCCGGTCAAGTTTTTCTCGGGAGCCGGGAGATCTATTCTTTATGGAGATTACGTGATAGAGATACGATCGGAGCGTATCTCCTCTCCGCGATGCTCTCCGATGTTACCGAGAAGTGGTTGATTTAGGTCGGCCGAAGTTACGGTTCCTTTCTCGGCCCCTGCCGAATGTGGCACGAAGAACCCCGGCGCACACACACGGTATTGAATGCTGCAAGCAAGCGGCGTTACGTAACGCTTTATGGTACGAGCACCGGCGAAATGATGCGCGGAATCTCGCTTTTCGATCTTTCCACGGTAAATAATACACCGACGGCCCTTCGCGGCTCGTCCCGCGGCTTAATTGAAAATTTATCAGCACCGACGCTGGATTGCTTCATCCGAACGGTAGCTCACACCCGGCCACCCTAATAGACGTTTCCTCTGATTAGCTGCTCGATATTTCTTACACCGTCCAGGGTTCTTCAACTCTTTGCACCGAAACTGCATCTGCGACCTTCGCTTTAGGTGCCAAACTTGATTATATCGTCCCATTTTTAATGTACCATTATTAAAGCTATTCGTCACGTCTTTTTCTTACTCAATTTTTCTGCCGATTGTAATAGAACTCTTCGCATAAACAAATTTTATTTACCACAAAGGTCCAGTTACGAGTTGCACGTTTTGGGAAACAGCGACTCCGTCGCCATTTTTCGGGTCGATACAGTATTTTCTACGCGAACGACGCTCATTTCAGTTTCTTAAAAGGTCAGGTCCCATAGATTCGAACCATTGCTTTCCCGAAATCGTTTCAGCATTCGCACAACTTGCCCCGAAAGCGATTTTATTCTTTTTTTTTTTTGTTTTGTTTTGTTAGATAAAAGTTTGTCCAGGAAAAATAAAAATTGGAAGTGTCTTATTCCGTATTCGTGGGGACGCGAGCATTATGTCGGCTCATTCATCAAACCGTGTTGTTATTTTCCAGTTGGTTTTCTACCTGCAATGGACGCAGTTTAGTCAACATTCGGAAGCCATACCATTTTATCACGGCCATTCAAACCCCATTGGCCGTGCAGTAGAGATACCGCACATATCTATATACATGTCTAGTCTCCATTCTACATACATACTGGGTGAGCCCAGCAAAACGTTTCCCGATGCTGCGAACGAAGAAATAAACTTCTGAAAAAAGTGGACGGGCTCGTTCGATCGCTGCGAAAATGAATCTGAATTGTGCTTAATCACGAGAAGTTTCGCAGCTCGATGGGGTCGTTCTTTAAACAAAAGTGGACGAAGCTTCTGCTCGAAATTAAATCGTACAATCGATTGAGATAATAAAAAAAGCAAAAATACTGCCTCGCCGTCAGAATTTCCAACGCTTTTATTTTCCACCTTAAACCTTACCGTCGCTATACATAACAGAAACAATTAATTGTCACATAAATATTCATTTTTAAAATAAATATCCAATTTCGCGTCACACAATTTTGAATACATTTTTCAAAAGATTCTGCCCAGAATAAATCACTGAGAAAAATATGTGGAGTAAAAACAAGTATAGATAAAAATTCTAAATGCGCCGAAGCGCAACGCAGAAAATGCAGTTTCCGAGAAGACGGCAGTTTATCGTCGCCCCGACGAAAATGCATATAATTAACGGCCGCAAATCAGTACGCTAGCCGAGTGCGTGGTAAACGGTTTCGGGATTAACATTATGTGCCAGCGAAGAAGCTTCCGTTGTATTTCGATCGCATAAAGATAAGAAACACCTGTTTCGATATCGATAACAAAATTATATACACACCACCTTATTATAACACCGTGTCGGTGATATTATCTTCTTTATGCGCCTTTGTACGGTGAAAGCTTGATTCCACAGTGGTTATTGGAAATCGATTACAACCGGCCGTAAATTATTATTAACTGCGTCATATCAAACGTAATAAATTCGGCATACCTTGTCTTTAACCATTACCTTTTTCGCTGTTCGTTCTCCGCCTTTTGTTCTTAGCTCGACTGCCGCTCTTTAGTTTCAGAATTTTCATATTCGACGCGCGTTCGAACATTTGCGTTCACCTGTGATCTGCAGGTGATTCCAGTCGGTTTCTTCCATTCTATCGTTCTCTGGATTTTCAATAATTATATGACGATTCCCATCTAACATGTTCCCTACCAGCGTCGCATATGTGTGACGATCACGATTCTGTATTTTATATAAAGAAAATGAAATTAACATGTTGTTACCAATAATTGGTAGCAGGCGTGTTAAATATGTTTAAGCGTTCTGTGATGCGGAATGTGTAGAAATTGTGTTTAACAAGTAATGGAATGTTCGGAATGACTATCCGTTCAATCGAGTATCAAGTTACCGGAGACACGGGCCACGCGAGATACTGTCCTGCGGAATTAGAAATTAATGAAATCCACGCACGAACGTCCGTGAAAAGCCTCGAACAATAACTCAGAGGGCTGGTTGAAGCCTAATTTATTTAAATCTTCCAGAAGACGCTCTTCCGAAGATAAGATGCGGCTGGCGTCCTTTTAACGAACGCCATCTACTCAACTTCGCAGCTTCGCCGAACGCTAAATATGGTTGCTAGTAACTCAAACGGCACGCAACGACTTCGCAGATAATTTCACGATGAGAAACGGCGCACGCTACTTTCTTTACGGTATCGCCGTTTCGCAAAGAAGTCGGAGAGAGAGAGAGAGAGAGAAGTTGATTTGTGAAAATACAAGCTAACAGACTCTTATCGATAACGCCCCGGCGCGTTAGAGAGAGCCCGAAGTTGGCCCGCGCCGGATCGCCCAATCGACAAGTATCATTTAACTGCGAAACGAGGCCGAACTTACCGCAGATAGTGGTACGAAATTCCATATTCGTCGAACCGATATCCACCGGCCGCGAAGGATTTTCGCTGATCAGCAAAGTATCCGCACGATCGGCCGACGTCGAAACGGTCATAACAATAGAACGTAACATTCCGAAGTAGCACTTCGCGTGATCAAATCCATATCTCATCGGGGCTCGCAAAACAACTGAATAGAAAATATCGAACCGGTCTCCTCGGTTCCAGTCACCTTTTTTCTAGTCGTTTCCGAGGATCCATCGGAACTGCTGCGTCCGCACCCGTCGGATAGCTCTCCACGAACTCCGCGAATCGATACGAGCTATTCCGAGGGTGCAGTTAACGGAAGAAAATTGTTACAACATCGTTCAACAACGGTGTCCAATCCTCTACTAATTCGTTGCTCAAATTCAATGTCCTTATCTAGAAATTTCTAATCGGAAGTTTGATCTCTGCAAGTTCGTAAAACTCCTCACTCATTTGTGGACTTCTTCAATTATTTTGTGGAACCCTGGGATCGAAAATAAAAATATTTGATTGAGTTGGGTAACACTCTTTATGGTTTAAATTGTTCTTAATTGTTGGTGATATTTTTGTTCCGCGTATTTCAAGATTTTTTAAAGAATTGTTGTGTTTGTTCCACATATTGTATTTCAAGCATTTTCAAAGAATGTTGTCTTTATCCCACAGATTTCAAGCTTTTATTTTAAATCTAGTGACAACTTCAAATGATTGAAAAAGAACACCAATTTTAAAAAAGAAAATGTTCCGACATTGAAAGAAATTGTTAATGTTGGAGACACGCAATTCCGTGGAACAGCTTCGAACCACCAAAAACGTACTTCGGAACGTCGTTGTCGTCGTCGTCGTCGTCTGCACGAAATCACTGGCGCAAGGGCGTCCATAGAAATTCGCCCTATTGATCTGCCGGCTTCCCATTGAAGCATCCGAAAGAAGTTCCAATTGCGATGCAGAATTGCGGGCAATATCTCCGATCGCGGTCACGTCGCTGCCATTCCGTGTACATTAAATACTGGCCCGAGATAATGAGTACACCTGCGTGCATATCTTCATCTCGAATCCGGTGCAGCCATTCAATAGCAGAGCTATTAATCTGTGGTGTATCAAGATCTAGCATCGAGGAGGACCTCTGGAACGTAAACTGTTGCAAATCCCGTTGCTAACCGCCAGACTTTCTCATTGTTGAGGCACCGAAACCACGCTGATACGATTTAAACATTGCAAATGATTCATGCATCCTATTCTGCGAAACGAATTACGATCTTGAATGCTTTCTGGGAGAATTAACACTTTAACTGCATCATACCTTCCAGTTCGCACAATCTACATTAATGAAACTTCGCGGGTCCCATTTAAATACAGCAATTATTTCTGCGAATAAGAAACAAATTAATGCTACTTTAAATTGGCAGTTGGTCATCTGAGAAAATTCTCCGAGTTGCAAAGAGTTAAAACCAATAACGAATTTATCAAAATGCTGGTGTGCCAAGCTATCTCCAGTATTTAACGTTTCAAACAGAAATATCTATGTTTCAGTTATTATAGCAAAGAGTCACAATTATTATCTGCGTCTATTGCAACGTCCTCCCACGCATCCTCCTCTCGACTCCACCGAATTTGGTGTTTAGAACGTTCGGAGCATGCCCGAATGATTCAACATGTCCGATACTATGGCAGTATATTTTCGTTTTCTGCTTCCTTATGATCTTTTGTCGTCGGAGTTGGACGTCGAGGTCCTAAACATGGTTATATGAAGACATCAACGGCTGAACTCTCGCGCGAACAATTCGATTACGTCTGTATCTGTCAGAATCTCTTTCTGTTCACTCGTTACATAACTAGCAGAATAATATTAGTAATATAGAAGCGGCTGATGGAGAAGCTTTAGCACCAGCCATGATGGTAATGGGCGCTCGACGGGAGTAGGGTCGACCATTCAAGGCCGACCTGTTGGCCGCTCAGGGGGCCCAAAGTGGGCCCCGCGAGTGGAGGGAGTTCAGACCAGACCCCTTCCCCGCCTTTTTCCTCGGGAACGAACGCTCCGGGGCCGCGACCATCCGCTCCGAGAACTCGTTCTTCGAAATTTTTATTAAAAATCCTACCAACCGTGGGAACAATCGACTCGTAACCGTGAAAACTCATTTCCACCCGCACTGGGAAATTCGCAATCGTCCTTCATCATTAGGCCCACACAGTTCTCATCTAAAAATATTTTCTCGATGCACGGATTCATCGATTAAGATTTTTGTCGATAGATGGAGCTACAAGAAGATGGTACAATTTTGATTTGGCTAGAAATTAATAGTTGCTATTGTGTCTGCATTTTTAGAATTTCCTTTTGTAATTCTATTTGTCTAAAAATCTTCCATAGTTTTTATTTGCACTACTAATTCTAAGAAATATCCTAGCAATTAATACTTGAGCTCCTAGTAGTACCTAATACATAATATCGTATTTTTTAAAAATGATTGTTAATGTTCTATACGATTCAAACCGATACATTTTATGGAAAGTATAAAATAAAATTGTTTTCAATTAAAAATAAACCAATATCAATTTTTCCATACACATTGTCAATGTCCCAAACGATTAACAACCTCGTACAGTATGAAAAGTACAAAAAGCAAACGCTTTAAAATAATCAATATTTTATATTGCACGCTGCTGTAGCACATATCAATATTTTCCCATGACTATGGTAACAATAACCAATTATATGAAAAACATAAAATAAATCACATAAATTATACAGAAATACTGCTGATTTAGAGCGTGTTGAAGCTTCTTGAGCAATGATCGCGCTCTAGTAGGATCAATTCAGCGTACCCAACAAAAAATCTGCTTTTCCGATTTTGTTCAACAGTAAAGAATGTTTTGCGGGTAAGAGGACAGGTTGAAAAGCGGTCGGTGCAATTAAAATTTTTAATCGGCCGCCTCCGTCAGCCATTAGCGTATCCCGCATCCTGTTGCTTCGTCGTTAAGGCGTCGCGTTCTCGCGTGCGGAAATTCAACGCAACCATTTAACAACGGGGGAAATTAGTAATTTCGCGTTGTCTTCGAATCACGGAAATCCTACGGGCAATCCGTAGCGAGCCTTCTCCTTCCCCTCCTCCTTCCACTAGATTCGCGACGTAAGAAACGCAATTTTGGCGTGGAGAGAGGAGAGCCCGGTTGGCGCAGATGTTCCGCAGAATCTCGTTGCACGATCGTCCCGGGAGTACAACGACTGCGGTTTACGAAATAGTGCAGGATCATAAGGAGAATTAGGCGTCTGAAGTTGCAAGGCACGTAGCTTCGTAACGACGTCTCGAAAGGTTCGTGATTTTACCGAACCGACGAAAACGGTCTCTAAAAAGTATTGTCGGCCCGAAAGAAACCTATTCCCTTCCACGGTTTGCATTAATACCATCGGTTCAGGCGTTTCGACATTCTACCTCGGTACCTGTCCATCTATTCAATATCCACCTTTTTCTATTCCATCGATCCGCAGATCTATATTTGCGATACAGGCCGTTGCTGCCATCGAACGATCCTAAGTGTAAATTGACGATTTATTGCTCTCGTAATGGCCCGAAGTTAGGTGCAGCGAAAGCTTCGACTTTAATAGAGATTAATGATGTTTCTTCACCGTTCAAAGTGGTTTAAGGAGTTCTCTAATTGTTTAATGCATTCTTTTCTTGACAGAATCTACTATAAAAACAAATATTTTAAATATTTTATAGGCACAATCTTCTTTGCGTTTCCTGGCATGTATGAATTCACAACAATTTTGTCCATTCTGCTAATTGGTGTGACATCGGTATAGAAAAATTTACAGAAATATCTTTTCGAATACAACGTTGAATAGGTATTACAGAATAAAATAAAGTTTGAATAGAGTATGTAGAATCGATATGTGGTCGCCATAAATAGTCTTTAATGTCCCGGAGGCTTGACTAAATGCTTTAATGAGCGGCTACAGTATAAAACGACGTATACCTCCCACAAGTCCTACACGTCAACCGAATAGCCAGCTCCACCCGGCCGGGCAAGTCCCGTTTAAACCAGAAAAATGTTTCATTTAAAACTTGCTCGAATCCCGGGAATCGGGCTCGCTAATCTAACTTTGTAATTGCGCGGAGTAGCACGCGGCGCAGCAACCAGATAACGAAACCGAGGAATGTTGGCTGCGATCTGCCGCGTCTTGCCGCGTTTCACGACTTTAATTAATTTTCACCTGTATCGGGCTTCTAGTGACTCGTTTATATATTGGCAATGATCAATATAATTATAAATTTATCCCTTGGGCTGCGAAACAATGCTAAAAAAATCTTTGCGAATGAAATCTAAACAATTTGTAAATTGCTTCTTGGAGAATTAGATGATAATAGGGTAGTCTACATTTTCCACAAATAATAAAGTAAGATAAAGAACTTGCTAGATTTAGATTTCTAGGTGTAACTTTGACTCAGAGGATCTAGACCATGTCCTGTGGCAGTGCCAGCTATACGATTCCCAAAGAATTAAGCTAGTTAATAAGCTGCGCAAAATCAAGTTCTTTCTGCCATTAAAAGCGGACATTTATATTTTCCAGTTGTTTCTATTTTCTACACTATGTAAACCCAATGTGTGTTTGTTAAAGCCGAAATAAACCTATAACAGGTTTCAGTGGGTCAATAAAAAAAAAAAACTTTCTAGATTTTCTGGTGCAGTAAAAAATCTCTCAGGTTGAAACAATGCCTAAAAATCTGTACACTGAACATCTAAACACAATTAAACTTACAAATTCCAACGAAAACATGTTGAATCGACAGGAGAGAGGAGCAATGCTCAAAATCAGCATGTACGGCTGGAATTGCTGGCAGAATCGAGGGGCGAAGCTGAAACGGGTGAAGTCACCTGAGTACGTTTCTGCTCGGGCATTTCTAAGGAACGTCTGGGGGTTAATGGAGCGTGGCAAGGGTGCGGTAAATAATCCCGTGCGTCTGATGAGTTTAAAAAAAGCTCGGATCCACCGTTTGTCCGTGGGACGAGCCACCGGGGGTATTTCCTTCCGGAATCCCGTCGGCGATCGTTAATTCAGTGCCGTGTGCCATCTTCTGGCCCGTTCGAGTTATCGGGAAGGGATGGGAACCGCCTCGGCGAGAGAAGCGACAGTGTTTGGCTCGAAAAAGGCGAGCGTCGGAGATGCGAGAGGAAAGCCATTTCGGCGACCGGAAGCCGGACGGACGCCCTCCGGGGTCTCCATTTCTATCGACGAGCGACGACGTGCCACGTCAGCTTAGGACCCGTCCACCCTTCTCTGGTTTTTCGTCAGCCCCGGCCCCGAGACACTGCGATTCTGATATTTATTTTCACTGCCGTTCCTGTCAACGCTACCTCGACATACGCACGGGTGTCCTAGGTCGACGAAAGACTTGGACCACTGCCAGATGAAGCCCGGTACGAATAGATCGGCCTGATATTTCTGCCGCCGATTCTCTCACCCCCGCACCAGGGCCTTACCAATAATATTGTCGCGATCGTGACGGGAGCCGCCGCGCCGGATTTACTAAGAAATGCACGCGCTTCCTACGACGCGACGCGACGCTTCGCAAAACGCATTTTTATCTCGCGAACGTTGTATTACCTTGAGGAAGCTGCGAATGGTGTCTGCGAACTGGAGACTGGTATTCCGAGCCATTTTTCCGATGGCGATGACACTCGCGGTGCTAAATTTGATATACAGGACTGTTTTTCTTGTATAAATATCATTTTTTACGTCCTTTATTTGTTTGCGGAGCTGGTTAGACTGTTCGAAAAGATCAAGTCCATTTTCTAATAAAATTATACTTGCCGGTTTCACATATGTTTTTCGAAGTAACCCGTTCAATCATTCCTCTCTCTATTGAAGTTTTCATTTCAAACAACTCATTCAATTTTTAATGAACGAAGATAAATAACTGTTCAATCGGAAAAGAGCAAATAATTGTGAATATCATTTCTATCAATTTCGTTCGTCCGTCAAACGATCGAAAGTCGTAATTTCGTGCCGCCTGCTCCATATTAATAGCCGCCGCAGTTATCGAAGGAACTTCCTGCAGGCAGTACGATCACGATTCTGACAGTCAATACAGCCTCCAGGTGGTAATACCTTTCAGAAGGCACTGGAACGGGTACCCACCCCATCCTCGATTTCACGGGTAGCTTCCGTTCGCAAAGGGACCGACACTCGAATCATCGAAACACAGCTGTGCTTCCAATTAATTGGAAAAGCATACACATCCGTCGTCGGAACAACCCATTAAAGAGCAATTAATTAGCTTGCACGAGCAGCTGACTGTCGAAAGGATGCCATTTCGTTTCGGAATCGTGTGCGACGAAAGTGATGGATTTTCTTTAAAGAATGTTTCGATATCTCTCGAAATCGGGCATGAACGTTTGCAATAAATAATTGGAACTGGAACAAACAAATGGTCGGACAACGGGTACACCCTAAAATTACCATTTCGAGGATCGGACGAGACAAGCAGATTACTGGTCGATGATGCATTTCTATATGTATAGAGGAAAGCCGATATACGAGGAGCAAGCATAATCGTATTTGAAATGGGCGTATCCGAGAGCGGCGGGTTCGTCGCGTCGGTTCTCTGTTCTTAAGCCGGCGGTCGCACCGTTTACCGCAAAATTATAGTCCGCAGGGCAACATGGGCGCCGCGGGTTGATCCGACACGTTGATTAAAAATCGTGAACACGGGAGAACGCGTTGCTCGTCGAGATTCGAGGCATTAAAAATCGCTCGAGACCTTGCTAGGTCGCCTGCGGCCGAGAACACGCGATCTAGGAACGAGAAAAAAATGAAAAATCCGACCCGCCAAAACGCCACGCCACGCTTGTCAATTAGGGCCTTCGAGGCTACGAACACCAGACCTAAGTGGTCGAAAACGGACAATTTCGCAATTGAGGGCCATACAAACAAATGTACAAAGGGCCATTTTACAGTCCTCTGTTATCACCATTTATCTTGGTGTACGTAAGCAATATTTCAAACATTTCATTTGTAAACTATGGATTGTCGAATTATATCCACTTTACATTGAAACAGTCAATTGTTAACATTTTGCATGTCGCCTCTGAGACACCACCGATAATGACTATACCATAATTCAACACAATTTCTACCTTTGACCATTCAACCATCCGCAGTCACGAAAGTAGAAAAATCGTCCTCGCCGTCGCGTGTATCTCTCCTTCCGGCGGCGGCGCCTTTGTCTCCACCTTTCATTGTCACGGAGCCCTACGACTCATCAAAGGGCCGTGTCTGAGCCCTTTGCCAAGAGCGTCCGGCACGCGCAAACGTTTAACGAATCGCTAAACCGTGAGGCGACGGGTCTCTCGTGTATGCGCTCACGCATACGTAATCGCCGAACGGGGGCGTGTATCGGTAAAAATTTCGTTCCCATGCTGATTCGCGAAAGGGAGCCGTGTCCCGGGGCGTTGGGTGGGTGTGGAGGGTGGTATTTGCGCGGGCCAAATAACCCAAATAAAGAACAAACAGCGAGGGCTGAAAGGGAGAAAAAGGGAGCGAGAGAGAGAGAGAGAGAGAGAGAGAGAGAGAGGGTGTCCCGGGGTCGCTGGCGGCGACAGAGAAAGAAGAGAAAGCGTAGAAAGGGTCCGAAGGGTGGAGCCGGGGGGAAACGAGGGGGGCCTTGGAGAAAGGGAGATTTTGGAGAAAGAGTATAGGGCGACACGGCGAAGGGGGTGGGGTAGGGAGGAAATGGCGCGCGTTACGGAGAAATGGCGCGGAAACTGGGGATAGTGACGGGCAATGGGCGCCCGCCGACTCCTCTAACCGAACGAAAACTCGTAGCCGTGGAGAGAGAGACCGTGGGAGGACAACCACTCCCTGGCTTTGCCGTGGCCTCTGCCAACGTACCGTGGAACGAGGACAAAAGAGAAAACGAACTAGAATACCTTACAAACGAGAATCGCGGAAGGGATAGATAGCCGGACGAGAGACGTGTACACCGGCCGAGAGAGAAACCTCGGGAGAGGAGAGCAAAATGAAGGAGAAAGATCATCGTCGGTCCTGCTGCTCCTTTCCTGTCTCTTTCGCCGCCAAGCTAAGTCGGGGCCCACCCAACCACCCTTTTCTTCGTCCCCCCTCCCTGCCCGTTCGTGCCCCCTTCTGAAACCTTCTCTTTTTCTGTCGTGAATTGCGCGTAAAGATTGCTCGTACGATTGAACGGACTGAGTCAGGGACCGGCCCTTGGAATCCCTGCAGCCCAGCCACGGTAAAGACCTCCTGCTCTTAATGGACTGCAAATAACGATCTCGAGTATTTCTGGACCGCGGGCTGACCTTGAATCTAATACTGTCGCTGCTCGTTAGGGGATGCGCCACTAAGGACAGTTCCTGTACCGAGAGACCGGAGAGCTTTCCTGGAATGCGGGCCTGATTAGTCAGCAAGTCTTTGTTATCTTGCTAAGAATGGGAGCGGCGTATATGGTAGCGACGTCGTGGCTTTTTGGGTCATTTTGGTTTTCCGATTGATTCTGAAGGGGGCTAACTGAAATGACTATGTACATTATACATGCTCGTTCGTACATATACATTGTGCATATTCGTTGTACATGCATCGTACATGTTGCATAAAAATCGGTTGTCTATACCATGCAAATATAATGAGGTTTTCTCGTAGCCGTGGTGCAACTTCCTTTCATCTCCGCTTAGAGAATTGATTGGCAATCTTGCAAACTCGAGATAAATTACACAATTTTCAGGAAATTTATGCGAGATAAGCCGATTACGTGATTCGAGCGATCTCCTGCGTAATTTTGATCGCTCGATAGATCTAGTGCTAGCCCGCGATCAGAATACGGGCATCGAGGGTTTTTTTCGCAGCGATAAGTTTATGCAGCGGAAAATGATGTGGATAATTTTAGAGGTACCAAGTGCTCGTGAAATAGCTGCTCTAGAAGCTCTCGATGTCTGGTAACCGTGTCGGCATCTAGCGGCACACGGCGAAACCTTTCAAACCTTAATTCGAACCCGAAACAGTCTGCAGTCGTCGCCGTCTGTAGACGAGGAATGGAATCGGCGTCGAATAAAAATTATTTCCGTGCCTGGCAATTATGCTTGATAGAGGTTGATTTACGGGGCACTGTGAACGCTTTTCGTGCCGATCCGCAGAGCCGAGCGGCGAAAATCATTCCCATCGCGTCTCTCCCGTTCCCCATTCATTTCGCCCGGGCAATTTATAAATTATAAATTGATCAATATTCCGCGGATCGTGTTTTAATGCAACGGCTCGCAATGGGAACCCGATCCGGTAACAAATTCGAAGAAAAGGATTGCCAATTGCCACGATTAATCGCGGTACCACGAGCTCGCTATTTTCCTGTCGCTGGTTGCGCAATAATAGATTTTACTCTTCACTGAAACATCAAATTGACCGTCGCACTCGTGACATAACTTTCCACTTGCCTCCATACGCAGGAATTATTGTTAAAACAATTTTTTTATTGAGGTTCAAACTAAAATAACTTTTAGATTGCTCTCAGTCATTAGAATTTATAAAATAATTTTTCCTCTTACGTACAATTTTTTTCTAACGAAGATGGTGAACCTTGAAGTTCCTTCAGGCTACAAAGACTTGAGCCAATTTTCCTCAGAACATTTCAGCAAAATATATTTACATAAATCTCTTGCCTAATGATTTCCATGTACATGATTTTGTATCGAAGAAAGCATCGTTGATTCAACCAATTATCAACATACGAGTGCTTTTCTTGTTAGTGGTAGCTGTTTAACAATTCAGCTACCGGAAGCCTACTAATAGAGGCTTTTTAATGACTATGTTGCATAAAAAGTTCTAAAAGAAGCTTCAGAATTTTCTTTTAACATTAGAACTATCGTGCGTTGAGATTATCTAACATGCATTGCCTTATAAAAACTATAAGATTCAATTTTAGTCATGTTTAGAAGACAACACAGTAAACACAATAAAGTATGAATAAATTGAAAGAATAATTAAAAGTATGAAAAAAAATTGAAAGAATGGTTTTGCGGACACCCTGTATGAGGATCGGAGGGCACCGGTATATTTCGCAGGTTGTCGGACGAGCGATATTTCATGGGTTCGATTTTCGCGAGAAAGGAGGCGCGTAATTAGCGTCCACGGTAGCGGGCAGGCGCCATATTCGATTCCCGTCACGTACCTTATTAGCAGGATATTTACGATCTGAATTTTTATTGCCGTTAAGGGCGATGACTCAAAATGATTATTATATCGGTGCGATGGCGGATACGTGGTGCGTGCGTATAACGCAGCAGAGAGCTGCGTTGCTAGTCTGCGACCAAAGTGCTGTAGAGACGAGAAGGGGCCTAACGTCGTAACGAGGCGCCACGAATGGCGATAGATTGAATTAAGATTGCGCGATAGCCTCTTGCAAGATCAGCCAATTATGAATTAATTACCCCTGCCGTGGTAGCTCTACGGTTTTTAATATCCGATTATGTCTTAACAGCGCGTCGGCGAAACTTTTCACGCAGTCGCCGCAGTCGCGGCCACCTCTTCTCGTTCCCGGTCTACGGCTTCGTTATACAACAAATTAATTTAAGGGGATTTTACATTTTCTCTCTTCTTCCCTTCTCCTCTGCCTTCCACCTTCCGCGTCCCGCGCTCTCCGACAATTTTCACCTTCGCCGCAATTACCCTGACATTCCGTAATTGGATAACTAACGATCCTCTTTTTCGAGGCTGTCTCTCGCGTTCGGATTTAACCGTCGAACCGGGAAAGTGTAACTCGTCGATGACTCGCTTCACCGACTTATATCTTAGTATTAGTCACGATCGTGCACGCGAGGCTGGAGTTGCCATTTGTCCGTGTAACCCTGGATTACTGGGCTGTCGTGCGTGGAAATGGCCGAATAAAATCACGAATCGTATCGGACTCTCCTTATTCAGCAATGAGAACATTTCATTCTTAAGAAACAAATTATGAAGAATCGTGAAATGAAAAAGTTGTATTTGATATGGAATTTATTAATCTTTTTGTTAATAACCAGGCACTCTGGTTCAATTAATATCACAATATTCATACGTTTTTCGTTTATCCAACCAAGCAGTACGTTCCCTTTTCCACTGTCACCACGTTGCCAGCACGTCTTCCGCCCCTTCTTGCTCTCGTCGTTATCATCCACGTACGTGTCCTACGCAGAAACGTCTGGCACGATAGTCCTGAAAGGTTTTCCTGGTGCTCGAGATTACAAGGGGAAAGTAACGCGCTGTTCCCGAGGCTGTAATTACTTGTTAGCTTGAGACAATGGCCCACGGAAAATTTATCCGTACTGCTGTGCGGCCGACGTGTGCGCAATTTTGATAAAAAGCCATTTTTACGATTTTTCCAAACCCATCGTACGGGAACCCAAAATTTTCTTCACCGGACAAATTCACCGCATCTTTTCGTCAGTACAAACAACCTTTTCGTCAGTAGAAAAATCATTTTCTCCAGAAGCAAATGAGCCCACGGCCCCGGAACAGTTCGGGCAGCTCCCCGGCTTGTTTCTGACGAATTAAGGCCGACGAAATCGTTCGCGGGTCGGTAATTACGTCTCGGAAGAACCCGTGGCTATTACCGAATGCAGAGTTACGATCTCGCGGAGGGCAAGTAGTTGCCGGACAGGGGGCATAATGTTACACCTACGTCGATTGTACAGGATCTTGTAACACCCACGTGAACAGTACGTTATTCCAGAAGCATGCAGCCATTAACCGGCGTCTATGCGTGTGCCAGGTCTTGTTGCGGCTGATCTAGAGCGGCCATTTTGCAGGCGGGCCATCTTATTGCGCTGAGGGAGGTACTGCCGAGTAATTATAAGGCAGCCAGTATAATTGGCAGGTATTCTCTTCCCGACGCCGTTCCTGCAATTGCAGTTGCTCCCACGTAGAGAGAGAAAGAGTATCATCGCACAGAGTCCAGTTGGTGAAACATGTATGGGAGCGCGATGAACTGGAAAACGTTTCAGGCTTAAAACAATTTAAACGCATCTCCGGTGTGTTGCGTGCACTAAAGTACAGAGAAAATAGATACCACGTACACGGATTCCCGTACAATCGCATGCATCTGATCCCTGCGATCGGGGAAATTTTTTCTCTTTGAACAACCAACGCTTGCTCCTGGCGATTCTTCTTCGTTTTGCTGAGCAATGTTTATCGGAGAGGCTTCGTGCAAGACTCCAGAAAATTACTATAGGCGATGGGGTTCAAAGAGCTGGGAATAAAAATTAATTGCTGCTAGGGAGTACGAAAATTGATTTGATCTTGATTTTAATGTATACTAGAGATTGGTTCAACCGAAAGGCTTTACAAGTTTCCCGAATTAATTGTAACTGGAACTATTTAAGTAACAGAGAACAGAAATTTTATGGATTCGCTGCAGGTTTAGAAAAACGGAAAATGTGACGACACGGTACAGGCCACGATTAGGGGCTACGGAGGAGCCGTAAATCAGCTTTTTCCGCCCTTCCAACCCTAAGATCTGCTTCAAGGTCTCCGGGAAAAAAAAGCATCGGCTTCCAAGGTAGATCGAGAGACCGAGTTAACTTAAAGGGTCAGACAGTATAGGCATTGTTCGTAAGCAGGAAGGTCAAAGGATCGAACAAAAGGGCTACGCTTCTGCCCACGTAACGGCAATTCCAGGGATGCATTGTTGTCACCGCTGCTAACCGTTCGAGGATCCGCAGACCTGCGTCACTTTTTTACAGCAATTTAGGCGGACCGTCATTGACTCCTGCGCCCGACCGTTTTACGATAGGATTCCATCCAAGGCCGAAAAAAAGTGCCAATGGACAAGGTCGATGGTGATGTTCGTTTCTCCCTCCAGGAGATTCTATGACGAAAAAAAACCAGATGTCTGCTTCGGTCTTCTGGTAAAGTAAACGACACGAAGTATTAGGCGAAGTTTTTGATAGGCGAATTTGGTTTATGCAAAATGAAAATTTTCGGCATCGATTGTAAGTAGTGATTGACTTTGAGCATGTTCAAACGGTATCGATTCCTTGTCACAAAGAATGATGGTATCACAAGCAGGTACGATTCTCTGAGTATCAAAAAGTATCGATCCCTAATGATAGTTGCTCAGAAGCCTCGATCCTTTATAAGTGCATCTTGGATGGGTTTGTTATCGGTACTATCACAATCCTGCGGGGTCGAGTCGACTGAATGACATGCATATAATGAAATGTTATGTTGAATGAAAATATTATGTTGGTGCGTTCAAAACGCTGAAGACGTGAATTGCGAATGTAACGATACCAATTTCATCCAATACATGATACCAATACTACTTGGTATCATTTCGACACGTACTGCTACCACAGATCGACTACAAGTTCCTTATCTTTTGATACATATCGAAACACCCAAACAAGTACTTAAGTATCGAATTGTTTGAAGATCATGAGAAAGACTTGTATCACGCCCATCGCTAATTGTAAGAGGTAGGAGCCAAATACAAATGTCCTCCATGCTTTATCCCAAAATAAACTCCTCGCAGTCCAGGTTCGGTTAGGGCTTCAAGAGTATCGACTCTGACGATCCAGGTGGAAAAATTCGATTTTCACGAAAGCTTAAGACTGAACGATACCGGAGTTCGCACGCTAGAGGAATTTCTCTAAATTTCGCGTGGTAGCTGTAACTTTCGATACACCCGTTGCATGTACCAACACACAGCGATGAACCTGTATAGAGGGACGGTCATGGTAGGATGCCACGAGATGTATAGGCAATCTTGCAAATGAGAATCGTGAGTAACGGCGGACATTAGCGCCCCCTACTCGGCCCGGCCCGACCCGGCCCGAGAACGTACTCGTACACGCGCGAGAGGACGCGGGCGCGGGGTAAAAAGAGTATACGCGTTTTAGGTGCGCGTATAAAGAGAACTTCTCGATAACGGGCCGCCGTTGATATTTTTTATACTCGTCGCCCTCGATGGAGAGAGTGGTTTGCATATAAGAAGGGACGTTCTACATCTCGCTGGCTCGCAGCCTCGCCAAGACTAATATGTCTGCCCTTGTTATCGCGAGCCGGGCCTCTTGTATTGTGCCGTTCCAGGACAAAAGGACACGTTCACCGAGTCCACCTTGTCCTCTCTCTCTCTCTCTCTCTCTCTCTCTCTCTCTCTCTCTCTCTCTCTCTCTCTCTCTCTCTCTCTCTCCCTCTCTCTCCTCCACGCCGCACGCCGACAGTGATTTAACATTCGTCCTGTATTAGGAAAATCGCCTTTTTTATCTGACCAGGATCGGGCTGATGTATTCCGATCGCCTCGGCCCGCTGTCCACCTCCGACTGATAAAGATAGTACAGTCCGCTCGGAAACCTGACCGTTCTCTACCCACCTGTGTCCATTTTTCTTGGCATTTTTAGGAACGAACTACATTTGCAAGAATTTGATGCATTGCTCGTTGGTTGGGCTTCTTTCTCACTCTTTTGTTGCTTGAACAGGAAATTTTTTCAAATTTCATTTTGAGCACTGATTTCTTTAAAAGAATTTGCATTAAAGCACCGTAAATTTGATCTACATTTTCCTAGTAAGTCGGCAACGTTAAAAAGTTGGGCTCATTGTAGGAAATTTCAAAAAGTGCTTGCTGAAACCAATTAGATTCTATCGCTCTTGGTTGAACGAGATTACATATCTACTTTGAGAAGTTTTTTATCGGATAGAAACTAAAGAACGGAAAAACGGTTACAGACATACGTACAGGTAACAATTACCCCGACATCTACACACGATTTATTGCCTCTAACAGCTATTTTGCAGCAAGTTTTTTCTGATACGTTCTTTTACTACGTTTTTTCGGTGGTAAGGTGCTCCTAGGACGGTAAAATTGTTCACCGTTATTATACTTAACGACGTTAACATCGCGTGGGATACCACACACCGGCGGCGATAAAAATTATTTCAGCGACACGATAACGTTGGTATGTCAGCCGGTTATCGCAATCTATTAATGAATTTCTAGTGTGTGTATAAATCATATGCAGAACCGTTTAATCTATCCCTGTGATATTACGAATAAAGTTTCTGTATTCTTCCCGGCGCTTCGTTGGTGGAAACTTTGATTGTAGAATCGCTGCTGCAATGATCGATGAGAAAAGAGTGTGAGATAAGCGTCTGGGCGAAATTGTGTCAGATGACTTCATCGACCGAGATAGAACCGTACAGTTTAACGTAAAAGTATCTCGTCAGAGCATTATATGCATTATTCGAAACCAATTTGATAAAACGGGATATGAAATCATAATTTCCATTCTTCTGTTTTGTAATTTCTTCCAGCAAATAAAGGACCTCGCAAACTAAATTCTAAATTCCAATATACTTTTCAATCATTAAAATTAAAATCTTATAATCAACTGTACACTTCAGTTATCTTGTGAAGCAACCCCCTCGGATTTTCAACAAAGTCATAGTTCTCAGCCTCGTCTTCAGTAGCGCCTATTAATTATGTTTATCAGTCACATTCTTCGAGACATGAAGTGTCCCCTTTCTTTGGTGATCTGCAAGAATTCGAGAAAGTTTCAAATTGCTAGTAGCACGCAGCTTTTATTAATTTAAAACAAAATTTACAGGAATTTACAAAATTTTCAAATATTCAAATTTTCAAATATACAAATTGCCAAATATTTAAATTTTCAAAAATTCAAATCTTCAAATTAAAAATTTTTATTTGCAAGCAACCTCAATTAGTACCATTTACTCAGCTTGATCGAGTCCATGGGACTCTAGTCAAGGTATTTCGAGACGGGACGAACTATAGCAGGTGCTGTGACGTTTTCTACATTATTTATAAACTGCATCAAGCAATCTCGTCCCCTCAAACATGCTGTTAGTCAGTCACAGTCCATCGATCACCCTTATCAATCAGATTCTGGGCACCAACAGCTCACTTTTCCAAACGCTCAATTTACCCGGAGCCAAAATCGACTATTCGCAATCAGTGCAATTTCATCGACCCCATCGGGCCCGAAGGAATTTTGTCAGCGACCGGAGGAACCGTTCGAGGTTCCGTGAGGGTTTCTGAATTATTTATGAATCACGTGGTTAAGTAGGATGGCCAGATTTTAGCTGTGCAGAGCCGAGTAGAGCTGAGCAGAGCAGAGCAGAGCAGAGCAGAACAGAGCAGAAGCGTTTATCGCCTCGGATAGGATAGGCGGTTTCCACGGTGGCACGCGGCTAGTGGCGCAACTTGCTTCTGAACGAAGGTGGCTTGGAGAGTTACCCGAAGGTTAAAACACCATATCGCACCCCGTACACACACCTTGCTACGGGCTTGAACACGGGGCTCGGCTCGCGACGGCGACGTCTACAACCAATACAGACGTGCTCGCCATACTTTGCCACGGGCTGCATTGCCCATTGGTTGCTGCAGCTATGGCCTATTTCGCCTCGAGAGTACGACCCATTCACCGTGAAAGGATCGTCCGTTTCGACCTACCCCCGTACCCGGCTACCGGCATTCTTTCCCAGCTTCTACAACCGAAAAACTTCTGGATCGCTTGTAACCGTCCAACCCTTCGACGATTGTTTTCGGATCGTCTGTTGGCTGTGGTGGCCCCGCGATACACTGTTAATTAGCTGAGACCTCTATCTTGGCTATTAGGCCGTTTTAAACTGTGTATTCCTTGTCTTTGGAATCCCTAGGGGATGAACGTAGGGGTGGCGAGTGAACGGTTCAACTGTTTGGGGATCGTCCGACGAATTTATTGGTCGTTAAGCCCGCTGGTATATTAACGAGTTTAATAGTTTGTTCCAGGTATGCTCCTCGGGGTCTCTGAGGGATGTCCGAGAATGTCTGAGGAGGATGGGAGATGGTTCAATCTGAGGGTGAGTTGAATTGGTTCGGAGTTTTGTTGGGAACTACAGGCTAGTGTTCCTGCTGTGTTATCCTTTCTGGGTAATTAGAAATTTTTACTATTTTTAGTACTATTATATGATTCAAGTTAGTGCCATTACCTCATCAATTGTGCTCCCTCAAACACACTTTTAACAAAAGCCGATAGATCTTTGATATTTTAAAACTAACCAACCGAGTTCTCAAATAGAAAGTTACCGAGCACACGCTCCATGTACCAAGAACGCAGAACCGCGTTAAAATAATTTTATAAACGCATTTTGTAATAACCCAAGGCAGCTAACGTGTTCCGAGACACGTTCGCGTAAATTAGAGGGTGCCAGTTAATTACGACGCGCCACTTTGCGCGTAAGCAGAAAAATTACTTCGAGAAAATCGACCTGCTAAAAAAAAGGAATGATCGAAACCCGTCGAGTCGATCCGGAAAGATCCTACGAGCAGACGATCAACCGGCGAGAGTATCTCTGGGCCGGTGATTACGGACATTTTTCAATTAAACGCTAATTGCGACGGGTAGGCCGGGCAATGAAGATCGTATCGCCTTCGAAAATTTGCATCGGCCATACGCGAAATTATTCGTCATTAGCCATTGAACGGTTATATTGAGGAGCAAGATTGCTCCTCGCGTAACGAGTTGCGTGGACGCAGAGAGAGAGAGAGAGAGAGAGAGAGTGTCGCTAATTAAACAATTCCGAATCGGTTCCATCGAAAAAGACAGAATTCTTTATTTTCTTAGATAATATGTTAAGCATCGTTACTGGACATATAATAAGATTAGAATGAACAGGAGCCACAAAGAAATTTCTTTCTTACTTTAAATTGCATCGCATTTTTACCACGAATGCAGAAAATTCGTCTAACGATTACTAATCTCGCTGAATGTAAAATAAAGAATCGTTCCGGAGGTTGCAGCGATTATTTGCAAAACCGTTTCGGAATGGCAATTCCGATGGTGAAATCCCGGAAGACCCTTTGATTTCTCAATTTTTCGGCGAGTTCCTGGTTCGACTCGTTGTCGACCGGGACCGCAAGCGTCGATCGGATCGATTCCGCATGTAACGTATGACAGGGCTGTAACGAGGTGCGTACGCGTTACAACGTATGGCGTTGTTTTCGCGGAGCCGTTGCATGCACACACGCACAGCCGTGCCGCGACTAGCCGCAGTTTATGCGAGACATTATTCCGGCATTACGTGCCCGCTAGTCACCCCCCTCGTTTCATCCCTTCTACACCCCTTGTCCAACACTGTTTTCGAACCACCGCTCGCCTCCTGCACACCCCTCCGCTTTCGAAAATTCGATGTCCTACGAGTGGAAAAGCTACCAACCGCCGCAGGAACGCTTGTTTACCGGGCCACGGTCAAATGATTAATCACCGTGGCCAGGGCTGCGCGCCGTTCTACCGGTTAATTAATCAGATACCCGCGAAATTAGCGGCGGGACGGTTCGATCAACCGCACGCTACGATCGAACCCGCCGCGCCCGGAAACGCTGTTGTTACGCTCGCGGGAACACCGTCGGATTTATGGCCGTTCGTGTCTCTACGCTGGCTCGTTTCCATTTCACGCTAGCCTACGTGCTTTATTTACATTTTATTCCGCTGGGCCCGGGCTGCCACGATCTTTAACGCTGGACTTACCATGATTCGATCTCCGGTTCGTCGTTTTGCAATTTTTGATGCAATGGCGACGGTTCTTTGAATCGACATCAAATAAGTTTCATTATCTAAGCACATCACTGATGGTGGGTATAATTAATTGCATCGTGCTTACCGATTTTTATCAGAATTGTTAAAATTGTTGATCTAGAATATTTTAGAAGATGCTATTTGACTTCCCTAGTCACTTACACATGAGAAATGGCACACTAAATGGCACCATATGAAAATAACTGTGAATGCAATTAAGGAAAGTTAAGGAAAGTTAGGGGCTAAAAACAGTATGGAATCTAAATAAATTCAGTTTGTGGCAGACACTGTTTGTTCGCCAGGTTTAGTGTAGCATAGACTGATTTATTCGCGCGATTCGAAGGCGCGTTCTAGATGTCTCTTCAATGAAATCGGCCGCGAAACAGATAACGCCCACAAACATACACGGCCCTTCCTCCCGAATGGCGTTTTTCCCCCAGTTTTTATATTTCGGATCTACACGCGATATTTTCCGATCGCAACCCGGGAAATATTTATTCCGAGTATAAATAATCTGGCATCGTTTATCATACCGCCGATACTGTGTTGCGATCGCCGATACGGTCGCGAGCCAGAACCGATACACGATTATGAAAAAAATGGTTAGACCCGGTGTTTCCATCTGATGAATTTATTGAGTAGAATATATTTGAAGTTTCATGGTTTTTTTGTAGAACTTTTTGGTGTGGGTAGATTGTGGATGTTTATGCGCGTGATTTAGTTGGAGGATGTCAGGTTTTTGGGAACCGATGGAATTGGTGTGGGAGAGAGTTTATCTTTGTTTTCGAAAAAGAAAGAAGTTATTTTAAGCATTTTCGAGTTGTGTATTTGGAGTATACATTGAAGAGAATTTTTCACAGCGTGCGAAAATACAATGAATTTGAAAAGAATTAATTAGTAGCGTAGAAATGATCGTGTTTGTATACTTGAATGCCAACACCTGATTTAGACACTTTCGTAATATTGGTTACACTGTTCTCGTCGATTTATATGAACAGGTATTGAAGAGAAATTCGCGTGTTTTATCAGGGATTTTATTAGATTTGATTTAAAATGAAGATCGCATTCAAATCGATAAGAGTCTCATGCCGAGTCAAAGAGATTGTAGTAAAGGGATGAACACAGCTCAATTTTACGGAAGAGAATACACTCAGCTGAGATTGGTAGTGAAGCACAGGCTCAGGAACTGATAACACTCAAGCTTATCCATTCACCCCCTGTCATTCACCGCGAAACGCTGCTCCTAACACGTACTCGAGGCACATAACCCCACGGAACCTGAAATTGTTGGCTTATTTCGTGGGGACAAAGGGATGTACACCTTTTACGAGCATTCTAGCACCGATACAGGGGATGAATCTCTCTATACCCACTCGAATCAAGATTTCAAATTCCTCTGTTCCTCTGGAACACTTGAAAACGATCCAAACCGGATCAACCTTTTCTCAAACACAACAATAGAAACCTAAAACTCCACCTGCAAGCTAAACAAAAATTCCGGGCGCATTCCTTCGAATAAATTCACAAATAGACGGTAAAGGGCTAAAAATCAAACACGACACGCACCGCGTTATGAGGCGCCATGCAACTCCCCCATGAATTCCAGAAATGCTGCAGGGGGATAACGAAACCACGGTATGGGAGACGTCTCTCCCAAGAATCCGTGGTCTTCAGGATCCACGTATGCGATCAAAATTCACCGTGGCGTCCGACGTTACGCGGGAACGATTTACTGTTCGCGTTGCACCCCGGTCGGAGGTGGGTGAAGAAAAAAATTGCTATCGGGACACCCGGTATAGGTAGGATGGTCGGTGTGTATAGTTTTAGGTGTAGTTTCGGGAAGGATGGATACGACGAGGAGGAGAGAGGTTGGAGTTGGCGCGATTCAAAGACCTCGTCGTGGGGGCGGGTTGGGGTGGTTGTGCGAGGCGGCTGACGAAATCCAGGGTGGTGGGAGTGCGTCGTGCCGCGTGCTGGGAGCGAGCAGGACAGAGAGGAGAGAGGAGAGGAGAGAAAGGGGTGGTTTTGCTGGGAAGCTTGGAAGGAGGGTGGGAAGATGGGGTCGGGGGTGCGAGAGGTGGCGGCGGACGGCAGTAGCGACGGCAGTTGAGGCGCATGAGCACCACTTTTATTGATTCCGTAACTGCCGCCATGACTGCCGTGGCGCTTCGTAGGAGGTAGGGGCTGCCAGGGAATGGGTTGAGGGTGGTTCGTGCCCGGTAGCGGAAAGAGGAACGCTGGGCGAGGTTCCGTGGCGAGGCTGGAACAGGGTGCAGGACGAAGGTTGGAAGAGAGAGAGAGAGAGAGAGAGCGAGAGAGGAGAAAGGAGGGAGGCCAGGAAGGAGGTGTGGGGGTTACGAGGGTGAGCCTGATGGGGTGGAAACTTTGCGGAGATAAAAAGGAACGAGGGTTGGTGTTGCCTCGCTCGGCATCGCTCGACCGAGGGGGATGATAGAGGGAAAGAAGGGGTTAGACGGGAGGAATATCAACATATCTTATTGCGTACAAACATACAGCCGAAGTGGGAATAAACTTAAGATTCCTCGTGATACTCTTGTAAATACGAGCCGGCCGAGACAGTGTACGTGATGCATAGTTGATAAGCATGAAATATTCAAATCGTCGACGGGCCTCGTTCGGCTAACAGAGAGAGAAAGAGAGAGAGAGCTAGAGATGCAGACGCGCGGGTGCGTCGCAACGGGATCCCCTTTCTCACCAGGTGAAATTGATGTTGCACAGCGATTTTTATACTTGTTTCTCTGCTCTGTTTTGTCTGCGGGATAGAGTGATTTCATCCCCCGAAATTCCTGACGGACGACACGCTCGCGTCCGGACGGATCGCGCAGTGCGGCCTGCTCTCTCCTCTGTGCATAGAGATGAAACGATCCCGGAGAGGGTGGCCGAAGGATTGCCGCGCGTTCGACGGCCAATGGAACGGGGACTTGGCTGCTGCTCTCGGACGGACGTGGGTGTAGGCCGGCGATTAGAAGGGGTAGGCAGCGATGCGTGGAGATAATTAAGCCGGCTGATCTATGGCCGTTTCACGAGTTCGCTCGTTATCTCCTCGGCAGCTCGGTGTCCCCCTGGTATTTAGTTCAGTTTCGGATATACGCAGAATCCGCCGGCTAAAACCAATGGTACCGCGTCCCTCCCGCCTCTCCCCCTGGCCCACCCCCTTTGCAAACCCCCTGCGCACCGCTCGCCAACCCCCGGAAAGTTCAGAGTCCAGAGGTCGGCGTTCAACGATCCACAGTTTTCCGTCTCCATCCCCGATCCCTTTTGCTGGCCCTCCATCCCTCTCCTGCGCCTCTTCCTCACCTTCCACCGCCTCCCTTTTACACCACCCCCGCACCCCTCCGCCCCCATTCTTCTGCTCTTACTCCCGCTCCATCTCCTCCACCTTCTCCACCTTCTCCTCCTTTCTCTTCTCTCTCTCTCTCTCTCTCTCTCTCTCTCTCTCTCTGCTCGTCCTCCCACTCCCCCGTCTCCCTCTTTCGACTGCTTTATTGTCTGGAGCCGCTCCATCGAGGGTGCATCCCATTCCCGGCTTTAATTGAGACATAAATAAGGTTTGTTTGGCTTTGCCATTCGACCAGCTAGCTATCCCTGGGAATTGGGATTGAGGCTCTGCCAATACAACCCGTTCTGCATAATGGCGACGCTAAATTCTCTCTCTCTCTCTCTCTCTCTCTCTCTCTCTCTCTCTCTTTCTCCACTCCCCTTGTTCTCTCTCCCTTCTCGCAAGAGTAACAAAAAATTGTATATACATATATATATATATATATACATATATATGTATATGCATGTGTGTCGAGGATAAAAGGAGGAAAGAGGACCAGAGAAGGAAACGGTTTTTCCGGCGCGGCGGGACAGGTACAACCGTCGATCTGCATTTATTGGACGGCTCGATTGGCTACGAATATCATAGGATCGAACTTCTATCCAGTTCCGGACCGTTTCTTCTATTCGCGCTCCAACTTTATCCGCGTCGACCGGCGACCGACCTCCTGCCTTCCACTATTAAAATTCAGTGGACCTGCGCGCCCTAATTGGTCGTTGACTAGCCGTTTTTTCCCCGTATCCGGCGAAATTTTCCTGTGCGAATGTACTACGTTATCCGTGCTGTACACAAAAACAATTTTGTATCCCATTTTATTTTAATTCAGGGCGCTTCCGATCTGAATCGACCCCGACTACGATGACGTACAGAATTCTCAATCTACTCGCGTCGCCCTACAATCCAGTAGACCGCTCCCACGATTTAATTACTGTTTTAATTTGATCTGCAAGTTTAAGCCAGTTGATGGAATAAACTCCCTCGAATTCGCTTCTCCTCAAGTTCTTCCGAATCGAGTACCAGAAATTACAGTTCTGGCAGTCTTCTCCTCATAATTACGAGGCACCGGAACGCTCTCAGGCAGCGAGGGGTTCCGAGTCTTGTTCCCGGGGCGCAACCCCCATAATTCGCGAACTCTTTCTCCCACGGGGTAATTATATCCGCGCCGGCAGCCCGATGGGATCTGCGTGGCAAGAAGAAAGAGCCCCCGCTGCTTCCCATGATCTTCGTCATAGCTTCCACTGAGATATCGGCGCTGGTCGGTAGAGTTATCGCCGTGAATACAAGAGACGTCGAAGATGGAAAAAGTCACGAGGACATCGAAGAGAGAGAGAGAGAGAGAGAGAGAGAGAGAGATCGGCCGCGGTCTTCTCTCTCCTGGTAGGCGTACCGAGTCGCGTAGGCGAGGAGAAAACGTAGCTTATGGGGGGCAGGAGCGATGGGATATGGTGGCCAAAGGGGGACAGACGGGAGAGGGCTGGAGGACACGCCGAGGAAACTAATGTGCCGGTACAGTAGAATCTCGTGCTAGTAAGATCGTAATTTTCGTTAGCCAGGTATCCGGCGAGACTTACGAGCCACCTTTGTATGCTGGCGGCGGGCGGCTTTACGGGATACAAGTTAATCCCACGTGTTGGCATATATACGAACACCCTCCGACCAAACGACGCGGTCCTCTCGTTGTCCACCGGCTCCTCTTCTGGCTTTGAGCACTTGCCCCGCATCCGTGATCCTCCACTCTCCTTCTCACTCCCTCTCTTTCTTTCTCAGACTCCTCTCTTGTCGCGACGACGCTCTCGACGTACCTGCATCAGTATGAGAATGAGTCTGCGAGACGGCCTCTCAGACCCGTTCGCGATCTCCGGCTGATTAAGTCCGGATCTCGCCCGGATTTTCAAGAGAATTTCAGGTTTTCCTCTCTTGGCTGTCTTGGCTGTCTTGGCCTGCGATATTATTCCTGGACGATCGCCGGGAGCCGTCTTTTTAAGGGAATGTAGCATTTGTTCTTCTCAATCTTCAGTTTCTGGAGTTGTTTCATGCTTGTAGTAAGGAAAAAAGATGGAAGATTTATGCGTATTCGTAAGAGTATATGTTAATGCACTTCTCGTACAGCTGTAGAAATAAGAAAGAATTGTCACGATTTATAATGCTGACAATACTCTTCCAACATTTTTGCATTTAGTAAATCGTAATTTTTTCTACACTCGATACATTAACCCATTGTCCTACAATAACGTGTCAGACTCGTGATGAAAATTCTGAACATAGTCTAATAAATATGTATGTTATTAATTTCCTATAAATCGAGATGAAATTCTATTTTCGTTTTGTTAATGTACAGTTATTGGAGAGCATATATAGTCATACAATAGATATAAATTTTCTCTTTTTTTAGGAAATTGTGAACTACAAAAATGTTCTAATCACTGAAACCGTAAAATAAATCGTAAGACAAGGGGTTAATGGAAAAATTAATTTGTAAATCTAGACTTCATGTATAAAAATGTGGCTTCACAGTCTCCTTATCCTCAAACACAAATGTAAATGATAATCCGATACAGCGCGTATAAAAATGAAACGAGTCCGACTCTAAAATTGGACTCTCCTCAACAGGTCAAGAAAAAAAAAAGGCCGAACCGCGCCAGTAAATTGATCTCCCTAAATTTTGGTGTGCTCCCTCCACCATAATAAATACGTCCGAGGTATTTCGATCCGCACTCCATTTTTCCCCCAGCGAATTTTCGTGAGGGGTGGTCGGTGAATCGCGATCGCGTCGTTAGGTTTGCGAGGCTTCTTTGTCCGCATGTTTATTTTTGCGCGCGTTCCTGCGACGCGTTATTTATCCGCGGTTCCCCATATCCCCGGCAACCCCCATCGGCCCGGGGGAAGGCCCTCCCACGCTTTTGCTCTTCGTTTCCGCGTTTTAACGTGTTCATTCGGATCCGTGATCCCTCTATGTTTCTTCCATTACCGAGGGAGCGAGCGTAACGGGAAAAAATCACGGGAAGGCGAGCGGGAGAGAGGGATAAAGAGAGAGAAAGAGAGAGAGAAGAGTCCGTGGAAAAACGAACAATGTAAAAGGAGGGGGAAAGAGGAAAAAGAAAAACGGGAAAAAAGAGCCGGGCGGAACGGCCGTTGCTGGGGCAGCGCGACGCGCACCATACGTCACCCCCGGTTTAATCTCACCTCTCATTTATGCTACTGCGAAACGAGCGTACCGGCGACCCGTGGAACCCCATCAAAGCGGACTCTGGCCCGGTCGCTGGCGATTCCGCTGACGTATCTCGACTGTCCGTTTCTCTTTTGTCTGCTCGCTTCGCGCGGATGTAAATGTCATTGGCGCCATTGCGCCGCCCTAGTGTCCGCGTACGCCGATTAAATTGCTTTACCGTGCCCGCCGAAATTGACGCGAGACCACCAACCCCCTTTTCCCTCAGCTCTGTGACACCCCTTCGTCATTTTTCCGCGCCGCTTTGCCCTCGATTTAATCTCCTGCGGCTTCGGAATTGCTTTGGAGACTCTGGGAGACCATGGCCGGTCACCGCCGCGCCGACTCGGTTAGCCACGAAAATTAGAATCGTGACAATTTATTTTGTGACCAGAAGAATTTAGCGCTTCGCTTCAACCAGATGTAAATTTCCAGTAATTTTAAATAAATTTATCGTATACACGCTGTTGTTTAAAATCATAGCGCATAGCTTACTATTCGGGCAGTGAGACAGCATATTGCATTAGGTACGTAAGTAGCACGTATTTCTAGACTTGCTAAGTTATAAGTGCAATTATAGATGCGTCGTCTAACCAATTACACAAGACAACAGCCCAGTTTTCGTGGTCCCCGCGATACACAAGTGCAAAGTGTGAACAGAAGGCGTCGCCCTCGTCATAACCGCGTTGATTACGAGGCTAACGAGTGTCCCGCGAGCTCTCATCGCGTGCTCATGAATATTATCTGGCAACGTTCAGCTCCCGAAGGTCTCATCAGTATCTCGTTCACACTCCGGAGTCCACGATACTATTAACGCGCAATCTTATCCGCCGGTAGCCTGTAGATACTTTTTCTATCGTGTAGGCTTCATGGTTGTCGCAGCAGCGAGATCCGAAGGTAGTAACATCGTCGTCCGGTGTTCCGCGGGGCGATCGATAGTTATAGTCATCCACGGTAGCGGGTCTCGATTATCCATAAACCAGACCCGGTTATCGAAGAAGACGCCCGTAGCCCGCCGGATAAAACTATTTGAAAACTGTGCTCGATAAATATGGGGAATACCCCTCGTCTCGTATAAACCAGCTCTCCTCCGACAGTATGGTAATTAATAACGCTCGGCTCGCCCGGTGGCGCGGCTCCGCCATTAAGGGGATGAATTAAACCGGCCCGTAACGACTTTATCACATTTTCGAGATCGGGCGAATAAGGAAAAGCTATCCGGGAGGAAGATACACGCCGTTGGACGTGAGTTATTCGCCGATATATGCGCCTCCAACCATGCACAGGATTCTAATCTCGCTTTCCCGCCTCCAACCACCCTGTCCCACCTTCTTCTCCGAGCTCGAGCCAGCCGTCGCTCTCTCTCTCTCTCTCTCTCTCTCTCTCTCTCTCTCTCTCTCTCTCTCTCTCTCTCTCTCTCTCTCTGGCAAGGTTCTGCGACCGTCTCCGTTCTTCCACAACATCCTCGTCCCTCTCTGTACGCCCCCGCGGGGAGCATCTTCCGCTAATGAAACGCTGGTGAGCTACCGTCGCCTCGTGCCGGCAGCTTTTACTATAGAGCTTCCCTAGAATCACCCTCGCGACTCACTAATGCCAGGCCTCCGAATCCGACGACGATACCACGTCGCCCGGGATCATATTCCGCTCCAGAGCCGATGCTTTATCAGGCCCCTACGTCCCCCAGCTAACGAGAAACGAATCACCCCCTGCGAAAATCATCCCCGCTAATCGCAGACGCAGACGCTCATCCACTTTGCCGGCTTTCAATTATCCCGATTCACTCGCCTTCTTTCTAGGATTCATTTTTATCTCCGGACGCTTTCCTGTAATTGCTCAGACCCCTCTGCGTGATGCTTCGGGGGCGAACCATTTTTGGGAGTTATCATTAGACTGCGTATCCTCGTGCAAAATAAAAATTGTCTGCATTCGTCGTAAGAAACAGGTGTCGCATATAAACTCCTTTTTGTCTTTAATGATTTTAGTAGGTCGAAAGTAATATTGTTTTTTCGCTAATAGTCCTATTTAATGAATCGCAAACTGATCGAGGGGTTCATAGCACGTCAATGGCGGAGTCCCAGACAGATTTCTCCTTCGTCCCATTGGAATGAACGAGTAAGCCGGAATAAAATACATCAAGTCTACGAGACGGCAATGTTAGCGCGGCAACCTAAATGCCTGAGCCACCTAGATCTTCATTGCAAAGGGAAAACGAATCCCGCCAGTCTTCTCGGCTTACTAGTTGGTGACGTAGGTGGCATGCAATGGCCGCGGAAGCTAAATTACCCGATCGTAACTACGGATACGTCGCCTAATGCTAATTTAAGGTGCCATCCATTCGGCCACCTTAACGGTATCTACCGGGGATACGTGAGCGAGCTATTTTCACCGGAGGCGAATTCGCGTGCGAATATGTGTTCGGGGGGAAACGCCTTCTCTAAACTCTCCTTTCTTCTAGATCAGATTATTCGACGGCGTAAATTGTCGCGATGCACGATGCACGATGCCGATTCAGGATGGTGGAAAGGATTCGCCGGGAAAGATCCTCTATAAAATAGATCACGCTCGATATAACAGTATTTTCCTTCCGGGGGGATGCTGGACAGTTTTATTGGCGAGCGAAGTGTCTTAAAATTGATAGGAGAACGCGAATTCTTAAGCTCTTCGTGCAATTGCTCTAGCAAGGAATTGGGTCCATTTGGATATACTATCAAAGCTTTAATAGTTTCTATACGCGAATGTCGATCTTAAATATTTGAAAAATATTAGCGCATTTAGCCATTGGAGAATACATAAGCATACAAACTTCCTTGAAGAAGTGTCAATCACTGCAATTGTAAAATAAATCGTAGAACAAGGAGTTAACCCTTTGCACCCGGAGCTATTTTAACTAAAAAACGAAAGATTTTTCCATTCTGGAATATTTCCATTCTATACAATTTTTTCATTTTTTGCATATCAAACTGATATAATATCTCATGTAATATGTAAATGTCTAGTAGTTTATTAAATATGAACAAAAATAATAATGTGAACAATATGTTTAAGAATGGCATAGCAATTTTCAGTGGTGCCTCGGAGTCGCCATCCGAGTGCTAAGGGTTAACTAAGGGTTAGCTAAGGTTGAGCTGGAAATAGTGAAGGCTCGATGAATAATAGCCGCCGCAATGGCTGAAGAATTCGTACGAAATCGTCGCAGAAATATTCGCACGAAACCGACCAAGGAAAATATATTCGTGCAAAATCTTGGTGCGGGTTGGGAAAACTGAGCGCTGTTTTCGCGTTCATCTCGCGAAGAGATTTCAAGTAGGCGTATCGAGAAAACTACAGGGGCACGATGGCAGCAATTAAAATGTGTGGGGCGCGTCCTCCCCTAAATCCAAGCCGGGTCGGTATTAGAATGCGAGGACAGGTCGGGTGTTCCGTATTTTCACGTTCGGATTTCCGCGTCTCCCGCGAATTTCTTTTGAGGTACGTGACGGTGTAGGAGAAGCGGCGAAGGAGAAAACGAGAAAGAGTCGGACAGACACGGACACACGGGCACACAGACACAGAAGGGAGGCCACGGTTTGTGGAAGTACGGAGACAGTAAATATATACGGAATAGCCGGGGGTAGGTATATGCAGGGCGGTAACGTGGTAAGATGGGCCTCTGCATTGCCGGCATGATTGCCTCTATGGCACATCGAGGCAATCCCCGCGGCTACGTGCCCGACATACATCCGCTTCCATCTTACTTTCTTTTTCTTCTTCCCCCTTTTTTCCAGACCCGCCGTACCCGCCCCACAGACTCGTCTTTCTATCCCGCGGTTTTCGCCGCCACCAGCATCTTAGATATGCAAGCCGAGACCATGCTCTGCCGGGAAATCGCATACTTAAATGGCCGCCACCCCTCGACGGTCTTTACTTTGTAATTAATTTGCCTGGCGTGGACAGAGGTAAATTATTGACCACGGGTATCTCGATAATCTGGAGTAAATGTTCATCGGTCAGAACTTATTAAATTCTTCACTGACTGGAATTAACAGGCGGCCATTGTTCAGCTACCCTTATGCTGTTACTAGTTTTAGTCATTTTCTTAATTCTTAATTGTCACCATATTACGGTTTATTTTAGGCGTTAGTTAGGTGGAGTCTCACAGACCCCAGAGATTATAGATTTTCGTTGAAAACTAAAGGTGTTTCATTAGTTAAGTATTTTTGAATAATAAAAATTTAATTTTGTGGTTCTGCGTTTTTACTCTGTCAAATAACAAGCATCTTAAGCAATTCCTAATCTTATATTCATGAAAAAGGTATTTATTTCTGTAATACAATATATTATTTCGGTGGGTCTGTTAGACCCCACATAACCACTTTCGATACATTTTCCCACCTTACCAACGCCGGGTTAAAAATATTCATGGGCGTTAGAGACACTCTATGCAATCACTTATGTATTCATGAACATTTCAATAGATTTACAGCAGTTTCATTAATTTAAGTATAAAATGATGTGATCAAATTGGATTTTAGATGCATGTGTCTTATAAATTTTTTCTTTCTTGTTTAATGCTGCTACTTCTCTAAAAGATTTTCATTATAGAGGCAGCTATACATTTTCTTTGATTACGGAACACTGGATGAAAAGGGATTGGTTCAGGCGAGGACCAACATCCAGAAAGTGCATCTTCGGTCGCAAGAGATAGGAAAACCTTCTCGAGTCGGTCAGCTAAATTTCAATTTGAACAGCGTGGCGCGGTCGCAATTAATGCGACCCGGCAGCCTCGTTTCTAGTCGAAAACAGCGCCGTAAAAGTTTTTCAGAGCTCGGGGACGTTTTCCGGGGCTCGTTCCGTAAAGAAAACAGTACACAGTAAGCAATGGTCGCAATTATGTCGCGCGCATCGAGCGGCAGTCCCGCGGAGACTAACGGCCGTTTCAGGGCCATCGAGCTGACTTCACCCGCCATTTCCCGCGATCCGAAACAGCCGAACGGTAAACAAACCGTGAAGCTGTTCCTCTTCTTCTCTCTCTCTCTCTCTCTCTCTCTCTCTCTCTCTTTGTTCCGCTCTCTTGGAAATATTCGTAAATCGTATTTCATTAAAGAACGTGGCTCGTGTGCGCGAGTATTCCGCTCGGGCTGGCAAGAATCGAGAGAGACAGAGGAAGAGATAGACAGGGAGAAGAGAAGAAAGGACGCTGCGGAGGCTAGCGCATCAGCATTCAAAGTACTCGGCAGAAGGAGGGCGCCGCTCTTCAGGACAGAAGAGGAACAAAAACCCCCCGAGAGAGGAGGATGTTGCATTAATATTTATACGGGAAAAGAGGGGCTGCTGCCGTGGTAGCTACGAGGGGCGAAGGGGAGGATGGGAGGGACGAAATGAAATGCAAATGCCTTAACGAGCCACTGAGGGACTGCTGGAGCACATCCTAGTCTCGGTCACGAATGTACCTTCCTCTCATCAACGCTTACGTTATAACGCGTCGCGACTAATCCGCCGACAGAGTCCGCGCGGACGTCAACTTCATTCCTAGTGTCCTACCACTGCCGAGATAGCCTGCAGCCGAGCCGATTCCTTGTACTTCTTCAAACATACTTTGCACATGCAATTTCTCGGAATCTTCATCATCGATTCACATAGTTTACATAGTTTTTACATTCATAAAGTACGTACGATTTGAATAAAATACAAGAGAATTAAAACAACGTTCGAATCAAACCACGTCGAACAAAAGCAATCAAAGCCTGAATCGTCGGCTCTCGCAACTTTGCTTTTCCCGGGACAAGTCCATCACCGATCAAACCCGATTCACAGCGTGCCAACCATCGTCCAACAATTAACGCAGTCCACGATCCACGTCCGAATGCCGGTGGCGTCAAATCTCTCGGAACGATCAGGCTCCTCTTGCGAAACAGTTTCTCAGCTAATTTCCCATTTCAAAATTTCACGTGCGTGCTGTCCGATCCCGTGCAACCTCATTAAACCGCTTCCGGTCTAGTGCCTCGCATCGTAGGTTAATTAAGCCGTAGCCATCTCGTGGTTGCAGCTGCACCAGCTAACTTGTACGGATTTATGGCTCCGTTTCACGAGCATCTCTCTGTCTCGTTCAACCTATACCACGTACCACGCAGAGTCGACATGCAAAACCCAGTCTGTAATTCGTTTTGGCAACTCTTGCCGAGCGTTGGCGACATTGTAGGCTCGGGGATGGTCCGAAGTGATAGGCAGACGTTTGTTATTTGCAATTCCACCCGTGGGATATATCGCGCAGGGGATGTAGGGAAGGGTAGGGAGGTTTAGCACGGCTATTATACAGATCACGTGGCGATTGGATTCCTTGTCGGGTATGCCTGCCCACTCCGGTTCCCTCTAGTTCCCTCTGGTTCCCTTCGGCTGGTTCACCGTGGATCACTGCCTCTTTGGATGGGTGGCTGCCTCTTTGGCCGGGCTGGGAGGGCTGTAGTACCCTCACAAATCCAAGTCCAACTCCACGGCTTTCATTATAAATCCACCCCCGCTCCTAACTCGCCGCCCCTATGCCCGGAGAGAGAGAGAGAGAGAAAGAAGACAGGCCCTTGAACCCCTAACTTTCAACCCGCATTTTCCACGATCCATTATATCATTCGGCTCCCTTCGACCTCGCCACCCTCTCCCAGCCCCCGGTAAGGGCAAAGAAAACCTCGTGAATGTATTTTTCAATTTGGATCACCGTCAGCATGTAACCTATGCGTCGATCGCAGCGAATCCCGTTCCAGCAGGACATTCTAGAGTCCCGAGGAACCTGATCGATCACTTTGGCCCAGTGTCCAACCACCGCATCGCCTCGAATGCGCTATGGTCGTTCAGTAAGTCTAGAAACGCGCGAGAAATCGCCGGCATTACGTGGACTCAGCAGAAAATCGGGACGCTCGCCTTCGGTGTTTGCCGACGCTATCGAAGAGATTTAGGCTACCATCCGCGTGATTTCTGCTTGATATCTCCGAGACGGCGGGTCTTCCGCCAGAGTGAACGATGGTACAGCGATGGGGACAGTTGCGAGTCCTGCCGAGGCAGTCTAGCCACAGAATCGCAAAAGGATGGGCAAAATTCGTGTTCAATTCTGGCATTACTTATTTCCTATAACGAGGAACTGTCTTTATAAAACTATCAACTTCGGAACTGTGGATCCATAGATAAATGGAAAATCACTATTTTGGGTGATTATTACATGCTCCTTTCCGTCTTTTAATTATTTCACGATTTATTAAACGTTTCGAGTCAGCTTGCAAAAATTGTTTTCTGAAGTGGCAGACTGACTTCGTAGGTCCCACCAGGAGCAAACCATTAGCCCAAAATACTCGAGGGTGTTTTTCGTGGCGCGGACGGTCCAAGGTCCTGCCGACAGCCGAATATCATCTAATTCCTGCGTCTGTACTCGTCATCGGGGGGAGGGGGAGGGAGGAGGAGTAGGAGGAGGAGTACTCTAAGCACTCTCTCGCAGATTGTCCGATGAATCAATGGAAGCCACGGTAACATTCACCGGGATTGGATTACTTTGCCGTAATACATATTCCTGGCTCGGTTCGTAGTCGGGCCAAGTCTACCGGGCGAAGGGAAAACTTCGCAACTGCGCGCTTTCCAATTTGGTCGGTTGCCAGATTGGAAAGGCGGCTGGTCTTCCCGCCGCCGCCGGCTGCCATCGCGGATTCTCCTCTCCCGGAATAAATGAGAACGGCCGACGAAAACGCCATTAATATCCTCTCTCTCTCTCCCGCGATCCAGAAGAGAGAGAGAGCGGGAGGGGGGATGATTTAGAGTTTTTATAAGGTGTCCTCGTAGCCATTCGTATAAACAGAGAACTCTCCGAATGGCTCGCCGTCGGGTTCGACTTGGTAACTTCGGATTCGGATTCTCTAGGACGCGCCGGATGCGCGTAACGACGTCTTACCTACTACATCCGGTGCCCTCGCCCTGCGTTATTTTTCTGCCAGCCACCCACACCTCTTACCTCTCCACACCCGGAACATCGAACACGTGTTCCACCCCCACCGATTTGCCCCCATACCCCCTACGAGAGAACCATCTTATCCGGAGGCGTTGGATGTGGTCCCAGATGCTGTTACACAGCCGTCGGTCGACCTCCTCTTATTTTCTAAGCAGGGAATGCTAAGTTAGTGCGAAGGGCGGAAGGTCGAGGAAATGCGCCCGCCAACTTGCCCGGAGCCCTGGTATTCCTTAAAACGTCCAACTATCCGCTAACTTAGATGCCTGTAATGGACCTTACCCAACTTCGTTAGTGTCCAGCTCTTCATGCCGATAATTATTTCTCGGAGGCTTTACTCATTGCTCCGACCACTGGTCACGCTGTATCGCAAAGTCCTGCAGGATTTTTCAAACTGAGGAAGACAAGTGATTGAATTCTGTAGCAAATCGTTCTTCTAGCTCAGTCTAGCTCATTCTTAAAACGCGCGTCTTAAAATTCTTAAAATTCAAGGCTTAAAACGCGCGTCTACAAAAAATTGTTTGAAACATCTCAGCCTCGTTAAACTCCTTTTCACAACAAATACAATCCATTATTGTTTTAAGAGCTTGTATAAAATGTCTGTTGCTGCACTCCATCATCGAAGCGTTAAACTTCGAAGTTCCAAGTGGTTGTGGAGGAGAATCGTCTTCGGAAAATGTCGCAGAGCGTAAAACAATAACGGCAGAGTGGTCGTGGATGGTTTAAGGGATCGTGTGAATTTCGAAGTTGCGTGGATCGGCGCGACAACAGTCGCAATCAACGGTCGAGCAACGCGCCGCCGCGCCGATAAAATCTGAAACAAATGGCGAGATGATCAACGAGAGAACTGTTAATTGCTCTAGCCGTGTGAGAGCGAGAGATATATGTAGAGCGCTCGGCTGGATTGCGTTGGGTAGGTGGGAGTATTATCGAGGGATGGCCGAAAGCCCCCGTTGGCGAGACTTTCTATGTTTGTCGTGTAACGTTACCTCGTGTGTCGGATGGCCAGAGGCACATAGATGTCGGTTAAATGGCGCCACTAAAACGGAATGGGTCATTTGATTCGGAAACGATATCTCCCTTATGAGGGATCTACGTGTACCTATCCTGAGGCAACACGAGACCGTGCGATATTGTGAAAATATGCATATGGAGGTCCGCGCCTGGATTTGTGGGATGCGACCACTTCGATCCCGTTCGACTGATCAGCCCGCGAGCCGGAAGATTCATCGTTCCCTCTCTGCTCGGACAGTTTGATAATTCTCCGTTCTATCGGCCCCAACGGCTATTATCGTTACAATTACATAGGACGATAAGCAGCGACCGAGGGTCTCCTCGGTGATTTCGAATCCCCCGGAAAAATTTAGCTCTGATCGATACTCGATTTTAAACCGGCTGGAAACATCAGTTTATCTTTACAGGACTGTAGAATTTATGTTATCGTGTGTCGTGTGTATGTAGAATTACACTGTGGATGAATGTATTTGATTAAACACAGTGGAAACGTATATAAAATATCAAATTTAGTATTATACGCATATAATGTAATATATATATATATAATATCTATAATACGGTTCTTTAACACATTTTCCTCGACATCAGAATAAATTAAAAAATCTAGAAAAACACAAATCACTATGGAGCGCAAATGGTAAAAAGAATTGTTCGGGGTTGAATGTATAAATATTTGTAGAAAACTCGTAACAATGCAAAATCGTGGTGGGAACGAGTGCCGGATCGTCGTGGGTTGTTTAGCGGGCCGATCCCGGGGCAAAGTCCGTCCAATCTCGTTCGAAGTAATCAGATTCAAATTTGTTACGGCTAAGTGTCCTAATCTAGATCGACCCGGCCGATAGGTGACCGAGCTTACGTTCGTAGGCCGTATGTTGGCGCGAGAAATGCTCTTCCAGTGGAGTAATGCGGTGTTTATCGGGCCGTATCCCCATCCACCTTCTGCGCTCGATCCAGCCCGCTTAGACCAAGAGGCTGTTCGTGATCCCGAGCGCTCTCTGGCTTCGGCTATCATTGCCGCTTGTTGCAACCGAGTTACGCCCGAAACGGGAAATTTGATATTCCGACCGAAATCCACGATTTCCCTTCGCAGTTCTCCCTCTGCCTCTCGCTCTCTCGCGTAATCTTCGTTAGTATCAATTAAACGGGGATAAATCACCGGCTAATCGGCTTCGCAGTCGATCGTTAGGCTCCCGGATCGATCGAGCCCGCAATTAAGCGAGAGTTCGTCAATTTAAGAACGACAGCGACGATACGCCGATAGCGTTTCAGGTTTCAGAAAACAACGAATGCAGGAGAGACGATTAAACGCGCGATTTCGTCGCGAATAAATCGCGAATTCGAATAAATTGCTTTTATGGTCGGCCGATAATCCCGAATGCGAAAGTCCGTACGTCGCACGAGGACTCGGGTAGACGCGATAAATCCGGATAAAAGACGCCGGCTCCCGCAATTAATTGGTCCTGCTTTCCGTCGACTAGAATCGGCCGACTATAAAATCGACTCATTAGGGAACGCCTCGGGTCCCGATCACCCCGCGCTCATTAAAATCCCTCAAGGAACTCCGAGAACACGCAGCCGCAACCGCACGCCGCGTTAATCTTAATTTAATAATACGGCCGCCCCTCTTTCTCTTCTGCGGAACGGATTAATGCCTCATGTCCACAAGATCCTTCGTATTTCGCTCGGACTTACCGTCCTGTAACGCCTGTTATAGCTGGATTACTATCAAACCGCGATGGATGCTCGCTTCGGCCGCCTTGTTTGCGAAATGTTTGCCCGCGACACGCCCAGATAGCGTCGGTTTTTGCACGCTCTGCGCTTCTTTATTGCGTTTATCTACATACTTATTTTGTGGTCCTCAAATTTATGTTGTATAGTGTGAATAGTGGTATTATATGTACATAGATGCGATAAAATCGTTAGCTTCTTTTATTTTTATGTTAAACGTTTTGTCCACAAATCATCCCTTTAAAAATAGCAGAATTTTAAAAGACACAAGCATCCAGTATAAAAATTCGATTATACGAGTTGCCATAATGCCGCCATGGGCTTGCGACACGTGAAAATGCTCGATTCATGCGCGAGCGTTTCCGAATAAATGAGACATAATCGTTCGCCGAAACGTATTCTAAAAATTAAGAGCCGTGTCGAAACGGGACGAGACGATGCACGACACGAAAATCCCTGGCGTTCATCGACCATATTTACAATAAGGAACACGGGGTAATGATCGAGCCGCGGCACATCAGTATGCGCACCAAAATGGCTTCCGTCTGCCGTCTAGATTATTACGCCCTGAATCTTGCGCGGCCATTACGGAAGCGGTTCTTTCCCGAGAAAATGAGGGAAACGGATCGTAAACGACAGAACTTATTCCTCGCCGACCACTTGCAATGATGTTCGCGCGAATAAAGGTGAAAGTTTGCGCAGGCAAATCTGACTCGCTGATTTAACCGACCGAGATTGCGCTAAAAACCGGCCTTCGTTAATAAAATCACAGTCATATGCAAGGTACAGAAAAGAAAAGAAATGTTGGACTCGGATAGACATTTATTTCTTTAGCTTAATAATTGCAATCGGATGAAATTGTTTGTTTAAATCTTTTAAATTCAATTCAGTATTTGATCTACTTAGTTTCATTACAAATTCATAAAATCCGTAAAATAATTATCTGGAAGCTTGTCTATTTATATAAAATGGCAAGGGGTTTTCGTATTGATGGTTTTCGGATTATCCGGGCGGATCTGCCGGGAATATTTTTGGGAAAAATTTCGAGGGTGGAATGACCAATAGAAAATTGAATTTTTCCGGTTGGAGAAGCTTCTTGCTATCGGCACGCATGCAAAGTAACTGTTTGCCGGCGGGATCAAGGGGTAGCCCGAGCATTTTCGTCGCTCGGTATCTGAAAAATCTGCCGGAGGTGACGATATCATCGCGTATAGGTATTTATAGGGCCAGACCTGGCCGTCACCCTCTTATAAGCAAATACCTGAAGAGGGACCAGCCAGGGGGAGAATTCTCGTGATCTCTTCGCGTACGATTCCCTGGGCGCCCTTTCGGTCCGAGCCGGGTCTGGCCTGGAACGCGTAACACGCATTTTTATCAAACGTTACGAGCACTGAAACGAGCCGGATGAAAACCAATATCTTACTCCCGCATGGGAATTCGTTCCCGGCATCGGCGCGCACTGTTTCCTCGTCTATATTCGATCCCTTGTTTACATACGTACCTATCCACGTACGGCGAACCGCCTCGCGCCTTTTCATTCCGAACCTTTTCTAATGTCCCGCCGTCTGGGCTGCTCCCTGGGGAATGAAATTCGTGTTCGACCAAAGTTCGATGATCGTCCGTTCGATCCGCAAAACTTTTCTACTTTGTCCGGGCGAAGGGTGAAACAATCGGCGATTTATTAACTTCGGTTATTTAGCATTTAATGGCTCGTGTTCTGAATTATTGTGGACCCTCATCTTGGAAGCCTTCTGGAGGCTCTGAAAATGTTCTGCACGTTCTACAAGCCTTCTAAAGATCCTCAAAATATTTTGGAGGTTCTGGAGCCCATTCAGAAAACTCTATTCTTATGGACCTCGATGCTTTCTGAAGGTCCTCAAAATTCTCTTGATGTCCTGAAGAGCCCCGGGGGATGTGCGAAGAACATGAAAGGAGATGCGACACAAATTATACCAGATTGGTTTCCCAAAAAGACCAAGGTAGGAAAGGGGTATTGAACTGCGGGATGATATTTTCTATCTGTCACGTCGGGACAATTTGGTTAAAGCGAACGGAGGGGTTGGAGATGACCACGAGGGGTGGAAGGCACGTGAGTTCGTATAAAAAGTTTGTAATCTTGAGCCTCCGGCGAGGAAAGTTGAGAGGAAAGACAAGAAATACACGAAGAAACGAACTCCTCGCAACGTCCCCTCGGATACATATTAACCCTTAGTGCGCCCTTGGCGAGCCGCGTTGGCCATTTTGCGAATATGTAAACGATATTTCGGGAAGCCACGGGAATTTCGTAACGTTTCCGTCGGATAAAACTGCAGTAACCCGGGTTAATAACGTTTCGGTAAACTGCGCGACAATTTGTTAATTTTAATTTCAATCCCATCCACTTCCTTTTATAATCTTTCAACGTTTCTTTCCCCGCGTTCGATCGTTTTTACCGGTGAGAAACCATCGTCAAATTTAACAGAATAAAATATCCAGCGGAGAAGAAGCTTAACGGCCATAAACGATAACCACTGTGTTTAATATAATATATATATAAAATGGCCGGCAAGAATCGTGGAAAAGTGGCCCAGGTATCGATTTAATATTTTTAGCGGCTTACCGAGACTAACGGTCGCGGAACTGTAACGGCGCGAGCTTTCCCCGAAAGTATTCAATAATTTTCGCACGTCTTTTTGAAATCGTCTGGCGCTGAGCAGAGGGAAAGAGGGTTTTCCTCTTTACAGATATATAGCTATCTCTACACACCGGCACGTAAGCCCGGCACCGACGCCGGGATTTAAACTCAAGCGTGGAAAGCTTATACAAAGCTCCAAATTTATTGGATGGAAATCCTCTCGGCATAAGCGTGCAAGTTCCCTACAGGGGGCAAAGTTGCTCGCCAGGATTAACACTTTCCTATCTTCTACTCAATGCGCGGCCATTCCACGGTAAACTTGCCCGTTCCCGTACTTATTCATTCCTTCTGGATTTTTCTCGGCCACGCGACGCCTGTTTCTACCTTTATGGTCAACACTAACGCGTCACTTAACGGTTTCCTTATTTTACCAGCTAATTCAACGGCGCCGTCTCAATCCCTCCCACGCTTAAAAACCTTTGGCGCGTCCTTGGACGTCTTTAGGGGATGATAATCCCCACCCTCGGCGTTTAAGAGCCTTTCATTTCATACTTCGACAAAGATGGAGTCCGTTATGGTACATCGCATCGCTAATTCTCCTCTCGACGACGGTGACTAAAGTAAAGGGTCATACTTATTCAGAAGCGCTTAATTTACCATTTATCTAACTGTTCGACCCAATAAAAATTAAACGCCAAGAACGTAGATGTCTACAACAATTTTGCTATTTATCAGCAAAGAGTATACAAAATATTTTCGAGACAAATCGAAAAGTACTCGGGTGTTGAAATAAGGGTTGATCACCTCTTTTTCACCTTCTTCCAGCAGCAACTCCGTTCCTACCGCGTAATCCGTAAGAAAAGCCCGTGCAACACGCGGAAAGCTTAATTTTAAGGGCGAACCGACTTCGCATAAGTTCCGAGGGGGACGCAGCAAGGCGTTCCCGGTTTAAACAAATAGCGGCGACCCCGGGGTCCGAGGGTGGAGAACGAATAAACATGATCTACGCGGGCATTCCGGCGCGCACAATTATCGTCGCGATGGTATTTTTCGGAAAGCTCGGCGTGTCCTCTCGCGTATCCTCTTGCCTTGGATCCCGCCTCCTACGGGAACCCCACGGTGTGTGTCTGCAGCTGAAAAGTTTCCTGGCGGGATTTGGGAAGCGAGGCGAAAACGCGAGCTTTCCTACCGAGGAAATACTGGCCTGGTGGGGGCCTCCGCAGGATAACGCCGCGCCGCGCCGTTGCTGCACACCGGCCGCCGCCGACGGCAACCAGCCAGCAACCCCGAGGAAATACCATTCTCGGTGAAAAACGCTCGGTCGCAGAATTGTTTGCAATTTTTAAACGCGAATCTCATGCTTTCGCGCGCCCCATCATTCTGCCGGATATTTTTATTTCATCGCCGACCGACCCCACCCCCCGCACCGTCACCGTACTGTCTCTGAACACGAATTTCCCCCTCGCGCATATTTATTGCGATTTCTCACTGTGTGCGGAAGCAACGCGAAATATTAATGGTTTATTATTGCCATTTTTTAAATATTTCTTTTGCTAGAGTGCAAGTTTTATCTTCGTCTTTATAATATTGACAGTTTGTTATTGTGTATATCTTGAATAAGATTAATTTTTTTAATGCCCTACATTTTCTCTCGAGGTCCTAGAAGCCTTTTCAAGGGTGTTAAAATTCTTTCAAGACTCTGGAAGCGTTTTGAGTGTTCATAATATTCACTTGAGAAAATCCAATTTTCACTGCGTCCGATAATCACGAAGGAGTAAAAATTTGCGTCAATACAATTTAGAAATCAACCCCATAGCATGAGACTTAGCATTTTTGCCCGGAGCGATCTACCAACCGAGAAATCAAGGATGCCGGCCGTTCAGGATCGCCGGTCGATTTTTAGTGAATTTCTCCCCGCGAAATCTTCGATCAAACGTTCCATTTCCCGGACGGTTGTACGGGGGGCAGGGCTATTCATAAAATTCATCAACTCTTATAGAAGGAAAAAGTCAAAAGCAAGGAAAATCCTGAAAGGAACCTCGAAGGATCTGGAAAGAAGGAAGGAAGGAAGGAAAGTCTCTTGGCGAAGCTAGCCGGGAGAGGGGGAGAGAGAAAGAATGAGAGCTAGCGAGCGAGCTAGTGGGCGGAGATAATGGGAGTCTTGAAATTGGATTATCAATCTCCACGACTCCTCGACCTCTTGCGCAGGTATTCCCCTTTCGTCTTTAGAATTAAGATCAGCCTGGCTTTTTCCAACGACCTTCGTTCCTCAACGTTTCCTTTTCCCGGTTCCAGCGGCGCGCGAACGCAAAAATTACCTCCTCGCCTCGGAATAAAACCCATTCGCCCGGCTGATCGTTAAAACCGTGGCCTGGCTGGAAAAAAGATCCATTCCGGGTGAATTACGGAACACCAAACGGCGCCGGTGCAACCGGGAAACGTTTGTCGCCCGTAGCAGTCGCAACAAAAGCTCGATCTGATCCCTAGATCACCCGGCGAGGCTAGATCTCTCACTGCTAAAAGGCAACTTCAACAATCACAATAGTACTTGGTTAAATTATCATGTTTACTCAAACTGTGAACTATCATACTGCGATATACTCTAAAATTTTGTAAAAATATACTGGGCCATTTTTTGGTATATAATTTAAGGCAGTAGAACCTCGCTAGTTGCAACCTCGTTTATTGCACGGAATCCTCGTTCGTTACACACTAGCCACTCCCACCACTCGTTAGACGTTCTGGTACTCGTGATGGGGATTGTGGTGACTACGTAGAAATAACGCAAGAGTGACATTACGAATCAGTATGACTGGTTACACCGATTTTTGCACTTTCGGTCCCGTTCTGTGCAACGATCGAGGTTCTACCGCACACGATCCTTCATCCTCCCTAATCCTTTTTATCCGCGAGACTGCGTGTGCGGGTCCACCTCGGCCAGAGCCTTCGGAGGCGGAAAAAAAGCGACGAAGAAGAAGAAGGGAACGGCGTGGCATTTATGGAGTTAACATTTCTAAAACTCGCCGGTTCCCCCGGCTCGACTCGGCGGAACGGAGGCGGAAAGGGGCGGGAGAGAAAAGGGGACGGGGGACGACGAGCGAGAGGGAAACAGAAAAGCAAAAAAGATAGAAGCGCCGGAGCGAGTTTGGTGGACGGGGGTAATGGCAGTCTTGGAATTGCGTTATCAATCTCCGGACCCCTCGGCCCCTCGACAACCCCCTCGCCGCCCTACGGCCACTACGCTCGACTCCATTCCATTCCATTCCATTCCACCCCTTCTCCGCTCTCCGAAACCATCCTAGAAACTCACGGAACCCATCTCGCCCCCGCCCCAACCTCCTGAACCCCCGAGCCCCGACCAGAGCCCCCCTCCCCCCGTTTTCCGCCGCGCCGGTTTTCCCGCGCTAGGGGGAACGGTGAAACACGGGGCTGCTTCCGGACGATGCCCCTTCCGCGCATGCTCTATCCCCACTTTCCTCGCAACCACACACCGCGCCGCTTCTCCATTCCCTTCAATGTATATGCATGACACCCCCGCGCGCTCGCCCACCCCCGTCAACCTAGGGGGTTGGAACCAGGGGGTTGAAGGGGGTGGGCACCCCCACGGCCGACGTCTTTTTACCGCCCGCCTCTTAACCGAATACCCTTATTGCGTTTTATATTTTATCTGGCCGTTTCTAGTTTCGAATCGCGCGTTTTTCCTGAGCCCCGTTAAATGGTCTTGATCAAGACGACCTCGGGCCCCCACACGGGCCACCCCCGTGTCTGTTCCACCCCATTGTGGGTTTTTGACCGGTCCGAGTGCTAGAACAAGGGGTGACCTTTGTGGGATGATCAAAATGTCGGTATATCCTCTTTTGTCTCCTAACTTCTTCATGAATTTTTCAATCCTATTAATAACCAAAACTCGTCCTCGAAAAGAATAAAAATCCCACAGCGTCGTTCCACTGATTTAAAAATGGCCTCCAAAATAATGCTTGCAGTGATTGCTAACTTCAACAATAAACGTTAATTTGTTCATTGCCTTCAGAAGTACTTGTTCATTTGTCTCATATGTAATATAGTTTCTTTGTTTGTATAATTATTAATTCGATAAAAATGCGTGGCTACCATCAAGATTACCTTGTAGATTAAATTCCCGAGACGTAAAATTTAGTCATTCTGAAACCGAGATGACAATCTACCCTTGTCAAGCAACCTGGTGACGGCTTGATTGCCGCTGATCTCTGATACGGAAAGCGATGTGGAAGTATACAAGGTGTCCTACTGAATTAAATCTCGATCTACTTGTTGAATTTTATGAAACATTCGTATAACACATAACGAAAAGAATCGAATAAATTGGGCATATATTTTATCACTTAATAAATAGGACGATTATCTCATATTTCTTCCTATATTTCGCTTCAACCCAATTCAATGGACCACCCTATACGATTCAGTATACAATAAATTGCGAAAATTCAGGTTCAACGTCACCCCCTTGTTGAAATTCCACTGCAAACTTTACTCGGAAGAAGAGGGACGGATCGTGGACAGATAATATTCATGAACAGGATAAAGGATCGCTTTTTTTGAAAGACTCTCTTTCCCCCCTTTTTCGATGAACAGTGTGGTCCGACCACCCTAACACACGCATTGAATCTAGAAAGTAGGACGCTGGGAAAATAAAAAGGCTGAGATGAAAAGAATCATTTAGATTTGTTTAAATTAAATGGGAGTTCCATTTAAAATTACGGAAATGTCGAATAAATAAGAGAACGCTATATTTTCGACCACCCCAACATTTTCATTGAATCTGGAAAGGAAGAGGCTGACGAAACAAATGAGAGAATTATCCAGATTTGTTTAAATAAAATAGGAGTTTCATTTAAAATTACAGAAAGACCGATTAAATGGGAAGATCGTGACAAACGTGTTCCTATTTCGGCGGAAACATTTCCTCGGCTGAGACCCTTACGGTGGCTGTAATGGGCAAAGACAGCGAGCGGCTGGGTGCATGAAAGTGCCATTATCTACTACCGCATTAGTCTCAATCTGATAGCACTTCCAATGATTCCTCTGATCAACGTTTGCCAAGGCAACAAAATCCGTGCGAATTGGATAGCGAAGCGAAGTACGTTTAATTAGAACCGCCACAACCTTACTACCACCATTTACATCCAAAACTATATCAATTTCAGCATTTTCTTCCCGCTACCTCGAACCAGTATTTGCAATTCCGTTGCAGATAATAACCAGCCTAATTCTCTACATTACGAACCATATAGAGAGTCGTTTACTGTATTAAATGTTTTAGTAGGTTCTAAATTAAACAGTAGCTTCGTTAAATTTTATATAAATGATTAATAACCTGCGTTGCATACAGTGACATTTACTATGCATAGTAACTGGGAGCTAACCAGTGAAATGTTGTCCCGGAATTGTGCTTTTATTATTTATTTGTTAGATGTGGCGTTACATGAGACTAATTTGTGTCACATGATTAAAAAATATAGTGGATAGTATACCGTGCAATTATTCAAGAATATTGACTGTTTTCGTGGCAGGGTGCAGTATGCTTTCACATAATTGGGCTTTGTCTTGCAGCCACGTTATGGGGCTAGCAATGAGCAAATGGGAATAAGGGTGACGGAAACAATGGCAATGAAACAATGGCTGAATCCTGTCCTCTATACAATGGAGTCTCAGTCCCAGATGGCGTTATTACCTCGATCATAACACTATCTAATTTAATATTTTAAGAAGCTTCTCAAACAAACATTTTACACCTTGTAGTACACCGAAAAAGTACAATAACGATTAAAGATGGAAAATCTTTTTATCGATCACTGTCAATTGCTACTCTGAAATACTGGACTTCAAGAAGAATTTAAGAAAATTTTTATGTCATTGGAAATTTATTAAAATGGTTAACAATAAAGATACCTTAGAGTCTTAGACGAGAAGTGACCGGTCTGTCTGTTGTCTCATCGAAATAACAATATTGAGTTTATTTAAACGCGAAAGTAGGCTATCAAGAGAATATTCTTAAGATCGTAGCAGAGGTGTGGATAACTACCATCGGACGGCGTTGACGAATAGCCAGCAAAGCCCCGAAGGGGTGGGCCCTCGTCGATAGGATCGGTAGGTGAAGCAGATAAGGGTTTGGCTGGCATCGAGTATAGTAAGTAATCCTATCGGCATCGCGGTATGCGCGGAAGAAGACAAAATGGCGGTGGGTGAAAGGACGGAGGACAAGAGGCAAAAGGGCGGCTTTCCTATACGCTCCACGAAATGCCGCGCGACCGGGCTACCAACTTGATAGCGTATCGCTTTCCACGGACCCAAAGGTTACCGAATCGTTTCGAGACTATCTTAATGGTCGGATAGATCGTTTGATACTATGGGTGAGTCGTAAAGGCTATTGCTCTGCCCTCCGTCCTCTCCCGTTCCCAACGTATTCCCAACCCCTGCGCTGCCTTCCAGAGAGAGAGAGGAGAAAGCTGGCTTAGCGCCACCCGAGGATGCCTCGTCCCTTCTGTCTCTATACACACCTCATTTATACCCCGGAAATGTCGACATCCACCGTCGCTTCAGTCGATTGGCAACTAGTCCTCGCCTTTGGTAATTAATTCCCATCGATACCTGCCCCCGAACTATCAGTCTCGACTTCGGGGGTGGTTTATCGATCCTGTTCACGAGGGTTCTAGATGCTCAATTCATTGCTTCAGGAATGAAGCAACATTTTTTCTTCTTGGTTTGCGAGTCTCGGCTTCGTCCGAGGGGTTGATCAGGAAAGGGATGAAGTTAAGTGTTACCAAATCCGAACAAAATTCCCCCACGATGTGCGAAATAATTAATTCATCTTTTCCGTATAAATTGCTCGAGAATCCGAGCGAATATGCGTCCGATAAAAAATTTCGCGCACGAATGCCGGTCAGGTGACGCACCATAAATATACATATAATTTGCGTAAAATAAAAATCGTCGGCCGCGGTGCGCAGTATTCAGCGAAATCGCACCGTTCCGCATGATAACCGTATTTGTTCCAGCATAAAAACGCGAATCATCGAGAATCATTTTCTGCGCGGGGGCGTATCGTTAATCGGCGGCTCATGAATTGGCCGAGGGGGCCGGTGTTCAACGGTTCTTATCTCGGTAAATATTTCGAAATTTCCGCGGGCCGTTTCGCGGGCCGTATTTAACGCGATTCCCGCGGTTGGTATTTAAAGGCGTTAACAATAATTAAAAATTATGTGCTCCGCAGGGAGGGTGGCTTAGCGAGAGGGTTGTCCGCCGGGAATTGGAAAATATTCGAAAAATCGATCGGTGTCCACCTGCGGCCCGTGCTGTTGGAAGACGCGCAAAATTCGTTTCTTCGCGCTGTCGAGCCGGGGGTGGTTTCGCAAATTATAAGAAAGAGGGGTTGGAGCGTATTTCGCGGGCAGAAATACGAGAGGAAGCCGTTGCGCGGTTTCGCGAACGAGAGAACCCGGTATTGAAACTAATTAATATCATTCTCCCCTCTTTTGCAGTGACATTTATGCGCGGCGGGAACAATGCGAGCGGCGTGTAACTTAATTAAGGCAACGACGCGGACCTGACCGTGGCTTTGCGGCTACCGTTTCCCTATATCCGGTTCGCGCATTATTATCTAGTCTGCTCTCTTCCTCTCCCTCTCCTCCCCCCCCCTCTCTCTCTCTCTCTCTTTCTTTCTCTATCTCTCTCTTGCTTTCTCTCTCCATCTCGCCGAGCCGTTTCGCGAACCGTGAAACGCCGCAACGCCCACCCACGAATTGTGTTTGTTGCGTCGAGCCCCGCGTACGTTTCACTCTGTCTTCCGTTAAATCTGCTCCTCCGGCGAACCGAGAAAATGGCCGAATATTCATGGAAGCTACTGTGAAGACGCGAGGAACGGGATTAATTTTTTCCGCACACTTTTACTCGTCCGAACAATATCCAAACCATAGATTCGCAGGAATTCACCCCTTTGATTGTATTAAATTTTTTAACTTGAGAATGATCGAGTACTACGAATGAACGAATCTAAATCCAACAATCCAAGATTGAAACTAACGAATATTATACAAAGTAATATAACGCATATAAAATGAAGTAGATTGCACATTAACACTAGAACTACCGAGCCAATCAAAATGACTGGTTTCCGGTTTTTTCTTTTACGATTCGTGAAATTACAGATGCATTTTCTTGAGAAATTGTTTAGTATGCTTCTGTATTCAAGTACATGTTACCATAAAAATCCTACGAAATCTAAATAAACTCAATTCTGTCATTATTATAAAAGAGTCTCGTTTAGGGCTCGGTAGTTCTAGTGTTAAAGTCGATTATAAGCTAGAAGTATAATGAGAAGATTCGGGAATATAATCGTGAATGGTGCACCGTGAACAAGGAAAGTCATTCCAGTTTATCGACACACCTTCGAACAATGAAGTCCCACGTCCCCAGGAGAGAAATTTACGACACGGCGGCCAATGACGGCAGTAAATGTTCCCGAAACTCGTGACCGTTGTGTACGGAGTAGCAGTTATGTTTCACGAGGAGTCAATTATACCGTGATCCGTGTTTCGACAAGCCATAAGTCAACCGGAATCACCGACAGGTATTCCCGATTAAATCGCGATAATGAGCTTGTCGAATAATCCCCGGCAAAAACGAGGAGACGAGTTCGTCGTCAAGTCCCATCCGAAATCGGTGGCGTTATACCTGCTGGGGCTGTTGTATAGTTACAGTGGTCGGCAATCTAATGAATCTGGGCGAAAAAAATGTGCTGGAAGCGTAGAACACAATTTTGGAGTAGATAGTTCCGAATTCGAAAAAACACGGCAAGAATGTCGTCCAGAGATGGACATTGTTGAGAAAAACAGGCATTGTTAAGCTGAGAAAATGATTTAGAAAAATTGCCAATAAATGGTTGTTCAGATCTTTATAGGTACTTTCGTTTAAGACAACTTACTAACTTTGTCTGTGAAAAGCAATCATTTCGGAAGTCTTTCCCAAATTCAACAAAGCGATTAATCTTTTATAACATCAAAGTGAGTGATTCTAACGATCCAATAAATAAACAAACGAAAATCTAGGAAAGAGTGAGCCGCCGTCCGCCGCGTCGGCGTCGCGTCGGCGAGCGTCGCTCCCGAGACACAGGCTGTTAAAACGTCAAGAGGTCTGATAGGTAGCTGGTACATCGGTGGGCATAACTGGCTGATTAAAAGTAACGACTGAAAGCGTAAACGTAATTTATGACCAATCACGGAGCCACCTAGTTCACGTGGTCGGCCGGTTGGTCGGCGATGAGAAGAGAAGAGAAGAGAAGAGAAGAGAAGAGACTGGAGCCGCGACGTTTTCTCTTCATCTTCGTTCCCCCTCTCTCTCTTTTCTTCTCTCTTTGTCGGTCGTCTTCTCTCATCCCGCCCCTGTCATTCAAAAAGGTGTCAACGACAATCGCTTTTACGAGATACTTATTAATTGTTACTGCGCTTTTACGACGGCATAAAAGCGCGGTCTACGACCGTTTGAGTGGGCACGACGGCGCAAGGGGGATTCCCCCGGCGGATTATTGCCTCCGATGAGGCTATACGAGCCGAGTATAGCTGCACACGCGGCCTCCTTGCTCATTCCAAGACGAGAAAACAATATAATGACCGCCGAATGGATGACGGGACCAATTAACGAGCACCGCGTCGCGTCGGCCTCCAGAACCTGTTCCGGACGCTCGGACTCGCTAAAAAAGCCGAGCCTCACTTTCCACGTTTTAGAAATCGCTTTTTAGCCAGCACCCACTTCAGCGGAATCGTGAATAGTGATTAAGAATGTTTATGCGAGGTCTGATTTTCGCGGATGATTCTCTGGAAATCGCTGTCGAATTTAGACGGTCCATTAGGCGATTTATTGCGGCAAAAAAATTGATTAAGTCAACATGGGGAGAGAGAATGAGAGAATAGAGACATTATTGCTGTGTTCTAGAGAGAGTGGTGATCGAAGATTGCGTGTAGGAATTATGGCGGACACTGCGAAGGTAGAATGATTAAGGATTTGAATTTTGTTGGTTCGAGTTTCGAGGGGATTTTGTGTCGAGGAGAGGCGAATAGAATTTTTAGATTGCAACTGGGTTTATTAAGCCGTTCGATTCAATTAAGTCGTTTGGACCGTCGACGGATCCTCGGACCAATATCCGAAAATGGCCGCCACTTACCTATGAGTGTTAGTTCCTTTATGGGGATCCTCCTGGAGCTGTTTAATAAAATTGGGGATGCGACGGGGTGACTGTGATTTTACCAAATTCGAACGGGAAGAATTTTTTGCGAGGTTCACGCAAAGACAGTGTATGTGAAACCTTCAAGCGCTTGTCTCATGGGCTTTGCTCAGTGATTTATCCATGAGAATACATTCTACTTCTTGCTAGTACAATTTAATAAAATATTCGTATCTCGAAATGAAGCTCAGGAATCCTTAAAAAATTAGGAACAATATTGTTCTTATATTGCCTAACATTTTGTGGAGATTTAAGAATTTTTACAATTTTCTTTGGAATAGCTTGACGAAGATGAATCTTATAACAATCTTATTAAAATGTATGTAGTATTCATAAGAATTGTACATTTATTCTAACGGGCCAGGTAAACCATGAAAAATAACAAGACTGTTTTAGATTTTGTGGTCTGTATGTCTGTATTTTAATACTAACAATGAAATATTTTATGTTTCAGGTTTCCTGAAGAATCCATCTCGACCACGTCGAAGTGTGAAATATGTCTACGACGCTGAAAAATGAATTACGCTTTGAATCGTGTAACAAATATAACAAGTTCAAAAATATACAAAAGAAAAATTGAAGGCTTCGTTGCACAAACTCTGCAAGTCTACCGTTTAGTACAATTGCACTGAAGTTTTCCCCCTTTTACATGATCGTTTGGTGTACGAAACAACCAACTTTTAAAATCTGTTTGAAAGCGTTCAATTGATTGAAGGAATCGAGCGACGGCAGCCATGAAATCGTGAAAATGGCCGACTCGAGGGGTTCGCCGAAACCGAAGAAAAAGGTGAATTAAATGTGGCGTGCGGGGGTGCAAAGCAAAGGGTTGTAAGAGTCGGTGGTGGAGGATGATGGCGCAGTCTAAGCTTTAAGCTTTGGATAACGGGAACGGAGAGGCGACGGTAACGCCGTTGCGCAAGTAAAAGAGAGTTTTTCTTTTCCTTCGGCTCGTAGCCCCGGCCGCGGCTTATCTCCCTACTAAATCCAGCAATTTTAATACGCGTTTCTCGGCAATTTCCGTGCTACACGCTCCGCCGTCGACTTAGCACCCCTTCTGAAGTCGGTTACCCTCCTCTCCTCCCTCTTTTCTACGTCCCTTTCCTTTCCATCTCTGCCCTCTCTCAATTTCCACCCCTACACGTCTTCCCCTTTTACCCTTCTTTAAATAAACTTTATTTTTACGGTGCTATTTAAAGCAATTTCTGATTTCCCTTAATTCATTACGACGCCGTTCCCCGTAGCCCTCTTAATGCGGCACGGGGCATTGCTGGCATTTCTCATTTCACCCCCATGAGCGACGCGATACCCTGTGTTCGACGCCGCGATTTCTTCAATTCCTTGCGATTTGATTTTTTTCGGTCCTGCCGATGGCTGCCGACAGCCTGCGACTATGATCGTCGAGCTTTTCTTTTTACCTGTACGATATTCTGCTCTGTACGGGGGTAGTTGGTAGTACTCGATGATTCCTTCTATCCCTTAGGAAAAAGATATTTGAAGTGTGCATGAGGGGGTAGTTTAAATTTAAGGATTGTTCTAAAAAGCAAAACTTTATTTTTCATCGTATTTTCTGTTACACAGATGTACAAATAGACAATTGTAAAATAACTAAAACTAAAAAATTCTTAAGTTAAACTATCACAAGAAATTCTTAAATCAAAATACAACTAAAAATTCTTAAATTAAAGTACAACTAAAAATTCTTAAATTAAGGTATAAGTAAAAAATCGTGAATGGAGTATAACTAAAAATTCGCGTGAGCATCTACGAGCAGAAAATACCTCACGCATAGTTCGCTCTAAAAAACGTCAATAGCTTTCCGGGAATAAAGCCGCAATGGTGGACCCTCCCTCGAAAAGTTCCGAAGATCTTTACAACAGCCTCGAATTACCGGAACGCTCGAAAATACTCCGTACAAGTAACAATCGACTGTCGTAGGAATTTTTCCCGTGGTATGGAATGGTACGTGGAGTACGGTGGAACGATCGTTAGGGTATCGCAATAATCGGTCATAAAGATGTGGGTTAATAAACCGATCGACGACTGGTGGCGGCGGCGGTGGCGGCGTGGAACTTTCTTCCCGGGGAAAATTGAGTCGGATTTGAGTTATGGGAATGGCTTCAGAACCCCCCGTGTCTATTCCCGAACCCTCCTCTCCCTCTGCAACACATCTATCGCCATTACCGTGTCGCGGGGGTAGGAAAACTTGTAAATAAAAAGGAGTAACGATGACGCAGCCATCGTTTCGCGGTTGGCGGGCCACCAGCCGACACCACCCCCTCTTTTCCTATCGATCCGGGACGGAAACAACGCGTCGATAACAATCGATTATTGTTTCAGGAGTTCCTCGTAATAGGCTGGATGTCTTTATTTTTCTCTCTACACGCCAAGCGCGATAAACCGCTCTCTCTCTCTCTCTCTCTCTCTCCCTCTCTCTTTCGCCGCTCCGAATTACCTTCACACTGGCTCTTTCCTATGGATAGACTGGCTTTGGAAACTGCGATTCCCTCGATCCGACGATTTTCTTCGCACTGGGGGGTGTGTTTTGGAGACTGTTGACGGTGCGCACCCTTTCGCTGCGAAAAGTGGAGAAACGTTCAATTTAATTTGGTTGTTTCGAGGGGTGCGGTCGTTGGACAGAATATTAAAAATATTTTCAGTTTTGGAGAATTATAGGGGGTGGTTTGCTAGAGTTAAGGTTGAGGGAAAACATCGTTATAGTTTGTTACATTCATTTATATATATATTTATATATGTATATCCCACAGCTCTCGACCATCCGAGATAAGACTGCGATAACATGCGGAATCGTAGATATACAAAGTAACTCGAAAGCAGAAGACATCGGTAAAAAGAGGTCGCGATTCCCACGTCGGTGTCTGCCGTCGCTGTGGGCAATTCGGTATCAGTTCGGATCATTATACATTCATACCCCCTTCAGGAGGTTAAGCAGGGAGCGGGTTTCTACTTAGCAATAAATTCGGGCTTGCGAGGCAATTACTCCGGCGCGGCCATAACCGGGCGATAGTCTAAGATTAAAAGAGCGAGGAGAAGGAGAAGTCGACGAAGAAGAAGAGAGAGAGAAAGAGAAAGAAAGAGAAGGTTCTTCGGCCGCCATAAAGGTGGAGCAGGGTGACACGCCGTTGGCCGCAGGTAGGCAACGCGATAAATATGATTTTTGTGTGAAACCGTCTGGAAGATGCGGGATTTGATCACCAGGGGTGGTCCCTGTGCTCGTACGTCACCCGGCACGGTCCTCGTCGCTTGCTCACCTCCTGTACCCCTCTAACCACTCTTATCCCCACTAGCTCCAAAATCCGGGCAAGATCATCGAGGCCCATGGACAACCAAAGACATTCAAGGTCCCCGCGAATGTCGTTCGTCACCTCGGCTCGGAAGGGGACCGACTCCCTATTCTGCCTCTCTTTGTCCATCTTCTCTCCCCCTTTTGTCTGCTCTCCCCCCCCCTTCTTTCCTCGACGCATCTTAATCTAGATATACCCAGCCTCTGACCTCCGGTGCCTCTCCCGGCTAACTAATCCTATCTCCTACCTAAACCACCCCTCTGCTGTCATCCTCTCTCCGCTCCCCTCTTCTTTCTCTTTCAACGTCCTCTCTCGGCCATCCCTTTTTCCGCCGCGTCCTCCTCCAAGAGAGAGCACCCGACAGGTTTGTACGACACGGTCGTTGTTTCGCCGTTTGAATCCTTTTTCCCCGGACCTCATCCCCGACCGAGAAGTCCCACACACTATTTATGACCCACGGGACAAGGAGCGCTGGGAAGTGAGCTCTCTGGCAATCTCGGTGACTATCGTTAATAGAGTCGTTCCCGAGTTCGACTAGCTACCCCGACCGGTTGCACGGGCTGGTTCAATTTCGAGCATTGTGTTGCGAGGATAGTCCCGTTGGAATTTACGCGATTTACTCGCTTGCGGATGCATTAGGTCAGTTCATGTCGCTTCTTCCTCGTCCTCGTGCAGGAACGTCCATGTTTTATTTACGAACAGAAAGAAATTTTATCTTTGTATCGTTTAAGTAGTCCAGTCAGTCTGAAAATGTGTATTTTTTAAATGTCCGTATAGTTGGATTAGTTTAGACTGAATAGCATCCATCAATTTAGGGGTGGTTCATCTACATAGCCAGGAAATGTGGACGATTTTCAGAATGTAAAGGATTTTCGAATTTTCGTAGCATTTCTGCGACTTTAAAACAGTGGAAGGAATTTTTACCATCGACGTTTGACAGTAATGGAGCTAGTTGGATCGAATGAATTGGTTGGGAGTTGGTTGCAAGAAGGAGAAACTAGAAAGCGATCGCGTTCCGGCGCAGATTCAGCGGCCACGATTCGGCTTTACGAGCCGATAGCCGGCGACACGCGAGAAAAGTATAAAGGCGTAAGTTATGGCTGCCTGTTACGAGGCAATCTGCGTCAAAGTGGATTTATCGTGATCCCCGCCGGCGGCTTCTAATAGAGCGGTAAATACGAATACACGGTGGCTCGTAATGGCACCGGTACGGATGGCTGCTGGAGGAAAGGGGTTCCAGACTTGTTAGATCGAGGAACATACCCGGCCTCCTAGATACCAATCGGGTAATTAACACCTTGTGCATTGTCTTGGTCAGTTTTGACACGATGTTCCTTGCTCTGACTCGGGTCAACAGCAGATTATGTAAACGTACCCTAATTGTCTTATCAAAGTGTACATCTAAGTAGATGCTCTTTATCAAAATTTTTCTTCTGTTAACACGTTAAATGTTATTTCAGTTACTTATTAAAAATGCACTCATTCATGTCTTACATGTAGTCTTCGTAATTTCCATTAATATTAAATAAAACATCTGGTGTAAGGATACAAAATTTTGAAAACAGCCAGCGTGTAATAAGCGAAGTTTAATGAAAAGAATTATTAAACACGCTTATTAAACCAAACTTTAAACACGTTTTATTATACACAACCCAGCCGCTGGCCCCCGTAATTAGTAATTATTAAACTACGGAGGTTAACACAAATTCAGATTTTTATAAATCAGTGTTTATACTCTAGAATTTAATAGGAATTTATCACGTCGATGAATACATGCGGTTGGTAAAAAATAAAATACACTCTACATCAAATTTACATTGTATCTCGTATAAAATTATAAAATAGTCTAATAATTTGCACACCGTATAAAGAACGTTTTAATACAAAATATTATACACGTACAATTTCCTAGAAATCTCTTCTACTTCCAAAGGGGTTGTTTTTTCAAATTTCCCAAAAACTACCGCATAAGTCGTGACCTCTTTCTCCTAGTATCATTTAGAACACTTTCTGCCCCTGATCAGGTTAAATCATTATGAAGCATTCTGTACGAGCAGTAATTACAAAGGACCCGGTGGCATGCTTTTAACCAACAATGCACGCCTACGTCTGCGCGCCATTTTCGTTTATCCTAAAAGGGGCCGGGCAAAAAAAGGCGGAAAGGATGATAATTAAGATGCAGTTAGAGCAACGTTATACCGTTGGTAGCCGGATAGTTTTTACAGAGGGAGAGAGAGAAAAAAGCCAACGTGTCGCCCCGGTGGTTTGCGCCGCCCGCCGCCTCCGGCATAAAAATTTTAAACGAGGTCCAGGAGAGCCACTCTTCGGGAAGTTTGTATCATCTATTGTTCCTCCCGACGTTGCTACGACGATGCCTGCGCCGAGATTCGCGGAGATTTACGAAGCAAGTATAAACATTGAGAAGATTACGGGCAGAGCTCATTTTAAGTTCTAACGAGCTCCCCTCGGCTCGGTGTCGGCGGCATTATCAAATAATTGAGAGATGTAACTCAGCGCTATCTGCGCTGCACCCTCGCACCGTTTGCCCCTCACACTCTTGTCACTCTTTCCTCCCCCTGGAACACCCTCCGAAATAGATCGATCCTACCCTCTTTCGCAAGGACCTCGTCGCAGATAACCCTTCACCTTCAAGCCCTTCGAACCCTTCGACTTCGACAACCCCTACTAACACCCCCTTGAACACCTAACGCGATACACTTTTAGATAGATTAGTTATTCAAGCGATATTTTGATTTTTAAAATTATTTTTTGTAGTGGCAAGTTTACACTTTTATGGTGGACCATTCTTCAAGGGTTGAAGCACTTAAAAATTAAAGCAACGTTTTAATTTATTGAAACAAAGGATTGCAGAGTGAAAATAAAACAATAAATAAATTCTGCAACGAATCTGGTAATGTGTAAGGCTCTCTAGAATCCAAAAACCAGCAGCATTCAGTTCTGACACCCTGACCTCCATCGCAAACACCGCTGCACCCTTGGACACAAATAATCTCTCACCACTTATAAACTACTGTACACGCAATTTCGCCAGCAGGATTAAAACGGGGGGTGCCGTTTCGGCTAATCCGGGGGCATCACAGTAATCTCGGGGAGATTTTTCTGTCGGGGTAGGTTGCATCCGAGGTGCACCATCAGTTGGGGTCTTGTGGTAAAAAGTCAAGGGTCCAACAACCAACGGTGCCCCTTGTATTCAGCGTAACGAAGATGCGGCTTGGTCTCTCGCGTTGCTCTCGGGCGAAATATAAACAAGATCCGCGGGGCTTAATGGGTGCCGTACGTCACGGGGAAAGATTAAACAGTTAATAAGAATAAGAGTCTCGGAGAGCGTGTTTCTCCCCCTTTATTCCTCGAACGGGGTTTCTTTCGTGGCCGTCGCCCGTTTACGGGCTCCCAGCCATGGCCAGAGGAGCGACGGAGAAAGGATGAGTAGGTGGCCGAGGAGGTAGGGGGGACACTTGCACGGGTGGTTGGAGGGAAATGGCGGCCATCTTTCCCACGGGCTCTTCTCGAGAACCAATCGCCTTTCTCCGGCGAGCATTAAGGCGGCAACTCCGGCTGAAGAATTGCCTCTGCCACGTTAGACACATTTTTCTCGCTTTTCCTTTATTCTCTTCTCTAGCTCCAGGAGTCCCGGGAGCTATCCTCTCTCCTTCTGTCCCCCGGCGTCCCCGAATCCTCTCATCTCTCTCTTTCTCCTGAGGGCTCCTTTCTCCGGCCTGCACCGTCTCCGGCCGCGTAGTCGTTTCGCATCTCTTATTTTCTTTGTTCAGCCAGACCCCCTGCATCCCTCTTCCTCTCCACTCCTACTTCTTCTTCTTCTTCTTCTTCTGCTGCTTCCTCGTCCTCCTTTCTCTGCCTTACCTTTCTTCCCGCGCCTCTTTCTCCTCTTTTTTTTTCTCCCCGTTATGTATAGCCATAGCGCAGAGGGGTATAATAGTGTTCATCCCTGAAGTGAGCTCCATCGAGCGGCAGGTGGCTGACCTTAATAACGCGCCACGCAACGCTGTTTCGCTCTCCTCTATCTCTCTATTTCTCTCTATTTCTCTCTCTCTCTCTCTCTCTCTCTCTATCTCTCTCTCTCTCTCTCGGGGGTGCAGAGAGGAGCCAGGGAATCGAGTGTGCCATATAGCAGACGTCAGATTCGAGATTTACACGGGGGATGGTCGATCGCGGAAAGGGAGCAACAGAGGGCTGGCAACCTGAGGGGTGTCTGAACTTTCCAGGTCTGTGTCTCTCTCCTGTGGGAAAGTTTGAACAATTTCTCTCGAGTGTCCTTTTTCTCGTCGTCCTTTCGTGCTCTCTAATAAACAGCTTGTAGCTACCGTGTGGCGAATGCGACGAATAAAAATGTGTAGCTCCTCGAGATATTATTGCACCTCTTCATTGTGCTCTCTTCCTACGAGAGCAGTCTATTTGGGTGGCTGCGGTTCGAGACTGGTCTGATACTCTCTCTCTCACTTTCTCTCTCTCTCTCTCTCTCTCTCTCTCTCTCTCTCTCACACTCTTTTTCTCCGGCGAATTCAGCACGTACCCGGAGAAGACAAGCGACGACGACAATCAGGACGCCCCTCGGTCTTGCCATCGTAAAAAGGAATCGTGTACCTCACACGTCGAGCACCGGACCAGCACGTTTTAGAACCCACTGACACGACGAACGCCGCCATACCGAATTTCAATGGCCCCACTAGCGATTCGCTCCCGCTCCCCTGGGAATCGCAGCTGTAATTACCTGCACATGAATAAGCTACACTCTGATTATTCATCTGCTGGCCTCGCTGTTAAATTACGCGAGATTTAATAACAATTTTACTGGATTGTCGGGTACATCAGACTTCATAAAAGAAGGAATTGCCATTTTTGTTCTGAGTATTTGGCCGAAAGAATGTAGTCCCGTTTTGTGTCAAATCAAAGTGGAGAAATAGACGTACCATTTTTGTTCGAAGTGATTTGACTGAGAGACTGTGGTACCGTTTGGTATTTAATTAAGATAGAAAAATGGATGGGCCATTTTTATTCTTGAGAATTTAGATACAGAAATGTAATACTGTTTGTAAAGTTTTGTTCATTGAAGGGTAGCTAGTTTTATTGTCTTGTTTAAAGTAGCCACTGTTCTCCAGAATTTAACTCATGGTTTATTAAGTGTTCTTGATAAAAGTATACATAATTTTAGATAAATCATATAATTGTTTAAAATAGTGTAACAGATATCTATTACAAAATGGAAGAAACTGATGATAGAAATATAAATGATTTTAGATAAACGCTCTGTTTGTTTAAAATGGTAACAGATAACAGATATATTTCTACATAGATCGAATTTATGTGCCATTTTTTGACTACAAGAATGAAGATGCTGTTTGGAATGTTTTGTCAATATCGACCATTTAAGATCAATAACAAGATTCTTTAGAGTGTTGTGATTAGTATAAGATTGCAGTAGGGGGAAGAATTTAACGAATATGCAAACGTTCGAATGCAAACGCGGAAAATGGCCCTGTTGACTTATACAGTGTTTTAGCTAGCATACGTGTCGTCGTAGTGCCGATACCATGATATTCCGATACACGGCGGTTTTATTCGTTTTATGACTTCTTTCGCTGCCACTGTAGGACATTTCCAATTCATGAACGAGCTCCTCGAGCCAGTAACGAATACCGAGCTTCTATAGGGTACCCGAGTCGCGTTGATGTTAGAATGTATTCTATCGAGCATTTATTGATAAAATTCTTACTTCAGGGAGATAATACTCTGCAAGCACAAAAACAGTTCTTAAAGAATGCATGCGTGCTCCTCCAACCAGTATTTCATCAATAAATTGTATTCAAATTTAAATAAAATATTTCTGAAAAATGGACCCGTATGTTCATCAATCTTATTCCATAATTGTTCCTCTTCCATCCACTTTCATTAATTGTCTTTAACATAGTTTTAATGGTACTGTGTCGAAAATTATTATCGAAAAGTCTAGAACAACCCCTAATTGAAATTAATAAGCAGAAGGTGAATAGCTAGAAGATGCAATTAAATTGGTTGGTTAGAACGGATCCAGGCCCCGCGATCTTGAAGTGTGTTTACAAACCCCCGCACGCTAGGGTGCAGAACGACAGCCTAAACCTGCGAAGGTAATAAATCTGCTTCGAGATACAAATGAAGTCATTAGACCCGCAATAAAAGTCACCCTTCCGCGGGCGCTATCAAATACCAATTATTCGAGCGAGGTGCAGTTATGGCAACCACGGTTGCGGTGTGTAAAGGTCCCGAAAGATTACGAGGGCCATAAGCGAGCAATCAATGGACGATTCCTCGGTATTGTGACTCGGCACGACATAACGAGCGACGATTATTGAGAGCTGGATAAGTAAACGTCCCGAGCTCCTTTCCGTTTCAGTTTCCGTCAAAACTTGAGGAGGGTTATAGGACAGACAGGGTGTGTAGAGGGGACGAGGGTGCTCCATTCTCGAGTTTATGGCAGGCAAGTTGGCCGTGCTGTACCGGCAGCTCTCCGGCGAAGTCGTCAAAGACTTTTACGAGCGGGTAAACGGGATTTAAAGTGACGATGATGCAACCTCAAGGTGCTCACTTTATCCTTGACGGCCTCATAAATGTAACTGATGACATTGCCAGATACGTTTGACTCTCGCCTCGTCTTTTCAGCGCCACTGCGCCACCCATAGAAACACCGTGGATGATCCCGGCGTTGATGAGCACGGCACGAGACCCACTTACTATTACCGCTCGTAAAAATCGAAGGGTCCATTGAACTGGATTAACTTTTCACGCCTCCGGACGACTGTGATTCCGCTTTCCATTTCATCTCGCACACTTTTACGCGCGACATTTTAATTTCAACCCCTGCTTCCGTTTCTTACGCCTCCACTAATGGAAAATTAATTCATCTTACTGTGATTGAAATTGTAATCGCTCTTCTAACGATTTCAGATTATGTTTTAGTATAAAACAAATTTCAAATGTCGGATTAATATAGTTTATAAAATTGCGTAAATAACTAGAAATGTTTTAGAGCATGGACAGTTTTTGGACACACGAAATATAGGAGATAGAGATATATCTTTTGTTGAGTAACATTTTTCTAAAGTAATGAATATGTAATCTTAGATTTTTCAAGTTTCAACAACTTGTGCAACTCAAATCAAAATCGATTGCAGAATAGTGTTGCCAAAATGATAGAAAGCAGGAATTAAAAGTCACTATGCTGAAGTATTCTGTGGCGCCATCTCATAAAAGAAATCCCAAACAAGTTGTACCGGTACCACAGACACCCACGAGATACTGTTATAGACTGCCAGCCTTACGGGAGATCGCGTCACTCGAATAATTCGGTGCTTTCTTACGCCCTCTACGATATATTGTGGCTGGAGTGAGAAACAGAAGGCAACCGACGGGATCTCGTCGGTGCGGAAGGCCACTGAGAAGATTCTCGTCGGTGAGAAGGCGAATCATCACGGAACCATATCGATTATTATGAAATGCTACATTCTCTGCCGAACGTTCAGACAATGTTTTGGTGTTGATTTTTAGATTTAAAATATTAAATGCAAAATTAATATCAAGGGCAAAAAATTCCTAAAAATATTGTACGTAAGAAAGTATTAAAGCATAATTTTAGGAAAATCAAAAATTCCTACTTCAAATTTTATATCATATACCTCAATTTCTAATTTAAAAATATTTCATAAACGAGCATTATTTCCTTACACTTTTTTATACTTAATTGTTCCAAGAATCGATCTGTGGGAACAGAAATATGTTGAAAAACAGAGTAAGATCAAGAGTTAGATCAAGACTTTACTGTAAACAATTAGATGGCAAGATGGTCAAGGGAGTGTTTGGCGAAATCGTTGGCAAAAGGAATTGTTATAAATATTAACCTGATCAATAAATGAATGCTTGCGAATGTTCATGGTTTAAAAGTTATTCTGAACCTCGAGTACTATTACTTACTTTTACTAAAAAATTAGATGGGAACATCGTTTGAAAAAGGAATTGTTATAAACATTAAATAGGTAAAAATAATAAAGTTATCAATAATTACTATCACAGCGATCGAAATCAATCGAAATTAGATAGAGTGGGGAGATTTGCGCATCACTCCGCAGGCTCCGCCTTAGTTGAGTTAGCGCACTTACTAAACTCAGTTAGTCAGTCAGTCAGACGGTCCGGGGATTCCGGCAGGAGCGATCGGATTCCGAGATCAGGAGGACCAGGAGGACCTGAGGATGACCAGGGACTGACCAGAGGCTGATCAGAGGTCATCCGCCTTTCTGACCAGTGGTCATCTGCTTTGCTGACCAGTGGTCATCTGCTTTGCTGACCAGTGGTCATCTGCTTTGCTGACCAGTGGTCATCTGCTTTGCTGACCAGTGGTCATCTGCTTTGCTGACCAGTGGTCATCCACCTGGCCCACTTTCAACATTGGTAAGTTTGACCATTTTTTTTTATTTGTGAGGGTTATCCGCTTTACAGCACAGGGTGGGCCAGGGGTTCTACAATGCTTTTGTTGATTACCCTTGGCCCACCTTCAATTATTTTCTGCGTCAACTGTTAATTCAACGAACACCGTCGATTATTATTTCTGATATCGTAATTGAAATTTACATCGGAACTTTCAGTCTTCAGTTTTCGAAAAATGTATATTTTTGATTTAAAATTGGTATTCCTCCGATCGGAGGTCCCTCAGGGGCTCACTCACGGATGGGGAAACCGAAGTAGGTAGGCCATACTCGTGTACGCGATTTATAGTTGCTTCTCATCGAATCTTCATCATCGTCGTTTTCGTTTCTCGATTTCTAATTGAAATTTGGTTCTGAACTTTCACAAGTTCCTCTCGGTGTGCGACATTTAGTTTTGCTCTCGTGAGCTTTTTGTATTCGTACTCGTGTGCGGGGTTATGTATTGTGTCTAACCATTAATAGTCTGTTTCGGCTAGAATACAACAGCCGGCCATCTTTAACGTCGAACGAAGGAGACGCATCAAACGAAGACTGCAGCGTATTTTTAAATTAGTTTTATTTGTCGAGCAATTATTGTCTTAGCGTCACCCCCAAACCAGGACCTTCTGCTCTGGTTGATGTTTTTTCTTTGCGTAGAGTAATTATTGCCGTAACTTCACTTTGCTCGGCTCGTTTTTTTTGACTCCGACACAGCAGAAGGCTGAGTCGGACCTTGCTTGTATGTACCAGACCAGTTGCTACCGGTATTCGGCGTTGATACATTGAGAGTGGGCGGTTGAGAGACAGTATTCATCGTGTAACACTGTTAAGTGTAAAATCCTTTCTTTTGTAATCCCACCCGAGTTCACCTCAACGATTGTTCGTTGCCTGGTGGCAGGTGGTTGCTGGAGTAAATGGGATATCGTTTGAACACGTCTCTTGGCCATCGCTCTTGGTGAGGACACGTCTGGTATCGATGTGTGGCTGGAGTTGGGCTGCAAGCATTGTACGCGTCGCGTCACCCTCGAACCAGAGCCCTCTGCTCTGGTTCGCTCTTGTTTCTCTCTTTGAATGAATTAGAGCCTTCTGCCTGATTCGGGTTTGATTCCCCGTGGATCGGCGACTTCTTCTTCGATTCACACCTTTTGCTCCGCAACAATTACTCGACATACTGCGTTAATATAAGTTCGTTGTTGTTAGTAAAGGGAGCCAGGAAGAATATTGAATTCGTTCTGATTCCCTTTCCGGGTCTCTTGTGCAGCAACCTCCTCGTGGTGAGACCTGGGCAATCAGTATTATCCTCTATTTGTAAGAACTTCTAGTATCTTACAAATAGTGGATACTATCGAGCTAATAGCTGCACACTTAGAATTTCCGTTAATATTGTATACTAGAATGTCAGACATGCTAGATGTAAGAACAAATGTACCGAAAGATTTTCAATAAAAATCTTGTAAATCAATATTCATGATTATTTCAAACCTATTCCGTTCCATAAAATTTTGCAATGTTTTGCACCTTCCCACAGAATAAAATATATTATTCAAGCTGGTTCATTTGATTTTTATATTAACGCAAATAAGATTATTTCGAGCTATTATCGTTCTGTCGCTTTCCTCAAGTACTCCTTTACAAAGTACCACCCTGTACCTTTAATTTAAGCCCCCAAACGTTTGAAAATTCATACGGGAATACATTTCAGGCCCCTTCAAGTAACCCGTTTATGCATTTCATTACCAAAGTTCACGTTGACGATCCTCATTCCCCACATTCATTCGAACAGACATGAAATGAACTAGCAACTTAAATTCTTCGGGACCTTGAAATCTCCTCAAGATCAAGGGTTAAACTACATTCATTCGAATCGATTTCCCATCGAAAGTCAAGTGTCCGTAAGACCCGTGGCAAGGTAGCATTCGAAAGGCAAATGTAAGGAATAACATAAAATCCGGGTAACAGTGGCATAAGCGAAATCGTAAAACGCGGGTAATACCGGTGAACAGGATTCGAGCGCCGCTGGCACCATCTACGATCGCTCAACGTTAACAGCGAACAAAGAGACCTGGCCCGGTCGGACACCAATGCTCGGGGAACGTTCTTCTAGGGAGAAAGTATTTCAGTAACGTGACGACAGATGGCCCGATATCCTTCGTCGTGCGGTACCCGCGGTGGAAACGGCGCGAATTCTTTGCGGCGTTGATTTACGGTCGAATTAAAACTGACAATTATTGTTATTGTACCGTCATATAAGGAGGTAACAGATAATAAATTCGACCGTAAAACGTTAAACTAGTGTGGCTGCGTTTTGTAAGGCTGGTTTAGTGCTGAGTCGCGTGCAACAGCGCTCGTTAAAACAGCCGTAAACCGACGTAACCGCCCGCGGTGTGGCTTGTCCCACGACAACCGACGTCTCGCGATTCTTATGTCCCCGTCAGGAATTTTCCTTTTAAAACGCCCCTTTTGCCGCTATTGTCAGTCCTACGACTTCTCGCCGTTTTCCCCATAATTACGCCCGACGCGTTTAACCACCGGTTTTTCTCTTTTAAATCAGAAAAGTAGCCAATTTCTTATCCTTACACAGCGAGCTCGTTTCAAAAGGGCGATGATTTTGAAAGATAGAAGTGTATGAATAATTGTGTGGCCATTTAGGAAGCTATTGCTTGTCCTTCGGCTTGTCGCCATTTTCTCATAATTATGCGCTCTAAGCGCATACATTATAATTTTTACGCTTACATTATAAGCTCATTTTTAATCCTCATACGCTCTTCAGAAATAGTCGTATCAATGATCCTAGCATAATAATTTACCCATTCTTACTATACTCGAAGAAGTAGAGCTTACAACACTAACAGAAAGAAATGAATTATTTCACAGTTTGTAAAAATAGTAAACGGGTGAATTTTCACCTCGAGGAACGTATTTTATAATACGGCGGTTTAAAAAAATTTGTGGGGACATTTAGTAAGCCATTGTAAACACTTACAAATAAGCTGTTTCTTGACAAGTTGACTTAAGTACTTGCAATTCGTAGGATTAGTTAATAAAATTCACACTGCCATGTTTTATCTGATAAGTACGATCTCCACGAGGTATAAAATAGACTTAACACGCAATACAGCTTTTTGTTGCGTGAATACAGGATGCTAGATTCCCGTTACCGTTTTATAGTCGTGTCTGCTACCGATAAGCATGAATTTCCGGCATCGTTTACAGTAATAAAGGAGACAATCTGCGAGTTTAATGGCACACTTTTGTCGAGTCTCAATACTCACCCCCTTCAATTCCCCGTTTGATATTTCCAAAGGGCTGAAAGTAATGACTGGGTTACAACCTAATTAATTTCGCGAAACTTGATTCTTACTATTCACTATTTCAGCAAATTGAAAATTTAATATTGATCTTACAATCCTCGTGAGTAACTATCGTTTGAAAAATTTCTCTGAAGAAATCATCATTATTTATTATTATACTGCAAATTGTTATGCAGAATAAAATTTTGCTGCATCGATTATAGCATTATAGGAAATTTTAATAAATTGAAGATAATGCGTCGACATTCTAAAATGTTGACTCATTTTTGCACCTACTCATTTTTGCCATAAGTGCATAAAATCCATAGTCCATTATATTATTAAATTTCTGAGACAAGATCGGTATTATATGTTTAAAACTACCTTTATGGTAATCACAACAAAATAATAGCGAACAAATAACAAATTTCGAACGTCTCGTTCCACTTATTGGGGCGTACGCGGGCTGAAACATATTTTTACGAGATCTTCAATTTTATACGAAGCATAAAACAGTTTTCTGGCTAATATTATTTGATTGGTCTCCGGACGATCGCTCACGATTTCAAACGCGTAAACGTCACGATCTATAAATCTTGGCTCCGTTGATAAAGTTGCGGGCGACAGGGCAATGATAAAGTGTCGTTAGCGCCCCATAAAGCTGGCCGACGAAAATACTTTGAATGTCAAGTCCATTCTCGTGTCTCGGCCGTGATTTTATCATGCGATCAACTCAACTCGGTGGACATTACAGGAAAGTTTAGCGTTTTACCGTTTAAGTGGTTCACGGCCATCTAGTTTAAGCGTCGACCGTAAGAGCGGCTTAGCTACCGATTCCGTAACGATTAAAGCCTCGGGGGTAGTTAATCTAAACTACCCCTGCTATGCTCCCTATCCGTGTAAAAAATCTCATAATCGATTTATATGCACATACTAATTTCATAACCCAAAATCACGCATCCCGGTAATTTTAGAATTTTTATTGTTTCCGCTCGCAGTTCGTTGACTTCATTCCTCATTTGGGGTGTGAACTTTCAATGAACTGTTATTCATACATTAAATCAATAAACTAAATAATTAAGCAAAAATTATATTAGAACGATTAGCTAAAAAATAAAAGCAAGGGGATATTTCTTCGAACGTTAGCATAACGTTTGCAATTGTGCTCTATTAAAAATTTAAAAATCATCCCCCTGAATGGGGGTGTGGAGCGACAGTTTCTAGCAGAGATGGGTGTCTTAAGTGAAAGGCAAAGCATCGAAAAGCCCGTAAAAGTCGTCGGGGTAGTTCAGGGTGGGCCGAAAAGTAGAAACAGACGCATCCCTTCAGGAGCAGCCTAAAAAGCGGCGGAAACGGCGCTGGGTTCGCAGAGTTCGATTAGCCGAATATAGATTTACCACCGGAAACAAATGCACGGCTGAAAGATAGTTGGGGTGCCTGTGATCCTGTCCAGCCCTGGCCGCCCTTCGAAAATCAAAGCTGATTTATGCGTCGGGGTGGTCGCGGTCTCGTGGCCGGAAAAAAAAATCCATATTTAAACCGTCGTCTGATTCGCGTTGTCCCGCGTATCCAGCCAATCGTGACAGCGTAATGGCCACCGTTTTAGCAGGCGAAGTTGCCAACACGGCCAGTAGATGTCGTTCTGGTCGAAAGTCGTAAATCCTCCGGGGATTCCCGCCCATCGGGCTCTGGTGGGCGGGGCCACGGTTTCCCGTGACGTCAGCCTGCCTTCCTACCACGCTCCCGTTAGGTTTAGGTTAGGTCTCTACTCCCACCACCGCCCCAGCCGTGTCTCCCCACCTCCCACCACTGGTACCGGCACCCCACCATCGACGGAGACGCTTTCAGCCCCCCCACCCCCTAAAGCCGGATCCCACCGTCTTTCCATGGACGCAGAACTCTGTCTCGGGTGGGCCAGCGTATCCCCGGTCATCTTCATAAATGCGAGTCGGCCGTTTCAAACGGTATTGAGGCTAATTCGAGCGGCGCTTATGCGATACAGTGTTTGTTTACTGCTCGCTAAAGCGGCCCGGATTAAATATAAAACAGTTGACAGAGCGTAGACGTCGGGCTAGACGGAGTGGCGCTAGCTGGCAGCCCTGGCGACGTCCGACGGTCGCCTTCTTACGTCCGGCCTCCTTCTGCTCCTGCAAAGACGTCTACCATATTCGTTGCCATTCATTCCTCAGCATGTTCGTTTTTCCTCGCTCAGGTCCCTCTGCTATTCTAATCTCTGGTTCTTCGTGAGCAATGTTCGTCGACATTGTTCCATTTAGGGGTGACTTTGAACGTCCAAATGTTATTCTACCATTATCTGCTGCTAGTTGCTTTTAGGAATCCTTTCAAAATCGAAAAATAAATAATACAAGGATCTTTCAAAATCGTACTTGTTCTTGTGAGACATCATCATTAAAAAAAATGATAAGCCTTCATTATATCCGATTATTATCTGTTTCCTAAATAAAAATTTTCAACACCATTCCGAGTAGGAAGTGTTAAATACGTATTTATGTCTACTTTCAATCATTGTATCCTGTTGAGAAAAGTGTAATAGAATCCTTAAATTTTCACCCCCAATATAGATGATGCCGAATTTCCTCAATCTGTACCCTCCAAAATATTTCTACAAGTCTCTCTATCAGCTCAGACTGAAAATATCAAATCGGAGTACGTTCCTGTCCAAATGCATTATTCTAACGATTCTATCCGAAACTTAGGGATGCAATCGAGTCTCTGAAAAAGCAGGAACATAGGTCAGTCGTTCCCTAGTCGTGGACCGGAAGGTTTTCCTCAAAGCGTCCTCTTTCCATCTCGGTTCTAGGGAAGCTATATTTAGTGAATTTCGAAAGAGTGCATAGAAATCCTTGCGGGAGCCTTTTCGAACCTTCGAACTGTAGCCCGGACTCTCTGTTTCCATATGTCCGTGTGCTTGTTACCATTGTGTACGTACTAAATGGATAGCCGAGCTCCCTCTCGCATCCGATGACAACAGGACGAACGCGTTCTGCGTGTTTTATCGGTGCACACGTTCCACGATGCTTGTGTGTAACAGAGAGGGAGATAGAGAGATAGAGAGAGAGAGAGAGAGAGAGAGAGAGAGAGAGAGAGAGAGAAAGAGAGGGTTGTTCGCGTGGTGGTAGTCGCGGGCGCAATATTCCCTGGCCAAATTGTGTGTTATAGGAATAGCGAAACTAGTATCCGTCTCGAGGGAAATGTAGACCTTTAGTCTGCAGCAGCAGTTGGATTGCGTCTGTGGAGACGGTACGCCACTAAAAAGATCAATACGCCATCGCAGCTCGCCTGTTCATCGGAATCTAGATGCCGCGAGCGCACCGAGAGAGTTCCTCTCTCTCTCCCTCTTTTTCTCTCTCGGTTCTCTCGGAACGAACACCACCGAACTCGAATATTGTTTCACCCGTTTCGGTCCTGATACGTGAACCACCATTTTGGAAAACCGAATGGTCGTACGCCCTTTCCTAATGGCCGAACTTCCCTCCGCGTTACTTAATAGCGAATAGAACAGACGCCGTTAGTTTTAACACCTTATCCCCTCGGTTTTGCGAAACTACCGCTCACCGTGCCTCGAGTTTTCGGCATTTTTCGATCCAATCGCGTTTTACACTGTTTAAAAGGCGTTTCGCCCTCCGGAGAATGTGCGGACTAATTTTTGGGTGCTAACGTTTCCGTTCTCCTTTTATCACTTAATTATTTGACACGGATTGCTTCTTTCATCCCCAAATGTCCCATCCCTGATTTGTTACGTTTATTATCGTTTTATTACTATAAAAATCTTTGTTACTTTTACGAGATGATGCGAGTGTTAATTTTCTCTTGAAATCTTCGTACAGAAAACAATAGATATATTGCTCTAATTAGAATACGGCGTAAATGAATAATTTCCCTTCTGTGTGGAGTTCATTCCTCGTGTACTACAAACCTCGTTAAAATCAAAACCCGTCAGAATTTGAGGAACAATATTAAAGATCGTGGACTTCCACAGGCAGCGAAAATAGTAGCGCAAAGCAAGGGGATGGTGACATTGTTATTCACGGTCTCATATCACTTCCTCCAAAATATAGTGCCAGCTAGTAAAAGAATTATGATGAATACGTACCTCTTGTTTAGAGAAAGCAAAGTGCGGGCGGGGATTTAGGTTTGGCAAACTCCTCCGGATTCTGTTGGATGGATGGCGTAAAAGGGGGATAGCAATGGTGGGTGGAATAAAATTTGGGATCGTCGCGATTCCTCGTTCGAGGCCACCGATAAGCAGATTTCTTGAGAAATTGCGGTCGGTGGCAACTAGTGCCAAAATCTCGGACCGAGAGAGGTCTTAGTAGCGGAATGGCACGGGAGAAAACAAAGAGATAAGTTCGAAAGCTGCAAAACATTTCTATCGCCGGGCGCGGGCAAGCGCGGGCGGGCTTCGCCTCGGAACGAATCCCGAACGATTCGGCTGCTTTCCATTGTTCCAGAAATATTTGTGTGTTTACTACGAAAGTAATGCTCTTTTCTTAACTCCCACACCCTTATCGCCGTAGCTATGACGGAAACTTGGCCCCCGGTGTTATTACGCTTCCTCTCCGGGATAGAGATCTCTGCCCCCCCCCACAGAGCTCACGGATCTATGGAAATTATCTTTTCCACCTAACATTCCGAACCCTCCGGCCCTTGTTTGCTCGCGATTCGATTCCATTCGATGCGCGATTTAATTATCGCGGTTTATGATCCGCTCGTCAGAATCCACTGACGATTGAACCGAGTTGAACGATGTCAAGGTACCAAGATTGCACGAACTGGGTGAATGTCGTCTACCAGTTTCGGGCGGGGATCGCTCGAAAATCATTCTTCGAGAATTTATGTCGCCGAATCGCGGCGAGCATTGTTGATTTTCAGCGAAGGTTCTGCATTCACACTATTCTCTCTTCTGAGGAGTACATATACTTGTCTTGATGCGATATCTGGGAACATCTGACTGATTTTGGAAACTTTCAGGGTCGAACTGGATTATTCGAATATGTGGCAATATTACACAAGCTTCGCAGAGCTTTGAAACGTACCTAAGTTTTTCATTTCCTTAATATTTCTTTTCTGCTAATGTGTTTTGTCCTGGGCGATAAATCTGAATAAAACCAACGAAAACTAGCGAAATGAGAGACGTAGCAAACAGCAATTTCGAAAAGTTCACTCTAAAATCGGAAACGCAGCGTCCCAAGCACCGGGAGCAGCATGAAGCGAAATTGGCAAGGTCGAGGACCACACCGGAAGTCGCGGTACGTTGCCCGGGCGTTTTCCACGGGAAAATGAATTTCCCGATCGGTTTCCCGTTTGTTCGGGAGCGTGTCGGCAGTTTGTAAATCGGCGTGCGTGTGTATGCGGTATTAACGTTGACACAGTTAACCGGGGTGCGTGCTGTAGCCGCGGCCGCGTCGATGTGACTGTTTTACACATGTAAACGCGGCACAATGGCCGTAAATGGTATCAACAAGTGGATGCTTAAGTGCCATTATGAAACGTTGATTATGGGCATAAACCGTATTACGTATTATTTGCGGGCGTATTAAGATACCGCGCGTGTCTTCGCGCGATTATCGCCGGCCGTTTGTTTTATAATTCGAATAAAAATGATGGGATCGCACGGAGAGAGAAATATATATAGAAGAGTGCAAGAAAAGAACGGAAGAGAGAGAGAGAGAGAGAGAGAGAGCGAGAGAGATGAACGCGGAACACCAATGCGTCGCGATTACGCGATGGCAATCGCGATCGCGGCGGTGAATCGCATGATAAACGAAGATCCTCGAAGACAGTTTTTATCGGGTCACCCTTACCTCACCTACAATCACTTCGCCGACAATCATTTCACCGACAACGTGGGAAACCAAAAATTTGCATTAATGGCTTTCTGCACCGTAAACGACTTTTAAAAAATCTGAGAAAATTCTGAGATGTTATAAACTCTAATTTAGTCTACAAGTGATAATTTAGCTGATAGTTTAACCTTTTAATCGGGATGATGAGTTTACTTGTCATTCGTGTTCGTTATCACTAGACTACCGATTGTATGCATTTGTGAAAGTAGTAGTTACGTAAAATTTAAAATAGTAAAAAGGTCAAAACAGTATCGATGCATTTGCATGTATTTACATCGATACCTTTATCTTACCCCGAATTGCTTGAATAAAATTTCTAATTGTCTCGGTTATTTCTTCCTTTTGACGGAGACAATTTTTAGTTTGCATAAAGATCTGCAGTCCAGCTATCACCAATTACAACCAATAGTCTTGTATACATTTTCTACTACCTATAGAAAATAATATATGTATAGGACCCTATTGATAGTAATTATTAACTGCAGACATGTGACAAAAATGAGTTACACGATTCAAGATAGTGGAACGATTAAAAGAACTTAACCTCGATACATCGCTACCGGCTTATTAAAATATATTAAATAACGGAAACATTTTTTATTCGGCTCCCGCTTCTATAATGCTGGAGACTTTCACTCGACATAAATATCCGCTAGTGAGCACGCCCCTTTATTTCACCTTCTAAAAATACGAAAGTGAATTTGCATTACCCACGCGGGATGACCTAATGAAATAAAATTAAGGAAATAAAGAAGTCGACAGAAGAGTCAAAGCAGGCGTCTCCATTCCACCGCTGAATTTCATAAATGAGACGTTGAGTACTTCAATCTTCGTTTCTATTAACGCGTCAGCCAATTACGCCCCCCTCAAGCAACTAATGAAGAAGTCGCCTCGCGCGATAATTCACGTCAAACGGATAAATTGAGTCTCCGAACCCGCATAAGCAACGATCAACATTGACGGCAGATGATGTAGCGTCGGGGTTTCCACAGCGAACAGGACGAGTCATCCTGCGTTTCGTTCGAAGGATGACTCGGTGTCATTGATACAGGTTAAAAGTGTCGCAATGGTAGCCGAGTCCTGTCATCTTTGAAATTGACTTTTTTCAGACGAGATATCGTCCAGGGAATTAATTGCAACGGCGTCGTAGCGTCGATCGATGGGTTGTTTATGGATCTCGAATCGATCGTTTATCACCGGTAAATATTTCCGTTCCGTGCAAGGATGCTGGGTAGGCTAATCGGGCCCCGCGTCATGCTGCGAGATTACTATGTCATTTGAGTCGCGTGTTCTGCGTGGTGAAGGGTGAGTTTGCTAACTGATTGCGCACCTATTTCGGTTTTTATTAAATCGTTGTTTTGTTAGCAGAGATCTCTGTTTTGAGTACTCTGGTAATTGTTAATATTAATGTTTTATATAGTGGGAATTTTTTCATTGAAAAAAGCTTTAAAATTTTCTTGCGAAGGACAATTTCAAAATTGCAATCAGAAGACTGTATGTACATTGAATTAGTCTTCGGCACAGTCAATAAATTACTATATGTATGTAAATCGCACTCAGTGTCGTGCCTTGTAGAAACATTTAACGCAACTTCTCGCTACAATTTGCTCAGCCGGTAATTATAGTATTTGCAATAAGATTGCAGAATTGTTACCATGTGATATGTTAAACGTTCTCGACTGAATTTTTTTTAGGCCGATCAAACGTATTTTCCAACGATGAATTAAACATTGTTAAGAGTCGCACGGCTATTGCGGATATACATATTTGTTCTTCGGTTCATTTTCCAGTGAATACACAGGAGAATGATCACGGATTTGTTCTGCTTCCGTGAAAACGCAACGTCGATTAGTAGGGGGCAGTTTCGCTGTTCCGATTCCGCAATTCGATCGGCCGTTCTGTTAATTAGCCGAACGAGCGGCGGCTCGGTTAATTAATCGGGAAACCCGAGTGATCTTTAGGCCGACAGCGAGTTTCTACTTTTGCCAAGCTGCGCGGTTCACGCTTGAATAATGCTCGGGAAAATTATAGTTGCGGAACCGAGGAATCGAGGCCGGTACAGCACAGAGAGAGAAAAAGAGAGTACGGGAGAGAGATAGATCAGAAAAATTCGAGTTCCTGAAATTCTCTAGAATCGAAATTCGGTCGCGTGTAACTTGATCGGTGCGTACGTTCGCCGTTACGTCAAGGCTCGCATTCCTATTCTCTTTGTTGCACCTTTCAACGGAGTTCCTTATCGAAAATTTACATTAGACATATCGATAAATGATTTATAGTATTACCTTTCTATTGGTGTTATACATATCTGTGCGGTTATTGCTTGTGCAAATTTGTTACAGCAATCACATTATTATTGATGTGTGACAGTTTTAGTTTGTAAAATAGTCTCTTTTCACAGAAAACAGATTTTTATGGGAAATTCCTATAACGATCTGCAGTCTATTCTTTGGTTTCGGTGAATGGAAAGTAAACTTGGAGTCTTCTGATTGTTACTTAGTGAAAAAAGCTAATTATTTATTGTACGTATTTATAAAATATCGACATTAGAAAGTCCAAAATAAAATTGTGCCTTATTGGCACAAACATAAACGCATCTCTAGTGCTTCTCTGTCCAACAAAGAGTGAATTCACGAATCTAAAAAATTGTTCTCCAAGCAAATTTTCAAAATCCGTTTCCCGGTCCACTTTTCGAATCCCTTTCTGCGCCGTTCTATCGCGGAACAACTGTTTAATCACCTGGAGCTAAACAAAAGCAAAAAGGAAGCACTGAGGAGCAGTCAGCTCGTTCCGCGCTCGCACGGAGTGTAACATAATCCTCGAAGCGGGCCCGAAGGATCCATTCGTCGCGAAGAGAAAACACCATAAAGCCCGACTCGTCCAATTTACTCGCGGCGACTCGCGGCACGTACGCGATGTTTATTTTCTTGCAGAAGATGACATCGTTCAGATAACCGAAAGCTCGACGGTGTCTAGTGGGCGTGCGTGTGTGCGCGTGCGCGCGCGTGTTAGAGTGATCAAGCTTCCGCTACCGACAGTTATTATTACCCGGCGGCTGTGTGTTACCATGCAACAGAGGGAAGAGGAGAGAAGAGAAGAGGATCGCGAGCCTGTAGTATCAGGCCGAAAAAACAAAGAAGAAACCAGGCTCTGGAAAATATTTATACGAAGGGGTTGTGAAGAGGGGCTGGGGGGTGGCAGAAAGGGGGCTGCGTTCGGAACGCGTCCCCCGTAATCTGGCCGCGTGCAATTTACCCGAGCAGCCGGGGCCAATTATGCGGCGAACGAGGAAGAATTTGCGAGCGACGAGAAAAAGAGAGAAAGAGGAAAAGAGAAAAAGAGAGAGAGAGAGAGCAGGCATGGTCGCGTTGGCAACTTTGTAGTTCGCGTGTGCTCGCCGAACGGCCTCGTTAAAGACAATCTAACCGTTCTATCTGACCGGTATCGGGTCGGGCCCAGAGCCCAGAGACAAGAAAATTACGCGTTCACATGCGGCAAACAAAAAGGGTCGAGGGGAAGAGCGTGTAACGAGCAGCTACGTGTCCGCGTAAATTGTTAACTATGACGGGGGCGGACAAGCTCCGAGAGACTGTTCACCGGCTCGATACTACTGGCGATTTTCAGTGTCCTGCGATCGGAAGATCCACGAGAGATCGCTCTCCTCAGGTATGTTTATCGTAGATATTTCACCGTGGCCAGCTTAGAGGAACGCGAATTGGACAGATATTCGGCAGCCGACGTTCGCGCGCTACTTTGTTGGCTGCTGAAATCGTTACGCGCCGCGCCGGTGGTCGTTTGGTTCTGCAGAGAATTGCCAGGTGGATATTAATTTGAGTTTCTGTGTGGAATCGCGGTGGTAGGCTGTTGGTGAAGAATTTTAGTGCAAATGGTTGCTAATGAGAGCGTCGATGCGGAGGTTTGGTATTGGTTCCGTTGATTGTGTGAGAGAAGGTAGTAAAGAACGTGTGCAGCGAGAATGTTCCGAAGATGCCAAGTGTAATACAGGTTCGGACAGATAGCGAATCAAATTATTATGGGTGCGTGGTTGTTGTAAAGTCGATTGATATGGTCGTTTTGGTGGAGGGTTCTGATTGAGTTATGGCTGCTGGGAGCGGTGCTGGCGAGCGACGGCCGCCATCGCGCGGTGGAATATATACATATTTCGACGATCCTGAGATTCTTGTGCAATGAGAAATAGTTTCTTTGTATGCGTCGTTTTATAGATGTTAACTCGGACATTTTCCTGAGAAAATTCAGTAGAAATTATCTTTTAACCCCAATTAGACACCTCAAAGTTGTACGAAACATATACATTCTTCATTTAATTTGTATTGGAAAATTTAGTGACACTTTGGAAGAAAATACTTGTACGAGTTCCTAAAAACATCTGGTACTTTTTTTAATGCGTACTTTAAAAGACTCTCCAAGCTGTTTAATCGAATTAAAAAATGTTGCAAGCTTTTAATTATTCTCGGCTATTCGATGAATGTCGTCTAATTTTTTGAACGACCTGTAGATGGTAAATGTTCTGTTTAGCATCGCCACTTTATCATCGTCTCGAATTACAGAATAATTTAAGAGGATCTCGGGGTGGGCTTTGAATTTGAGATACGAGATGAGACTCATTTTAGAATTGGAGACGTATAATTTGGTAGATTGCAATCGCGAAGCGATATCGCGAGGGAGGTATTCGGTGCTTGGTGTTTTAAGCGTGGAACATCGAGATATTGATTTCACCCCCGTTATGGCGGCCGTCGCTCGCTAACAACGGAGGAAGCTTCCCTCCTCTAATCCTCCTGTTTTTTACGCAAGCATAAATCAAGCACAAATTATACCATTCCGCTCCGAATATTCTGCTGGATAGGGTTAAAAATAATCCACTTTGAATCCGACTGTCTTCCCAAACCTTTATTAACCTGATCCCACCCTCTTTGCGTTTTTTAATCCTACCTTAAACACTGTCAACCATAAATCACTAAAAAGTAGCTCGGAACATTCTTCTCCTCGTGAAAATATTTTTACGGTGTGTTTCCACTCTGTAATTTCATTTATAAAATATTTGTACATTATCTGTAGGTTTCGTTCTGTAGTTATCATATTCGATGGTCCGTACATGGGTTTTTTAAATCCTTTTAATCTGTCCGCAGCATTAAATTACACTTACCCATTTTCGTCATGAATGCATAAAATCCGCAAGGTTATGATGAATCCCAAATTTCATCAAACTTGCGACCAATCCTTGCGTCGCATTCTCCATTCCGCAGCCATCGAGAAAGCATCTTCCCACCCCCACCCCTACTCAGGGATGGACAGTCGTTCATCTTGCCCAAACGTCACGGTTCCATGCGAGGTTTTCCAGAGACCAGCCCACCGGGCTCGTAATTTATTGGTGGAATCCAGCCTGACCCGACATTGTCTGCGTAATGTCCATGCTCTCGAAACAGTGCACCGTTGTAAATCACGAGCCGTTGAAGTGCAGCGTGCGTTCTCTTCGTTTACAGCTAGCAGAACCGCACATCGAGACGATCCTGAATCCTTGAGAAGAGGCTGGGCTCTCTCTCTCTCTCTCTCTCTCTCTCTCTCTCTCTCTCTCTCTTTCTGTCTTTCTCTCTTTCTTTCTTTCTCTCTTCTGCTGTCGGAGAAATTCTCTGGCTGCGACAATGGCTTCCCTTCGGCGTTCCCTTTGACGTTTCGCAGGCTCGGCTCGGCGTGAACGTCGAAAAGGGGTGCGGGAGTATCGAGCGACCAACCCTCCACCCCCGCGCACCCCTCGTTCCCGACAATTTACACGGACGCGTAGCTCCTCGTTACATGTACCTCACTCCCACGCTATCTGTTAGCGACGATTGATTTGTTTTCTGTAGTTACGGGGGGGGGGGCGAGACTGACAACGGTTTCCTTCCCTAGCCATTTTCGTCGGAAAATGGAGATGGGACTCTTTGGAAAATTATTTTGTTCGGGAATGTGTTACGGGAATGGATTCTGGAATTTTTGAACGACCTTGTGGATATTATCAAGCATCAGAACCCTGCCCAAGATTTGACTATTATTGTTTAACTCAAGATAATAAATAAAATGTCGGTATTAAATGGGATGATAAAACGTCAACAAAATATTTAGCACCCATACAAGTCCTTTAAAAATTACTGGATACGAACATAAAAAAAACTACCGAAGAATGATTGAGAGGTACATAATAATTACACGATTATCTAAATCGAGGCATTAAAACTCGTGTCAACAACGCAGTTAAATCGCTTAGAATTTATAGGTCGTTTCAAAATGCCGGGCAGTAGCTCGATCGAAGAACGGCGAGCTGTAGGAAACTTTTAAACGATTACACGTTTCATTGAGCCATAAAGTTATCTAAATCGGCGATCCTCTAATAATTTCGAGTAGCATACGGTCGCCATAAATCTGCTCTCCGGCCGCAGGTCGCCTAATCGCGGCGGATCGCGTGTATCGGGGCACTTTCGCATCTGTCTCGCGTTGCCGGGCGTCGGCTTTTCGGTAATTTTTATTCACGCGATAGGCGCTCGGTCACTGTTACGAACACCATAGTCACCGCACGATCGCACAAATCACAAGACACATACACAACTCGGAACAGAAGACTTGTTCCGGAGAGTCTCGTTGGTTCTCCGCGCAAGCAGAGAGTAGTAGCACGTCGTCGACGGCGATTAACCCGAAAGGACTGACAAGAGAAACTTTTCACGATCAGATATCCCGCCGGCGGAAAAGGGAAAGGCTTCCGTCATTGGCCAAAAAATATTCCCCGCAGTAAAACTGGCAGACCTGGCACGCCGGGGACAGGGAAAAAGGAAAGTCGTCTCCTCTACTCCAGGCCCGTGGAGATCAAAGGGCCTTTCTTCAACCCTGTCTTTTTAAAAACGTGAAATTTTTATGGCCGCACTTTCGCACCGCAGTCGACGGAGTCCCGTCACAGTAACTTTCTCGAGACCGTCCGCCGCCGTGGGGAACGATTCAAATTGTTTCTAAGGGTAGTTCGCACGCTTCCTGCCGGTGACAAGCCGCTACGGAATTTCTGCGCTCCTTCCCGTCGCTTTTTTCGAATATTTTTAGCCGCGCGAATAAACAATTCCCGAAGATAAAATCACGACTTTCGAGACTACAAACCCTCGAGGTGCGACCAGGCGAGAAGGGAAACAAACTATTTACCTGTTACACGACCGTTCATTTCTTACGTATTTGTTGGGTGGTTGAATTAAAAAAGCATTTGTTGTGGTAATTTTTATAGATTTTCATCATAAAAAAATCATTCATCTTCCATTAATGTCAAATTTTTATTCGAATCCGCCGAATTTCGACTCTACTCGAACAATATTTTTAGATCAATTTCCTCGCAATAAATAATCGCACGAGAGTGACAAAGGTTACAACTCTAGGGGAACGAGACAGGCAAACACCGAATCGCTGTCTATCTCGTCGAATTACAAGATATAAAATTTTCGCAGCACGCCGGCGATCCGCGCAGCGATTTTACAGCCTCGCGGAAAGCCGCGGCGAACAAAACAGCGTTAAGTAAATAACGAAGGGGCTTGTAAATTCCGTTTAAGCGCGGTAATATGTATCGACGATCGTTCGCGGGTATTATGGGCAAATTGGAATCCGTATTTAGGTGACTATTATAGACATTAAGCCGTCGCGTTAACGCAGCTGTTTGCGCCGCGAATGGGTAACCGTTTAAGAGGCAGCAGCAGCAGCGGTGTGTGCAGAAGCAGAAGCTCTCCGTTGCCATCATCGAGCTCATGCTCGTCGGTAGATGGGCCCTGAACGATCGAACAAATGGGGCCCCCGTTTCCGGTGCTCCATTCGAGACCCCCTAAACGCTTTACGATTTGCATTGCGCCGGCCACCGACAACCACCATAAACAGACACCGTAAAGAGCAACAAGATACGATCTCAATTAGTCCCCGAAAGCTCGGGGACCACAGCAAAACGGGCCCCGATAAGGACCCAACCGCCGTGTTCCACTTATACATATTACGGCGCGCAACGTCTGAATTATGAGCCTCGGGGACTTTCAGCAATTCCGCGAAAACCTTTCTCGTTGGCCTTCCTTGCGCGCGAAATTAACGATAGGCTTTTAGGGAATCGATCCTCGGGCTGCTGGAGAAAAACTATTAATGTCGTGCAAGGTCTCGGCGCCATTTTGGGCGACGTTCGTACCGTTGTTTTGTAGCTCAGCATTTTTTGAAGGCTTTGTAATTGATTGTTATACAAATACACTCTGGATCTTGATGCAAGATAAACATACTGCATCCGTTGCAAGACACAGGAAGCACTTAGAAATTTATTTCTTCAATGATTTAAAAAAATTGATTATTAGATTCCGCGTAACAGCTCTTGCTAGCACTAGTCCCGATGGTAGGTTCAACAGTTGGAGTCAATTGTAGACGTGCATAGCATCAATACCGCAAAGCACATCGTCATCGTGCAAACAGTGTCCGCATAAATTTGCATAGAACAAATACCTTTCTCGGGGTGCATCAAGCTAATAAACCGACACGGTAAAAACGGCCGTAGCCAAGGACCTAGTCCGCGATCGAATCCGTTTACAGCCAGCCATTAACTCCAGGATCGGGGACGGTGCTGCCGTGGGTTTTGCGGCAGATTTATCGTTACCATTCCCCCTCTCTCTTTCTCTCTTTGTCTCTTTGTTTCCCCGCGACCTCTTATCTCCGCCATTCGTGGTCCTCGTTATCGCTTTCACGGTCCTCGTTGCGAACGTGGTCTGTCCTCAGTGACCCCAGTTCCTTGCTTTCTTCTGGGATGCGAGAATACATATACCACTGGCGAGGTCGTACACACGATTCTGCGAATCCTGCGTGGCTAGAGGACTGGTAGCAAGGTCCTCTCGCTGATGCCCGAGTCCTCGAATTTGATCTGACGGAGGCCTTTGCCGCGATGCATTTCAATGTAGAACTCCAGCGAAAGTTCAAGCTTGTTCTCTGGTGACCCCGGAAGACGTCCCATGACGATTTCATGGGGTCGCCATCATTTGTGATTGTAGAGATCATAGTGGTGTGCTGGAGATGACGTTTTTATAGCTGATAGCTGGGAACAACCTTGAGATCTTTGTTAACTGTCTTTAATAATCGGGCTGTGGATTTTTATGCAAAATAAAAATTGCATTAATTGCAAAAAGCAGAAACCAAATCAACAATTTCTCGATTTTTAGGAGCGTAACCTAGAAATCACAAAAATGAGAGTCGACCATCGAGGACAATCCGAGTTAACAATCTTATCAAGATCTATCGAGAAACGATCAATTCCCATTTCCTTCCACGCATCTGATAATCCTAATTAACAAAATCGCAAGTTTCGAACCTGCGAGTACCACCGTGATTATTTCCTTACGAGTCGTGCAAGACCAGAAAAAATCTCGAAACCGTCATTCAACGAATAAAATGGGCCAATTATTTTCTCCGAAGCAACGTCAAAGTGCTTTCGTTCCCGATAATCGGCGAGTCGATTGCCCGAGCGATCCAATAATCACAACGAGAATCGTGTCTCGTTTGATAAGCGACACACTGTGTACAGTGCACGCAGTGTCTCGCGAATCCTGTAATCCGGCATTTGGCGTTCGGCCGACTACATTGTCGGCTCCCGGAACGAAATACGAGCTGGTCTCCGCGAGAGAGGCGCGGGTGCCTTTTATTTTATCCGTGGAAGCAGCCCCGGCGTTCGTTACTTTGCGTAATAAGCGGGGAGCGGCGGCGGGTCGCCGATTTCTTTAATAATCCGCGCAACAGCGCCGTTTACGGTAATTGAGCCACGCCCTGCGAGCACGCCGTCGCGAGAAACTCGCTCCGAAAACCAGAGCCCGGGGACGAGCCACGATCATCCATCGGAAGCCATCGAAAAGGTATACACACAATATACTTACACGAATAAACAGAATTTTCATCCGAATTTACTGATATTGCAGGCTTTTAACTTTTAACACCTCGGCTGCTCCGCAATCGTGACAATTAAATTAGAATTTATTTAACCCTCCAATGCACGGATTGGACGTGTGAAATGCATGAATTGAATTTTTACTGTTTTTAAGTTCCTTTAAATTATCCGGCAATTCTTCAATGAATTTTTCCTGTACTTGCAAAGGTTTAATAAATTACAGGGCAAGGCGCTAAACCATTTTCATGGCATTAAGGCGTCAAGACCACGGCACGAACGAATACTCGCAAGCCTTCCGCGGGAGCCATTTTCCAGACATCCCGAACGGTTCGCCAAGAGATACCTCTAGCAATATATAACAAGCAAAAATGTGGCAATAACAGTATCCTACACTGATCCTCGGTTCTCCAGACGATATCCCCTAGCCCCGAAAATCCCCCAAAAAAGAAGGTCGCGGCCCTCGGTGCGGTATAACTCATCGGATCAGTCGCGAGATTGCAGCTTCTCAGCGGAATCTCGTTTGCCACGGTGTGTGTCATAGTCGAGAGAAATACGTAAGATAGGCTTGGGTCCGAGGGCCGGTGGGCATTGTTCCGGTTGACGAATGAAACGGATCCTGCGCGTCTGTTGTCTCTCCTTTGTCCTTGTCCCGGTGTTTCCGTAGGGTCCTGTACGATTCCCTCACGGTTCCTTTGCAGTTCCCTTGCAGTTCCCGTGCGATTCCCTTGCGATTCCCTTGCGGCGAAACGGCATTGGCAATCTGCGAGACTGGTGTAAGCCACGCGGATGGAATATTAATTCGTCGGGTTAGGGTTACCAGTCTCGAAGAGAGGGAGGGAGAGAGGGAGCCAGTCTCAGCGAAACAAGCTGAGGCAAGAGGCAAAGGCGAAGGCAAGGTAGACGCGCATACACACACACACACACACACACACACACATCCTCGAAGCTCGCGTCCCGACGCCTAGCCATATATCCACGTCGCCGCGGAAATATATATGCTGCCGGCGTGCCAGCCTTCTATCCCGTTTTTCCTTCCCTTAGTTATTGGTTTCGTCGTCGGGGCCGGATGCCGGGGAAGCGAGCAGAGACCACGGTCCAGGATACCCGACCCAGGACCTAGCCTTCTTCTTTTTCTTCTTCTTCTCTCTCCTCTCACTCGCTTGTTCTTGTCGCACTCTTTTAGCTTCGCTAGAGGAGAGACTCGCCAGGGAGGAGGAAGCGACGGAATGGTGAAAGGCGCGAGGTCCCTCAGGGACTTTAACCGAAACGTATAAATGGATGAGAGAGAGAGCAGCCGAACGACAGCCTTCATGCCTCCTGCCTCCAACCGGCCCCGAATTATGCTCTACTCCCCGGACAGCAAGCTACGAACCCCGTCTCATTGATGGATCCGCGAGTTTACGCGCATTGGTCATCCCTAAGGTATCCTCCTGCGGAATCAGCGACACCGTGGAGGGGATACCTGGCTGCTAATGCGAATCGCTGATGGCCGGTCGACAGTCGGGTTATTGGAGCTTTTATTGCTGCTTTGAGTCGGTCCTTTTGGGAGCTGTGTGGATATTGTGAATCTTTCGACGCCTCCATTTTTGTTTAACCCTGGCCTAGCTAGACATTTAGAACTATTTTTACAAGATTTTCTACCCGATCCAAAATATCCAACCATCCAGGAGCAATTAAATCGAGCAAAGTATAATCTCGGCGAATGCGCGATTAAAAGACCTAAAGCTCCCACTCGATATGGCAAACGACACCGATAACAGGCGGACCGGGTCTCCCCGAAATCATAACTCCGTCCGCGCGACCATAAATATGAAAAGTACCTCGGAAAGTGTCCATAAAAGAGCCAATAACGATGCCAGCTTACGCGGAAACCGCAACGAAGTATAATTATGGCATAATTATATTTTCTATTTTACCGTCGCACACACAGAAACACGAGCCAGCTACGTTCGAACGCTGCATCTCCCGTCATTGCTTCTGGTTAGGCGCATGTTCTGCGGGAATTTTTGTGATTCACCCGAGCGAAGCTACCTGTACATAGACACCGTTATCCTCTTCTGCACGCGTGTCAGTACGAAGACGGGTAACTAAATTTCCCGCGGATCGGCTGCTGTAAACCATCTAGTTTATGTACCCGAGCTGATTGTCACCCTTAATCGGCCTGACCATTAAGCGGCATTTTCCCCGGAGGACTCGCGAAATTCGCCTCTGTAAATCCTCCCGATTACAGGATTCCCCGCGATAAGGGCTGGTGTCAACGCTTTCAACTGCGACTGCCAGGTTAGGGTACCGTTGACGAGATACAGATAATTGGGAATGGGAAATTACGCCGGCCGATACCGCGAGAGCCGCTCGCCGGCCTAGGATAATGAGCGCGTTTCAAGCATTCCGCGGAACCTGTTCGCGGAAAATTATAATTCGATACAATTACACGCGATTTTCAGTTTCCCCGTGACTCACTCGACTCGTTAGCACCCCACCGCCCCGCTTTAATCGATCCCCGTAATTATTATTCGGTGAATCGCGCGGCATTCTGCAGGCGTGGCCACGTTCCTCTCGAAATAAAACAGTAATCTAAAATCTAAAATAACAAATTATTTCAACCGATCGTTATCTTAGACATGACACGAAGAACGTAATTTACAACTTTCTATTTCAATGAATTAAATCGTTCGTTGTGGTGAAATTACCTGTGGAAGGAATTTTTTCGGATTCGTCTGTTTACAAGAATATTTATTAAAGTAGTATTTTCTAAAAATGTTTGTCATAATACATCTAGCCATTTTGTTATCTCCTACAAATTCCTAAAAATTCGTGCGAAAATGGCCTCGAAAACCATACGACCATTCCAGTACATCATAAATCATAAAATTACAATTTAGAAGTACAGAACCATAGAAATCAATTATTGTACATGGATAGTCAATGAGCGAATACGAGTGTTTTCTAACAGGGAGCTCGTATCGAATTTCCGCGAGCGAGAAGTTAGTCAAGCCAGCATCCCCCGCAGCTGACACACTTCTCTTCTGATTATGTTAAAACGTTTTTAAAATACTGCCGGAATGGGGCTGGTTGCACAAAGGAGAGGGAGCCGATACGTTGAGATACGTAGCAGACGCGGGGAAATTCCGTTTTCTCGGTTTCCTCCGGGAAACGATTCGAACGCCGAAGAAAAGGGTACTTTCGAGCGGCCATCACCGCGAGAAAGCGAGGTTTTCCTTTTTCCGCTCGGGGCGTGCGTCTCGAGAGATCGACCGGCGCGGCGCGTCTCGAGATGCACTCGAAAGATTCTTCCCCAGCTCGTTCGACCGCTCAAAAAAGAAAGTAGGGAACGCGAACCGCACGAAAACAGCAGTAAAATTGCCCGTGTGCAACTCGAGCCGGGTCGTTCGCGAAATTTATCGCTGTCGTGCACCGTGTACGCTGCATAATTGCCCGTGTTCGAACAATTTGAAATAAACGACGATTACGCTAAAAACCCTTCGCGTCATTCCAACGAATAACGCATCGATCTTAGGAATCTCGAATGGAAATCTTTCTCGCCGTTTGCCCGACGACGATGCTATTAATTACTGACAGAGGCCATTTGCAAAATTCTATAAATATTTCCGTCCCACTAATTTTTAATCAATACTGAATCGTCCATCTGGAAGTTTCGTTTCGGGATCATTGCATAGCACTGTAATTCAAATCGTGCATTTAAATAATATTTTCATTCTTCTAAACTGGCACTAAATCACTAGAGATCACTCTCATCGCTTTCTATATTTACTGCTAATAAAAATACTGAATTTACGCTTAACTATTCGCAGATGGAAAATTTCAGATAAGTCAGATACTTTATTAGCACGTACGGGAAAATACTTTTCGCAAAAATAATTAGAAGATCAGCGTTAGGAGGAATCCAAGCGATGAAACCGTCAAATGAGCACCAATATTAAATTTTCCGCGGAAATTATCGTTGTATTTATATCTTTATCGTCCGCAATGTAACAAGATGAAGCAACAAGAAGCAAGCGGATCTAAAAGTAAACGGTTAGGCGCAACATGGTTGCGGAGATGGGCTGTAACTTCATTGTGCTATACATATTAATTAAGCCCGTTGAATCCCTATCAATTTGAAGCTTTACCGTATCAGTTTACAGCAGCCCGCGATACTTTCGAATCAGAATTCACGCGGCCGTAAAACTAGCTGCAGAAATGCACCGGTGCATCCCTTCCCAGACCGACGAAAACCGAAATCGAGTGCACTAAACTCGATAAAGGATCACCATTCCGTGGGTACCATCACGCATACCTTCTAAACAGCGGTCAAAACGATCATACGCGGTAAAATCCAGATTACCTGGACTAACGAACGAATTTCGCTCGCATAAACCTAGAAATTAAAGGCCGGAAAATTCGCGTTCCCGATAATTCGATTTTTCCAGCGGCGAATCAAATACTAGACGTTATGCTAATAAATGTATATTAAGCAAATAAAGATACGAATAATCAATGCTAGTAAAACTCTCATATGTTGTATGTACGTGTATGTCTGTGCTCAAAGAAGAGGATATAAAATAGTGGAAAATGGACTTCGAAACATTTAAGATTTTCACGTGAGGAGTAATATAGCAACTTGGGCAGGTGTCTAGGTGAAGAATGAAGATATTCTGGGTTCGATAGTTGCGTGGGCGGCAGTTCTATCGAAGACAACGACGGATCGAAGTCGAGCAGAGTCCCTAAAGGCTTGTGGGGGTCAAGCGGCGAACAATACAAGTTAGGATCGTCGAATGGACACAGGGATTGTAAGGCAAATGGGTGACTGGCGCATCGGAAGAGGACCTGGGGAACCATGGCGCATAAACCGATACGGTTATTTCGGAATATCTGCAGCCATACGCGACCACTCGATGCTTCCATTTCAATGTTCCGCCCCTCCAAGCGTAAAAGTGGCGAAAATGCGTCTGGGATGGGGTGAGTTTCTGCGACGAAGCTGCTGCGAAAGAGAGAGAGAGAGAGAGAGAGAAAGAGGGAGAGAGAGGGGAGAGAGAGAGAGAGAGAGAGACCAGAGCCCCGCCAGTGTAATACCCCAGTGGCTGGGAAAACGAGCTATCGAGACGTAAACTTCTATACTCCCGGAATTAGCCCCGCAGAGTCCGGGGAGGAATCGCGAACGATTCGAAATTTCGCTCCATTCGAGTGCTAGGAAATGCTTGCGGACTCACAGAGACACCCTCTTACGCTTTTTTAAACGAATGCCCATAAAACTGTCCCCGTATCCGTTCCTGGTCTACCGTGGCCGCAGAATTTATTGCATTTGTTTTAATTGGCAAGTCGCTAATACGGATTTTCCTGACAGAATTTCTGCGTAGACAGAATTGTTCGGAAGTTTAGAGAATTTATGACCTTGTTGTACATGTTTGAGAATTTTTATGAATTTATTTAGGCTCGAAGACGACTGATCATTTCTAGCAGACATCAAGGAGTTTCATCATTGTTACTTCTTCATTCTTTTCATTTTATTGTACGGCTCTGGGTGAAATAATGAATAAATATAAAAATAAACATCTGAATATCTATCCTTTCAGTCTTGTCCAATAATTTTCTTAGATATCAGTCACTAAAACGCACCCTCGCAATTTCAATAAATTCTGAAGCTTCTCTTGAACACATGAAATAATGGATTTTTCAAAGGAGATGAATTATTTTATAGAAATGATTTTTTTCAACCCTAAGGGGTGGTTAATTTCTACAGTATCACTGAGCGTCAGCTCTTTCAACATAAATTATCTTGTAAAACACGTAAAAATTGCAACAATGAGAAAATGTCTGACGAGTTTAACAAAGTTCATAATATTCTAGATCAAAATAGTGATCGTGAATAATCATGATGATCCGAGGGATGCATGACGGGAGTAGGGGTGATGAAACACAAGTCGCCGGTAATTTACTATACGCTTTTATTTCGTTTGTATATCATAGATATAGCTTATGAGTATAATTCTACATCAAGTTTCGAAAATGGATACATTTACATTCATTGTCAATGGATTACCTTTTCGCCAGTGTACGGTCGGTAAACGTCGTATCGTCGTCGTCTTCGTCGCATCGCCACCCTCTTGTGTCGTTCATCATTATTAATTATTATTATTATTATTAATTTTCTCATCTTCTTTATCGCATACCGGCATACGTTTTTTTCTTTCTCGTCGTACGGTTGTATAATACTAAATCTTGAAATAGTCGGTTAGACATGAGAGACTCCATTATTCCGTTACTTTTATTATTTTTTTTTTATTACTTAACGTGGTAGGTAGGTATTGAAGGACAGCTACGCTCTCTTATCAGTTATAGTTATTACATTAATTAGGTATCATCCAGCGGCACTCGGCGAGCCGCGGGCGTCCGCGATTTCTCTATCGCGATCTACCGATCGTCGTCATCGATCGAACACTTCGATCGATCCTCTCTCTCTCTCTATCGTTCGATCGATCGACAACCGGCCGCGGCTCCCCGCTTCACTGAGCAAACGTTAACGTTTACGTAGTGTTAATTATTTACATCGAAGAAAAAACTCTTGAAGTAGTACACGGCTTTTCCATTCATTTTAATTGTAGGTACAGCAAAAGACGATAATTAAGACCTAGATCCACGGGCTTCATTCGATATTTCCGGTTTTCTTTATTCGTCCGCCTTTTTTTCTTCGTTTATTCATCTATTTACCTCCCCGCCTCAATTACGTCCATCTTAACTGTGTTATGTATCTCTATATGCATGTATCTTATGTATGCTTACCATGTGTTTTATTTTTTTTTTTTATTCATTTTAAGTTATTTACTCTTGTTTATTTACGTATTTCGCGGCGTTCGTTCGCGTTTGCCAACCGACGAATGTTTTGTGTGCGTGTGTAAGAGTTGTGGTTCGTTCGTTCACGAGCTCGACTCGAAACAAAAGGGAACGAAACGAGTGGACGCAAGAAACAAGAGGGACAACCGAGACCATGTTGGAAAACAAGGAAGAGAAACAAAACAAACAGAGACAACCAAGCGCCGCGAGAGCACGGAAACGAAGATTCTCGGCCTCGATGCGTTGACGATGACCTCGAGAAACAGAGGAACAACACATCTTCCGCTTTTTCTCGTTCGCTGGCCGGTGGACAACAACAAAAATCGATCACAGTGCGTCGAAGCGTCCGAGCCACTCGAAAACGGATACACTCCTTTCCGATCGAGGCGAACAAAACGATTAATAAACGACATGTGCACAAACCCGGCTCTACGTGTGGCTTTTCACTCACTTTTTCGCCTTCTCTCCTCTCTCTCTCTCTCTCTCTCTCTCTCTCTCTCTCTCTCTCTCTCTCTCTCTCTCTCTCTCTCTCTCTCTCAATTATCATTACTCGACTTACAATCTAGCAGACTACGGATTCCTGCGCGAAAGAAACATTTTCTAATTTAGTCATACAACACAGGAGTCGAATAGGAATTTCTTCAATAATTTTAGGAATACTATACAATCTTTATACTTTATTTAAGATTTAACCCTTAAGTTGGTAAAATCACATAATGGGTTTATCCCAAAAAATCAAATTATGGGTTAAAAAGGTGTTTTTTAATGAATAATTTTTTAATGGAAATGCACAGAATCCGCAATCCCTAATAATAAAAACCGCGATTCTCGCTCGGTCGTCGAAACGATAAACAATGGCTTCTCGCGTTAGGCGACCGCGGAATATAACGGAGGTTCGCAAAGAGCTTCGAGGGTTGCGGTCCTTTCACTGGGCTCGGGGGTGAAAACCACCCCCGCACGAAGAGCGCAGAACCCTCGAGGCGTCATCGACCCGCTAAGAAACTAACCGGCAGGATAAAAAGAGTCGCATAGTACATTCGCGAAAGTGGGACAGCTGCCAATGAAAGAAACAACACTTGAGAGTGTAGACGACCAACAGCTTCGCCGAACTTCGGGAACGATTCACAGCGAGTCAGAAACCGAGTCACAAAATCCACGAGACAAATCTATTTTCAAACACTCCTGAATTTTTATTTAAAAATCCAAAGTTCTTGGAATTAAGATGCTCTTGTGGACACTGACTGAACAAATTTTCTGATTCGAGCACTGTTATTCTAAAATTGGGCTAAATAAATTCTGATATTCTTTAATAAAAATAATATGTCCTTAAATTCATCTCGAAAGAAGCTTGTACTGTTTTGTACTTCACTTACCGATCTCTATCAGAAAATCATTTTGACCGACAAACGTTTGATTTCTGGTAAAAACTGCTAAAAGTGACAATCCTAGGTGGGTGTAGTTTGAACAGGTATGTCTTGGTAAAATTTGGCCTTTCTCGATTTCTGACCGCTGTTAGGCGATCCCGTCCCCAAGTGCACGCGGACCGATCCTAAGGTTCTCTAGCACGCAGAATAGAAAGAACGCAGCATAGAAATAATATATTACAAGCAGACGCACCGATTCTCAGTGTAGCCGTTCTCTTCCTCGCGCTTCGAACAACGAGCGGCGATCGAATCCGCGTACTATGGTCTCGGTTTTATGGCACGATGGACACGGAGGGTCTGCTGGTCGATCGTTGACGAGTAGAAAAATGGTTGGACCATGGTACGAGGGTGAATCGCCATTCCCCGTGCTCGTAACGTTTAAATATCTGTACATCTGCACCGCTGGATCGAAGAAAGAATTTTCCTGTTCTAACGAATCTCTGTGTTCCACCCTACGATCTCTTATCATGGACATTTCGAGCGTCGAAGGGTGGAGTAAAAATTTTACAAAATTTTATATACGTCTGTTCATCGTCTGGTAATATTACTATGATATTAGAAAATGAAAGTTGAAAAATTGAATGCTTTCTTCGACCGAACGCAAGCGCAAGCAACACCGCAACCACCTTTTTTCTCACTCTCTCTCTCTCTCTCTTTCTCTCTCTCTCTCTCCTCGCATTTAACAAAAAACAAATATACGAAAAAATATGAAAAATAAACAGTTCATAAATAAACAATCAGATTTACAAGGTAAAAAAAGAAAATATAACAAATTCCTTCGTTTTTTTCGCAGACTCCGTGAGACGGATTCGGTGATCTCTAACACGCCTATTTAAATATTACGCTTTTTTTTTGTCTACGTTTCTCTTGATCGGACACGCGATTGTATTTCAAGAATAGAATTCACTTTGATCTCCGATCGAAGTAGTGTTTCGTGTGTAGTACGGCGCGATTCATGCTTCATTCACTCGTTCGAATTTCTTCTCAATCGCACGATTTCGAAACAGTTTCTCGACCTTTCTCTCGTCTTCTCTCTCACACTTTCTCTCATTCTTGCGATCAGTCTGGCACTCGACAAAGAAAGAACGTCGTGACATCGTTTCGACCGACGCTTGAGCCACACTCTACAGTGTTTTTTTTCTATTTTCCGATTTTCTCCGCGGACAATTTTCCTTAATTCGGATAAGAGAAGTCTCGTCGAGGGATTCTTTCTCCCCGGATTCGTTTCTAGTCACTGTCGGCGACACGAGGAGAGTGTACATAAACGCTCGTGGTTCCATAATTAACGCGAGTTTGGCAAGTCGGGCAAAAAGTTGTACTACATTAGAACGCAATTATCGTCGACGTTTTTGTCTCGTCGTGTTCGCTCGCGTGTGTGTTTTGCCTTTTCAGGATTTCTCATATTTAATATATATATATATGTATATACATATATAACTTACATGTATATATGCATACGTGTAGACCTAGTCGATATTATTAAATTCAATATAATACATCTATAATATAATGGTAAGAATAGAGCGAGTAAATCGTTTGGATGGACAGGAAGGGACAAGGAGTGTGTGAGTGTGTGTGTGTATCTCGATGAAAGGATTTTCCACGGTTTTCAGGATGTGTGAGGGTGAAAGGGGGTGAGAACCGGTGACATGGGGTGAGTGTGGAGTACGAGGAAGCGTTTATGAACGATACATGATATGAATTACGCCGCGGTTATTTGGAATAATATTCTATAACAATGTAGATGCCATTGGTAGCTTAAAAGGTAAGCCGAGAGAAAGCTTCGTATGTGGACGGCGCCCGCAAAGTTTCCTTTTACTCTAATTATCATCCGTCGATCCTCTCCGACAAGCCCGCACGATTTGGGAGACAGTCGAGTCCTTCTTCAACAACTATCAACAATTCCAACTAACAAATTATATCGAGAAAATACATACTCGGAAGACGAGAAACTTAATAGGGAATGATCGAGAGGGTTCCACGTTTTTTCAACTAAAATTCAACGAGAACTCGGTTCGCAGAGAAATCAGGGATGTAAAAATGGAAAACTGGAGAAAAATGACAGGGCCCCAGCTCCCAAATCGTTGACGGGCAACCGGCAACCGGCATTTTTCCCGAGGAAAATGTCTCGCGTGAACGCGCGCCACGCTCGGCCACTTCCGACCCTCTCCTTCCGCTTCTTTTTTTTTTCATCTTCTTACGCTCCTTTCTCATCGTTCGATTCGATTCGACTCGAAACGCAGTTCACTAACCGTTAAAGACCTTAATGCATACGTACGTATATAACACGGCCGCTACGAGTCTCGCCTCTCGCGAGCAACTGTACAAACCACCCTCTAAGCCTTAATCGTCGATAATTAATCGGTAGTGTTCGTTACGTATATCCCTAATTTGTCGGACGCATCGGCGCCGCCCCTTTTACGGCCTCTGTCCGCCAATGACAATTCGCCAATTAATCACTGTCTTTTTACACCTTCGGGAACCCCTGTACAATTTTATAAACCAGATTTGAAAAAAAAGTTATGCGTATGCGTAAAATCCGATGTCTAGTTACGAGGGGTTAAAACAGTATAAAATGTTGAACACAAAAACATCCTCAACGACACTGCATAAAAATGCTAATAGATTAGAACATTTTTCTAAAGCAATCAAATGGTCAAGAATTAGAAACAATATTTAAACCTACTAGATCTGTTTCTCGTTTTACATTTGAATAATCGCGTCTCGTTCATCAACCCTAGTCGATTTCCAGCGATTTCTCCCTTCGGAGGGGTGATTCCAATTTTTCCTTTTTTTCCAATAGAACATTTTTTTCGTCGCATCGAGGGGAAGAAATTTTGGAAGAGGAAATTATCGTCGAGCTGGGACCACGGAACACGTCGCGTTTATCAACCCCTGGAAATTCGATAACTGAGATTACCCGGAGCGGAACCGATATACGACCTTCCTCGCGATTTTCTTTTCTTTCCTTTCGTTCTCCTCCGTTTCCCTCCGCTTCTTCTCCCTCGTTTCATGTCCGATTATATACCGCGGATCTCTACCTCTCTCTCTCTGGCCAGCTCCGCCGAAGAAGATATAGTTGTGCGTCACCGGAAGTCGCAATGATACTGATCCCAAACGAAGAAAGAAACCGCGCACGCGAGCGTGACATGTTCACGCGAGGCGAAGCGAATATTACACGATGCTTTCGAAGAAATGAGAAAGGCGTCGGACTGTGTTTCGCACGCGAACCGTTCTAACCCCCTTGGACGCATACAGATGATTATGCTCATCGAGGATTTTTATGCAGACTCGTTACGAACGTTGCCAATCGTTTTTGCGCGAATTGATTCTTGGCCGTCGTGCAAATATTGCAAATCGATTTTAATATAATTTTTGTGAAAGATTGGAAATGGTAAATTTGTGTCTTTTAACTCCAACAAGAGAGATAGCATCAACCTCTTATATTTTTGTTTTAGACAGTAAACGGAATGAAGTCCAGAAAAGTTTGGAGACTTCTCAAACAAAACATATAAACGAATTTGTAAGAATGTGATAGTGTGTAATGGTAAAATAAGTAACAGTTCTAGAATATCATTTATAATAAACGTACAGAGATTTTTATTAAAAGGATTCATAAAGTTCTATGGGGTCTCAGTGATTCCATATTTCAATAAAATAACAGCAGATAAAACTACAAACGTTTTGCAAACTGACAGAAACGAAAATAAGCCTATTACAACTCAATAAAAGTCGAGTAACTACCAATATATTAGAACGCAAGAAATAAGAATATAACAGTTTTCCTTTCCGATGATAAAAAACAGGTCGCAATAAATTCTTCTAAAATCAATATATGTATATACAAGCAAATGATCAAACACAATTTTCATGATCTCCCAAAACTTGAATGACTGCCAAAATTTAATTAACACCAATGAGCAACATTTGCACCCTCCTCGCATAAGAATTTTATTCAACCGGAAGTGCAGTTGTGAAACAGGGCACCGGGACAAGTTAAAAAAAACTATGAAAACAAAACTGAAATAACGGATACCGGGATAACGAAACGAACTTGGAGCTCATAGAAGTTAACAAAAAATCAACAATTGCGTGTTTTCGGGACGATCAGCGTCAGTGAAATTGGGACTGGATAACTATAGTCTCCCACGAAACTTTTTTCGAAAACCACGCCCTTTTCGCTCGGGAGTGGCTCTCGAAAATAGAACTCGCTGTCGGAAATCGTTGATTCCAACGGGTTCTACCATCTACAGCGATTCCCGAGTGAACAGGCAGCTTTACGCACACGTGTGCAGCATGTTCTACGCTATTTTCAACCGGTCTTATTCCCTCGGATCGATCTACTTTGCCATTACGTCGTGGAAACATCGTTTATGATTACGCGGGGGTGGTTGGGGGTGGTTCGAGGGAAATATCAACGTGCACCTCGTCTGTAGACACGCATGCTCGGAGCTTAATCGTTACGTTACGTACACGGGAATATTATCGCTAACAGTACTGTTACTTTAGGTAATTAGCGGTACAGTATTTAATACGAATCCTATATCCACTTTGACTACGATCCCCGCGCCGACAGTGTTTTTTCTTCTTATGCCCCGTAGAATTTTTTCCCCTTTAAAAACGACCCTATGCCTTGATTACGGACGTGTCTATTAAACTTCGTGGTTTCGTTTTGTCGTTTTCCCCCTATCGTCTAGAGTCTAGAGCACACGGTTGCGTAAAATCGAGCTAAAAACATCCCCTATGTTTCGTCGCAAGGTAACAAAGTCTTATCTATGCGTTTATTAATTTTTTCTCACCGATTTCGACACTTCGTTTCATTTTTTTTTTTTTAGCGATCGTCTGTAAGATACCTTACGTACGTCATACGTATCCTAAATTCTTAGCAGGCTACTATCAAAATCGTTTTTTTTTGTTTCTTTGTCCTTAGAGCGCGCGCGCGCGCGGTACAACAGATTCCCCGTTTTGTTCGTATAATATACTCTATGTTCATATATATATAATATATATATATACTTTTTTTCTCATTCTCATATAATAATATAGTCGTTACTTTTAATATATATATATAATATGTATATCGTGCGGTATTGTGTACACTATGATTTTACAATCTGGTAAATATATAGTCACTGGACGATTCGTACAACGGATTCCCCGCCTTCGTGGAAAACTAAACAACTCTCCGATTATTCTCTCTCTCTTTCTCTCTCTCTTGGTTCGAGTTACGTATATGTTTCTGCAAATGTTTCGACGATTCGTCACCGCACCCCTCCACCCCCGCACTCCCCTCGACGCGCGCGCGCGATGCAAAAAGGAATTCCTGGCCGATCCTTGTCGATAAAACTTAACGATTGGTAAGAGAAAAAAATAATAATAATAATAAAAGAACGGTGGAAAACACATGGGAACACGCACGGTAACGAGCAGCGGGATCGCTCGAGACAGGAACATTAAATCACCGAGGGCGTAAAAAGCTTTCGAGAAACCGATCGATTCTTCTCGCGTGATACTCGACCATCGAACGTGCACCGGCCGATCGATCGATGAGGAGGATCGCCGGGGATCCTCGGGAGAAACGGCTCGGAATGCCTTGTACGAATCGCATCGACGGACAGCAGACCCCAAAAATAATCAGGCTTCGATTTTCTTCTAATCCCGAGTATGCGTTTCTCTTTTTTTTTTCTTCTTTCTTTCTCTCGGTCTCTCGTCTCGTTTCTCGCGCGGCTCGCTTCGTCTACCTTTTATCCGCGTCTACGTCGAGTTCTACCGTACAGTATTAGTAACAACGGCCTCTATATCTATGGAAAAAAGGTCTACCCTGACACCAAATTACGTATTTAATGTACTAAGAGTGAGATACTCGTCCGGTGATGTGTCGTCGTCCGTGTAAGAGAGCCTGAGTGCTTTCCCTCCTTCTTCTCGCTCTCTCCTCCTTGCTCTCCTTCTTTCTACGGCACTATACAGACCCTTGGTTTCTTCCCTTTTCTCGGATTCGTCCTCTACCATTGTCCAGCTGGCACGCGCGAAACAATGGAACGAGATATTAACGTCGAAAGAACGGCAAAAGGTGAACATTCGACAGGGATAGCATTAACTTTCCGTTGGAACCATCGAGAGTGGACTAACTGGCAACAATTTCAACTTGCTAGCACCTTTGTAGTATTTTATCAGAAAAAATATTTATTGCTCAGTGTCACTCAAAAGTATGTTACTTTATAAAAATAAGAAAAGAAAACTGCTGGTTTAAATTTATAACTTTCATAAAAGATTTAACAAAATTAATAGAATGTTACAGATAGACTGCACACTGTCTTACAACATTACCTAAAATTGTTTTATGCCTTAAATTTGCGAATTTGATTTCTTTAAAATTTAATCCCTAAGAACAGAAGTTGCCAGCCTGTCGATGGTTTCGACGTTTCAACGATTTAGATTCGACTCCCAGTCGCATAACCAAACATAAAAATTAATAGAGGGAACAACGAACCACCGCGAACCGAACAACATTCGATTGGAAATAAAAAGAAGAAAACAAAACTGCGGTCGAAACGATTTTCTCTGTAGAACCTCAAAAATCCGTGACGATCCTGGATCGGAGGAGACGGTCTTCCAGACAACGTCTCGATAAATTATCTTAGATAATATGGAAAACGTAGTGCTTCTCTTATACAAGTTGTCTTGTATATCAACGAAAGCCTTTCAGCGATACCTGGCGCGATATCCTTTGTGAGATCGAACTGAAGCGATAAATGAGTGCAGCCTTCCCGAACCGACTGTGCCGTCTGTCAAAATCGACAATTTCTTAGCTCTTCAGATCGAGCAGGTGTCACTGGTCTTTTTGTTTTTGTTTTCGTTTCTTAAAATGGTTTCGACACGATTCGAGAGTACGATTAATTTTTCGGAAAATTAGTGGAAAACGGTATTCCCTCGCTAGTTGCTCGTGGTATGGGACTGCCAGTGAGCTTGTAACGAGGCGAACGTAAATTCCAACTTGATGCAACAACTAGCAGTCGATTCATTTAAAGATTAACAGCGATTGAGATATATCGTAACAATTTCGTGAAACAAAACGGGTCGACAAATATTTCAAACTTAAAGGACACTTATAACTCGATAACACAAACAATTTGTTACTTAAATTAATTAATTACATTGGCACACTCAACAACTGTTCAACTAAATACATTTTCGTATCGCTCTAGCGAATATTAGAACAAAATTTCGTTCGTTTCTCCAGTGATATTCACGAGATATCAATGAATGGACATCTAGCGAGGGAATACTGTGCTGCCCCGGTCTCGACCAACGCCCGAAAATCGACGGCGAAAGCCCCCTAAACCCTGCGAATTTCGTGACGCCTCATAAAAAAATAAATTTCTCTATTTGAACCGCTGATCTACTGGGGTCTGACCAAAGATGGACACGAATCTCATTCGAACGCGAGACTACGAACAATCTAAATATAAAAAAAAAAGAAAGACAACCGACGATTAAAAATCTAACAAAAAAAAGTTCTTCCATATTCAAGCACGGTTCCAATGAAAATTCTGCCCATCTCCGGAGGGTCCCACGCTACGGTAAAGATCGAGACCAAAGCTGCGAACGGGGGCGCGTCGATCTCGCGGATCCTCGGGCGTCGGCTCGATCCGGATCGAGGGAAACCAGAGAAACCAACAAGAGTAACTAGAAACTCCGATGAAGGTATCGGGCGTCGGAACGCGCAAAAAGGATCGCGTTTTTCTCTCGCGGCTCCATGCGTCAGAACGCCGCGCCGCGCCGCGCCGCTCCGCGGATATTCCCTGGGAGCGTTTGTTAATTCGCCTAATTGCAGCGCGGAGTCACGGAGAGGCAACCGCCGCGCGCCGCCGCGCCGAGCCGAGCGTAAACCACGGCTAATTAACTCTGTAAAAGGAGAGCTCGGCGAACGGCATCGATTTGTACCACGAAATTCCTCCCGGCCGAAGGAACTCGGCTGGCGCGATCGTTGCGCACGATTCCTGCGATCCTGATCGTCCAAGCGAGGCATGCGCTCGGTTCCGAGGTATCCTGACGCTCGCATGATCGCTCGTTGTTGGACAAACCTGGCCTCGGTCTCACCTGTCCCGAGGAACACACCTGCGAAGCGTTAGAACGGATCAAGAGGTTTGGCGAGGTTTGAGGAGTGGTTGCTGGACATGGGGGGGGGGGGGTGGTTCGAGGATGTTGGTTTTGGGTGCAATTAGACGAATTTCGATCGGTTTGATCGACCGGCTCCCTCGACTGAACGCGCGTCCTCTTTTTCACTGGTGATCGGCCCGAGAGCGGCGACAGGGCCCTCGGCTCGTCTAAAACTAATTTCTAGGTCGCGATTATGGTCGCGATCTCCTCCTCGTTCGTCCTCGCGTGTCCTTGTTGGCAGTGATCGTCCGCGGCGACCGAACACACACGCTCGTCCCGTTTCTCGTTCCCGCGGCGATCGATTAACACTATACATTTTTATACGTTTCTAGGAATCAGTCGCAGGCTAGGTCCTCCTTTGGCCCAGCCAAAATAAGTACGTACGTAGTTCTCGAGGGTTGCGTTTACTCCGCATCTATACGCTTCGCGCGTTCCTCCCGCGATCTGTCTCTCTAACCGTCTATGATTTCGTGTGTATTATGTCCTCTCCTATATGTACCACGTTCAACGGAGAGTGTGTGCTTGCCTGTGTGTATCTTTAGGCGTATATACGTGTATGCGTGTATATGTGTGTATGTGTGTACGTATGTATGCGTGTGTGCGGATTTGAGTGTTGCAGGTGTTCGTCGCGAATCCATTCGTTCCTTTCTTCCGTCGAAAAAAAGCAAAAGAGACACCAGACGACCGATATCGGAACATCGTCGCGCGCCCACTCTTTCTTCGGCTTCGCCCCCGTGCTCGCTCCCGTTCTCCGATTCACCGAAAAGCACAGAGTCCTCTTTCTATGTCCTCGAACACATTGTCTCTCTCTCTCTCTCTCTCTCTCTCTCTGTCTGTCTGCCCTCGTACCTCCCCGGTATAAAAACGAAAAGGAGAACAGAGAAGATCGCACACGGGCAAGGCCTCCCACGCGAACACTCATTCCGAGTCCTTCGAAAGAGTCAAAACACAGTCCCTCTTTCTTTCGTTCGTTCTGTCTGTCTGTCTATCTCTCCTCGCTACGTCTTCTCTCTTCGGTGGATGTCTGCGCGCCGAAACCGCTGCGTCCAGTCTCCTGTTTCTTCTTTAAAAGAAAGACAACCGACCCAACAAAGTCTCCTATGTGGGCACCTTACTGACCGCCTTGAGCAGGTCGCTCTGCGTCTTGTCCAAACCGCTGACATGATGCGGTTGCTGATGTTGAAGCGCCGCGTTCTGCTGCTCCTGCTGCATCTTCGCCTGCTTCTCCGCCTGCTGTTTCTTCATCATGTCCTGTTCCTCCCTCTCCCGCCTCGCCTGCTCGTTGATCTCCTTCACCGCCCTGAGCTCCTTCTTCAGCTTCATCCGCCGGTTCTGGAACCAGATCTTGATCTGCCGCTCGGTCAGGCACAGGGCGTGCGCGATCTCTATTCGCCGCCGTCGCGTCAGGTAGTGGTTGAAGTGGAACTCCTTCTCCAGCTCCAGGGTCTGGAACCGTGTGTACGTCTGACGGCCCCGACGCCTCGGACAACCGTTCGGCCCTGGAAACGTCAGAAACGCAGATTTTCCTAGGTTAGTTTTTTCATGCTGGACCGGGTTCCATTGTTCAACCCTTTGCACTACCACAGTCAATTCAGAGCCGACTCGATCAAACAACTTTCTTTAATTTTCGCGAACAGTCTTTATTATCTAGGATTTTCTGGTTACTATCATATTCTCGTAACAAATTCCAATTTCTATATATTTACAGACGAAGCACAGTCGATGATGAGAACTTTGTGGGAGAACTTGACTGTTTACTTACCGAGTAAGCGTGCAAGGAGTGCAAAGGGTTGCCTGACCGGATGCTAATTAGCGCGAGAAGCGAATTGGCTGGCGATGCTGTACCATGTTGGAGACGAGATCATTCATATAGATTGCGGATTTTACGCATTTATGACAAGAATCAATCGGATTCAAAGAATTTCAGAACATCGATGCGTTATTATCAGTTTATGCGCATTGTTAGAAAAGATATTTCTCTTCAAACGATGCAGATAATTTCGCATAAAGATCCACAGTCTAGATATAAAGGTTTCGTAATGGGTCTGATTAGAGGTAGGTTCTCTAAAGCGATAGAGTATTGATGCTCTATTATGCTTGACAAGAATATTCAATCTTGCTAGAGAGGCCAACTTCGAGAGGTCCAAGCTGATGAAGCTGCCTCACCGTGGAGCCGTAACGATTAAATATTTAGGCCTCGATTATTCGTGCTAGTCATCTGTTAGAGCTGCACGATCGAATACGTGGTTCTGTTCAGACCAACTACTTAGATACTACTTAATCTAATAATTTATGTTGGTTAAAATAGCGTGAACTGTTCACAAGCAATTACTTAATCTTTGCTAAAAATGGTTTTATTCGGTCTACCAGGTTACGTTACTTAAAATAGTGTAAACTATGCAAAGGAATTTAGATCGTAGTTAAAAATTGCTTTACCAATTTATGCTGCATAAAATAGTGTAAACGCTTCTTCAACGACACAGCAGAATTTTAATTTCACTCAATGTATTCTGGTTCTTATCTATTCAAAACAGCTTACGTATGTGAGAGAAGCGTCAGGATATTTGCAGTAATGTAAGTGTGTTTCTCAGCATTTTTTCAATTATGTGGTGGAGCTGAGGATTGCGAAAAGTATGGTGATAAACGTTCATTCGTGATTTTTATGAATAAAATCTTGTGAAGCGAATAATGCTATTCATCTACTACTTTATCATTCGTCTTCGTCAGTGGTCGGCAAACTGCGGCTCTTTGGCTACTTGAGTGCGACTCATCCACGAATGACGTGTTTAAAATGAATTTATTTTATTTTAATTCAATAGTATTTTAATACAATTTTTAATCAGTCAGTGAAAAAAGTATGATATCTAGTTTTATCCAGTATACCTAGTTTTAACCGACTTCTAAAAACATGATTCTTGTAAAGAAATTTGACCTCTCAAAAGAAATCTAAATCGTTGTACTGCTGATATTTGGCTGTTTTGACTAATCGGTTTGGCGACCAGTGGTGACGTCAACGAATTGGTAACGCAGTTTGAATTTTTCGAAAAGTGGTCGATTATCCGGCAATTTAATTTCACGGGACCGGGCAGCCGTCACGAAGCCGTTGAATAATTCCTGGCTCAGGGGTGGATTGCCAGCTGGGTAAAAAACGCCGAAAAGCCTTTGGAAATTTGTGAAATAATTTATGGTCTTGCCGTCAGTATCGGCAAGAAGCGAACGAGTGTTGGTCGCCGCGGCGGACCTGTCACGTATTTCACGTGGCTTCGCAAAACATGAACGCGGCGCGGGACCCGTTCGTGACCGTTTTCGACGGCGAGAAAGAAGGGTACCCGATCATGCACGTCGCTCCTCGTTACATAAGCCGTACAGTTTTCCCGTGTTTTTCCCGGCGTCTTGCGAGCTGCGTGTCGTCCGACGCGGTCACAAATCTTAACTCTCTCCTCACTTTCTCTTTTTCCGGGTTTTTTTTCGGGGCGGTCGAAAAAGAAAAGAAAAAAAAAGCGAACACCGGCGCTGAACACAGATGGGTCAGTTTATTGCAGGGGTTGAGGGAAATCTGTGAGAGAAAGAGTGCAAACACGGGCAGAGAGAGAGAGAGAGAGAGATGCAGAAGGGAAGGGAAAAAAAGAAAGTTTCCCCGAAAAGTCTCGTGGCCCATTGTACCGAAAGTGAACCCTTTCTTGAAATGCCTTTTCCCCCGGCCAACTTTCTCTCGGCGCAGGAGTCAAAGTCGTAAAACGGGGTACGCTGAATTTTTTATGGTGTTTAGGTAACTATCGTGCTGCGCCGTGTCCGTACCATTGCCGAGCCGAGCGCTAACCAGGTAAAAAGTTCTCTGCTTGTCATCTGGCCTTGTACCTGGAGCCGCAGCTTTCGACCCGTCGTAAAGCTTGCCCGAGACTGAATTCCGCGACACGTCGAAGCCATTACCGAATAATGCCGGTTTGTTCGCCGAATCGACTGACAAGGGAAACGGCGCGCTCCGATTCCTCGAGGATCTCTCGACGGGTCCAGCGATACCCTAAAATATTGCTGGCCCGTTTGCTTATACCACAGCTTCTCAATATGAAATCTGAGATCTAAGTAGACATTTTGAGTAACATTTTAGATTTTAGATTCTAGATTATTTTATTTCGTTGACTTTCAATTTTTTTCTACGTTCATTGTAGATTTAAATTTTATTATTTGTAGGGATGACAATAAGGTCTAGCATTTTTGAAGAATGTTTTAACATTTTTATTCAGCCCCTGATTTAGGAATTGGCAGATTATTCATGATGGTTTAGATTGTTCAGGATTATTCAAATTTATAATTAATTCCTTTTTTTTTAGGTTGTGATTGGGGTTGATAAAGAATTACCATTTTTTGATAATACTATCTCCAATATTCCAGAATCCAATGATAATTAGTTTTTGCAGAATTAAATTAAAACAAACAGTTCGATAAACAACAGTCACCATCAGACCTCCTCTACGCCTCCACTCGTAACAGAAAATACTATCTTTGTGTTTATTGTCCACACCAAGCAGATCGAGAATATATTCTAGTGTATTTCTCGATAATTCATGATTATGTATTGAAGTGCCGGAATTAGCAAACAACCCTATCCGCATTCATAAACAGTATAGCGAATTGAAGCTTCTTTGGACCACCTACCAACGACAGAGACTCGCGTGTATCGGCTCGTGAAAAAGGGTGTGAACCCCGTAGGGCCATTACGACGCCATTACCAATTGTGCTCGCAATCTCCCAGACGCAAACAGTAATAAAATTAAATAACCGCGTCGACAAAAGTCACCGGTCTCGGTCCCGGTCCGCGGCTCACGAACGATTTAAAATGGCACCTCGGCCATTCACGGGCCAGTCGCGCAACGAAATAGGGCGTCTGCGGCTCGTAACGGACCAGCAGAAGAAGACTTGATAAATTTCTCACGAGCAATTTTCGCAATTGGCCCGGGCGTAATTTTGCTTTTGACCGTCGACAAGGAAGAAAGGGGTGGGGCGAGTGGGAAAGAGAGAAGAAGAAGAAGAAAGGAAGAAAGATAGAGAGAGAAGGGAACTCGTATTTTCGGTTCGCCGCCGAAGAAACCGGTTCCCCCGGTGCAACGAGGGGACAGCCATAATACCATCATTCTCACGAAGACGCTGAGTGGCCATATTATTGCCTCGTGATGAAGCAAATACGCACTACCGACCAATAAAAGATAGCCAGATTTTGTGGTGAGTCGCGGTCGCGGTCGCAGAATCGTGCACCGAGAACACGCGTCTTTGGGACGTTGCAACGCATTATGGGCTTGAAAATGATCTTCCATTTAGTCTTACTTAAAATTTGTATATTGAACGTATGAAAGAAATTGTATGTACTGAAATACGAGGTCATCAAGAATTGTACGAATAGCTGAAACACTTTACCCACTTCTCGACATTTCTCCACTTAAGCATACCAAAAACCAAAGCTGGCGCCAATAGTACTATGTTCCACTGTTCCCACAATGTAACCGAGATAAATCCCAGAGTCCCTGGTCTCATTCTCGAGTAGTCATCCGGTTTTCTCGAGTTTCCCGCAAACGGCCATGCCGCGAGCGTGCCCGTACGTTTCAATAGCTCATGTCAGAGTAAGAGAGAGGAAGGGAGAGAGAGAGAGAGAGTGAGAGAGAGAGAGAGAGAGAGAGAGAGAGAGAGAGAGAGAGAGAGAGAGAGAGAGAGAGAGAGAGAGAGAGAGAGAGAGAGAGAGAGAGTAGGAGCCATCCGGTGCTCATCATTCAAAACCGAGAAAGACGAGGGGCCAAGAAGCGAAAGAAAAAAAAAAAGGAAAGAAAGAAGGAAACGGGAGAAGCACGGGAGGGAATGCCGAGAATGCTGATATTGAATTCAGCATGGCCGTTCGCAGCAGTGCGGTCCAGGATTCAATGGGTGTGCGTGTCTCTGAGCACTGTGTGCGTGTGCGCGCCGCCTGTTCACGAAGCTCTGGGTGAGGTCTCCGTGCAACGGTGTTGGTGAGACCTACACAACGCCGAAGAACATCCACGGTATTCGACGGGGCGTCTATGTGTGCGAACGTAGCTAGCACGAGCGTGGGTTTTCGGAGTTGTGTGCGTGAGTCGGCTCACGTACGCTGGCCCGGTGCAGCCACAGCCACAGGGGTGGTTTGCTGAACCCCCGAAGGGTGGGCCATAGGTTACCCTGGCAACCGGAGGGAAAACCATTCCATCCTGCTGCCGGCACATCACGCCAGGGGCGAGTCAAGCAGCCAGAAAACCCTCCGCTGCATCCTCATCCCCCTTTCCACCCCTTCGAACCCCACGAGCGACCTCTCCCAACCCCTCCAAGCCGTTCCTCACCCGAGTTCGCTGCTCCTACACCACCGGCGAACCTGATTGTCCCCGCACTTCAACCGCCGTAAATATCCGCGAGACCGTCGACCAAGTGCTGGCGCGAGCATTATCAACCATTCCGCCGGATCCGGCTAATGCCCCCGTTGAATTTACCGTGGACTTCCTTTTTACCCCAACCGGGCTTCCCTTTGACTCTGTTTTATCTGGCTTTTGATGAACTTCGAGGCGGACTGAATCTGTTTGCGGATTTTCTTCTCATGTTCACGGTCTTCGTTCTACCTTCTCGGATAGTTGGTTCTTCGTTCAATTTGTTTAATAGCAACTGTTTCAAAGGACCTGGAAAATACAGAATTTACCAGAGACTTCCTTTATCTGCCATCTTTCGACTCTGTCCTTCCTGATTTTTAGAAAGAAAAAGCTATTCTTGTCCTAGTTGAGAACTAAATCTATCTGCCTCTGAAAGTGTTCAATTTGTATCTCCTATCCTAATCTGGCAATCTCCGTTCTTCATCGGATCTGCCTAATGGTTCAAAATGATTCGATCTCGGCTCCAGTATCACCGTAGACTTCATAAAAAAATCAAGAAAGACACTATCAAAAGGAAGAGGGACGGAAGAAGAACTTAGGAACTAAATCTGTTTGCGTCCGAAACTGTTCAATTTGTGGTCCCCGGTTCTAATCTTCCCATAATCTTCGTTCCTCGTCGAATTTAGTTAATGGTTCAACATAATTTGATCTCGGCCTTCACTTCGCAGGATTCTCGACGAAGTTTACGAACGAGTCCTCTAGCTCTCTCCGAAGCGTTCAACTTATGAAGCTCCTCTTCTTTTTCGTCGGAGCTAGGTCTTTGTGCAGAGGTTACAAATAACCGTCTTTCTTGGTCCTCTTGGTAACGTTTTCGACGAGGATATCTAGCTTGTGGAGCCTGTTAGCTTCTTGAAGTGTGAAGTGACTGCATCTTCCTTTCGAGCGTTCGATCTTTTCGTTTCATTTAGCTGCTGGTTCACGGCGCTTTCCTAACATTAATGCACGCTATTCATCAATTATCCTACTCTTCTCTCGACAGTTTCTACCGGTGTCTCTGCAGAATTCTGCCAGTTAAAAAATTAATGTACCTTCGACCTCGATGTACCTCTGCAGAATCTTTGAAAATATGCTTCGAAAAATCGATAAACTGTCTGTAAATGTACCCAACAGCCCAGCTATTCGTGCAGCCATCAGGCGTATTGGTTTTCAAAGCGTTACGACATAACTCAGCGCTAACCCCGTCTCTTCGTCTCCTGGTCGTCCCCAGGTCTCGGCACGATTTCGACGGGTTCGAGCGTCCGGAATGCCTTTGTGACCGATTTGCGCCGTTTCTCGAGGATTTTTCTGCAAACGATTTTCGCCGAGGATGACGCGCGCGCTCGCGCGAGGCACGTCGGGAAACAGCGTCAGCGGCTAGCTAGGCCGCTACGAGATCCCGAAGAATGCAGACGCGGAGAAAGGAGCGAACCGTTCTGCGAAAGGAAATCGCTCGCGGTGAGTAAGTCGCCCGGTTATTTTCACGCACCGCGCTCCACGCTCGATAACCCTCGATCGGCGATCGCCGATAACCCCGGGATTTCGAAAAAGCTCACGACAGAAGCGTGTAATATGCACGAGAGGCTGCCTATCGATCGATAACCTCTAGAGCTCGGTAGCGGGGACCGATCCCCGGCGTTCGTTAGAGCACGGATTTACTACGCCTCGGCTTCGCGATCTTTTGCGAGCAACACGATAAATTGAATTCGCGGTTTACGATCGGTAATTGATATGTCGCCGAGGGAGAGGAACTAAATTTGCTTCTCTCTCTCTCTCTCATTCTCCGGTTTGGGTGGTCGTCTAATTGCGAGCACTGCCCTGCCTCGGTAATCTAGAAACGTGTCTCTTGATGCGACGAGGGGAGTGGTTTTTCTAATTGTGAGTTATAGTATATTTAAATCGGACGGCACGATTTCCGAATAATTTTGAGTTCAATATAAAAACAGGGAATACATTAGAGCCGTGATAGCAGCGTCTTCGAGGCGGATACTTTTCGGTCGATGTAGAATGTAGATTAAGAGTTTCAGCCTATCGAGACGACAACCGTTCCGGCTAATTAGAGGGCATAAAGGAGCTTTTTTTTCGGCGGCCGCCTTTAGCAGGCGACCCAATAAAATGACTGGCGTCCTTGACTCCCGCGTAAGATAAATTTTCATCGGTTATTTCAATTTACATCTGGCCTCGCCGGGTCAACTATCTAATCGAATGCCCGCAATCAAACGGTGGCCGGGCTCGTTAACGCTCCAATAAAATTAATAGCGCAACGCGGACAATTTCGTTAAACTGTGCCGAGAGCACTGGTTTTCGCCCGATTATACATATTCCCGGAGAAAAAATTTGTAAGCGGGTTTATAGCAATTAGTGGTGAAAATGATTTACCCGTCTACGCGAACGGTTCACTGAGATCCGGATAGCCAGAAACACGTTGACAGTGATTGGCCGGGAATACGTTTTAAGAATTCCGGTGGGCTAATTAGCGGTGAGCTGCGAGTGATTTAGAGACAAAGGAGCTTATAGTTGACACCCGGCGGTCCATTTGGCAGAGGGCGGCCGGGAGAGTGACACGGTGGCGGAACACGGCAGCCTGTAAACGAGAAGGGCCAAGGCCTGCGCCTAATTGCGGCTATATATTAAGTTTAATATCTGCTTTCGGCCGCCGCACACCAACCTCTTCGCCGTTCCACCCGCAGACGAGAGGATATTGCGGAAGTTTCTGCGCGACACCCCCTCTGCAAAAGCTCGCCACCCCCGCACACGATTCTATCAATGGCGACGCGCCGATCCCTTCGCACGATATCACCCCTCGACAATTTATTCGAAATCTCCGCGCTCGTTGAATCGCAAAAACTTGCGCCCTTTTTTAATATTTATGAATTATGAGATATTAAACACGGATGTGCTCCGAAGAAGGAACAACGTCTGCGTCAAAAGTTACTGTGTGCAATTTTTAACCCTGTCCTCGTTTTTATTTTATTCATCTTAGGATCGTTCACAGACTTATTTAACTTAGAATTGAAAAAATTTACACTGGAAAAATTTCGGATTTATAAAAATCTGAATAAACGTTTATTATTGTTATAAAGTCTCGGTAGGTCGAGCCTTAAAAATATCTTATCGCAGATGCCATTCGCCGGGACAGTAAGAAAACAATAAACGTAATTAATTGAAATAAAATTCTCTGGTTAATTCATAAAGTATATCTCGCCGAAGTGATTACTTTCGTGTTTTCCTGTCTGGGACAGAACAGAAGCCAGCAATCTTCCACATAAAACTTTCCAATGGATGACTGCGCAAGAAACTTTTACTGCCCGTCCTCTCCTGGACGATAGACACGGCCGAAGAATTTAATCAGTCCGGCATAAATAACAATTGTCCGTGTACGATCGTCAATTATTTATAATTGGTAGATACGGATAAACGGCAATTAAAAACATTTAATGGCCGCGTTACAACGGCATTTAGCGGTGTGCTCCGTTTTTGCTACAATATTCCTCGTTATCTCTGCCAGCCACTTATCATCCTATCCCATTTCACTCGACGGAGCATGGACTCTCTCGCGGGTTCGTTATCATTTATTCACTGTTCTTAAACCATTGGTGGATTCGTTATCTAGATAAGAGGCCTCCGGCCAACGAATCAATGATATGGACCTGCCAAGTACATTTCTCATTGGGCCGCCATCAAAATCTCAATTGCTAAATGATTTTTTAATGCCCCCGATACTTACGTTATTATCAATTAAAGGCAATTTAAGTATCGGGTTTCAGAAACTATTTATCGTTCGAGCAGCTCCACGAGAATCTCAATTGCTAAATCATTTTTCTGCGCCTCGGTAAATCGGCGCGTTACCATTAATTAAATAAAAATCTTAATTGGAAATCATTTTTTAATCCTAGCACGACCGGATGGATCAAAATAACATCGGTTCAAATTCTCCGTTTTACGATGAATTTTTACAAAATATTTTACAACCTGTAGTTCTCAATTTAATCCAATTTAACTCATCATAATTTATTTCTCGACGAGCTCTCGCAAAAATCTCAATTGCTAAATAATGTTCTACTGTCTTAACGCCGACATTACTACCAATTACTTTGATTTACCTCCCAATCTCCAGAGTCTATTCGCCGTTTATTTCATCTTGTTTCAAAGATCACTTTGCACGCATTGTACTCGATGTACTCGTTTGTTTTCGAGCAATAAAAATGATATCTTGCGAATAAAATTGCGCAGGCTAGGAAATCGGTATGAAAAAGTATCAGAAGGATTTTCCTTTTCCCTTTCAGACACACACCCCGTCTCAGCAACGTAACCAGCGATCTTCGGTTTCTTTCCATGCCCCAGACGATAACCGGAGGAGCAATAAATCGCTTCCAGGGCGGTTAATGTCAGCATCAGGTTGACCATCAGTGGGCCATCAAAGCCTATATCGCGTCGCCTCCGATATCGAAATCGTGGAAAACGATCCCCGCAATACTTGTCAATCCTTATATTTTTATTCGTTGCGATCGTTGCAATAAACGAACACACAGTGCCACCGCCACCGTGATGACGAAACCCGGCTTAAATACCCGCGGGAATATCTAGCGGGCTTTTTGTCGACGATTGACGCAAGAAACGGAATTGCGCAATCCCGTGAAAAACGCATGGAAATCGCTTGCGAACCGTACGCGCGCACCTGGAATTCGCAATCGCGCAGGGAAAGGTGCATGCCATCGAGCAAATAAAAATCCACGGAGTTCGTTAGCTTCTGTGTCACTCGGACTCTGCCGGCGGCCGCCATTTTGCGGTTCAATGATCCTCCGATCGCAAAAATTTCGTCGTGGACATTCGATTCCACATTAATAACTGGGCTACATAAATTTAGAAACGCGATTTAACAGTGTGTTGATTGGGATTTAAGTTCGTTTGCGAGTCCCCATTTTGCTTTTATCGATTGTCTGCAGTTGGGAATTTGTCCGTTCAATTTTACTCGCGATTATGATTTTTTGATGATCTTTTGTAAATTAAAATTTTTACATTCATTTTTAAATAGCGGATTTTTATGGAACACGCGATGCAGCATCAATGCAGCATGACTCGAAAATAATAGAATATTATATGTATAGAGTTGAAGTATGAATGCTGTATGTATGTATGCGTGTGTATTAACGACAACCCTGTATATGTATAGCAAGATTTATGAAAATGGAAAATCGGGAATGACAGTTGAGTTTTAAAATTGCGATCGCCAAACGATTTACAAAAAAAAGGCAGATCGTTACGAGCGCCCACGACAAACACGTCGGTCGTCAAATGTGGTTATCCGTGTGCCCAATTTGATTAATAAATCCGTTAAATCCGTTTACGGCTGTTCCATACAAATATTAAATTCTTTAAACATCTTTACTGTTTCAAAATTCGCCGACTGTACATTATAGAAGAAGGATTATTAGAATGTACGTTTAAACCCTCCCAGCCTCTAAACAATAAAAGAAGCACCAGCAACATAAAGATTAATTTGAGTCTAACTTAATTACCGGTGGATAACAGTCGCAAATTTCAGCCTCGGAAATTAGCAATCCCCGAGCTCGCAAGCACCCATAAAAAGCGGTGGCGTTCATTTTACGCGGGCAGTAGTTAATCATAGGGACTCAATCGCGGGAGTTAAAGCTACGCGGCCATAATCCAGCAATTGATGTACTGGCCGTTCGAGAATGAGCATTATAGGGCTGGCGGTGGTTACCGACAAAGAGTTTCGGTCCACGTGTCGCAAAATATAAAGTCTCTTTACTACGCCCTTCGCACCGCAAACGACCAGTCCATTTCCCCTCTGTCCCGTTGCTCGAATGATTCCTGCCACAGGGCCCGTATAGCGACCATAAGCGGGCACGCGATTCACTGTCGCTGCGTGTAAATACCTAAACCGGAGAAGCGCAACAGAAAGAGAAATCCGAGAGAGAGAGAGAGAGAGAGAGAGAGAGCAAGAAAAGAGAGATACACGTATAAAAGCAACGGAGTAAAAGAGAGGGAGACTGTTCGGTCGTTAGGAGTCATAAAAAAATCATAATGTTACACGGTTCGGAGGGAATGGAAGTTGTCAAAACAACAGTGTCGACGGCGAACGTAAACTCGATTACGATTTACAATCGGAAAATGAGGGGTCGGCGAAAGGGACAGCGAAACGGAAGTTCGGTTCAAGTGGACCGGACAGTCGTTTCGTTTTCAAGAGAGAATGAGAGAGAAGGATAGGGAGCTGTGCCTGGCACAATGGCATCGGCAATAGGGCAGCTTGTCGTAAATCTAGGCGAGCGATTAAACGTCAACCGCGCGCCTCGTGCCTCGAGCCTCCGTGCGATTTCGGTTCCTCCGAACGAGGCACGAAACGCGGCCCGAAAACAATAACCGCGATTTTAACGGCCATTTTAAGTCGCTCCGGTCGGCAGACCCGTTATCATGGTCACTGCGATTCCATGCTATCGGTCAACGCTTTTTCACTCTCCACTGACCAGTCTTTTATTTCGTTACATGCGATTTTTCCTGTCTTTCTCTCTTATGTAACATCCTCTTTGTCACGGTATCGACGCTTCAGTCATAATAATGAGGGATGTTCTGGGATTCTTGGTACATGAGATCATTTTTTGGTTCTAGGTACTCTACAATATTTTATTTCTGCTCTCTGTCATTGATTGTATTATTAATAAAATTGATGGTATATTTTGACTTCTTTAAGATCATATGGAGTGTTTTATTTCCTTTTTGAATTTATTGATATATTCGCAGTTTTTACCAATGCTAAATGGGGCTCAACATTTTTCTATCACTGTTGTACACGGTGCAAATTATTTTTGGATTTTTCGAGCAACTATTTCTGAGGAGCACATGAAGGGTTAAAAATATTACTGTCACGTGCGAGAACATCTTTTGAACATTCTTCCGACCGAATTCAGTGAAAAAGATTTCCATTCGAAGGTTCTCGATCGAAAGACAATAAATAAGATCATTTTTTGGTGTCCAGTAGTATTTCATTTTGAACCCAAAATATTTATTTTTCAGTCTGCTCGCGCCACTACAAAGCCACGTGATATTTGCACAGGCGTTCATACATACTGCTCAAATATTTACTAAAAATACTAATCCATTCATTCCACCGTGCAATCATCACCTCGTAAATTCCCCTGAATCCCTTGCTCCCGATTCGAAATAATAATTTCAAAACACTGACAGCGAACATAGCCTGCGAGACAGGGCATGATAAATACTTTAATAAATCCATTTTTTTTTCTCAGGGAAAATACAACTGCGAAAATCGTGCCAATAAGACGAGTTAGACGATAACTTATAATAATTCAAAAATGTCCGGCAAAATTGATGCATTACATTGAAGCATGTCTCACTCTGTTTACAAAGTCTACAAAATCATTACACGTAAAGATCATTCCCATAGCTTCCACAATTAAACCAGAAAAAATTCTCAAAGTTCGCTTCGCTAAAAAATTGAATTCCCCAAAGAACTAAGAACAATCCCGAAAAAAATGATTTTCACATTTCTGACACTTAAATCGCTTGCACTGTACCTTCGGTAACCAAAAATATTTGCCTTTTTCTTTATGTAATCCTGTAGATTTTGGCGAAAAAATGTCAAAAATCCAAGTTTCAATAAGAGTCATCTTCATACTACTAAAACACGAATTATCTATTCCCATCGAGCACAGCCGTGAAAGAAATCGTAGAACTGGAAGTTAAAAAGTGTATCGCTCTCTCTCTCTGTGAGCACAAGGCGTCGAGGGGGTGGTAATCAGCGGATTTTCCAATTTCCCGAGTGCAATTCTGACGTGTTTATACGAGGAGCATAGAGGCGTGACGTAAATCGATTAATATATAAACGTGGATACATAGTGGACACTTTATGTCCACTTTAGTCGACGGGCTGGAAATAGAACGACGCCACGGACGCACGATGAAAGGAGCGACGGCGGTGGCATAGCGGTGGCTCTCGAGCACACACGGGTTCGAAATGGAAACGGGATACGGCCACTGACAGCCGGAACGGCTTCGATCGCCCGGTAAATTCGCGAGTCTGAGTTTTATTCGTCGTACGCTCGCCACTTACCTTGTCGGTTTTATTCGGCATTATTTACGCGTCCCTGAGTTATTATTTCACCGAAAACACGGTCGGCACTGTGTTCGCGGCCGGTAACAAGTCTCATTCACCGGCGACACCGCCGCGCCGCGCCGCGCCGCGCCACTTCTCCGTTACCATATATCCGTCTCCTCCTCGATTTGCTCCCTTTTTACGCCATAGTCTCTCGCTTTCTCTTTCTCTTTTTCTCTGTGTGGTTCTCTCTCTTCCTTTTTAACTATCCGCTAAAAGCAACCGCGTGTTCGCGGGATAAATACGCGTGACTCACTCGCAGCAAGCGTAATTCGCGGTTCGGCCGATCTAGGCCCCGATCCTAATGAGATCGGGATCCATTAGGGGTGCGTCGGAATTCCTCAGGTTGCCATAAACGCTACGGTAATTGCACTGCTCCGCGGTCGACCAACGGGACCGGCCCGGACGCATCTGGTGCCGATAAATCTCGATATTTTACCGACAGTTCACATTTTTATTCGGTCACTCTCTGAAATAACTTTGAAAAAAATAGAAGAACTCAAGAGTGCTACTACGTTATTTCCGACTTGTTAAAATAATTGAAAGAAGAAATACACTTTCATGTAATTTCCATTCCCGATGATCGATTTGGAACACTATAATCTTGCATGAAAATATTGCGTAACTGAACCGCATAAGTTTGCAGATCACGATCGACCCGAGACGTATCGACGTTCCAGAAGACTCGTTACACTAGCAGCTCCGCCAAGGTCAAATTAACAGGCAGATCTAATCGCAGGCCCTATCGTGTACCGATTACAATTATCGTCCGCGATCGACGCCCCGTATGAAATTAACATAAATGAATCTCGTTCCCGCTATGGACTGCCAGGTGTGCTCGCTCTCTCTTGACAGAGAACACACTGTTTCCCAACGGAAGCATCGCCCTGTGATTTCATTGATCGGAAATTGTGATCCGGGCTGCGTTGATGTGGATGTACTAACGGTTCCGAATCTGTAGTTGTGCGTGCCGCAAAAGGTTTTTATTTCTTTGGAGTTTTCAGAGTCTGGGAGGTGTAGATTTTAATTTCACGTTGTTTGGAAAACAATGATAAGATGCTAAACTATTTGGATGAATTTTCAAACGGTTTATACGATCGTTAATTGAAAGAATAAAACAAACAACAACCCCCTCCACAAAAGAAAGATCCTCAAACATCAAACCCCCTTCTAAAAATGAATGTCTACTATCCATTGAAGAACAACCATGACTCCAGCAAACACATACTTCACAAATACTCGATCCAGTCTACAAATCACTCTCCCCATACCTCAGACCAAGTGTTGGATTCCGGGTTTGGAAATCGAGTATAACAGTTTATAATAAAATCGAGAAGAGTTTTATTTAAATATGTACACGGTGGTGAGTTTAAGGTACAACGACGTAACCTTCTGCACTGGAGTATACAAGAAGAAGCTCTGATTCTGTTTCGACAGGCTGCTATATAGTATACTATGTAGTTTTTGAGAGGAAAATGTGGAAGGGAGTAGAAAAGGTTTATTGTGGAAAGGATGACGTGAAGAGAAAAAGGCTAAGGGTCTGTTTGGTCCTGATGATTCAAGTGTTTTGGCTGACGCGTCTATGGCATGATTATCGTGATGTGTTGGCGTTTAACTAGGGCCTAGGGATATCGGGTATACAACGCAACATTCGCTGAGTTAGCGATCCACCATGGCGTTTCCGAAGTCGCAAGAAACTCCCAGCAGTCCCGAGGAGCACCCAATCACCGCGAAGTAACCTAGACTACCTGCACCAACGAGAGAGGCAGCAAGTCGGCCACGAAAAGTGCGAGGGATTAGCCAGATAAATCGCGGGAGTGGGCCCTGGAATCTCACGGAGAAAGGACATGGGGAGGGCAGTAGCGGGGGCCCGGGGCTCAAAAGACAGAGAATGGTCGTCGTGTCGGAGTTATCGTGAACATTTCTCCGGGACAGTTTCTATCTCGTTCTCTCGCGCGCGAGAGTTTCTCGTCCGGAGCTGTTCCTAGCCCGAAGTCTCTCTGCGGTGACCCGAGACGGCGATCAAGCGATTCGTGGGTCGTCGCTGGGCCGTATCTTCTGCGTCCTGGACCCCTCCACCCCTCTATCCTCGACGTCCCCCCAGCTCGCGAGGAGCTGTCCACATTTTTCACCGGCCGGAGATTTTATTCGCCCGCAGCGCCACGAAATTAAGCCGTTTTGAGATATTTATGAATGGATCCGCCGGGTACCCGAACAAAGAGGGACGCCCAGCGTCTTCGGGGACGCGATTTGCGAGCGTCCGCGAGAGCTAGCACGACGCTTTTTCGTTCATGGAGAAGAAGTTTCTCTCTTTCTCTCTCTCTCTCTCTATCTCTCTCTCTCTCTCTCTCTCCTTTGCTTCTTAGTTCCTTCGCCATCGGTGTCCATTGTCTATGGAATTCCTCGAACGACGACCGACTGGCATTTCTGCTATATGATGTCACGTAGCCGAATACATTAGCCGTCGCATGACCGACGGCTTTTTTTAGAAAGCCCCCGGACGTGATTAACTGTTCATGCGAGACTTTTCGGGGCCCTCGTGAGGCCCCTTCTGTGATAAGCTGAGACGTTGCTTTTGGAAAGTGTACGGTTAGGTTTCTAGTTGTTTCTGAACTCGAGGAATATCCTTGGTGCGTCGCGGTCTCGATTAAACCAATTTTATATGGTGGCTTCAGGCATAGTCTTGAGCGCGAAACCTTGAACTCATTAACTCCGTCTGGTTCAGGTTCAATGTCAGCCGAAACGTCGCAGTTTTCGGACGTCCGGTTCAAAGCACTCGGCGTACCCTCTATTAACGTTTCCGGTCTAGAATTTGTGTCTCGGTCCGAGAGTGTCCTTCGCTCGTTCCCGGATTAGGCGAATGAGTCGTTCCATGAGGAGTTCAAGATAAACATGACGATCTCTTCGAGTAAAAAAGATCGTAGATCAAATTTTAAGAGCTTGTTCTAAAAAGCTTCATTCTTCAAATCCATGGTACTTTTGGCCACGGAAAAAATTTTTCAATGCTTCCGGAGGCGTTGAAATTGGCTCTTCAGAAATTTTGTTAAGTTTCCATTACGTCATGGAAAAAAAATTAATGAGATTTCAAGATTCATGACCGTGTCTCAATAGATTACTTACTCGAACGTTAAAATTTAGTTGGAACGAGCGATATAGAATGAACAAAACGTGCTAAAAAAATGTCATACGGACAGGGCACAAGGATCAACGTCATTGGCGTCGCGTAATCTGCTTATCTATTCATGGAACCTGTCGTTCCTGTTCCGGATCCTAGACGCACGACCCTGCTGCGTTCAAAAAATGGCAGCACGCATGAATAATGGCGGCGATCTACATATCTGAGACCGCGAGCCGCTCGAAAACGCGTGGGCGGCGATAAAAGATATTTCTTGAGAGCTGCCCGGTGTCGCAGGAATATTCGCGTCATCGACACCGGTGACATTTCTCAGGCACAGTCCTGGACACAGTCGAGCTATTTATGGGAGGGAATAGGACAAGAGAAGCGAATGCAATCTTGCGAAAGTGGAACCATCCATCTGGCTCGTCTCTCGCCTAAACGCTGACTCATGGTGCGCTCGTCCTTGGAAACTGGCACTCTTTTTACCCGGGATGTTATTTTCAACCCTTATATGGAATTTAGTTTCTCCATTAATTCCACAATTTTTTAACAATTATTTGTTACTTTTTAAATGTTTTTACTGTTTCGCATTTGATCTAGCCATTTTTGTCATAAATGCGTACACGTCTATTTATTAAAAAATGTATAAAATGTACAGACTGCACAAAGTGTACAAAATCTACAAAGTATACAGTGTGCGAAAAGTACAAAATGTCTTCTACAAGATACTTCACAATCATCCGCACCCCCCAAAGGAGACGCTGGTACCGGAACATCTCAAAGGCAATCTACGATGAAAAATCAGGCGATAACAAAGTGATTCATAGAGGGGCATGTCGGTGCCTCATCCCTTGTGCTCAGTAAGAAGACATTCCCAAGGGGAATGGTCGGCTCCATCTCAACGTGGGTGTCTTTAATCCCCTCCCTTAGTCTAAGAAGCATCGAAAAACAAGGGGCTTAGAGTATCGGAACGAGCGCACAGGTGCTCACACATTTCTTCATCACGCATATCATGGTGTGCGTGGGCACGCATACCTTCCATCACGGGGAACCAATGGGCTTAAATCCCGATTGGCTGGACAGGTTGCAGGTCTGTGTGGGTTGTGGGCGACCTGTGGGCCAAGACACAGACATACACGCTTGGACGAAACATACGTACCGTAGGCAGACCAAACACACTAGGGCAAACCGTACTACACGCACACATGCTCGGTGAAGGCATACATACTTGGTCAAACCATAGACACACGCAGCCAAAGCGCACTTGTAGACAAAGCATCCACGCATACAGAATCCTGCGCGCTCACACCAGATATAGGAAAGAGCGGGAGAAGAGGAGGATGAGGGGAACGAGGGTGGTCATATATACGAGGATACAGCGTTCGTATATATACCGGGTGGTAATAAAGGATTCCGACAAGGATGGATGGTGAGAGGGGGAAGTTCGCTCCATTGTTCCCGGTGGAGCCCAAACGTCATCCATAAGGGGTGCCTCCCATTATCTGGCGTGTATCTGCTCGACGCACACCATCCTCCATCCGATAGGAACACGACGCACGCACACGTGCACGCATACACGAACACGAGAGAGCGCATAACGCAGGAATGGTGTGCGGGGGAGACCGGGTCTGCCCAGATGCGCGCGACATGGCGGTGCCTTTCACGGTGTGTGGAATCGCATCTACATGGCGGCCGACGACTGTGCAGCTATGTTTCCTCCATCCCCGCCTAACCAGCCAATAGCGACTCTAATCTCCCACGAAATTGTAGAGTCACCTTGGGAGCGAAATTTATAAGAGGGCCAAGCGAGCGATCGCGCTCGATACCCGATTCCCGAAAAAAGGATTCTTTGTCTCTTCTGGTCAACGAAGATGCCGAGGAGAAAGATGATCCCTATTGTTGCTTTTTCTTCTCTTCCTTTGTTTTAAGCTGGAATTGTTTTGTTTAGGGGGACAAATTGGATTGGGTTTCTTCGTTCGGCAAAACGGGAAGCGATATGTAAATGATCGAGGGGTTATGCCAGTCCCGCGGGCCGACTCTTGAGATTTTATGGACGCCTGAATACGCTGATGTGTATACCCGGCTAGCGGAAGTTAATCTTCTGTATTGGCAGCCACTTGACCGGATTTACTCCCGTGTAATGGGCCATTTCGGGGAAGTGGCTGGCTACTCGCAGTTTATATGTATAACGCCGAGTCGTTCTCGTTTGATTGGGCATCGTCTCCTGACCGGCACCTTTTCAATAATTAACCGCAAAAAATTATAGAAATAATGAAGATCGGAATATTTGAATCTTGTGACATTAGATGTGAATTCAATTGTTCGTACGTATGTGAATGCGTGATATTTCGGAGTGGGTACAGAGATTAATAAAGAGTAGAAAAGTAGAACAGGCTCGGATTTCGATAGCACATATCAACCGGAATTCCCCAGAACTGCGTATCAAGCAAAACGGCACGTGAGAAAGAATTCTCGTGGCATTCTTCCCTCTCGTTCCCTCACGGCGAGGCGTTAAACGCGGTGAAACAGTACGCGATAATGCGAATGCAATAGCAGCGCGCGTAAATTGCATCACTGTAACGACCGAGTTGCCAGCGTTGCTGGAAACAACATAAAGCCGACAAATCGTCGATGTCCCGCAGCCATTCCAATAAATCTTCGCCGAATACGAAACCCTGTTACCTCGACGCTGCAACACTGTGAATCGCTCGTGCGCCCCCAGTTTGTCGCTACACGAATTTCTAATTAAACCGAGCGGCTGCTGTTACCGCACGATTATTTTTAATAACGATCCCATATCGCTGTTCGACCAAGTGAGACGTATGGTCCGTCAAATATAACTTCTGTTCCCCCCTTTAAATTCTAGAATAATAACGAATTTTAATATTCCTTCTCTAAAGAATACTTCCTTCAAATTAGAATATATTAATTTAAAAATGACAGAAAGTAAGAAAACAGCATTTTCCCTTTTAAAATTAAACGAATTAGAGAAGAATTAGAGAAAATTACAGAAGCATTCATATTTTTAGTGCTGGCCCATATAAGCAAAGTTCTTGACGTATTCATTTTTTGGAGCTTCAAACAGGTGCCAGAGTCCGTACCACTTTTTCACCGCAAATCTGAAATTGTATTTCCAGCAAGTGCCCATACAAGCAAACTTCCTGACGTATTTATTTTTTGGGAGTTTCATAAGGGAGCTCTCTCGCGGCGAGCCAGCTCCCAAGATATTAAAAGTCAAAGTTTTAACGGAGTCTACTAGGAAAAAGGGCCGGCGAAGTTCCTCCATCGAGAGAGGAGATCACCGACGACAAACACTTGCTGGGCGGGGCACTCATTAATCGAAAGAACGAAGGGTGCCCCAAATATTCGCTTGCGAGAGCATAATTTCAGCGTAACGACGCGGATCGAAGCCAGCGAAGCGCGAGACGAGTCTCGCAAGCGGCCCCCTCATGTTCGACGTTCTAAATAACGCCAAAAATACTATCGGCGTATTTATCCGGCCTGCCGGCCGTTTTTTACCGTGGTAAGAGTGCGCGGCGCTAATTACGTGTCACGGTGCTCGCATAATTCTCAGCAGAGTATCGGGGAGCAACGGTTGCGGAGCGGGACTCGCGAAAATAAACCGGTCGGCAACACGCCAATCTGAAAATACTGTGGAGCTTCATCCTGCGCGCGCGCACCTCCGTTATGCGAACACCTTAACATCCAAAAGGTTCTACAATGACTGATAAAATTGTTGGAATCACTCCCATTTGTTGACAATCAATTTTATCATCGATCAAATCAAGTCGGTTTGAAACAGTCTTTTGCGTAAACCTTCTAAACGGAAGTAAGACATTTTGAAAACAAGATTTTATTCTTTTTATGTAGTCAATAGTAGAACTAAATTTTAAGATATCTCTAGTACCGAAACAAAGAGTAAATTTCACGATTGTAATAAATAAAATTTCTTTATAAATAAACGAGTGTTCCGTTATCAGGCCACTTGTGTCTCTCCATTAATACCGATATGAGAGTCTCTGTAGCGCGCTCGCTGGGGTCCGGGATTAAATTTTAATTTTGCAATAAAGAATGACGTATTTGAACGCCGTTGGAAAACATTCCGCCCCTCGTAAGGGGGGCGTGCAACCCTCGTAGCAGGTCCCGTACTACCATCCGCAGGCCCCATAGCGAACGGGGGCGAGTCCACCACCCCGTAGCACCCCTAAAACTCTAATTACGCCCTTACATTCCCTGCCTCGTCGTCTTTCCGCGCCCCTTCAGCAACCCCCTTTGCTCATATTTTCCGACATTCTTCGTCGGGGCTGGCCGAAAACCCACCCTCGCCGCGCACCATTACATGCAAATGCCGCCGGTTGTCTCTTTCCGCTAATAAAAGTCGTGGCCAAGCAATTTAGAACATCCGACGCGCCAAGCTATGTACCGCCGCTTCCGAAAAAGATACCGAGAGAGGTCCGAAGGAGAAGAGGTGTATGTCAACCGACACGTCGCACGAGATTATGGCTCGTCAACGGAGCGAGATCGCGAGAGGCTTTATACCGGCCGCCGACTGCGACCGGCTACAATTGTTATTTAAAACGCTCGAAAGTACACGGAAACGGGCTGTATTTTCGACCCGACCGACCCGGAGCTGTAAACGTTTTTACTGGGGACTCTAAACGGAAATGTGGACCGGCTTTTGGTGAAGGTGAATCGGCGATTAGGGACATTTTTAGTTTAGGGATGATTTGAGGCGCTCGAAGGCCTGGTGATTAACCACACTGCCGGTTTTCTTGCTGTTTACTGGATGGACGCTTGATTCGTGCTTAAGTGTGCACACTTAGAACGAATGTTTACATTGTACTAGATGATAAATTAAAATTGTGTTTTTTTTATCGTTCATCACCGAATACTTGGACCAAATAGATCGAACAACCTAAATGAATGTATACATAGTACACGTGTTGTGCAACGAATATAAAATTAAAAGATAAAAATAAAAAATAAATCTGCCCGAATACGTCATTAGAATGTCCAAACATAGTAATTTCCATTCGCAACTCTCGGACTCCAAGAAAAGTGAAACATGCTCGACCCCGTCCAAGCATCAGTCTGCGTCCAGTCTACCCTCGGTCTACACGAAGTCTGTCTCTTTGCGATCCTCTGCCAAGCGACAATGTTTAGCATAAGCTCGTTCTCGTTTCGCATTCCCGGCCAGTAACTGTCCGATCGTGCGATACGTGCGTTCGAATCGTAGATCTCCGGGGTGCGTGGCGCCAACCGGCGAACACCCATCGCACCACGCCTAATCCATACTAATTAGACGAACCATAGATAGAGAGGACGAGAAAGGCCTAAGCAAGTTCGTGGAGGAGGGGAACGAAGAAGTAGGAGGCGCGGCGCGGCGCGGCGCGGCGCGGCGTCCCTTATTGAAAGAAGCAATTGAAAGGATAAGATCGTGCGCGGCGGTAGGCGACGGTGAAAGCAGAAGTGGCCATCACCGCGGTGAGAAACGTTAGGACCCACATAATGTTTAATCAGAGCACGTTGCGGCTTTACGACATTAGTCCCTGTTACGCACCCCTGCCGTGCCCCCTTTCGCTATCCCAGCGTTTTCCTCATCCACGCGGTATACTTCCTTCGGAGGTGGCTGCCGTTTCCGGGATCCTCCGGATATTTCGGAATTTACAGCCGCGAGGTGTTTAACCTTCGGAAATGTGTTTGCCCAGAGCCGTGCCCTGCGAATCGACAAGCCAGGATGTACATATTGGCCGGGACATTATCGCTCCATCGAATCGGGCCGATCGTGGGTCGATCGTAACCTCCCCGAGCAGCGTAGGAAAAGGTTATGGCCATGCCTGGGATATACTTGTCCGAGATAACTGCCCTGCCCCCGGTGTAAAGCACGAATCGTGCCCTTCTTTTTGCGGGAGAGGCGGACCGGAGAGATTTCGAGTTGCTACACCCCTGGTGAAATGTGTCTCCGTGGCTACCACTAAAATTATTTAGATTTCGGATGAATTTTTGTACGTCAATGAAATTTTTGCTGCGAGGTAGCTGCGAGGAGTGGAAAATTGGCGTCACCCCTTTTATGAACAATATAGTAGAATTTCGGTTATCTGAACTGATCTGCGAAACGTGAGAATATTATTTGGATTCTATCGTGTTTTTAATTTTCGACGAACTCCCGAGCTCTTCCACGATCCAACGTCTTCGGCAAGAGGTGGATCGTGGTCAAAGTAAGAGGATCCCCGTCAATTTATCAATCAACGGCAACGATTCAGAGGAAACGGTCGTCGCTGGTCGTATCCGTGGCCTAGTTCAGCGGTCGAGAACCTGCCTCCGTTCTATCTACATATATTTAACCGGCAATTTAAGGTCAACCAAGTTCATGCCGGCTCGTAACCGTCGTTATTGAGTTCAAGGCGAGCAGCCGCCATCTTCGGGGGCCCGCTAAACGGATGATGCCCGGTTTTCAGTCTAGGTGTACGTCTCGACGCTAGAAGAAACGATCGACGAAAACTCGCTCGTAAATCCGATACAAATAATTCCGAGGGTAAGGTTTTATCGCGACCATTTATCTATCTGCTCGTAGCTGCATCGCCAACCGGAATAAGAATCGAACATCCCAGCTTCCTCTTTTTTTGCTCTCTCTCTCTCTCTCTCTCTCTCTGATTCTCTTTTGGACACAACGTTTCCCGAACGACGTAGCTTCAGTCCGCCTACGCGCTCGTGTTTCCGTGTCGGTCGATAATAGAGACTGACAAAATTCCCCCTGCGCGCAGAGGACACACACTCTCTCTCTCTTTCTCTCTCACCTACTCTATCTCACTCCAGCTCTTCAGGGTGTCTAAACAATTCTGTTAACATTCCCCTCGGGCGGGAACGAGCGTCTAGCTGCTTTAGAGAAACCGTTTAGACGTCGATTACCGGCGATACACTTCGGCCTCGAATTAGGTGGAAGGTCAACGAGAATTGTTCCCGTATTGGCGCCATCAGAATTATTACATCACCCGTTTACTACTTTCGATTATGCCTAGGGTCGTTCGTCTACCTAATGTCTCCTAACGCTGTGCCCTAATTACTCGTCGCTGCGACAACATCGTTCTCGACAAGAAACAAACTAGGCATCTGAAAAATAGGACTGTAAGCAATTTTCAATTTTTTTAAATTGTTAAATGAAGAAAGAATTTCCTATATGGCTTCTGTGCATTGGAACCGATGCAGACAATTTTTATTCTGCATAAAACAAACACGTAAACATCCGCAGTCTAATCGTCTACTAGATCTTTTACAATAATCCATTCATACATCTTTCGCTGATTAGAAGATTCATTGTAGTAAAAGTAAACTGGACCTGTCTTTATTGTGTCTCATAAAGTTGCACATGGCACGAACCTATAAATATCCGCAGTCTGGTACCTAATTTCATCGATATCTAACAGTACAATGCCGGAACGAAATTAGACCAGCGTCGACATATGTTGTGCTGATTAGAAGATTCATGGTGCTACAGCTGTTCTCTCTTGCATTTTATAAACTTGCACGCGGGATAAACGCCTAAAGATCTGCAGTATTTATTGCAGTGCATCTAGTTCGCTGCAGAATGGAGGATTTCGAGCAGGATTTCGCTGATTTTCGGCACATAGCGTACCGAGGGGGTGATCGGGAGGTGGGCATCCCCTAATTCGCGATCGACCGAACCGCGGCAGCGAAATCTGCGCGCGGGGTGCCTCGGCGGCTGGCTGACTGCTCGAAGAGGAGCTAGCCGGGCAAACATACGTATAATAAAAGTCGCAAGATAGGCGAATTCCGTCGGGAGCCGTAGCTGCCGCCCCCGGTGCGCCCCTCGTGCCCCTCGTTCATCCTTCTCGCGGCGGTCTCCATCGGTGCAAACACGGACAAAGGGGAGTCCTCGGGAGCATGCGCGTTTCCTTCGAGCTCCCGGTAACGATTCCACCCTCTCCCCCGTGTTATAACTCGTCTTCCCTCCCCTGCGCACCCCTACGCCAAGCCAGGTGTCTCCCTTCGCCCCCCTCCCTGTTCGACGACCACCATCAGCCTGACACGAGAACGCCAGGGGGTTCGAGAAGGTGGTGCACACACACACACACACACGTACATACACACACCGATGAGAAGTTGCGTGGGTGGTTGCAGTGCTCTAGCAACTCTGTGCGATGTTCGTATGTGTATATCGACACAGGACGATGGCTACGATCCGATTTTCGATTTCGAACTCGAGCACGACGGGGGTGGAAAGTGCACGCTCGATGGCACGGCTGACGACCGGAAGAAACGCGCAACAATGGCCCGAATGATATTACATTATCATGCGGCTGCTCTGCTGGCCACGGGGTGGAGGATGCGCGACGATACTACGAGATCGCTTTTTTCGGATTCGAACGAATCGAGACAGGCGGTATTGAGGGATTTCCGAACAGAGAGATGTGTCTCTTTTAGGGAAATCGAACCGACGACAGAGCGATGCGTTTGCTGGATGATAGGGAATTAGTTTAAAGGGAGAGTGGGGAACGTGTTTAGGGGGTGCGAATTGGGGACTGAGCTTCGTTGCTCGTTTTTAGGGAGAGTAATTTTGATAATTTTTAGCTTTGTTGAGAAGCGATGTTTTTACTCTTTCATGGCGAATCTATTTATAATCTTGTTGATTTGATGCTAGGGTGGAAATCTCTTGTAACTTTACCAGAAGCATACCTCAGAAATAGGTCAAACAAAAGAAACAAGTTTTAAAATAAAACACTTAAACGTTTAGAAACTACGGTAGAAGATGTACCGTAGATGACAGAAGCCTAAACGGGTGCTCCTTGGGCGTGATCGCCGGCAATTAAATAAACGCGACGCTAATATATCGGTATCGGCCATTAGATCCCATTCGGGAGCCATCGTTATTATACAAACTGTGGCCCGAATTGGATTAAATATAATCGAATCGCGCGAAAGCTATCGTTCCCTCGATCAAGAACTCGTTAAGCCCACGTACCGGGGAATTAAGGTAATAATCTGCGGTCCTACGTTACCAACGGGATACCTTCTCAAAGGGAGAAAGAGATAGAGTGAGATAGGGGGGCAGGATGCGTAAATTTCGGGTCGGTTTCGTACCGCGTTTAATCGCCGGAAGCAAAGAATTGTCACTTTTAGGGTCCCCTTAAGCGATACCGTGGCCTTTAATTATGTCCCTATTAACAGGACCGCGGGATTCCACTCTGGAATCGATTTGTTCGTTTTGCTCGGGGACTCGAACCCATCACTATCGACTCGGTGAGCTCGAAAGCAGTTTCCACGACCGACATGGAGCGCCAAATATGTCTGCGAAGCGCAAGACAACGATACAGAGAAACAGAGAGACACACGCGAGTATGGTTGCGCGCGAGCACTGTACCTCACACAGAGCGGCGCGCACACACGACTACCGTTCCCCGGTTGTTCACGTATGTAAGTATAAAGAGAAGAGGCGTAATATCCTCGAGCGGAGCCGCGGGACGGTACAAAAGCTGGGAATGGAGCCTTTAGTTTTTATCGAGGGATAAAAGTCGTGATAAGCTGTATCAGGGGTGTTCCGTGAAAGAGCACGGCGACGTACTCACGCGATATCCGGACCGGATCGGTGCCGGTACGTGTGTGCACGTTCCTGCGACATCGCGCTACGAAATTTCGGGGGTTATAGCCGCGAGGACGTTCCGTGACGGTCCCCTTTCTTTCTCTCTCGGAGAAAGAGAGAAAGAGACGCCCTCTCGTCGACGAATTGCCCGAAACGGACGGGGACCAAACCGATCGTCGTCGATCCGGCTTAATTTATCGCCGAGCAGGCGATGTCTCTTTCTCGGCGGTTGTTGTGCTCGGAAATAGCGGCGGACGTTTTATGGACGCCATTAGGTTGGCGCAGAAATAACCTTTTTACTTTCCTGTTAACATTATGTATTTACCAGTCATCGTTTCATTAATTCGTCTATTCGTCTTCTTTGCTTTTTAACGTCTTGATGTAAGACCTCTATTATCCGAACTAGGAAGAGGAACATGAGCGTTCGTGTAATAGAACATTTATCTAGCTACGGTGATTATTGCAAGCAAACGAGGTTCCATAAAAAAAGTAAGAAAAAATAGAGAAATTCGTTCAAAAAATGTTGTTGACAGAAACGTCATTTTTTGGTTGTTCCTGACGAGACTGGACAGTTCGAGAGCTGTAAAAGGGAACGCGGGAGAGTTTTAATGCTTATGGCTGTTTAATAAAACGATATTTCTTAAACGAGCGCGTACGTAGGCTTATTTTACGTCCTGTAATTGAAGCGGCGGCAATTATTGGCATCCCGATTTCAGCAGTAATTTTTGGCGGTACCCGAGTCAAGTACGAGAGCTTGGGGAAAGGAATAGGGAGCATGAAAATGCGAGATTCGTGTCCCCGGGGACACGGTGTAATCTTAGGAGACGATTGCCTCGGAATGGGAAGTTGTCGTGCTGTTACGCGACCCTCCTTCTACCGTGGTGTAGTAGTATCCACCCTCTATCCACCCCCCTCCAGTGTAAACTGACTTTGCGACGTTGACGGAGAGGAGTACGAACGAAGAGTAATTTTTAATGGCTCGGAGAAAGATTTAGAGGGTAATTAACATCTATAATAACCGGGCTGCGTACTCGCTTTGTCAGGAGCTGTACCCGGGGGGGAACGATGTCGAGAGATCGTTGGGAAGGCGGTTTAGAACGAGCAATAATTGTCCGGATACTGGCTACCGTAACCGTAGACGACTGTGTGTAGGAACTGGATACGGGGATGAGGACTTACACGCGTTTAAACGCTAGTTTATTTGATCGAGTGTCGCTTGCCTCTAACTAGAATGAACTTTGCTTCAGGTCCAAGGATCCCCAAAAAACGGTTCTCGATTGACATAAGCCTTGAACCCTCGGTTCGCTAATCGTCAAGGGGCAATTAGAGGTCCATCGGAATCGTTCGTGGCGTAAATCAAGCCCCGGATCGTTACGCGGACGTAAACATCGTAATTCTGATCGGTAGTAAATCTACCTGTGCTCGGGGAGGAGCGTAGCCGGGCTTCTCGGTTCGGTATTGGCCATCCGGAGGCATAGATTATACAGGAGAGTCCCGGGGGATCCGGGAGGAGAGGGTTTCCTCCAGCTTCCAACCCTCGTATCTCTCTCACTCTCTCGCTCGGGCTCTCTGTCCCTGTCGGGCCACCGTTCTTCCACCCTTCAGTCGTTCCAAGCCGTCTCTCTCTGGCTCGTTCCCTCGACGGCTAAAGGTCTATATCGCGCACCGTCAAACCTACCCGAATTGCTCGTCGTCGTGTTATGCAAACGGGCGCATTTGTTACGATAGTGCTCGCCGGGGGGTCGTTCTCCACTGGCGCGGTGTGGCGTGGCGTGGCCTGGCCTGGCTTGGCTTGGCGTGGCGTGGCGCGCAGCCCCCGAGTAACAGAGCCATCCAGAGAAAGAGGATCCACCTAGATCCCCGGCCTGGAGCTAGATCCTCGCCCGGACAGTCTTCTCGCCTGGACAACGTCGTTCCGAGTGTCAGCGACGCGTTCCTCTCGCTTCAGCTCCTTCCAGCGAACGTTACCATCGTCAGAACCAACCCCTCTTTGTCTTTATCTTCGTCTCTCTCTCTCTCTCTCTCCCTCTCCCTCTCTGGCTTTCTGCTAGCCTTCGTTAACCTTTGAACGGATTGTTTATACGCTCTCTGCAGACGCGCAGAGAGATGTTTAATTGCGCCGCCTTCCTCGACGGACAATTGGGGATCGGGTTTCCACATGATTGTCGACAGCAACGGCGAAATTCAGGGTGAAGGGACGCGGATCATGATGGCTGCCTGGCTGATTAGTTTGCACCCAGTGTTGCAGCGTTTGAGGCTGCTCGCCTTGGGAAAGTGAATTTGTACGGACTCTGTTGGATATGAGCTGTTTGCTACTGTTGTTTACGTTTGGTCTGTTACGCGGTCTGGTATGTTAAGAATGTATAATTGATTTTGGGTTGATCGTGGACGAGTTTTTTTGAGAAATGACGACTGGGATTTTCGAATCTTAATGCTGACTAGGATGACTTTCCCCCCCAATCAGAATCAATTTCCAATATAAATTAATATCTCACTTAACACTGAACCCACCACAACCAATCGAACGACCGGTTTGTCTTCCAATCTCCCAGTTATTACAAACATAAATTTATTTATCCAAATTACAATAAAAATCTAAATAAATCTGTCAACGCGTATCACTCAATTTTAACTCCCAGCCTACCTAACATTAATATTGGCACATTATCGTCGTTTACGACTCTCATATCTCATGATCCAGATTAACCATAAATAATATCGAATAATACAGGAAAACCTTCCCCTGTAACAAGAATATCGAATTGAAAAGCGTCCGCGAAAGAGAGAAAGGGAAAAAGCGATGGTCGCCGTTTGCACGGCCATATCTAATTAAGAGGCACTTAATTCGAATCGACGAGCATGGCCCGATCGGTTCCGACGATCGCCGATCCCGCGGCGGAATTCCACGGACGCTTAACGATCCTCGCACATCCTTATTCGTCACATATTTCACCGGATCGTTCTATCCTTCTCGTAAAACTTTATCGACCGTGAAAATAACACTCTGTCCGTGTTATATCTGTCAAGTGACATTCTCCGGAGTTTTAACGACCGTCACGCGCCTCCATATCTGTCAGCGGGAACCCTTCTTTCCTGGACTTGATTTTTCGAAGTTCATGTCACACCGAGCCACGACAACTAGAGGGAGTGAGAGAGGGAGCGAGGGGGAGTCCTACGAAGAACAAAGAAACCAGTCGGTCGGTCGACACGTAAAAAGTTATGCAGAAATTTTATCGTTCCGGGCCCGAAAACGATTGTTCTAACAGCGGCGGGACGCGTGGAAACGATTACGCGTCCCGGAAAGTAGAAATTCCCGTCGATTCGAGCACCGACGAGAAAAACAGCAAACTCTTCTCGTCGTCATCCCTCGTCGCGACTATGGCTGGGAATAAAATGTAAAAGGTCCTCTCTCTCTCCCTCGTCCCCGTCCGTCGACATCGTCGTCGTCGTCGTCGTCGTCGTCGTCCTCGTCCTCGTCGTCGTCTACATTTCGAATCAAGAAACTTTGCCCTCCCCGAAGCGGAGAACGGCCGGGAGACGTTACCAACTTTCGTAGCCCGGAGAGAGAGAAGCAATTTTTCTCTTAAACACCGCGCTAAAGTTGAAACTTTTGGCATAGAGATGAAGACAAGTTCGACCGGCAGGCGAACTCGACTAGCAGCGACTCGGAAGAATAGGATATCCGACTCGAAAACTCTGAACGAGATGTTTGTTAGAGAGCTGGAACTTTTAGCTAATCGCGGGGGATGGAGGTAGTGGGGGGGGGGGGACGAACGAAGGGGATGATGCTGGGAATAAGACTCGGCGAACACTCGAAAAGGCGAGAATTTCCCTTTGTACATGTATCCGCCTCGATGGAGACAAGTTTTCGCGAATTAGCCCGAGGAATTGCGCTCTGCGCGTCGACTACTACTCTCTGTTGCCTCCGACGTCATCGGACATCAACGGAAATTCGCCGGGAAACTCGACTGGATTTGATCGTTTGTTTTCTAAACGATGATTAAAACCGCTTGAGTAAAGAGATTATAGTAGTGCTGAGGTGCAGCGCGGAGCTTAATGAAATTTGCGTTCTTCGTGGAGCTCGTTTGTTTAAATCTGTTTATCGATGATGCTTTCTTTGCGAGATAAAAATGTTGCTTCGGGTAATTGACTCTTTCTGCTGCGGGCAAGAGGAGCTGCATTGTGTGAAAATTTGATGCGCGAGAGCACGATGTGGCTCATGATCTCGGGTAAATGCTATGGTGTATTTGGAAGTGCGGCGGGATTTGCTGTTTATGGGGGCGAGATTTTGAGCATAGAATTTGTATTATGCTGTGGATTTTATGCAGTTTTGCGAGAAATCAAGAAGTGGAGTAGAAAACAGTGAACCTCAAAGGCACCGAAGATTGTTCCATCTATTAGAGGACTCTGTTAGACGATTTTATTAGAACAATCAATAGAGTGACTTTATTAACAACATTGTCAAATGTCTCCGGTTCACAACTCCACACCCAGAATCGCAATAACTGCAGTACAACGAGCATCGCGATTGTCAGCATTATTTCTCGCGGGCACTGTGCATAAAACCAGGAAAGCAGAAAGCCGGAAATAATTTGCGAATAAATCCGGCGATCGCTCGGCGAAAAAATTGGGAGCTCTCGTCGAGCCACCGTTCGTTTGCCTTTTAATTGCAGCTTTCTCGCGACGCGAAACAGCCACAATTACCCAGTGCGAGAGAGAGAGAGAGAGAGAGAGAGAGAGAGAGAGAGAGAGAGAGAGAGCGAGAGAGGAGGGGGGTCGACAACTAAACTAGAGGCTCCGATTATTTTTCTGGTAATTCGAGCGTCGCGGCCCCGTGAATTTCCAGCGTTGGCCATTGGTATGCAAGTCGCCTGCGAGGATCCAACCTCTAAACCTAAGTTTTCATTAGAACGCTCGTTCCCGCTATCTCAATCCTCGTTCGCCCCGGGGCATAATCGTATTTCAACGAAATCCTGTTAGCAGCCCGGGGAGAGAGAGAGAGAGAGAGAGAGAGAGAGAGAGAGAGAGAGAGAGAGAGAGAGAGAGAGAGAGCCGGCCTGAACCAGCGCGGCGCATGGAGCGCACTATTTTAACCGAACTGCGCTCCCATTGTACAATGGCTCAGCCTTTTGCAATTTCGCTGGCGCGCGAACGCTTCCCAACTCCGAGGGATATTTACTCGAGCCCGTTCCCGGCCCGCTGTATCGAGCGCGGCTAGTGCACAGAATCCCACGGAATAATTCAGTCGGGGGAAACGGTCTCATTCCGTGGCCGAAATCGGCGACGCCGGGTACGGCCCGGAGACGGGAGCCTCCCTGACATTTTACCCATTCTCCGTATTAGACACACCGTGTCCATATACTGCCGAAATTTCACCACCCGCGAATCGACGCTGTTCGCGAAAAATTTGCGCAAATGGTGTTCACGGCTTCTCTGTGAGTAGTCAGTTTTGTAATGATTCTTTGTTGGCAACCATGAAGAGTTCATATGTTCACACCGCCAATAATGAGACCCCTGGTGGGAGAACAAAAAGCACAGCCCCGCCAATGTATCGCACGTGTTAACAACATCAGTAGTAAATATATTCTTTTATTTGTTCATTACTGCATGTTCGTGGTCCTGTATCATTTATTAACCAACATTCTTTTGTCAGCCACCCCTCATTTCAACCCTTAGCAAACAATGTCGATGGTCCATTTTGCCGTAGTGCTTCAAGAACACCATCCCACTTAGTTCCTAGCAAATACTTTAAATCGTTAAACTACTAAATTAGAAGCGCAACAAGAACAATGCAAAATGCATCTAATAATGTCCAAAGATTTAAGCGAGCCCAATTACTACCGATAGTTCAATCGTCAGATATCTTTTGGTTTCCCAGGATCGGGCATGGATGTCGTCCTTAAATATAGAAATTTTCGTTGAATACGAGTTTGTCGGTCGCGCTAGGAGGCCCGGTTGGAAAAATGTCGGCTGCCACCGGCTATCGAGCAGAAGATAGCGCCACCGTTGTAATTACGATAAATCGTGGCTCCCTGCCTCCCTGTTTGCCCACACCGCCGATAATTATCGGTGTGCCGGTGGAATGGGATCCGGCGAGTCCGTGTTTCTCTTCTCGTGGCGCTCTCTCGCCTACGGTTCACGATTTTTCTTTTTTCTTCTCCTCCACTCTCTGTCATTCTCTCTCTCTCTCCCTCTCTCCCCCGCACCCTTTTTTTCCATTCGACGAGCCTCCCTCGGGTTTGCGCAAATGGCACCGGCGGAATATACGATCAGCCGCGACACAAGCTGCCGACTCCCCTTGGTAATCTGTTCGGTGAACAAGTTTATAAATTAGAACATGCGCTCGTGCGCGCGAGTGGGACGCAATCTATTGCGCTCGCGGGCCCCCTCTTCCGTGCCCTCTATCATTCGATCCTCTCCCCCCACTTTGTCTTCGTCCTCTCTCCGTTTTACTCGCGGATAATGCAACCCTTTGTTCCACCGGCGATCATTTTTGTTTCAGTGATTAGCGGAATTTATTCCCTCGACCTTATTCGTTCGCTAACGAGAAACAACGGGGGGACTTGTTGACCCTTCAGGGACGACATCTGTGCATCGACTGTCTACACAATATTTATATATTTTTACTGTTTCGTATTTGGTTCACAGATTTTTGTGATAAATGTAGATACATATTATATGGATTGAGAAATGGTCCCGTGTGATGCGTGCCGAGAATCGAAACGGCGAGCTTTCTTCTAGCTGTCAAAGAACTCGTGTGAATGTGTGCGAATATTTGTGCATGCGTGGGAATATGCGTGAGGTCGAATGTCCACTGTCTTGAAACAGTTTCCGATGAAACTGTACCTCTAACGACGAACGCGAATTGTGTATGTTATACGTTATTAAACGATTATCCTTCATAAATGCGTAAAATTTACAGTCCAGGAATCGTACTACAGTATAAAATGTTTTATGTACTACAGGATCAGAGTCGAGAAAATAATCGATTTTTATCCACGTCATAGTACATCAGAAAAGTAAGAATGACATCAGACCTCAGGTATCGGATGAGTAATTGGAGCTTCTCATTAGAATCAGACCTCGAACTGACCATCAACTACGTCAATGAATGATTCCAGAGGAAATCGTAACGAGGAAGAATCGATCCAAGATTTTATCTCTGATCCAATTTACAACTATGTTGTTTGTATTGAGAAACAGAAACGAATAATGTACATATTCATTGTATCATACAAGGAACTAATTAAATTTGAAAAATAATTGTTGGAACTGTCGAAAAGAGAAAATTCTAAAAAAACATACAAATTCTCGTGCACTTAAAGACTTCCCTTCTAAACAATCTCGAGAAGCATTATCGTTCCCAATCCCCCAGCATTCTACAACATAATACCAAAAATCCTATACCCTAAATCTATTCTAATCCAGTCCCCAATTAGGACACAATATTCCAGCACTTGCATCGACTTTGAGATCGAATTAACATTCCAGTTATCCAGTAAATAAAACGATCTAAGACTCCCGAACATCGTAAACAGTCGGGAGCCACCGTTAACATTTATCTAATCCGAAATGCAACGATCCCCAGGTAAAAAAGAAGCCAGGTAATTCCGTGGCGTGATCGATTCCCAGGACAGATACGGACGTCAAAGCCTTCACTTTCACCGGCCGAAGAGAAACGCGATGATTTACGAACGCCGAGGACGAGAGACAGAGTCATCGACTTTTTGGCTGGCTTTCCACGGATAGGGTGAAACTTTATTGCTTCTTGAGGGACGGGAAAAAATACAGCCCGTCTACAAAAGGGTGCGGTGAAAGTTGCGTCGGGTTAGCCGAAGGAAAAAACCGACGGCCGGATCCAGAGAGACCCGTAAAAAGGGCTGAAGGAAAGCGGCGACCTTGTGGACGGCCAAACGAACTTCGGTGAAATTTTCGGCGACCCTAATAAGCGAACTGCAAGTCGTTATTGTGCGACCGAAATAGAATTTCGGTTCCGTCACCGACCGAAAAGAAAGTTTCAGTGCTTAACCGACTCCTTTTCGGGCGAAACATCTGGAAACCAGCCTTTACGTCACGTCAAGAAACATCAAAATTAAAGTTAATCGAGGACAAAGTTTTCCTGCACAGAAATGTACAACATTGAATTTGCAGTTGTTAGGATCGAGACTTTTTCTCTTAACTGATCTTTGATAATGATTCAGTTTAATTTATGAAGCATTAACTGAACCATCGACGTGGTCATTAGCTGAACCGTCCATAAAAGTTAATGGATTAGAGGCACTTAATTGTCTAAAGCATTTGTTGCTTTATAGAAGACATACGAGGCTTTTTGTAGCGATTTAGAACTAGTTGTGCAGTGGTTTTTTGTTTCAATTATTATAGGTGTCGCTAGTGAATTAATTTATTGCAATGTAATATTGAAGCTGAGTTATCAGAAAAAATTGTGAACTGTTGTGAAATAGTGTCAATACTGTTTACGTTAATGTTAACCTCTCGAAATGGTTGTACACTGTTTATCGCATCTAAATAATGCATGAACGATCTCACAACGGCTATTACCGTGAAATTTCTTTGCACCTAAAATGCAAATTCCCTAATGGATTATTTACCATTCGCAAAAAACCGATATTCGAGTCCATTTCCGTAATATTTCCATATGCAAATGCATCCCCTTATCAACGACCATGCGGTCTGCAAAACAAAGACCCGGGAGCAGAAAGTAAAGGAAAAAAACACCGTTGTAAAACGCGAATTATAACGCGTTTAATTTCATGTCAGCAATTACCGAAACTATTGGAAACGGAATCGATGACACTTTACAAACTGACTTCGATAAAATTATAAAATTGAGCATCGAGTCGGCTCGAGCATAATGCGAGTCCTTTGTAGTGGACTCGCGCTATTCAGAAGCTAATTACAGAATATAAAAGCCGTATTAATAAATAATTGCTGAAACAAGTAATTCCATTTCGAGGAGCCTTTAGGGAAACACGTTTATGGATTGTCTGGACATTAAAGGACATTAATATTTTGTTTTTTACTTGTGTACGGTTCTTTTTAGTTTGTGGTAGTGTCGGAAAATTTTTGGCAGCCATATTCATGGCACCGATAACTGAATCCATTTAAATTCATATATCATTGATGTATGTAAATACCTAATAATAGGTGTCCAAATTAATTCATAATTTCAAAATACATTGAAGTCTTGAAAACAACTTTCACTACTTCCTATACAATTACTCCATCTTACAAATGACTAATGAAGTCAAAACAAATTTCAATTTAAAATAAGGTTCAAATTATTCTACACATCCAATATATACACTTCATAATTTACACTAGCTGCCTAAGATTAGAATCTAGATGGATCGTTCATATCTCTGGATCAAAATAAACTCACCTCCGACCACTCAAGAGTGGAAAGACACTTACCAATCCACTTCCAATATACAAATCATTAAGAGTAGGCTGCCAACAGTCAGTCTCATAAATGATGGCACACACTTTAAATCAGAAAAACTGTTTTAGAAACGGACCAAATAACTTCGTTTCAAAAAAATTACAGTTCTCACAATTTTTAGCCAATTTTTCAGTTTTATTCTACTATTCCAAATTTTCGTTACAAGTCCAAATAAAAAAGTTGTGAAAAACAACTTATACTATGTTTTTCATCATTCACACTAAAGGCAATTTTCCCAAAAATTGTCGTTTCATATCATCTTAAACCAATCCATCTAGCTTGTCAGAAACACAGAAATCGTTTGGTACAATTATAAAAAAGTGATTCTGATTTAAAACGTGTGCGACCAATTATGGGACTATATCTTATCGTTTCTTGATTCTCAAGGCCCGATCGCAGAAAGATCGATCGCCGATCCGATTTCCCCGGCAAAGGAAGCGGCGGCAGTTTCAGAAATCAGTAACGGCGTGTAGCGGAGCACGCGACAGGCCCGTTTGCATATCATCATCGTCATCGTGCGGCCGGGAAGCGTGTCGGCTTGTGGCGTGACCGATCCGCCGGTTTTGCTCCTTAGAAATCGGTCAGAGTAAACATGTCGAGATCGAACGAGCCGAGGAAACGTTCTCGAGAGTCACGTCGCGGTCGCAAACAGCTTTTCCAACGAGCTTCGAGTCTTGCTGGGAGCCGGTCGATAGGCGGCTTGTCGACGATACCGGTTCCGTTATCGGCCGGGAATTTATAAAACGACGGGCGCGTGACGGAGGGCAGCGGTATCGTCGTTAACGAGGTCTAATTGGAGCGGTCGGCGAAAACGGAAAATCGTGTGAAAGCGTGGGCGCGTCCACCGTTGGATTCTCGGTTCAAGAATCGAGCTCGGTACTCTTATGTAAGAATACCTCAAAAAACTGAAAATACCTAAACAAAATCCACAGTCTAATAATACGTATTACTGGGACCATGAGGGACCCCAGTCTCAAGTGCTACTGCAAAACGTCTGTTATTACTCTACTTGCTTCGTTCGGAATACGAATGTATACATATGTATACGATGAATTTCCGATATGATGTGGAGGGAAGAAACTGGCAAAGATCTGTCTCGATGAATGACGCGAAGAACCTGGGAGAGGCCAGAGGTTGGTAACTCGGAAGCTACACAGTAATTTCTTTGATAATTCTAGCTAATGAGCTGAAAGTAATAAAATTTCTAGATTCTTCGTATGTTTTTACCGTTTTGTGTTCCATCTACTTAGTTTTGTCGCGAATGCATAAAATCCGCAATCCAATGATGACTAATACTGCCTCGACCAAAAATAACATTCCACCAAAGAAAACGAGTCCGGCTCGCGATGACTATGCGTATCTCTTCGAGAAGACACTCAGTTCTCTGTTTTTTGGTTAGGATTGCTTTTTGTTCGTTGGTTGCGTGAGCGTACAGCGACATTTCGAATCGACCAGCAAGGATTTGACTGGTATGATGGGTTCGGCACGCGACAAAAGCGGGGTACGCGCCGCGCCACGCTCTCTCTGGTCGTATGACCATAAAATAAACGCTCGGGGTGGCGCAGGCGGAGGCCAAACCTGGCAGCGCATAAACACACTTATATAACAGCAATTAAACTGCTTTTAAGGCCCATAAAACTGCAGTTTCAATAATCTCGGTGACAACACCGCTGCTCTGACCTGGCCTACTCCGTACCCGGGGCTTCCCAAGGTCGCCGCCACCTTAACAGAGCCGCTACCCCTAGAAACGCTTGATCATTTATTGCCCCATCATTGGGCACTTTCTTGCTGGAGGTAAAGGAACGAAGGAAAAACATCTGAGGCTGTCAAACTCGGGACATCTGGATGGAAGCGTGTGGCTAACGGCGTCTTCCAACCCTACGTTTTATTCGTTTTAACTCTAGAATGTAGATCTTTATGCAAGTTTCCATTTTCCAACATTAGAACAATAGTTAGATCAGCTTAATCGTTTAGAGTCCATTTGATGGATGCTTATCAACAGCAATTTTCACTGGAAAAGAAAGAGAGGGAGCAAAATTATATTTGAATGATCAAGAAAATCCCACCTCTATAATGTAGGGAGCAATGACCGGAATAGACCGATCATATGGTAAAGACCGTGAAAAGGTTAAAACGTGGACAACAAACTCGGAAGGCCGAGTTTGTTGACAAGACAAGTTAGAAACACGACATGACAGTGCGAATGCGAGCGAGGGACGCGCGAGACAAAGAGTGCGTGAGAAAGAGTGAGAGAACAGAATAACGAGAGAAAGAGAGAGGGAATGAAAACCAATGTACATGAGGAGTGAGAGCAATGCGAGAGTGTCCTTTTTGGGTGATATCGACAAATCGAATTGAGCAGCGAATTTTAAGGGACAGCGATATCGGGTGTAAATTGTGCATCAGCGAATAAATATATGTTTATTTGTGCCGTCCATACGATAGTTTCTTGCATACCACACTCTGTTCCTTCAATAATGTTACTACGATTTACTCGAAGCAACCTTGGGAAGCAATCCCAAGCAACTAGAGCCAGAGGAATCGGTCCGTTTCATCGGGAATCCGCTTCGAAAGGGCTGAGTAGTCGGCAGAACCATGAAGAGTAGAGTAGAGCCCAGGTAGTTTCCGGGTCAGCAAGACGCGACCTTGCGAAATTTCGGCAGATAGGGTTCGGTGCTGTCGGAGCAGTCTCATCGGAAAAAGGGAATTCAGTTAGCCGAAAATATCGAACGACGTCGCACTCTTTTCGCGAGATGATGTCTCGGATATACCTGCCGGGTGGAACGTCCGCGTGGTAGGGAGACGGAATAGGTGTAAAATAGGGGTGTGTGTTTGAGGGTGGTGGGGGGATGAAGAGGCGGGTGGAAACGAGCTTGAAGCCCAGGTGGGGGAGGCTGGAACGATGAAATGGGATAATACGGACGCTGCAGGACGCGGCAGCCATCATCGAATGCTAATGAGGGGTTGGCGGGCTTTTGGGGCGGAAGATTCAGTCCGTGCAGCAGCGTACCGACGCGCTACTACTGTGTGTGTGTTGCCAGAGGAACGGTCTGATTATAAATTATACATTATCTCGTGCTAGCCCCCGTGTACACACCGAAATCCAACTAGACATCCGCAGGCTACTCAGCCCCGACATCAAAATGCAGAACGTTCACGGGCCACGAGATAGATTAAACAGGCCCGGCCCGGGCATTATCACGGGGTAGCGAGGATCGACGTTACAACCCCTCTCGATCGCGCCGATCGGACGATGTTTCATTGCGATGGCTGGATTAAGATAATTTTTGTGGCTCCCTATGGTGGAATTGTAATTGGACGCTTGTCGAGCCTGATAATTGCATACAGGACCTAGCCCAGACCGCAGTGACACATGTGTGCGTAAAAGTGAATATTTAAATCTTCGTTGTATCTGAGATTAATTCATTCACGAAGAAAAATAATTGTTCGTAGACGTTCTAATAAAATTTTTAAAGGACCTCTTGTACCACCAGCGTCTTAGAAATAAGTGGCAGCTGACTTATTCGGGTTTACAGGTTGTCGACTATTTTGTGCAGTATTGTGTAGCCAAACGGTAAACAGTCGCCACGTAAAATAAATATAATTGCTTAGCTGGGCAACCGCAATCCACGTTTCAGCAATTTCACCAATCCTGTCTCTCTTTCTCTCTCTTCTCGTCTCAGTGGTTGTTTCTGGTGGCGATCGTCCGAGGACTGCGAAGTTCCGCCGTTTGCACTTGGCCAATGCCTCAACGATAAGGTAAAAAGAACGAATTTCAGCCAGCAATTTGGAAGATTCGACCATTACCGTTTCTTTCCGCGCAGTCACAGAAGGTAAACGTTTCCAGGAACGACACAGCACGCCGGCGGGGGTTAATCAAAGGGTGGAGGAGCACGGAATACAGCTCCGTGAAACAGTCCTGAGTAAGCCAACAAGAATGCTCTCGGCTGCTCTGTCGCACTGTCGCCGGCAGATCGAACTGTTTATAAATTATACATTATCTCCGTGATAGCCGAGCGCACACAAAACCCGAGCTAGTAGACGTTCGCTGGCCACTGAACTCTCTCTTTCTCTGGCTCTCTCTATCCCTCTGTTGTCGAGAAACTGGCGAACTGTCGACGTCAGGATGGCACCGGGGGTGGCACCGAAATGACGACGAGTGAATTATGAAACCCGTTGCATTTCGATTTTTCCTACATCGCCGGCCAAATGCACCGTGACTGCGGAAAAGTATTTTGAACGCCAAGTGCACGATTTTTGAGAAATTTCTGATATTTCAACTGTCGTAATTTTGTAAAGGGAAGTCGTACTTGAAGTCTCCATTTTCGAAACCTATTGGTCGATTTTTTCTAAGGCTTTTTCCTATAATGTAGCAGATTAAAACCTGAGGACACGTTTTTTGACGACGGCGGTGAAAATTAAAAGTGTCCTAGGAACATTGAAAAAAGTTTTTTGGGACGGAATTTTTTACCCAATCATGTTTCGAGGATTCGTTATAAAGAGGAAGAGTCAATCTTCGAATCCGTGAAAGTGTTTCAGTCATGAAAATTATTTTTTTAACGTTTTCAGAGGCGTTTGAATCCATGGGCACTTTTTAGAAGAAAATGAAGGATGAAATGTAAAAATGCAGTCGTCGAACACAAATATTGAAATTTATGGCCTGTGGGTTAAACAAATTGAGACGCTACTGGGCGTAGCCATTGTGTCAACATCGCCATATCAATTCATCAAGTGAAATTGTGAGAGCGATAACTTATAATGAATTATAGCCCATTGTTGTCGACTAACGTCGAATTAAATTGTAATCATTCATAAGTTTAGTACCACAGTCATTCACTGAGAGGCATCGAAACATCAAACATAAAATAGTGTCGACGATTCCCACCACCTAAACATACAATTATAAAATGCTACTATCCTTGACATTTCTCTCACCTGTAGCAATAAACTCTATGAACGAGGATCTACAAAGGATCACGATCTAGAGAACCAAGACTTTTAACTACAGAAAATTCGTGTTCGACAAAAATTGTTGGGTGTTTGTTGGACGACGTTGCAAGACAAAGAAAACAAGTTCACCTAATAGGGTAAGCTAATTGCCTCGTGGCAGCGTACGCCCCCGCGTTTAATACAAAATATAAGTTCGGTTGCTGCAAAATTTGGTCGCAGTCCAAACGTAGTCGGCGAGACGCAGCCGACCGCAGAGAAACGGTCTCGCGGAATAATATCCACGGAGCCATCAGCAGGCCGCCGATCCCTGACCTCAAAATGCGCCACGTTCGCATACCAACTGCGACAGATTAGATACACACGTATCTTCTCTCCCCCGGTTTAATTCTGTGTTATAAAATGGATGCGTTTCTTTCCCAATTTTACGCTCGCGGAGAGCGCGCGCACACCGGCAACGCGTCGTATATTCCGGCGCAGTGCCCGTTGACGAATAGAAACGACGAATAACGCCTCCAGCATGACGTTTATTCCACTGTCATATCGACCGAGAAGAACGAGTTAACTCGTCATATAAATTCATCCCCGCGGCCTTTTTATCCTCTTATTTATTCCCACGCGTTGGGCTCCGAAATTCCGAATAGGATTTCACAGGCGAATCACTTTTTTCCGGTTCCATTTCTTTTTCACTGCTGTCAGATGGATCTGCAGGTGAGATCACTCGACGTCGTGTACCAACAAACACCTTATTTTTCTAGTTGCATACCGAATTTGGTTACAAGCTGTTCCTGTTTTAACACACTTAAACTTAGTTTTAACTACAAAAACGCGACACTAGTTGAAAGAATGGAATTCTATTTCGGAAAGATTCTAAAATTTCAGAAAATTGCAAAATGACGAAACAGACGCAATCTAGAGACAATAGAACGTTAGCTGCTTCCACGAGCACCGGTGTAATTGCTACATTGTGTGCCTGTCCATTTCAAATGACGCGTTACCTTAGTTCATAATTAAAATTCTCATGAATATTCGTCGAACGGTTCTACACACTTGTTACTCAAATGTCATTTTTCTAAATTTTCTAGGACAAAGATGAATCTCTTTTGCAAGGTTGCCTTTTTTGTCGATTTTCACACTCGAAACTGTACAGTACCGATCATTCGAACCTTCATCAGAAATCTTGATGAATGATTCCAAAGGCTATTGGATGTCGGAAATATTGTACGTACGGTATTGCGCAACTTACTAAGAATTTGCTACAAGTAAGTTATTGTTATATTATCCGAACAGCCAAGATTTTCTGGTCGGTTCGGATAGCGAGGATTCCACTCTGTGTATGTATATATATAATTTTCTTTCGGTATAGAATCCAAAGGCAATACGGGATACGCTATCCGTTGGATCAGTGGTGGACTCCGAAGCCACCCAGTCGCCAATCCCGATCCCAACCTCGACGGCGTAGTACGTTCACGTACCAGCGATAGATTACGCCCATAGACACGGCGACGGATATTGCAGCCAGTGGAAGAGAAAGAATGACGCGCTTGAGTTGAATTCAAAGTGCTATTCTTGCATTACTTTATAGCGAACGCGACGGAGTGCCGCGGAATTTCAACCATCGATTCTTCCCTCGATAAAAGGAGACGTCCTACGCTCCGGCGAACAGAATCCTGCCACCCCATTTCATCCCTCGAAACCCTAGAAATTAAAAAGGATATCCTGGAGAAACAAAACCCCCAAAAACCACATCGACTAATTACATTTAACATTTAAAACTCGATTCAAATGTTCGGTATTTATTTGTCATGTTTAGAAAAAAAATTATCGTGCCACCCCATTCCATCCCCCAGAGTCACAAAAATTAAAAGAAGATTTTTATTATTTATAATTTGATTCTATTAAACAGGGATTCTAATAATGAAGTATTAATAATTGCAGAATAATATTTCACCGGTATTCACGAGTAATTAATTTAGTTTGAAGTCTCTATTTCGAGTTTCGCGCGATTCTGCAAGGATGACTCTTGCAATGCAAATGTAAATTTATCAGATCTGTCGTATTTCAAGCTAGCTTTCTCTTAGTAGCTAATATTTTTTCATGTACAAGCTTCGATTAATTTAGACGTGAAGGTAACGTGACTAATGATTATACGTTAATCAAGTCTCTTAATCAACTGTGTTTAAATTGAACACACAAAACGATGCTCGAGCTTCCGAGCCATTTACAAACACAACTCGAATTTCACCCGAAAGACACCGAATGAATTCACCTACCAGTTACCCAATTACCAGCATTATGAAATTCCTCGACTAATCACATTCACTGGCGAACCAAAAGAAAAATCGTTCCTGAACCAAAAGGATCAACAAAGCTTAACGAAACGAACTGAAAAGGGATTTCTAACAGGATAATTTCATCTTCTCTATTAAACAAATTAAGAACGAAATAAGATAAACAACGAAGTCCACATCGTATCGCAGTGTTACCATCTTCGGAAGATGAGCACAGTTGTTGACAAAGTGGCGACTCCCCGGCCGCGATTATCGATGCAAAACCGATCGAGGAAAAAGAAGCAGAGTCGTGTGTGACGGCCGATGCATAATGCATCGAGCGTGGCCGGGGTCTAAGCGTCGATTCGCGTACATAACTTCAATTACAATTAGTCAAACATCCTGGAGGTCTCCTCGCGACACGTTCCCACAGGTATTTCGGCTGACGCACCTCACACTCTCCGTGTGCGCCTCCCTCATTTAATTTTCTCTCTAAACATACACGAATGAGAAACGAGTGGCTCTATTCGATACCAGCAACCCGAATTTGCTGGCTCTCAGTTTCGAAAACACACTCCCCCGGATTTGTCTCCGTGATATCCGCTCTAGACTCGACTCGACTCGAATTTGAAGCGGTTTCAGTTGAGACTCCGCCGCCTGGGCGAGATTAAAGGCTAACGGGGGATGGCTTGTTGCCTCGAATTGCAGAACTTGTTCAAATTCGTGAACGTTCGAAGCTCTGGCTCCCGTTAAGGACATAGACAGTAGGAAGACATAGACACGAAGCTGCTCCCGAAATGAGCGGTGAAATTGTAAGCGCATACTACAGTTATGCGATAAGTAAAATGGTTTATGACGACGATAAGCCGTGTGTTGTAATTGTAAATTGTTTAATCGTGCGATAGACGATAACCGTGGCAGTATGATCGAGATAAGGCCGGCGATGTTGCCAGGAAGACAATCCATCATACTTCAACCCGTGTCGATACTTTCAACCGACTAAAATTATTGAGGAAAGAAATTACCAAGCAGCTCCTTGTCTTTACGACAGTTGTAGAAAATGTTTGTTTTGCATAAAGATCCACAGTCTAGTCAAAACCATGAAAATCGCTCGAACCGAACGAGGATTCAATTAATTCAACCATCGCCTAGCCCCGCAAGATCATCGTCGTGTCTCGAACAGTCCATTGTAAGTATGTACATACATCCAGAATGGTTTCTCAGCGAGTGTCCTAACCGCTCGCCTAACTGTTCCGTTCGCACGAGCTCGGACTTCCTGCGGCGTAATCGGGCGGCGCTTCTATTTGAAATTATGATCCGTTCCGTTGTAAACAAACCATATCGTGATAAGCCCTCTCTCCTCGCGTCCCTCCTCCTTGTCGCGGTTTTAATTTCGCCTAATCGGGCATTTACCGCCGTCGCTATTACCCCTTGGGTAATAGGCCGTATAAAAGATAGTCGCGGATGTAATTTGCGGGCGGCGAACGCTATCACGGCCGACGACAGGTGTGCGCACACGTCCCTCTTGCATGCGCAACTGACATAAATGAACAGGGGGGCACACGGTACACAACGTGGGACACAAGGTGGGACACGAGGTGGGACACGAGGTGGCGGCTTGGCCACGTGTGTTCTCTTTCTCTCTCTCTCTCTCTCTTACTCTCTATCTATGTCGAAGTGAACGAACCCCGTTGTGCCCTTGACTTTTCTTGACACAGTTCTTCGAGGCTTACGTCCGCGCAAGGACACACAGCTTTTTTACGCCGCAATGAACCCGCGAACGACGCCATCTTATAAAAGCGACAGCCCACGCTGCCTGCCTGCCTTCCTTCCTTCCTGCCTGCCTGTTTGCCTGCCTGCTGCTGGATCATCGGGGGCCACGAGGAATTCACGCTCGAATTAGCACTAAAGCGACTTATTTCGCGGCCGTGCGACCGTAAGGAGGGTTTAACGATGCACCGGCGCTATGCTTTTATCACCGAACTACTCGCGCTAAGTTTTACGGGACCTTCTCTTTGGAACTCGGTTTTTAGACCGGGCGGCCGATGTTCTCGAGACCTTGGCTGCTGCCGGAAGGTTTCGGACCGTTTCCCTCCTTAGCGTCGCGGTTGTCGAGCCTTCGCGGGGGATTCGTTTGGGAGTGAGAACTGAGCTGTGAAGGATGGTTGTAGGTCCAGGTTTATTGTTAATAATGACTTGCTGTGTGTCTTTAGTTGTGCGACGTTATGGGGGAACGACGTTATTGCAGTGCATTGTGTGAAAGACAATAGCAAGTAACCAATGATGATAAAGACTACAACTTCCACAGTTTCCGATGCTATACCGTGTCTCTCTAATTGGGCGACGGTAAGGAGGAAAATTGTATTAACGAGAGAAATAAATGTTTCGAAGATTGCTCCTCTTGTTGGCGTTGTTTTATAGTGCACGATTTGAAAGGTAACAGTGAGCTAACAGCGAGAACCTAATGAAGTTTTAAAAAAACAGCTCCCACTGCTTTCTAATGGCTTACTTTATCTCTCGTATCGTGCGATGTCAGAGTGGAACACTATTAACGAGAGGAATACATTTTCGAAAGATTGCTCGTGTCGTTTGTATCATCCTGTAGCAGAGAATCAGAAAGTTAGCAGCGAGATAACGGCGGGAAGCTAATGAAGCTAAAGATAATAGCTCCCACAGCTTCTTCGCGTCTTACTTTAGCTCTCGCTTCGCGCGATGTTAGAGAGGAACACTGCATTAATGAGAGGAATAGAATTCACGCCATCCTGCAGCGCTCAATTTGAAAGATGGTGGCAAAACAACGAGTAGCCAATGAAGACACAGTCAATAGCTTCCACTGCTCGAGGACCAACGTCGACTTAAAAATCAAATGAAAGAAAATTCCATTAAATCGATTCTACCCGCTAAAAACTGTCTGTAAGAGGATTAGCGTTGATCTGAAAAATAGGTAAAAGAAAATTCTGACTATAAAATCGTCAAAGGCGTCCAGCAGCAGGCAAGGGTTACAGTGGCCTACCGGTTCCAGGACCCGATCCGTGGCCAATCTGGTCGGCCATCTTGGCTTCCAGGTCTTTTATTCGTGGCATCGCCTTGTCACCGTCATCTTTGTCTGCTTTCCAGTCTGGGACCCCGCCGGCGGAAATTTGACCGACGGTTGTAATGGGAGTCGGGAAAAAGTGGCAACCGGCCTCGCATGATAACGGCTCGTGAATGAAAGCGACTCTTACGCGGTGGAAATATGGCTGCCATATGTGGCGGCGTGGCAGCACGCTTGGGAACAGATTCGTCCCTGCTCGCATATCCGAGACTCGTTTTACCTCCCTGACCACTTCCAGCCGACGATTCTCCGCCGAGATTTACAAGCGAAGCCCCGGCTATGCGTCGCGGATAATAGGAGTTTTTCACACTTTCAAGGACACTCGACATGCTACCCCCCGCCATAGTACCGCCGAGTCTCGGTCCCGGAGTGCTCGGATAAATTATGGAACTGGATTAGAATTGTAAATCGAGAGAGCACGCCGCTTCTAAGCCACGTGCTATTGTTCTGTCGATTCCGTTCTTTCCTCAATTTTGTGGCTCGCGGAGACGCGAGTCTGTTCTCTCCGCGCCGATTTAAATGGCGCTCGCTGAAATACCACGCGAGCACAAACACTGCAATTTGCAATTTAAAGAACATTACCCGGTTATCGATTGCGTAAAAGCTTTCCAAACAGAGAGCTGCAATTATCGAACGGTGTTCGTCGCTCGACCGTGCTAATTCGCTGCTTATGTTTTTAGGAATGTTTAGTGGCAGTTTTTCAACTAGTCAGGGGTCATTCAAGTTTTTAGGGGTGTTTTAACGCAGCTATAGCTTCTATGTAACGCTAAAAATTTATGTTGCTCGTGTGATTCGGTGGTTGGAAATTATTAACGCTGTTTTGATCTTTTTATGTCTTGTGCAGTGACTCTTTGCTCTCGAAGCTACTACGGAACATTTTACAAAGAACACGTAAAATTGAGGTCATCTATTTCTACAAACGAATTTAGTGACGTGAAAATTGTTTCGAATTAGAATATTGATTACTGAGAGCCGCCGAGTGCAAAGAGTTAATTCGCAAAATACTGTGGTTCAAAAAATATTTACATAAAACTGCTTTACCAGCAGTCTAATTCACCATCTCCTCTTTAAAATCGCTCCCCTACAAATTACTGGAACAGTAATTAGGGGCAGGCGACGTCGGCCAGCATCTGAAACGCCGTCCGTCGTGTACAATTCACTCGTCTCCAACATCGACGCATCCGAAACAAAACGAACCAATAATCCAAGCATAGCAATACGCGTCTCGGTAAAAACTGAACGGTCGCTGTGTAACAATAAGGTAATACTCACCGCACACGACTCTGTCGAAGGGGCTCATCCAATCTGCAAGCAAAAATAGAAAGAATCGTAATTAGAGAGAGTGTGTTCGACGTCGAATCGATCCGATACGAATATTATCGAGCTCTTTAACCACCGGCCGTGAAACGCATGCAGGATAAACCGTCGAGGACACGAACAATGGTGGCCGGGCAACCAAGCGGACGGAAAGAAAAATAGATGGCGGAGGATCGGGATAGAGAGTGAGAGAGAGAGAGAGAATGAGAACGAGAGGAGGCGGGTGGAACGAGAGACAGTGGCGGGCGTGTGCAACGCGAAACTTATTCCAACGGGTACGCAATTAGAAAGTAGGAAATTCGCGGCAGCTCGACACGCAAAGCTCTCCCACTGTAACTTCTCTCCGGCGCCGTTAGAAACGGGGATTAGACGAACGGATCGTGAACGTTCGAGCGTAACGGGCTTAATCCTTCCCTGCGACGTCGTCTTCCCTCGATTAAATAGAAATTCGTCGCCGGATTACCCTGGATCGGCGACCACGGACCGCGAGACAACCAACGGTCACTACACTTGCGCCAAAAAATTCCACCAGCCACGACAATACGCAGTCTGGCTCTAAAACCGTTCGCGAAACTGTGCAATAATGCAAAATACACCAAATAAAGTGTTGCAAGTCCTTAATACGGCAGCTACTGACTGTTCAATTATAATCGTTGTGTTAATAAAAATTTATTTGAGAAACAGCTTGAGATTCGGGGTTCAGCTTCGGATAATATCCTTTTTATAATGTTTATAGGAATCAAAGCGATCGTTGGGCCCGATTCCGTGCACAGGTCGCAAGAAGCGGGCCCCGGCAAGTATGTAAGGCCCGTTCCACCGTGCATCTTTATTCCCAGTTCTCGAACGAGTTCCAATTAACGACGTTATCCGACTATATTGGCCGATCGCGAACGTTATCCGACTATACACGCCGCATTTATCCCGATAAATCGTGCGACTGTTACAACACACCGTGTGTCGCGACTACCGCGACGCGTAGTGCTGGCTTCCTTCTACCCTTCTCTACTCTTCGCGGCTCGTAAAGTTATTCTTACGCACTCGTAAACCAGATAAGGACTTTATTGAATCGCGAATAGACACTTCTCGCGAACGTTGCCCGATAAGACGTCGCATCGCGACGCGACGCGTCGCTCTCGAATAAAAAATGAAAAGCCAGCGTCGCCTTCGACTATGAGAATAAATTATACCCAAGGTGGGGGAGAGGTAGAGCACGCGTGTTCGACCAACTATTTATGGGAATAATTAAAGGATTCTATTAGTAGCGAATTATAGCACGAGACGTCCCACCGTCTCAATTTTCTATTATACGAACGCGGAGATATCTCCGGGCGGGATTCGAGAAATGAGTCTATTTATCATGAACGTTCGATGGGCGATCTCGAAATTATAGCTGTTTCAATAAGATCGGAATTAACAGTATCTGCTCCTTAAAGACAGGTTTTTTACTTCGAATTTTCTATTATGAATGGAAGAGGGTCTTCAAATTATGGTTACTGCAATAAAACGAGAATTAAGCGTTCCTGGTTCTTAATGATCGAGATTGTTTTCTGCTATTCACCTCCAATCTCTATTATGTGAACGCTACGATACTTATTATTTATCATCAGTTAGGAAACATCAGACAATTTATTATTACCGATTCATTAACGAGCAGTACTCAATTTTTATGTAACCGCTTTCTCTCGCAATCGATGCAAACAGTTTGCATTTTGCATAAAGATCCGCAGTATATTTATCATAAAAATTAAGCGAAACCACTCGACACTCGTCCTACACTTACGCGCAATATGAATAAAAACAACGTCTTCAAGACTCGATAGACAACAAATAAATAAATTAAACCGATAGACTCGAGAAAACATCCCTTTCTAGGACTGATTCGCAAGCAAATTCTGAATACTCATTAAATCCGTCTACCAACTGGAACAAGCTGCAACAACGTAACAACGATGCGTCTCCGTTAAATTCTTTCCTCTTGCGCACCGTTAGCCTAAGGCGAGCATTCTGGCGGAGACGAACGACAAGGCGTCCAGGGAAACGCAACCATAATCGCGCCGCGGGACAAGCCGGTTGGTCTACGATTTACGATAAACGTTAGAACGCATCCTCTGTCCGTGGATCTAACTCTCCGCAAGGAGAAAGAGAGAGAGAGAGAGAGAGAGAGAAAGTAAAAAAAAGACTCGATTGCGAAAGCGCAGCGAATAAATACATTGTCGGGTACATTACGGCGAGGTGTTGATAGCGGAATGGTCTTCGGAAAATAATTTGCATACCGGACGATTACAGCTTCATCGCAATATATCCGATCGGCTCTCTCTCCCTCTCTCTGCGCTCGCACGCGAAAATCTCCGCATGATTTCGAATCGGTTGAAATCCGGCGGACGTTAATTCGTGCGAAAATTTCCGAGTTCGAGATATACACCATGGCGGTACAGCCGAGCCGCGGCCGATGAGATCGTTATAGTTCGAGCGAGTTATTGGCGGACGCGAGAAATCATGGCCGCGCCATAATCGTTACTGTCCACTCGACTCTTCCCATTGTCCCTGGAAACCTTCGCCGCCTTATTGCCGTTTGGCTGCGGAGCTGTTTGCCAGTCGACGATGAGTGAATGGACTACGCTGCACCGGATGTGCCGTAGTCGACCGCCGAAGACCCGCAGGTAGCCAAAAAGCCCTCGAAGGTTTTTACCAAGTGCCAGTACGCGTTGCGAGTTTTCCTGGGACTCTGTGTGCACAATTTTTGTTCGTAAATTTCAACTGCGACTGAGGAATATGTACTCAAGATTTGTTCTATAATTTTTCGAATGGCATTGATCGTATCTTCGCTGTATAATTTTTGGACACTGGATTGTGAATTTAAACTATGGATGCGGAGAATGTACTCAAGAGCGGATGCAATAAAAATGTTAAAGCTTGGATAAAGGGAGAAGAATTCGTCAATAAATGAGAAAGATCATTACCACTCCATTTCGCGACAGTGTGGAACCGAATAGCAACCGAGAGATAAATAAATTGGATTTTTAACCTCTGTGAGTATTATAAATTGATCCAGATCCCATTACACGAAATCGAGTTTCCACGGGCGGAAAGATTGTTGAATGTCTACGAGGGGCCTCGAACTCGCTGCAAGCTCACATAACTATAACCGTTTGAGAACGTACTTATCCTAGCAACCATAATCGCTCGCGCATAATTCACGGTATCGAAAATTGCGACGATTAAGAAATCTATCGCGATATCGCAATAACACGATGCGGAATGGGAGTTAATTAAGATAGTCGGGCCACCGATAGAAATCGCGGAACGCCGCGCCGGTCGGTGTCCATATTCGCGAAAGCCCGCCGACAACGAAATGAAAAGAAATGCGTCAAGAGATATGCTCAAGTGCGCGCACATATTCGAGTTCCATTTTCCCTGTGGAAGGAAGCCGAGAGACCGACCACCGACTAACCACATCTCACACTTTCGACTTATTTTTTCGTTTAGGATGCATCCATTCTACTCGATTCCCGCCGGGGAAAAAACTTTCCGGGATTTCCACGATCATCCGCGAAGTAAATTCTCGGTTAACCGACCCGATTTCACTGAAAAACTCATCTCCCGATTCGCGTTCGTGAATCTCATGGTCGTGGATCAAAGATTTCCATTATCATCTTACTCGGAGAATCGCCTGGCTACGAGGAAGAAGATGTTTACTGTTCGTCGTGTGATAAATTTGCATTTACGCGCGACAGTTGCATTAGCGGCTGTAGCCTGTTCACCGAGCTTGTGAATCATCGGTAATTTATTTCTTTGTTCAATTTTCTCGGGACTGTAAAAACTATTCTCTAATTCTGTAATTGCCTCAAGGTCAAATTCTTTAGGTGTGCAATATCAGAGGGGTGCTCGTTTAAACTACCCGAAAATTATGAAATCTGCAATAGTAACTGGACGCTCGTTAAAAATGATACGATCACAGATAATTGAGAAAAAATTTTAACGATCACCTACCGAAACAAAATTGTCCAAAACTAATCTAAACACAATCTCCCAGCATCCGCGAGAAGCAACAAAGTAAAAATCTCGGCCCCTAAATTTCAGAACCCTCGGAATTCCTCAGCGTTGCAATAAAAATACCCGGTCGGCTCAGGTACACGCGATCGGTTGTCGCGAATTATTTTCGTAGATTTTATTTTCGCGCGGAGGAGAGCCTTGGACGCGGTTCTTTTCATTAAATCCTCGGCTGCGGCGAAGGTCCGCGTCGCGGAATTTATCACGGGGAAACAATGGCGGTCCTCTTTTAAAAATACAGCTCTCGCCGAGCGCGGATTTCTCTCCGTCCTTAAATACACGCCGTCTGCGAACACGCCGTCGGGCACTTTGTCCGAGCTAATACGCTCGGCGGACAAAGCCGGCCGCACGCGGAATGCATTATGCGGAACACGGAGAAATAGCTGCTCGAGGGGAAAAGCACGCTATTGTTCGCGTAAATTCAAAATGGAGGGTTCCGAGGCGCGCATTCCAATCGCTTGCGGCCTGTGTACCGAGCTTGTCGAGCACACTGCTCGCGCGAATTAACACGCCGACTGCCAGATCAACGTCCAAGAAATCACCGGGCAACTTCCTCAAGCTGAGGAAGTCGAACTTGCCGTTAACAGCCGCGGAAATTTATCGTCGTCGCTTGTCGAGAGCTCTTTCAGATCTTTGGATAAGCGACGCTGCCGGCCGGATCAATGTCCAAGAGTTGGCCTCTATTTTCTTTACCCTTTGATCGTTTTTCTAGGAATAGTTTGCCTTATCCTCAGTCTGGGGATTAATTACTGATATGTGTCGGAAATTTGAGAGCGGATTATCTACTAGTCTACGGAATCTTCTAGGGTTTGAATTATTTTCTTCTTATGGGGAATGGGGGCTGTATGGTGAGTTTGTGCTAGGTAGACTGGGAGTTTTGTGCATTTGTAGCCTGTAGGAATTTTTGAAGGAATGTAGAGTGAAAGCTTCTGTACCATGCGACAGAATTTTGTTCCATTTTGGAGTCACTGAAAGCTCTGATGGAGGAAAGAATCTATTTTTAATTTTAATCCTAGGCAGAATAGCCCCAGCTTCTGCAAGCTTTCATCAATTTTCACCGAACTGCCAGATTCAGAGTCCCATTTCTGACCAAAAAATATATCATCCGAAATTAGACCAGTACCCAAAGTGCTAAATAATAACAATTGCCACAGGACAAATGATTTCTGAATTTTAAAAAATTACTACGATCAATTTTGTATTTCATGATTCAGCTAGTTTGTTAGACTGATCAGTTTTCAATCAACGAAAACAAGACTAACATTGCGAGCGAGCGAGGATTTATGGCGGACTTAATCGCGAGAACTAGATAACGAATGTTTATGCAAACTCGCATTAAATCGAGCACTTTATAAAGACGAAAATTAAATACGCATTCATTTTCACGATAAAGAGCCTCGTTAAGCGAAAAAATTTAAGAAAATCTGTAATGTATTCCACTAAACTGCACATTAAGCTGATTTTTATGCGTTTTCGTGATAGAACTGCAAGAAATCCGGTGTTTATAATACGGAAAGATGATATACGGAGGAAACCCTAATCACCGTGCTCGTTACAATGTACTATAGACTAAAATTAACAAGCTGGTGTATAAAAAGGCATTAAATAATCGAATTTGATTGTGCATCTCGAAATTTTTATTATACGTAACCCTTTCGGTGCAATAATTTTTTAAACATAGGATGCACGAATACGGTTCAACCGTGGAATCCTCCGTCCAATTAGTCATGAAAATATTCGGGCATTTTAAATGCTATGGAAATTTCGCGAGGAATTCTACTCCGAGAAAGTAAACGTTAATACGAAGCCAGTATCAAATGAATATTTAGCAGCTTGCTCTGTCTCCGATAGCATCTTCCGTCGATCAGCACGTTCAGAATAGTTACGTTCATTAACTGTTTTTCTGTTTTCGCAAAAACCTGGACGCTACACGGAATCGCTAAATGTTACATACGCGGCGCATACTTCTCCCACGCTTTCTGCACGATTTTAATAATAGATCCCGGTGTGTTCGCAACGTTAACACTGTCTTTGATGCCTCTTTAACTCAATTTTGCATAGCCTTACTCCAATTCTTAAATTCAAATTCAAATTCAAATTCATATTCAAATTCAAGTCTTACATCAAAATCTCGGCGCTAAAATCCCGCAATCGTTTGCAATTCCTCTGATAAGTGTATCTCTAACTCTTCTTCAGTTTTTCAGTAACTATAGTAACATATTGTAAACAATGCTCCTACCGAGTACTAAAATAGAATAAAACTAACATACTGATAAAAATGACAAAGTTGAGCATATTTAGGTTTTACACGGTTTTTGAGGTAACATGTGCTCGAATAAAGAAATGTATGTGGTCATTGTTGCAGATCTGTAATGATTGTAAACTAAAATAAATAAACATGATGATTTGGCTAGTAGTGGTTAGTTTAGTATTAATACAGTGTGCCAACCACACATTTTATGCATATCATTATTTAATATCATAACACGTTGCACGGTGTTCGAAGAATTTATAACTTGCCGTGGCAATAATTCGCTGCATTTAACAGTAAAAGCGTCTGGTATGCATTTTAAAAATGACGCGACAGGATTTATTTAGATTTCGTGCAATTTTTATGTGCTTTAATAAATAAACGTGTTTAACCCTTTGCCGTATAATATCGAGCTAGACTTGTAACGAAGGTTGTAAACTAATTCAACTAAATACGTACATTATTTCTATTTCTGTTATCGATATTCAACCATTGGTAAAAACAAAGGAATACAATCAATATTTTTCAACAAACAATGGTAGCGAACGCGTTAACAACTCCCTTTGAACTTTGAACTCGAAAATATATTCCACACGTTTCATTAGATCTCCTGTAACTTTTACCACATAACGCTTAAATAAAGAAATGCATTTAACCATTGAAGCATCGGTATAACTCGAATAATTTCATAGTAAAAATTGCGAAACGGACCATTTTGTCCGAGACACGTTCAGCGAATTCCAATCGGAGCGATGGAGTCCCTAAGATGGCCGATTGCTTTACGATCGACTGTGCCACGCGAGAAGCGTTTATTTTCGAATGGCGGGCGCGCGACGGATGTTTACAACGAATCATTGCAAATAAACCCGCGGACGTTTTCACCGATGAACGGCCCCAGCCATCGACGTTATCTATCGAGGTACCGGCCGTCGGACGGAATTAATACCGGACTGATTAACTTTGAAGGGGAATTATCAACGCAAATAATCGCGGACCGTCTTCTCGCTCGCCATCTCAGTGCCGCGACTTGCCACGTGATTAATGACGCCGATATTAATTAAGCCGGCGCGATTAACCGGCCGACTAGAAACCGCTCGCCGATAACGGACAACGCGCAACGTAGAATACTTTAATGAATCTAGCAAACGAACCGATCCGTTCATCCGCGGGACTGGTAATTTATTGTTAACGCTGCCCGGCTATAATTAACTCGCAGAACGTTCGTATTCGAAACAGAAGAGAAATCGCTCCGGGGGAATCGTTTTCGACGGTGTTCCGTGATTTCGAAGCGGAATCTGTTTTTCCCTCTCCGGCGGCTGTCCCCCTCCACCCCGGACGAAAGAATAACCATAAACACATGTGTCGTAGGTCAGTTTCGATCCACCGTTGCCATCCAAATGTTCCCAGCTGCTTAACCGCGGAATATTTCCACGTTTTTCTGGATCGGACCATCGTAAACCGATGGAGTCCCGGTTAATCTGCTTTGTGATGCGTGGAAGAGCTCGCCGAAGGAAATCCGCGTGTAAATAAGGGCTGGGATGATGATCAAACTGCGCCGATAATAAATCTGCACGGGGATCAAACCGTAATTTATCGGCGCGTTATTTTATTAGTGGAAATTGCTCGTGAATCTGTCTAAGACTGCGCTGGAACGACGAATTATTTATTAGCGGCCCTCGTGCGACAATTGGACCCTGTATTGTTAATTGCCTTACAATTAATTCCGAGTCTTCAGAATATAATATACTGTAACGACGGAAAATAATTTATGTTCCTCCGAAATCAATATTAGAATGATTGCAATGCCATTAGATTGCTATTGTATATGTTAGTTTGCAACGAAAGATTCAAGATAGTCGAGCTTCGCGTCCCGAAGCTCCGACGCGACGCGACGTGCCCGCCTCCGACGGACGGCGAAGACTCGCTCTATGTTCGAGTCGCTCGGTTTTGACGAGGCTAATTCTGTCAGTAATCGATTATGCATGCCAAATTAAAATGAGACGACCTGGTGCGTATCGCGGCGCGATTCATCACCCAGCTTATCAGCTGTGGCGCATCTTCCGCGCGGAAAGCGGAAACGCAAGCGGACCGTTTAACAGCCATTGTAATCGCGATACACGCGGTTTAATGCCCGACCCCAACGTTCCACGGGAGAGATTGCTATTAAACGACACTCGCGGCGAGTTTAATGCCTTCGGAATTCCACTCTACTTGATCGGTGAAAAGCTAGGCTGCTTGGGGGCCATGCGAGGCCGAAAACGAAAACGACGGGACGGAGAAATCGAAGAGGATCTCTTTTGGTCGAGTGGACCAGTTGCCTCTGCAAGATGGAATCATGCTTGCTAGATTAGGAAGTCGGGGATGTAGAGGGATTTGGGATCGAGCTGTCTTTGGAGGCTGTTGTGGCTACCTTGATCTAGAAATTCATTGATCTTGCTCTGAAAAGGTAGTTTGTTGTCAAAGGGATTGGATAGAATCATGCTTGCTAGGGTGGGACAGTCGAGGTACAGTTGTAATTGTTGTGATCGTTCAGAGCTGTGTCTTTGGGAGACTGTTCTAGCTACCTCGATCTAGAGATTCATGGATCACGCTCCGGAAAGATAGTTCTCGCCAGAACAATCGGATAAAAGGTTGAATCGGTTGCAGAAATAGCTGTTCGCGATTGTTATACGAATGTGCACAGTTTGGAACAGTGGAAACGATGTTGCAACAGTTATGGAGAAGAGGGTTCTGGCTTGTGTACGTTCCGGTTCGAAGGACTGTTGATACAGCAGTTGCATGTTGGTTTTATAAAGGTTACCGATGATGGTTTATCATTCTGCCTTTCGGTTCGAGAGTTTCTGCAAGGATGTTCACCTTTGCATGCCTTACGGAGCCGAAGTTGAAGATTGTAATGATAAACACATCCCCGATGCCAACAGAATGAACGTAGCACCCTCTACAAAATCAACACTGCATGAGCGTTTTCACATTGTCCGTCTGACAAATGAATGTTGGCTAATTACTATTTGGTATAATGCCTATTTCCTAGAGTCTGATCTTGTGGCAACTACTAGAGTTACATCGGCCAGCAATTGGCCAATATTCATTTGTCAATCACGAGACGAGAATTCATTCTCGTCATTCTAACTGGTAAAGTTTGTACGATCTTTAGCAGGATGGCAGACAGATGAAAGGATATGTCAACTCTCAAGCTCCCAACGACTTAGACGACGGTGTTGCATAGTCTTTAGCAGGACGGTAGAAAGATGAAACGATGCATTAACTCTCAAGCTCCCACGGGTGCTTGGACGACGGTGTTGTGCAGTTTTTAGCAGGATGGCAGATAGATGAAAGGACGTACCAGTTCCCCCTGAACGATACTTGGACGATATAGGAAAGAAAGGTTGGATTAAGAGCGTCTTGATCGGCAAGCGAGCGAGCAAAGAGTAATATGAAGAAGGACTTACCGGTGATAGACATCCATGGGTACCGAGGTATGTCCGAGATGCCGGGTTGCCCGGTGGTGGGTTGTTGGCAGGAGGTCAGCGGATCGACGACGGCGGATGCGGCTGCAGCCTGATGGTAGAATTGCGCTGCGGCGGCCATCGATGCGGAAGCCGCGGAGACCGCGGAGGACGCGGAAGCCGAGGACACGAGGCTGCCTGGCGTGGCGCCGTTTTGATGGTGGTGTCCAAGGGTGTAGTTGACCATGGGATCGGCGGACGAGGGTGCGACGTTCCCGGTGAGGCTGGCGGTGTATCTGCAGGACTTGTCGCCGGCGGTGGCCGCGTCAACGGCCGCGGCCGCGGCCAACGCGGCACTCGACGCCGCGGTGGACCCGAAGCCCGGCACCATGCTGGACGTGGCGCCGAAGGCCGCAGCCGCGACCGCCTGCTGCTGCTGATGATGATGATGCGCCGCAGCCGCCGACACGTACGGATACATGCTGGAGGTGGTGCGTGCCGCCGGTGACGTTGACGCGGAGCTGCCGGAGTGCTGGGGGCTCGACCCAGTCGGGCTCGGTGAGTTGTGTTGTTGCGCGTAATTCACCGCCGCGGCCGCAACTGCAGCCGCGGATAGACTCGACTCTAGACTGGCGGTAGCCGGGCTGCTGGTGCACGCCTGGATCGTGCCGGGATTCGCGCTCGAGAACAACTGCTGATGATGAAACTGTTGATGGTACTTCGGTAGCATACTATCGATTATGAATTTCGAACTCATAGCGGCTGCACCTGCTGGCCGGTCCGGTCCTAGCGGAGCCGCGGATGCCGGGGACACACCCGGCGGGGCCCGGGCACAGTGTCTCAACACCGATACCTAAGCGCCGCTGGCGAGCCTGCTACCGGTTGCTGCCTCATCTTCCACGCACACTATCCCCCTCTCTCTCTCTCTCTTTTTCTCCCTTCGATTACACCTCCTATTATCCAAGAATTCGGTGGCCCGATCTATCAACAAGTCTCGCGCGCGCACTTGGAGAACCGTCGGGTCGGGTCGGCTAGACCCTAAGTACAGAGGATATGTACCCGATGATCGTGTCACCCGTCGCTCCGATTCGTTAAATGTTCACTCTCGTTTACTTCCTCGCTTCCTACCGCTCCGATCTCCAGCTGACTCTCGACTGTTCCTTATGTGTCATTCAGCTTCAACCCCCACTTTGATTGCCACTTACGCAACTTGTACACATTATCACAGGAGAACCGATAGCTGACACGAGCGATCTCGCAGACGGGTGGACGATCGCGCGGGTCCACGGCGAACTCGCGACGGCACACCGGCGGAACGATCTACTGCTTCTTCTTCTTCTCCTTTAACTCTCCTCGTGTTGTTTTCTCGGCGTTTCTATCTCTGTCCCCGGTGGGCACGGATCATCTTCGGCCCCCCCGAACGCGGTCCAAGGTCCGAGGATGCTCCCGTTGGTTTCCGGGGTTACGATTCCTTTATGGTAATCGGGACCGATTCCTTCGCGCGGACGACCGGACGATAAACCAGCGGCGGGTACTCTCGGCGGCTGCGACGGATGTCTCGGATGCTCTCGGGACCCAGGCCCAGGCCCAAGCCAGCTGATCCAGGTCCGCGGCGGTCCCAGCGTCGGAAAATTGGGCTGCGACAACGGCGGACGAGACGAGGCGACGCGACCACGGCACGCGGAGAGAGAAGAGAAGAGAAGAGCGTGGCCCCTGTCAGGTGTTAGAAGCCGTTTCTTGCGTACTTCTCGGATAGTCGACGAATCCTTTATGGGCCATGCATGAAGGTACTATAGCCCCCTATCCCGAACGCCGCGTACTACAACCCACGGCCAGCTAAATGTAACCCCTTACAATAATGGCGCCGCTTGTCTCTCCGTTCTGTTCGCCCCTCTCTTTCCACGATCCTCGACCGCGCCGGGGTACCAGCTGGTAAACAGAGCCGACCAATCCCGTCGCTCCCTTAACCGAGTCGGACCAATCGCAGCCCGGCTAGGCGCGCCAAGATGAATGGTCTCTCTCTCTCCCGTCTCTTTCTCTCGCTCTTCCACCGACTCTGTCCCCACAACCGAGCGGCCGACCCTCTCTCTCGCTCTTCCCTACTTTTATCTCTTTCTGGCGCCTCTTTCCCGCTCTGTCGCTCTCTCGCTCTGTCGCTCTGCCGCTGCACACGCTCTCCTCGCGTTGCTCTCTTCGCTTCTGCTCCGATCCACTCTGCGTTCTCTCTTGCCCGGTGCAGTCCTGCTCGCCACGTTGCCTTGTTCCCTGCACACACTGCTCTCTCCAGCCTTCGAGCCTCTCGCACCACGATACCTCTCTCTGTCCGGCTCTGCTCTCTTCAGCCTTCGGAGCCTCTCGCACCACTGTTACTTCTTTCTTTCTTCCTCTTTCTCGCAGTTCTTGTGTCGCTTTTTCAAGATCTTCGTCTCTTCGACTCTCGGTTCTCTTTCGACATCGCGGGACCCTCGAGCTCTCCGGTCTCTTCCTCGAGACTCGCTTCACCAGCGGTTTTTCTCGACAGCACGCGTTCCTCCGGCTTTTTCCTTCACCCCTTTTGTGTGTCCGCGCTCTCGTGTTCTTTCTTCTTTGTCTGCCGGCGAGAAAGAGAGAGAGAGAGAGCAGAGCCCGTCTCTCGTAAACGCGCCGCCCGCAATTCCCCCGGTTCGCAATTCCGTATCGATCTTTCTAATCGCACCGTAACTTCCGATTTACCCGCTCTCCGGGATTGTGCCCGCCCGACGCGACGGCCTCCGTTTCACCTCTACCGGCCTCGCCACGAAATTTTTGCCGCGTTCGCTCTCTTTCTCCGAGAGTTCTCTCCTCGTTGCCCCCTACCTCTCCTCTCTCCTCCTCTCCCACCCCCGGACCCGTCGTCTACGCGGCTCCACCGTTCGCCTCTCTTATCTCCTCTCCCTTTATTGTCTCTCGACGCTTTTGTTCCGCGCCGAACGCTTCTTTTATCTAACTCCGCCCTTCGATCCCGCTCCCCCGGAACTCGTCCGAGAACTGCATCCTCCTCGTTCTCGAAAATCGGCCTCTCGCCTGTGTGTTCTCTTCCACACGGGACCACCTTGGACACCCGACGGTGGAATCAATTAACGGAAGGTGTGCACCACACCACCACCATCACCCCCCTCTAGGTGACCTCTTCTCTCTCCCCCACTGTGCTTTTCCGGTCGATCGCGATACAGGGGGCGCTTTTCACGAGAGAGAGAAAATTTCTCTCCGTGTGCGAAAACGGGTTCCTTTTTTCGCGCAAATGGTTCGGATTGGACAATTTTCGATTTGCGACAATGCCGGGCCGCGTCTTCGTAGGAGCGTCGTCTGCTCAACTCGTGGAAGCCACTGAACGCCGGTCCCGGTTCGAGTAGCATTCCTCTGCGTTCTAAGAGTGGTGGCACACCAGCGGGTACACGAGGTAGGGGACGGATCAAACGGGCTGCGAGGGGATACGCGACGAGGAGGGGCACCGTGCATCCTGCTGCTGCTGCACACGAGGGTGGAAAGGTGCAGGGGCGGGAAAAAGTCTCGGACGCGGGATTCCCGGCGATCCACTGCACGCTACATGCTCCCAGAAGAGGAGGAGATAGTTGCGAATTGATTCGTGACCACCCTTCGCGATTTGCCTACCCTATGGCACTCTTTGTTGGCCTTTCAGAAGGAATAACTGAGCGCTTTTCGATAGGCAAGTACCGAAATACTGTTTTCGATTTGTTGATTTGCGGCTGGTGCGTTGGCGAAGGTGCCCTTGGAGGAGTTCGTTCGACCTTGTGTCGCAATACAGAAAGTTGTGTTTGCATACAACTTGCACCTTCTTAAAAATGAAACTATCTAGGTCCAGGATTATTTTATTTATGATTTCTAAGATTATGAAAGTGCTCTTGTACGAAGTAATTAAATGAATTCATTTATTTGTACGTATATTACAATATCATGTTTATACATCACGAATAAAATTAAATGCTGTTACATTAATTGACCAATACTTGCAGTACTTCGTGTTTATCCCGAATTTATTTTAAACACGTGCGAAAAGCTCGTTTCCTGTTAGACGTTCAACTTTTTGTTCAATCCAGTATATTTTTTTGTTGTTTAGAATTTGTCACAAACTGGTAGAACTGGTATGTGACTTCACGGGTTATGCCAGTAGGGGATCGAGGTATAACCTCGCCAGTTCTAACGGCCGGGTTGTGAAGACGGTTTTACAATAATTCTTTCTTCTCGCGAATTTTAAAGAGCGCCTTTAACAATCGGAAATCGAGGACTCTGCCTGATTAATTTCCTGATTTATTACCACGTTTTTATTTTCGTCTGCGCCCGGCGAGTGCAGCAGGTAATTAAATCGAGGATACACCTGTGTATAGTAAGCGCTGTTAGGTTCGTGGTCACGTACTCACCTCGGACGACTCCCTCCCCACCTGGAACAGAAATAAAATTCATACGGTGATTTACGGGTTCCAATAAACGAGCAGATACACAATGGCGGTAATTAAACCTCATCCGTGTCGATTTAACGAATTTCCCCATGATTTTCACTAAATGGTAAGACTCCCCAATTAGTTTTGTTTTATGAACAATTTAAGATTCAGTGGAACCTCCATTATCCAAACTTTAGCAATTTATTTATAGTCTCTATTTTGTTATAACGATTTATTGTACAAATCAGTAAGGACTCATTGATACAAATTGCATTAAAGCAAAAATTCCATCAACACATGATTAAATTACAGAATAAATAAAATGTTGACAGTTCAACCCATATCTTGTACCTCTACCACTCCTCCTGACTTCACAAAAATCGCGAGGATCTTCCAATCAATTGATCTCTCGCCAATAAATTAGGGGTTAATTTCGAGTCCTAACTTCCAGAAGAATTCGCAGGATCGTCTGGATCGGATGATTTACCTTGACAATTAGAAACGATCACTTCGAGATCCTATAATTCCTTGCCCCGAATGCCGGATAAATTGGTGAAGGGGACAGAGGGGGTTGGGGAAGCCTGTTCGCAGGCGTGGCTCACTCAGGTATCTCGAAAATGGGCTGTGCGTCGGCCGTTATGCACTGCCTAGGCGACCTAATCTATGGAGATGAATGTCCACACCCCTTGCAACGTACTCGAGAGAAAAAGAGACTAGCCGTTCGATCCTCTGAGACACCGCCTGTTTCATCGGACGATACCCAATATGGTAGAGGGAAACCGGAGGCCAAGCACAAAAGACGGAGAAATGCCGTGTTCGCCTTTGTTGCCGGGCCCTGGGACCCGAGCTCGATAGATGGAACGATACAGAAAACGACCGAAACAACAACGAACCGTTGTACCCCTTTTTTTTATACACGCGGGGGATGCGAGAACGTTTCATCTACAGACTGATCAGCTCGCAGCGGGAAGATAAGAGGCTGAGAAAAGTGTGTGTAGGATGTTTTGACGGGACACCACACCCCCTTTATTATCTTGCGGCTGGGGAAAAAAAGTCGGCTGTACGTTTTGGCGCTTAAAAAGATATTGACTTGGCCTTTTTATTTGGCAATGTTTGGTAAAGACCGTCTGAGACGAGGTGATAACACACTTGTCATTTTTGTTGATTTTTCGAATCGTGTGCGAGATATTGTATATTTTTTGCTTGCCTTATTATTACACTGCGGATTTTATGAAAATTACATGTTGTGAAATTTAAAAAATTTTAGGACAGCAATATACTCTTTTCAATCTATTAAAATCATTGGAGAAGGAAAGAAAAATTCTACTTGGTTGCTATTTCATGCGGACAATTTTTATTTTACATAAAGATTCGCAGTCTATTAAAAACCAACAAGCCTTGCACCCAATACAGTCTTATTAACATGACAATGAAGATGGAAATATGTCCTCCTACGGAGATGGACATAATATATCTTGCAACACAAATAGATGAAACCCAAGCATCTTACACTATCTAAAAAAAAAAAAAAAAGAAAACGAGTGATTTCGTATCCCGAGGAGCACGCGGAGATAAAGCCGGCCATCTTTTTGTGTAGCACATACTCTCCCCGGGGTGGAAGACGTGGGTAACAAGTATTTACGACGCGGGCCGCTTAGATTAATGGTATCAGCAATTAGGGAGGACTACCGTGGTAGCGGCTCCCCTCTATATCAGATCCCGAAAGGATCTTCAATCGTCCACAGGCCGGGATCCTCTAATAAACTCTGGGATCCGGTGATGTACGGTCACCGATCCAAGCCGATCCCATAATTACGTAAGCGGCCGATCGGACAAAGGTTTCGTCAACGCTTCGGGACCGGTCCAATTAAATGAACGATCGCGCGAGGATCGTCGGAGGATCGTCAGAAGATCGTCGGGGAGCAAGATCGTTCGCACGCGTGTGTCCTCACGCATAGAAAGAGAGAAAGAGAGAGAGAGAGAGAGAGAGAGAGAGAGAGAGAGAGGGAGAGAGAGAGAGAGACAGAGAGAGAGAGAGATAGAGAGAGAGAGGGAGAGAGAGAGAGAGGTGTGTAGTACCTGTCTTCTTTGAGCACCACGGGGTGTAAATTGCGACCGTGGCACGGACAGCAGCGGCCCAGACGGATAAAGACAGAGGTTGCCTTTCGAAGAGACCAAGAGAGATCCGTTGGTATGCGTTGGTCTGCGGGAAGAGATGTAAGCAGGATAAAGAGGTGGTCTGGTTCCTCTGGAACCCTCAAACCGTGTCGTTTGGAATTCTACGGAGTCAAGGTTCCCTTCTCTCGCTACGGTTTCTCACCCGGTGGGACAAGGGGCAGAGGGGACGGAGAAATTGGGCGGTGGTCTTGCGAGGATCACCCCGGTTAGGGGGTGAGTCGGGGTGACGCCCTGACATGATCAGGACAGAGGCACCTGGCGCGCCATCTTCGAGAGGAACACGAGAATTCGGTGAAACTCGTTCTGTACCGGCATCCTCTTCGCCCGATCGGCGAATTTCAGGGAGTAAATTACAGGAATAAATTAACAATAAGTAGCAATAGTGTATTTCAGTGCTTTTAGACAATTTTTATGAAGCACAAATACTTAAAGATCTACAGTCTACTCGTGAGATATTAATGACAAGCGAACCCATGCGCCATAAATCGCCCTAGGACCTAGGAGATCGATTAACTAATTTCTATAAATTTCACAGGGATGGAATTGCTTCCTGAGGTCTCCCAAAATGTTCTCCAAATTCCCCAAAGTGTCCCCCTAACCCTTTCAAACCCTTCCCCAACTGAGAAAACCGAATTTAGCAATCGCCGAACCCATTAACACCTCAGCTCCCCATTACACAGTTTACAACTCGTGTCCGCTGATAAGCGAGCGAGGCTAATACGTCAGGTGTGTCTGCAGGTTTCCGAGGCTTTGATTAACGCCTACCGTAAACCTGGTAATTAGGCTGTTTACATCTGACGTTCACTTGCAGAATTGCAAATCAATCGGAATGGAACGGTAACCACCATTGAAATTGTTACGAGCGATGGAAACGGACGAAGTGAAACCCGTGTGGGCCGGATATACATTAATGTAATCCATTAAATGATAATGGCAATCCGGAGATCCCTTTTTTTTTCTTTTTCCTTTACAAGCATTATGCAAAATAGTCGTTACGCGTCACTTTTCGCCGGGCATATCTAATCGTAATATACAGCTTACACGCCGTTTAACTGTCGTATACGTACCCGCTAATTATACGCACAATTAAAAAGCAATGCGCGTAACGACTGATTACGGATCAAGGTCACGGTCCGTTTTCCCCGGATCTGTTTTACCGATCCAGCCTTGTCTAGCGAATGCGAATCCTGTTTACCTAGCGAGGGAATTCGCGGTGGGTATTTTACCAACAACGATTTTTCGCTAAAATCTCAAATTAAAAAATGTTAATGTTGGCTGGGGTCTAAAAAAATTGATTCATCTTTTATTAATACGCCCTCAATACGAACTTAGGGAACAATTCAAGCAAGGAAACAGTGCAGTTGAGTAAGAGAAAGCTTAGAAAATAATAAAACATAAACAAATTTATTTACCTACCATCTAGTTAGGTCCCTTTTAATAAAATAAAATTCGGAGTCCACTAATTTGATGCAAGATTTTTACACCGTGTCGGTTCAATTTTACCACAGCTCCTTCAAATAGTGAAGTGCCGACACAAATAATTTCCACTTCATGTACTGATGATTCCAATCCAAATTTTTCAAAAATTCTATGTACGAAGAAACTATTTCATGAAAATAATTTGAACACAAAGGCCAGCTTCGGTATAATCGCGAAATTCGCGACATAGTAAGAATTCGACGCCAAAGTTTTTCAGGGACGTTTGTGAGACATTAAGAGGAGCCCCGCGGTGTCCAAGGAATAAAATGCATACTATTTGATTGCGGGCACGGCACGCGGCGCTTTTGCGTCGATAATTTACAGCGTCGCTCTCGTTTTACAATCGACCGGTTACTTTGAGAGCGTATTAATGGCTTCCTTGTTACGGTCGGACGTAAACGCCCTTAAAAGAATTAACAGCGAAGAGGCGTGCTCTGTGTTGACACGTTTTACGAGGGCGATTTACTCGGTCGCAGATGCGCCGGGAATTCCTCTGTGTTACCGGGAATCTCTCGTTTTTCGGCGATAAAGCGTGGCGCGAGCGACCGATCGAAGGCCGAAGAAAGCAGCAAGGACACGCTGTCCGAGAAAGATTGGCCCTAAAACGCCGACGAGGCACAGATAAGAGGACGTTTCTCCCGCACGGTATCTTCCAGATTACCGATTCCCTCGAGTCCGGCTTTGGTCAAGGTGCAAAGTTCCTTTTCGACGCTCGAGCGGAGCGGAAGTCGAGGAATCGCGCTGGATACGGCTTAGCATCCGCACAATCATAGTGAGTAACGCCAGTTTTCTTTTGCTGTGACATTGAAATTTCATTTAGTTGACACTTCTGACCAGTCAAATTTTTGTCGAAACACTCATTGTTAGAAGAAAAATTTTTTCAAAAATGTTTCCGCATCTTCAAGCATAACTCGAACAGTACTCTAGATTCATGTCACATTTTTTGACGTGCCTACGGTTGTACGAAAAGTTTAAGACTCGTGCCGAGGCAGAATAATTTCTCTCATGATAATCACCGGTCCGAGAAAGCGACGCGCAGCCATAATCGCGCGTTACCCGTGCCGGAACTCGTTTCTTTTCCTTTTTTTTTTTCTTTTCCGTCGGCGAAGTGTTTCCATACCATGGCCGTGGACCGGTAGAAAAATGTAACGTAATTTGTTAAACAAACCTGGCGCTGTAAAAGGCCGCAGGAAGAGACCGGGGCACTTCGAAGGCCCGGCTCTCGGAGAGATGCATGGCCTGTCATTACGAACAATTTTATTAGCGGTTCCGAGAAAGTACGGTGAAACCCGTGATGCACGAATACGGTGATTACGGTGCACTTCGGCGATTGGCCGGTCGATTCTCGGAACGCGGCAACATAACCCCGGATGGTAATAATCATTTTCCACGTTCTATCGAAGAATATCAAGCCTGAGCCCGAGGTTTCCTGAGCTGTGTAAAAACGACGGTACGTGTGGAATAATAACCGCGATACTGCGGAGAAAAAGGAGAGGAACTTTCACTCGGACCGTTTAATCTTTGCGAGGACCAGATGAGGAACCGAAACGTTCTTTATGCATTACTGTGCACCAAGGTGCTGATTTTTGTCGCTAAAATCTGCGGCGCTTCATAAACTTCAATAATGAACATGATAATGTGGCTCTGATGCCTCCCGGATTTTATTGGAATTGTCAATTCTGTGTTTTACAATTTTTATTTTCATTTTGGTGTTAGCTTGAGAATGTTGTTGATAAATGGAATTTTTTCAACATTTATGACATCTGTGAATTTATACAAACAGGCTTCTCTGCTAGCACGAATTAATAGTATTCTTATTTTATTTTCACCACAAAAAAAATAATTGAAAAATAATTTTTCTTACAGTAGTGACTTTTAAAAATCACTGTTTTATGAACCTGAAAAAAAGAATTTGTTGCAATAGCGTTTTCCACCCTCTTAAATGTCACACTCAATTAAATTCATCTTAGTCCACCCTCTTGAACACGTCATGCTCAATTAAATTCATCATAATCAGTACCATAACGAGAATTTCCGTAGTCTAAAATAAAGACTGAACATCCCACACATGTTTAAACAATTTTCTCATATGAATTTATTTGAGTTTTTCTTTTTGAAAATCATCAAAGACCAGTATGCTACAAATTGCTTGTAATCATCCAATGAATACATTAATTTAATTTCCTGTAGCCGATCGTGAAAGCATGAAAAGCCTAATTGGTGATCCGCTGTTAACACAATTTTCTTGGTGGGAAAATACGAAATTACGCAACTCCCTCGCCTAATCGTAGACTATCGTCGAAGAAGCTCGGACCCACCAGAAACGCAGCAGGTTATTAAGCCGTTGTTAATGTTACTACGAACTAGAGTTTTTCTCGAAGCAGTAAACGTTGAAATGTTCTCTCTCTCCGTGGGTTCGAACGCGAGGCTGTGTGCTAATCGTTGTTCCGGCTAATGAAGTCCGCGACGGCAACCGCTGAGCCGCCATCTTTTTTTTTCTTTCCTCGAAAGGATTCCGCAGGAGTACCGAGTTAAATGACGACTTCGACGCATTCGTATTTCATCGGCACTGGGTTGGAAAGGATCTTAAACGTTTAACAGAAATATTGCTAAAATAATTGCACGCATACCGGCCGCGGTTGTTTGTGCAGCGAGCATCTGAACTAACTACCGAGGGTCTTCTTGAACGTACTGGAAACCTATTTTGAAGTATGAGCTAACGTTTGTGCAAATATTATTGTGAGGAATCAGGTTTCAAATTGAAATTAATCCTTGTATACTATTCGAGTGAATTATTCCCAAAAACAGACCTTTGTATTTAATTGTAATTTTTCTTGTGATCGAATACAGAAATTAATTTAATATCAATAGGTTGTATAATATTGAAATGACCAAATTTTACTTTTAAAATAAAAATGTTCTACAATTTACTGAACAGTGCAGAAGGATTGATTTAAATCAAATTTAGTTGTGACTCACTGAAATATTTGTATCTCCAGACAAATAACAAATAAAAACGTTACAAGACCAGTTAAGAAACGTTATAAATAGAGAATTCCAAGTACATGACGTATTCAACATAGTAAAATGTCTGCCCGCAAGCAGAAACCCGTGACACGAAACAATAACCACGTAAACGTCGAAAGTCTCGAAGACTAGAAACAAACATCCGCAAGAAACGAGCCATAAATTTTATTTAAAAAAGTAGACGGTATCCTAAAGAATACTTTGTGGTTCCTTTTTTACGATTCGGCAACAGAAGTCAGCAAAAAGTGGTTCCCGAATTACCTGAACCAATGAAAAACACCAAGAAAAACTTCGGAAGCCGCGAGCGTCGCTTTGATTTATTCGAAATCAAAAATTCGCGCGCTGAGAATGGTAGGCTGTTCGTGGGCCTAAGAACGCATGCGTGGTAGGTCGGGGAATCATTCGAGCGCGGGAATTTCAAATTTCGGTACAAAAGGAAACAACCTGTTAAAGATCGAGATGACCGAGCACGTGGCAGTTTCACGAACCAACGTGACGTAAGGGGATCAGGGGATAAACAAATGTTATCGTCAACTATGAACCATTCCATGAAGATGGCCCAGTGCAGATCGAGTGACAGCGGTTCGTGGAAGGGAACGACCTGTTAAAGATCGAGATGGCTGAGCACGTGACAGTTTGACGGACTCGAGTGACGTAACGGAGGTGGCGGAAGGTCCAGGAAACAAGTGTGTGCGAGACAGTGACGGTCCCGCGAACGGGGCGGGCCACTTGACGACATCGGGCAGCCTAACCGTGGATAAAGAAAGACAGAGGGGGCCTAAACGGCCGGGGTAGAGAGACAGACCGAGGCGGACTTGCGACTCGATGCGTTTTACTGCTGCTTTACGACGGTTTATTGCGCCATCAAAACATAAAATGTGCCCCGGGTCCGGGGAGCGCGCACACGCGTGGGTACACCCCCACTTTGCTTTTACCGCTGACTGCCGGTAAACCGGCCAACAACGTTTCCCGATTTCTTGCTCCGAAGAACGTTCCGGTTCGGCTGGCTCTCTCGGGCCGATCTCCTTTTTTCTTGGCCACAGCCTACACACGCAACCCTCCTACCACCACCAGCCCCGGCAGTTTCATCTCCCTTATTATCCGCTTGCAGTACCCTCTCCCGGACTTTATCTGCTCTTTGCTGCTCGGTGTTTTGACGGCGAGTGGCTTGTTAAACCTTTGACACCTGCTGAGCACGCTTTGACGACTCCTCGGGACATCCTTCTTTGGTTTACCGATAGGTGATGGGTCTCGGTCGTTCGTTTCAACAGAGGTGCCAAGGAGAAGGATTTTAATCGTTTTATTGGTGGTAGAAGTCATCAGAGGCTTGTTAAATCTCTGGCACGTACTAATCTAGTGCCGAAGGTCTACTTTGAGGACTGTTAAGACAGTGGTTTACGTGTCCCACTGATGGACATCGAGTTTTTATAGAATACGAAGAAGATTCCAGTCATTCTATGAGTATCAGACGCCATAAAAGGCTAGTTAAATGTCTGTGACACCTGCTGAGTACACTATAAGGACTCTAAACTTCGTCCTTCATTATTTTACCGAATGAAACGATAAGGGTTGAAACCAACTGTGAAGGCTTAAAATCATCTATGACTATTTTTCCACTAACCCAGAGTAAAATTCATCATCCGATGCATCTTTTAACCCAGAAAAAAATTTTCGAAAAGAATCTCCGGAATATTCCCTCGAATTGAGTCTTCCTCCGAGTCTCGACTGGAAGTCGCAGGAATCCTGGGGGCCCGTTGGTGGTGGAATCCTGGGAACTGGTCGGAGGAAATATTATCTCAGAAAATGGCGATGCCCGGCCAGCGACGGGGCATGTCCCGCGCCATTACGACGTTTTGTCTGGCGGAGAAAAAGAGAAAGGCGGGCGCATTCCGGGCCCCGGCTCCGGGGCCCTCGCTATCGCCACGAAACGCGGGCTCCGGGGCCCGTGGGGACGGCGGCGCAACGTTTGCGAACGAAAACGCTCTCCATTGGGAAATTTACAAGGACGAGCGGCCCGTAAATTGGACCGGCGCGCGTCGCAAATTTCATTAATCGCGCGCGATCGCCTCGGGGACCTTTTCTATCTCTTTTTTCACCCAGCTGGCCCCGTGTTCCTCGGACGTTTTTCGGTTCCTGATAACGCACGATGTCGCCGCCGCGAATGGTTATTGACGTTACGTGTTGTCGGTTGCGAGCCTGTTTAGTTTTTTTTTGCAAAAGCAACTTCTTGGGATGACCGGCGAATTTTTTCGGTGACTTCTCCTGACTTCGAGACGCTGGAAACTTCGACCCTGTTATGCAAAGAATGGAGACGCCCTTGGACTCCGCAAATTATGCTGTCAGTTTTGCGAACTTTATTCCGTTTTCCTCCGAAACATTTGATTTTTGATTAAAGCCGTAAGACGAAGGAAATATTTAAGGGATGATAGGCTAGAGTGAGGACAAGGGTGCCTTTTATATTTTTCTTGTTTTATACTGCAAATAGTGCGAATGACACAATGTTTCGTCGGACCTAATGAGCTTCCGTTCGTTCTCAACGTGTCTGTGGCACTTCCTTTAAAAGAAAAAAATAAAACCTCAAAATATGTAGTGAATCAATTATTTTTGTTAGACTTTTTTTTTAAAGAGAGAATTTTAAATTGCCCTTAAGCTCCACGTGGCGGGACATGTTTATTATACACAAAATTTTCACTTCACACATTATTCACTTATTTTACTAAATTATATTAAAATTGCTTGAACGCTTCCTTTTGAAAACGTTCTTAATTTAATTCAATGTTTCACAGCTATCCCAGCAGTCTCAGCGTGTTAAATGGCTAGTTTTAACAGTTTTAATAAAAGTGGCAAGGTAATATATTGTACCAGGTTGGTTTTAATAGAAAACACAGTGCTGTGAAAGAGAGTGTGCCGAGGCAAGGGGTGGCTTTCGACTCGCGAAAACCTAATAACCCCGTGCGATACTGTGGCGTCATCTGACGAGGGGTTGCTGAACACAAGCCTCTACCCAGTTTCGGGCGCATCGCCAACCCCTCTGCAGAACCGACCGATCAGACAGGAACCGATTGGCGAACCCTCCCTTACCCCCATTCCCCGTGGATTTCCCCGAAGTTTCCCAGATACCGTCAGAGATACATAGTTCCCCGAACTCACGCTAGAGCGGTTAGGAGAATCATTGCACGCGATGTTTCACAATGGGAAAGTCGTGTCAATGAATTCTGCGTCGAGTGCTCTCACTATGATCCAATTCCTCTTCGCTAAAATCTACCCCATTCACCGAACTTTGTATCAGATGTCTGGGAAAAGCTGTATCGTCAAAATGAGTCTCCTGAACCCATCATAATGGTTAAATCCATACACGAAGACGTGGAAATTCATTTCGAAGAAATGTCTTCATGTCGTGTACTTTCTTTATCTGAAAAATCCCACAAAATCAAAGACATTTAATTAGTGAACAGTAATAATTTAGGGTTCAGGTTTATAAGCATGATTGTAACTATTTCAAACCTTCTAGACTTTACTCCAATTTAAAAAAAATTCAGTCTATATAAATATGATGTGTACATACGATGTCAAGTTCATGTTTATAGATACATGAAGAATTTTATGACTTACATATGACTAGATTGAGGATCTTTATACAGCCTTCTAGCTTCAAAAATCATTTTATTTAATTTCAGCAACGAGAAGCCTCCTCACACTAAGACCAATGGAAAAATGATCATAAATAATTGCAATATCTAATATTCCCTTGCCAATATCCAATTTTCTGCCACAAACGCCTCAAAACCCTTAGTCTACAGACAACCAAAGGCACATTGAACATATTAAAAAATTTCCTATGTACCAACAATACGTCTGACTCTACAAAGGACGGTTTCCCGCGACGAAAGCCCAATTTCAGGAAAGAACGGGCCAAGAATAGTCTCAGAAAGGGGTACGACGAACATGCTCTTAGCTCGTCGAAGCCTATTGTTCGGTTCCCGATCGTCGAAGTGGATGTATGGTCACATACATCGAAAAGCTCCGTCGTGAAAAGGCTCCACGCCCAAGAGCCATGGTCTGGGAAGGTGCGTGTCTCGCGTACAATTTATTCGAAGTCTCGAGGTGGACGACAAGAGGAGAAGACACGAGCGTCGGCCATTATCGGGGTCGACGCTCCGCTGGAGTGAGAGAGGAGAGAGGGGGAGGAGAGAGAAAGAGAGCGTACCTCGTGACATCTCTCGCATCTGCGGGGAATCACGCCGGAACCATTGGTGTGGCCCTCTCGGACTCGCTCAACAATGCAGGCGGAGAGGACGCGCACGGTAGCCCCGGCTCCGGGGCGAAGTGTTCATAAAATTTTAACTGCTTAATAAAAATGTTACGAGCCACTGTCTCACGCGAGGAGTCACCGACGAGAGGTCTCTCTCCTCTCTCTCTCTCTTTCTCTCTTGGTCATCTTTCAACGGGAGATCGAGGCGCCGCGCGTCGTTCGAAATCCGCGCGCGCCACTTTCGCCGGTTCTCTTTAGCGCTTCGGAGACAAAAGGAGCCCATTATGGTTGCACGATAAACGTTTTTGCATCGAGCCAGGTGCACGCGAATTAATTTTCGTTAATTTTGCTTTCTTCGCGGGTTTTCCGCCTTTGTATACGGCTTTATTGCGGAAATTTACGAGCCCTCTTTGTTTTCACAATTGTTGTTTGTATTATCGTTCATTGTATTTAGAGCAGTCTTTATCTTAGAGCTGGATATGAGGAAATGTTTAAAAATGGTCGGTACGATTTTCGTACAGGTACGAATATTAAAGAAATCCAAATAGGTAAATAAACTCTAAAGAAGTCCTAAAATGAAGTCGAGAAACCAAAATAAAGCTTGTGAACATGAATGAGAAGGGCTGAAAAGTACAGTTTGACTTTGTTAGGCAAGGTTCAGAAAGACTGTTAATGTAAATTGGTATTCCTTTTTGGAGAGGATAGGGGAAAGACAGGAATGCAGAAGAAGCAGGGAAGAATTTTTACAGCGCCGGGTTTAGGGCAACGCTGAATGGAAAAAAGCCGGTCAACCCATGCAAGGGTTGCGTGGTTGGCCTTGGAGGGTCGTTTGCATTGTTCTTGATCGCACGTGGTGGCTACCGTAGCTCGTCGTCCTTCGAGGAATGCACGAATCCTGGCGTTTGGGTGCATTATGCTCATTGTGCACGTGGGACACAGGTTTTCCCGCTATCCGACCGTTTTAACCGCATGCAACCGCGGTTAAAAAACCTCGACATCCTAAAGACAGGGTTCCTGGGTCGCTAACCAAACCCTTTTAACCTCATCGCCCTGAGAAACTAAAAATGCCAAATTTCAACAAATTACTTACCATTGATTATTTAACGTCAGTAACGCCATCAAATAATTTCGTTTGGGATTTCGAAGTCGCAAGGGTGAAAAATCGTTCGGCATCCATCGCGTGCAGTTTTCCCGCTTGCAAAACAGTTGACAACAACCGAAAGTCTGCGAGAAGGGGATAGCAGCAGGGCCTCCTCGGTCTCCCCATAAATCGGTCGGATTTCCAAGGAGTCGTTATCGCCGGTGCAGGCCCCATATGTTGTGTCAGCGGCGTGCTCGGTGGCACATGCGTGCTCGGTTATATGTAGAGCCGCGTGATCGCCGGTTTACGACACAAGGCCGTGCAATCGCGAGCGATCATCCTCCGGCCGACATCGTAAATCCGGCCAGGGGGTTCTTAACCTTATCGATCGGCAGTAACTCCGCCGCGATAACGGCCGCCGAATGCACGCTTCGGGCCTGGTAACGTCCGCTCCTCGCATTCTTTGTTCGTCAAGGCCCGCGTTCCTCTGCTTTTACCGCGCCGATCCGCTCCGGCCCGCTCCGGCCCGCTTCACACGATTTTCCCTCGCGCGACCGCTCCTCCTAGCCCGTTCGCCAATCGGTTCGCGTTCTCCTCGCTTTATAATTGGTATGCGAGGAATGAGCACTGTGTTTACCTTCGTACGGACCTATGTTGAACTTTCCAACATCGCGCGCCACACACCTTTACACGTAAAATGTAAGTTCTCTGCGTGGACTGCTGGAAATAGCAGCCAGACTGATTTTGTTTTAATCCTTCGCGGTCTAAAGTGTTTTCTCGCGTTTATTTCAGAACTTGCTTTGGCTTCATATTAGCATAACAACTGAGAAATTCTACATTTGTTGTTAATGAAAAACGACAGGTGCGTCGGGATGAGAAAACAGTATAAATAGAGATCTGCCAAGAATCCTTGCAGTCGAGTTTTACAAATTAGGAAAAAATTACTGTCACAGTCTCAACACATCTATTCTCATTCGACGCGCAACTGGCAGCCTTCTTATCTATAATCCTGAATTAACGAAAGGTCCGCGAAGGTGCAAATATCGGTAGACTCCGGATCTGAAGTTCTCGTAGGAGCAAAAATCGTTAACAGCTCGTCCCAGTGAACAGTCTGAAACAGAGCAATCGTAACGAGGCTCTTACATTATTCCGATACCGATTCGGAGTCAATAAGGAGTCCACTCCGCCTTCGCCCCAAACTTCGTTAAACGGGGGATCTATAGAAATTTATGTTCGCATAAATTCTCGGACAGTCGATAGGTACTATCAGCGAGCGGTTACCTTTTTGTTTCCCGAGTGGAAACTAAGGAGTGTTGCGGAGAGCTCGATCTCGAAAGGTTCGGGAAAAATTACGACTCGTTAATTTTATACTTTCTCCGTTCTCTGGTCGTTCGCTAATTGCTCGGGACGCGTAGCCGTAATCGATACACCCGGAAACACATCGTGATCTTCTCTTCACTCTCGAACCGTACGAAAATTTCAGTTATCTCGTAACCCCGGTGAATAATAAAAATCATCTTATCCTTGAAATATTTTATTAATATCGTCTCCCAAGTCTGTCGACTGTAAAAAACACCTCGACAAATTAACGATACCATTACCGGACGGAATTTACGCATCCCCGACAGAAGATCACGCAACCGTGTCTTCGTTTGCAACTGAACCGGGGAAGAAAGAGAATCGAGGAGCTGCCTTCGCCAGGGCGTTATTAGCAAAATTGAATGTTTATCAGTAATTACGGCCACTGGCGACCACGAGCCGGAGATTGCTACAATAAATTCAGTCTCGATTCCGCGAAGCCGTGTTCCCACGTGTGCATAACGCGAGAGGAATACATATGAAGTTGTTCGATGCAGAAGAGCTCTGTCACGGTCCGTCTACATTGTCGCCCTTTAAATTATAAGGGAGCTTGTCAATAGCGTTCTTGTCACTGCGTTGCATCGAAGAATGTCTATACAATTTTCTGTTGAATAATAATCATGAAAGAACGTTTTATTAGATGATGTTCGTCTTAATTTACTTTACATAAAAATCTGCAGTATGATGATAATCAATGGCCATGAATTTAATAAATTTATAGTGTGCCCTGTGTTGTAAAAATCAGAAAAAATTGCATGTTTCTAACAAGATTCTCAACAAGTTCGACATGGTGTAATTAAATCTCGACTCTTTCTTTACCCTAATTTATTCAAAACACTCACTTTCGCATCACCATCCCACCGTCCAGCAAAAACAAGAATATCCTTTTCTCAACCCAATACAAATTCTACAAATCTCCATTTAAACCTCAATAAAATTGTCAGCGTTTCGTGACCAAGCACAATCCAATATGTGTAAAATGTATACGTCACCAATTAATTTCATTCGCCAAAAGAGAGACTCGATGCAGTTTAATTTGCATAAAGATCCCGGGGCTCCAGTGATCGGTGACCATTTGATCATCATGATTCGATCGTTTGGATTCGTATGGTCGTTCGATTGCACTACTCTGTTTAATTATTGCACGCGTGCAAACGCGAGTTTATGCGGCGCAACTTGCAATATCGACCGATGGAAGAGAAAAGTAAGTTCTTCGAACGGAGGATCGTGTTCGGATAAACGTGTCGCTGGGAGAGACGTTCGCGAAAACGAAAACGAAAATCGACCGGTCGACATTCGAATGATAATCGCGGCCGGATTGCTTATCCCACACCCCCGGCGCTTTCCAATTACCGATTCCGCGGGTGGGAACCGGGCGAAATAAAAACGTGAACTGTAAATGAGAAATGGAAGCGTTGCAACCCTGTTTCCACCCCCGGGAAAAATTAGGCCGCTGCGAGAGCGATTCAATTTTCTCCGCCGTTGCTCCGTCACCCCTTCGATGCGCGATCCTGTTATTAAAAATTTTGACGCGCGATCCTTGCGTTCAAACATTTTTCTTAATCCCATTTGCGCGTGAAAGTATTTAGAACAGTCGCGGGAAAAATGAAATATTTTTTAGTCAATTCGATGCACTTTATTTTACCGCGAATATATATTTGAATCGTTCATTATTGTGTGAAGAAAGAATAGCAAAAAAATGCATTTGATGTATGTGTAGAAATTGTACATGTTTTGCCTTAAAAATAGGAAACGTCCAACAGACGTCCTGACGAGGGAGAAACATTTGATTAAAAAACAATTCCCACGTTCCTCAAAAAATACAAAAAAAATCACCATCAGAACATATACCATTAACATCGAATTTAGCAAAAATAATTTGGCACAGTTTCCATTTACAGAGACACTTTTCTAACACCTTGAAGCATAGGGTGCGCAGCGTTTGCGCGGGAAATACGATTCGCGCAATCGAATCGTCACCATCGTCGGACGTCTCGAACGTCGGACGTATTTACCTTGCGGTGACGTTGCGTCATATTACGGCGAGGTCCCGGTTCGTCACGGAATAATAACGCGTAAACATGACGTAATTCGGTTTTATGTGAACGGTGGGGTTACTTTATGATCTCCGCAACATTCGTCGCCGAAGAATGCGAGTTTCCAGGCAGGGAACACCGCGTTCGTTGACCACGACATCGTGTCTTTAGTCCTCGAATTGCGTCTCAATAAAGCGGGGATAAAAATATCCAACTGAGTCTCCGTACCGCCTCGTGACGCACTATGAGAGTTCTCCGAGCTCATGCGCCGTCGCATGATCTCGTGTCCAACTGAAGTTCTACTGTTCGGTGCAGTCAGCGGCCCTTAGACTACTCCTCGATGGATTTCGCATGATAAAATTTAGTCTACTCGCTGATAAAATTGGGTCAAATGCAAACCTGCTTGATAATAAACTTCTTCGAACGCTGGAAGTGGATTTTTATTAAAATTAAAGCGATTGTTGTTCGAGGATCATAGAGATTGACGACTGTGGCTTTGCAAATTACGTAGGAAATTGTTATAGAGACGAAGCACAATTTTAAATCCATATTTAATTCTTTATTGAAAATCTGGAACAGGTCGACAAAGATCCGTTTAAGATACAGTTCAAAGCTATTTACGGTAACGCGAACGATTAGCACGAATGATTAAAACGTCACGGGTAAATGTAGTCAGGAGTGACGATTTATAGTATGTACATTGATCAAGGAAGTATTACACGCGTCATTACCAACGAGTTAATAAATTATCGGTAATGTCTCTACAATGATGTTCGCATGAATATTTTTTGTACCACTGGCACTGCAATTAGTGATTTATAGGACTGAGAATATTAAATGCCACTCTTATGAATTTACGCGTTTGAAAAATCCTCTGCATTCTATTTTTCAAGAACCATCCCTTGACTCGACTCCAAAAACTCACTAACCTAGATTGCTGACCGTAAGAATGGCCATCAGAATTTTTGGACTTTCAAAACCGCTGCTGATTACATTTGGTTTGCTTCAGTGTAATAAATTCAACACTGTAAATAGAACGTTGTAATTTGCACTATTAATAAATATTACAAACACAGAAAGTCGTAATGCAATGGGGTAGCGTCTGAACTCATCAGCGTCCACCTCAAATTTACGACCCCCAATAAACACCCGCAAAACCGATCAGAACGCAGTACAGACATCCAAACCTGGCAAGGGTCTCCCAAAAATTCCCCGAGTCCACGACCAGCATTCCCGGAATCCTCCTTACAGCTCCATCAAGAATCATCCCCAATTCCTGGAGCTCTTCGGCCGCGTCGGGATCGGAAACGAAGGAGGATCGCGCGCGAACTCGAGGAGGAACCGATCGGCCTAATCTCCGGCAGCCGATAAAAGCGAAAGCTTGGCGGAATGTTTCGAGGGGGAGGGGTGAAATTCCTCTAGTGAACCCGAGCATCCTGACAGAGGGACAGCGTGGAAAAGAATCGCGCGGGGGTGACGAAAAAACTGAAAAAAGCGAGAGAACAGGCAGATAGAAAGCGCGAGTTGAAACGAAAGAGAGAAGGGTGCTGGGATGGGGCTGCGAAGGGACGAAGGGCGAGCCACGGGGCCAACCAAGGGGTGAATCAAGGGGGTTGAACAAAGGGGTGGTCAGAGGGTGAAGCGAGGGGTGAGGTCGGGAGGAGGCTGTAGGACGAGGGGTAGAACAGTTCGGAAAAGGATATAAAAGGAAATATATGGTAATGTGGCAGGGGTGGCTCTCCGGCCGGGGGAGATAGGGGTTGGGATCGCTCGCTGGGGGTTGGGCGTGGTGGCTAGCGCACCCTCCGCCCTGCCACCCTTCCTCTTCAGCTTTCTGCTGCTCTCCTCGTCCCCTCCTTCTCCCCACCTCTGCTCGACGATCAGGAGAGGACATCTCGCTCCCTCTTTCGTCTCTTTCTCGGCCGAGTCGCTTATACTCTGCTCCGGCGAGTGCGGAGCTGTGCCAGCACGCCGGTCGATACTTTGGGGCCGCGTGGCCGACCGGCGTCGCGACGCTGGAATCCCGCGCGCGCTCTCTCTCGTCATGGCCGCCCTTAGTACCCACGCACCCGCGTCTCGCTGCCCGCAACTCGCTAAGCCCTTCGAACAGACCAAACACCAACCACGGATCCGTCAGATCACCTGTAGGTGAGTCATATTATCTTTAAGAGTACATCGCGCACGGTGGTCTTGTCTTGTCTTGTCGTTTTTCGTTGGCCGAGATTTGCGTGCCGCCGTTCACCTGACAGCTTTTGGCACCGTCGCGTGCCACCGAACCGATCGCTCGAACACTATGACACCTTTTTCTGATCCGCGAGACCGACCACCTTGGCGCCAGCGTCGCGAAGATATGGTCTTTCGGTTTTGGAACATGTTGGTCATCGGGTCGCGTTGCTAGCTGGGTTACTTGCGGATTTTTACTTGGTTTGTGGTATTTTGGGAATGGTCAGAGTGATTGGGAATTTTTTCCGACGGTTTTTGAACTTTTTGGGTTTTCTGGAGCGGTTGACTTAAACGTGACTGATTAAGTTTAATTCTTCCAGCTTTATTAATGGTATTAATTGCCCATTAACTATGCTTTGAATTTTATTAAGGAATTTTTCAACAACTTTTATCACACTGCTCCATTTTCCCAGCTCATCACAAAACCACAGAACAATTTTCATGCAAAAAGTAGTATAAATAAATTCCTCAATAAGTAGTATAAATAAATACCTCTAACAAACTCAATTACCGGTAATTATATTAAAATCCGTCCGATTAATAAATCCCACTTGTCAGCTGCACCCTTCATTCACTGCTCGTTGCGTTCAATTTTGCATTTCCGTCGGTGGGCGTGTAAAAGACGCCGCCAGCAACCGCGCATGTTTCAAAATCACAGTCCGTGCCGGAACGATTTGTCTCGTACGAAGCGATAAATATTAATGCAAACAGTCCCGTGTTTAAACAGCGAGACGAGGCGATCATGTTTCTCGGATGGCAAATAGGAGATAATGGAACTGTATTCTTGCGTTCTCTTAATTATCTCGTTAACTGACTGTAGCTAATATGTATTGTGCAGTGTTCGCACGCCAGAGGCTACAACACGATGATAACCGGTGTAGTTTTAGGTAATTGGTTAATCGGCGAATGGCCGAATAGTCGAGGCCTCCAGGTGCTACACAACTCAAACATGGTGGCTTGAACTCGGTCGTGTCTTTAATGAGGGATGAATTATCGATAGGAGTGTAGTAGAGGGATGGAAAATCTCAGACCAATTAACAGAGACATCCTTCCATCATTTTAAACGTTTCGCAAATTTATATATTCGATTCAGATCTAACTATTTAAAAAGATAATTTGCGTCTTTGGGAACGCTAGAAAATATTTACTCGATTAAAAACAGTAACTTTTAAAATATCAGTCTAATATGATAATGTACCTCTTTGGGAACGCTAGAAAATATAATTAAATAATACAGCGAATTATGCAGCAAATTGTTTCGCCATAATCAGGATCTCAAAGTTCCGCGTCAGGGGGTCGAATTATTCATTGTTTCATAAGCAACAGAAGTTTCATTGTCTTCGTCTTCATTTACCTGGGGATGTTTCCAGAGGGCAGCAAATTAACATGGTTTTTAATCTGCCCGACCTTATTCAACACACCGAAAGAGATACGAAAGTTCCAAGCAGAAGGGGAAGAAAATGATGTTATGAATATGAATGAGAGTGCTCGCGTTCGCTTCGGAGCTAGTTTTAATACCGCGTCTGATATCAAGCCCTTCGATCGACCTCGTTCCTTTAAGCACCCTCCTACGTCGGAAATCTTTATCAAAATATTCTGAACATTGTACCGGACGAATCACATCCCAGGGAACGTTTCCCGAGAATCCTCCGGAATTGTCCGACTGAACCTCTGCCACGCAGTAAATTACTCTCGAAAATAATTAAACGCCCCTGCAGCCAACAGCTCGGCAGAAAATGTTCCTACGGGAAACAATCGCTGTAAACATTTAATATTATTTACCAGCTTTTCTGCAAAAAATTATTCACTTTAAAACGCGGTAGTTTAACACTAAACCTACCAAGCACAAAACCTATAAAAGTGAAGCACCTTATAGCAGTTAGAAGATTGAATTTACTTAAACTTTGTACGGTTTTCATTATAATATGTGCTTAAATGAAGAAGTCAATCCAGTAATTTCCTATGAAAGCGTTTTTATAATTTCAATAATTATGAAATAGAAAACCGGTCAGCTGACCGTGGTAGGTTCAGTGTTAAAATAAAAGAATTAAAATATGCTTTTGCAAGAAGGAGATCGTCCCGAAGATATTTTGCACTCTCGCAGCGAGTTCTTTCGCAATAACCGTCCGGCTTTTCATTATCGTCTTCAATTCATTTTCCGGGGGAAACACGTTTCTGAAATCCGTTCGAACAACACGGATATCTTCTCCGTGACCGAGCATGGGATCCCGGACTGGCATTTGGTTTCAGTCAATATCGCTATCTTCAATTTACCGTCCCGCTAGCAAGCTTAATAAGAAGATGTCTTTCCAATAAGACCGAAGTCAGCCGCTGCTCTCTCTCTCTTCTTCTTCTTTGAAGTGAAGCGGCACTCTCGAGTATGTTACAGGACCGGAAGGCTTCTCCGATGAAATCAGACGGATTCTCCAAGTGTGTCTCGGGTCTGAACCGTGTTCGAAAAATCGGTGAAAGAGGGAAAGATCGTGGACCGAGGGCAACGGTTGAGAAGCACCAGAAGGAGGAGTCAAGTTGTTTATTTGATGGTGCCGTAAAAGGCCTCTTTATGTTTATCTGCCATTTAAAACGGTCGCGTAAAACCCCGGCGACTGCACACACAAACTATCAACCGGCTGTAAATCATGCCGCGTTCGGGAGTCGCCTCGATTCGCGTTCCAGAACATCGTTTCCCGGGTTTTCTGCTTGCCGACGGCCCTGAACTTCCTCTCACGAACATTTCTCTCCGCCTTCCTGCGAACCCTAACTTCGTCTTCGCCGAGCTATCGAGCGACGGAACTCTTGCACGTGGAATTCGGAACGTAGAGAACTCTTTTCTCGCGCTCAAAAATCTTTTCGAGGCAGTTCAATCTCCGGAGAATCCGAGAAAATAATTTTACGGTTGTTGGAAATTACGAAATTGAGGTAAAGAAAATTTACTTCAAGCTTCAATTCCGATAAGAAAATTGATTTTGTATTTTTAGAAGACGGGAAATGTGCCAATGATAATTGACTTTCAACCTTAACTGTAAATTACGAACTTGCTGTCGTGCTTTTAAACGAGGGAGGATGTATAAAAGAAATTTCTCTGACCGCTGTTAACCTCAAACTTTAAATCTGTAGGGACTTGAACGTATGGAAAAGTTCAGAGAATAATTTTGTAGTTGTTAGAAATTGCGAAATGGAGTTTAAAAATTGACTTTAAACCTTAATTAATGCTCGGAAGACTGCTTTCGTGTTTTAAAAAGAGTAAAAATTTATCAAAGAATTTTTTAAGACCAGTGCCTAGCTGAAACTCTCAAGTTTTAAACTTCTATGTTTAAAAATTCATGAAATGCCACTTAGAAATTGCGAAACTGTGTCCCAGAAAATTGATATTGAATTGCAATTGAGGTCTATAAAAGTTCTATGGTGTTTCTAGAACAGTAAAAATGTGTCAAAGGAATATTTTATCTCCGAGCTATGTGAAACTGTAAACGTCAGTGTTTCAAAACAGAAAATATTGCCCGACCGTAGCATTTTTAAAGAATTTTTGGAACGATGATTTTTACTGAATTTAACCAGATACTTCTACGCGCGCGTAGTAAACCGAGAAGGCAGGTTTTAATAAACGAGGGCTCGAAAGTCGTTTGTTTCTGGAGTCTGGCGACTTTTACAGCAAGTGTCCAATATGGCGGCCATTAGTGACTTTACGTGCCCGGATGTAATTGCATCATTTCGAGCCACCAAAGTAAATTTCATTTCTGCTGTGAGTACTTCTGCACAGCTATTCTGAGTCATCGGCTAAATGGGACAGCTTTTACCGAATCTTTTTTTTTTCCCATACATTGTAGAACGCGTATATTCAAAGTGCGAAATTAAGATGCTAGAATGTAGAAATTGAAAGATAATATTGAATTTATTCACGCCCAAGAGAATATTCTGTCTCTCTCCGAATATATTTGCATAAGAGCGGTCGGAGTTACTTTATCGAATAACATAATGGTTCCTATATCAGCATCAGTGTATCGAGTATAACATAGCACACAAAGTTAAAGTAATTTCTGCGGCGATTTGCGAAATTTTTTCACGGTTAATGAGCAACGAGAGTATTCGTGTTATTGGAAAATGTAGAAAAGAGAATGCAGTATCGTTTGATCGCTTCTTGTAGAAATATCGTTGATCTTTATGCATTTACAGCTTCTCTTTGAAAGAACTTCAAAACAGGATAAAATACGAAATTGGTACTACTATCGCTGAGAATAAAATTCTTTTACATCCAGCACGAGATGTTCCACTTCAGAAATTTAAATTGCATTGCAATATCCATTTCACTGTTTCGTATACACATATATAGGATAATATTCTCCTCAAGTGACAGTAATCTAGTCTAGGAAGCTCTTTACACAAGAAACTTGGTTAATTTGATGTTAATAATGTTCTCATAAATTCTTCCGAATGACAGGCAGCTCTCAAACAATTAATTTCAAATATGGTGCTTCATCGAAATAGAGAAAAAAATATTGCATACCCAATTTGAAGAATTGAAGGGTAGCGATAGACGAATTATTCCATCTTTAATTGCGTGTCAGTACTATGCAACTCTTGTTTGAAATATTACAGTAATTTGTTTAAGACGCATAATTTTAAGCCGTCACGTTGGAAGACTCGCCCTGCAGACAAGCAGGAGCCATAAACGCATAATCGGCCACTAATGCCGCCTTTCGTGGAAGAAAAAGTATCAAAGCGTGCCCGAAACATTTATTCGGCTCGTAAACCCGCGCCGGCGATTAGCACTGTAGACAATGCAACGAACGGTGTTAGTATCGTGCAAATAGTCATGGCAACCGTCGAGTTCCACCGGAAGTTTGCCTATCAGCCGCAGAAGTCCCCCGTAGTCTCGGCCTGTTTATCTTGCTAACAAGTAGATAGCCAGTTGGCCGGTCGCGCAGCAACTCATCGGGGCGTACAGTTCGAGCGATGATTTACTATAAAACTGCCGATGATGCCGGTTAGGCCACTCGCCTAAGAGACTACCAGACTCGTCGATTACCGGTTAACAAAGTCGTTAAAGTCCCTACAGAGGCCTAAGAGCTGGCTAAACCGGAGCAACGCGAATAAGTTGCAAGCGAAACGAGTCGAAGTGCGAATAAACATCGGATATTGTGCGGCTAAGAGAAGAGAGATGATTCTTTCAGTAGGCTTTTTATGGTCCGGCACGTGTTCCAAAAATCCATCCTTTCCCGTTGTTGCTTCGGTTTATGAGCCGTAAGGGAACTAATTACTCCCGTCGTTATGCAGATGAAGCTGCGAGCCGAGTGTCCGCTTATCGGCCCATCGACGCTTCACGCATGCCAAGAAAACGGGCATGATCGCGGCCATGACGCCGCGTCGGCGAGCATTTTCACCTTGAAGGATGGTTCTAAGTGGTCGAAACACTATGACGGCTGCGATTGCATTCATATTTATTTTTGTAGGTACATTTCCGATTCTTCGCAGAAAAAATTGAGAATATCGATTTGATAGACGGAAACTTCCACGATTTTTACCGCACCCTTTTCAACTTGTTCACTGAGAAGTTAGACCGTTCACCGAGGTACGCCTTTTCCAACTGACGAATTTTTCTCGCCTCTCCCATCCCCCTAACTCGCTCCCTCTATACATCAGGTAAAAAAAGGTGCTTTTCAGGAAACGCAATGGATTCAAAGAACATCCGTGACCTTGATGGCATTGCTACCTCTTCTGCGCGATCCTGTGGAGGTAGGATGCTCGCTAACAAGGCTAAATTACGATCGTCCTCGGTGCTCATGCAAATTGGAACGAATAACTTTTGAGTAGGATCTCGAAGACAAAAAAAGAAGCGAGAGAGGAAGAGAGCACAGCGGGGATTTTGCGAGAGAGGACCGAATAAAGTCATTTTTCAGTCTCGCTGATGTCTTCAGTTGATATTTTTTCTCGGGGAGGTCGAAAAATTGATTCTTCTTCTTCTTTGCCTTGGACAATGTGTCCTTTATGTGTCGCGCCGGGACCGTCTTAAGCTCGCGAGCCAAGTATAATAATAATAAAGTAATTATAATACGCAAGAGCGCAGTAGTGGTAATACTAATAACCAGGGTTTATTATACCGGCGCATGAACAGGGTAAAATAAAGTTGAACGAGGGAAGGAGATTACCAGAAATAAAATAATCGATATACCGGCTCATTTCTTACCGGGAATTGTGTAAACACAACATTTTATAGGACTCGATTAAGGCTGATTATTTCTGCAAAAAGCTAAGTCCGTGAAAAATTACTGTTGTCCGCTCCGAGAATAAAAAATACTGCACCGCAAGGGTGACACTGTGCCACTTTGTCAGCTGTTACTTTTTACGGCCACCTTGTTAAAATTTATTTCTCTGACCTCAAATGCGTCGTCAAAAAAGGCCCGCGCGTCTCACGAACTTCGACGAAGTTCTAAGCTTCGACCGAAAGGCCGCACGTTTATTTTGGCTGCTCGGTAACACTCCGAGCGTTTACGTTTTCCGGGAAACGTGTATTGTACCCACCGGACTTCAAGGTTCGCACCAGAATTAGTCCGAACGGATTCGACGTTTCCTAAGATTGTTTCAGCTGTAAATCAGCCCGCTCTTGGCAACAGTTGCATCAATTAACAGGCTTTCAGCGTGCTTCTACAACGGACCCTCCGCCCATTAACTATAATCCATAATATACGATACGTGATTTAAGTATCGCCCAGCGGATTACATTTCGCTCTCCTAAGTGCCGGCGACGGGAACGCAAAATGGCGCTCGCGTAAATCTCGGGCTAAATGCTGCAACCCGTTCCCCCCCTGATCAAGAGCTATTTTATAAATTATTGTTGTAGATTGTGCAGATCTCCGTGCAGAATGAAAACTTTCGTAAAATGCATTTTTCCTTTTAATGGCACCAATTAAAAGCAACGTAACAAAATTCTTGAAATCTTCCGACGTCTTTACATTTTTACTATAAATGCATACAAATATTTATCACATTGCTGACTATTTATTGCAACAATTAAACAATTTCGAACCTGAAAACCTGCTACATTTCTGCACCAGAGTTTCCCACTAGGGTTACAGCATAAATGCACAAATGTCAGACGCGGCCACCAACTGTTCTTTTTAAAACCAGATAAAACTTCGGACGAGGCTCCGATCGTCGTTCCAGAAGATTAGGATCGAACACGACTCGCGCAAGTATTTCCAGAAGGTCACGCAGCCAGTATTCTCAATCCTCCCCGGATCCTCTAAATTTTTTAACAACCCTACCGCGACCTCGAACGGGGTGCGCCGACAAAAAAGCCAGAAATAAAGGGAAGAAAAGACGGGACCCAGCAGGCAAGGTTCGACGGCCAAGGTCGCGGTCCGTGAGCGTCCATCGGGTTAAAAAGGGTTGTTTTGTGCGTTTTACGGCTTCGAGCGGCGTCAAGGTCGCTCGAGTAACCACCGTAGCGAACGCCAACCCTTGCTTCCGCAAACGAATCACCAAAGAGGCCAGCGTGGCGTCCTTCGGAGTCGAAGGGTTAACAGCCCGGGCATTCAGGAACAGAGGAATCCTTCAGATCCTTCGCTTTTTTCCCGGGTGCAGGTAGACGATCGCGGGGACGAAGCGAGAAAAGGCTTGTTATTAGGCGTTTTGGAGGCGAGGGTGCAAGGTGACGTGGCCCTGAGTAACTAGCGGGCTGTTAGGTGAGACCTTGGGTCCTCGTAAAGGGGTAATCAGCCCTCCTCGGTCCGGACCTAGGCTGGCAAGTCTCTTTCCAGCTTGATTCGTCCTCTCGTCCTCGTCCGCGCGCGTCCGTCTGTCGGCGTCCCTGTCACAGGGTTTAGGCCGCTATGTGAGCCGTCACGCCGCGCTTCTGTCACTCTGTCGTCGAGGTTTGTCTACGAAACACGCAACGTCATCGGCCGCCAGCGAATTCGCCGACCGACGGATCTATTTCGCACGCCACGCTTCGCATTTTTCGATATCGCACTGTGCTACGCTCCAGGATCCACCCACGTGCATCATCGCAGGTGTCTAAGTACCTATATCGTTTGTTGTTCATTATCTGGAAACTATCTGACCTGCCACTCGGTGTTATGTTTGGATCCTGTCATCGATACTTTCGTGATTGTATTGCCTGTGAAAGTGTTGTGAAGGCTCGAGGCCACGTGGCTTGTGAGTGATGGTGCCACGTGTTTGTGCAACCTGTGCTGTCACACGACGTCTTGGAAAAGGAAAATCGAAAGGATGAAGATTAGGAGAGGTTTCCTGGTGGACTGATAAGGTAAAGTCAGCAATTTTATTTGCTAAAAAGAACGTAGAGATTCTTCCTGAAAAATTAGAATATTGAAGTAGAAGATGCGGTTAGATTTTCTCATGGATATCTGAAGAATTTTCGAGTACCTTTTTTTGCGACTGTCTAGTACATATTTACTGTTGTAATTTTTTATTGTCTACTTTTGTCAGATTAGCAAATTTTCAAACATGGCCGCTGCTTCTGAAATCAGCCACGCGATTATAGTAAATTGTGGAAGGTTCGAGTGATATTTTATCTTTTATATTCTCTGGCCCTGGTTCTTCATAAATTCATACCCAACTCTTTCCGAGGCTGAAACGTGTCTTTCAAAGATGGCCACTGCCTCGCCACCACGTGAACAACAGTTGCGCACTATGCCAATGTCTTTTCCTGGTAGAATCAGGAGATCGTACGTTCTTCATGGTAAAAATTCACCAGGCACAATATGGGTATCGTTAAATCCAATTCAATTATTTACGAAATTATAGGAGGGGTAGCAGAATTTGGACTAGCTCTTAAATCGAAACTATTTACAATATATAATTAGTTGATTCCACTGATAATACTCTAAAAATGTTTCTTCTTCAAGAAATTGTATAACTTATTCCACCAAAGTATTATTTTAACGCATTCGCGTGGTCCGATTTAGCGAATTTCTCAAATGGCGTTATTTCTCGCGGGACAAAGCACTGATCCTCCCCCAGGCCGGAAAAGCGAGCGAAATACGGTGGAGGAGAATGGGGAAATTAAAGCAGCCGGGGCATGAAGAAGCCGCGGGAGCCAGCTGTGGGTCGCAATTATTTCTAGTCCCACGTCCGACACACGCGTGACACCGTTGCCTTTCGGAGCATCCCGAGACTGAGGGGTCACGCTACACGAGGTCGCAGCTCTCCTCTCTCGCTGCTATCTAGTTTATTCGTTCTTCGGCTTGGCTGTGTCTGTGCGAACAGACTTCTCCGCCGTTGCTTGTGCAACACGCTAGCCGACTGCCTCTCGTCCCTGCTCTTCTGTCATTCCGCTACTGAAGTTTGTCTTCCGAACATGGCCGCTACCGCTCTTGTCTTCGGGGCCTCTCGATCATCCCGCGAGGATTCGAGTGTTGTGACCTGTTCTATATCTTCTTTGACACCATCGTCGTTGTCGTCTTCGTGGATCTGCTGTGCTTGGTCCGGGTAAGTGGTTTTTATCCTTCGAGTTCGATGACGGTCTTGGGAAGTTGTTTCTAGGGAGCAGGTTTTCGTTAAACTGCTCTGAGACGCTGGCAATAATCAATTAAAAATTCGTGTTCAGAAGGAATTTTTATATTTGTGATTCATTTTGTGGAGCTAGTGGGATAATTATGGCAGTAGTAAGTGAGATTCGAATGCATAAAAGCAACGTTTAAATTTTGAAGGAATTGGAAAATTAGCTTGTGCGACAAATGGACCCGCGTTGGAAAATTTATGATATATCAAATGGAGTTTCACTACTTTTAAAAATGATAGGTAGTGAATCCATGTATTTCGGCCATATTTTTTCTTCTAATGTTACAGTAATTTCCCTAAATCATTTATGAAACAGATGGTGATCAAATTTGAAAATAATTGTAACAATTCTGATCAGTTGATTTGATTTCAATTCTCTGTTACAATTTTGAGGTTTCTGTGTGCTTCAATGGCAACAGCCATCTTGTTTTTCCAGGAATATTATCATTTCTCAGCAAACAGTTTACACCTCATATTCACTATTTATCTGAAAATCTCGCTAAATGATCCTCAAGTTTCTCTCTCTAATTGACTAATTATTCGCACAGCTATCGCGCAGTTTGATAAATATTAATTTCCCTAAGGTCTTTAACACCGAGACACGGCGCCGACGGATAGTTGCTTCCTCTTGAGAAACAGAGAACCTTTCGGAAACGATAATTTTATGGACACTTTATCTCAAAGTGCGTCATTCTGTAACCAATGCTCTATTAAAAGTCTCGAATGTCTTTACCGGTTGAACAGAAAAACGGAGTTCAAGTATTTCAATGAACGTACCTGTCTATCGTAATTATCGATACGGAAAACCTTCATTACTATTCATAAATACCACTCAGCTAATTCTGAACTAATCGCCGAATTCATTTGCAATTTGTATATCTCGCCATTCGCAGTATCGATATTCCACACACCCGTGCGCTTCGGAAACTTATCTAAAACCGATCATTCTTCGAAGTTGTTACGACTCTGAACCAGTACTCCCACAAATTCCAATCTTTCAGAAACTGCGTTTCGCATAGTTCGCCGAAAGAAAAACGTCGAGCAACGATATTTACATATCCATTCTCCATTTCTCTGCCGCAAGAATGCAAAAGCGTGAAAATTCGATCAAGCCCGCCGTTGTCTTAAGTGGATGTAACGAGTGCATTATAGTGCACTGGGATCGGTTTCAAGAAAAACGCGTTTCAAAATGATTCCCTAGCAGTGTAAAATCGAGGGTAATTGGCGAGCATGTAACGAAAATAAGGGATCAACAAGTTGCTCGAGGGTTTTGAGAGCGATGCAGTGGTCGCATGGTGGAGCAAAGGAGGCGGCCCGGCGCAGCGTCAATTAAAAATTAAGAAATCCTGTGGGCAACGTCGTCGCCGGCCGTGGGTTTCGCACGAATCCGTCGACTCTCGGTTAAACTCTAAAATCCAGTTTTTACAGTGTTGCATTCCGTCGGGGGCCGGCGAGCCTTTTTGCGTCACCGATCGCCGCGCGCGGCGCCGGCCGATACATGTTCTGGCCGCGAGAGAAATGGGCATTGCCCTTTTCTGGACGAGCCGCCATTATTCGGCGATCCGGAGGGACCGAGAAATCACCGTTGAGTACATATTTTACGGTTTAATACAATGTACGCGCAGCAGTTAAGTTAACGTTAATTTATAGTCGGACGGCGGACGGGAAACGAAGCCGGCCACGAGGAAAAAAGAAAGAGAATTCACGGAGCAAGAGAGAGAGAGAGAGAGAGAGAGTGATGGGGGGGGGGGGGGAGGAAAGAGAAAAAACCGCGAAGAACGCGAAAGAAAAACGAAAACAAGCCCGACGATATTAAACGAAAGTGATGGAACGATGCCGCGCTGCGTATTACCGATAACCATTACACCGGCTAATTACCCGGCGAATCGTTATTTTCCAAAGGGAAAGTTTGATGGCCGTCCGGGGGGGGGGAAGCTCGTAAAATCAGCTCCGACGGTTTAGCGGCGGCCTGAGCTATTGCAAAATTAATTAAGAGCGTCGCGATGCTCGAGAGCTCGATGGGAATCGGCCAGATAATGGCGATAACGGGCAATAAGGTGACGCAAGCTTTATCGTTCGCTTTCGTAACGCCAAACGATGAACAGGATGAACATAGAATGAGAGAGAGAGGACCGAGATGAACGTGTGTCTCTCCCGATACCTACTCGGCGTCAACACGTAGTCGATAAAACGTACCGGGAAGTTTCGCGTCTCCGACTGGCAGGATAGCCGGCTCTAGACGTGGATTTTTACTGCGAGAAACGTCGAGGATGTCGCGCTCGATGGAAACAGGAATTCGGCGAGATCTACGGACTGACGTCGACGGGAAAACGAACCGACGAAAACAACATCCGGAAAACCGATCCTCCTCTCTTTTCCACTTTCAAACTCTGGCAGTGATCCGAGCTGTTAGAGCGGCAGCGGATTTTTATTCAAAATAAAAATTGTCTACGTTGATTGTAGGGAACAGAAATGACAATGCACTTCTCCTTTTAATCATTTTAATAAGAGCCTTGTATCGCAGTCATGTTTGTCACGAATGCGTAAAATCGCTTGCACACAAAATTTATTCAACCATTTTTTCGTGGAAACATCTACGTGACGTAATGTCTGTAGAAGATTCTTTAAAAAATTGTTCTTAACGCTTTAACCCCATTGAAAATTGTTACAGCATTGAAAATATTTTTTTACGTGACTTTTGTATCTCATAAATGATTACAGTGAAGTATTGTAAAATAGAAATATTCTAAGTCGCAAAATTTTATAAAATAAAGAAAGTATGGTGTCCCGGAGTCACTTGTTGGACGCCATGGCGGAGCCTGCGTGGCCCTAAGGCCTGGCTTCTGCGTTCATGGTCGCACACACGGTTAGGCGAGCAACGTGCAGCCATTTTACCATGGCCTCGCACGCACAGCTCCGCTCCATCGGCCGCGCAATCTCCAGCCTCGTAGCTTTCCTGGGTAACGGTTAGCCAGAGAGAGGCGGCCATTCTACCATTCTACCATTCTACAGTCGAATCCAATTCGAGGGGAACGATCCGAACCGGTGGCGACCCAGTCCCACTGAAACCGATCTTCCCTGAACCCTCTGCCGTCCTACAGACTTTTATTTTTTCGGTTCGAGGGCAGCCAAACTGATTCCGAGCTGTCGCAAATCTGTCCGAGCTACGAAATTCCTTTGTTGCGTCTGCTCCTGACCCTACTTTTCTATTTAAATGTTGGCCTCAGCCGACTGTAATTTTCGTCTTCGTATCTCTGATATACTGTCAACAATATTGGCCTGGCTAGCTATCAATTGTAGAACTTGATAATGTGATGAAGTGAATGGATCAATTTATTTGATATTTTTTAGTGATTTCCGTTGTACATGAAATAATTGTAATTCAGAAAATCAGTGTTAAGAAGTTGCAGCTGTTAATGAATTGTTGCCGCAATATTATTCTTTATCGGAGGCGGCTTTGTGCGCATCGGAATAGTGAAACAAATGTGGGAAAACAGCACAAGAAGACGCGTTCATAATGTGCCGAGTTTAATGGCTCCATTTGCAAGAAAAGTTAATGCGGCTTTTATGCACTCTAGGAGGAGCGGACTAAAATGAAAGCTGTAATAGAGTTTAATGCAACTTTTATCATCTGCTTTGGCGCTGTACAATCAGTAATGGCGAGCGTAAGCTTCCATTTGATTTGCGTTTTTATACATTTGCGCGTCGGCCGAGCGTTCGATAACAGTCGGGCGAAAGAGAGAGAGCGAGAGAGAGAGAGAGAGAAACAGAGAGAGATTCTTTCGCATTTTAATTAACTGAATGTCGGTGTGTTTACAAAAGAATGCTCGCTCACGCATAGAATCTGAACGATACTGAAACGATCTCGGTAACTGTTCACGCGAGAGTTTTCATTTTGAGTCATTGGCGTAGGCGGCGCTTGAAACCTTGAATTATTCTGCTGGGTATTTTTAAAAATTCTATCGTTAGTACGTAATCGAGCGCTGTCAAATTTGAAATCGTTTATTTTCAAATGGTCGCACTAAACATTGACGATATACGCTCTACGTAAAAGATTAAACATTTCACCAAATCTATTATAAGTCTTTCAAAAGCTACTGCACATTCTGCATTAAAAGTTACACATAACCTTCAATTGTACTCCAAAATTACAGAAAAATTTTCACATCCACTAAAATTAAAATTGAGTGAAAAAATACAAAAATTCTCTCTTCAGCAGCTAAGTTTTATAAAATCGTCCCAGCTCCAAAATTAGGAGATCATATACATAGAAACGACACAGACTAACACAATAGAACCCTCGTAAGAACCTTTCTCCCTTAATTCCGCCACCGGCCATCATTCCAGCCTATCTCGATCTCGATCGACCCATCCCTATCCCATTCCTGGAGGAGGCCATCAGCCGCCCATCAAAATCTGTTTGCCATGGCAGTTCCTCTATCTCTCTGGTGTCCAGAAAACAAGAGAACGCTGCTGGCCAACAAACGTGGCCATCGAGGGTCGCTCGGAAAAATCGCAATCGAAGGACTTTCGCGAGCAAACACAGCACGAGGACTGCTTAATCCTGCTGGACCGGAGGTCAGAGGATTTTTTTGCCGGAAGTCGGAGAATAAAATAGATGAAAGGATAGACGGTTCATGGCGACCCAGAGCCTTGTCGGCCATTGTAGTTAACGACTTCCTTCAGAAAAAGGGCGTCGTTTGTGTCCGCGCTGATTTTTCTGGCAGTGATCCCGAAAAAACTGCTTCGACCCTGGGCAATTCGGATTGCGTAAAAATGATGCAAATGTTCGAGTCTTGCAATTTTAGATGACCCTATTACAGAATAGTAATAATAATCAAGTATTTTAAGGATTATATTCTGTTCCAAATTGTTTCAATTAACAGCGAGACAGAACTACGCCAAATGTAAATTTTGTTTAACTGAAGTACAAATTTCATTCACCCAGTTTCTTTATAAAGTATTGCTGCAGACTTAAATGTCTCAACGACTGCACACTCATAAATAATTTAATTTAATATTTTCCCGTAACAATAATATTTTTATTTTACAGAGAGAGAGAGAGAGAGAGAGTTACCGAAAAGAATTGCTTCGATCCCAAACCATATATTACCCGATTAAAATCACACTCTGTACCAAAACCAATGGTCAAGAATTATGGAGCACCTTCAGCAACAATGTGCGCAGAAAGCGTCCACCATAAGATCCCACAAACCGATCGCAAATCCTCGACAAAAGTGCCGTTGGTACAAACAAAGTAGCATCGAAAAAGTGTCCCTAAAGTCTTCCAAAAGATCCCAGCGATAAACTGTGCAGATCCAACGTATCAATTACAAGAAAGTCTGCCTCCCACCTGCATCTTCAAAAGAATCTGCTGTATTGTGACACGATCAATGATGAGCATTTTAATTAGCATAAAAAGGCACTAGTAGCATAGATTGTAGATAGACAGATCGCACTATTTTAATAAATTATCTCGCGACCTTGTCGTCGTTAAACTTACACTTCACTCATTTCATTCGCTTCATTCACTTCATTCGCTTCATTCGCTTCACACATTTTACTCATTCCGCCTAATTGCGGTCGCGTTACGATAACGGCGCGAAGGCAGAATATAAAGCAACGCTGACAGTGTCGTCACTCTTTTACCGTGTCCGGTCGCAGTTGGTAGTCGCATTTCGCGATTTTCCCGGGCGCTGGCCGCGGACAGTGCGCGAATTATGTCGTCCAGAGACTAGAGATTAGGGATCTAGTGGGTTAATTTACTTCCCCCTTTCGTCCGGGAAGGCAAGTCACGATCTTCGAGTAGATAGCGTCGAGATAAATCGGACGAAAAGCTTGCGGCGTCGAGAGAGCGGAAAATACGGGGGCGGGAGTTTGCGATTTTTCCGCGGAACGAGTCGCAAGGCGAGTAACAGTGAAGAGAAACGGGCCGGTGGCGTGCTACAGCTCGGTTTATTAAATGTAAACTGCACGCGGAATTCAGCGTTTGCTTAACCGGCAAACTGTTATGAACTAATAAAGTGTTGGACACACGCGACGAGCGGGCCCGGCGCCCCAAACGCTGTTACAACGCGATTTTTATTAATCCAGCTACTGAAAAACTATCCATATTCTTTGTTTAACGTCTCTGGCGCACTTCAAAAAACCTTCAGAATTTTTTGTTTAAATAACAACCCCTCCCAAAAATTATTAGACCGTGTTATCCCCGACTGGGTACTCTCGTTTGTTAGTGAAATTTATTAGAAAGCAGTGCTGTAATTATTTATGTCCAGAAACATCCTGTAGAAACATTACGATTCGTATCGTACGGCTTTAGCATATAAACAATGTATATTCACTTAGAAGTGAAGGAAAATTATATAAAAATTGCATGGAATAAAGTCGAACATTTAATTCTAACCATTTAATTCCGAAAAAACGACCTGTGCGCCAACATTGTGTAAAATGACTGCATCAACCGAAGTCGATGATCTTGCTACAACCTCGATCGAAGAATTAACTTCGCGAAAACAACTGCAACTGGTCGCAGCTTCAGCCCGGAGAATACAGAGCATGACAATCGAGGTTGCAAATTTATAAACTCTCGAGTATTCAGGATTTTTATAGAGGGTACAACTTTCGCAACAATGTGCTATATTAGTCGGAACGGTCGACTAAAGAGTCGTGTCGATAAATAAACTCGAACTCGCGGTGTTACATGGAAAGCAGGATCGTAGTCGTCTCGATCACTCGTAAAAATGGTTCCCCTTCGAAACGAAGCGGTTGAGCGGGACCATTTTCGATGGTTTGAGACGGTTCTCTCGTCGATGTTTGTGTTTGGATGATGTTTCGAGTTCGGGTCGGAAAGTCGGGCCCATCGTTTTCGCGTGTAATGGAATCGGCGATCTTGATCACACTTTCCGCGGCTGTAAAAGCGTTGCGAACCGCGCCGCGGCACGCTGCCTTTAAGTATCCATCTTTCGAATAGCCTGTAATTTAATGGCCGATCGTGCCGCGCCGCCGGCCCCTTAAATGGTTATAACTCGATGTGTAAACCGTTGTAACTCGTGGCCGGATACTTTGGATACCGTCTACCCCTTCGGACGAGGAAAGGGAGTGGAATTTCGAGTTTCTTTGGAAGTTGCATTTTCTTTCGATCCAAGACGCTGCGATGCATTTTAAAAGATTTTCAAACACTGAATTATTTCCAGGTATTCTGTGAGCCCTTTGTACATTTTAAAAAATTTCAATGGTTTATTATTGTACAATATTAGGAACCCTGGAGGTTTTACAATAAATTGAAGGAAATTCACTCAGCTAGCTGCATTCGAGCCGTGTTCACACGTCAAAATGATTAAGCACCTTAAGAATTTTTCACATTCCACTGTTATTGATGGCAATCGGTTGACGCTTAACTTTTAACATTTAAAATAAATTTCCTTAATAATCCGGCTTGTTATCGCTGAGTGACAACAATTTAAAGATTGGTTTCTGTCATTGTTTTTATGGGACTCGTGTTTTGTAACGGCACCGAAGAAAAGTAACGTCGGAATTTAACACGATGTGACTTTTACTGCGAAACCGATACGGTGCAAAATCGTTATGTAAAGCTTGTCAGCTTTCGGATGAGTGATGCCGAGGGAATGGCTTTGTCGGAAAGGACTCGCGACAGCTGGTTTTAACATCATTAACGATTAGATAAGGTGTCGCGTATACTGAAATAACTGCAGTCAACTTGCCGTCAACTTTTATACCTTCAAAAATTAGTAAAAATGAATAAAATAAAATGGTCCAGTCATTAATGAAGTCTTATTAAGGGTGAATAACCAGTATTCTGAGCTTATACATTTTTCTACTAATCCAGTGAGGTCTCTATTAAAAACTGTGCCGACCAGGGAAGCAATTTTTCGGTGCACCGCGTTCAAGTGGACGACATTCGCGAGGCCAGGCTTTCGCTGAGCAGAATCGGCGACGTGTCGCAATTGCGGCAATTGGCAATGGTCGAGGAGATGAAAATAATCTTCGGGCATCCGGGCCACGCGAGTGGGCAGCGCGATTGGGCGCGGTTTGCTCAATCAGCTCCGCCGTAAATCTGTCCCCCTCTTGAAACAGAAAAAGAAAGGGAAACCGCGCGTGTGTGCGTGCGTCAATAAATAAGAGTTTAGAGCGTCGCGACGCGTTCACCGTTCGCTTAATTAGCCTTTAGAATTTTAGGAACGAGGACCGCCGAATAAATAACGCGGTCGCGACCGGCGCCGTTAACCAGCTTGTTAATTAATTACGATCGATTAGCGACAATGAATACGGTCGCATGTGAATTCTCGTCTCGTGAAAACGGAAACGCAGTTATTGACCGATCGACGACAATGAGCCAGGTAAACTAGGAAAGTCGAATGGCCTACCTGGATGGCTGCCTCCATTCCCGAGGCCTAATTAGAATCGTTATGGGGCCAATAAATGGATCGTAACGAGCGATCATTTGCTCGTTGGTTAGTCTGCATCGATAGAGGACCAGGGATGCTCATTGTCGTGGATATCCGACGACTGCCCTTTGTCTGCCACTTGTTTCCACTGTTTACGACGATTTAACGCGTCTCAGGTAACAATAGAAGGCTGAGCTGCTATTGAGTACAACATAATAATGTACCTTAATTATTTGAGCCGGGAGGCTAGCGACAGAAAAGGTGCAATAAGCACCTTGAATATTGTGATATTCGTTGTCAGTGAATAATAGGAACACTTGTTGGGCTTGGGCCTAGGTTCAGACCGAATTATTAGGGTACCTCATTTAATCCTCTGTTGGGTCCCATCGATCCCTTTCTGTGCCTACTCTTTGTGTCTTGATTTGGCTCCATATATTTTTATTATAATTTAAAGATTGTATGCAAATATCTTTCTGAATTGTTCTGTTTCATTTGTCTTCATTTAAATTAGAGAATTTTGATTTTTTAATTAGATAAAGTATAAATTGGTCCTTTGGTTGAGGATTGAATATGTAACATATGCAATTTCTTCATCCTGCAATGATTTTGGAGCAAGAGAATTAAACATGTAAAACAAAGTTGAATATGCAATCTCTTTACAATATATTTTGGAGAAACGTGACCTGAAGCAAAAATTTATTTAATCTATTGTAGTACGTTGTTCTATTAGATTGAATATTTAATTTTGTTCACCCCTTACTCCTGGCTAGGTTGTCTTCTACAAAAGATTGCTAATAAAAAATTCACCTTTCCATCAACACGTTCTCTGCCACGCTATTTTCAAGGGTGTCATTTTCACGTCATGTGTGCCAAAAAACGGTGCCAGTTCTACAGTTTATCTTCAGTTCTCGCACTTCTGTAGAGTGTAATAAGTGCACCGCTGATTTTATGCATTCGCGACAAGAATTATTAGGAGAAACAAAAACAGTAACAATATTGTTATATATTATTTTCAATGTTTTTCAAGAAAGAAAATAAATAACGTAAGTTTAGTCCAGTGAAATTATTGTTTTATAAAATACTGAACATCGGAATCTAGTAGTTTATTATTATTAGAAACCGATCGGCGTCGTTCATTAGCCGCAGTTGCCATAACCGGAGCCACATTCCCCCGTGTCAGTGCACGTAGCAGGAGTGGATTGAGCAGTATTGTAAACGTGAATGGCCATTCGCTGGATGATTTACCGTGTCCCCGATGTCGCGAGCGCTCGATTCCGCGAATTGAGAGCCGCCTAAGCAGGGTAGGCTAGCGCAGTTTGCAGCGGAAACTCGTAAAACCGTGTTCGGCGTCGGTCTCTATCGGTTAACCGCATTCCCATTCGAGAAACGTGTGAGTCAGCCGAGCGCCACGACGCCTGCCACCGTAAATAACGCGAGAACAATTAGCACACGCGACAAGGGGGCGTCTGGTTTACTATGTTCCTGTATTCACCAGTGACGAGGAGTGGCTGCGCCCCTCGGATCGTGGCTGGAATATCCGATTCCCGTAATAAGAAGGATTAAACCCCGCTTTGAGTTGCCCCCTTCGCAAACTTTCTAGCCCATCTTTGTCCTGTTCAATTTGCAACCCCCTCTACCAACCCCCTTTCTCGCAATCATCGATTTCTGCCCGTTATTGCGACTGGTGCTTCGTTTACCAGATTGTTGGACAACTAACATTGGCTCGATGTATAAAAAAAAATATTTAGTGGGCGCTTCAGTAATTAGTGGATCTTTATGGAATATATATACAGACAGACAAGAAAGCGAGCTAATACAAACGCGGTAAATTAGAAACATCGCGTCTACCATTTCTCACGAATGTACTCAAAACGAGTGTCAAGCATAAATCATAAATTAACCAACAACTCTCGAAGCTAAGTACTCCCGAAGCTTTCCATTAAATAAAATTTTAGAAACGTTTTATGCAGTCAACAAGTTACTAACTCCACCACAGCAACCATAAAATTTCTCCGCGATGTTTCTCAAGAAAGACGGATGAAGAATCTCCGGAATAGGAATATTTTATCCAGCAAAAACTGACAAGCTCCTCGACCACCTCCTCAGGAACGGCACACATCGGTTAAAGGTTAAAAGTGTTAAAAGTGTTAAAAGTGTGAAAAGTTGAAACCTCCTGATTCCATCAGCTATCAGTCCGCAGATCTCCGGTGACTGGTCGTCATCCTCAAGAATTTCTGTCAATAATTTGGCTAATGTTTCATTCTGCACGCTCTCTAGTTTCCAACCGGCTCTCTCTTTTCTTTTTAGTGGTCGATAAAATTAATTTGCTGGTCGTTAAGTCAATTAGGCGTCGTAAAGGTACCAGAAGATGTGAAAGTTCGTGAGAAGAGAAGGTCGGAGATGGTGATCAACCAGGGACACCTTTCTGGTGGTTTAAATCGACCGATATCTGACGGTTTCCATTCGATTTATCGAGACTCCGTGGGAAATTATTGGATCCTTCGATTCCTATGGCCTCGTTGCCGCGAATGAACCGTTATGACATCATTCCGACTTTTAAGTGACGCAATATCGCGACGCCGCCACCAGGAGAGGACAATAAAATTTCCATGCGAATCATTTTTCCCGGTGCATGGTCGTATTGGCGTTTTATCCATTGCGGATCGGAACGACGCAATTGATCGTTTTATCGTCCCGACCGGTAGATCCGTGTCACCTGGATGGGAACAATTGATTTAGTTGACTCAACGGTACTTCCAGTTTATTCCGTATCTACTTTGAATATTACTTTTATGGCAGTGGCCTGGGTTCCCCGTTTGTTTCTATTCCGCTAATCGAACTTTAGAGAGATAGCAGACTGCTCGTGCTAGGAGTGCTGCATCCTACTTAGCAATTCTCCATGTTAGAGTTGCGCTCGTCTTTAGTCACCATTTTACAAACCTTCTGGTAATTTTTATTTTAGTTACTCCTCTGCAAACCTTTAAGTCATTTTTAGCTACCCTATTTTCTTTCACTCGTCTGCACTAATTTTCGGTCGCTTCTTCTTCGACCATTCGACTATTATTGCCGACTATCTTCATCACCTTTCATAAATTTTTTCACGCCCTTCTTTAAACACTTCTACCACCTGTAACCACCCTCCTTCCTCTACGAATCATTTTTGTACAATTTTTAGCCTCCCCTTTTCAAACCCTGATCTTATCATTCACCCTATCAGTCACGTGCTTGTAAAGACTTATCACCTGAAATCATCCTTCATTTTTCAATCTGTCAAGATTCGCAGTCCAGTTATTGAACGTCGTAGACTCAATTTCATCCGATTATTTTCCACTACCCTTTCTTCTTTTTCAGCATGTTTGTCTACTACTTCAAGATTCAATCTTTGATCTTTCTTTGGCTACCTTCCTCTAACCTTGAAGATTACTTTCATCCACCTTTTTCCAACACCTTCCTCCGGCAATACCTAACAACCTCGGCCATCTGGCCACAGACCTCGCAGTCATCCTAATCACCTCCGCATCTAGCCCCAAAGGGAGTCTCTCCCACACACTCCACCCCGATCCAGCCTGTTTCGCCAATTTCAACCATCCTCGCCCCTGTCAACCATTTTCACTCTCCGCAAATCCCCAACGGCTCCAACACTCTCGTTCCTCTCGATCATTCGAAGCACCCTTGATCATCGTCAGTCCCCTCGAACGAAAATCCCCCGACCACCGTCAGCCTGCCGATGACCAATGGCCGATTTCTCTGCTCGTTAACGCGAACCGTAGCCGTTCGAGTGGCCATCGAACGATCGCCGAAACAGCTCCGATCGGTCTCGAACGCCGCTTGCAGTCCTCTAAACGGCTCTTTCCCGCCCGGGTTGATACTGAATCAAGCGATTACCTTGTAATTCCCCAATCACATTTCTTACACCTGTCCATCCTAACGCGGCAAATAATCCGTAACGACTTTAACAATCCCGTCGTGGCGGACGCGACGTTGAAAAAAAAAAGAAACGAAGAGGAAAGAAAAACGAACAACAAGAAAGAAGAAGAGAACAAAGTGGTCGGCTAACAAAACCATCGAACCACCAGTGTCCAGGCTAACAAAACCATCGAATGGACGGTGCTCGCTGTATAAGGAACGACGAGGAGGTACCCGAAGACGTGTGCGTGAGGGGGCGAAGGATAAAACCCGAAGCGAAGGATCCTCCGAAGTATAAGGACACTCCGAAGGAGTATTAACGGGAATATACGCACGCCGGTTTCCAATCTTTATCAAAGGATACTGCGAGAGCCTACCATGATCCTCGACCAATGCAAACACCGGGCCCCACGAGACCAGCTTCTCTCCTTCTCTCTTCTTCTTCTTCTTCTTCTTCCCTTTTTTCTCTCTGTCTCGTTTCCAAGCTGTTCGGGAACCGGCCCCGGCAGAATAGTTCCCATTTATGTTCCATGTTATTATTATCGTGGCGCAGTTACCGTAAGTGAGTTTATTGACTTAAAATTGAGCGTGCGTGTAATGTACTCGTACGTTAGCCCCGATAGCGTGCGCAACGTTCCTTCAACCCTCGGCCAGCGGAACTTGAAGAACCGTCCTCGAGATTACAAACGCCCCGAGGGGGACCCAGCGGCCGCGTTATGGCCGTGTTGCGGATTAATAACCGAGATATCATTAGCGGTTTTACGAACCACTAAGGATTTTTGATGATCCGCTTGATAGCGCGCACCGTTGCTCACTGATCCCACTTCGTCGATAGCGGATGCTTGCGAAAGGGTTCAGTGGACGTGTTTCAGAGGTTTTCGGGCGGATAATTGGGCCAGAGGTGGCAGAGAAAATTGTTTCTCGGAGAACTTGCTTCTGATAAGATGCTTCTGATAGAAACATCACGAATATCATTTTGTGTTTTGTATTTAATTGGTCGTGTTTGGGATGGTTGGTTATTCCGCCTTCTTGTTAAATATAAATACAATAATAAATTTAAATAAGGAAGTATAATATAAATATAAATAGTAGAAATTTAAAAAGATAGAATTATTGATCGTTAATGACGGAAAACATGAAGTTTATCGAATTTTTCTCGGAGAGGAATCCGAGCTAGAAAATTCTCAATCTAGTATAAGTCCGATGCAATCCGTATTAGAGCATCGATCGCGTTTTAAAAACGCGGCCCCCTCTCCAAGGGAAGAGCGCCCCCGTTTACAGCTTACTAAAACAGCCGGTGCGCGCCGTTAAGTGACGTCATTTAATGAACCGCGTATTAATGCAGTATTTATAACAGTTCCCGGCTCGTAAAATCCCCGGATCGATTCCATAAATACGCAAACCAGTTCCGACGTCCCACCGCATTCGAGATACCTCATCGAGTTCTGGATACGCTAGATTCGACCATTCGTATCGTAGAATTAAATCACACTTTTTGGGGAGAAAATATTATCCCGATCCTCCATCGGTGGAATTGGTCACTCGTGGACCACACAGTTGCTTTGTTTTTTATACACCATTTATACAGTTTGGGCAACTATCACTGGCAACGATTTCGGTGGACGTAGTAATTGAAAGTAGCAGCGGCGCTGGACCGACTACGAAATCGTAGGGAAATATGATTAAAACTTCGAACCAGCTTATTTCTTATTCAAATTCACACCCCTCTCTCTCTCCGATCCAACCCCGACGGCATTGCGTTTCGTTATCGTGCTTTACTCGCAGTGCGTCGCGTCGTCGTCTAACTCGAATTTGACTGGCAGTTCCCAACGAGAGGGGATCGTTTTCGTTCCAGCCAGTTTCTATTCCACCTTCTTCAGCGCCCACTTTCCTCGACCGTTCTCTCCCCTCAGGCTTTTTGGATCCCTTCTTACGTTTAATTTTGCATCTGGCCCTTCGCGAGTTCCTCATCTTTCTTTCCACCCCCTTTAGAATGCACCCCACCACCAAAAATCACGGAGATGGGAAATATTCAACGGTGAACGGTGAACGGGAAACGGCGAGATAGCCATCTTTATCAGACCTAATTGTTTAACCCTGGTTGCGCACGTTACTTATACATATAGTTGCGGACTTATTAAAATTATTAATGGAAGAAACGAATTTTTATTTGGTTCCAGCACCTTGACGCAGACAATTTTTATTTTGCTCAAAGATCCGCGGTCTACTGATCGCTAATTGTCAGTGCAAGCGTCGCTCCTCTATGCTAAAGGTTATAGCGTGAAAAAGCAAGCTCGCTGATAGAACGACCTAATATTTGATCATGCGGCAACTTTTGAGGTTCGAACTATGGGACGGAGACTGGGGAATCAATCGTGCAATGGAGACGGTTCTCGGGTGTCGGTTCCCGGGAGCAGAACCGAGCTCTTTGGAGCGTCGTTGGCTCTCGCCATTACCGCAGTTACTCGCAGCGAGGGAGCATTAGCAGAAAGAGGAGGTTGGAAAAAGGAATAGAGGACGGGGCGAAGGCGGCGCAGAATCGCGGAGTTGTTAGCCTGGCCAGCACGCCGCATACCAGGCAGAAGCAGAAGCAGCAGAAGTAGCACTGAGGAGTACCATCGCGCGCTGGCTACGCTCGAGTTTCTTAATGTAATTTTCCTTTTTTGCCTCCATTCGCTTTACGATCGAAACTTTCGCCCCCTTCCGCCAGTTGCCCGGTGGTGTTTCGTTCTCTTTCCAGCTACCAGGTCGCTTCTTTGTCCGCGTGTTCCTCTTCGTCTCGTCCTCCCACCTCTTCGAGGTCCACCTTCGCCAACCCCTTACCCCTCGATGTCTCTCTCTCTCTCTCTCTCTCTCTCTCTCTCTCTCTCTCTCTCTCTCTCTCTTTCTTTCTCTCTTCTCCTCATTTCGTGCGCTCGAACGGCCGTTCGAGCACGAGTTTGCGAACTTTCCTGATTCTACGCGCCGTGCCCCGTCGATCCCAGAACCCCCTGCAACCCCCTCGGGCCTCGCCGTAATTATGCGTCCGACTCGCAGGCTCGATTAAACGATATTTCGAACGGGGAGTGGGAAGGAATGCCTTTATCGAGGCGTTTTCTCCACTTTTTAGCGAACCATCCGGCCGTTCCCTCGGGTTTCGAGTCGGTGCTCCTTTGCACGTTTTCATTCCGACTCTGGGAAGGTCAGAGATCGATCCTGCATCGTTCCTTGTGGAGCATAGATCCGAGAGATCTAGGGGGTACCTTCCTGTTGGAGCTACGATGAGCGATTAGAGTGACCGCGAGAACGAAACGTAAAAATATGTTCTATTGTTTGGTTATGGAAGTGTTTACGTTGTGGATACGCGGAGCACACTAGATGACGACACAACGATACAACGGTGCATTCAGAACCATAATATACTACTCTGTCTTCGTTATTATGTTGTAGTTGTTGATGAGTAGACGGCGGATTTTTATGACAAAAATTATTAACCCTTAGCACATGGATGGCGACTCTGAGGCAGCACTGAAAATTGCTATGCCATTCTTAAAAATATTGTTCAAATTATTATTTTCGTTCGTATTTAATAAACTACTAGACATATTACATGAGATATTATATCAGTTGCATATGCAAAAAATGAAAAAAAATTGTATAGAATGGAAATATTCTAGAATGAAAAAATCTTTCGTTTTCGAGTTAAAATACCTCCGAGTGTAAAGGATTAAACAATTTTTAAGACAAAATTCACTTTCGTCTATTTTCTGTGTCTTACAATGAGCTTAGAAAATTTCGCATTTTCAGTCATTACATTCTAAAATTATTAGAGACCCTTCGGAGAACCAGAAATTTGGATTTCCGAGCCCTAAAACAAAACATACTGACTGCCGGGAAATTCTCACCTGGCGTACGGCTGGCATGGCCGGCGTGCGCATTCTCGCTCGCCATTTTCAATCGAGCTGGGGAAAAACGTCGAAAAGAAAAATTCGACGCGATTTTCGTTATCTGCAGCGGCTCCGGTGATGCCATCGTCGTCGGCGATAGAAGCACACGCTCTCGCCGGAAACTATTCCGCGCCGGCGTTCCTTTATCGAAAATCAACTATTTTCCCGGGGCAAAAAGAGGGAGAAGGAGAAAAAAGGAGCTAGATAAAGAAAGAAAGAACAGTGTTTGTCGCGAGTGGAGAAAGAGGAGGAGTATAGTAGTGGGAGGCGTGAGAGCTTGAGTCGCGCCGCGTCGCGTCGCGCCGGGGCGATCTGAAATCGAAATCGGCGAGAACGCTTGGAGCGTGTGTGTCCGCTCTCTGCTATCCGGTGTTGGCGTTATCCGTTGGCCGGGGCTTATCGGACGTTCGATTAAAGAAAGGGAAAAGCCGTGGCCTCACCTCGCGCGGCCACTTTACCATCCAGCGGGGCGGAATTTACGTATCGAGGCGAGCGAAGGAGCCGCGAGCGCGAACGGAGGCAACCGGTGGACCGAGAGGAATAGGAGAATACGAGAGAACTCAAGAAAAAGACAGACAGAGAGAGGGAGAGAGAGAGAGAGAGAGAGAGGGGGGGATGGGGTGAGATGGTCTGCATATAAAGTGGACACGAAATGAAGCGGGTTACGTTGCCTCGGTAGGTAAGGGAGCATGTGTCGGTGCCTCTCCAGCGAAGTTTGCGTCGCCTTTTTACTCGTTGTACATTTCGTTTACATAGAATCCACGTGCAAGCGGCCGTGCAAACGCGAATATACGCTGCGGAACGCGTATACGTGTGCCCACGCGTATACTGGGTGACCCACTAACTCTCTTCAGCACCCACAGTAACTCCGAAAAATAATCTAATACCGAATGATCGGTCTTTACAAAATTATAATGAATCTTCCAATATCGCAATCCATTGTTCATTTTTTTCCGAAAAATTTTCTGTGACTGGTTCACTAAATTTGGCCACCTAGAAGTTAGCTCCCCACTTTCAGAATTAAATAATTTCTAAATTTGCTAAAATCAATTTCTTGTTGTACTTATTTCTGAATGCCTTCTATTCCCATCAATTTGTGGTACTCAAGGTCCCAAGAAGGTCACGGGAAGGTATTAGAAATGTCACAATAAGAATATCACAGGATGGTCATGGTAATGTAGGTCATTGTATTCGTCTCAAACTGGGCCACGAAATATCAATGATAAAAAATACACAGTACCATTTGAAAACAAACATGAATTACCTTGAGATCTCGAAAAATATGACCTTGAAAGAAAAATGATTCGCATCGAATTCCTGTCCTTTCGACACAAACAACTCGCGTTCCTCAGATATTTTTTTGTATCCTTCATAATAATGGAGATAGTTTTACTAGGACACCCAGTATAGAGTACAATACATGCATCGAAAGGAGGCGAGGAGCGAAGAGCCTCGCTAGGTGGGCAGGATGACGGTGAACGGGGGTTATGGGGGACCGTAGAGGGCGTCGGAGCAAAGGAGGGGAATCCCACGGCAGAGAAAGGGAGAAGGTCGAGGCTTGGTTAAAAGCGCGCAGGGTGCTCGCAATGGCCGACGATTTTCAACTTTTGCTATCGCCTAGCCGAGAATGGAAAATGGAGAATCCTTATGCGGGTAGGGGCCGGTGGATAGGGGGAGGGTACGTGTGTGTACAGACACTGTGTACAGGGGGTGGGGGTGGGGGGCAACCGGGTTGTACGTGTGCACCCGCGCTCCAGGGCTGAACTCATTTACTTTGAAAGTTTCTCGAGAGCCTCCCTGGTCCGTTCTTTCCGCCCGCGTTTACTGTTTTCTCTATCTACTTTTCATCCCGAGCCGGCCCGTTACCGGCGAACGAGATCCCGCGCACCAACGGGATCGACCGTGAACGCGTTCCCGGCCCGATCATCGATGGGGATTTCATGGATTTCGGGAATTAAAGGGACAACCCGGAGACCGGGTCCGGAAATCGTCCCGCTGCGAGATCCACGCGACCGGATCGCTCTTAATTCGTTTATTAACACTTGAGATTTTTTCTTTTACAATTAGTGAAGATATAGAAATATTTTCTTGACAAAGCTTTTAGTATACTTCTTTATTCAAGTACTCGTTTATTCGAGTTCAAGTCGTTGTGGTCTGGAGATATTCTGTACAATTATTTAAATGTTGTGGAATTTCTATTAAATACGACTCCGGTAGTGAAGGCATTAAGAAAGCCATGAAACTAATAACACTAAAAACAAAATTCCACCTCAATTTTCCGCCTAACAGAAACGTCAAATACTACACGATGCATGAAAGTACCCTGCAAATCCTAATTCACGCAGATCGCGCACGGTTGCCTGAACACAATACGCCAGTAAATCCACCGAACCTCGCTATCCTTCTCAACCACCATTAGCCTCTACGGAGAGGAATTTTTCCTCGACCCTAATCTCGGTGAATTAATTTATGAAAACCGATATTAGCATAAAGATCCGCGGGCCTCGTTCGAACAACCTGAAATATTCTTAAATCCAACCTTGACGAAAGAAAAGTGGAGGAAGCGAAACGGAGCCGGGTCATTCATGAATTAGAATTAGAAAATTGTTAAAAATAGTCGGCGGACGAAGGACAGTGGGCAAGGGGGAAGAATTTCGTAAACGTGAAGTAGGTAGTAGCTAGCAATAAATCACGTCGCCGAGGATTAACGCGTATTCGTTGGGTGTTGGTTGCGCCGCGGTGCGTCGAATTCCGGTCAGTAAAAGTCATCGTAAAAATATAATCGCGCTAATGATAAGCAAATGGAATACACGACGCGGGAACGTCGAAAGCGGAGAGGCTAACGATCGTCAAAAGTCAGGAAGCCCGCTCGTAAATCGGTCTATGACGTTTATAGACGGACACCTCTCGCGCAGGAAATTCTTCCTAGGCCAGGGGAGGCCGAGGGATCACGGACGATCGTTAAATTGACGTACGACCGCGCAAGTACAAGATCCATGATTTACCCCTGACGGCCTGTAATTGTCGCGAGAATTTACTACCGCACCCCCGCGCCCCCGCGATCGGCCGCCGCTTAATATTTACATCGATTAAAAGCGCTTCAAATTTAGCACTGCGCAGGACAATTGAATCAACTTATTCAGATAACATTGAGCAGGGCATTTTAAAAAATTTAACACGATCTTATAAAAATTGGTTTGGAAAATTATATCGATCAAGAAGAAAGAATAAATTGACAAATTGACTTGATAAAATGAGGGACCGGTTGAAAAACTTCCTCTCTTACATAATCTTCTGTATCCGAAGAAGCAAAATGAGGATAACAGTGCTCGCTCTATCAGACTCTCCATTTTCCCAGCACTTCGCAATCATTTCTCTTCAGAAACGTCCAGCAAGTTTCCGCGAGTTATTTACTGGACGGGCCGATAGTTTTTCCCCAGTTTCCCGAGCAAGTTCATCGTTTCCGAGCCACTAAAATTTCGGCGTCGCGTCGTTTTTCAGCCTGGAATTTCCGGGCGAGACGTTCATATAAAATGAACTTTCTCGTCGTAGGTCGTGCTTTTATACGGAATTAAAGTCGCGCCGGATCGACGCGACAGGGCTGGAGGTCTCGTCCGGTGGTGGAAAATTCATTTCGGAAAAAGAGGACGGAGTTGAACCGAGCCGAGCCGAGCTGAGGCTCGAGCCGGTTAGAAGTTAAGAACGTTCCGCCGCAGCTGCGAACAAAAGTTTCCCGTACTGCCGCTGCTGTTTCGCCGGCTGTGCAACCGCGCGACACGTGCTTTTCTCTCTTTTTTTTTCTTTTCCATGGGGCTCCCTTTACGGAGGGTGCGACCGTCACACCATGGACGGCCTTCGAAGCTTGCGTACGTACTCCATACGTGACCTTATTCCCTTCGCTGTAGTCACGACGCCCTTAATTAACCGACTCTTGTCCCTACTGTTCCAGTTCTTTGATAATTCGTTTGTTTAACATTTAGTTTTAAGGTGGGACTAGATTAAAGCTGGTACAAAAATGTAGCTCTGACACATTTTTCATGATTCATTTTTGTAAGCTTTTTTTATTTGTTTTTATACGATTTTCTTTACGCGTTGGATCGTCCGTCCGCCATTTTCGAGGGCGATCGATGGATCCACAAGTCCGCGAGCGCGCGATTAAACTTTTAAATACGCAAGGGCGGTTTAACGAGCGTATCGAGCCGATTCAATTTCGAAACGCGTAAAATCCGCTTCGAGGAACCTCCTCCGGTGACTTTCTTTCGAATGTAACGAGCGTACGCAGCAGCCTACAATCCGTGTCGCAGCTCGCCGATATCGAAACCCATTCACGTATGGTTTCTCTCACGGGATCCCGGGTTTTCCATCAGTCCCACGCGAGCCCCGATGCAAATCGTCGCATCGCCGGGAACGGCGCGAGGAAGATGATACAAAGTGCCCCGTAAAAATTCCCATCGCACTCGCGAGATAATGGAGGGCTGTATCCAGACCGGCGAATCGATCTCCCTTCGGAGAGGATTGAATTCGTAAAAATCCGCAAAACTTCTCACCCCCCACGATATCGTGGCGAATCCGAAGGAATCGTCGCCGAAACAGAAAACGAGAGAAAGAGAGAATGGAGGGGACGTGACGTTTTGCTCGAGAACTCGATTGCCATGGAGCGGGCGGACCGTCGTCGATCTTCGAGAAGACACGGATCGATCAAACGTGCTACCAATGGCCGTGGAAGCTCTACACGCGACGCGAATTCGTGAACGAGCCTGTTGACGAGATTTCTGCGACCCTACGTGGCTGGCAATTAGCAAACCAAATGATCGAAGTTCGTCCGCAACTTTCGTAGCACCTTGTTGGAGTACCCGTGGATCTTGCTGGGTCTTGTGCGACCCAGACATCGATTCTGAGGTCTTGTGACTCCTATTTTATTAATTTTTCTGCAATTGACGAAGCATATTTTAGTGCCAATTCAGATTTTCTTAGTATAACTTCGCCATGCAACGACAAGATTTAATTTCACCGCAGTTTGTTTCTTCTGTCAATGATTTTGGCACGTTCCCAGCCCAGTAAAAATATTATTGAATTTAACTGTGTCGTATAATTTACAGCCTTCTCCTCGTGTTCCTGTTTGATGCGGGAACATAAACATCCACGATCCACTTATCACATTTTATTGATGTCCTTAAAACCTGATGCTCGGTGAGAAATATTTCTATATAAATAAAAATGAATATTGTTTGGCAGAAGACAAGCCTCGATGTCTCTTTTAGGAGGACATTTCTCCTCCTCTCATATTTCAAAAATTCACATTTATTTGAATTTTAAATGGTTTAGTATCTAGTGACTTGACCATCCTGCAGAACTTAATAGAAAGATCGTGTTATACATTTGACTATTTACGAAGCGCAGTCTAATTATACATAGAGCGCGCGTCTAGGAGGACGCGACACGTTCGTGCACCTATTTTCGGTCGAGGAACTGCATACTATGTATATGTATACATATAATTTCTCCGAGCATTAAAGCAGAGAAACAGCCTGATGGATCGAGAAACTGGGCAAAATAAAATCAGACTGGCTCGAACGAGGCGTGCACGCACACACCCCTATCGGCGGGGGTGGAATCATCGGATGTTCCGGCGCGCAGAACTGCGGATCTCTTTGCCATCAGATTGCCATGAACTAATTTAGCCGCTATCCAATCTCGCTGCTCGTGCATTCCGCGCCGTTTTTAGATTTAACCTGCCCAAATATGCAAATTGCCGCGGAGAGCCGTAGAGCGTCGAGGGAAAGACAGAGAGAGAAAGAGAGCTGCTCCGAGGAATCCTCGAGGAGAATGGGCGATTCGGTTGGCTGGTGGTGGTAGGGGAGCATAATCCTCGCCCATGGTAGATTGTGGGCGGCCGAAATGAAAGAGCAAAAAGGACCTGGAAGGACCGGGTAGAATCGTCGGAGGGAGAGAGAGAGAGAGTGAGGAGACACAAGAGGATCCGGTCTCTTGCCTGAATGCATGGCACACGTGCGTAACGGTGTTCCTATCGGCGCTGATCAATATCGACCGAGAAAAGTCCAGGAAAATGGGAAATCGCGCGGACGTTCGCGGATCAAAGGAAAATAGCGACGCCCGGCAATGCGGTCCAGCGAAGCTGCTGAAATTGCCGATTAGTTGCAAACTCCAGTTTTGAAACAATTATCTGTCCAATTTATCGGAAACGGTATTAATAAATATTTTTATCCCTCGCAGTTCTGTGCAACTCCGACATTTTTGTTTTCTGAAAATTAAAGGTAGCTCTAGCTGAAGATCGTTGATTTTGTAGTTTGAAATGGTCTGCGAATTAAATGGGGTTGTAAGTTTAAACAGTGCATTCTGGTCGCACAGCGATATTGCTGAAACGCGTCCCCCCGGAACGTGTGCATTTACATTTGAGGATTTACTGATACTGATAATGGCGGACATCGTACGCCTCGGTAGACCCTTTTACTAAAATCTCGAGTGAATGTATACATTCGCCGCAGTTTACGCATTTATTGTAAATAATGCAAGTGGTGGGAAATGCGGTTGCGTCGTTCGCTGCTGAGGGGAATTCTTTTTATCACGATTCCTGCACGGAAACACGCGTAGGACCGACGTAGAAACAAGTGTTTATTTGCTTTCGATTACGGCTAGTTAGCCGCGGAAGTTGGACTTAAGCTACCACCCCACTTGAAGAACTTCTACTTTCGCAATACACCTTCCTTACTCATTTTTATACACCAAATTCGTGCACTTTTAGTAACTCCGAATATTATCACTTTGTATGACCTTGAAATTAGGCCCTTTACACTCTTATATGACCTTCAAATTATGACCCTTTACACTCTTACATGACCTTCGAATTATGGCCCTTTGAACTCTTGTATAACTTTGAAAATTATGGCCCTTTGAGGTCTTGTGTAATTTTGAAAATTAAAGCACTTTGAACTTTTGTATAAGTTTGTAGACATGTATAACCCTGTATAACTTTGAAAATTATGGCCCTTTGAGGTCTTGTGTAATTTTGAAAATTAAGGCACTTTGTATAAGTTTGTAGACATGTATAACCCTGTATAACTTGTATAACTCTGAGAAAATAAGATTCTGGCAAATGACTGTAGGGAGGATCATAGACCGATCATGTGGTAGAGACCGCGAAAAGGAAAAAATGAGAGCAACAAACTCGGCCTTCCGAGTTTGTTGACATGACAAGTTACAAACACGACGAATGCGAGCGAGGGACGCGTGAGACAAAGAGTGCGTGAGAAAGAGTGAGAGAACGGAATAACGAGAGAAAGAGAGAGCGAACGAAAGCAAATGTACATAAGGAGTGAGAGCAATGCGAGAGTGTCCTTTTTGGGTGATAGCGACAGAGAATCGAAGCGAGCAGCGAATTTTAAGTGACAGCGATATCGCGTGTAAATTGTGCATCAGCAAATAAATATATGTTTATTTGTGCCATCAATACAATAGTTTCTTGCATACCACACTCTGTTCCTAAGTGACTAAATACAAGAAAAAAGGACTATTTAAAAGATTAATAACACACTGGTCTAATAGTCCCGGCATTTCAATTTCGATAACCGTATAACGATAAGTGGATTATTTCCAGAGCCTGAGATAGTATGCTGAACAATTAAGTTTAGTTTCTAGCTACACCGAAGGTCCTTGATGGATCCGCAATCATTAACAGCTAGATACGAAGCAATCAGTAATTATGCAAGCGATACCGCGGGCGAAAGTAGTTCCTGTAGGTCTCGTGTATCCTGAGCGCAAGTGTCGCGCGAAATGTGGGACAAGAACACACGCGAAACACACACGATAAAAGCTCTGCTGCTTTTAAATCCTGCTTTCGAGCGTTCTCGCTGGAATCGTCGTATTTAGACGCCGGATGAACTTTCGACCCACAAACGTCACGGAGCCATGTTGATTCGCGCGTAACTTATGGCTCGTCAACCGTGTTGAAGAAAATCTCACCTCGGAATCCTCATCGACCGGAGAAATATCGCCCTGATTCTCGAGGTCCTGTTGAAAAGTTTCCCAGGATAGATTACAAATAAAATTAACATGACGATTCGATAAATAAAATGGAATCGATGTGTTTCAATTCAAATAGAATAAAATGAAGTCGGTAAAAGTAATCAACAATTTTTATCAAATGTATTTCGATATTATGCTAATAAAGCAATTTTCAATACAATGATTTTCGGTCATAATTAAGATTTCACGACTCGAATAAAATAGTTTGAACAAAACAACAACAACCGTAGAATCAAACGAGCAATGAAAGGGTATTTTTTCTCGCGCAAAATTCATTTCAAGCTACGGCGCGCAGGAACACGGCGTCCAATAGAGCCAGCAAGCAAAGCGTAATTCCCTTTCTCGAATCAAGCTGCCAGAACCGTCTATTCAGCCGATTAACCCGAACAAAGAGGAGATCGCCGCTCGAGCGAGCAAAAGACGCTCGTCCGCGGAACAAACTGCGCGCGTCCATGAAGATAAGGCCGGTTCCGGAATTCTCTCTTTTAGAACCCGAGCGAGAAACACGGCGGAACAAAATTTCACGAAGAAGAAGAAGAAGAAGAAGAAGAAGAAAAAGCTCGCTCGTCGAAGAAAATAGAAAAAAAAGAGAGAGAAGAGACAGGAAGACAAGAAAGAAGAAGTCGGTGGAGAAAATACGCGTTACGGTACCTAATAATCGCGTATCGGCTGCGGGCATGATGGCGGAACAAGGCGGGGCTCTCCGCGAATATTTCTGTCCGCGTAGGTAACTTAAGCGAGTGGCCAACGGAGAACGGGAGAGAAAGAGGAACTTGGCGGAGTTGAGGAGAGAGCGAGAGAGATTGGTTTGAGAGGTGGAGAAGGCGAGAAAGGTTGAGAAAGGCTGAGGAAGAGAGACAAAGAGGAGGAATGAGGGTCCCGGAGCTGGGAAAGAGCAAAAAGGGAAGAAGGTTCCGAGTGGCTGTAATCGGTGCCCGATTCAACCAGAAAGGGACTCCGACGTCCCAGTTCCACTCGTTCCACTCGTTCTATTCGTCCTCTTCTTCCTCTCCTTCCTGCTTCAACACTTAACTACCCAGTAGTGTGTCCGATGAACACGTTCTCAAATTGATTTACGCGCGGAACCAGAAATGCCCATACTATCGGCTACGTCTAATCCATCTCCTCTACCTGCTCGTCCCACTTGGAATCAACCGGAGAAATTTTTTCCATGAAATATAGCAACGCAATTGCTAGATCGTAGAAAAAAATGACTTGCACTGTATAATATCTACCAACAAATTCATATCAAGTAATCTACTTAATTTTAAATTAATCCCGACGCCTTCGGCATCGTGTCCATCGTACAGGGTCGTCAGGAATTAATTACAATCGGAGCTACCCACGAGATCCTCTTTATCCCAGCTCGCGAGACGGCATCTTCTACTTTCATTTCTGCGGAGTCTCGTTTCTTTGATTTTATTTCTGCGTGGTCTTGTCCCTCGTGCTCTTATTTCCATGCGGTCCTGTCTCGCGTTGTCACGCTTCTAGGCCGAGCTGTGAATTTAGTAAGCGACCCGTTCGCAAACTCGATACCTTATACTCGAGCAGCGATCGTTCCCAACCGTGAACGGAGCAGCGAACTCTCCTTTCTCGATCGATAAGCTTGTAAATGATTTTTCTAGCCTTCGAATGAAGGCATGAACGCCGATCGCTATCTGACCCTCTGCGAGACCGGCCGCCATCTTTGTTTTGGACGCTGGGACGAGTTCGAAGAGGTTATCGGCATTGTACGTTTGAGGACGATTATTTTTACAAGAAATCATTGCTAAGATTAATCCAATTAAAACAATGTATTACGTTTGTATAGGAGTTCGATAATGCCGCCGTTTTTGTCTAGTGGAGTCAGTATAAAAAATCAAAACAGTATAAAAATTATCAGAAAAATTGATTTCTATAAATGTACGTACAGAAACAACACGAAAATGTATCCATAAAAGTGATGTTTTATATTTTAAAACATTTTATTTAAACGTAATGCTGTGTAGTGTATAGTATGTGTCTCGAGTGCGGACGCGGCCTAAGGTGCGTTCGCTACCGCATTTAAAAAGAAAATAAACACGTGTTTCTATGCGGACTGTTCGCATTGAAGGCAAGACAGCATGCAGAGACTGTTACTCGGCGCAGAACGGCACACGTCCATTATCTATTTCTCAAACTACAGAAGATGCGCGCGATTACCACAGAGGTTTTACTGTACACGCACGACGAAGCGTGCAGTGTTCGCTTCTTGTTAATAAAGGGAAACGAGGATGCTTATTGGCACCTTTTAGTATAAACATGGCGACGAGATATACAATGTTGTAGCGTTTATAAACTTTCCTGCACAATTGCTCGGTCATTTACATAGAATTTCGCTTCGTTGAATTGGCCACTCATTATGCACCGTCCTAATCGGAATCGTTTCACCGTATCCTACTGCGAAAATGAATTTTTAACTCGCGTCGGAAGTTGCAGTATTCTACCTGCTGACTTCGTAACATTCTGAAGCGCGTTATTTTCTAGATTTTCGATCAGCATGATCTCTTACCAGATCTTCTACTAACATTTTAGTTGAAGTCAGCAGGGCCAAAAACTTAAGCTGTTCATAGGAAATTTTAGGCTACTTAAGCTCTATCTGAACCATTGCTGGATCGGTGGAACTTTCCAAAATCCTTCCGAATTCAAAATTATCGTTCCTCGTCACGGAAAAACGTCGATTCCTACGAAGGGTCCTCGGGTGGCGTCCGAGGCGACTAAGGTACGAATCGAATCGCCAATTAAAATGAGATTCCGCCGGTCCAATTAATGGAGTTGCAATCTCGCCGCGTTCGTAATCTCGGTCGCGGAGGACCCGCCGCTTGTTCGAGATAAAACACTGATAAAACGTAGGGAGAAAGAAAATCCAGCGATCAGGAACCCGGAGGTAGGTCCTGTTGCTATGATAAACTCTGCAAAATATTAGAAGCCGCCGCAACCGGTATCGGTCGGTGTTAATACTTATTTTTACCTCGTTACTTAATTGAACATCGGGCGACAAGGAAAGGAACAGGTTGAAGGAAAAAACACAAGCTGACAAATAGAAAACGACCGTCGTCTTCAAGGTATTATTTTCTAAGCGCTGATCAAATTTTTATAAATCCCTTCATGACCATTTGATTGTATCTTAAAGTATTCGCTTAGGTGGGGTCAGTTAAAAAAATTTTTTTAATTGTTAATTTTTATTATAAAATATTTTTATGCCCACATTTTTAATGTATTAAAATGATTAAAGGAGGGAAGAAACGTTTAGTCTTCGTTCTTTTAAACAAATTCAGAAAATTTTTATTCTGCATGAAAAGATCGTCGGTTTAGCAATAAAGGAAACGTCTTGACTTCTTAATCTCACGCCCTGTAATCGTCTCACATTATGCGATATTGCCGGTCTTTCGGAGGCCGTGGATTACGGGGATAAAACTGTCCTCGGATGGCAGCTCTAAGGGTAGCTTTAAGGTACGTTTACACTGCGATAAGTGGCTGTGGGGCAGGTCCGATGACTCCTGTTGTCGCTGCGGTCTGTTGTTCGCTTAGCGAACGAGGGTCCGCAGCGATAAGATAGACATTAATCGTCATTCGACTAATGGAAAATGAAGTTTACGCGCTCTGGCGAGAAAAATGGGGTCGCTAGGCTCATGGGGTGTGTAATGGAACAGTCATCCTGCTCGGAAACCCCATTTTTTTTCACAGTACTTGCTCGAAAACATAGGCGTACCCTGTCACTTCCATCTAGTCTAGTTCAGCTTCGTCATTCAAGAATTTTCATGTAATATTCCTTAATTTTGTAATTTAGAAATTTCTAATCTTTCGTCTTCTAGCTGTACAACTTCATAATGTTAACTTTGTGTCCTTTCCAATAGTTTAGAACTTTTCTCTTTTCTTTTCTCCAAACTACTTTTCTCTGAGCGATTAAATTATTTCTATACGTTAATGTAGGGGTTTTCCTGCTTGTCAAGCAACTTCGAGATGGTAATCTATATCGTAGAATTTAATATTTTAATCCTAGGCGGCTTGAAAATGTGCGCCTAAAAAATACCAAGCGATCCGGAGTTAATTTACATTTACCAAGGAATCGAATTATCCGGTAACACATCTCACTTCTCCTAGTAGCACAACTTCTTGCGACCCTACATGACTTAATTAGGAATAAATAACGTGTCTTTAGAGTTGTCTTCCTGTATGGCCTTAAAAGGTAGAAAGGCACATCATTTTATCGTGATCGAATCAAGCACCGATTCAGAGCAAATAATTACATTTATGTGCTATTTGAACCGAGTACCTAGGAAATTCTTAGCTCGTTGTTTTAGTGAAATGATCTGTTGGCTGTGGAGACTTCCTTTATTGCTCGGTGATGCACTGATAGTACTGCAGAAACTTAATTTTTCTAACCAAGGATTACGACTGACTTAAGAAATTAGTTATTCTGGACGGTTTAAAAAATTCTTGGCAAGGTTCTGCCGGAGATACAATACATCCGAAAGTTACAGATGCTAACAATCAAATTTTCCGAAAGAAAAATTCTCTGCACCATGAAAACCCCTAGACACACGGATATAAGACAGGCGTTCCTCTCCGACGAGTTTCCGACAGTTCCCGCCCTTTATCAATTCAAATAAACTACCGCGTGATACGGTGCGGTTGTTTAATTGCTGTCGAATCTCCGGATAGTAGTTAACAAGCGATTTCATCGTCCATAAAGTCCGGAGGGTAGCTATCATCCGGAAAAACGTGAGATTGCTCGGGGCGAGAGACGCGGCAGTAATTTTCAGCGAGAAACGTAAATATCCGTGGTAACGAGGCTCGCTTTTTCTCCGCTCCGGTTCCGCGCACGATGACGATGACGATGACGATGACGACGCTGAAGGAGTCCCGCGGGCCCCAGAAAAACTACCCGACGATTAACGAGCAACCGAGTTAATCCACGCGCAAATCATACGTGTTAATTAAATTGCATCGCCGCTAGCCGTAATTCAGGTAGCCATAACTTCCCTTTCTTTTATCGTCGAGGCCGTTAATCGTCCAGCTCGGGGTTCATTAAACAGAATTTACGTGGATCCGCGTAACGCGGCTGCCTCCATGAAATTAATAAAGTTACATTCTCTCGAGGGAAACAATTACTTTATCCTTGAAAAATTACACGTAGCCAATTACGCGAGTCTACTGTTGCCAACGGGCAGCCTCTCGAAGATCGGTAAAAATTTCTACGTTTCTCAGTCGGTTGGATACGCGGAGAACCTTTTAATTATGCGACAGGAAATATGATCCTGTCCTGCAATTAATATTCTTGTCTTTAATCAATGAATAACGCATGGGGATCCGTGTTAAATTGAAATTCAGGGATGGGTTCGTATTGGAAACACTGATTACAATAAATTTGAATAAACCTGAAGGACCGACGAGTTGGAGCGGTTGAAAAGTTCATTTCGGAGACGAGAATGATGACTGGTTGGTTGACGATCGAAAGAAATTTCGGAGAGTGAAGATGTTCGAAAAATTATGGTACAAATTCTAATAATAGAATTGTGTATTCTTGTGAACTGTGATACATCAAAATTAGATTAGTAACAGCAAAACCACGGGATCACAGAAATCTTTAATAAGTTACGCCGGTTTTATCGGATTTTTGAGGTTGCCAATCAAAGTGTCGAGAACATTGAGAAAAGAAAGGAGTTTTGGAAACCGAAGTTAAGGGGCAAGAGGACACCGGGCAATTCTAATTAGCAGAGTTCGTAGAGCGGGGAGGCTCTCGATGTCCCCGCGATAATCCCGATCGGATCCTCGGACATGCATTACTATCTATACGCGTAGGGTCGGCGATTCGCCGGTGGTGGAAGTCATAGAGACCCGGTGGAAATAAAGACGAGGGTATAGGTGTCGGGGGATGGACCATTCCCCGTGACCATCCTATGAAACCGAGTGCAGTCCAGGGTATAGTAGACATCCCCTACCACCGGCGAGTTTTATTGGAGATGGCCGGAGGGAAGAGCTGGCCTTTGGACAGACGAGGAGATCCCAACCTCCGAGCGGACGCAGCTAGAAGCAGAACAGAGACAGGACTATCTCGGAGCGAGAGAGAGAGAGAGAGAGCAGTGCGACGGAAAGGGAACGGAGTCAGAAAGAGAGAGGGAGTGAAATCTGTTCAGAGGAAGGGACAAGGACGCAAGGGGTGAAGATCGTGCCCTTTCAGCCCACGGTCAGGACGGGGGAAATAACACGACGGATAGACGCGCGGAATAGGCCGGAGCATTAAAGGATGTCCTCGACCGTTCGCATAAAAATAACGAAAAGCTCCGGTGTCTCCTGCACCTCCAACTTCTCGGAGCCCCTCATGATAGGGTCGGATTGTTTGACACACTCCCACCGTGGTCGTCGCGAAAACTCGACGATAATGCGACGTGCATAGCATGCGTTATACTCCTCGCGTAATTCCCCGGCCGTTTACGCCGTAAATCCTTCCCGTTCTAACGCGATTCCGTTCCGCGGAGAGACTGGAACGTTATGACTCTTGAGGGATCCGGGAAATGGAGACCGGAGATCTCTCTCTGGGTTATTTTATAGGGCGTAAGGAGACACGCTACTGGAAATATTTATTGCGGGACCCGGCCGAATGTTTAAATTATCGAGCCTCGGTGAGTGCTCGCCGAGCGGGATTGTCAATTAGATACTGATTAGCAAAGTGGTTGCATGCGAGCCGGCTCTCTGTGGCATTATTGCTGGAATGCCGAGGTGTACGATTTTAAGACTCGCCGGGTTCGTTTGGGTAATTAATTGATAGGGTGTTTTCGTCGATTACATGTTTCATGGCTTGTCTTTACAAGGTACATTGAATATTTGAAGCGGCGGTGTTGAGATAGGTTTAAGTATTCATGCTCAACATTTTATGATGTGCACCGAGGTACAAGATGCGTGTAATTCTTCTTTAAACCTCGGAAGGCTCGTTCCATCCTGCGTTAGAAACGTTCCATCTGAATTCTAATTTTTCCGCAGTCCATTTAAATGATTAGGCATTTGTATTAGATTCGATAAAATGACTAACGTTGATTTTAAAGAAGTGGAGTTGCATATAATAATGTGTCCACGCTTCGATAAGCAAAGGTGAATCTTCGGGTCAGATCGACCCGGCCATCGGTGGCGGATTAAAAAATCGTCTCTAGAACCGGAACTACCGGCTGCGGGGCCGCAATGGCGAAAAAGGAGAATCGCCGGGAAAAACAATCCCCGGTGAGAGTGGTGCATTAGCGCTTATCTAAACGCAGCCGTGATTCACGCCGGTCGTAAATAACGCGCTTGTCTTTGCGCTGGTATGCGCGCGGGTACGCGCAGAATCCTCTTCTGCCTCGCGAGAAAGAGGCGAGTCTCCCTCAGCCCCCGGTGTCTCGAGTCTACGATTTTCAGGGACGAATCCGCGATATCGCGAGCAATAAGGAAGATAGCGTCTCTCGGCGTTCGACTCTTAGCTGGTCGTCGTTGGTATGCGTGCGAACGTGTGCGTGCGCGCTGGGCCCGCGAGGCGGCGAGGGATATAAAATGTAGAGTAAATTTCGCGAATATTTCGCGCGCGTCTCGACCCGTGGCCCACGCATGCGCTCGCCGCGGCCCCGTAGAACCGGATACGTCCGGGGCGTCACGCGAAATAAGATATTATAATCTCGCGGCCGGCCATAAATATTATTGCGGTGACGCCAGCATTACCCTGTAGAAGCTGTAAACTCGTGGAACGTGTTACACGCTGGGAGTAGTCGGTGGTGCGCGCCCGCTCCGGCCTCTCACGGCCCGACTCCGCTCCTCCGAGCAGAAAACCCGCTTCGACCCGCCCGCTCCGCTTGCTTCGCGCTCCTTGCGGCTTGGCTACCTCCTGCCTCCTACCACCGTGCTTGGCACTTCTTCTCTTTTTCCTCTCTTTACACTCTTCGATACGCGGCAACCTTCCTCTTCTTCTTCTTCCTCTTCGGCCTCTCTCGGCTCCTTCTTCTTTGCTTCTAGGAGACTGCGGTCTCTTCTTTTTGCTTTGGAACACTCTCCATGTTCTTCTTCGTCTTCTTCTTCTTCTTCTTTACTCGAGGGAGGGCTACGGTCTCTTCTTTTTACTTTCGGAGATTCCCCATGTTCTTCTTCTTCTTCTTCTTCTTCTTTGCTGCGAGGAGGCTACAGTCGGTTTTCTTCTTCACTTGGAGGATTCTCGATCCCCTCGTTTTTTAAACAGAAACTTCCGCACCTTATTTCTTTCACACCATTCTCTTATCTTCGCTTGGAGCCTACGTTATCCTCTTCATCTTCACATGGAGCCCTCTCATATGGCGTCTTCGGTATTCTTTTTCCCTTCAGTCGAAGTTCGGCTTCATTATCTCGTCCTACTTCAGAGATTTCTCTATCCTCTTCTTTCGGCTGCTACTTTATCTTGTTCTTCTTAAAACGCATACTTTTTCGTCCTCTTCTTTTTCACTTGCAGGCCCCACTCTCCATTTTCTTCATCTTCTTCTTCGCTCGGTAGCTCCATCCTCTTCCTCACTGGATGTAGGCGTCCCCTCCTCTACTTTACATGGTGGCCTTCTCTATCCTCCTCTACTTCGGACCGCTTCTAATACTCTATCCTCTTCTTGTTGGAACCGAGACCTGTCTCTTCTCCTCGTGTTCGTTCGGCTGCAGCTTCTTTTTCCCCCTTTTTTTCGTTAGTCGATGTCTAAGGCAACGCATAAATATATCGTCCGCCCGGCCCGCGGCGCTCGCACGACGGCTAATTAAAGGGAACTGCTTGTACGCTCGGCTGACACAGCCGGGACATTGCTACATATCGTATTCCACGTTATCGATGCACCGAAATAACCGTTATCGTTGCAGCGCTAAATGTTGCCGCGATCCTGCCGCCTCCACCTCCACTCGTTTGCTCCGTTTACCCCTGACAGGGGGAGCCTGCTGACAACTACATCTTTTCCTAACTTATTATCTTTTGCCTCACCTTCACCACCTCAACACAACTATTTGCCCAAATTGTAGAATTCGCTAGATTCGTCTATTTAAATCGAAGCTAGAAGAGGTTGATGTATATTCTTTTATAATAATAACAGATTCCGTAGGATTTTTATGGTAACGTGTACTTGAATACAGAAGCATACTAAACAATTTCTCAAGAAAATACATCTGTAACTTCACGAATCGTAAAAGAAAAAACCCCAAAACCAGTCATTTTGACTGGCTCGGTAGTTCTAGTATTAAAGTGCAATTCAGAAAATTGAGTCGAATCTGAACCTTGTAATTTGTTCGTAGCCTCCATTGACTTCACTCGAAACGATCAATAAGATTTGCTACCGTACGGTAACGTGAATCGTTAGAAGCCGCCGTGCACACGATAATAACTCATTAATTAAGAGAATAAAGCTGCCACCATGGGTGGTCCCGCTTCATCAAGTTGTGGAGCTGGAGCCCTCCGGTGTCATTAGGCTGCTGCTAAGCAGTCCCAGGCTTTGTTTTGTCGCGGTGCAATCGGCTACAGAAGAATTAAGAAATGCTCGGACGTGAATGGTTATTTAGATCCACAGGAACAGTTACATTGTGGTGGCATGATCGCTCCACCCTTATCCAAAGAAGAAGAAGAAACAGTCCTGATTGGTTATATTATACGATGCTGAAGGAGATTAAGCTACCTGATTTCAGGATTAAGCTACCACATTCACAGCCTCCGGCTCAAAATTTATTTCATCGATGCGAAACACGTACAATTTACTTCGGAGATGAAATTGAATAGTAAGAGCAACCGAGAATCCTCGCGTTAACAATTTCGGTCGTTAAACGATGAATGACGGCTCGTTTGGATTGTTGCAAATTGCTGTTGCTAACTCGAGGAAAACCAGATTCGAGGAGATAATGAATACTAGAATTTTTCCTGATTTGCTTGTTATTTATACTGTCATACGTAAATGCTGCGATTTCAGGAAATGGTACGATATAATCTATGTGCTAGAGAAACTGCGATAATTATTACTTTAATTTATCCTCGACAGGAATTATTTCTTATGCATGCTGCAACTGCTGCAACTTATGCGGAATTGCAGTTTCAGGAAGAACTGTGAAAGCACGTTCTCTAATTCCTTTTGATCAGCCATTTGCTGAATATTTGTAGTCCACTAATAAATTCAACATCCGGAAAAACTAGAATAATTAGAGTTTCAATTTCTTCAGAGTGGGAATGACTTTTAAGCAGCCATCAAAGGACTTATAGAATTTTTTAGATAGTGTGAATATGAAGGATCGTTTGGGTTTCTCTTATAGTAGAAGCTTTTTAGCGAACCGAGTTTTAAACTAATTTGTTTCGTAAGTTGAATTGGCCACGGATAAACGGCCATTTTGATCTCTGCATTTAGGATCCTCCCTAATTTCTGTGTATATTTCCAGTGTCAAAATTTTCGAGTAGAGCGTATCTCCTCGAACCTTTTTATCTACAGGCTATCATAACCGCTTATCCGGGCGTCCCATTTGCAAAAAGCAGAAAATGGCACCGGGGGGGTTGCTACGTTCCCCTAAGCCCGGCGGGCCATTTGCTAGATCAGGCCGCACGCGGGAGACAATTGAGCGCAATGGACGTCGGTCGACTCGTAAATGTAAATTCCGAGGAAAACGTGGCGCGTAGAACAATAAAATAAAATAAATAAAGGGGTCACCGGGGCTCGATCGGCCCGAGTAAATGCCATTACGATCGAGGTAAATCAGGAAACGCGCGATTACGCGCTCGCTCCCTATAACCATCCCTCACTCACTCTCTCGCTCTCTCTCTCTCTCTCTCTCTATCTTTCTCTTTCGCGAACACGTATCCGGAAATAAAAATGTATCGTGGCCCGTATGCATTCATCGCTTCCCGTTTCTGTTACCGAACCGCAACACCATAAGCGGACACCGCCGCCGACACGATTTAATACGCCGTAAATGGTAATGGCCGATAATAAACTTTTACGAGCATAATTGAAACTATATTTTCTTCGGCGAAATCGGTGCCGCTGCGTCTGATCTTCGTCTTCTTCTATACCACTCACCCTCTCCGAACAATTCAGAAAGCAGCGATTCCGAGTTTTCTACCGTAGCACCACCCTAATGGCGCTAGGATGCCGCGTGTCAGCGATTCTTTTGCGGACGTCCTCTCGCAAGAGGATGTCGGCTTCGTTCCTTTTATTGTGGCTCGTTCTTCTTCATCCTTTTCATTTTGTTATTCAGTTTCCTTCGTTTGTAGGTTCCTCTGTTTCCTTAACATATTCTCAGGTACAAACATTCTTCTCTAACTACATAACAATCCAATACTTGTATAATAAACTATATAAGAAAAACTTAATGATGAACTAAAATACAAAACAAACCAAATAAAATAGCATACGCATGAAGAGTTTCCCATGACCTAATTTTAATTAACCAATTTCCACCGGAAAAGTCATCCACAATGGCCTTCCTGAAGGCAGAGCCTCAACGAGACGTTCACATCCGATGCAAATACATATCTGCGCGAGCTTGTGATCCCGTAACAGGCGCAATTCCTCGCGTAGGAGACAGCGCGCGGCTCCATTCAGCCGGGGAAACAGTCGCTCGTATCAAGAGGACCCTCGGCGTCTGGCGAGCTGGAAGTGGAACAATTTGTAGCAGACGAAGATCCACTCTTATGACCTCAATAATCCCCCTTCGCGCGACTTGTCAAGGTTAAAATTGCCCGGCCGTCTCGCTTCGATTCGAGGACGGTAGAGACGAAAAGAGTGGATACCGTCTACGACGACCATCCTCGTCTTCCGTCGTGTTCGTCTTCGTCTTCGTCTTCGCTTATGGTTCATCGGATGATGGCGACCACGCCGCGCCGCCTAGTTCCGATGACCGTAAGCTCGCCATTACGGCTACATACGTTCCCCGAGGCCATTATGAGCAATGAGACGATCGTTTCTCTCGGCCCCCGGCATGTCTGGCCAGGAAATTGACGCGACGAAACCTCTTGCTCGTCTACGCAACCGAAACCGCGAGATGAAATCCAGTGGACTTTCGCCGAGCAAGCGAGAACTAACGCGATGATGGCTCACTGTCGACAAGAACGGCGCGCTGGCATCTTTCGCGTCTAAGAACAAGATCTTTGACCCGGGGAACATTCGACTTCAATGTCCAGAAGTTCGAGGTTTCGTGGTTTCGTTGAGAGGAAAACAAAGTTCGCAAGCAAACTGCTCTAACGAAAATCTGCTGCTGACATCCGCATGGAACATTGCAGAGAATGTGTTATTAATAGGTCGATCGGAGAAGTATGGGGGATGACTAGTTCTTTTGTGGGGTTAGTTTTAAGCTACAATTTTTGGTTTAATTGTAGCTGATTTTTTGGAGAATTGGTATTTGAGTTTTCAAGTAACGCATGTGCTACTAATGTTATTAGAATTACCGGACACTAGTTTAAATGACTGGTTTGAAATCCTCTCCCAAACGCCCCAAAACCGTCGGGGCCTTGCAAGCTACATTTCCCAGTCTCGTCTCAGATGGCGCCACCAAGAAGGGACGCATCAATATTTACCATCACCAACCGAACAATCCCCTCCACTGTAACTCTTTCTCAAATACCATTTCCACAGAAAATCCCCGTCGATTCAAGAGCGTAGGCGAAACGTCGGAAAACCGGGTTTCCGCGTCCAGTTAGCGGACCGTGTCGAATCGTCGGCGTTCCAGCGCTGGAAAACGTAGTTTCTGCTCTCTATCGTCGCGTGGAGGCTTTAAGGGGGGAAGGGGGTCGCGCGTGAATCGCCTCACACGGGTTAGGGGGGGGGGGGGGTGGGGACGTTATAACACGGCCGGTCATCTCTATTCAACATAGCGTACCCTCGATATCTCCCGTCGCCTTTTTTTGCCCCTATTTCCCCGTGAAATGAAACTGCAATGCACGCCGCCCCGTAATCGTCCTCTCTGTCTGTCCCACGGGTTTGAAACTGGTCCTTGTCCCACGAACTAGCCCCTCCAGGTGCCCCCCTCGCCCCCTTCGTCCCTGGACCATGATCCGACGGTGGATGCGCTGGTCGTCCCACCCTCGGTTCTCTTTTCCTATGATTTTTCTCCCCCTTCTCTTCTCGGACCCTCTCGCTCTCATCCTCTTTCTCATCTGCTGCTGCTGGATGCTGGTCGTGCTGGTGCTGGCGGTGCTGCTGCTCTGCTCTGCTCTGTTGCTCTGCTGCTCTGATGCTGCTCTGCTGCTCTGCTGCTCGCAGACCCCCTTCCCTAGCTACTCTTACCAACCGGGCCGCACGAGAATACATATTTTACAGGCATTCATGATGGCCGCCGCGCATCTGTGCAAACCTGTCTGCCTGCCTCTGCCTGCTAGCAGGCTAGCCTGCCTGGCCTGCCTCAGACAGGCTCGCCCCCTTCGAACACAACCACCGCTGCTGCCTGACTGCCCGTCACTTCTTTCTGCTTCTTCGATTCTTACCGTGAAGTCTGTTTTTTGTTTTATTGCTCTTTTCTTTGACTTCAAACGACCTTACGGAGACTTTCGGGGGTTGGTTTAATGAGTGAAAGGGGAAGGCGATTTTCGGAACCCCCTGAAATTGAATATGCAGAATTCGTGAAGGCTCCTGAACATCGAATATTGTTGACACTGCTATAAAATTCGGATTTGATAGCTCTGTCGGTCAGTAAAATTAGAAGTGATTATCTAATACTCTATCAAACACGAACTTAAATTATAGTCAGTGTTTCTGGGCCAGTTTAATGAATCATATTTCTCCTGAAAGGATCGAATTCTTGTTTATAGCGCTACGTAGTGTACTGCCATACCTTCAGACTCTCCCTTTAGAGCCCTCCCTTTAGAGTGTTCGAACGTCGCGTGATCTTGACCAATTGCGACGACGGTCCCACCAGAAAGGCTATTCGCGAAGTTCATATTGGGTTACATCGTCGGTCTATTCTCTTTCACATTGTCCCTCTTCCTCCACTATCTCGTTGATCACTATATTGTCCGATGGTTTTTCCCCTTTCCCCGAGACTCTGTTCCTCTCTCTTTCTCTCTTTCTTTCTCTCTCTCTCTCTCTCTCTTTCTCTCTAGCTTCTTGATAGACCAGAGAACGTCGATCCAACCGCGCCTGGATTTTCTCTGTTTTATCTTTTCGAAGTTCGAACGGAGTCTCGTGGGATTCGTGTCAGGTTTCAATCTATCCCCGTGAAAAGTGTCACATTGCGTCGCCAGAATACGTGACTCCTCGATCTTCCATGGTCGAGGGAAACTTTAAAAGTAAACGGAAATTACGAGGATGATTTCCGTTCCGAATCTTCCCAGTTCTTCCTTCACGAACAGACTTCCTCTTTGTTGCACGGCTCGTTACAAAATACTCTAATTTTTCTAAACAATTTTTGTTGCGGGACATCAAAATATTCTTTGGACATGTCACACGAATTGTGACCGAAGAACTTTCCATTTGTTTTCATAGAACATTATTTAAACAATTTTTAACCCTGCAGCATTCTCTATGTTATTGTAACATCCTCATACATTTTAATTGTTCCGATCACCACCATGAATGTACAATATCTTTTGACCCAGTCTTTATTTCATTAATGTCATTATTTTGTCCTACAAAAATATTAAAAAAATGTTACTGACACACCAGTACCAATTTCACCAAAAAACCTCTGAAACACACAGCTCTGTACAGTTCTGTCCTCAATAACTAGCATTGTCTACGAACTTGGAACACTTTCCAAGCCACGGTATATCAATATTTAGCCTACTTTCGCCAGTAAACGCACCATCTTCGATACAAACGTCTTCGGCCGACCACAAACTTTTAAAACCATCGCGAGTGCCCATAATCGGAACAGCAGAAAAACAAACACGTCCGTATCCTTCGGGGACGTGAAAGGTGTCTTAAAACTCGAGTATCGTTCGAAGACAATGGCGGCTGCCGGTAACAACGGGTTAAGCCTCCATTCGGTAATGGTCGCCGAGCACGGCCAATCGGCGAGCATAAAAGTGGACAGATGTATAGCAGCGCAAATCGCGGCCAAAATTGCGCTGGTAATTGCGCAATAAAACTCGTCGACCGTTTGGACAAAGGAGAGAGAGAAAGAGCGAGAGAAGGACAAGGAGGGAGAGAGCTGTTCCTTGCTCGGGTTCCATCATCGATTCGAAATTTACTAGCCCGCTCCGTCTAATTGAATAGTCGTGGAAACTTAATCGATGAGATTGTTCGAGGGAAACGAGAGGGAATCGAGAGGGTCCCCGAGTTTTCGTGGAACGAGTGCGAACGTATTGTGCCAGGGAGTATCGATTCCGACGGGAACCGAATCGGAGCGACAGCGGTTTCGAGTCCGAGCGACGCGACGCGACGCCGAGCCGCGCCGCGCCGCGCCGTTGCCGAAGGTCGGGGATGGGTTTCTACTCAAATTCTATCAACACTTTTATTTCTCTTCCGAAATTATTTTGTACATTCCTCGGACAATATTCTTCAAGAGGTACTTCGATTTTTTAAACCGGCCATTTTAACTGCTGATATTCTATCAACACTCTGTCCTTTTTCTTTCGAAATTATTTTATATATTCCTCAGACAATATTCTTAAAAAGTCGCTAAACTAAAGCCATTAAAAGAAGAAATATATTTTCAACGACTCGACCAAATGAATGCGCAATGACTGCGTAATGACTGCATGCAGCGGAAGAGCACCAAACACACAAGAACCGTCAGAATCAGTGCTCCAAGAGCCCATGTCGAGCAGCTCGCGGCTGATTAAATCGCGCTTTCACGGCTCGCGGACACGTAAATCCTTTATTACCGTTTTATGAACAGAAACGAAGCGTGTGTACCGGGCCGGAAAATACCGGTCCGAATGAATTTCCATCAACACCGGGTGGCCGGAAGAAAAATTTTATTTCTATTAGTCTCCGAGGTTGTTCCAACACGGGCGGATTTACGTTCGACGTTACTCGGCCACTAAATCGGAGAAAATAGCGGCCGCTCCGTGAATCCGGGCGTTAGTGCGTGCGCAATGAATGATAAACGTGCTGGCGAATAAATCTGCCGAGGATCTGCCGCGTATGTGTGCGTTCCACCCCCGTTGTCTTCAAAGAATCGACCCGCGAGACGCTTATCGGCCGGAATGGCTCGTTATAAACTAATTTACACAAAGAGTTAGCGCGGGAAACGTAATACCGTAAAAATCCGCCGTCACCCGGATGCGCAGTAATTCACTGAACGCTGACTCATAGCGCAAAACCAGTTCCCCGGTGTTTTGCCACGGCGGCGCACCATGATTTTCTCGAGAGCCGAATATTCGCGATAAATTTGTCAATAACAAGCGAGAGGGAACATCGACAAGCAGCCCCATCGAGCTTCGAGAATCGACCGTAAAAACGTCCCGACTTTTGTCGATCCACGGTGCTAGATGCAACTTACCAAAAAATTCATTTTCTCAGGATACTCGGCCAGACACTGAATAAATAAAATGTGCTTCTGCCGTGGAAGCCATCTTACTGACTGCGCACCTGCTTAAATCATTCTCCAGTTCCTCTCCTATGGCACAATTTTCTCAGGCTAATTTTTGTAAATGTTCTCTCACTTGTGGTCTTGTTTTCTTATGCAGATTTGATTTTTTTTTTTTTTGCGAAATTTGTTTCGTCTTATTATCGTCTGGGTGCAGTGAAGACAAAACTGTAGTACTAAATTTATTCATTAATTTCTATTCTGCATAAAGATTCGCATTCTATAACATCATTCAGACAATGAGATACAAAGTATAAAGGTGACTTTCCACTAAAATCATTTTCAGTCACTCGAATGTATTAATTCAGAAATAAGTTAGCCGTGCCGAGTGATTAATATGGAAGTTAACGATCTCCACAGTTGTCCATAAATCCTCTTTAAACAGTATAATCAGTTGAAACACCGAGGAAACGTTTATTGTACTGGCTCCACCAATTCCCAACGATCCGTCGCCTATCTATTTCGGAATTATTCATAGAAAACGTAAATGGGGCATCGGCTGAGAGCGACGTTTATCGCTGTCTAGTAATTAGACGACTTTACGGTGACATCTCAGCAATGGTGTTCTCCCTGAATGAAAATCCAACGTCCAGTTAGTAATTTATTTGACCGGGTTTTACGAGCAAATGTGTGAAACCTTTATTCGAAAGGATGCTGCCTAAGATTTCTCATTAAAGTGAAAAATGAAAGGAAAAATCGTTCGCACACATCAATACAGTGAACTTGTACACTACAAGATAGTACAGCACACGAATACATACACCTTTTTTCTTAAAACAGAGGGCAAAGATAAAATCGACGAAAGTCCGAGTTATTTTTGCACCTTGCATCTTGGCTCGCGACTCTTTGGTCTGGCTCCGGAGCTCCCCCACCCCTCGTGCTTGGCCCCTGGGGGTCCCAAGGGGCTCCGACGGGCTAGAGTCCTTTCTATCCCTGCGGGACCCGATGTAGTCATAAGCGACCCGGCTACGCTAAAATCGGTGGCAATAACTTGCCACGCATCGCTTGGTAAACCGTCGTAAAACTCGAGAAGGGAAAGAAAAGTGGAGAGTAGGCCGCGCCTCCGAGTGAAAGAGAGAGAAAAAATCGACGGTTCGAGAGAGAAAGAGAGGATCTGGATAAAAAAAGCAGGAAAACGGAGCAAAACGGGCCCGCCACGGCTAAACGCCGCGTTCGAGTAATGGCCGATGGCTTGTACAAGAGATATGCACCGAACGGCTTTCGGTAATTATAATAATGACCGCTGCGAGAGGAGCAACGATCCCTGGGAAGCATCGGGTTGCCTTTCGCAAAGCATACACGTTCCCTTATTATCCCCACGGACTGCAACCACCGTCTCTGTCTTTCTCTCTCCTCGTCCGTACACGATACTTTCCTTTCGAGAAGATTTATTCGGCTGACAGTAAATTCGATGATGGATTCGCGGTTCTTACCCTCTGGGGGTGCGGGTGGACACGCTACAGAGATCGTTGACCATCGCTTTTTACTCGTCTCACGTCCCTCGCACAAATTTTATGGAGATTCATGCGTGTTCGTCTAGCTGGCAGTTGATGCGAATGGAAATTTTGTATCTTGAATTGATTGTTTTGATGAGACGGGAATAATACTTAAGGGAACGATGTAGTAAAACGATTTTTCTGGCCGTATGTTTTGTAAATTGTATGTGGTTAACGACCCACAGTTTATTTTTCATTAGTAGACTTATGCATTTGTGGCCAGAATGAGTAGAGCAAGTTTAAGACAGTGAGAATATTCAGAAAATTAGGAAAAGTCGGAGAATTATCTCAAGATCAAAAATTGCAACCCTACCGCATTACAATTCCCAAATATCTCTCTTTCGTCCCTTGTCACTAAAAAATGCACAACACCTAGAAAATCGTCCATTGACAAACTAATTTCTGCAGTTAATAATCGAAGGTTTTCTCTCACTCCTATAATAATCTATGACGTCGGCAAATTATCAGAATATTAGAAATCGCAACTCCCTCGGAAATCGTTACCCCTATTTAATTTCCGCTGTAAATAATTACAGGCTCCTTGGCTGTCGCGATGATTCGTGAAATAATCAACGATTCCGTGAAATTGGCCAAAGATCCGCAGTCTAGTTACGGCGACAGAAATTACCCTAATCCAGGAGCGGGGCGACGGAGGCTTCCTCCGCGGATCCTTAGACAATAACGTCCGAAACGGCGGAGATCAAGATAAAATTTCGTAGCCATCCAATTTATGCGAATGTCTCCGACGGTATATCTGTTTCGAAACACGCAGTCAGCCGTTTCCAGAATTCGCCGTTTTCCGACGCAGCTAGTAAACCGGCAATAAAACGGTGTGTCTCCGGCCCCGCAGAAAATCAACTTGCGAGCGGCGTTGTACAACGATGTTTCTACCCGAAACTACCTGGCTGCCATCCAAACGAAAGGATGCTTTTTTTTCGAATCGCGAGAAAGAGAGACACGGGGACCTCGAGAATAGTTACACCTTTACCCGACGGAGAACTTACCCAGGTACGCACCCGTACCTGCGAGTAATTACCAAAGAATATTCCATCGTGCTTTATTAACCCCGCCATAAAGCATCCCGAGGGTCCTTGGATTTTTAGAGCCGGCCGAACGCCGGAATCGGTTGGGTTAGGCGAACGGCTTCTTTACAAATTTCTATAGCGCTGCTTTTAACGATGGTGGTGTTTGACAGCGGGAGCCCACGTTTTCTTGATAGACCGATGCTAGTGTTGAGATTAGTGAATTTTTGCTTGCGAATGTAACAGGGCTGTGTTTGGTTAAACTTTGCGTGATTTCTATCTAATTTAGGAGATTGTTGTAACTTCGATAATTGCAAGATGAAGGGCCCGAAGTAGGTTATTTGACTCTAGGTGGTAGGTTTAGAGTTGACAGCGTGAAATTCGGGTGTAGAGAGTTCGAGCGCGGTTTTGCGGAGAGATTGGCTTCGCAAAGTGCAGTAGATCGCTAAATATACTCGCGAAAGGTTCGCGAGTGGCCGTAGGAATGGTGAGGTGCACAGGCCACAGATGGCAGCAGCTAACAAGGTAACCTGGACCAAGTTCGATAATCCAACTCGAACGAATTCGGAGTTTAATGGGGCAGATAGAGCGCGATGAGCGTCCTCTCACCCCCTTCTCCATCCCCTTGGAAAATCGAACGGTTCTCTAGGTTGACTAAAAGTTTGCCAAACCCGACCGGATGCGCCTGTTAGGTGTCCTAGTCGGTTTTCCCGGACGCGTTGTTTCGCGGCTTCGTAAACCGGTGGATCAGACGCGTGGATTATCCCGTGGACAGTTTTCCGATTCGAATCGGGATTCCTGGCATAATTACGGTAGATGTTCCAGATACCTTCGCCCGGAGCCTAAGAGGCACTCTAATCTCGTGGAATTTTATCCGAGATGCTAACGGCCCCTCGTTTATCAACGCCCGCTCTCTCTTGCTCTCTCTTGCTCTCTCCGAGCGCACGCAGCCAAATCCCTTTTTCATCTAAATTCCACCGTAACCAATAAATTCTAACGCTATCCAGACGCGGCCGCCGCTTCTTCAAAACCGAGGAATCATTTTCTCTCCTACTTCGTTGACTAGATGCCGGCCATATACCTGGCGAGTGCTTTAATACCTGACGTTTCGCCGCGGAAGCGAATTGTTTGGATACCGACGGCTCTTACGGCCGGCGGATTCGCTTTCGTTGAAACGCTCGACGTGGTTCGCTGCTACTTTGATACCCTCGATGCCCGTTGCAGTTGATTCTCGAATGGTTTGCGTGATGTGCTGTTTCGAGACTGGTCCTGTGGTTCGAACGCTTTGTAGGGAAACGAGATTGGAGTAGAGCGTAGAAATAAGATGTAGATCAATTTTTATGGCTGCTACTTCGCCAGAGTTTTTTTAAACCTATGTCCACACTGAAGCAACATCGAACACCTTTTTGGTGACGCTTCTTGTCTTTTCATTTTTTTTACCGAGGCGACAAAAAGTTCCTAAAGGTCCTAACAAATTCCAAATACGTTTCCACAAACTACTAAAAAATTTCAGAATTCATCGAAATCCTCGATCAACCCCAACTAACTTTCTCCTGATCTCAAAACCAATTCTCAACCAATCCACCTGCCAAAGTCCCATTAAATCCAAAAGACACGTTCAGCCAACCAACGGGTAGTTTCTACAAGGTGCAAGGTTCAAGCGCTCTTCTAGAACCATAAATAAATACATGAAAAAGCAATATTCCAATGCACCTGCCCCATCAACGGCAGCATCGACCAAACTAACAAACTCTCCATCTGTTCACAGAAGAAGCGCCATCCCAAGGTCTGCCTGACGACGGCCATTGCTAGTGGCACATCGCGCATCACCGGACGCAAGCATAAGCGGCGAGGACAAGCGATCGTCTCGCGCGGAAGCGGAGCGTGTGCCAAGAATCGGGTCTGAGGAACGTGCTGCGGAAGAGAGCGACGCTCGCGTGTGTCCGAAGGGTGGTGTTCGCGGGCTGTTTTTCGCGAGACTCGGCCCAATAAAATCGCGTACGATCCAGGACCAAGGTGTTTCCCGATGTACACCGGCTGGTGGCGCCAGGCAACGTTATACGCTCTGCCCAGGGGTGGCATAAAGCTCGGTCTATACTGCGGCATGCATGGAGGGGGACATCCGAGGCGATATCTCGCACACAGGGAAATCAAATCGACGGGGAAGCCGGCCCGACCGAGTTGGAACAGGACGGACAGAAGGATAGAGGAAGATGGAGGAACAGAAAGAGGGAGAGAGAGTAGAATAGCGGGAGGGAGAGAGAAGACTGCGAGAGCAGGACGAACACAATGGGAGAGGGGTTGGTTGACCCTGCCGGGTTATTCGATTCCGTTCTGAAAGACAAAGCGAGCCCGCAAGAGGGAGGAGGACGCGATAAGCGAGCGAGACTGGTCGGGTGTGGGAGGAAGATGCACGGAGAGAGGGGTTGGTCGACCCTGAGGATCTCGAGGAAGCCGGGGAAGAGAGAGCATCAGGGGAAGAGGTATACCGGACAGAGAGAGAGAGCGAGATTGGTCGCCGCTGATAGGCAGGACGAGGAGAAAAAGCGCAAAGAAAGACAAAGAGGGGCTCGAGAGGGGAAGAGAATCGAAGCTCCCAGACCGAGAGAGAAAGAGACCGTGAAGAGAGAATGATAGAGGGGGTGGGGGGAAGAGAGAGGGGTTGGTCGACCCTGCGCGTTATCAGGAGCCGCCCCTCCCGGTCCCGACATCCACCCCGACTTTATATACCCCCTCGTGCACCCGACGAGTAGTCGGTGCATGCGTCGGTGGTGGAAAACCCACACAGCGAACGAGAACCGAGGTAGCGTCCCTAGGCGCAGCCGGGCGCAGAGCGACGCCGCATGGAGTCGGCGTCGCGAGGTCGTCCGGTCCCCGAAGCTTACGTTCGTTCTTCTCTGTCGCGGCGTTCTCTTCGGCAGCGACGCACCACCACCGGAAGGATCCTTCTTCTTCTTATTTCGAATCGCCCGGAGGAACCGAAGAGGAGGAGGAGGAGGAGGAGAAGGTGAAGGAGGAGGACACCGCCACCGCCGGGAGAACAAGAAAAGAGGGGAGGCGGGGAAAAAAGGGGAGCAAGCTCAGGAGCCGAGCAAGGGAGAGAACTTTCGTTATCGCGCCTGACGCGAGTGACGCGCTGCCCTCGGAGCGTCGCGACGCCACCAGACGCCCGACAGTCGTCCGTCAGACGCGCCACGGTTGTCTCCAAACTGACCGGTTCCCGACGTTCGCAACCGCACTCCGCGCTCGTCCTCCGAAGGATCGCGTACACCACCGTCCGACACGCTCTTCTGCCTCCGACTCCTATCATCGTCACGCTCCAACTCGCTTCGACTCGCCTCCACTCGCTCCGGCTCGTTTTCTCTATCAGAACTCGCCGCGAATCGAGGCGGACACCTCTTTCTGCATTCTTCTCGTCTGTCGAGAGCGTGTCGCTCTCTCTATCGCTGCCTCGCTCTTCTCTCGGCCCGTGCGCCATCTCTCTTTCTCTATCTCACTCTCTCGTTCTTCCGTCGACTGCAGCCGGCCGCGTCGTCGTCGTCGTTTACGCTCTCGAACGTCACTCGCACCACGCAGACCGAGCCGAGCTGTCATCCTGTCGAGATACCGCCGCGGATAGTGGCTTCTGTGACCCGCACCGACGTAACAGTACCCACCACAGTGTGATCGAACCAGTGACAGTCTACCTCGGACCTCTGCTCCTCAGGATTCCTAGGAATTCCTCAGGATACACCAGGATTCCGATAGATTCGATAGAGAAGTCGCTAGGGGATTGAACCAGGTCAGTATTTCTTTCTCTAAGATTGTCTACCTGGTCTAACAACCATGTTTGTTGAATGTACAGCAGGATCTGCATCCTGGGAGGACTATCGACCGACAGGACACGTGAAACTGTGCTGGCACGGCTGCATTCGCTGCCCAACCGGCAGGCAACCGGACCGACGCACCGGCACGACGGGCCTCCAGGTGCTCCCGGATTTTCACCTGACTCTCTGAACACTGTATTGCACCTGGTATACCTGGTACATTTAAAAAATCCTCGAAATATCCACCGAACCACTACCGTATCTGTCACACAATTTTTAAAAATATTTTACCATCTTTACAATCCAACAGAATCTAATCTTGTTCTTCAAATTTCCAGGCCCAACGAAGATCCTCCTTTCTTCGGGGTTGACGAGACACACTGTTTTCAAGAACACAAACACTTCTTCGTTGGAGACTCTTCTGTCACTTGATCCTTGGTGGATGTTCTACTCTGGAAGGATCAAGCTTCCGGAATCAAGAAGGATTAAGCTTTCTTACCGCAACGTTGGATTTCGACGTCTTCTGAATTGTCCTCGGCTTTCCCGATGAAGTTGAGACTCGACGAGGAATGTGAAACCCCCTGTACGTATACTGAATGTATCCTGAGTGTATTTCTGTCCGGTATACCTTCAGTATACGTAACAGGAGGCTGCACCGATCTACGCTGGCGGCCATCATCGACTCCTGTTCATCTTCGTTACTCGTTAATTTAGATTAAGAGGATCTTCGCCGTTTGACAGTTGCGTTTCGCTGGCTGTGCCACGTTCCTCCTTCAGTGTTTTTCAAGATTGTTCGGGAATTTGTTGTCTTCGAAGTTTCATGTAATATTATTGTTGCGTGTTGAATCTATGGAACGTGTCGAACTCGAGTGTCACAGCGTTGGAGAGGTTTATAGTTTAAGGTAGATTAAGGGAAGAGAATATGGTACCAATGTGCAATTTTTGGAGTAAATGTCAAATTGTTGTTGAACGTTTTAGAATTGTTAAACTTGATTGTAAGAGTTGGATGAAGTAGATTTAGTTGTCTGTTTAGGCGAGTAGAATGAGAATTGCGAAGGAAATGATTGTAACTCGATGTGTACTTCGATGCGTGGATTTCATTGAAGTGGACTGTGTTTATTGTCAATAAAGGGTTTAACATTGATTGCCAGATTATAGTGATTGTCTGTCGGGTGTTGTCTTGGGGCTTCGGTGTCGTTTGTAGACTGTACGTGGTTTTTACGAGATGACATGTTTGTTTTATGAAGTTGATGTTTATGGGGGTGTTGACACTTTGAAGAATTCTCCGCCTTAGTTTTCTTTACTTTCTTCTCGCTACTTTGTCGTGGCAATTGATTATTTAATCGAAATTTTTGTGTATTTACAACTGCGTGGGGAGATCGCGACGGAGATGATAAAAATTAGGAAATTGATAGATATATTTGATTGATTTGCGTCATTGTAGATTCCATTTCAATTTACTGCTGTCAGCGATTAAAGTTGATTTACGATCGGAAGATTAATTATGACCGGAAGATTAAACGTCAATTTACAATCCTGATTGGTCTCTCAACGAGTGCTATTAGAAATTAGAACTGGAACTTGGAATTAAATAGTAAACATGTCATTATCGAGGGTATCGGCACGTTCAAGAATAATTGCCCATTCCACGAATTACTGTTTAACGAAGTAGTGTAATAAATACGATGCAATCCTTATCAACTTCGTGGATTTATGTCTCTATACTTCGCATTAGACTTGTCATAAAGAATAAAATGCGTAAGTACATTTTTTACACCAGTTGTGTCGATTCTATTTTCATAAACACTGAGTGCATTTCTCATAATGTTTAGTCTGTTAAATAATCGTGTTTCTCGATTTTTGTAACGAAATAGAAAAATAAATGATTATTATATCGAGCTAGAGATTAATGTTACTGTCACTGTCATTTAGTTAATTTATAACGATAGAATCAATCAAGACTTAACCTCTCGTGGCTAACGTAAGATTATTTAAACACTGAATCGAATATTGAGTTAAATAAGAAGCTCCAATATAATTTTTAAAAGCATTCTTTATATTTTTCTGTGGTGTCGAAGATCATTTGCGATTATAAGACTTGTTATCAGTGTTCTAGCCTTTTGTCGAGCTATTTATTTATTTAGCATTATTATAGTTTAGAGTAAACGTAACTTACCATAGCAATTTTTACAACGACTCTTTAGAGAATGTTTGAGAATACAAATAGAATACTGTAGAATTGACTGAACTTGATCCTAATTTGATAAAGAATAATTTTCACCAAGACAAATAATTAATCCGTGATCGACAATTTTTACCAGAATACGATAGCGTAGACTTTACCTCAATCATGTTACAAATAAACACGTAATCTACAATATTACTGTACAATTACCTTCTCACGTGAATCAACGTCTCGTTTACCAACGATTATGTACCACCATCTCTTCAATCTCAAAAAATTTGTCAACGTAAAGCACTACTTATAATTAATGTAATTAATATATCTAATTATAACAACATATATGTATGTAATTACATCACAAATATGCTCTCAAACGATTTAAATTGTCAACGTTAGTATATGTAGAAAAGCGAGCAATAATAGCAAAAGCAAATATAATAAAGCATTAAATTAATCCTCTTCGATTTTCTTTCCAAACCACAAATGTCAGAAGCGATCAATCATTTTCCCGAGGCTACCATACCCATCCCCAATCATCATCTACCTTGTTACCGCGATCCCCACCCCCATAGAGCTACAAAGTCAACGAACGTGTCACATTCGTCTCGATCTAAAGCCTCCTGTAGACGTTAAAACAGTGTATTGCATCAGTGAACCGTCATCAGAAGCAACTTGCATCGATGCAAGTCATCAGAATCCTGTATGAGCTTCAGTATTTACAGAAACACTTGCTTTTCTGCATTAACCATCTTTTCGCCAATTTCTTTTCAGTCTTTAATTGTTGCTTGCGTATAATCGACGTACCTCCTACTATTGACAATTGTACCGATGATGTAAAATCATCCAACATTTTGATGAACGTCGTATTTCGATGTTGTTATATAATAATAAAATAATAAAAGTTTCATGAAACCTAAATGAATGATAAAAACGAAGCATACATCCCACATGTTACAACGTGTATACAATAATACCGTGCTTATTAATTTTATTGTACATATCTCTTTCAAAAAAATTAAACAATTTTGTAAGGCTGTCATTCTAAGAAAAATACGTCACCATAATATCGTACCGTTGAAAAAGAAGATCCATTCAGAAATTCTACACTATTATAATAGCATTCAGTAGATTAACAACGATTACACAATTTTCAAAGAATAAATTGAATTTTCCCCGACGTGTCAAATAAGAATTGTCAATAGCACAACTTTCTTCGTCACACACACGCGAGACAACAGAACAAGGTATGTAGTCGGTCACATGGTATTAAAAAATTAGATACAATATTGATGTGTCAGTATGCAACATCGTTGCGCGGAACAGTAGAGGGCATAACCCAGAAACCACCACCACCACCACCACCACCATGTTGCTGGCTCGTCGAGTAGGAGAAGCTGTCATTCATCTTGGCATGTCGGACAGGCAGCGTGAATGGCCGGGGGCCATTCAGCGTCTGGTATTAAAGGGAAATAGGGGTCGGCCATGGGGGCCAATGATCCTGCACGATCGAAAGATTCGGAGGTTGTCGTGGATCCGCGCGAAACGGGTCGGCAGTCGTATGCGAAACACGAAATAAAATCGTTTACGAGCGGCGCGTACGAACTTCGCCAATAAACCTCGACCGAGACAAACAGCGCGTAAGTCGCCACCCCCGCTGCCTCAACTCTTTTCCCAGTAGGAGTCGAAGGAAGCCGAAAACTTTCTCTTTTAGGGCAGTCGTAAAAAGGGTTGCTGCTGCAGAGAGAAAGAGAGTGTGAGAGAGAAAGAGAGTGAGGGCAACGATGGCCGAGTTGTCGAAAGGGTTGGTGAAAGCGGGCCCCTATCCAGGCAATAAAAATGCTAAAAATTCGAAAGCGAAGAAAGGGTTGCTGCCTGGATAATGGCAGGGACGAAAGGATTTCACTTTCGTTTCCGGAAGACGAGCAGCACGCGGGACTCAGTTTAGTTCGACTCGCGATCGGGTGAGTTTCGTCCGAAATTTCGTTTTTCTGCGTTTTTTTTTCCCGGATGTTCAGTGAACGTACAGAGTTGTTTTCGATGGTGGAAGTTGACGGGAAGTTAATCATTTTACGGAGCCCCGTAAAGGGATTCCATCGGAACCTTCAATACCTGGAGTGTTTACCTGGTTTACCTGCTGTCAGGTTTGTAAACTATATTGCTGGTAATTATCGTCTCGAAGCTGAGGGATTATTATTACCTTACCTAGCTATGACTGCGACTTTTTGATTCTTTCAAAGGAGATTTTTTTCTTGGAGTCAACCAGCTAGGAGGGTGTAAATGGTCAGGTAACATCGACTCGGGTCGCGATTTTTAAATTTCTTTTAGAAGGGGTTGCGAATTTATTAGGGGTCTGCATGGTTGCTTTATTTCTTTGGGTACCTGAGGGATTATTTCTTTTTTATTATTATCCTTTACGGGAGTCAAAGGATTTTTGGAATTTTTAGGAGCGCAGAGTCAGAGTTAATGTGTAGAGCCTGTGCACAAAAATAATTTTACGACAAAATACTGTTGTTGTTCGTATAAATGCATGTACGAAACACTGCTTAGGAGATTCATGAGGGGATTAGGAAGATAAATTAATTTTTTCCCGTTTTAAATATGCAGTTCTTTTTAAAGATTGTTAACTGAAATATAAAAAAGGCAAGCTTTTTCACTACGAAATCATTTTTTAGTGTATTATCATTTTTCCCAGTCAATTTTTTTAATGTTCAAAAATGATCATTTCAGATTTAAATTTCCACTTTCATATGATTCGCCTTTTGTATTCTTCTTCGTAATGGATTAATAATGGCAGACAATCTTCAGATGTTTGTTATGCTATGATTCAACAACACTGTGTTAAATATACCAAACAATTTCGTAGCTAAACAAAATTGCCAAAGACCGTGTAAAATTGCTAAAAAATTACAATACAAGAAACTAACGCGAATTTCACTGGCAAATCGGTCGAAATTCGCGAATACTGCGTTTCCCTCTTTCCCAGAAAAATGGCGAAGAGCCTCGCCCGCGGAATCAAGCTCGACAGTCATTGTCTTTGTACGAGAGGCGTCGTATCGTTCCCGACGGTGTCGTCTGCTCGTGTGCACGATAAGGAAGCCGGGTAAACACGGTTACGTCTTGCGTTCGTCATCGCGTATGCAGACCTTGCGTCACGGGCGATGCACACGTGGATCATTGAACTCTCTCGATGCGTCTGCTCGATACATCCGCGGCCTGGAATTACGCATTCCCGAAAGCTCTTTCTTTTTTCCTGCTGGCAACAAACTTCCTTCAACCAAAAACCATTGAACCTAACTCGGTCGGTGGAAATTCGTATAGAAACTTTGAAAAATTCACCCGGTTCCTCTAGCCCAACATCATTTCGACGAGTCGAAGGGAGGTTCCCAGTAAAACGTGAAAAAAGAAAGAAAAAAGGAAAGAAAGAACGAAGAAAAACGAGTTTCGAAACGAATGTTCGGGGAAGCGAGCCAGACGACCACAGCTAGCTAGGGGCAGTTTGGGGGTGAGTTTCGCAAAAAAAAAGCGGGCAGAAGAGTTGAAAAAAGTTTTCCCCGGGCGAAGACGGTAACCGCAGCTCGCGGGAAGCCCTGAAATTTCGGAAGGGAGCTGGGAAAGCGAGTCGGCAAAGTTCAACGAGCCCTGAAGAGAAACGGAGAAAGCGAAGACAGTGAGAAAGAGAGACAGAGAGAGAGAACAACGTCGAGGAATTCCGTTCGAGACCGGAGGAAGACGCTCCGGAGGCGAAGGGAGAGGTTGGAGCTGGTCTAGAGAGGGACGAGGAGAGGTTTCACAGCTTGGAGCGAGTGCGAGAGACGCTCAGGAGGGAGAAGGAGCGAGACGAACCGGGGGGGAGAGCCCCTTTTCCCGGCCAATGAGTCGCCGGCTCTTTTGGTAGGCCAACCCTCGGGCCAATATGGCCGCCAGCGCGCGAAAGGGAGCTTAAGCAAGGGTTAGGCTAGGCCAGACTGATCCTCCTGGACCCGGCAGAGGCGCGGGGAGGGATAGCTGGTCCAGAATCGCCGGCCAGGGTGGGCTGGGCGTCGTTGTCGGCCATGATGCGATCTGCTGCCGGGATGCTGGAAGCCTGGACCTCTCCTCTCCGTCCTCTCCAACCTCTGCATCCTCCAGAAACCTCTCTCCGTGCCTCGAATAATGGAAACGTACGCTCCGCGTTTACATGCGAGCCGCGTGTCGCGGCTAATTGCATCCCCCGGACACGCACCGCGGCCGAAATGCTCGATTCCGCTCGAAAAACTCACCCCCGACGCGACGGTATCTGATCGACCGACGCGACGCCTTGCAACCTTTATCGTCGCGCCACAACGTTTTTGCAATTCTACTATCGATAACAGGTAGACTATGCTCCGAAACGCAGTTCGGAGCAGCTGTTGTCTAGACTTTTAGCTTTCACGATAGTAGACCTGGTGGAGGAGGTGGGTGGTGATCTTGGAGGTGGCTGAAGGAGTCTGTTCGCTTGTTCGCTTTTGCAGCGTCGGTGAACTTTCTAGTGTGGGTTAGGTGTGTGTTTTTCTCAATTGTTGTTCGTCGAAATTTTAGGAATTGAGGAAATGCATTAACTGGAGATGTTGAAGAGTTTAGCGAACATGTCGGTGTATTAGTTGTTTTCAATAGAGTACATAATTTTGTCGCACCATCTGCTTCGGTATTTCATAAACATCTAACAGATGTACGGATAATCCAACATTTTCTAACACATAATTTTGCTATGAAAATAAATCAGCAATAAATCAGACAGACAATTTGCGATATTCCAGAACCCATCACTCCTGTAGCACCATCCCACGCGTTGCTAATTAGAGAATCCGGCTCGAATAATGCGACTATGTATCATTTCGACGTCCCGATGCAGAATGATTCTATTATACATAGTGAAAGACAGAGAGCATCCGAGTCCGAAAACTATAAGACGGGGAACTATTTTGATTGTAGGAAGCCGGGAGCAGCTTCCATAAATCTAGTTTTCATTCGGACAATTTACAGAGACGCACAGTGGTATACAGGCTCGCGCGACCATGATCAAACGGTCGCGTTTAACACCTAACCTCCGCAAATTCCTCTTCGGCGGCCAGAGTATTGATCTCGTGTCCTCGACAAAACACTGTGCACGAGTTGCGCTCGGAATATCTTGAAGATTCGGTATCGGGTTACACGATGGGAAAACGTTGCGACAGAAACTTGCATGATCACGTTGATTCGTTGGAGACGGGAGAAAGAGAGAGAGAGAGAGAGAGTCTTGCACGGTGAAATTGATTCCGGTGGATTAAGGTTGCGGATCCTTGTTAGCATCCACCTGTCTCTTCAAGTACTCGTGTGCTCGAAGCGCGAGCGTAAATTCACGGCAAAAAAGTTCCGAAGTTTCAGCGTTTCGACGATTCCCGCCGGAGAACGGCCGTAAAGTCGCGGCTCGCGAAAGTAGAAGAAGAAATATTTATATTTTGTCTACTCCGGTAAAATAGAACCCTCGATTGCTTCGTTAAACCGAGGGGGAAAAAAAAGGGAAGACCGGCTGGGATTTTCTGCCAAGTTTACGGCTCGGACAGCTTCTTAAATTTTCTGCGCCGGAATGGTAACCCTTCCAGCCAACAATCGAAGCGATTACGCTGCCGACGAGCATGCTGCATAAGAATACTCATTGTTCGTCCGTTTGTGCAGCATGTGTTGAGAGCAGTGCATAGTAGTAGCTCTGGAAGCCAACATTTGATCGAGATTGCGAACGCGCGTCCACCATATTCCAAGATTATTTTAGAAATTACAGAAGGAAGTGTATGTTAAACAATCTTGACATGATTCTTATTCTATCTTTGCTGCAAGGAACGTTAGATCAATGAATGAAATATTTCGGCTAGAGTCCATAAAATTGGGGACAATGCCAAATGCAAAATCATTTTTTGATTCTGTGAATCAAGAAGATGACTTGTAGCGGTTGGTAAAACATTACTTCAGCACTTCTTTGAATTGTTTTGCAATTTTATTGTTTTGTATCTCGCAAAGAACATGTCATATTAGTATTTATAACAGAGGAGTCAAAGGCCAGAGTTCGAAGATAAAATTAGCGTGCTCCGTTTTCTGGGTAGGAGAACGAAATTTCATTAGCAGCGAAAGCGTAAACGTAAATGGCTGCCAAGCGTGCGAAGAATGCTGCACGCGCCTGGAATCGGTGACTGTGGAAATAATAGACGATCGGCAGCCAGCGACGATAACACGCATAACACCGTAAACCTCTCCGAACATTGTTTATCCTGCGAAACTGCCGTACACGAGCGATACACGGGCATAGATAATGCTTCTTGTTCGAGTGCTCCGATTTCGTGCACCGCAAATATTTATCGAGGCCACTTCTAGCAACTAAGTTCTGTGTTTCGTCTGCACTCGGGGACCAAAATAAAAATCTCGACGCGCTGTTGCAATTCTCGTACTGTTGGATATTTAGGATTCGAGAGATTTTCCGACTTCGGACGTGTGCATGTAATTTATTAATACTTCAACTTCGGCGTTGTACACTGGGTAGAACCAACGGAGTTTTGTGCTTCAACAGTGCGAATCACGTGCCCAATACTTTGAACAAATACGATTTCTTCAGATTTTGATGTGTGCTCGTAGTATCGTTCGTGTGGATTTTTAATTTTTGATTGAAAAATAAATTCGTAGTAAGACATTTTCAGAAGAGGTTGCTAATTTTTTACTTCACTGTTTTACACATTAAAACTAATATTGTGGATGTTTCGGGAACTTTGTCGCTTAAATACTACCATGTCTGTAAACATCGCTGAACCTTCAAAACGCACATATAAATTAGGAAAACATCGTCTTGAAATCCCCAAAATAAATTTTGTATGAAAATGTCCCTGTTGAATACAACCGTGGAAACAGATTAACCCACCGAATTAATTGATTGCCCAATTTTGATTGCCCACATTACCACATTGATTGCCCACATTACCGCGCAATTCGAAAATATCCCGAAACCGGTATTAAACAATTAACGAGATTTTTTCTTAACCACGAGCGTACGGGGCGTGCAACGTTTCAAAAAGACCGACGCACCGTCTTCGATATCGAGAAACGACGGCTGGAGCCTCCGAATAATCGGTTCTGTCTCGTTGCATCTCACACCGAAACACAAGCGTACGTGTGTCGGTGTTCGTGCAAAAGATCGAAGGAAAAATTTCGCGGCGATCGACGCGAAAAATATGAATGGGGAGGGGGGAGAGGTAAGATAAGAGGATCGTTCGCTCGTTTCCGAATACGAATGGTCGTTCGCGATATCGGTTATTATAAATTACACGAGGGGGGAGGGGATGGAATCGTGACTACCCGCTGTAAAGGGTAAAGTAAAGTAACGAATTAACGGCGCAGGGAGTGTTGCGAAGTGTGCAAAATGCCGGCGCGTTCCCGAACTCTCCGTTTTCGCGGGAGAGGAGAGCGGAGCCGAGGCCGGCTCTCAGCCTCGGTAAACGTGAATTTATAATGACGTTGTACTTCGCGGAATACCTATTACGAACTGCCTTTTAAGGAAGTTGTATATTACGTGTTTCACGGGCTTTCGTATGGTTACCAACGGCCCCGGAGTATTTTAAGAATTAAGACACCCGGCTACTAAGGAGCTCGTTACCGGCGCGGCGCGGCGCGGCGTCCCGACGATTTTTCTGGGCCACGCTAGCTTCGAATCACCGACATTGACATATTTTCGCTTATCCGTGCCTCGATGTTGCACTTGACAGTGTCGAATATCTACCGTCACAATTGGCACAAAGTCGCAGCAATTTCGTTTAGCAAAACGGTTTAAGGTTCATCTCGCTGGAAGATGTTTTAACCCTTTGCACTCGGAGCTATTTTACCTAAACAACGAAAGATTTTTCCATTCTAGAATATTTCCATTCTACACCATTTTTTTTTAAATTTTTTGCATATGAAACTGATATAATATGTCTCATGTAATATGTAAATGTCTAGTAGTTTATTAAATACGAACAAAAATAATAATCTGAACAATATTTTTAAGAATGGCATAGCAATTTTCAGTGGTGCCTCAGAGTCGCCACCGGAGTGCTAAGGGTTAACAACAAAATCCAATACTAGGGTGAAGTCAGACCGTCTGCTTACATATTTTAATGTGTACAAGTAAGTTGTACTTCAGTATACTGTAGTTAAGAAAATATAAGTATACATTGTTTATTTTATTCGAAAAAGTACCATTTCCATTTAATATTTGCAAAACCCTACGCGGAAACTCCAAAATTCATTCACAGAGTACAATTAGCAACTTGAAGTTCCAACAAAGTTCAGAGTTGAATACATTTTTGGTTCGGTTTTTTAAATTCCACCATTTTTGTTAAATCGACCGGAAGTGTCTACAAGGGTGGGATCCAGGTGCCATTTTCCCGAGTCTTCTCGCGCAGCATCGGGCAGCCATTCCAAACACGGAGATACAATTTCGGGGGGCAGATGTTTTCCCGACCAAACGCCATGGACTCGCCGAATCGCATGTGCTCCGAATGCATCGGACATTCAAAATCCCCTTCGTGCCGGTGCATCGGAATAATTCGTACCCTGTGCGTGGCCAATGTCGATAGAGCACGATTTTTCCCGGACGTTCCCCTCGGCCCTATGAATATTTCCCTGGCGTTCGGTTTGTTTTCCACGAATTTCCGCGGTACTGTTCTCATATTCAGAATTTTCATGAATTTTTTCAGCCCCGTCGAAATGCTTTTGAACGATGGTGGACGCAATATTTTTTAACAAACGTCTGCGCACGAACGACGTTTCGTGATGTATGCATAATGTTTTTATGCTTTCATCGAATTTTCTGAAATTCGCGAGACTAAAGCGAAACGTTAGGTGCGTATTTAGGTAATTTATTGAAGGACTGCGGATCTTTATACGCAATTATTGTTATAAATTGAACTTGTCTCTTCGTCCTGGTTTTTATAAAATAATTCATGTATAAAGATCCGAAAGTCTATTCCTTGAAAAGACTACATTTTTTAAAACGTTGTAATTGTATTTAGAACATTTTTAGCTAAATATGCTCCTTAGATAGAAGATATCGGTTTTCTATAAATTATTTTTCTGTAAACTGTTTAGTTGCGAAAAATCGTTCCTAAATATTAATTGATAGTTCCTTTTCGGCCTATTGCGTTCCCAAAAGTTCAAAGAATTTTTATCAATATTTGTAAATTCTTGTTATCGCCAGCTGATTTTTCGAAAGAACCGCATAAAATCGATAAAGAAAAGATTGACAAGCACTCACCATAGCGACGACGAAGTCCGTCGGCCCAGCTCCGTACCAGTAATCTGCGAACAGCAAAGGGATCGTCGACATTAAAAACAGCGAAGCTCGGGGTCCTTCTAAATTTAAGTGGGCCGCGTGCTCGCCGATTATATCGCGGGAATGTTTAATTTTAGGGGCGAGAAGACGGTTTGTTCACGGTAGCGGGCCGCCTCCAGTGAATCACGCGGAACAACAAATTCTCTTGTTAGACTGTCTCGTAAAATCGTTCGAGGCTCTGGAAACATTTCAAGATTTCTGTTTCGTGTTTCGTCGCGACGCGACGCTCTCTTTCTATTCCGGCAGGCGAAAGGGTGAAAGGATCGTTCCTCTTGGCCTGCGTTTCCCGTAACCCACAGAGCGAGAAAGGGTGAAGCAGGACAGCGGGGAGGTAGGTAAAAAGAGAAAACGAAGAAACAGCACGGCAGAAGTGAAAGTGCAACGCGATCTGTCCGCTGAAAAGGGTTAGGAGAAAGTTCCTTATTTACTGCGCTGTAAAAACGCCGCGGGAAAGGATTCCCTTTTTTTTCAATGGCTAGGCTACCCTTTACGCGCTGGACCTTACCCCTTCGTGGACCACCGTGAGCCCTTAAAAACCCGGAACATGTTCGATCGACGCTTTCTCTTCAGGATCGGACGAGAGAATTAGCTGGCAATCGCGTGAAGATGCTCGACGACACTCTTTCGACAAACTGGATTTTTTCCGAGGAGCGATACATGGTAGTTTTGGGGCTATTGGTGCTATAAAAGTCGCGATTACTTGGATAGTTAGTTATTCTGTGTGGTTTTCTAAGTATTTGTTAAGTGTTTACAGTGGAAAAGATTTTATTTCAGTTTTGTTTAATCGGTTAAATTTTTTTTTTTAGTTCCAGTATGCTTCGATACTTTAACGATTTATTTACCGTGTTTATGGGATCGACGAAGTGCTAAGTGTTCCCACGTTAATATAATTGCAAAATGTTTAATACTGAAATATTTTGCAGCAGACTTGTTTGTACACTACGTATGTCTCAACCTCGAATTTCATCGTTAATTCCATATTGCAATGAATGATTCAATTTTTGTAACACCCTACCCGTTCACGAACTTTTATAGCTACCTATGAATAAATTCCGGTTGCAAAATTTCCACAAACGTAAATCATATCTAACCGATTCTATGTGTAATGTCATCTCTCGCTGGATTAACGTTCCGAAGAGCCGGCTACAGAATCATCGTAAATATGAATCCTCGGAATCGTTAGGAACGCTCGATTCTGGATTGTTGCACAACCTAAGCCCGATCGGCCATAATTAACGTTCTAATCTCTGTTTCTAACGAATCTCGAAAGCCGTCGACTTATCCACTCCGTTCGTTTCGTCATCCTAAAACGCCATGAACAGTCTCCGTCGGCCATTTTATGACAGAATTCGTCGAACTTTAGAAAAATCATTAAAAAATTCGCGCGATTCTATTGAACAAAAAATCTACAAATTATCGGGAACACTCTAAACAGGCGTAGGACCATAACCAGGCGAAATAAATGAGATTGATTTTAATTAACCGCGAACGACGGCCGACGGAGCGCGTTCTCCAAAAGCAACGTCGGAAATGGTCGCGTCTGGTCGCAAATAAATCGAGATCAATTTCGAGGATAGCGGAGGAGTAAACTTTTGGTACCTGGCAATTAACGGGGAATGAATTGGCAACGAGCGCGATTCGCCACGACAGCCGAGGGTCCGAAGTTAGGGGATGCGAAACAGGAAGCGGCGGCGGCCGCCGCGCGCGGAATTTATACGGGCGCGTTTATACGGCGCCGTTAAAATAAATTAAAGGCGTTTTATCGTTACCCTCGTTATAATTTATTTAAGCCGTTTCCTATTATATCCGAGGAGAGGCACACTGACCGCGTGTCCGCCCGCCACCGGCGCCGTCGGCCCGAGCAAGACCGACGCCATTCCTCGACGCGAACGGCGGTTAAATAATATCGTAACGGGGACCTTAATCGCGCGAAAACGAGGCTGTTACGCCGCCAGTAATTAGTTGGAGAACTCGTTACCGGCTTCGGCAGGGCTGGCACCCATTTCGCCGGCCGATAATGTGAGCTTTTCTAGAGATGGCGGATTTTGCCACCGAAGCGCTCTACTCTGAGTTTCTGACCTATTCGTTCACGAAAAAATTTATTTTTTGGCTTTGGGGGGTGCGACCCGATAATGTGTAATTTTGAACAATTAAATTAAGGATTTTTGACATTTATTGAAAAATGGGTAAAATAAGGGGCAGTTTAAATGTCTGAGAAATTACAGATTACTGTGTGTTACGAGTTTTAAGGGTGGAAATTCACTCAATTTGTGCATTCAACTTCGTAAAACTGCATTCGCGCAAAACTCCGGCCCCAATTTTTCACAAAATTACTGCCCTAATTGCTGGCAACGAAATCCGAATGATTATGATGTTTAAGCTGATAAAGTAATCAGTGTAAGTAAGTTTGATGCAAAGTAAGCGACGTTAATTTCTGCAGAAAGTTCGCGAGTTCGAGATTCCGTGAGAATGTGGAGCAATAACGTTTACAAAGTGTCCCCAAGCTTTTTTAAAAAGACTATCAACGGTTGAAGCCAAGCTAACAAACGTAGCCTTAATCCTCGATCATTTACGATCAACGGAAGCGGTGCTTTGGATAACGAAGAACAGGAATATCGAAATACAAAAGCAGCCCGCATTTTATTGAAGTTTCACTCGGCGCTGCAACCTTGTGGAGTTAAAAGCGGACTCGATCAACAGCTCGCGAGCTAAAAAGACGAATTGCAAAAGAATTTTTATGGAAATCTTATGGAAATTTCAGGAACACGGTTTTCGATTACAGAACAGCAGTGTCTCTTTCAAGAACACAGTTTCGGTTCTGTCTCGAGAGAGAGAGAGAAACGAGAGACAAATGGCGTCAGTTTACGAGAGTTTTTAGGATGCAATAATTGCTATCGCAGTCGGAGTTGGTCCCAATAAAGCAATCGTTCGGATAACATCACAGGGAAGGTGTCTGTTACGGTGCGGTAATTGTTTGCTAATTTTTAGAGCTTCGGGAACACTATGTCCGGGAGACGTACAAATTTATTACGCAAATTAGCAGGGCAGTTACAAGTATAATAAATACTTTAGCGACTCGGGGACCAATTACGACGCGTTTGACGACGAGACAGAATCGCAGAAACGGATGCAACGAATTTCGATGTATAATACTATAGTTGCGTATGTTACGGTTCATTGAAAATGTTCTAGTTAACTGGAGTTGATCGTGTTACGATTCATTACAGGCTAATCGAAAGGACGTTTTTAATTATTCAGCTCGGCAATAAAAAGTGTCCTTTTGATTGGTGAGTAATGAACCGGAGCATGAGTGACACCAGTATATTAATATTACAAATGACACACCACTATTGGTGGGAGTCTTCAATCCACTGGTGAAGCTAGCTGCAATATTCGCGAAACGTTGAGAAAATAATTCCACCAATTGCACCAGCAAGCTTCAACGGTAGTTACTTGCAACTTAAATTTTTGGTGTTGTCCAACTGTGTGACAAGTTGTCGCGCGTGTCCGCCGAAAATTCGCCGAGACAATGCAACCAAGTTTATTATGATAGCCGCTGCCGGTGCGGCGAAGTGCTCCTAAGTGTTCCATTCAATATCCACGCCGGCGTCCAATAAAGTATCTTTATTGCGAGCAATTCGAATGCCAGTGACGAGCTACCGAACGCATTCGAGGCTCGTCAAACTCGAGCCCGGAACCGTCCAAGATGGCCTCCGACCCAACACGTAAACAAAACGGCCGCTGTCCCCCAAGCAATGGTCGCGATCCCACTGGCGCCAACAGCCTTTTTTGGCTTCCTTCGGCTGGCACAATTGCCGGTTGTACAGCCCGATAAAAAAAGGGTCGAAACTGTTTACGAGCTTACACCGAGCTTAGTCAGCGTCTAATCGTCTCACAGGACCCGAAATCTTGCTACTTATGGCCCCCCGGTAACGTAAACGGCGTATAAACAGTTTTAAAGTGACGCTGTGCCAAGTCGATTGATGTTTCGCAGGTGTTCTTTTCTGTCTGCGGTGACTGCACGTGATGTTTCGACTGCTTTCCGGAGTCGGGCCTACTGGGTGGGTCGAAATAAATGGTTTTTGATTTCTACTTTTTTAACGCGTAAGGTTGTGACACAATATAACTTGAGACAGTGCTTTTTCTCCAAATTATCGCACTGGAAACACCAATGTCAAGGTTGTCAACTTTATTTCTGTTTATAAACAAACGTTTCATGAGCATTACAAGCAACAAGTCGTGTTCAGTGTAACTGTGCCAAGCAAAGGCCTAAAAATATGTCCTAAAAAGTTTTATTGTGTTCCTTATTGATTCGTTTTCAACTGAAAATTTGTCATCTATGATTGAAGGTATATCTAATTTGTCCGAAATTTAATGTAGTTTAAATGTGCAAAAATATTTATGCACTTATCGCGATGTAAATTTTTTGTAAAGATTGGGACACTCGTGCCGTATAAATAATGATATTGTCAAGGCAAGGACTGCGTCGAGACTGCCAAAAAGTCCAATCGTGGAAGACAGCCGATGTAAAGCGCTATTTTGACTTCGCCAGATAATCTTTCGAGCGACTCCGAAATAATCGGCACCGAAAAGAACACTAAACAAAAAGTCAAAACCGTCCGCAGTAAAACGAGCGAAACGGGAATTGTCATTTTCCTCTGATTATTCGGATTCATCTGCTTCACAGAAGATATTTATAATTCAGAAGAAAAGATTTTTAAGCTTCATTTTGGTACAACACAATTATCGAAATTTCTATTAACAGGGCTCCAGTAGAATATTAAAATCTGCTAGCGTTCATTTTCAATCTCAAGAATCCCAGAGCAAGAATAAACAGAAAAAAGTCAGAAAAAAGCTGAGCTGTCGTCTCGACCTACCAGCACCTACGAGTACAAAAATTATACAAACACAGTTGGAATAATCTAAGACGTCCAGAGTCATCTCTGTTGATCATCGGGGCCCAAGAATCGCAGGTTCCTTCAATCCCAGCGTCTCATGTATAATTAATACGTTCGTTCGGAATGGTTCAGCATCGTTTCCCAGCAGAACTCGGCCAGCCTCTTCTCTTTCGGCGCACGTATAAAGCCCGGAAAGGGGACAGTAGTCGACCAGTTTCGAAAGTCTCCGGCGATTATCGTAGCTCGTTGAAACCGTGGCTTTTCCAGGAACGCAACGCGATTTTCCCGCGGTGAAGCCGGTTATTGTTTCGCCACGGATAATTGCACGGCATTACGGGAACCGGAACGGGATCGTAAAATCGCGGAGCCGAGAGCTTTGGACGTTCAATGAAATCCGATCTAATTTAATTGGAATCGGTCGCCTGCCGCGGCAAAACGAACAAACTTTCGAGACGAAAATACGGTCCCCGCGGTGCCGGGATCGCACGGACAAAGTTTTCAAACGTGATTTTAATCGTTATTTATCCACCGATTATTATCCGTCGATCCTGCCGCAAATTGGATTAAAAGTGCGACAAAACTGAAGAGGGTAAGGGAGGGGCGAAGAATTGTTCGATCAGCTCAAGACAGAAAAATGACAACTTTGATCCTTCGTTGTAGTCCTCGTTTATCCACCTGCGATTATCCCATAATTTTTAAATGGCCTCTTCTTCGTTATGAGTTTTTCACTTTTGGTATTTCGATATTGCGATGTTAATGTCCCGCACCAATCTAAACAATCCCTTAATTATTCCCCCAGGATAAAGCCAAGATGTCGGTAGTCTTAAATATCCCCTTTCCGATAAGAGCTCGATCTAAACTCGATAAAAATCGAGTTTAGGCTGTGAATCTTGTCCCTCCGAGAAAGATAAAGCTGTCCGTCGGTTCCGCGGCGCCTATCAGCTCGGTGAATTAATTAACTCCGGGTATCGGTGGCGATAAATCACGCGGCGTTTATAAGTGGCCACGGGTCTTAACGGTACGGCTAATGAACTCGAACAAGCGTTTATTGAACGGCGCGCGGGCTCGGCCAGGTTTATCTCGGATCGCAGCTCGCAGGCCGCGGAATAAAATGTCCGCTGGCCGTTCGCCGTTACTTTGCCAATAAAACGCGATAATTAGCGCGGCTGTAAACGTCGCCGGTAAGTGACGTCGCCGTAATTCCGCCGCGCGTTATCCAACGCCGCCGTTTTACGGGCAGCTTTTTGTCAACGGTGTCGATAATTATTGCAATCCTTGCGAGCCACGAAATTCCACGCGATCACCGGCGACGGCTTCGGCTTCTCTTTCTCTTTCGTAAATTTTTCTCCCTCTTTCGCCAATTTCTTTCTACTTTTCCTTTTCTGGCACGGGTTCCGACGATGACGACGACGGACACCCGCCCTCTTCTTCGGTTTCCAAACGAAATTCGAAAGTTAACCGTTCTCGTTAACCGCCGCAGCTGAAAAGGACCCAACCATGGGGCATCCTTATCTTATGGGGCCCCCTCGCAGGCTTTAAGAGCTGTACGTTATAATTCGATCGAATTTATAACGCCGTTACGCGCGCGTAAAGACTCCGCGCGGTTGACAAATGGTATTGGAAAATTATTCTACGAGAGAGGACCTCTCGCGGTACACTGTTGCTTAAAGGCATTTTGTAATTGGGGAGGACGGGTCGAGCATCCTTTTCGCAAGAAAGTTGCCAAGCTCTGCTCTCTCGGCTACAATATCCGAGACCCGCGATCAATGAATGGGTAAAACTGCCATGGAGATGCGGAGTATCTGGCAAACTCTGAGTGAGTATGGAACTGGGACTTCGTTTTGGGTCGTGTACACCTAAGAATGGTTAATGGAAAATATGATGAAATAAATAGTATCCGATTTCAGAAAAATAATCATTTTGTCAAAGTGTCCAAGTTCTTTGATGTCACAATGAGTTTAATGCATGGTGGTCTATGTAGAGGTATTATAAAGTATTTTAACTCAGCTTTGGGTAATTTTTAATCAAGCACGAAGTGTTAAATGTTCCGAAAAATAATTATTTTACGATCCAAAAAATGTCACAGTTCGAATACCACCCCTTGAGAACTTGAAGAGTCGGAGCACTTGAAGAACGTCTTGTTTTATTCAATATTCTTATTCGAAGATCTTTATGGGGGTGGTAAATTTCCCCCCGGATTTCGAGCATCATCAATTTCGTTCTCTCTTAACAATGATGAATCTGTTCGACGATCCCCAGTCGATCGATGACAGTCTTCGAGGGGGGTTGAATGGAGAGATACTGAACCTCGAAGAATCGAGGTCACCATCGCAACCCCGAAAGGGAAGCGTTCCGAATTTTACGGGTGGCATTGAGCGCCACTTTCCACCACGGGGAACGAGAATATTTTCCGACTGTTTAGGTGGTAAATCTCCGGGATGTAACGGCGAAACGAGCATCGCCTAGACCTAGATAACACGGGAGCGGGACACCCCCGCGGATTTATCGTCGCGTCTCAGCCATTGTTTACGTCGCAGACGAGCCACGTAAATTCTCGTTCCAAAGTGCCCCGTCTGCGCCCACAGCTTCCATGTTTCTCCGGTATCCTTCTTCCACGGGATAACGCTCACTTTCGTACAAAAACTTGGATACAGCCACCGGAAACCGCCCCTTTGTCCTCGAACCCACCCCTTGGAAAGCAAACTTTTATGGGGGTATTATTTCTTCAATTCATTTTCAGAATGGATTCATTCTGCGGAATAAGAGAGGCAATTCTATTTTGAGATTAGCTAAAATCCATTCGATGTAGTTATTTAATACTATTTATTTAGTAATATTCCACGAGAAGAACATTTACAATTTTATCATATGTAGCCTGACGATTTTTAAAAAGCTCCGAGGCAACGCAAGGGCAAAGAAGATCAAGTGAAATGCATGTGCAACCGAATCTCTCGACGCAACAAAAATATCCTCAATCCGAACGCAGTGAAAAAAACGTACGTAAGGTCACTTAGCTGCAATTCCAATGATAATTCGATCTCGAAGCAATAATCTCCACAAAGTCCTCCTGCAACCATCTGCAACAATCTCATGTCGAACTGACGCGACCCCTCCACTCGCGACTCAATAAACCAGCAACATAATCGCCTGGACATTTAAATAAGAATTCTGTTGAACTGCAACTCGGCGACACCTAACATACAGCACAATATAGCCTGCGTCCTCTCTCGAGATCCTCTTAGGATTGCAAGTTTCGATGCTTCGGATCAGTTCAGGACCCAGAAGGACCCGGGATCCTTAATCGAAAACGCAACGATTTGCATCCTCTATGTAAATCCGGCTGCAGGGAAGGACTCTGCTCCGCGGTCTGCCGATTGTTTTCTTTTGTGCAGCTTGTTCCGATATGGAGGCAGCCTCGAATCAGGGACTCGAATAGCAAGGATCCTCCAATCAGGATTCGCACAGGCTGTGCTCCGGCGATTCGTTCGCGATACGCCGTGCCGCGCCGCGCCGACGTTGTATAAATAAGCCGCTCACGAAGCTGAAATCCTGGGACGAGAAGGGGCCCGTTTGCGAGGAATTTAGCCGAGGAGTATGGCCGAGGATACGCATCGATTCTCGATTAACAAGCGCAAGGTTGCAACTCCCGCTTCTTCTTCCTCCTCGTCTCTCGCCGGGCGCGCGTCGCTATCTTTCTCTATCTTTCTCTACCTGGCAGACGGTGCACGCGCGACGCCCGGGATTTTATTCGCGATTCCTCTCGCCTCCGGACGCCGGAATTTTACGAGCCTCCTCCCGTGTAACGAGAGACGTTCCCTCTTGTAAATATGACTTTTCATCTTGCCTCTTGTTCCATCCGCGATGCTGAGATGAAGCGCAACGCGCGAGCTTCGACGCGAGCATCGCACAGTCAACGATCTACCACGTGCAATTAACGTGGTCTTCTAGTAAGGCAAGTCTAAAGTTGATTTTTACTTTGCAGAAATCGAAAGTAATTTGAAAAATATAGTCGTAAAATTTTATGTGTAACGAAATTTAACGATAAAGTGGATTCTGGGGTTTTCTGGTTTTCGAGACCGTTTCCGCACGAATTTTTAGGAACTTTTTTCGAAATTAATTGCTCGGAGCTTTAGTCTAACCACCTTGCGGAAGAAGAATATTTGCATAATTACTGGTGATACCGATTGAGCACAAATTGCAAATTCGTCTGGCATCCAGAACGAATTGAAACAGAGAGTTTCGCGAGCAGTTTCTAAAACTGTCCGGCAGAAAATCCGCGAGTGGTCATCGGGACTGGTTCTCAATCCCGGCTGTGTCGCAGCCTGTTCCCTGGAACGGCGTCGTTCCGGCACATTTGCGCGATTTTGTTTAGATATTTATACTCGGCTGGACTCGGTAAATAGATTATTTATCGGTAATAGAGCGGAGCATGGGCTTATCGTCGGTAATCCTATAAAACGCGAATGTTTATGGACTGGCCATAAGACTCCGGGCCCCGGCATTATGATATATTGTGGAGGCGTACGCGTTCAGCCATCGACCGGCTGGATTTCGCAAGGGATGTCGCCCGCGATCTCCAATAACCCGCTCAGTTTATCGTCTTCTTATCGGAACCTTCGATGTTTCGAGTGTCAGCGAGCCGTTCGAGCCGCTTCCGTTCCCATTTCGTCGATACATCGATTCACCGAGCCATTTCTCGTCGCGTTCCCCGTTGTTTTATGTCAAAATTACGTTGCACCATTGATACAGGTTTTGCACTCCAAATTAACCCTTACCCAGGCGATACTCTCGCGATTTGTAGGTTCAACTCACACTTTTGAAATTCAAAGTTTTATTGCGTAGAACAATGAACAGATGCAAAATATTTATTTATCAGTATACTGTATAATTTCATATGTATTTATACAGGATCTCCCAAAAATGTTGCACTTCCCAGAAAGGGGCGAATCTTCAGGTCATTTGAAGTAACTTTTTCCTTTGCGAGAATGTTCCCCGTTGCTTTGTTAAGGAGATATTAACGAAAAACAAGGGCCAATCAGGGCGTAGCTCTAGTGGACGGGTTCCGGCTCGGCCAATGCCAACGCCACGCTCTGCTGTACCCGTGCTCTGATTGGCCCATGTTTTTTTGTTAATAACCGCTTAACGAAGCCTCGGAGGTCATTTTCGCAAACGAAAAAGTTACTTCAAATTACCTCAGGGATAAGATCGAACGACTTGAGGTTGAAGTTGTTGCCTAATGTAAACGCGGCTTTACGCCGATCCCGTCGATTCCGCCAGTCGCGCAAGAGTGCGCGAAAGCTGTTCGTTAAATTAACAGCGGTGAGTAATGTCTATGAAATCGCCAGCGGACACTTGACTCGCTAATTGATACGCTTTATGGTCCGTTAACTATAGTTACCCATGCACGGATGTGTGTACCGCCGTTCTGTAAAAATTACTTTCCTCGGCTATTAATGCTTGTTCTTTTGAAGTTCTGCCGAGATGTTCCACTAATCCAATTAGTCTACTTTTATTTACGCTCGTTCAGTGAATGATGTTTACACGATACTAATCTCTCTGTTTTTTTTCGTTTCTAACGGGATCGTAAATTACTATATAACGCCATTCCAGCGGATTGTTTTTTTTTTTTAAATAAGTACTTTTACGCTTCATGCGCGTCGTGTTCCTTTGTTATTCCTACAAACGTTATCTCTAATCAGTTTAAAAATTAGAGTAGATTGGTCACGGGTATACGAGCGACGATTCGACAGATTTATGTTGATTTTAATACTTTGGAAAATTCTTTCAGGAATTCTTTCAGAACTTAATTAGAATTAAATGTAAATTCGTAAGTTCATTAATGGAGCAAGATATAATAAATTCTCTCAACAAATTTTCGTATTAGGCCTTACAAACTTAATGTTTAACACCTACTGCTTGATTAAAAATTTTAGCATTTAATATTTTTAAACAACGTCAAAAAAGATTCGAATAAATCGATCTAGTAGGTGTCAAATTCAACGAGGAGATGAGCGTTCACCTAAAAAAAGCGGGCTCTAAAATATATGAACATAAATTGAATACGGAAAGAGTCGAAAAGCCACGACTGTTATGAAACCATTAAAAATATTCACCAAAATTACAAGACCAAAAACCAAGGACCAATTTTAAATCCTTCGACAATCAATTCTTCCTTCATCTCGCACACCACAAGCGATCAAAGCATCGTCCTCAGAGTTTCCACACACACACACACACACAGAGAGAGAGAGGGAGAGAGAGAGAGAGAGAGAGAGAGAGAGAGAGAGAGAGAGAGAGCCGATCACAATTCACCCCGAAGCTCCCCAACTCTTTCGAGTTTCCATCGAAAGTCATGCCAGCGCGTTCGAGAGCGATGCTGTTCGATCTTCAGCGAACAATTTCATTTACTCTGTTCCTTTTTTGAAGCGGAAAAGCTCGAACGTTGGAACGTTGTAACGTGGGCAGGGTTGTTCCGGGTTGGAACCTCGAGTTTCCCAGGGAACCGGCCATGTTTGGCCAGAGGCGCAGCTCGATCCGAGCTCCATGGGAAAAGGGAGGGATGAGAAGGGGGTTGGTGCTGGCACGGGTTGCCAGGCTCGGAATAATCCCGCGTATAAATTGGATTGTCGGTAGAACGTGGAAACTGAACCGAGAGAGGCTGGAGCTTGCGACAAGGTAGCGAGCCTCGCTGCGAAACACCTTGCTGCTGCGTCAGAAATAAAGCTACGTTTCCACTCCCACCATACTTGATCATTTAAAACACTTGCATTTTACGGTGGGAGAAATACCGAAAAAAATTTCATTTGATTCAAAGGTATAGATAGGGTCAATCATAGCTACCTATCAACTATCAGTAATCTTCCATTTTCTTCTTAAGTTAACAACTCTTTCACTTTATTGTGATATATACAGGGTGTGCCGTAACTGGTGGTACAAGCGAGTAGGGGGTGATTCTACGTGAAAAATTGAATCGAAAATGTAGAATAAAATTTTTTCATATGATGCTTTATTTTCGAAAAAAATAAGTTTGAAAATTTGTCGAGTACGCGTGTACTTGATTTAGCTTCAGTTCGACGGATTTCATTGTAGATCACCTCCATTCTTGTTCGTAAACGTTGTCAATGGATCGATGGACAGATTTCCAGAATTCGTCTAATTTATGAACTGTTGGAAGCGATGTCCACGGTGTTGCAAACATAACTGTGCTCTTCTTATTAAATTGCATCGAACGTTTACGTAAATGTTCAAACTTATTTTTTTCGAAAATAAAGCGTCATATGAAAAAATTTTATTCTACATTTTCGATTCAATTTTGCACGTAGAATCACCCCCTACTCGCTTGTACCACCAGTTACGGGACACCCTGTATATACCACACTAAAAGGGTCCTTAAGTTCAGAAGTCGTTCGCCAACCCTATCCCAAGATCCAAAGGACCCTAGATCGATCCCTAATAATCGTACATTATCGACATATAACCAGGAAGTCCCCAGTCACATAAAGTCCCCAGGCCAAATCCTCCGAAGCTGAAGAACAGCCATGAGGTCCTCGCGCGGGCAGTAAAGTCTCGCGCGAAGGCAAAGCTGTTCTCTCGGTAGAAATGTGGACAGTGTGAACGCGGCTTTAGGTGCACGCGCCCGAGCCATAGTGATCCCGGGCCGTGATTTCCTGCCCGAGATCGTCGCAGCGATCGCGGGGGCGGAATCGCGGCGGATTACGCTCGTCGCGGCTGAACTAGCGTGCACGCGCGCGATATTACGCGCGCTTTATCGCGCCGGCTCCGCTGTCGAGTTAATTTACCCCTTTGGCTCGCCTCTCGGAGGTGTAACGAGGCTTTCAAGAGGGGTTTTGCCGCGACCTTTAACGCCTCCGCGATGCAACGTCCCGTGCATCCGGCCCCCCGGCGCCATTTTGTCTTATTGCCGGCAAAACCGTGCTGCACCGTGCAACCATGCTGAGACTTCTGTGGGGTTGACCTTACCACGCGATGCAACTTTTTTTTTAGCCGGAAGTCGTCGATTATGCTGCGAAACCAGGTTGCAAGGCGCGGCGTTGGAAGCGGATACAGGGTGGTTGAAATGGTTTTAATTAAAGTTAGAAGAGCTATTGTTGCAGTTTCTGGAATGGTAATTGTGCAGGATCCTTGACGGTAATGTTGCTGATGGGACAGTGAATTAAAAAGGATTTATTTAGTGTGTCGGAAACATTGAAAAATTAGAAAAATGTGATCATCCACATCACACTTTCAACTGTTCTAAACATCTTAGTAAAGCGGCGTATAAAGATAATTGCATCGTACAATGTTGTATCCATTACACTGTCTAAGGGAGGCAGTTCTCTGGTCAGCGAAGGTTTAACAACCGAAGTACACGTTTATACATAACAATGTATAGTAACCTTAAAAATTCATGAGACTTAATATCTCCTCGCCGTATCGCGAGAGGAATTTTCCTTTTTATTAATACATACATATATCGCCCTCGTTGCATAAATTTGCAATTATATCAGCAGAACGAGGAACAGCTTCATTAAAAGAATCTGTTCAAAATCAAGATACTAAAACAGGAAAATCGAGAATGAATTTTACTGCGCACTGTACTCGTTTCAAAGTGTGTTATCGCTGCAGATGAAAGAGTTCTCAACGAGCTCAGCCTGCGGAAAATGAATCGTCGCGAGAAATGGAGGGGATTAATCTCCGAAGATGATCTCTTAGGCGAGATCCGACATGCGATTTAGGTGTTTCCGAGCCGTGACCGGTACATCTCGTTCCGTGCAAGCAAAGTAAACGCGCGATACGTGACGACCGGCCAGGGAGAACGACGTACGATGAATATTGCGATTTTGCCGGTTGTTTACAAGGTAACGTGGTAACGTTGTTCCACCATGGGGTTATTAGAAGCGGAGACCACCGGTGGTTATGTGGCTCGCCCCGGGGATCGCAAATGTTTGCTCCATCGGGGACAATGGGGAATGAAGACAAAGCGGTTCGGCCAATCTGATCGTGTCCCAATTTCTTTCCCTTTCTTCCTCCATATTTTCATATTCCTCCGGAGACTATTACCTCGATTGGCCGAAATAGCTGGCCTTCGATCCATCCGTTCGAACTGTTTCTTAATTAAAAAAGAGACAGCAGCAAGAAATTTATCTCGCCCATCTAAACTAATGCTTATTGCGTTATTATGTACAGCAATTTTAATTGTTCTTGGTTTATATGTTGATAGCAAAGATGTACAATTATTCTGACGTTAATTATTACTTTTCTTTTTAAATTAATAGTACTGTAGTTAAGAGTGAACGATAGCCTAATTTTCTAGAACTGATCCTCTTTTTCCCAATTACACAAGAGTTACTTTCTTTCTTCGTTCTCTTTGGGTAGGCACGAAGGATCTATTGGACCTCATTCATTAATGCGTGTCTCGATTGAGGGGTTGAAATGGCCCTAGGGGTTGCGAAGGGTGACACTGCGGGCGCCATTGTGGACGCATTGATCCTTCGAAAATGGCTGTATCGTGATTTTCGGTTTCCGTGGTGGACAATGGCGAGCAGATTGCGAAACTTCGTGTACTGTCTCACAAAAATTGAAGTCACGCGTGGAAAAATAAATTAATCTATACTTTACAATATTTTAATCAATTCGTACTACATCGTCGATTTTGTTTTTATAACTGACAGTTCTATAAAAATCGATTTTTGTGGCACAGTCTCACGGAATCGAGAATACACTGTAGAAGAAGACCGACTTCGAGTGTCGGGGACGTGCTTTTCCCTCGAATGGAGGATACAGGACACGGGCAGCCCTTTTTCCATGGGACCAGGCCCTCGGACAGATTTATGGGGGCCGGGGTGACTTCGACCGACTTTCTCCGAGCGTAATCAAAGCGCCCGGAGGAACTTAGGCCAACGGATCTCCTGGAACGTGGAGGCGCCCAGCTCTTATTAGATTCACCGAGCTATTTTCGGGCGTTGCGTGCCCCGGCCAGATGTTTAACGTTCCCGTGGATCGTCACGGGGCTCGAGAGCCTCCTCGGGAGCCGTCGGACCTCGTTTTGTGAGAACCGCGCGGTTACTTCGACGATAAACCGCGATCTTCGGTTGGTTCAGGGGTGAGAACTTCTTTGGATCATGATTTACGCGCCCGTGGACGGTATTGTTAGGTAACCATAACTGTAATGTTCGATTTCTGCGTCACACATGGTCGGAGATGCGTGGTTAGCTACTTTGTGCGAGATAAGCTAATTTTGCGGACGTTGTTCCTCGGAATCGTAAATCATTCGATTTTTCCCAATAAATTGCATGAAAGTATGAAATGTAGAAAAATTTAAAAGACTTCAACCCTTACATAATTGACGATGTTCATGGTTATTCATTGCCTTATTTATCAATTTTTGCAAAACACATTTTTTAAGATGCTTGGTGTAGACACACAGTAAGCCCGTCAAACCTGGTTACCTCATCAATAAAACCCACCACCAGCTTGTTTCATAATTTCTCGTTTACAGGAATCGCGAACGACTTGAGCACGCTTCCGAGAAAATCAGAATCGGTCCACAAAAGGGTCAATTTCTCTCGTCGAAGAAAAACTCGGTGGTCAAGGGGTTAATCAAAGCCGTCCGAGAAGTCTAGGCTAGCGATTTATGTGCCACGCGAGCGGAAAGCGTAGACCGAGCGAGTGGAATAGGAGGAAGACGGCCTTAATGCGCTCGATTTGTAGTCCTTGTCGCCGGCAGAAGCTCCGGGTGCGGTTAATTCGCGTCGGAGGCCGTCGACGGAGCCGTTTATTCTAATTTCAATGGAACTTGCCTGATTGGAGTCCAACGTCGGCTAATTTCGCTGGCGGCGGCGCTGGTACGGTAATCGTAGACGCCTACACGCCCACGCGATCTTGGGAGATCGAAATCGTCCTTAGTACACGTGCAAAAATGCAAAAATATATTTTTCCTAGTTCTGTTCAATTTCTAAAAAGCGAACAATACCGCCTTAAAACACATCGCATTTAATGATTCGACCTTCTGGCGAACAATTTTTAAAAATTATTCAGAGTCAGTTCGACGTACCGATGTCGGGTCCAAGGGGTTAATGTTTGGTGACTTTAGCGTCAATGAATATTCTCGGAAAAGAAGCCTCGAAACCAAAAGAGAAGCATCGCGAAGGTACGGTGCAGGTCGCGCAGCCTGGCAGATGATTAATTCTCGCTCCGGGCTGCGAAAACTCGGTGCAGAAATGCAAGGTCTCAATTTGCGCCGGTACGGCGGAGGACGTTATCGGCGAAGCGTTCCGAGAAAAGTCTGGAAAAGGCGAACTTCCCTCCACCCACGAGGGAGTTTAATTTTCCCTCCGGTTCCACCTTATTTCCAGAGAGAGCCGGTGTTCGGTCGCACCTGCACCCTTGCTTCGTGCGAAGCGAAACCGAGAGAGAGACAGAGGGAAGAGAAACAGAGAAAACGTCCGTAGGGAGAGAAAGAGGGAAAAGAGGAGAGGACGTCTATACCGTCGAAAAGAAGAAATCGTCGCCGAGAGAACGTTCGACGAAGGTGTGCGTGGTCGTTGGAAGGAGTCGGCGACGCTTGACTCCTGCGCGGGGGTGGTGAAGCGGGGGTGTCTTGAGGGGGTGAGAGCGAAGGGAGAGAAGCCCGATTCCACTCGATTCGAAGGTGTAGGTGGAGCCGGGTAGATTATCTTCCCAGACGGCGAAATGGTAAAGTTCCCAGTCCGGTACGTGTCGGAGGGCAAAACGCGCGGGGGGGTTGGAGGGATCTCGGGGGTCGCTCGGGAGGCATGAGGCGGAAGAGGATGGAGAGGAATCGGGAGAGCGAGAGAAAGCTTTCTAGGCCTTTCCTCGGAACGCTGCAGACGCAGCTGTGTGGAAACTGCAATGACACGCCCCCTGCCCCATCCCCCAGGCCGCAGACCACCCCATCCTCCTCGGTTTTCCACCCTCGAGACGGTGATGGTGGCTCGAGCCAGGGGTAGGTTCTCCTAGCGAGGCTTTGGCTACCTAGCCAGGGTCGATTCGAACGCTATTCCACGTGGTGGGGGATCCTGCACCTTCACACACCCGCAAACACCAGCGCACACCCTCGCAAACCCCTGCTAGCCCCTGTGCATGCGAGTGTACAGCTCTCGGGTGAGTTTGCGTGGGTGCTCTGGATGCTGTGTCGGAGCTCGACGCTGTTTCCAACTCCACAGCAGCCACCCTCGCTTTTCAACGTCTGCGACCAACACAGAGTCACAGTTAACTCATACAGGCTCGATACCCATGTTCCTGATGGCAACCCCGTGTGCTCATCTCCGTGGAGACGGTGGCTGTGCGGTGGTTCCAACCCCCTACCCTCATGGCCGGGCTCAGCATCACGCACAGATCGATACGCCGCTCCAGGGTTCACCTATTCGAGACTCGCCCCGGTGAAATCTTCCTCTCTCGCTTGTTTCTGTCGGCTCCTGCTCGCTCCGGCGCGGCAGGTCTGTCATGGATTCGTCGCACGATTCCGGCAATCGTGCGCCTTTTACCGTACCTAGGACTAGGACGAACCGTGGGCCAGCGCCAGGAATTATTGGGTCGATGCATCCTGCGAAATGTAACTTACTCGCAGCATCGTGTCCTCCGGGCGGGAATAACGAGGATGACGATGTCTTTTTAGCTGATTGGGGAGGCTAGTCAAGCTGGGACAGCTATTGCTGGCTTTTGAAAGCGTTTTACAGGAGTACAACGGACCTGGCTAGGTAACGTGTTATTTGATTCAGCGTGGGTCTAGCAGATGTTGGTTTCGAATTGCTCAAAATCCTTTGTTGTTGCGCAGAAGATAAAGATATCCTTCTGGAAGATTGGCATGCGAGTGAGTAGAAGACGTTGTATATTGTACTTGTACTTTTTAATAGCGTTCACTGTACACAATGGAAATGTTGAAGAGTTTTAACTATGGAGAGCTTGTGGAAAAGTAATCGCAGCAAAACAAGGGTCAGAGAGCCAAACATAATGCGGCAGCTGCGGAATATCGAGTGAAGCGAAAGCAAGATGGCCGCCTCGCGAAAAATCGGATTTGTCTGTGATATCGAAGTAAATTTTAATTCTAATTTAAGATCGCTGACTTTCGATTTAAATTCAAATTTTCAAGAAAGATACAGACGAAGAAGGTATTCTATTAGACTTTTCTCTCTCTTTGAACGGATAGGATGCTTCGAAGGAACCGTGTGCAATTGTGCACCTTTTCCATCGAGAGGATCGATGCGATGGATAGACGAAGGGACCAGCTGCCGCGCTAGAAAATTGCAGGGAATTTTTCCGCGGGAGCACCGTTGTCGAGAATATTCCCGCTTTCCTTCATAGATTACATCTCTTCCGGTGCAGGCTCGTTATTTATTGGACGCGAGTAGGTTTTGATCATTAGACTATTCTACAAAGATTTTGTATAATATTGTTTGATGACGTTCGGAACGTTTCGTGGGCGGTGAACTTTCGATGCTCGGCTTAGAAAGGATTTGTATAAATTACTATCCTATCTTATATTCGATACTTTTCACTTTTGCAACAAGAAATCCTGAATAATGTTTCTTAAAGACGAAAATACACACTCAGGAGAAGAAAATTAATTTTTTTTGCGTTCCTACTCTTTTTAAATAATTTATAACATATAACCGCTGGACATTGAAGATTTTTGTATATTTACAGGTTTTTAAAACTTACAAAATGAAGTGATAAAAATATAAATTTATCAACTGTAAGAGTTTATAATGACAGAGAATTCAACCATTTTACAATAATATAAGAAAATCCTGAGAACCATTGTTCTTCTATGTTAATTTTTGGAAAGTATACAATCCAGTCGGGTTTAAACACGAAAAATCACCGTGTCGCAGAATTTAATTCTCTCAAACAATTTTCCGACCTTTTCCTCTTTTCCACCCTTCTTTCCTCAGTCGTTCCCAACCCCCGGTATCGAAGCAAATCAAAAAGAAGCCATCCAGGACACTGGAATCGTTCGGAAAGTGGTTCATTCGTCCCGAGGTTCAAATCGAATTCCCTGAAACTCGATTCAAGAAATTCAAGCCTATCCCCTTTCTCGGTTAGACTCGCAGAAGGAAACGCGTGTCGCTCGTAACTTAGCCGGAACACGTTGTTGCTCTGCTCGCAGACTTAATTGCTAATTACGCTAATTTAATTATGCCAATGACGAGCGCGGTATCATTTTATCTCTTTCCGCGGCTTCATCGGAATAATTAATCGTGTTTGTTCCGGACACTATCTTAAGGAACGACCGGAAGAGCAGTCTGTTAACCGAGGTTTCATCGAGTAAGTTGTATACTGTTCGCCGAAAACGGATTTGCAGCATGTTGTTCATTAAATCAACAACTTACAATTCCTAGAATCCCTGTTATATTTTTAATTGAATGTTAAGAGCGTTATGGTTTTCACAGACAATGTGTGCAAAATAATTACGTGAAAAAAATTGTTTGAAAGTGATCATTGCAATCGCTATTCGTAGAATGATTACTTTTTCCTGTTACATTATTAATTTAATTCATAAACTGCTAGCATATTAATAGTGCTCACAGATGTATACAACATAATTATACATAAAAGAAACATACTACAATTTTCCAGAAGTGATCATTACAATACATACCATAATTTAGTTTCCCAATTCCGTTTTTAATTTGATCCATAACATACTGATGCATTAACTATCACAGTGTTCTAAAACGATCTACACAACAGGATCGTGTAAAAATACATACTCGGTCAACTAAAAGTAATATTTACGACCCTATAAAAATATTTAATGGCCCATAATGCTCTGAGTAATGAGGATACAATTTATTGTATGGATGTTGATATTGTCGAGATAAAAATTATTGAGGAGACTATTCGGATGCAAACGATGGTTAAATTCGATCTCTATGGTAATGTTACAGATCGATGGCTGTTTCTATTCGTCGTCCATTGCTCGAAGAAAACGTTCTGTCGATGGGCCACGGATTCTCCAGCGTCGAAAGCCCAGATAACCGTGATCCATTCAGAACACGCTGACAACCGACGCGAGCTTATCTGTACACCGTAGCCACGAAAATGTCTTCGTTAAGCTCAGCGAGCAGCTTACCGAGATACGCTCTCGTTTTTACGACACGCCCGAGCGCGATGAGCGATCGAGCAGACGAGGATCTCTACCTCGATCGTTTCCGGTTTCCGGCGAAACTGTGTCCCCTGACTTTTTCGACGGGAAAAAAAAGCGGCCGAGATTTTGTCTCGAATTAAAAAATTACTTTGACGTACCTGTGTCACATTTTGGGAATTAAACTTTATTTCATGTCACCCATTTTACAATCTTGAATTTTTATTATACTATTTTAGAATTTTTGAAGCTACGAATAATGTTTTACTGTGTGTAATACCGAAGATATTAATTTAGCGATCCTTGATCTAGTAATAAATGTAGCCTTTCTTTTCACCGAACAAAATTGTGTTTGAACAGATAGCTAAATGTAGCCTAAATGAACGTTTACACAGCCTAGAACGTCTAGGCTCTTGTATTCTATTCCTCGCCATAAAGCAGACACAAATGTAGACGATGTTTCATAAAATCCGGGGATGACCACAAAGGCAGATTCAGCAAAGAATGAAAATAAAAAGAGGACTCTCATACACGTAGATCCGCTATGTCCGCAGTCGCCTCGAAGTTACAGCTGACATTTAAAGATTCAATAAATTTTATTTCCACCCGAGGTACAACAGTTTACTGCGTTTGGACAGTTAAAATCACAGTTTGGCGTCCTCGGTGTTCTGGGCGTAAGACTCGTAGCATTTAGCAGCGGTAATTTTCGTCATAAAAACTATGCACATTAAAATCTATTAACGGTGTAATACGAGGCTGAATAAAGCTGCCTTTAAACCTAAAGCCTCGTCCATATTCCATAAAACTCCTTGTAAATTCTGTAATTCGCTTATTCGATACTCAATTATTGGTCATTAATTTAATCGCAGTCCTATCCTTTAATCACTCTGCAATTCTAAAATTATACAATTATAATAGTTAAAAATTGCGCAAAATACTCAGATTTTTTAAAAAAATCCGTCCCGAGGATAACGAGTACCTGAACAATTTCACCAAGGAATGAACTTTCCCTCCTGCATCCCCTACCCAAGATCACTTACCCTCATCCTAAAGAGCCACATCCGTTTCCGGGACGCGAACGACTGTCCCAATAGGCGGGTCTTTAAAATTCGTCGTAGCAGTGGGGCCATTAAAAAGACATGAACAAACTTTACAGACAGGGGGGTAGCCACCGGAGAGATTCAACGTGGAGTGAGAAAAGTTTCACTAAATTTTCGGATAATCTCTTTGGAAGCTGGCCCTCTAGATTCTCTAGGTGAAACCCGCGGAAAAGTAAACGAAACTTCGAGTCATCACGGAATAACAAATTAACGTCGGCGGCATTTTATTTATCCGGCAGAATCGCGGCGACACCGTAACGCGTCCGTCCACGGTGACAGTCGTTCGACTACTTTGCTAAAAGCTTTCGGTGATAATTCATATTCGAGGAGCATCATAGTCGAGGAAAATGACTTGGGTTGACATGGTTGTTGACCATAAGTGTCTTCGAAAGTGACCGCTGACGTTTCTATTCATTAATCCTCGGAAAGTACTGTTGTTTGCAGCCGGGCACCTCTCCGTCCTATTATTTTCCAAGCTAATCAGTGTTTTTCGTAATTGCTCATCAGGGAACATGCTAACAGTATAATTTACTATAGAGAATGTCACTTAGGAATGTCACTGTCACAATTAGGTAGATATACAATAATCGCCGTAGCAGCTGAGGTTTTCATTGCTATCATTATGACTTTTCCAAAAATCAAATTTCTATTTATCGCACGTCTTCACGCCCACATCGGAGCACAAGCATTCATAACAGAAGAATAGAAATCTCCTTCGACCCAAAAGCAAAGCGCAACATTCACATTCAGGAGAATCCATATAAAATCCTCACCTCCAACCAGATTCGAAATTATACGACAACTGGTTAATTATTAAACAAATCCAAGATAAAAGTGCCTCCTCGACGCGAAACCTGCCGACCATAATGAAACTTTGTGTACAAAATATCGCAATCGTTTCACCAATATATTCTATTTAACAGAAATGAGCCCTAACGAATGAGATCAGCAGCAGTTGAACGAATACGAAGAAACTCGTACAAAAAGCCACGGCCATCGAGATCGACTGAAATCGGGGACCGTCGAGAAAATACGGCACGCAGTTTCTTATTTCTCCCGAGACTGTCCTGGATCTCCATTTAAATGCTCGGTTATCGATTACGCGAATTGGCGGGTGGACTTAATCGGCCGATCGCGGCCATAATTTTCACTTTCCCAAGCCGTATGCGGCGGGTTCGCGATAATTTCCGCGGCGAGGGCGAACGCCGCCGCTCGTTTCCACCCACTGGCCGGCATTTAAATTGCAGATTTCCGATTCGAATCGCGGTTTCTCGCGCCAGAAAACGCAGAAACTTATGGGAGATCGCGTGTCCCGTTCTACGGGGAAACAGAAAGGAATCGGAACAACTTCAGGGCCCGTTCATTGCCGCGGCGCGGCGCGGCGCGGCGAGACACGCGAATGGAGGACGTTAGCCTCGAATGGACTTCGTTCCGCGATTTTCACGGGGGGAGAAAGCAAATTGCCAGGCTCCGCCGAAAATCTCGTGCAACGAGCGCGGGATCGTTCCCCGGAAATGGAAACCGGGCGAAAAATGCGCGGCCGGCTTTACTCCCGGGGTAGTTTCCGCGATGATGCACCGTCCGCTTGCCCTTTATTACTAATTGCTTGCCGCATGGCGGGATCCCGTACTTATTCTGAAATTCGACGATTTCGGGGCGTAATTTGGAAAAAATGCGACACCCGGACAGGTCCATTCTCGCGCGAGGAGGTGGGTGCCGACGTATTTCATCCCCGAAGGGATGCTGGAGATTTATGCTCGCGGTTCCTTCTGCATAATAAATGAATTCTGAGGTCTTGGTTCTGGAAAGTAAATTTTTAAGGAGCAACGAAATTATTTAGCAATTATTCTATTTGGTGCGACTGGAGGGAAAGGTAGACTATATTCAGTGATTAGCGAAATTGCCATTTTTAAAAAATTTGACGGAGGGAAAAATAAATTCTGAAAGAAAGTACAGTGTTAAATCTGCAATCTTTATGTCCATACTAAATAAAACAATTGATGTTGACTATAACCGTCACGAATACGAGAAATTCACCCAGAAAATGTCACCACTTAAACTCTTCATGTTAAAACGCAAAGAAACAGAGATTTCAATCTACAAGTTTATTTTCCTTTTAAAATTCAATTCCAATTTAAATTTAAAATCGCAGACGGGGCTAACAAACTTGTAAGTTTGAAATCGCGGGCGCGGGAGATTCGAGCGAGGGAAAGGTTCGCAGTCGCTAACAGTGTTGCAAGTGAACGAATATTAGTCGCGTTTTACGAGGCTAATTTTCGCAGCTCGTTGCATACGTTACCCGGAAACCGTGCGCACTTATACTTTCAGATCTATGTAGGCCAGTTTGTATTTTTCGCACGTAGCTTTCTTATCAGGGAAGCGAGTTGCTCGTCAGCCCTGTCGGCCAGAGTTGGGCAAATTTTATTTCGAATAACGAATAAGGAATAGCGAATAAAGTCCCAACGAATAAATCGTTATTCGTTGTTCACGAATAAATCCCGGGACTTTCATTCGTTATTCGTTATTCACGAATAAATCCCGGGACTTTCATTCGTTATTCGTTATTCTAAATGATGAGAATAAAGGCTGCGAATAAGCGCAGCCGCTAGCCGGCACCGGCAGCGGTAACGGCGACAGCGTTTATGGGTACCGACGCCGACACTCGAGGTGACCGATCCTAAGACCGGGACTGGGACCTTCGTTATCTTTACACACACATTTGTTGCCGCGATTCTTCGCTTCACTCTCTAGACTGCACTCACACATTTATTCATACACATACACGTCGCTGGTGCGTGCCGCGTGCGATATCGATGACGCGATGTCATTCGACACCATTATTCGCTGGGCTATTCGAATAAAAATTTATTCGAATAACCCAGCGAATAAAAATTTATTCGCAATTTTTATTCGCTGTGTTATTCGAATGAAATTTCATTCGAATAACGCCCAACTCTGCTGTCGGCTTTGCGCGGGATCGTTTCGTCGAATGCGTCTTCCACCCCCGATCGTTCGACGGTTTTCAGTGCTAGCCAAGAAATGGCCGGAATGCCCCGAGGAGGACTCTCGGTTCCAAGATTGAAACGACGCGAGAAAACTGGACAAGCGAATTCAATTTATTCTTGAAACGCCCGTGTCCGAAAACGCTGTCCAATAATAACTGTATGGCAAAATGATTTCAACTCTCCCTCGCATAAAGCAATCTAACTGGCTCTCTCCAAGGTTCCGATCATTTCACCATCAACTCCACTAATTACCGCCTACGATTGTGCAACAGTAATATGTATACGGGAACAAGGCGAACAGGACAGGAATAAATATCGATAAAATTAAATCGTCCCTTCGGTCGCTAACGATCTCGTATTAGATTGAATAAATGTCTCCGTAATTTACGTTTAATATCAAGAAATCAGCGATTGGGATCGATTGAGCAAGATAGGAAGTTCCGCAGGAAGGCAAGTGTCTCGACATCATTTTGAAACTTCCACAATTTAATTATAAACGGCCGAAACTGATTTACCACGCGGGGAACATTCAATTAACGGACTTGGTGGTGGCGCAATAATTAAATTATACCGAGAGGCTTCAATGGAGGAATTGACAGTCGATTCCATCGGTATCAATTAACGTTTATCAACACGTGCAGGCTTCGGCTAAGAACGTACCTCGTAGGTTTCCATCGCGGAAGCGAATCCGCCAAGTGAGTAAACTACGATGATTATTCCAGTCGGATCGACGGCTGTACACCGTATAACTGGATCTATGGATATTGTGTGTCCGTGGGCAGGCCGAAGCGGAAACGGCACCTGTGTAATTAACTCTGACGACCGGTTCGCACAAAAAACAGAGCAAAACGGGAAGAAATACCATAATCCGCCAGTTTTAATCGGAACGAAGATTAGCTGCCGCGATCAGGATGAAATCTCTGCTCTTAACGAGCCACCGATCCCTAATTGCTGCCGAACCGTCCGTTATCTCATCTGCGGTGATAACGACAATCATAGGGAGCCGGCGAGCATAAAATTTCGCGAGAATCAACGCTGACAATATTTATTTCGGTCCTGTCACACCCCCGCACAGTGATCGATTCCTCGATTCTAGGTGGACAAAATTTAGTTTTTTTTTGTGTTCTCTTGTAGTAATAACGCTTTATTTCTTAGAAATCATGACAAGTGTATAAAAAGTGCATAAACTTAAAAGAATTGTATCATTTTTTTTAAATGGACAAGTAAAACATTTAATTGTAATGTTTGTTAAAATAACATAAATTAAATATACTGTAGTTTTTGTTTAAATATGTGAATAAACAATACACAAAATGAAAAGAATTAATACTATACTTAATACTAAACTTATATTTAAAAATTACAAAAATATCATACAAAATTACAAAATTATGTCTAAGGAATATGCATGACAAAGATCTATTTTTTGCTGAATCATTAACAGCTTCGATGTTAAAAAAGTTTAGAATCAGTCCTATTATTGCTTCAACTTTGGATTTAGTATCTTTAGAACTTCTTAAACACTAGGTTTCGAACATCAGTCTTCGTGAAATACTCCATGTCTTTTATAAAAAAAATGATATAAATGACTAACGGGCAAAAAAGGGAAGCGCTAGTTGGTATCATTACTTTGAAATAAGTATTCATCAAACCTATCAAACAACAAAGTCCTGCCGAGTTCGAGAAAAGAAGTTATACAATTTTACCTCTTCTTAAATAATATTATTAGTTAACCTGTTGCCTATGATTTACACGGCAAAATAAAATTATACCGATATGTAAAAATCAAATACTTACCTTCGCTTACACGCCCTATTTTTTTAGATAATAATTTAAACAACAAACAAACAAGTTATACGATTAAGAAGGATTAGTTTGTTTGTAGTATTTCGCACAGGCAAAACTTTAACGTCGAATTACTTCGTAATAACCACGTGCAATCGATACATTAGGTTATGTGTATATCGAACAAATGAATGTTTGTAAACAAAAAAAGAATGGCAGCAAAGACATCTGAAGTTGATTAAATTTATCATTTTGTCCACCTAGAATCGAGGAATCGATCTCTGTGCCCCGCTTCTGCTAGCGAAAGAAAAATTAAAAAATGAATAGCTCCAAAGGCAGGCGAATTGTCTACTTTAGATGAACATTTTATCTAGAATCGAGTCGTCCGATGAAAGATCCGATGAACAAACCGCAGCTTGTAAACTCCTTCACGGTGCACAGTTCACGGCGTTAACTTTTACGATCGGAATACATGTCAGTGAGTCTGGCGGTACGATAAGTCGATGCGGCCGAAGAATGCGAGCCCTAGGAGGATATTTACGTCCTTTTATCATTACCAAATTCACACTCGAAGGTGTACGCCTGTATCCCCGTGTATCAATCCTATACAGTATCATCCCGAGCGTCGTTCCGAGTATTCGATTAATTCCACGGAGCACTGTTACCCCGCGTAATCACCATGAATATGCATAAATGAAAAGCCTGGAGGGTTGGCGGTGCCCGCGAAAACGCAATTAAAAACGCACTTTAATGGCAGATTCCGGGACTCCCTTCATTTCAATCCCGCCCGCAGCAGCGGTTCCTCTCTCTCTCCCCCTCGCCTCGTGCAATTTGTCTGCATAAATTCCCGGCCAGCTTCATTATAAATTCCTGGCCAATTTATTTCCACGTATTCCGCCTAATTTCATTGCGAATTTATGTCGAATATATCGTCGTAAAACCCGTCCAATTCCGCGACAAATTGCCACTCGGTTCGGTCATAAATCCCACGCCGCTTTGCCCCGATCTGCAATTCTTTTCGCGACTCCGTCGATTTTATTGCTCGACAAGTCCCGTGGAAGTTCGCTCTCGCCAAACCGTTACCGAATTCCATCAGAATCCGGCCGTTTTGTTTCGATCGATCATTTCCGCTTTTCCCGTCCGTTTCGAACAAACGGCGCGGCGCGGCGTATCCGCCGCTCCGAATGGTCTTTCGAAACAATAATCGTAATTGCTGCGCCGGATTTTACGATCCGGCTAGAAATTTGTCAAACGGTAGACAAAGTTCGATACAGGACAAATACAATGTAGCTCCCACTATTCGAGACCTCTCTTGCAAATAATAGCAAAAAGCGAAAAGAAATCGCCATTATTCCCCATTATAGCAAGATCCAATGCGCATCTCGCGTGGACGAGGATCGCAGCGAAGAAATAAGGGGAGTCGACTGTGCGGGCCCGTGGGTCCCGGGGGCCCACAATTCCTGATCGCAGAGACAGAAACGACGTCCGGTTACGGGGGTCGTGGTCGGTAACGTGGGCGGCGATCACGTCCACGGGGGAGTAAACAAATGAATTTAGTAAATAACGAATTTTATCCGACGGCATTGGCCAGGAATCCGATAAGCCAGCGTCCGCGGGGCTCTGCGCGACGCGGAGAGGGGAGCGGGGGGAGTATAAAAACGTGTGACGCGTTATGCGTACCTGTCCGTCCAATGGGGTGGCTTCTCTGGCAAAGGGGGAGGCGAGTCGTAGGATTATCGAACGGCTGTCCAGAAAGGGAGACGTGGATCGGCAAGAGAACGAAGAAGACGAGAGAAGGGAAGGACAAGGAAGAACAAAGGGAAGTGGAAAGAGCGAACACACGCTGGAAAAAGAAGGAACCGTGCGAGAGAGGACCGAAAAAGAGGCGAGAGAAAAACACCGAATCGACGCGGTTCCTTATGGGGACCCGGGTCCGAGTGTTGGCGAAACTTTTTTACGGAAAACGAAGAGAAGAAGCGGGGGGGGAGGGGGGCAGGTGGCAGAGGGGAATGAAAACTGTGAAGCGAAACTTCGGCGAGCCTGATAACTTTAGAACCCTCCTCCCGGCTCTTTATTGATACTTGACCGTTTCCACTTGTCCCATATACATACCCCCGCGGATCTTCCGCGAAACGACTCGCGGAATGCCGGGATTACGCGAGCCCTTTTTCTCGAACCGCGTTTTATCGATGCGATACCTCCGCCGGTTTAATGCGCGACAAGATATGACAAACGCCGAGGGTTTCATCCCTCTCTCTTTCTGCAGGGTCCTATGGAGAAGATGATCGCCTCAGGTGTCCCGTTTCCGGTCGTTCGAACCGGTACCCCATGGATTCCGGAGGATAATGGGAGCGCGTCCCTAGAATTCTGATCTGGATTGATAGCGGGCGGCTCGTATGTTTCTGCTGATGATTGTGAACGGCGGGTTGGGGATTGTCCTCGAACTGGTAGGGATAGTGTTGTATGCTTGATAGTGGAAGGCTGGCACCTTTAGTTGTTCTGTGTTATAATCAGCTACTTGGGATGCAGAGTATTTTTCGTGGAGGTTTCAAAGCATTTTTATCGTGAATACATAAAATTTTTAAGTTAAATCCCAATCGAATCTTAACTTAGCGAATCACTGAATTTAATTTACAAAATTTAATTATGTCTCTGTTATCGACGAAAAGCACGCCCTATCAGAAAGGAAGGCAGTTCGCCCACGTCTCACGCTCTCGTCATCCTCGAATGGTAATAAAATCTCAATATCACCAGAAAATCTCCGATTCCGTTCTCAGTAACTTCACGAAACAAACTTAACAACCTCTGAATCGTCGATTTAACGGGGACCGCGGATGCGAGTGCATAAAAGTCGGCGAACGAACGAATATATTTCGTTCCGTTAATTAGCGCGCGCGCAGGAGAAACACGCTCGGATTTCCATCTACGTCCACGATCAGGTTCATCGATCCTTTAGCCGCGCGCACATTCACCGCACGTCGTCGTCGTCCGGGACCGTTGAAAATATCATCTTTTCCTTTCAGAAACTCCAATCTGCCGAGCAGCAAGCGAGGGTAACTGGGGATCGAGAGATCGATTCTCTACCGAGAGCGAGCTTACGCGACCCAAATTGAGCGGAAGCGGTGATGTCTTCTTCCGCGGATACGATCCGATCGAAGGCATCGGGTGTATGGATCAACAATTTCCTCGATCCGCCGACAAAAGAGGCCAGAGTGCCTCGACGACATTCGTAAACACTCTGCCCGATGGAACCGAGGCTCGGGTTAAATCACGATAACGAGAGAACGGAGTCAGTTTGGCAGCGTGACGCGGAAGAGCATGATTTAGGGGAGGCGTCCTCGAGTATGTGGAGCGCCGCTATACTAGCGCCTGCCTCTCTATTTATACACGACGATGGAACACGTAATAATCGTAAAACGGGCTTTTTGCGGGTCCTTCCGCTCCCGCCAGGAAATTGGGTCGTCGATCGACCGAATCATCGACTGTACAGGTGCGTTGAACCCGGCCGACGCCATATTGCAGCCCCTTCGACCATAACTCCTGCATGGCAACCTCCTGCATCTTCTGTACCGTCGAAGTGACGACTTTGCTATAGTAATTCCAATAATTGCGAATTTTTGTTCGTTCATTATTTTTTAAAACGTGAGAAAATATGAACATTACCTAACATCGATGACATTTTTATTTTATCTGTAACCGCTTGTCTTAAAATTAATAAGCCTCAGATTTGATTATTTTTAATTTTCTATAACAAACTGGTACAACTATTACTACTACTAGTACAACTACAAATTTTTGCACATAGATCCGCATCGAAATTTTCAAGGACAATTCTGTCTGTTCCAGGATAGCAAGTTCCTCAGAATTTACCCTTTCTAGTGCAACTTTAGAAGATCGAGTTCATTCGCCCTGGCGTTCCCAAGGAACCCGAGGAGTGTCTAGGTCGTAGAAGCAGGAGGGAACACGTACCTGTCTGATCACGCCCTGGGGACCGATATTTCCTGTCTCCATAAGACAGCCGAAGTTATGCCTATGTTTGCTTGTCCTCGCAACAGGACGCAGTGATACGTTATCCTATCGAATGAAGGGTATTCACCGTGGAATTCCGCCAAGCGACGACGCGACGCTAGCAGAACAGAAAACACGGTGGTCTTCGGTTTGTGCACGTCCTCCGATAACGATCACATTTGGATCCTTGAATTATTTTGAACGGCCCGCGATACCGAACCGGCAGGCTAATTTTTATGGAATTTTTTAGATGGACAAGAATAGAACAGTATTTGTATAAAATTTTATAGGCGAAAGAGAGTAGAATTTCTGTAGAATTTGTATAACATTTAAATAGAATTTGCGTAGAATTTTTCGTAGGATCTGTATAAAATTGTATAGACAAAACAGAATAGAATTAGAAATTAGTTAACATTAATTCATGAAATGAATAATTTCTCCTCAAAGGACAGCTGTCTCAAAGATTTATTTCTTTCAAGAGTGTCTATTATCTAGTTGTACGTCTTCTTATCCACATTGTAAATTATACTCGACAGATTCTGAATGATAGAGACTAGCATATAAGGTAATGGTCGAGCGAACGAGTGAATAAAATAGTTAAATATATTTTGATCCCCGGTCATCTTCATTCCCATCACGAACCGTGCAGGCAGATAAAAGCTGGCACACGTTCTTTGGAAACTGGGCAATTAGCTAGCAGGTAGATACGCCATGTTGGATTGAGTAGCCGGCCGCTTGCCAATAAACTGTCCGATACCAGGCACGTGCGACCGATTCGCGAATCGGATCGGGTTGAACGATCGAGCCTCGATCATTTTTTCGATCGACCGACAGGTTCCTGGCCAGACGACAATTTTACGCGTCTCGGAAGTCACAGTTTTCACTGGAAAAATCCCTATCCTTCAGACCACAATCCTGTGAATAATTTTCTTTATAATATTCTGGAGAATGTGTTCTTTATAATTTTGTGTATATGTATGTATTATGGTCCGAGTGCTTATTATATTTATTTAATTAACATTGAATCGAAAGTATTGCTATATTCAATCAATAAAACTGATTATATTACATAACGTACACCTAGTAAAATTGTTATTGTACTTCAATTAAGAGCCTCTTCAAGGGTGAATTTTCTATGCGAGTAAAAATGAGGTTAACGGTTCAACGAATGATAATAAACATGAATGAAGACTTTGGTGTATTTCTTCCTGGGTGAAATGAATTTCTACAGTGCATACGTTAAGGGTTTAACGTCTTCTGATACACAGTCTGCGAACGACAAAGGTCGAACGTGTCCCCGAGATTTTTCAGGCCACCCTCGACACTGAAATCCGAGGCACGCGTTAAATATTCGTGGACCGGACAGACAATTCGAAATTTCCGAGCGCTTGCACGCGCCTCCTCTTGTCGATCGTACCGCGCTCTCCACGTTCGAGCATCGGCTCCGTAATTTTATAACCTCGTAAACAAGACGCGCTCGTATTGAGTTACGTGTCAACTGACCCACCCCCGCCACAATCCTTTCTTCTCTTCCCTTGGATATTCTCGGTCTCACTGCGTGAGCACATAAATCTTTTCTGGAGAGGGCTCCTCGATTTTTCCGGAACCATTCTGACTGAAATTCGAACCACTTTGTGAACCTCCACCGAGCTCACGTTATAAATAAACTGTAGATCTGTGTGGAAAAATAAAAATATTCTGCCACATCCCCTGGAAAAATCCCCTAAAACTCCCCCAAGTTTTATGTGCAAGGAAAATATGTAGAATAATTTATGCAATCAATATCTACAATAATTCCCCACATTTCACAAACTGTCATAAAATATTTTTTACTCCAAGATAGAAAACCTCTTTTTATACGACCATAAATTTATATATTCAGATCAATTCCATTTTAAGCTCCATTAACGCCTAAAATCCAATCAAATGATCACTATACTACATCCTGGATTTTATGTATTTATGCAACATGCCAATTAACAAATCATTTCCCTGAGTGCCATTTAATTATCTCTCTATACTATGTTTAACGTTTCAACGTCCTCAACACAAAAAAATAAGAGAACGATCCAATTACAACAATTTTCTTTTTGCATTCACTTTTTCAAAGGAAGAGTATCTTTTGTCTAAATTCAAATTGCTCGATTCTTACGATTTTTACGTACTCCTCGGTAGCTCAAGAGGGTCCAAAAGGACGAAACAGTGGTATAGCAATGGTCTGCTGGATTGGGGGCGGTTATTTCGAATAGACGCAGCTCGTAAAGGGTTAAATGAAGGACCATACACGCCCGTTTCCACTCGGAAAGCGCGCTTTATATCGCGGGGAACGTTTTACATGCAATCCTTGCGGGAGAATAAGGGTCCCCCTAAATTACCAATTCCGACCAGGGGGGCGTCCCACGCTCCGAATCGAAGACGTCACCCTTCTCCCCACTAAACTATGGTGCCACGTAAATTTTCAGCTACGCGACACGTCGCTAATTTATACGTTTACGCGAGCCGAGCCGCGCTCCTGCGAATAAATTCGAATGAAACACGCCGGGCCGACACAATGTAGCTATCGACGCTCGGGGAACGCGTGGTAAAACGCCTGATCGGAATACTTTGCTGCAATTGCGACGAGTTGGCTGCTTATTCGAACATTATCCATTTAATTTCATTCCTTACTAATTTATTGCTGATTACTGCATCAGCATCTTTTTAAAAATTTTCTACAGTTTTTAATCTCCCCACCGTAGAAATTGATTTTGAAGAATTGAATAATTTTGTAAAAGTTCGAATTTAACAAGTGGGTGTACATATTCGATTTTGCAGAAGCTTGTGGCGGAAGATCGTGCAATATAGGTGGTTTCTGTTGCAGCTGACATTTTTCCAATGTTCCCCGGGAATAAGGACATTTACGCCGAGGACGCAGGGAACGAAATGTCATTGTCTCAGGCGATGGATGAAGAAGAAAGGCTGCCCGGGGTAGGTTTACCCAGTGCCAGAATGGTTTCCGTGCCATAAATTCCAACCTGTCACTACTCTCAACGGGGTGTGACGTAGAGACACTTCTCTTTCACTTTTTAAAAGATAAAACATCGGTACGAGAGAAATCATACGGTCGGCTATAATAAATTTTCGTATACATTACCGACAGGTGCCGAATTTATTAAATAATTCGTTTAGTAGCTGACAATTTATGTGAAGAACTTTCCATTTGCAGCTGGGACGGTCAATTTAACGACTGTGAGTAATGTGAGAAATTTGGATACGGATTGTCGAATTTTATGGGCCGTAAATGCTGAATTAAAATCGATTTAGGGAGGCTTTCTTTTCGAACGATTATTACAAAATTTGTACAATCGTGTTTTACGATTTTTTTCATCGAATTTTTAAAATTCGTTGATATTAAATTATATTGGATATAGGCCTTTGGTTTCGTTATAATTTTTCGGAAAATTGCAAGCATTCAAAATCACAGTTTTAACATTTTCTCAGCTTCGAGGATCTTGGTTCTATCTAAACGTTTATTACAATTTTCACCAAATCTGAGTAGTGAAAATTAGTACATTGCGAGATTTAATATTCTAAATATTTTTAGATAACTTCGCGTTCGGTTTTGGTAGCGAAAAGCGTCAGAATTTATTTTTAGAGTAACCGTAATACGTACGAAGTGTCACTGGGTAACAGACGAAGCGAAACAAGTGTCAACGCGATCTCGAACGACCCGACCCCGAAGACATAAAGCCGCGCCAAGAGTTCGTAGACAGGAAACCTGCTTTATTTCGATCTGTTGCGTGGTGCATTGACGTCGAAGCCGGATTAAGACCGAATTAACTTTGACTTAGGTCTGGGTTAAGGTCGTAGACAGCGAACGCCTGCGCAGAGAACACTCTTTTTCCACTCCCACGAAAGAACGTTTCGTCCACTTGTTGTCGCAGTGACTCCGGATCGAAACACTGAACATTTTTTCGCCACCCATCAGAGATCCAAAAACCAAACCTTTACAAAGACCCCTTTAAAAATAGATCTACAATTTTTTTGCTGTTACATGTCACAAAAATGGGGAACATGGTGTATCTTACAATTATTGCAAAGTTGACACTTTTCGTACAAGGTTTAATCAATTGGTACGATAAAATCGTAGGTGAAGTTTTAACGGGGAGGTTTATTCTTCAAATTAATATAAAATATGCTACACTTTCAAAATTACACCAATAGAACACTTAAAGACGATTATATGAATAAGTAAAAAATGAGGAAAATTCATGGAGCAATGTTCCCGTTAGAATTTGGAAATAGTTCGGAGAACAGTTCTTGAGTGAAGGAAACTTCTACGTTGCTATTAGCTATTTTTCCTTAAAATCCGGACGAGACATGCACGGTAATTTCGAGGGAAGGTACGAAACCCATCGAGGAAGATCGGCCGACAACGCAGCAGCCGTGCAACCCTTGGCAACATCAGCAACCCTCTCAACTCAGAAGCATCGTTGGTGAAAGCAGAAACCTCCTAGGTAGGGCCGACCTCCGTGATCTCGAGAAAAATCGCTTCTTTATACGGTAGATCGGGCGCAGCCGTCGGAGAAGTGGCGAGCCACACCCCGACGCGCGCTCCGAGGGGTTAAAAAACGAGATGGTAGAGAGGAGAAACGGCGATCGATCGACAATGCGTGCCGTGGCTGGCCGAGAACTCGGTACATTCTGCCTCGGCTCTCGAATCGCAACAAAGACCGGCGAATTTGCATCGGGCAGAGCAGAAACGCCGCAAAGAGGGGATGCTTGAAACGCTCGGTGACCGCGAGACTCGAAATGAAATGCACAAAAAAGGAAAACGAATTTTGAATAACGAAATACGTATCTGGAGCGCCGTTGAACATTTATTAACGCGTTGACCGACGAACAAAATAAAATAAAACAAGATAAAATCCTCCACCACCACCACCAAACTCACCCCTTCGACCGTAACATTGTCCTCGAGCGATTTTCGTATAAAACCGCAAACGACAGAAACTGTAGGCCTCGCCCAGTAACTTTCACAACCAAAATAATACCAAAAGGAAAAGTCCCGTACCACCACCGACTAAATGTAACTTTGTGCAATTTTTCCATAAAATAGCATACAGCGGGGACAGTTGACACTCCAGTCATTTCCTTGCTCGTTCTCCGCTGCAGTGGCGAAATTATAATAAGGAATTGATTGGCAGTCAGTTTGCTGGATTTTCAAGGCGATGTAGGGGGGGAATGTTGCAACTAGGGGCCCCGTGCGAACGAAAAGGGGGGAGCAGACCGTGTCCGGCCATCGGAATTCCACGCGCGACAGCCTCCTTCTGGCATTTTCGTCGTTTTGCCTGATCAGGAACAGAGGCAGATAACCAACCGGCTGTAATAAACACACCGACATAATTATCCGGGCCCCGGTGGATAAGGCCGCTGTCCCCTCGTGCCCCCCACCAACGAAACTGTCGCCATCGGGCCCCGTTTGCGAAACTCTAACAGACCCCGAGTTAGCTCCCCACTCTATTTCCTTTTCCAGGCATCTCGATCCCCCCTCCCCTTCTGACACAGGGAATCTCATTATCGAGACGTATCGCGGGTACTGCGCATTATTTCCAGCCGAAAGAAGCAATGTTGCAGAGGATGCAGCTGGACCGCCTGCGTTCGCGACCGTCGCTGCTACGTGTGAGGTGAGGACATTTTTTAAGAAAAATGTTGCCGCCTGGATATCCAGGATCTCGGATCAGGCTGATGCACGCTCGCTCGCTGATTTTAATTGGAAGTGGTTTCGTCAGTTCCCGAGACTGTTTATCGGTATCGCTTGGCGATTGCGCGCCACGCTGCTTACTTTGTTGCTCCGCGAACTCGAGGCTTTATCCAAGATTGCACGCTTCGGTTATTGCCGATCGCATTGCGGCCGACTGGATCGCCTAATACTCGGTGGGACTGTCCATCAACGCGGTTGATTTTAACGCCGAGGAGGATGGTGACGCCATCTAGCGTCGTTTTACGGTGCGTTTATGTCTGCTTTGCGTGATTAGCTGTTTTATTGTTGTTTTAAATAGTGGTCACTGGACTGCGGATTCTTATACAAAAATTTTTATTACCATTGAAAAATTTATTCGAAGATTCTACGATAAATTTTAAAAGTCTGTTAATCTTTGTACGCAGTCTGTGGAATTTTGGGTATTTAGATCTAAAAAATTAAATTGTATAGAATATTAATACAATTAAAATTTTATTCAGCAAAAAATCTAATTTTTAACACACGTTCAATGAAAATGGAAAAGTATGTTCGACGAAAATGGTACCTCTCCTTGTTGTATGTTTGATCCCCTCCCTTTTATAAAATTGTCTACTTAATTTTTTTGGCTACCTCTTCTAAGCGCTGTATTCTCAATCTAGACATGTTCGACGACTGACTGTCATGGTAATAGTCAAATCTATCTATCAAGTATTATCACGTTTATTAACCTTCTTGCCTTGACCGATTTTTATGACCTCATAGACACACTTTCGAGGCCTTCGTAACTCCAAAACCCATCGCAAGAGCGCGTCTCTTCCATTGCCAAATAAGTTTCTTTTTATATTCTTTTCTTGTGTTTCTAATGGTTGAAAACGATTAATTACACTCTTATAATTATTTGCTATAATATCATGAAGATTGTGGCATTTGCATTAACTATTGTATATTGTTGGCAATTGGTTCCTGAATGATTCAAAAATGCACTGTTGCCCCAGACATATTTAAGAAGAAAGAAAATTATTTTTTAAGGCTGTCTGTTTTTCGTCCTCGTTCCTCCAGTGAGTATATCCATTCATAAAAAATTTATGTGAAATATTACAAGTACATCAAGCAAGGTATTCACACGGTTGAATCTTACTTTCCATTCCCAACAGTCTCCTCGCAATGTTGCCTTAAATTAAAAACGATCCTTATCAGACCATCCCACAGAATACCAAATTTCTCATCAAATTATGGTTACCTAAAAATTATTCTTGAATCAATATTTATAACAAAGCAGCATCGACACTGATCTCTCTTAGAGTATTTCACTTTCAGTCTCAAACCAGACTAAAGCACATGAATAATTCGAAAATGTAAAATCGATGTAAAATTAATGCTACCTAGCACTACACATAAATGTTAAGATAAATCTTCCGTCCAGCATCATTCATTAAGATACTATCAATGATTTACGCCCGTAATTACTTTTTCAATCTGAATCCCAGGCGAACGCACATTCACATTATTGCATTAATTTGCGAACGCGATGTGTTTCAGTAAAATTCTAAGTATACCGACGACTCCAAAAAACCGTGAAGAGGAAAATTATACGAACACAGGAAGCGAGACATTTTTCTTGATGTCAATCTGTAGTCGAACGATTCTACGCGTGCCGTAAATCGTTCTTGATTATATTTAACGCGAGACGGTGGATGGGAATCCGGCCGATACTATTCTTTTTTCTTTTACGAGGGAGATTTACGAGGCAGATGAGGTGAGGTTAAATACGTTTTCACAGCTGGTCCAGTGGAGATTGAAGAAACTCGGATTTATAGTATGTCAAATGCGCGATAATAAGAGGCAAGTAAAAAATACCGCGGCGAGAAATAAAAATAATAACGCAGCGAAAATCAGCGCAGAATATATGCGTTGCTACGAACTGTATGGACCTGCGGGAATTATATGAACTTTTATGAAATACGTGCGTTTGTATGAACTATACGAATTCTTATGAATTGTATGCAATTTTATGTATTATATGCATTTTACATTTAAATGAATTATACGTATTTGAATGAATTATACGAACTTGTATGAATATGCGTATTTGAATAAATTATATAAATTCATATGAATTTCCATGAATCCTATGAATTTGTATGAATTGTACGAAATGAATTATCTGAACTCTTATAATTTCCACGAAAGTCTAAGAACCGCACGAATTCGTAGTTTCCCGAATAAATTCATAATAACTTGATGCAAAGAGAAAGTATTTTTTTGATCGACCCGCCCATAAAAATTATGAACTATCTGCCCCGTCGCAGTAAATAAATACCGACCATTTCGCAATACCAACCAATTTCCGTTTTATTTTAATACTTTCTAAGCAGCCTCGACACCAACCCCTGGAAAAATTTATGAAATCCATAAACGCGCAATCGGCGCCGCTCGTTTATCACGGTGGCAGCGGATAACCGCTTTCACAAAAAAGCGGAAACAGAACAAGCGTGAGAGACTCTCCGGGTCGTTTCGAGGCGATTGAGTAACTGCAATCGCGTCCGAGCTAAGTGCATAAAAGCCTGGCGAAGCGGTCACATTACGTCCTATTCGGTGCATTAACGTCCGCGTGCCGTGTTCGAGCGAGATAAACAACTCGCCGGAGAGACGCGGCTGCAGATAATTTATAAAACATAAATAACAATTTAATTTAAAGATGCGACCGGTCCCGAGACGATCGAGGCCCGTAATAATCGGAGAAATATCAACGGGGCGACTTCATTCATCGCGAGCGGTAATGAATTTCTCGCAGGGGTCATTAAGCGGTCATTAAGCGAGACGCTCGTAAAACCGGTCACGGAAAAAATGATTTATCCCCCGGGGGGAAAGTTCAACCCCCGGTTGAAAGCGGTCGAGCCATCTCTCGGTGGAAAGACGAAGCCGAAAGTTGCGAGACCGCCCGCTAGAGCGCAGGTTCGTCCCTTTTCATGATGGCCGCCGACCGGAGGTTCGCGATTGGTCGCCGTCCCGACGGCCATTATGAATTCCAGGAATAAATTACATAATGAGCGGCGTCATGGCCGCCGGTGTCGACCAATCGCGGCGCGGGGGGCGGCGCCGGCCGAAAAATGGCGTCGAACGCATCCCCCGTGAGGAAAACCGTTCTCCTGCGGGGCTGGCCCGGGAAATATGATGGGAAAACGGGAAAATGGCGGTGGCCCGATGAAAACCGACGAACTTCGCCTGCCATCAGCGAAGACAAAACTTCCATGTACAAGAGAGATTGCCCCGGTAAAGTAGAAATTCCCTTGGAACATCTCTCCGGACTCTGAAAGATCAACTTCTTGCAAAGAAAACGGGTTTGATAACGAAAAATCAGAGTCTTCGGGTGGATAGCATGCTGTCGGACGGTCGTTGGTAGCCGATTATATGTATAAAAACAAATAGTCGCGACGGTTTAAAGACACGAGGGGGTCGTAACGGCGCGAATAGTCGGCTCGTAAACGTTCCTCGACCTCGAGGAGAAGCCGCGAGAGGGAAAGGGTGTTGCATTCGGAGTGGAAGAAAGAGAAGGTGCTCGTGTAAAAACTTTTATGATCGCAGTCAATAAAGTGACGTAACCGGGAGTGTTCTACGAGCGGCGTGACGTCAGGGACCGGAAGTGGCTTGCGTAAATGCCACGCGCCCTCCTCGGGTTCGAGTGGAGGAAAGGGGCAGAGGGTTTCTCTGGGGTGGGTGGAGGTCGCGGTGTTCCGCGGGAAGGGGGAGAGACGTTAAGGGTGACCGTGGAGAGAAGAACGAGCCCGTTCGAGGAGAGCTCGAAAGAGCGACGGAGACGGTAGAGGGGGGGTTAGAGAACGACCTAGAGGGCGAGCGAGAGAGAAAGAGAGCTGGTTGATGGTTTACGACATTCCGTTGATGGCCGTAGTGGCGTAGTTGCGGCGTCGAGCCCATAAAAATGTAACGAGCCTGTAAACGTTCGTTTATATTGGCCTGCCTTTACACCCGTCCGGATTGGGATAGGTCACGGGACCGTTCCTCTCGTTCCACGGTGTGTACTGTGTGACGTCATGGTTAAGACAGACGCGAGACACACCGCGTGTACACTCCCGCTCTCTCTCTCTCTCTCTCTCTCTCTTTCTCTCTGGGAGAGAGAGTGCGGTTATACGATCCCGTATTAGGCAGAGGAGAGCGAGGGGGCCTCGTCAACCGTTTTACAGGCGATAAACGCGGCCAACAGCTTCGCGCGCGCTCCTGTCTGCCTGCTCTCTGCCTGCCTGACTTCTTGCCTGCTTGGCCTGACTGCCTGCCTGCCTGCCTGACTGGCTGCCCCCCTTTAGCTCAACGACGCGACGGTTACCCGCGACACCAAACCACCCCTGACATCACGTCGCCCGAAGCCTTCTGACAACCGACCTTGACCCCTCGCTGCCAACGCTCAATGAAAGAAACGCGCCACGCGGATCGTAAACCTGCTGGCGAGACGTTCGCTCAACGACAACGCCGTGCGAAGGTCGATGCCAGGATGGAGGAACCGGAAGTCCTCCGGAGGATGAGCTTGGAGTGGTCTACCCCGAATTTAGGCGGTCCGCAAGTTGCCGGTGGTCGTGAAGCTGTCGGGCGCGTTGGCATTTGGAGGGGTTGGACTTTTGGATGTGCATCTTCTAGGACTCTTTGGGCTGGGGGTTTAGGGTACTTTCATTTTGATGAGGTTGCTGAGCTTGGACTGCGGGTGGTCGTCGAGGTTAAGGTATGTGGGGAATTTTGGGTACACTTTGGGAGACTGTACAAGACAAACCATAAATGGCGATGTAAACACGGAAAGATTAACACAGATGTCACTGTTGAGGATTTCATAGATGATCATTGACCTCGTAAGAGGATCTATTCGTTATCAAGAAAATGAATCGATACAAACTATCCCCTAAATCGTAGTACAACAATAAAGATCGAGTCAAATTGAACCTACTCTAGGAGGGGTCGAAGATGCTGATCAAGCTGATAAGAATTCCACAAAGTATCCCATAAACAACACTATAAAACCAGTGAAAGGATAACATTCGAATCACCGTCGAAGGATTCAAAGATACTAATCGATCCGATAAGAGGATTTACCGATAATCGTCAGCTGTAATTGATATTTCATAGCATGTGTTATAAGTGGCGTTGCAAGAACATAGAGAAGAGAGAGTATCGTTGAAGTCACACTCGACGGTTTCACTGATGGTAATCGGCTTTTCGTAAGAAGATTCACCGTCGATGATTTTAATCAATATTATGCAAAGATCCTTATAAATGGCGGCGCACAAATATCATGGGAACATTTAAGACAGTCTTGGGGGGTTCGTATAGAATTTATTGATGATCGACAATTTTAACAGTATTTACTGAATCCTACAAGTGACGGTAAAGAAAACACTAAAATTATAGAAAACTATTTTTTTGTAACTTACTCAAATCCAATACAACAATTATGATTTCAATGTCGTTTCAACAGGAATGCTCGTTTCAAAATTGAATGCCCGCACCTGTTCCTCATAATCTTTAATTTCAGAACAGTCTGTACACCTTTGAAATAGAACCATAATTAAAGTCTGACGTGGACCATGTCCCAAGGTCATCCTCCCAAACATAAACTCTCGGCTGCCCAAACGAAGTCGAGAAGACATTCAAGCCGAAGCCGGTAGCAACGCGAGGGAGCGTCTTTTACGATTCGTTGCGCAACGTTTCCGGCGAAGCCCGTCCACGAGGCGACCTTGACATCGATCCAGAACCATAGGTGAGTCTCGGCGTGATTCACGCGACTCGCCGCGTCAGGTGTTTCGCGTCGCGGAACCCGCGGCCGCTCGTTTTACGAACGCTTAAAAGTTTATAGGCGGCCGTAAACGGAACCGTTTAGCTTTATTTGGTGCCCCTGAAGAGGACGGGGGAGCAGACGATTCGTTGTAAGGGGCCAACGACGCGACGGTAACACGTTTTTACTGTGCCACCGGATACTCGGCCCGTCCATTCACCGGAATCGGAGGATCGGCGGAATTCGCCGGTGGGACAGCTACGGTACGACCCATTCGCCACTTTGATAGTTCTTTCTTGCCCCGGATGATGGAATAAACTTGCGGGGAACCTGCCGGCGACGCTCGAAAGGCCACCGGTGATCTTACCGGCCCGTAGATCCTATTGTGGATCGGTCACTTTCGGAGCTACCAAAGGAACATTATTCAAGTTACGCAAGTCGATTTTGATGAAACTTATGCGAGACGTAGTTCTTCGAAAAATATTTGACACGTGTCTTTTTTTTATCGGCAACCATCCACATCGGCGGGGTGAAAACAGCCCTCAATGTTAGGGGTCAAAACCACAGTTTGTTTAAACAAATGACTTTTCTTAAAATTTTCTTGCGCTGCCGAAGTTCCTATTCAAAACCACACGAGTAACAGAAAAATTTGATTTTTTAAGAAATGTGGTTTTGACCCCCAACTTTGAGGGCTGTGTTTACCCCTTTAACGTGGATGGTTCCCGATAAAAAAGAAACAAGTGTGAAATATTTTTCGAAGAATTATGTCTCGCATAAGTTTCATCAAACTCGGCTTACGTAACTTGAATATGTTCGTTTGTAAGCGATGCTCTCAACCATCATGCGTTTCGACACCCTTTGCTTGCCTCTTCGGGACGCTTGATATTTACGAAAGTTGTGTTGGTTATTTAATAAATGTACCACATATCAGAGAATATTTGTCACGATGTTGTTCATGCACTAACTCTATTAGCAGTCGATTCAGAAGTCAGATATTTTATTAAATCCTCGAACAAGTATTTGATAAATCAATTCTCAGCTGACGTAACTGTCCAGGCGCCAGGTATTGAATCATAAATTACAATTCAAATTGCATGCTTGAACAATCTGGATATACAGTATAGTAAAATAGCTGTATCTGTCCAGGGGAAGATTTGTATTTTCCTCTTGGGTGTCGCGATATTCTAATTGCATCGTTTGTCTTCGTAACTTTCGGTATTTCGCAATGCGAATCCTCGACTAATCCTCTCATTGAACATGAACTCTCGTTCTTATCACTGTCTGTCATCGGAGAGACTAACACCTACGATTCTAATCAAATCCCTACATTTTCTACGTTTTGCCAATATTAAATCGAAATGTGACATTATTTTAATATTCAAAGGCAACATAATGACTGCAATTAAATTCGTTGATTTTCTACATTTTTTCTTGTAAGCTAAATATAATATATGGAAATATCGATTGAGTTCAATTTAATCGGAAACATTCTCCCAAGTCTAGACGCATTTATTAACTTACAATATTTAACGGTACAGTATTTCTGACCTCGGACAGCCAAATATTTACACGGTAAGCCGCGAGTACACTACAGGTTTTACGAATGTACGACAAAAATGAATCGTCGGGGTAGAGATTAAGCGGCTTTAAGAACACCAGTATATTCTCCGGAAATTACGAAAATTATTAAAACGAAGAAACCCGTACACCAGTTTCTCCAGATGGTCGGGTACGATTATTCCCTCGCCTAACGTTCCACGGCCGAGCCGTAAGGTGAAATTGAAGTCACAATTAACTGCCGATCTCCGCGACCGAAACGATCCGAGTCAATGACGCGTGCCGGAGCGATGTCCGTGACGTCCGAGTTTCTCGTTTAATCAGTAAATAATTTAAAATATCGTCGATTGCTGCGAGCTGTGGTCTGCAGTGAATCGCGATTCGAGGCTCGTGTCGATCTAAGGCCTACATGGTTGCCCACGGGGCCGAGAGACCGTGCAATCGGCGTGAATTATTGCCGGCCTCTGCGGATGATCTACGAGGATCGTAAAACGGAAGATCGGCCAGTAAATCGTACCGATGCGTTCTAAAGCCGTCACGAGGCGACAGTAATCGCCGATCCTGATCGGCGGGGTCCCTCTCTGCTCGTTCGCGATTTCCATTCAGAATCCGTACCGGGATCCACGATACCAACACGAAGTAGCGCCGATCTGTCGGTGATCTCATCGATGAATCACATCCATTTCGTCTCTCCTACTCTTTCCTGCAGCCGTTAACTGGGCCAGCGTCTGGCCAGCGTCTATGTCTAAATGTTATTGCTCGTAAAAACCCAACCGCGTAACCGTTTGTTTTGGTCCGAGCTCGGAATGACGGACTTGGGGCGACCGCGAGCTGGATCGGCCCGATGGAATTACCGGATAGGTTGAAATTACTTGTTTCTAATTTGTTCGAGTTTATATCGCGAATTTGTATACCTGATTGGTACCAGTCCAAAAAAACAGGTGTGTCATAATTAAAACAGCGAAGGATGAAGCATCTTCGAGAGTTTATATTGCGAATTTGTATACCCGATGGGTACCAGTCCAAAAAACAGGTGTGTCATAATTAACCCTTAGCACTCGGATGGGGAATCTGAGGCACCACTGAAAATTGCTATGCTATTCTTAAGAATATTGTTCACATTATTACTTTTGTTCGTATTTAATAAATTTCTAGACATTTACATATTACATGAGATATTATATCAGTTTCATATGCAACAAATGAAAAAAAAATTGTATAGAATGGAAATATTCTAGAGTGGCAAAATCTTTCGTTTTTGAGTCAAAATTGCTCCGAGTGCAAAGGGTTAAAACAGCGAAGGATGAAGCATCTTCGAGTTTATATTGCGAATTTGTATACCCGATGGGTACCGGTCCAAAAAACAGGCGTGTCATAATTAAAACAGCGAAGGATGAAGCATCTTCGAGAAAAGAAGAAAGAGTGAAGGTGGACGGGAGCATGAAAAAGCGCATCAAAGGAAGGGCGAGCGACCAGAGAATACGTCATGAGTTAGGGTAGACGAGAACAGCCCGGAATTGGCTGTCGGATGGCACGCGAGACATGAATGAAGTATACGTCAGGCATCGCAGAAACGGCAGCCAGTCGAGCGACCGAGGAAACGAGCGATTACGCAAGCTGCCAGCTTTACGAGCAATCGCGAAAGGGTATCTTTCCGGGGTTCGGGCGCGAGACGAGTGGCAGACAGGAACGTCGACAGCCTCGTGCCTAACGCGATGACCCCGATCATGCGACTCGACGTGGGCACCGATCATGATGGCGGAGTGTCGTGAACGTTGCATCAAATTTTGACGTTCAATTTTCCACTTGGCTCGCGACCCGCCGCGCCGCGCCGCCCGCGGTAGAAACTCCGAGAGCTTTCTTTGGTTCTCTTCGTCTTTCGACCGCTGACAGTCATTTACATAATGCGTGGACGTTATCCTCGTTAATTCCGAATTGAATTGGAATAAAATAGATTGTCTCTGTGGCGGCGAATCGATACGACGGCGGAGATAAATAAACGAATTTGCGGAATTTTTTGAAAATGGAACGAAGGAATTTATGATTTCTCTGACGAGTTCGATTTTTTTGAATTTGTCAAAAAAGAACTGGAGGCTCTGCTAAAAATGCCGCTTTCTTGCACAGCTTTGGAATAACTCTCGCAAACGGGACGAGGGTGGTATTTTTCTCATATTTTACAAATTTCTACAGGATTACGTGGTACAATACCGTCGTTAAAACAATATACCGATGAACCAAACACCGCGTTTACGTCATAAACCTCGCAACAGTTTTCGACAGACATTCCCGTGGCAGACTATCGAACGCGGAGGACCGTCGCCATTTCTCTGAAGCCACGGGGACATTTCGAAACCGACAGTGCCAGTCGCCAAGAAGACTAGAAAGAAAGAGTCGTGGCATCCTCCCCGAAAAAAAACAAGACGCCCGCATAATCGGCCGCGCCGCGCGCAATCGCAAAAGGAGGATCGCGAGGTATCCTGCTCAAGTAAAACAAGCGCGGCCGTATGCAAATCGGGCGCGCAAAGCGTTCGGTCCTCGTCCGAGAGAGAGGGAGAGTGAGAGAGAGAGAGAAAGAGAGAGAGAGAGAGAAAGCAGTTCGATCGGGCATCCCGAGGCCCGGGACACAGTTAAATAAGATTGCTACGAGTAGCGCGGCAGCCGCGGTTCAGCCGCGGCGTCGTAAAACGTTCTTTTTACGCTTCCGTTCGATTTTTAGCGTAATCCACGGACCGGTCGGCGGGCCGTCCGGTTTGCGGGCGACGCGACGCGACGCGACGCGTCCCGAGTACACGGAGATAAGGCGATATCGATAACGACCGGCGTTAGTCGCGATGTCGTTGAATTTACGAGCCCTGTCGGCCCGGTAGACTGTCGAGAGAACCCGTGGACAAGATGGCGACCGAAAACCTCTTCGAGAGGAGAGCAGAGAGAGAGAGAGAGAGAACCGCTCCGATCAGAACTTTCGAGAGAACAAGATAAAAGCTCGAAGAAGAAGAAGAAGAGAGAGAGAGAGAGAAAGGAAAAAGATTCTCGAAGCGTCTACGTAATTGCGTTGTGTACGGTTCATTAGTCTACCTCGGGCCGAAGAGAGAGGCAAAGAGGAAGGCCCAATGAGAGAAAGAGAGTTGTAGACGGGGAGAGAGAGGGGAGAGGCGAGCGTTTATTCGCAGAACCGGTACGCTCGTTATCCGTTCGGTGCCTCGTAATATTTTGCGATTCCCTGGCCCCCACGATCCCCTGTCCCCGCCTCGAGCACCCTTAATTAGAAACTTTACTTTGCGCGTTTAAATGCATTACTCGCCGTAATGTTGCACAATTTATGCCCACGGGGGCTGTAACCGTACAAGCTTCGCAGGACCATCCCCCCGGTGCGGTGGAAAGGAACGCCGCAGACGAGCCTCTCCTCCTCGTTAATCCGACGTTAATCGCCCCGGACTCGGTTCGAAGATTCGTGTGCCGCGGGTCGAGGCCCGCGAATTTTGCCCACGGACCGCTCCTACTGTCCGAACCGGGGGACATTGAATAGATAGAGGCCGTGTAAAAAATAGAATACGAACCAGTGAAGTTTAATTCGTTTAGAAATAATGTTATACTATTTTCAACTCGGAATTGTTAAGAAATATATGTCTACGCAGCGGCTGCATTTTGTACTTGATGCAGACAATTTTTAATTTGCATAAAAATCCGCAGTCTATTGTGTTCTTGCATACATCGTGCACGGTGTAAGCGCTTTTTGTGTCTGAGAATGGAATGTTCCTCCGCAAATCTTGGATCGCAACTTTGTAAGCTCGCAGTTTTCAATTAACGATCCCATCCCGACTTAAGACGCGATCGTCCACCGAATCCCCAGACAGATCTCGCAAATATTCGCTCGTAGAAGCCCGTCGTCGTCCGCAGCCTTTGATCTCGGAATCAAGGGCCAATTCCGAGCACGCGGCTGCGTAAATTCACAGAAGTTGGAATCGCGATTGCCCGGGCCCGGCGACGAAGTAAATATCCCGCATCGGCAGCTTTCTCAATTTCTCTTCTTGCTTGGTCGAGAGAATGCGAATTCTGGCTCGGCGCGGATATTGAACGTAACAAAGTGTAACAGCGTTTCATCGAGGGACGAAGTCTCGGATCGGAGTCTTCGATATTGTTCGCCGCTTCATGGGACGTAAATATTTAAGATTCGACGATCGTGAAGAGACAGGGAGTTCGTTTAGAAGAGTGGCTGGTTGCCAACCGTGGCAAACTCTTTCACGTATTTTATTATTTTTCCTCTGTGCAAAATGGCTAGTTTTCCGAACAATTATTAATTCTCTCAGGGTGTCGGAAATGTTTCTTTCGCGTACTCCGTCCAAATTTTTCTGTACATTCCAACGTGAAATATTTTGACGATTAAGCTGTTGCAATCATTTTTTTAATAAAACGTGCCTCAAAGTCGATTTTTCACAATAAAATACATGCAAGCTCCTCCTACCAGCAATCTCTGCACAAACGCGTGCATGTATCTTTTCTCGAGGCCGCCTTTTGGACCTAATCAAAACCGTTTCCCCCGTTATCTGCAGCCTCTCGTGCCGTGCCATTTATTTTATCAGCGTTCGAACTCGCGATTGTAGCCGGCGCGTGCGCGCGCGCGCGCAACCAGCCGCGGGTTATTTTCGCCATTGCATTCGCTGTTCGTTCGTTCGTTCCGCGAACGATCGGATAAATAGACACGCTCGTCCCGTCTCCGGTTTCGTCGGTCTCGAGGATCCGATTTGTAATCGAATTCTTTCGGATCCCAAGCACATCCTCCTCTCTCAGCCTCTAATGTCCTTACCACGGCGGCTGCGATCATGGCGGGCCTGGATCACGATTTGAATTTTTTCTGGGCAAAGAGTCTTCAGAATTTTGTTAATCTTTCGTGAGAGAGTCAGGAGAATTATTATTTTGTTCCGCGACGTTGTGTTCGATTTTTTCATTCTAAATTCTAAACCATCATCAACGCCATCCTCGGTCCATTAGACCCAGTCTCAGTATACTAATTTCAACAGTCGTAAATAACGAACGACGCCATCGGAGCCTTCATTTTTCATTTCTCAAGTATCCTACGAGCACGGGGTACTTGTGTGAAACCTTATGGCGTCTATCGAGCACGCAACCCCCAAAAGACGATCTCCGGTCGATCGACGTGTCTGCAACATATCCCAGACCTCCACGAATGGCAATGTCAACCTATCCCATGACCACGAACCACGATGGACACTCGAACTGATAAACAGAGCATAAAGGGGGAAGTGTTTTCGAGAGAGTGAGAGAGGGAAAGACAGAGTCGTCGTCGCCCATGGCGTCGAAACTCGAGAAACAGTCGTCGATGGGGTTCCCCGAGACTTTCGATACTTTGTATCAGTTAAAACTGCGGAGGCTGACAGACTGAGCAGGACCGTGTCGAGGGTGTGGTCTAAAGATGGCGAGGACACACGATCGCACGGTGGGGATGAAAGACTTCGCTCTGACATTCCCCCATGCCCTATCCCATAACTTCGAACAGTTTTTATCCTTTCGGGACTTACTTTCCGCAAAGTGTCGGGTTCCCGGCTCTCGGTGTTCGAGATATTATGTGTTGAAACGCTTCGGGGTGGCTCGAGGGACACAAAGACTTCGTTTGTGCTCGAACATCGGCCATCCCAAAGCCATAAGCGGGAGCAGAGCGTCGAGGTCCGAGCATGATCCGAGATTTGTAAACATTTTCCCATGGACGTCGTTAAAAATTTAGTAACGACCAGGCACGTCCGAACCATTTGATTTAGAATTCGTAAAGAATGTGGCCCTTGTTCGAATTATAATTTGTAATTATTGGGGTGTATAATGCAGACGTTAAAAAGTTAGAAAATTGAATGAATATTGTCCCGATTTTAACTCGACTGATCTGATTGATATAATCCGAGTATTTTAAACTATTATTTTAGCGAAATGACCTTCAATTTTGTGTTCACTAGAGGTTCCTATCAAATTCTACAACACAAATTGCATTCTATTTGTCGCATTTTCATGGCTGTCATCTGAGAAATATATTTTTACTAGTTTACAGAAAGGGAATTGTGGAATTCAGTAAGACATGCGATTCTTTATATTCGTAAAAAGTATCGAAAGCAATTATAAATTGTACAAGATTCGTATGATCTCTTCAAAACCATAAAAAGTATTTATTGAAATTATTTAAAAAATGCTTCATATTGTGTGTAGTCCAAACAAAAGATGTCTTCTAAAATTTTTTAATTGTTTCAGCAGGAATCTTGAAAGATGGAAGCCCAACTACGGCAACATCTCACTGCAAAGGGCCCAGAAACCGATCTCAAGAAATCGAAGGAGCACAATGTATGGAACAAGGTGAAAATCGTGGATAAAAGATCGAGTGGCCAAGGAGACAAGGAACGGGTCAGCATTCCACCAACCCCCTTGGAAGTTAATCTGGGAATCGGATCTCGCGTTTATCGGCAGGCCAGAGTCCTCGACGAATCCTCGGGAACCGAGAGAGACAGAGAGAGAAAGCGAGAGAGATAGAGAGAGAGAGAGAGAAAGAGAGAGAGACGCCAGAGGACGCCGGATCTTGAATAACAATTTTACGCGAGGATTTGCCCCGTGGCGAGTGCCCACGAATGCAACGAATGCTCGAATGCTCGCCACGTTCCACGTATCTACGAGGAGAAGTTTCCGTCGCGATGGAAGTTAAAAGCGTCCACACGCGACTGGCCTTCGAGCCTCGAGCGAGGCTGTGCCCGTTTTAGAGCAAGGCAGGGCGAATAAAACCCGAGAGAGCCCGAGGAGCCAAGCAAGCAAGCATGCCCGAGCCCGATCCGTCCCGGAATTTCTAAACAACCGTGATTTTTCGTTACGCCGATCGACGATTTGCTGCTCGAAGGAACGCGCGAATAAAGAAATCGATCCGAGGAATGTCTGAGCTCTCGAGCTGTTTTAAATAAAGAAACAGAGATGTCGTCGTGTGATGGCACGAGACGAACCTGATGGACTTCCACTTTCAACGGTGAAATTGACAGGGGTGGCAATCGACGGGAGTGCGACACGTCACGTTCGACGAGATCCGATCAAGATGCTCGGGATCTACGCGACGGCTCACCCTAGCGATCCTCGGATTAGCTGCGAGACGTTTAGGAGTTCTTTGTCCTTGATAATCGGGAATTGTTCGAGGATTGTTACTACTTTGGAGATTTTTAATAATTAGACGGGAGACTTTTCTGATGATAGCCTAGAATCACAGATACCTTCAACAATATTTTGAATAGTGTCTGGAGGGACATTTAACAAAATTTATTATAAGAATTTTACGAAAATTAATTTACCTCTTAAATTTTAAAAATAATTGCTATTTAAAATTATATTTAACAAAATTTATTGATCACTATCTCTCGAAAGACTGGGATATTCGACGCACATGCTTTGTGCTTGTGATAATAGCCGAAAGTCGTTCGCGATTGTTTTACACACCCGGTTGTGAAAACCACTATACTTTGTGTGTATCATTAGGGTCCATGAAACTTTTCCGTGTTGTTCTGACATAGCAATGGCGCAAGCCTCCCACGCTTATTCGTGTAATATCATATCGCAATATCCAGACCGAACGCACGGTAAATCTAGTCTTATCAAACCCGTGAAATGGAAACCATTGGAGAGACACACCCTTCTAGGTACACGCAACTATAGTACACTATGGTGTCTTTAACGACAGATTGTGCGTCCGCCGTGAGTATGGAGCCTGTTTGGTCCCATAATCACCATTCCTTATCTATGCGATACGCTGAATGTAAAAATGGTTGTCTGATTTCATTTACAGTATCTTCTTTTCACAACAAAAGTTGATAAAAAAAGGTCTCAAAACATATATTTCTTGATTTATAATTATGAAATCAAATAGGTGCATACGTTTGTGCAAAAATGTAAACAGTAGAAGAATTTTGATTCCGCCGAAATTCTTCGCGAGATAAACGTGTCTCCAGGCGGATACCTGCTGCAGTCTTTTTAGCATCGTGCATTTATTGCAACCGTGACGAGTACACTGTTATACCATACTAGCGGAAATAAAAATAATTACCTCTCCCTCCCCCTTAAATTTACATCGAACTTACACGACTCCGGAGTTCGGAAAGTGTTTCGCGCGATTCGACCGGGTACATAAAAATTCTTCCGCGTCGCAATCAGGGCTGTTCGGTTGCAAATTTTCGGCTGCGAATGATCCGGTGCCATCAGCGGACCGTTCGCCGTCTCCAATCAACGCGCTCATCTTCAAAGCGATCATGCGAACCGCAAGAGATTCCACCGGGCGGTTTTCGCCGGAGAGACCGATGTCATTCTGATAAAGAAATTTACGCCGGCGAAGTAGCAGTATGAAATAATTAAATGTAAATAATTGAATCAACTGTTCGATTCGTTAATGAAATGGATTCTGTATGCTACATAATTTTCCCACTCGAATCCCAGGAATACTTTAACAATAAAACCGGACCATCCAATTTTGCCAGTATTTTAATCCGAACGAGGCGTTCGACGTTTTATTTGTATTAATTGTAGGAGGATTATTATTGAATTTTCATGTACATCAACGCTAATGATCCCTACCTGAATTTCCGTGCAATTAATTTGTTCTTCGCCGAGATTCGTGTGCAGACTCTTCAACAATTTTGTAGTAAAAGAAGGTAGATTTTACACGTTCATTGAATATGCATCGTATAACAAATTGACGATTATCCTCATCTTGCAACCTCGCACAAAAATTGAAGCCTCCCAGCCGTTTAATTATTTATAAAAATAAAACCACCACTGAAATCGATCATTCGACGGACCACGCACACTGGCAGCAACTTCTCCAGGATACGGGGCTCCGTGCTCGAGCAATGGGGTTCGGGTTCTGCTAGCCATAGGGATCGGGGGTTCTCGCGCGGGTCCTATGGACGCTCATAAATATTCCGTCGGAGTAAGCCCCATAAAGAAACCGCTTGCTCGCGGCTCGAAAGGGTTGATTTTTTCTTGGCTCGGAAGCGAGCGTAAACGACTGTACAGGCGAGCACAGGACACGCCGAAGGAAGACGGACGGAACAAAGAGAAGGAAAAAAAGCGATAGAGAAAGAGAGAGAGAGTAAGAAAGGGTTGAAAAATGAGTCAAAGAAGGAAGGAATGAAGGGAACGAGGGGAAGTGGGGCGAGAAGGAGGAGGAAAGAAGAAGAAGAAGGAATTCGCTCGCTGACCGAAGGAGGTAACCACTCTCTGAGGTAATAACCGAGCAAGGACAAAAGGCCTTCGTTCGTTTATACGACTGGTCACGGTAGGATTAAAAGGGTTGCACTTCGAGGACGTGACCGTTCTACCCCGTGAACGTCTTCGGGAACGCTTCTGTGACGTGCGGGGGAAGTCTTTTAGCAGAATTGGAACACGTCGACCGAGGGAAAACTGTTCCGGGATTGAACGACAACCGAAGGATCTCTGGACGATTCTTGCGAGGGAGGGGGGTGAAAATAATTTCCTGCCGGGGGCGGCCGATTCCGGGGGAGGGAATCGATATTGAAATAGTTCGATTTCTCTCGTCTCTCCTTCTCGATCCTCTCTGTTCCGTCTCTCTTCTCTCTGGGAAAAAAAGGAATTCGGAGATGGGCGAACCTGCTCCTCGGTCAATTCCGAGGGTCGCTCTCTGTCTACTAATTAGCCACGGGGCCGCGTTTCTAGCTGACAAGCCTAGCACTTTCGTTACGAGCCGCTCTTTCGCAGAAAGAGAGAGAGAGAGAGAGAGAGAGAGAGGTCCGTTCTGAAAATACAAGAGGAATGGAAAGATCTAATTAAGCCGATCGGTCGCGGCGGCGGTAATTAAACCGCATGAGTCCCAGGGCGCGACCCCTTTCCCTGCGCTTTTGCTGCTCGCCTCGCTCCACTTCGGCTGCCTTATCGCCGCTACACGGACATCTGCCATCGGACAGGATATTACAGGACTGCCACTCGAAAGTATCCGGACACTCTTTCTTAATTATCGAAAAATTCGCGACAGGGTCGTTAACGAATTTCCGCGCGGAATTTTATAGTTTGCCGTAGGTAATTATGTGTATCGAATGCTTTGACAATAACGATGTTGAATTGGGTTTTGGGATTGATATGTAATTGATTTGTGTGGTAGGCAATTTGTGGAAAAGTTAGAAAAATTAAAAGTAACAAAACGTTTTAGGAGGGGCAATTTTGTAGTATTTCACTCCAGCTTGTTCGAATTCAGGTGGAAAATACTTCTTGTCATTTCCTAATTATTATCCGGAAATATTGAACATTATATTCGAATAACGTCCGCATTAGTCATTAAACAAGAAAAGCTTAGAAATTATCCGCTCGCCGCAGAATGTGACGGACCTTTAATTAGGCGTTTATAAAACTCGAACTGTTTACGTAATTGAATTGCGAAAAGTATTACTAATAGATAGATACTGATGCCTGTTTATTACTCCAAGCGTTTACAGCATTCGAAGTACTCATCTAATTAAATTATGGAATGTGATACTACTCAAGTAATAGAATTTCATAGTAGACGGAAGAGCATCAATTTACGTGATGGCAAGGATTTAAATTTAAATAATGCAATACTACTAATAGAGCCACAAGTAACAGAACTTAATAGCAAACTTAGTAGGCCATTTTGCTGGCATTTTTGTTGATATTCTAAAATTCTTAGTAAGCAGGAACGATGGAAATCGAGTTTCTGTTTGTACGTGGCTAGGGTGCGATTCTGAATCCCAAGTGTGCTGTACGGCCACAGATAACAACTTGGTCGGATTCCGTGCGATTATGGGGACGGTTTAACATAAGTCCGTCAAAGTTTCAAAGTTTGATGAACACTCGTAGCTTAGCCTGTAGTTGGCTGTTTAGGTGATCCGTCGCGGCAAGTTTCCCGAAGATGGCCGCATATCTTTCACGTTAAACTTTCCTGTGCTGGAACATTCTACATATTTACCTTGGCCTTATATCCCAAACGAACCCTGCAACTCGTTCCATTAAAATACCGCTAATTTATCTTAATTCGAAATCTAATCGACAGAATTCTTGCGAATACTTTGTAAGAAATATTCCTCTATATTTATGGTTGAAACGCTGTTGTTGAGGAACGTTTCGAACACCTTTACGCTGATAGAATTCACTCAAAACGTCATGATAATTTATGTAACAAGCTAGATCCGATTCAGGTTGAACGACACCATTAACGCTCGGCGTTCGAGCCCTGAGTTTATGGCTTCTGTGTCACAACAATGACTTTTTTCCACCTCATCTGAATATCAGCTTAACTGCAGCTGTTACGCTAATTATTAGATTGCGAGGCTTCGTGGGCAAACCACAATCTTTTTCATCAAATCTATCTCGCGATAAGAAAGATAATGTATTATAATTTAATAGACTCTCGGTTATGTCGTAAATAATTTTCAGCAAGCAGAAATAATTCCTCGACTAAATAACAGTTGATTTATTTCTCTCGGTCAGAAATTAAATTATAAATTAAGACGTCTTTAAAGGTTCGATTCACAGTATTAATAACCTTTTCGAAAAATATTGGGGCTCAGTATTTTGATAATTGTGTAGCTAGGCAGATCTCAGCGCGTCCCGTCAAAAATGCGACAAAATAAGCAGCTCGACCAATTCCCACCGTAACCCAGGGGATCGGGGAGGATCATCTGGTAGCAGAAGTTTGTCAAAACGGTATCAGGTAGACAACGGAAGCAGTGTCACGTGTTTAAGGGCCCGGTGTCCCGCGGCAGAACGAAACAATGTGTGGTATACACACAAGAACAGTCTGGTTTTGCGGGCCGCTCGGAGCGCGAACCATAAAGCCGCGTTTTACGGCTCGTAAAGTCAATGAAGCTGGTCACGTTTGCTCTCGCACCGTCTTCGGGAATGCCTAGGCGTACCACCTAGGTAGCCTGTGGAATTGCGTCCTGAATCTTCACGAGTATTTATTCGGAGATCGTCGACGCCTCGTTTGATTTCGAGCGTCGCGGAAGGTAGCTGTAGATAATATCCACATTGTTGACACCATTTACCCCTAATAATTCTATTTAATTACTTCGCCGAGGTTTTAATTAGCGGACGGTCGAAGCAAACTCGCGCAACTCGGAATCGTACGAAGCAAAATAAGATCCATCGAAAACACGAAAACTGCCAAAAGCACTCCGCCGGGTTACGAATTCCAGGCCGTGTCCCATCCAATTCGGGAGAAAGGGTTTCCGCGGTCGAGTATACATAGTGTACCGGGGGGGCAAGTGTCCTTCGAGTTGCAGGGGACTAAAGAGTTGTATACGAGTCCTGCGGACAGGATCAGTGCGGAGGTCGTTCGAAAAAGCTATAAAACTATAAAAGTGTCCGGGCCGGCGGAAGGGTTGAGAACGAGCTAGGCTTGCTTTTCAAACTGCTGGAAACCCGTTCAAGGATTCTTGCGAGGATACTATCCGCAGTCTAGGAAACTCTGCCAGTTGTTCGGCAACTGTCAGCACAGTACAGACAGACACACGGGCTCTCCGTTTGCCGGAATGGGTATCGCAACCCCCACGAGAAAGGGGGTTGCAATCGCAAGGAGGGATCGCGATCGAGGGACTTTGTCGTTTCGTGCAAAACTTCCACGATTTTTCCAACACGCGGGGCGGGGGGGGGGGGGGGGGTGGAGGGGAGGAGAAGATTCATATTTTCCAGTATCTTCTTTGTCCTCTTTCTCGGTTCCGTAGAAGTGTAACTTTGTCCGAGGACTTTGCCCGACGAAGAGGGCCGACGTTGATCGAACAAGTTGACGAAGAAACACCCATACTAGCTACAGGAATCTCTCGATTGGATCGACGACACCGGCCCTGCCCTGGAAATAGGACCGGATGATGGCGTCACGGCTACAACACCATACAAGATGGCGGGCTGAGTCGTGATCTAATTATAGACAACCTTCGGCCGAGATGACGTCGATCCTACCACGGAATCAACCGACGTATGTATTGCTAAATGTACCGTTCGTTTTGGAGCAAAAAATTAATAGGAGTTTAATTAGTGCATTCCCGGTTCGAAGCGAGGACTGTTTCGCACTGCATGTGAGAATATGGAGATCAGTCATTGCGCCTTTGCCGAGCATAATTTCCTATTGTGAGCTAATTTACCTTAGGTAGAACTTTATGGTTCCGGATTTAATTTTGCAATGATTACTTTAGTTCGGGGAACTTTGCAATGGAAGAATTTGTTTTTTAATTCGGAACGGTAGGGGGCAATGCCGACCAGTGGAAGCTCGGACGAATTTTCTAATTTTATAGACGATTTTAGCGGAATTGATTTTTAGTGGTTTGTTTCTTTTGTGAATACTCTCGGAGAATTAATTGTAAAATGGGACTGGTTTTATTGTTCCCTCGCAAGCGATCAAAAGAACGTTCTCTGTTTAAAAGACAGTCATTTGTAGACATCATTCCGTCGAAGGGACTATGCGATTGTTCGCCTCTTAATTACGTGCGTGACCGTCGGTACGAAAGCGCAGGCAAGAATAAAAGTTAATACGGCTCGCGGCCGATCTAGAGGCTAATTAAAGACTCGATGAGGGAAGTTTCAATGAGTTGGAGTGTTACAGCGAGAGTGCACTCGTGTTACATCCGCGATAACTATAAAGGGTACGACACGCGAAGGAAATGGGAGGAATATTCGCTGTGATTCCGATCAGTTGCATTATTAACAACCATTATCTTCGACGTAACGATAAACGTAGAATAAACGCGATTGCGATAAGCATCGCCGATCCATTGTTACGACATTGTACGACTTTTATAATCTAATTATATCGCATGGTATAAAATAATTCGCGATCTTCGTACAATGTAGAACTCGTTTAAAACACAGGAAATTCAATGGAAATTTATTGCGTTCATTGCGCACGATCTAAACACTTTAGAGAATTTATGTAGCAAGCAGGGTGCATATAAAAGTATTAAAACATTCGGCTTCGTTTCAGCTGCTTCGCTAAAATGACTTCGGATCAACATTTATGAAACTTCAGACACTGTACCACCGATTCGGCCCCACCTCGAGAGCCACACTTACTTCAAATTTACTGTTTCATAAATTCGCTTGTCGATGCAGGAACCGAATGCAACCTTGCTGGACGCGTTAACGATCTTATGCAGTTCGAGCAGAGTGCACGTTACGCGTCATACTTCGTTAAAGTCGCCAATGAACCGCTTATTCTTTCGTGTCCGCTGGTGACTCATTCCTACGAGGAACACGAAAGCCTTCGATCAGTCGCCAATTACGCGATTCGTTAAAAACAGCTGTTTCCTGTCGTTCATATTTTGCAAAATCATGATAAAATTTTTAGATCCTCAATTTCCACGAATTTACCAACCTAACAAGGATCATTAAGAATTTAGAGTTTAAATTTTAGTACCAATACAAAAATGTTTTCGTCTTTCGATAATCAATCGATTTTCGCACTAGTCCTCGAATTCAGATCCTTGATGAAAAGCACGAGCAGGAGTAATTGGATGGCGGGTCGAATCGAGTTAACCCGGTAGAAAAATTGCACGGGGTCAGCAGTCCTGTTAACATGGGAATTTCGATTAGACGGAGCGGGCCGTCGCTGTAACGAGATTCTCCACTTAGCGAATGCAGCCGTGGCTGCTGCAACGCGATTTTACATCCGCCGCGTTTTCAGAAAACCCTTTCCATGCTAACGACGCGACGGGCTCACCGAAAATACTCCGAGAAAGATGATGCCGCCGGTGGAACACTCGTCGTTCTTTCTTTACCCCGCGCGAATGCTACAGGGAAATACAATTTTACGCTGGACAAAGTTGCATAATGCTACGCGGCGACAGAAAGTTTTTGGAATACCAGTCCGAGGATTGCTGGGCATGGATCGGGGCTTTTTGGGAAAACTTGTGCAGTCTGACGCTGATGGCATGCTCACTCTCTGTGTTAGAGACGGGATCGTTTATTTTAATATTTTCAATCCAGAAATCAAATTTTGTACTAGTCGACAGCAAGAGTTGTGATTTTGATTGTAGTCTGTGAGATGCAGAAATTATGTTAGAGACGGGATCGTTTGTTTTAATATTTTCAATCCAGAAAACAAATTTAGTACTAGTTGACAGCAAGAGCTGTGATTTTTATTGTAGTCTGTGAAATGCAGAAATTATTATAGTAGGAATACATATTGGCTTTGTAATTTGCGGTTGGTTAAATAAATTGTTTTGGATTTTGTAGAATACTTATTTTCTTACTTTTGTCTCGCAATTTTAGTTTATATCGTATACAGGGTGTTCCAAAATACCTTCAATTCCCTGAAATGGCCGGTTCCTGCGATCATTTGAAGCGACATTTACTTTTTCGAAAATGTCCGCTGTGGCTTTGTTTAGGAAGTATTAACGAAAAACACGGACCATTCAGGGCGCGACCTAGACGCGTGTTGTCAAAGATACGTCTGCAAGTCCTCGATACGTGGACTTTCGTCATCGCAGATACGCGGAAACCGTCCCTGTTGATCAATACATCGTGACGTATCAGTCATAAAAACACTAGTGTAAACAGTACAGTAATTTTCGATATATCGGGATGGGTCGGGACGGCTTTCGTCGAATTTCGGTTTTGCTGGCGCGCCGAATCATCTTTGCCAACACGTGTCTAGGTCGCGTTCTGATTGGTCAAAGCCGCGGCGAACATTTTGGAAAATATAGCTCGAATGACCTCAGGAACCGCCCATTTCCGGGAGTTCAAGGTATTTTGGTATACCCTGTATTTAATATGCCATGGATTAGAGGTGTACGAAGTTTAGATAATCTCTTTCAATATAATTTTACGGAAAGCAGGTAGAAACTGGAATCTTTTGGCGAGCAGTGTACATTGTAGCATTTACAGCAACGACGATAAGAATATTGTAATTTTCTGGGAAATGAGTTTGAGCATTTTGCGAATATTACTTAAGAGCGTCATACGGGAACGCCTAATTGGCATAATTGACTAGTAAACTGGGAGAAATGCATTAAATTATCACCACTCGCTGAAAGTAATTCGCAAGAACCGGTCTTCTACGATAATTTCAAGCGAAAAGAATTTATAACTGTGTGAGTATTGCTGCAAACGAACCCTGCATACAGGGCGAACCAGAAAATTTTTACATATGTATTTAAAACAAAAATCGAGTAGTCAAATTATCAATATGTGAAACTAGTAATCTTCCATAATTTTGATTGTACCACGCCTACAGGTATAAAATTACTTTAATAATTTTGCACAAGCTCTAAAATTTCGTCAACAGCTAGATTAAAAAATTCGGTCCATTTTCATTTATCTCAAACTTCTCTTAATACCTTCGGAACAACATATTATTATTCTTAACTCCCTTTAACCCTCCTACTGTTTCGCCTCTTCGTTTTTCTCATAAAAGCATAAAATCCGCAGTTTAAGAGTCGTTCTCCCTAAACAACCATAATCATGCGGCCCGTGTTTCTTTTAATGAGCCCGCGCATGTTATCTCGAACCACCTATCACAGGATAAAGAATTTTCCACGTCTCTCTCTCGTACATAAATATTTACCCGGTTTTCTTGTAAAGTGTTCCTTCGTTCGCCGTTTCGTCTTTAGAAATGCATACGTATTCATGACATTTATCTATCCGGGATGTGTTGAACAACGGGGCTGAGAGCATCACAACCTTGTGTCGACTTCGTTCCAACTTTATTTTTACTTCGCCACGTTATCTGGCTTGCCACTTTGTTCCACCCAGTACGAAAGGAACAACATAATTATTTTCTCTGCCGAGTGTCGAGCCGGGCAGACGTCATTCGATCGGGAGGCTGTTTAAAAAAGTGTCGCCCATCGTCTTCAGCGTCGCCATTCGTAAAAATAGCCGTCGGGATTAAGAAAGTAGCGCGATTCGGATTCTCTGGCCTCGGTTGCCACTGTGTTTCCATATTCTATACCGTCCGCAGGACCGTATCATGCTCCGAGAACTATGTCCGAGCTGTGAAGAAAATTTTTGCCCCGGAACGTGCCTCAAAATCCGCGAAATACGAGATAGGTCCCATTTTTTTAAAAAATGGCAAAATCAACGCAAACATAGAGGTCCAAACTTAAAATTTAAAATTATCGGAGTACTTCAAGGATAACAGCAGGGGTGATAGAAAAATTGAACTAGATAAGAGGAAGTGACCCCTAAAGTTACATTTCTGATCAAAAAGTTGCCTATAAAGCTAAAATCGATACCCAGAGGTTCCTTTAAAAAATAATGAAATCAGGTGTGTATTAGGGGAATCATTGGGTGGCAAATACAATGGTGATTAGCGTTAGGGCCTAGGAGAGCGAGCTGCGCCCCTGATCGTCGGCCATGGTGGCTAGTTATAGCAATGTTTTGCGTACAAATGATGGCACGCTTTGGTATTCACGAAAGCGAGTCCCCCGTCTCCGGAGGAACGTGACGGGCTCGACAAAAATCGGATAGACGGAAATTATCGTCCGCCATGATGCCCTTTCCAGCGGACAGACTCGAATTGAAATCCCCGGGCTGCATTGAAATTTATACGACGCTAATTCCCCCGTATCAGTTTACCGAGTATCCGCGTTTTCCATAAATCGCGGACGGGATTAACAATTCTTACATATTCATGGGCCGCGATATCGGGCCCTGAGACCCGCGCGATATGGGACAGAATGCCGATTTATACCAAGCCGCGTCCCATTTTCTCAGGATTTTTGCGATTCGCGGGCGTGGGAGTGCTCCGATGATAATGGCAGAGGCTACGCAAAATTCTGTACACGGTGACAGTGAAGTAACCGAGATCGTTGCATTCGAAATTACTTTTTCGTCACGAGGTACGAGCAATTTTTATTTTTTATTCGTCAATTCTTCTAACAAGAGGAAGTCCTTACACAGAAAATTAATAAATCTCTCGCTAAATATTTGTACACAAAATATATTCGGGGGAGTCTCGAGACGATAAAAATTACTGCGAAAATAATGAAGCTTGCTGGCACAAAGGGGGTAGCAACCCTCTCCAAGCATGTCTACGTCTGCAAAGAAGCGTTTCTTCCAGTTTCCCGGAAAGTTTCCAAGAAAGGGGCCGCTTCTGATGGCCGGATGCAATATTCAGGCGTAGATTAATCAGACGATTCATATTTAATCGCGGCATAGGGGGTGGGATCCAATTCGCCTAAATCCTCGGGAGTAAAGAAAGTTTTCCCGACAGTTTCCGGAGGAGTCCTGCATCTAAATAAAGGTTTTCGACGGCGGGAGACGAGAATTCCGCCGGTGTGAATTCGTGAGCAGTCCATCGACCATGATCCCCGCGCCATTTGCAACCCTTGCGCGACCTTCTTCGCGCGTTCATCATATCCCTCGACCATAACCTGAACGCGTCTCGGTCAAGAACAGACCCCCGAGACACTCGAAAATGGAAAATTTATAAACACCGGCGTGGGCGAGTTTCGACTCTTTTTTTTTCTCTTTCTCTCTTGATATTCCCCTCTCTTCTTTTTTCTCTATTGAAGCTTCAACGACTTTTTTTTGCGCTCTCTCTCTCTCTCTCTCTCTCTCTTTCTCTCTCTCTTTCTCTCTAGGTACTTCCCTTCTTTTCATTTTTTCTGTATGGAAGCTTCGACGGTGAAACAGCATGGCTGCGTTTGGACCCTCGTGGAAAGCACGACCCGTGACGCAATCCCATGGGAGTTATGGGAAATGAATTATACAGGCGGCTGGGCGCCGTGAGGGGAACAAGACCAGACAAAATGGTGTCCTCGAAAGGAATGTTGACTCCGCTTCTCTGCTCTGTTTGCGCCCCCCTTAGCCTTCTGAAAGATAGAATGTATTTACTAAGTTGCTCTCTACCCTGCATGCGAAACTCTGTTTTCGCCCGGAATGTGCCTGAGTTGTCGAAATGTAATCTGATTATTGGATGTTTCTGACGGTTCTTGTTTTTCTAGGGAAAGTCGGAGAGGGGCGCGAATTTTAGTTGAATTCGGATCCCATAAACTTTGTTTTTGACAGTTGTTGTTTGAGACATTTTTTGGGGTGGAAAAACTCGAGAGTCGACGAATTTTGGAAAGTGCGGGAATTTGTTTTCATTCGATTTTGTTTAATCCTTCTTCAGTGTTTGAGAAATTGAGACATTGATATTTTAAGAATTATAATGATTTAAACTTGCTATACACAAAATGAACCTATACTAAAATTCAATTAATTTTGTATTTCCACACACCCTTTTCTAAAATTTGTATACTATTTTTACGTTCCTATTTTGTCCAGCTCTGACGAATACACATCGACGAAGGAAAATAAATGGAAATCGATTGTAGATTCTCTCGAACGCTTTTCTTTATATTTTCTAGCAGTATTCAATCTTTCGGAATTTCTCTGCAACCCTCCTGGAATATCGAATTGTTTATACAAATTCTGTTCCATAATATTTTTCAAGATTTTTCTGCTCCAATGGCTTCTCGTCTTTTATTCTTTCTAAATAAATGATGTCAAAAAAATGTTTGAAATTCTTTTCATTCACGATTCTTCTTTCAGATCACCCGTAAATTCGACGGCTGCTCGAAGATCGCATTTTCAATTCGGTTATGATTTCTCCTACGGTCCAGGTATTTTTTATGCTGCTCCAGAATTGTTTCCAGAATTCGGGGCCGACGGTGATTGGTCGTCGATGGAACACCGTCGATTTCGGACGAGGATTCGAGATATTTGGACGCCATAAAGCGATCAATAAAATCACCGAAGGAGACCGTTTCGGGAAGAGAATGGAGGAAGACGGCGGATGGAAGATACTATGCAGTCAGTATCGATGATAATAGACTTGTTTTCTGGCATCGATCGGTTTATTGCTCACAGAAAACCGGTAGGAACGAAGCTGATGCCAGTTATGGATTAAATGTGTTAGGTAAGCGTTTCTAAATAAATCTGCAGCAACCCCATTACTAGAAAGACAATTTATAAAACGCATAAAATTCTTTCGTAAAGTTTGACTACTCTAGATTTATAGTACCTAAGCAGGAATTAATATTTCCGAGGTCCACAAAAATATTTTCGTTGCAGCCATTGATAAACATGCAACCATCTGTAGTCGATTCACACTTTTCTCCCACATAATCTTCTACCATAAACACCCAACAATTGCAATAAAGAAGCCCATTGAACCAGCAATCAAACTCCACAGATCATCGCCAGAAGTGACGCTCCCTCCTCTAACCATCAAGCCACAGAAGATCTAACCGACAAAGAGGGAGACATTTAGGATCATTTCAGGCGTGCAACGCGAGCGGAACGGTCATTTTCCCAGCTCGTCACTTTCATCTCGTCGGACCAGTGTATACGCGGCGGCGCGGCGGCGGCAGCGGCTAACCGTAGTAACCATACGCACGACGGACTCGCATACTCGAAGGACAGGTTGTAAGAGGTTAGACCAGTTACCGCGGGAACTGCTGCGCCGGCTAATTAAGGCTTGATTGCCGCTTACCCCCGCCCCCCTCCGGTCAGCTCGAGAGGTCCACACGAAGAAGAAACCTATTTTCCCCCCGGTCCTCCTTTTCGTTCCAAGGTGTGCACTCCCCCCATGGTTCGGAGAACACAACCATGGCGACCCTGCCCACGTTCCACCGTGGCCTCCCATCACGAGAGAGGCGAACCGTCCATGGTATACGCTACGAGGCCCCCGGTCCCGTGTGTAATTGTATAATTTACCCGGCAATTTGGCCGATGGTTAATTTGTATAATTTCCCCGCGGCCGTGTACGTAAATTCGACGGTCTTTGTACGGCCGGCGCGGCGCCCGCCGAGACCCCATTCCCAGCCCCATGGACGCTCCCGGGGGATTATTTCGTGAGATATTTCACCGATCAGCCCGGGCCACGGGGCGTTTCTTTACTCCCGCTCTAAGGCTGATCGTTTTATTGGCCGATGCCCGAAAAACACCGCACCGATAATTTTATTCATGGCCGAGCCGGCCGACTGGTCCGACGATTTAGGACGCAGAGATTGATCTCCGGCTTTCTTTGGCCCTTTGTTGTTTGCGCAATTGTTAGACCGAGGATTTTTCGCTTTTCCGATGTGGTTTAGTAGGCGATATACACGGTGGTCCACGCAACTTGTTCACCCTCAATAACTTTCAAAGCATATGCATTGTATAAAAATCTTTTTCTAGAAAAGTTGTATGGTTTGAAGGGATACATGATGTAATTCATATTTTTTTTTTGTAAGTGGAGTCATTACGGAGATTTGATGGTCAACTTCGTTTTTGTAAACGGAATGCTATATTTTTTATGCCAAGATTTCGAGGAGCGTTAAATTTTGAGTAAAAAAGTACTGACCTTTATTAACCGTAAACCTAATAGTTAACAAATAATTCCACTTTGTTTCTTGAAAATGGCCTGTGCATGATATCAAGTAAGAGTTTCAATACCAGCAAACATTTCTGTAAGATCGGTTTGCAAAGACCGAGAAACAAAGTGAAATTATTCGTTACTCAGTAGGTTTACAACTAATAAAGGTTAGTACTTTTTTACTCAGAATTTAATGCTCTTCGATATTTTAGTATACAAAATATAGCATTCCATTTAAAAAAATGAAATTGACCTTCAAATCTCCGAAACGCCTCCACTTACAAAAAAAGTATATGAATTACATAATGTATCCCTTCAAACCATACAACTTTTCTAAAAAAAGGTTGTTCATACAATGCATACTTTGGAAGTTATTGAGAATGAACAAGTTGCGTGGACCACCTTGTATAAAGCAGGAGGATGAGAAGTTTGAGGTCGAAATTGAAGTTGCTCGTACTCCTAATTACTGCAATCGAATCTCGAATCTCCTATTTCCTTCTGATCTTACTACCCATTAGACCTGTTAAAAAATTCAAGCTCATATTAATAGCACAATCTCGAAACTTCCTTCTACAAGATTTATATTGAATAATCATTTCCACTCTATTGACCACACAATACCGCGCAACCGCACGCTACACAAGGAAAAATAATCATTCTTCTCAAGCTGAAAATCTATTCAATATTTTTTTAACCTCTTTTGTTAGACTATCACGTAATCTACGTGTTAAAAAAATTAGCAGCGCCGTCAATAGCAATCATAATTACTATAACTATACATATAACAGGCTCAATTACAATGTCGTAATATAAAACCTTGTTAAGTTCTTTCAATAGTTTTTGTGCACGGGACGAAACAGGAATAAATTTTCCTCTTTATAGGAAACGAAGCATAATTTATACCGTGTGAATTTGTGTAATCGACACCTTATGTGCGTTTTATGGCCTTGGTATGCATAAATTATCGATTAATACTGTTCAACAAAAAATAGTCTCTCTAGAAGTGGACGGTAATGGGCGGAAATTTAAAAAATGGGACGTATAAAACAGATAAAAATTATTGAGGAATAAGTAGGTTGCACTGAGAAGGATAATCGCTGAGGCAAATAGGAAAAAATTGTGAACAGTAGAATATACATTGTTGCAAAAAATATTAAATAAAGATACTTAAAAAAAACTGAATTTTGTACTCAATTGTGTACTAAATATTCCACATTGAATCTTCTACTAAATTTCGTTTAGAATTACAGTGAAAAAAACATGTTCCTCTTGTCACAAAAAAATTTCTCTCGCCCACATAGAAAAACAGTATCAAAAATTTCTTCAGGACCACCTCCAAACCGGAAGTCGATTCTGGCATAAACAAGAGTAACCATCCGAAATATGAAATTTCGTTCCTGACCGAGTGCCAGAGAATGTCACCAACACTTAGCGAACTCGCAATCGAGTACTCGATTTCAAGATTACAGGGAAACAGAGAAGAAATTTCCCAGCTATTACAAGGTTTTCCACACAGCGATCATCGATAAAAATAGTTCGATTACGTTCGAACGTCATCATTAAATTAAATAAACGCTGTGTTCCTCTCACTATGGATTTGCTTGTACGAGTTACAACAACGTACCTACTCCTGGCCTCGTAATCCGGGTCCGTGACTTACAATAGTTACGTTCGGGCTGATCCCCATCGTTGGAATTTATGGCAGCCGAGGAAACGAAAACAGCCGAGATACCGGAACGCCTGGTCTGTGGTCAGCCTCTGGATTACACGCATGATCGATTTATAGCCGTGAACGATCGGCCACGGACCCATTTTATTTTCAAATTTTCCCGCTCGCTCGAACACACGCGCGGTAGCTGCAAACAGGTGCCAACGATGTCGGTCAGGGTCGATTTTTCATTATGCGATGGGCTTGTCTGTGGGCTGTCTACCGTGTTATTTATCATTTTTTATCGTCCGTTTGACTGTAATTATTACGTTCTTCTAATCTGCACCACAAAAGTTACACCAGCGTTAATAATTATTCATGACCTGATAACAAAGTTCTTACACTAAAATATTGTTAATTTCAGCACTAATAAATTGAAATTTCGTGGCATTCATCTTATGACTGCCATATGATGGGAGGTAGATTGCAGTGCGCTTTAATTTGTTTCAACTCAAAGTTAAACATTCCAGCCACGATGATCGGCAAACATAGCTCATTTTGCAGATCGATGTTTTCGCACCAGCACGGATCGTATCGACCCGTGTCACGTAACGCAGTCGAAGGTAAGAATAGCTGACGAATATCATGGGGACCATGATGGTGTCGGCCCCCTATCGCCCCACCCTGTTCGATCCATCCGTTTCCCTCCCAGTCAGTATTCGTGGCGCGTCGCTCGAAAATATGGAACGTGACGGAAAGGGTGAGATTTACGGTCGCGAGGAGCCGTAAAGAGTGCTTAATGCATTTAAGTGGCCGGGAGAGACTCCCTTATCTGGTGTAACGAGACACCCCGACGTGTGATCCCTGTGTACGAACGACCGGCTTATCTGCAAACGTGGTTGCAACTTGCTGCACGCTCACCTGCGCTGCGCCCGACCCTTTTGTTACCTGACGAACGGAAATATGCGTCGGCACACATTTCAGAACGCTTTCGGTACGTCCTCTCGGTCGGTTCTATCTTCAGAACACGAAACACACTTGATTACTTTTGCTATATTCAAGATTAACAAATATAATGTCAAAATGACGGGTACTAATATTTTTAATTTACGATTATTTAGATTGTGAAGATATATCCGTGAGGAATTACAATTGAACATATTTCGAGATTATTATAACATTTTTTGTATATTGCAACACATAGTAATTTTAATAAAGCTAACACACAAAATCCTCGGTGGCCACGCTCCACAACTAACCCACCCTACCCCTCACCTCTAACTCTATCATCAGTTATTAAAACTTTTCTCATCTTTCCTTAATCTTGAAAAACGCCCTCTCCCGGAGCCCGGAAAAGGACAAGCTCGCATTTAGGGTGGCGCAGCGGCGAGGGAGGTTTTCGCGAGGGTAATTACCTTCCTGGGTACCTCGGCCATCCCCCGCCGCACCCCTAAATTCCAGCCGCGTACCCACCCTCGGGTTCAAATATTTATTCTCTAATCTAAATTCAGATTGATGCAAAACCGCCGGCGCGTCGGTCGAACGTCCCCCGGAAAAATGCGACTTGAAAAGCGTGTGTGGGGGTGGTTGGGGGGTAAACGAGGGGGGTTGGTTAGCCGTGCAACATGGAACAGCGTAGAAACACCTGCACGATAGAGGCCTCGCGCGGTTGAATTTCTTCCCGATGGAACTCGGTTCGAAATTCCGGGCAGGGACATAGGGGGTGGTTAAGGGGTGGGACGTATTATTCTATGGGGGGACGAAGGGAGTTGGGACGATACTATTCGGGGGGGGGGGCAAAGCGACAGAGGATTCCGCGCCCCGGGCAGATCGTGAGGAAACTTCTGAAGGGGTGGAGAGCAAGGGGTTGGAGGGGGTGGAAACGAAAAGAATAGAGGAGATGCATTTTTCGTGGGGTGGCTCGAGGGCTGAAGGCACACACGTGGTCGACCAGAGACCAGCAAGAGGCTGGGTCGCTCACAGGAGCTAGTATTGAGCCGATGCGCGCGCAACCATACTTTCAACCCCCAAGATGACGACCCACCCCCTTCGACCTTCTATTTCTCTTTCTCTTTTCCTTTTGTGTTGGAGGGGCGAGAGCGATTCGTAGATTCGATTCTACGTCAAGGTCATTCGTCCTGGGATCGAGGGGTGCGCGGGGGTGGAATTGATAACTCGGCGAAGTCTTTTTCCCTTCGGGAATTGCGCTGATCTGAGTCGGGGATTATCGATGAGTTTGTTCTGCGGATTGTTCATTTTGTGTTGGCTTGGGGGATGGGGAAGGGGGGGGGGGGTTGAAGCGTTTACCGTTTGGTTGGGCAAATGATTTTTTATTATGAAATTTTCAAAATTAACTTTGAAGGTGAAAAATGGTATCTACATACAGGGGGTCGCAAATTCAAGTGTCTAATAACCCGGCCATGTCATTCAGAGGCCAGAGGTGTTCGTATCGATCGCCATTAAGAGAAGGGACCAACGTATGGATCAGCTTCGTCACCGCCGTCGAGGGGTGCCACCCCCACGGTATTGGTATTCCACGTAGCCGGTTCGTTTATTGCGGCCTCCATTTTTATGCGGATCTCTCGGTTCATAAGCGAAGGAATCTCGTCGGGAACTACCCCGGCCCGTCCGAAATATTAATGTCACCGTGGAAAACCGTCGACTTTTCCACCCTGTGCTCTTCTTTCCCGAGTTTCCCAACGTTTCAACGAGCTTCGACACGTGTCTCGAGTGCAAAGGGTTTAAAAACATAAAACTAGCGACGCCAACGCGGGCTGACGAACCTAACGATTTTAGAGGTCGGAGGGGTGGAAAAACTGGGAAAAAGGAACGAAAAAAAAAAAACAGAAAAGGACCGGGACGTCGAAGGTCCCGGGAAAAAGAGGTAGGCGCGTTCTTTTATAACCCTTTCGCCGCTGGCAAACACCGATGCAACTAGGGCCATTTACCTGATGCCCGTCTTGACAATAAAGCGAAAAAAGGAAAGGGTTCCGCGAGCGGTAATAAACAGATTTAAGCCGAGCCAAAACACCAAGGCTGGCCGGGAAGGACGTTTTTCCGATGGGCAGAAGGTAAAAAAGGATTGAACGTGCCTTTTGGTCATCGAAAGGGGTAAGGAATGACCGTTTTACTGTTATCTGCTTGACGAATCATGGCGGAGGCCGGTAAACCACGAGGCAAGCTGGCAGGTGAAGCCATCCGAGGCAGTCTCGTTTCAAGGTCTTGCGACGCGACTACGCGAATCGTCTCGGTTTTCGGCGCTCCCAAGGTGAAAAATTATCCTCAAGGCTACGTGCTACGCAGGGCTCAACCCTTTCGGCCGGATGTGGTAAGTTATGTTAGTCTTATAGTCGCTGGTTCGTCATTAGTAATTACTGCTGCGCGCAGGACGGATCTTTAATCGTCGATCGATCGCAATGATCTGCAAACGGATTTTGTTGGCTCGTTAAAATAATGTTTACCTTGGCACCTGCTCGATACAATTTTAAAACTATGTCTACTGAAAAAATGGGGTGATTGCACTGCATAAAAGATGAAGTTAAAAACGTTCACAGAAAGAATTGATTGGACGCGTTCCAGAGGGTGGTTCGTACGTTCGTGACCAAAATTGTCTATTAAACAATTTTTTAGGAAATTCTCTGTGTTCTGTACGAACAAATCCATTCGATCCCACTTTCTCCCGTATACAAAACATTTTGACTCGAAACAAAAATTCTGGGCGGCGCGCATAAAATAGCTTCATACGCAAATTAATAAAACAGTCAGGTTTGTGTGTTCATCCTGACGTTCGGCAGACGATAAAATCGTTCTCGAAAGTTCAACATTTGCAAAAATAGTTAGCCAGAGGGGTTTGAATCGTCGCGAAAGGTGTCGCTTGGAATAATTCACGGACGCGAAGCACCGTGGTTGTCGGGGGGAACGCATAAACGCGATTATCTGCACGACCGGTGTACGGGACAGCACCCCCGTTTGCAGAAACAATGTAAAACCGGCCGGCCGACAGACGACGACGCAGAACTTATTGGCCGTCGAACGCCGTAACAAACGAAATTTACAAATTCCCTGGCACCGGAGCCGCCCACGCGTGAAATTGCGATTTACGAGGATCTCCCTTGTGCAACGGCGCAGCTCCGTTATATCCGTCGGCGATAACAAGTTTCGCTAGTCCTGCACCGGAGGAGATAGGCTGCCGCGGTTAGAGCTCCTCGGCGAACGTTATAATAAACTCTGCATTATACTCCTAGCAGTACAACCCCGTGTACGCTCTGGTAACCACTCGCTGTAATTCCGGCGGGTCGCGTTTGAATTCGTCGACCGACGACCTACGGCTAATAGCCGTCAGATAACCGGCCAAGGATCACTGTATTTTCTGCAGAAAACACCTCGCGTGATCATGGTTTTTCGTTTTCGCAACTGGGCCATGGAAATTTGCAATATTCGGCCATTAATTTCTCGATAGAAATTTTCTTCGTTCATTATTGAACGAGGAAATGTATTTTATTATTTCCGACAGCTCGAACGGCCAAAATGAATTCTTGCTGTTCATTGCCGAAACAAAAATTGTACAGAACATTTCCTCGAACTTGCCGCAAATGCTCCCGGCAACTCTTGGTTTTGGAAAAGGAGAACACGAGGCTTCCATCAGGGAAATAATGACGAAGTTTTCCCAAGTGTCGTTCGGTGACGCGAGCTCCCTAATCCGAAAACTTTTCATAAGTCGCGCGAAATTTCTCGGGGAAGGAATCTCTGGTAACGAAGGGAAAGAGAGACGAAGAAGAAGAAGAAGAAGAGAGAGGAAGGGCAGTGATTCGGTGGCACGTGCGCCGGAGAAAGAGGGTTGAAACGAAAGCATTAGAGAACGTTCGGACGATGAGGCCCGGAGAGTTGATATAAGACCGGGGAACACGGTCTCGTGTCCCGGAGCCGTGTGGAAAAAGAAACTAAAGGTGAGCCAGAGGAGCTCCGGTTTCGACCCCCGAACCTTTCCGATGGGGTGAGACAACAAAAGTTCAATCCCGAGGAACGAGGCGGAGGAAAATCTTTCCCGTGATTGCATTCTCCGTCTCCGGGGCTACGGAGCTCGCCTCTTGTAATCCGTTTCTGTCACCGGAAACAGGCTGAGCTCTACTGGCGAAATGGCGAGTCGATCGAGCCGGCTCGAGATTCGTATAAATATTTAAACCGATCTCGAGAACCCGTGGACCGACGATTTCTTCTAACCCTCTTCGGCGAAAATTGATTTGCGCGACCCGCGGTGGAAAATTCTCATTACTCAGCGGCGGCTAATGAAATTTCAAAACTGTAGAATAATGTCTTTCGACAACGTTCAATTAAGCCATTGCTTGTTCCTGTCGTTCCTTTGACCGGGCTCGAGGAGGGTGCGAATGAAAAGTGAAACGTTTCCGGGGTGGCTAAAAATCCGCGTATTTTCAAACCGGGCGCGAAAGTTGGCTAGTTATGAGGGGGTGGCAGCCTGGTAATCGGGAGGCGGCGTTTAAGATCTCTTTATCCGTCGGGAGCCGGTGTTATTTGCGTGCGCAACACTGGAACAATATTTCTCCAGCATTCTCCGGCTATAAAGAAGGGGTCGAGGAGGCGCGTGTACAGAGATCGCGAGGAACGCCATGTAGAAACGCGCCCTGACGTCTACGAGATATCCCATCGACCTATGGGGAACGCCTCGGAAAATAATTTGACAGCTGCTCTCCCTCTTTCTCTCTCTCTATCTCTCTCGCTCTCTCTCTCTTCGCTCACGCTTTCCTCAGTTATCCGTTTTAGACGGAAAACAACGCGTTATCTCCTCTCGCCTCTGCTCACGGAATTTCTCGGTCCTCGGATTTTCGGCTCGAGAGACGCCGACATTCTCTACTCGCCCACCCTCCTCGAGGAAATTCCATACGCGAGAGACGCGAGATTTTCCGAAAATGGATCACCTCCTAGCTGCTGGAACTATTTTCGAGAGAAGGAGAGAGATATAGAACGAGAACAGAGACACGAGAAACGCGAGCTTGTTAGCGGATAAAAGAGAAGATCCGAGTTTCTTCGTTTACTTTCATACGCTTTTTTATGCAAGAGAAAGAAGAAACTTATTCGGAATTTTGAATGGAAGCCCCCTCGAGACCCCAATTTCCGTAGATTCGACTGCGAAGGCTTGATTGAACGATAGTTCGAATGGTTATTTGCGGATGATGCGATAGGGAGTCTGCCTGAATTTATGAGCAAGTCGGAGATGCTGTTTGGGACAAGGATTCGTTAAAATTTGACAATGATTTAAATTTCTATTTGTTTTTGAAAAATTGATTCTGAAATTCAGCTTGTTAAAATTAGTTGGATGAGAAATTAATTTTTATTCGTCTCCTGTTGCTTGCAATTGCTACAGAAAATTTTCATCTGCCAAGAAGATCCACAGACAATTGATCCTATTAAATATAGAATATTAGTTAAAACGATTATTCAACTTATTAACTATGTCATGAATTTTTGTACTACATTTTTAAAACATGGAGAAAGAGGCAGATGTCTGTTCGAAGCGTCGGACATTTTTAATTTCATCGTCCGTCGCTTCAGAGTCCGACGGAAAGACTCTGCGATTCATAGTCAGAACACAACACTGTCTTCGTACAAATATTAATATTTTTTAACTTCTTTCAACGGTCAATATTTAAGAAAACCAAAAAATAATTTATGTAGTATATCCCTCTTTTTTCCCAATCATTAATCAACATGCATAATTCAAACATATCTAAATAAAATCAAATCGAGCCTGGATTTACACTGCCATCTATTGCACCCAAGTTATTTACATTTACACAAAAATAAAAATTATTTATCTTCCACGACGGCAAACTGGATGCTAAATCAATATAACAAAAAACTTCAATGTATTTGCTTACATAAAGTCCTAATTGAGGCAATGTTCGTACAATTTACAATTCCGTCATAGACAACCGAAACAATTTCTATTCTCGAGTATCCGTCGGCAGGTGTTCCTGAAGCGGAACCCAAGTTTCGGGTTATTCAAAAATCGCCGGATTAAGAATGCAAATTGCGCGGCCCCCGGGCTCGCGATTCGCGCTCGTCCGCCATCTTTTCCACGTGGAAAGGAGAGCCGGGAGGGAAGGGAGGCGAGGAATTCTTATATTATACATATACATAGTAGTACGTACATGTATGTATGTATTCTGAGGAGCCCGAAATCCGGTTTCCGAGCCGGATATAGGATATGCGTGGCGCAGAGCCGGAGCACAGCTGCGAGGATTATATTCCTCTCGGGGCTAGCAATTTTTCCTCGCGAGCGTGCCGCGTAATCGAGATGTAACTAACCCCCCTCCAGAGGGGCGAGGGAGGGGGTTTGACATCTGCGACATCTCCCATCGACCTCGACAGAGAGAGACTCTTTCTTCTTACTGCTTCCTCTTAGTTTTCGGCTTCTTGGGTTCCCCCTTGTTTCGCTTCCGCTCTCTCGACTCCTCCGGGGAATTAATTAAAAGCGATTCGCTTGCGACAGGCTTGACCTTTCCGTGTCCAATTTCGCCCCATGGTTATAAAGGGGTCGTGGCTGGAAAGCCGCGGTGTTCGCGGGAATCGAGCGCAGAGGTTGCCGAGGACGTTGCCGAAGACGTTGGTTAGGTGGATAGGAAGGTGATGGAGAAATTGATCTGGTACTCGACCCCTCGGTTTCTAATTACTTGGTAGGTGCTTTTGATAGATTGGAGGTGCATTGTGTTGACGAGGATTTTGGTCGGACTGTTATGCCGTGAAGAAGGAAGGATAGGATCTTCTCGGGAAATAATCCTCTTCTTCTTTATAACTCGAAGTTATTTATTGAGATGGTCTATATGCACCAACAGATTCTTTACAAAGGAAATAACACTATTGCAGAAAGTACCTAGCTTAGAGTATGAGCGCAGACTTAGAACTAAATTCTACTCGATGAGGATGCTCCCTATATAGGTGTCTAATAGAGACCTTTGATACCCAAAATGTGTCACTGGGCATGTCACTATGTCGGACTTAGTCCAGCCAAACAGTTGACTCAGCTTTGGGCAAAAAGGGCGAAGATAATGCTGCATTCTAATCTAAAGGATGATGCAGCATAACAGGACGATCCGTTCGTCGGGCGGCATAATCGCCGACCGTGAAACGAAAGACTGGTTTGTTCGAAACGCATGATTAACTTCGTCGCCTGCGATAGTCGCTCATCTTAATGTCCCCGGAATCTTCTCAGCTGTTCGTTTCTCGAAAACGTTGTTAAATTCAATCCGCCGATAACGATCCCCTTACATTGTAAGGACAATCGTTAAACCATAAAAGTAGCAATAAAGAGAGCACTTAACAGTTGCTCGAGTTATAACGAGTGCGCTTCGAGCACGTTCAGATAATAGAAGCACTATTAGATATTAATTTATTTCGCATTACACCTTGATACCGCAGCAACGATCATTGTTCAGAGTCCTTGACAAACGGTGTGTCCGTTCTTGACTATGCATTGGTCTCTTTTTCATTATCCGGGCTAATTATTCTTGCAATTAACTCGCCGCAGCGGTAATCACGGCAACGGGTACATTGTATCAGCATTTATAGCTCGTTAAGATACATCTGATCGTTTGTGTTTATCCGGCAGAGCTGGCAGACCGTTTATGACCAAAAAACTACCCTGTTAACAGGGTCTCGACTTCTATCGCGCAGTAGACAACCCGGCTGTTACTCTTAAACTTTTATGGACCCTAACGTTCTGTTATTCAGTAACAAACGGCTCGAGATCGCTGGACGTTAAAGAAGTTCATAAACCATACCCCTGAAGAGCCGGGTGCGAGGAATAAAAATCTAGTAGCCCGTGATAGCGGACTGTTAAATGGGAACGAGAAATAAATTCGTGAATCATCAATCTTGAGAATCACGGTCTACCTTGAAGACACTATTTCTGGGTCATCCTCGTTCGCGAGGAACTTTCTAATCACCGTGTTCCTAATCGATGGCAAGCATATACTTCCGAAAATTTACTTCGGCAGGTGCTCATTAAGCGTCCACGAAACTTCGATAACAGCTATCAACTTTTCTAAATGCCTCGGTCAACGAATTACGAGCCAATCTGCTATTGATCGCAAAGGATGATAGGTTGTGAATCGAATTAGAAATTAAAAAGTCTCGGAAGAATTATTGTAATGAATTTTTTAGTCTTGAGATTGAAGATGTAATAACTTGGTTCTAGCTGGATTAGTAAATTGATCGTTCGCAACTCTCTTTAGCTAATAAAACATTCGACTACTTAGTGTCGTCAGCATTTACTTCTAAATTAGGAACATCGTGAAATCGTACACAGATTACGCAATTAACGTAGTAAATGAGGAAACTTGAGTGACTGAAAATGAATGTGAGGAACGATTAGACTGAGGATTTTTATACAAAGTAAAAATTTTGTGCGTCGACGGCAAGATATTACTGCAATGGAGTGACATGAAAATTAATTTTTTTCATTGATATTTTTAATATGTTGGAAATTTGCTTGATTTCTGTGTTTTTGACAGCACTTTCGCTGTGTTCCGAACGATGTCTCATATAAGTGTCGCATCGCACCCCTAAGCTCCCGGCCATCTTACTGCCGCAGCAAGATGAAGGTCGTTCTTCTCACGCACGCACTCAGTTCTCATGCGATCCCCGATGAATATTTCAAGCCACGATGTACTGTCCGTGGAAGGAACATCGCTGGAACAAATAACCAACAACGATCCGCGCTGTTTAAGATTCTCCACGGTGCCGGTGTTAACATGGCTAAACAACTCGCGGGCGTTATCTTCGCTGCTACTCGAACTGCTATTTATGGATCGGATTGCGTTCGCAGGAGTATTGCACCCATAAACCACCGGTCGGGCAATCTCGCTGACAGAATATAAGTAATAAGGGAACGTTAATTAGCGATACTCCGACTCGGTTTCTCGACGAGATAAAGATCGTCCGGAGTCTTCGATCGAATGCAACAATGAACAGCTTCCTTCTCGTTTTAACGGTTTAACGCGCGTTTGCTGAATAATCTATTAGCTCTTATTTTTTCTCTTTTTATGTGATCGCGTGCCATGTCGAATCTGAACCTCGGGTCAGAGGCGGGATTTTACGCGACAGTTAAACGTATCTGATTTCTGAATGTGCGAGAATTGCGGGACGAGAAGCGTCGATTATCGAATGAAAAATTGAAAAATTCAAATTAATGGCGTGTTGTTGCTTGAAAGAATATACACTTAAGTGTTGTTCATGTTAAGAAATATAACAGTAAATGTCTCAAACGTAGAGTTTCATGAGCCAATTGACGCGAATCACTTTTAGCAAAAATTTCCGTCGCTTTTTGAGAGAATAAAATTTGTAAATGCGAAGAGAGGTTCATTTTTATTTTCTATTCGCATTTTCTGGGATGATATATTCCCAGGGACAGCGGGATTGTTTACGTAGCCGAGTATTAGAGCAATCGCAGCGTAGGTTCTCGAGGTATCGAGGGAAGCAGCCTCCGACGAACACTGAAGACCGCAATAAAGAAGGTCGGAACTAATAACGGGTTGAATTAGGGGTGAGCTATGCCGGGTATTCCGTGCTAAAGGAATTCTTTTCACCGCGAGGGTCGCGCAAAAGGCTTCTTTTTAAAAGAAGATTGCCCTCGCCCACGTCGTCGTCCCTTTTCACTGAGCCCAGGCTACGAGCAAAATATGAGGCTAATTTTTTTGTTCGCCTCCGAGGCCCTTCAATAATTTTCCAACCCCTTTGGAAGTCCAGAGGGAAGACTGCAATTCCGAGGAAAGAGCCATTTTTTATTACACCCCGTCCTTATAGAAAGACAATGAAACGACATTCGAGATCCGAACTCTTTAGCCTCTCTAATAAACAGTATCTGAACTGCACTTTTTCGACCCATTCGCATTTTTATTTCGGCAATAGCATTATTTACGATTGCTTAATTATATTCCTAATGGTATCCTCATTATTTCTAAAAATATTGTTGTTAATGGACATTCTTCCCTTTTTATTAATACGTTTGCTATAATCGTTTGTTATAAACGATTTTTTATTGATTCGGTAAAAAATCTATGAACACCTTACAAAAATTTAAGAGTACTATTACACTACTTTTAGCTTAATAAAATTATTAATAGAAGAGCTGTTGCCTTCGACAGAAGTAGCGAGCGCGTTAACACAATTTCGAACGTATGATTCAGTATGAAGTTGACCGGGTGCGCATAATCGAAAGCCCGCAAAGTGCACTTGTTTTCCATAGCGAGTGGTTCACGATGAGACAACTAAAAAGGTTCGACAAATCTGCCGTTATCGAGCAAAAATAGAACGTAACTCCCGACAAGTTACGAGCACTTCGGTCCCAAGAATTTCCCCCGACACGTTTTCCCCGGTTGCCATAAATCGATCACGTGCGACGTACGCTCGATGCACCCGTCGTCGTGGATCGCACACCACCACCACTATAGCAAAGTCTTTCTCGAGACCGGCTTCGGATTTCAGGAATCGCACTCGCCGAAGGGTAACGATTTAAGCGCGGTCGTTCCTCAAAACCCGAAGACGTTCAAAACGTAATCACGTATGCTCTCGAGAGGTTGCGCGCTACTTTAATCCCGAGGAGAGAGAGAGAGAGAGAGAAAGTTCCCGTCGGCGAGCACAGCACGCGTCTCGTAAACGCGTCCGAAACTGTTCCGTGCTCCTTTATCCGAGATCGTGGCTGCCATTACGCAACCAAGTATCAAATAATAGCATCGGAATGAGCAAAACAACACCGAGAAAACATTTTCCACGCAACCCCTCATCATTCTCAGATGTTTACAAATTGCCAGGCCGCGTAACACACGATTTCTGCAGCTGTTTGGTTGTAGCGTGTTTGTTCAAGCTATTTTCAGATGCATCGTCATTTTGTTAAATGTTGTTTTTCGAATTCGAGGGGAATAGATAACAGCTGGGGGTTTGTAAGATTTTGATTTTCGGGAGGTTGTTTGTGGAAGTTGTACATAGTTTGATGGAGGCTCTTGATGATTTTCACACGGCAGTTGATTATTTCGAAGCTATTAGTTAGTTTCTGGTAATTAATTTAACTTGTAGAATGTCTATTCGAATGGAATAAGACAAACGATTAATTTCAACGCCATCGGATAGCTTGTGGTAATTAATTTAGGTTGGAGATTGTCTAATCGAGTGCAATAAAAAAAATCGACGAATTTGCGTACGCGAAACAGCTTTAAAAATAGGTTGGATGAATTTGTGTGCATAAAATATTCTAAAAATAGAGTCGACCTAAAGACGCTCAAAGAAGGATCAAAATAATGACCATAGATTTTTGTTCCAAATAAAAATTTTCCTAACAATCCAAAGTCCACTATCGCCTCTGGGAGAGCAACTGCAATTTTCCAAGTGTTTCCAGCAAAAGGGATGAGTAGACCGGTGCAGGGTAGTTGAACCGGAGCACTTAGGTCTAAAATCAAAGCCAAGTGCCCTAGCAGAAAGCATGGTTGCTTGGTGAAAGCGGTCCTATTTCGAGCAGTTTATAAATACCGTCGGATTCGGCGGTGAACGATAGAGACTGAGGGGAACGGGAGGATAAATTTCGTTGAAGCATTACGAAAGAGTGGTCTATGGTTGGAAACCGACGGAAAGGGACGCCATGCCCGTCCGCCATGACTTTCCCCGTGAGAAAACGTGATTCGGTATTCGGCTGGACCACTCGAGTTCCAACACCGACCGATTTGTGCCGCCATCTAGCAGCAAGTAGCCGAACCTCTTAGCCGAGGCTCTGTCACACGAGGCGGCGCTTCCGGATGAAAGAGAACCAACCCCCAATCGATCGAAACATCCCTCGGGAAACCCCCCGCGTTCACTACCCCCTCGGCCTAGTGTCCCTTCGACCCTTTCGCAAGCTATGTGTCGTGGGAACTTCGCTGGAATTGACGAACCGTCAATATTTATGCAAGCGGGAAATTTCTGGTCCGAATACGGGGGTGCTCCAAAGGTAAAACTATTTTTTTTATTTGTAATCAGTCAATTTATGATACAACTAAGTAGGACTGTATATTTGCTACTGTTAGTATTTTTAATTATTTTTCCTTTTTTGGAGATCGCATCTAAAAGAACATTTTTAAACGAAATTTTTACTGGTACAGGGGTTGAAGGGTCTATCAAGTTTCTAGTAAAATAAGATTGTAACACTTAAAACAGACGCTTGGAAAATGTTCAAAATTGATAGGAAGAATATTTTCCCCAATCATTTTCCAGAGAATATTTTTAAAAGAAATTTTTCTTAGCACAGGGGTTGAAGTGTTCATCAGATTTCAAGTAGAATAAAATTTTAAGACTGAAAATGATGGGTTGAAACAATTTTTAAAAATTGATAGGAAGAATTTTTTTCTGAAACACTTCTGAGAGAACTTTTTCAAAAGAAATTTTTAGTATCTATCAGGGTTCTAGTAAACTGAAATTTTAATAATTGAATCGAAGGGATCAAAAATTATTAATTTTGCACTAGCTAGTCATAAATTTGACGATTCACAAATTTTAATAATTAGAGAGACTATTCTGGTTTAAATTAGAAATCAAGTGGTGGGTGTCTGTTTGAATGGGATCTTCGTTTTGGACAATCGCGCGGCCATAAATGCATAAAATCCGCAACGCAGCGATTACCTCATGGGGAGGGTCGATGGAATTTTTCCAGAAAATTGACCGTCCCTATTTTCCGCAACGGACGTGCCCGGAAGCGGGTAGTACACCGTCGAATGAAGATTAGAAGCGAGTTCGCCGAAGGAGTTGCAGGCGAGAACTACTTCTGGAGTTCCGAGTTCGCGATGCTGAAGGTGTTCAAGGTGTGCGAGTCCTCGAAGATCGACGGAATTTTTCCCCGGAAATTGGACTCTTCTCTTTCGGGGATGAACGTGCCCGGAAGCTGATAATATTCAGCTTGAATGAAGATTAGAAGGGAGAGCCCGGAACGAGAGAGCGAGCGAGAGAGAGAGAGAGAAAGCAACTCTCGTGCAGAAATTGTCGGACTTCAGTTTTAGAGGATTTTAAACTCGGCAATGTGTTGCACGATTTAACGCTTCGCGCGCAAAGTTACGTTTAAATTCGTCGATTCTAACGAGCTCGAATGTATTGTTGGTGCTCTTCCCGTCTGTTGTAAAATACCTAATAGAGGATAATTTATGCACGGCCGGCAATGGGATAGTAGGTTCAATGAATATTTCAATACGCAATGTCTCCGGTTCGTATAAACCGCGTCGTCCCTCGGGAAGACATTGCGCGGAATTGCATAAACGTGACTCGGGCCAAGTACTTCATATTGTACGAACTATATTTTCCTGAAATTTCGAGACCTGGCAGCTGGTCAAGAGTACAGAAGACGCGACCAACCCCAAAAATCTTACTGCGGACTCCGACGTTCCAAAATATTCACCTTAAAATTCTGTAAAAGTTCCGAAGTATACAAATTCGGACGAAGACGTTCGTCCTCCATTGAAGATGTTCTGCAAGCGATACTTGGACTACAAATTCTGTTTCAACTTTTCTATTTAATTAACCCTTTACAGTACAATATGTATATTCTACAGTAATTAGAAGTAAAAATTGGGTTAATTTTCAACCAGAGAAAAATATCAGTGTTAATATTCAAAACTGAACTTCTCGGTAGGTTAAAAAAATTATTCTCAAAATTTCTTGCGCTTCTGATCCCCTTTTTGAGTGAATTTTTAAATGAAAAACTGGATGAGTCGGCAAGTCGAATTGAGAAAATAAGATGGATACTCTGAGAAATGTGTGAGGGTTGTTTTCTATTTTTCTAGTTGCGTTCATAAGGAATCGCCAAGAATCACATGTGCAAGGGGTAAATTTCTACAGTGACCCAAATTGAATTACTTTACCATAGACTAAAAAAATATTAACCATAAAACCACAGGTTTTTATGCTTATAACTTTCACTTTGCATGAATGAATTTTGAAATTATACCTTCCCAGGAGCTAGAAGCTGATTGCTTATCGCTCCCCTAGCTCATTGAACTATCGATTTCCACCTTAACTCAACTTTTCCCTAAAAAATTGTGAGTGGCGGATGGAAAAAAGGAAAAAGGAATTTTGGCCGGTCGGGTAGCGCGGGTACGAGCGTCTGGGATCGAGTCCCAGGAGGCCGGTTCCGCGGCGAGTAACATGGGCTTAGGGGATCGATACTGGCTGCCTCCCCGACACCTCCAACCCCGTACCCGGGGCCATCCTAGGGGTCGGGCAGGGGTTGTCGGGGCGCGACCGACCGGTCTCAACTGGTTGACCCGTCTGGCTACGTCTCAGCCCACTTCACCCCCTTATCGTCATCCCCTCTGCCGAAACAACATCCCCGCCAACCCCTCGGTTTGGTCGCTGTCACCCCGGCGAGCTTCCCTGAAAACTAACTAGAGCCTCTGCTCAAAGATGGCGCCACGTGCACCGACCGACCGAAACTTTTTGCCTAATCAATAAACAGCCCTTTAGGGGTAGGGTCGAGGGACATCTAGGTTTTTAAGGGGTCGAGAGAATTTCCTTTTCTAATTCTCTCTTGTATTCTCGGTGGATTCAATGTTTTGGAAACGAGGTCCCCAGAATTTTGAGCTTGTTCTCTCTTGACAGTTTGCTCTAAGCTTGACAATTTAATCAGGCTTCTTGTCTTCGCTCTCTCTCTCTTCGTTCTTCGAGTTTCGTGGCAGGGATTAGACCGCAGGTTTAGGGGAATATTCGCTTCAGTTGACGCCGGGACGATCTGTGATTACATCGGGGCCGTTTGCCGAGATTGTGGACAACGGGGACAGAGAAGTTCTTCGGGAAACTTCGCAGAGATAGAAATTGTTTGCTGTACTTCACTCGGAGCTTGATGGCGGAGCGAAAAATTGGATGGAAATGGAATTGGTCGGAGAGTGTTGCGTACCAGACAGTCGCGTTGTGATTTGATTAGCCAGTGGCGCTGCAATTTATTCACAGGCGACATTATTAGCGTGAATATTCGAGTTTTGCATAGCTGTCGAGAACATTGGTCGAGTGAAATATTTACCAAAAATTGGTTATTGTCAAACAGTTTCATTTCTCGATGATTCCTCGAAGATCATCGTTGCGTGTACATACAAGTTTACGACGAGCTTCACTCGTCATTTGAGTAGGAGTTAATGGATCCTTCTGTAAATATTTCTTGTCAATATTTTGTAAGAACCAGCGAGAACAGTTTAGTTCTTCAACTGGAAGATTCCTTCTAACACAGAAGGAGAAATATTCTTAACGATTTTCAATATGTATAACAATCTTTTTCTATTATCTAATCTTCGAACGCTATCAATTTTTAAAGATCCACGACCTAGTTATTATTACTCGAAACATCGATAGGTCAAGTATAATAAAATGATGATGTGATTGTTTTCTGTCTCTAAATAAATTCATTATGTACCTACTAAATTCGTGTGCCCATCGAGCAGAAGTAAAATCTCTTCGATCCATTCGCCTCCTCTTCACCTCTCCTCGGTTAAAATTCCCTGCCTCAAAGTAAAAAAAAATATGACGGCGCATAAGTGGCTCGATAATATCTGCGCAAAATCGAGCAAAATCAAGGCAGCCTGGAACAAATGAAAAGAGAACAACAGGTTCTGCGCGGCTCGATACCATATGTATTTCTGTTCGATGGCCGAAAGGGATCGTAATTGAACCGGGTTCACCTCCGTTTGCTATCGTGGAGACTGGTCCGAATGGATTAACTGGTTAACCGTCGCTCGGGGGCCGGACAAGCCCTTTCTTCAGCCCCCCGTTTATCCGCCATCTTTGAGGCCCGTCCTCCTTATTCTTCTTGTTCCGTTTCTGCTGGTAGAAACCTGTGCTGTGGACAGTTTGCTAACACTGGCTCCCGAGCGTATATTATGTCTCCCCGTGTCCCACCCCGTTAATCGCGAGCCTTTATCGAAACGGATCGCTCGCCGGAGTGGGTAGTTCATAAAAAGGCTTGTTCATAACGTAGTTCCGAACCTAACGAACCCTTTAGCTGCCGGCCCCCGTCCCGACGGGAGCACAGCGACTTATAAGTATTTATGCGAGGCGCGCTATTAAGATTTTTCGATTCAGCGGCGATTTTATTAAAGCGACCTGTCGATCGGAATAACGACAGCAACCACGATCCCCTGGGAAACCATACTCCCGGTACGGGATGGAGGATATTTGCTTGTTTTTGGATCTGGACACATCCGGCATTGGAAATTGAACATTGCGATGATTTTTGTAGGTTGAATATTTTCTATTCGAAAATGAGGTTTTTTAAAAATTTGTACTTCAAGTTTTATACAAATATTTATGGAGCTTGCATAGGATCTTATCTTTTCAAAAGTTTCGACTGTTAAAGTATACTTCAATTATAAAAATATTTAACCGCGTACAAATTTGTATTTGCCATTTTAAAAAGATCAGCCGCGTTCGTGGTTTTCAACATCTGTACCCATGAAAACAATTCAGAAATATGTACAATAGGTCCAGAAAGTGTTCGAACCTTAAATTTCCTATTCTCAAGAAATTTTCCATTTTTAAACTGTGATAATTTCATTAAAAAAAAAAAATAGAGTACACAATAATTTACCTAGACCCGTTTTAAAGATCGAAGTCTCTATTTTCGTCGCCCACTGCAATAACGTTTCCTCAATAATAAATTTAGTGTTCGCCGCTGACGAGTGTTCAAAACTGAAAAAACCGACGAAGCCCGCCGTAACAGCATGATCAAGAAATTAATCCGTAGATTGGGCCGAGCAATAATTTATGGCATTAAGACTGTAAGATGAGGATTCTGGGAACGGAGTAAATGGACTTTGCTTATCCGCGATTAAAGGGAACATCGTCGGTCCGATTGATGATCGGCATTTCTCGCAAGACGCGAGGCAAAGCAAGCATAATTCCGATAATAGGCGTAATAAGAGAAGAATGTAAGCTACTCGAGGTATGAAGAAGAGAGAGAGAGAGAGAGAGAGAGAGAGAGCGCTGGGGATGTATTGATGGGGCGTGTAGCTGAAAAGAGAGACCGAGAGAGAGAAAGAGTGAGGGTAGAATGTCTGGGAAGCTGGGAACCAGGCTGTGGGTAGGGGCTGAGTTCTGCTGTTGCGAGAGTTTCATTGGTCGGAGATAGCAGAAGGTTGCCGGAGTCAACTGAAATGCTGATTTTCTCCATCTTTTCCGCGCAGTTCCCTCGGCGATACTATAAAATGCTCCGGCAGGATGAACTCGATGGGAAATTCGGATTAACCTGCATCGTGGAGGTTGCAGCTTCGAATCATCCTTATTCGACATAGATCGCTGACTTGCCAGTCATTCATCTATTTCTATTTCCTTATGCTAATGTAATCTAGATTATATTTATTACAATGTTGGGATGATTCGGATTTTTAGACTATACTTTATTTGGAGTAATTTGGTGCAGTTAAAAACTAGATTGTGGATGTTGATGGATTTTCTCGGGTTTATAAATTTTAAACAAGCAAGAGAACTATGAAAAAATTTACATTAACGCAAATTAATGATATTTCTACTTCACGTTCAGTGTAAGCAATTTTCTAAAGCGTCAAATGAATTTTATGCGGATCTTTGCACGTTATGACGTTTATACGTTAAAAAATAAAGCTAAAGGACGCAAATTAATGAAATTAACACAAATTAACAGGTTGACTGCAATGTTGTCCATATCTGGGCGACGGAATTATTTGTCCAGAATTGAAAATTAATTTTTGCGTTACTGGATTGAGCCTTTACTTACGGTCTGTGAAATGCGAGGGGTTCGGAACAGTAATTAATAAATTGCGGATCTTCATGCAGAACAAAAGTTTTCTAGGTCTGTCGCAATAAACGGGAGCTGCTTGGAAATTTCTTTTATTCTTCAATCATTTTAGTAGGTCGAAAGTAATATGTGGAAGCTCTCCAATTCTTTTAATATTTCTGCTGTTTCAAATTGGAGCTACTCATTTTGATCATAAGTGCGTAAGTGTCTAATCATTAATATTATAAATTCCCCATGTTTCTTTCATTCGATAAATTCTTCCGATTACTCTGTCGTTCATAGAATGATCGATCCACAGGTCGGTAACTCTTGATTTTATCAATTCCTTAGCTCAGCGATTTTTTAAACGGCTTTCAGGTTTCCGAACGAACCTCATACATTTCGTCCAGGCCATGCAACAGTTTCGGAGTCCCGTTAATTGGAAATAGCGGCCGATCTCGCGGACAAATCGGGCAAGAGGAAGCCGTGGCTCGGTGTGTGCCGATCGAAAATACGACATTGCACGGGTTGTCCTTTAAACTGAGCGATTTGTATTCGCGGTAGAATTCGGCGATTGCGTTTCGCCGGGTCTCACGAGCCTTCTGAACATTTCGGATTCTGGTCCAGTAAAGCCGAGCTGGTAATTGCGTGGATGCTGCACGGGCATTCCCCTAATGAGGGAAAAAGGAACCCAGAGGAGCAAGTCGAAAATAAATTCCCGAGAAGCGACTGCCCGGAGAAAGTTATCCGCGTGAAATCCAACATGAACGAAGGGAAAGAAACAGAGAACAAAAAAGATGGAGACAGACGGAGAACGGGAAGCAGAAATGTCCCCGAGGAATTTCTCTCGGCGAGATAACAAACAATTTCCCGCTTTCGCCGATATACGCGACGCGACGTCGGACTCGAGACGTCCCCGAACAAAATACCATTTTGTTTTCCCCTGCGCCCACGTCGTCGACCCATAGTTCCGACGGAACGGGCTCGACCGCCATCGAGACTCTCGCGAACGACCACTCTTCATCCCCTAATATTCACGTTGCAGACGTCGACTCCGTTGACCCAGTTCCCCGTAGAGCAAACCTCTAATTATGATAAAGGACGCAATGATGGAAAGAATGGATACGAAAAACTGCGAGGAAGATGGTGAGAGAGATGGAGCACTGGGTGCAGCCGATTGGGCGGCCATAAGGGGTGGAATCCAGGGGCGAATCTTGGCTCCTCGGGCACCCAGGTGCTCTCCTAGTGAAATAGAACTTTTCCTGTCTTTTCTGTCGATATTCTTTTTAACAGCTTTCAAGGACACTCATCCATGTTGTATCCTAGATGGGAACAAGTTCTCCTAATATCATACGTTAGAATAATAAATAATGACCTGCCCAAAATTAATTCGATTCTCTTCGTGTTTCAACGTTGATCGTTCAGCGCTGATCTGAACACGTTAAAAAGTATTTACACAAGTTTGCTCCAACCAAAGGGCTCGAAAATTTCGTGTCGGAACCCACACAACCATGTTCCCTACAGACAACCCTTGCAGCGGGATCATTCCATCCCTCGGCAGAGGTGAATCCATTTCTGACCCGTCTCGGTGCGCGGCGACCTATACGCCAGCCAGGTCCACCGATTTTCCATTTTGTTTACCGTGTGTCCCCCACCTGGGCGTCGATCGAATACTCCATCCTGCTTCATCCAGAGGAGCCCGAGGGAGAGAGAGAGAGAGAGAGGGGGGGGATTCGATGCTCTTCGCCAGCTTTCTTCGTCGTTCTCCCAGCTAGCTGAAAGGAGAGTGTCTCTCTCTCCGTCCTCGTCGATTGTATCGTTGGCCGGGGCTCGTGGTTGCTCTTCAACCAGCAGCGGAAGCCAGGCTAGACCGCTTCGGGGTTCCTTTTCTCTCTTTTCGCGAGGAAGAGGGACAACGTGCCGAGGGTAGCCAATCAGAGCGACGCTGTTCTCCTGGCCGCCGATCAATGCGAAACTCCTCTGTACCGACGTGCACAGGGTGTATCCCGCGGCTTTGTCGGCTCGCTGCGAAACCCAGCCCAACCTACGGATCCTGGGCTGCGGAAGAGGCCAGCCAGTCGTGCAATTTTGAATGCATTTCTGCCGTGTTCCATCCTCCAGTTGGACGCTGATCCTCTCGTCGCGCGATTAGACGGTTTTTTGGATTTCGAAATGGTCTTTTTTTTATTTTTTTAGATTTTTCTTTTGGGTCTGCCGAAGTTATTTTTTCGCTGGTGTCTTGTCTCAGAAACTTAGTATCGTTAGCTGGAAGCGTCTCGCTATCGGCACAGCACTCCGATAACGCAAGAGTCGATTTAGAATCGACGTTGTGAACGAATGAGGTTTGGGGCGGCAGCTATTACGGTTATGAGATTATAGAAAAAAGAAGAAGAGTTCATCGATAGCTTGAATAGCTTCATTGTACAAGACAGCTATCTTTCTCTGTCCACAATACATACATGATTGTATAATCTGATACGATCCTGTATGCTTGAACTCTGCGTTATTAAATAATGATCTCATTCTTACGGTGCAATCAGAAGATCAACGGTACGAAATATTTTATTCAAGCGGGGGAAAACAAATTTCCTCTTTCCTGGATAATTACTCGAACTAATTAACTTTTTTAGAAAACCGCTCGCGAGACAACGATCTCGAGCTGTGAGAAGTAGAAGTACAGTCTTCCCGAGAAGTATAGTCAACGGAGAGACACCAGAAATGCTCCTCCATTTTATTTGAAGGGAACTCCAAACGTTCAACAGCAATTAGACGGAGATTTAGAAAGCAAATCCTAAAATTACAAATTTGTTTCACAATTCCCCCAAGTATCTTTTAAATCTTTCAATAGCACATTAAATTGCCCTGAACAAATGCACAGCTGCCGAAAAATTCAATATAAATCTAAGATTTCTCACGATCAGTAAACCACGAGCAACCAAAAAATAGACTGCCAGTCATTTGCAAGAAGCTCGCTCCAGAAGAGACTGTCCACCATGAGAAGACATTTGATTATCGAGCCGGTAGCCATCGGCTGCTCATCAAAAGTAACAATCCCAACGACATCGTAACTCCGTGTAACCGTTCCATCCGCTAAGGATGTCCAGCCTATAACTCGTTCTCCGTAAAACCGTAGGAGAACCAACGAAGAGGAGTAGAACTAGGAGAAACCAGCGAGGAGGACAATCGCATCAGTCAATTCGTCATATTCGAAAATTCCGCAGTCCTCCGCCGTGCCCCCCATCAAACTTTATTCCCGGTAATACGCAGGAGGGGGGTGGCGTCGTTCAGTATACGTGACCTTTCCCGGCAACTGTGTATCCACCGAAATTGGATATTCGCCGGGGCTGTCACGAGAGTGCGAGAGAAAGAGAGAGAGAGAGAGAGAGAGAGAGAGAGAGAGAAGCAGTGTGGAGCGGGGGTGGTTCTCTCGACGCATGCGACGGAATGCATGAGAATCGAGTGGCCCCCGGGGCGAATTCAATTCGCTCCGCCAAAACAAGCGCATCCATAACGCCCGAAGGTTAAAACAGAATAACCGTTTCAGCTTTCAGTTTAATTAAACCGAGCCCCGGAAGCGGACAGAGGCCGTGCCGATCTTGAGACCGGTGCCAAATGCCAAGCGGATACCATAATCTTGCTGCGGAACATTTTCGACCCTGTTTCCGACGATGCGAACCCTTTTATTTCTTCCAAGTTACCATCCCTTACGATCGTCCAACGAAATTCTTTTTGATAGATGTCACAAATTAATTCGTGCAACTCTTAAATGATTACTAGAAAAAGAGCTTTAGGAAAAATCATCCCCTGGCTTTCGCCCATTGTATGGTACGATTTAGTCAACAATGTCACATCCGAAGTCTCTAAAATATTTTTAAAATATAACGAAAATACTGCATTATTCACAAGGCATTAATGCATACATGTCAGGCAGACTGACTTCAAATTAATAAAGAAAGAGTCACGGAATTCATTTCTGTGCTTCGTTAAATGCACATACCAAGAACGGAGCCAATGGGAGCAAAGCTGGGTCAGAAAATAATTTCGGTGCTGCCGAGAAATTTTCCGAGGGTGCAATTTCGCAGGGACTATTTTTCAGCGATAGTCCGCCCAGATACGCCATAGCGATCTACATGGAAACCAGCCATTTCCCACCGACTATCCCTCTCCCTTCATCCTCTAGTCTCCTCTCTCGATCTTCTTGACTTATCTGCCAGCAAGATATAGTCTGCTTCCTTCCTCTCGATTGTTCCCGGATGAGGAGAGTCGGCGCTGAAAGGGAGCCGAACACCAACGCCCCGTGCCGCCGAGCCGCCGCCTCTGATAATCAACCCTATTAATTCCCGGGATCAATGGCACCCGTCCTTCTACCACCCCCGCGGCCGTATTCTTGCGTAACTTTTTCATCCTCCGTGAGAACTCTCCGGGGCTCATTTGCATCCGTAGCTTTCGGAAATTGGACCATCTTGCAGCACCGTCGTCCGAGGGATCCTTGAATCTTGGCTCTCGTTCACGGTGATGGGTCCTTCTATTAACTCCCGGCGCTATGTTACACGAACCCTCTCTCTCTCTTTCTCTCTCTCTCTCTCTCTGTTTTTTTAATAGATCTGCCCAAGATTCTTCTAGGGAGTTTCGTGCCCTCCGAGTGTTTTCGAGAGACTCCTCACTGATTTTCGCTATTTAAAACCCCGATTTCTCTTTGGGTGGTCTGGGAGAACTGTTGGCAATTCGATCCGAGGTCTAATGTCCTCTACCAGAAGCAATTTAGTCTTCTTCTTCCCAGAGATTCCTTCTACTTGTTTTTTAACTTTGTTCGGAATTTTAACAGAATTTTTAGTGTCGATTGGAGTGAAGATCTTGAGAGAAATATTTTTGCTATTATTTTTTTATATACCGTGTTGACGATTGAAGCGATTTCAAAGCTGGGCGATTGATCAACCGTGCGAGAAATACCGCACGAGTCCGACATTTTACGTAGCTGCAGAAAATTGAGATCTCCGGTGATGATACATTAGATAAGAATTCAATCTTGCAAAGAAAATTCCGTATCCACCTTGCCGGTTTTATGGTTTCCACGAATTATTGGCAGGAGCTTCCTGCTAGAATTTACACTTTGTCAGACACTTTTTCACAAAAACGAAAAATCAGCAGAGATCTTCTCTATCAGGCTTTTCGTTAAGCTCAAAATGAAGTGAAGACGTAGCCATATTTTAATCCTGTTTTCTTCGAACCAACGTTAGAAATACACAAAAAACCAATTCGATCAGATGTTTCTCTTAAAACAATTTGCATAAAAAACAATAAAATTAGTCGTACTGTAGAAGGCACTCCAAAAAAATAAAGACTCGTAAGGCAGGCCAATCTGCAAAAACATTTGCTCAGACAAAGGGCCAGATAAATGAATCATCGAAAAAATTCGCATGTAACTTGCCGTCCAAACGACTCCAAAAGATTACAGAACTTCTCCGGGTGGATGTTCTGCGATATTCGAAAAGTTCGTGGAAATACTAGGATCGGCGAATGTAATTTTGAAATTGAACGAACGCTGGAGAAATTCCCGGTATTCGCAAGATGGAACCCGGGATCGTGTCAACAACGGAATTTCTCGATGAAAGTTCCCGACGGTGGCAACGTTCGGCAAAAATTGCTCCCGGCAGAAAGGGACGGCGAGGGAAAGGGAAACAATGGGGTGAAAGGCTTTCGTTAGAATAAACGGGTAACGCTGGTTGGTTGCTTCTTAGTCGCGGCCGAATGTTTCTTTGTTATATGTTCCGACCCGGTCCGCCGTCGCGCTTTATGCTTATCCAGTCAGACAACAGTTCGGGCACAAGTCGTCGGATTACTTTGGCAATCATATCAGAAACTTCGGCGAAAAGTCACGACCGCGGTTCACCGAAATAGAGGATCGGTACCCTGAGACGTCGGAACTTTTCGTTCGCCAAGGCGATTAACAGAGATCTAGCAATTCGCTCGCAAAATTTTGAACGTTTCTCCCCGCGAGCTGATTCTGCCGATTTTATGGATCGATTATTCGTTTCCGGAACGTTCTCCTGCAGCGACTTTTTCAGAAAATGTAGAAATTCGTCTCAACCTGTATGCTGGATCTTCAAACATTTACTCGAACATTGTAGCTGGAGAATTTTCGACTTTTGTAAAGTGGAGCAAAAGATTTTGGAATGCTGTGAATTCTTGAAATATTCCTTTGACAATTTTAGGAAGTTCTCATTCGTGGCACATTCTAGTAAAATATTTCGACAGTCGATGTTACGTAGTGAAATATTAATTTGAAAATTTTTGCAATTTTCTATGCGACAGACATTTTTATGAAATACACACCTGAGTGTGTGAAATCTTGAAAAGTTTGATCGTTGCGAACGATTTTTCAAGATAGATTTTTACAAAATATAGCAAGCTGTTATTTGGAAAATTGTATACGTAAATCGGAAGAATTGTTAATGATAATTTCATGGATCGTTGACTCACCCATCGGACGCTGAGCCGCCGACCTTGTACCCTCCATAGCAATGGTAGTTTCCACATCTGGAACAATGCAAATTAAAAGAATAATTAATCGATTATTTAAAGACTGTTTCGTTTTAACTTCATCAAAGATTTTAGTACCGTGAATTTACATTTTGGTAAATATTTAGGAACTTTAAATTCAAGTGTCCTCAATTTTCGTGAATCGTGGTTTTAATTTACATATGTCTTGCGACAATGTCAATCAATTCACATTTAACATTGACTTACACTAAAAAGACACACTTTCTAGGAATATATTAGACAATATTTAAGTATCCATATTTTTGTACAAAATTAAAAATTTCTCCTGGAGACCTTTACGAGTGACGAAGATGGCTCAGAATCTTTGAATCATAAAAATTCATACGATGTGATTACCAAATTATAAATTCCTCTACGTCTTAGATACTAAATCAATATTACTAAAGTCCTCTACAAAAAATTAAAAAACTTACACAGTAAATCCTACACTTTAACCAAGAAATGATCACTTCAACAATGATCTATTATTACAAATAAACCGATCAAATTCAATTTATTACTAAACATTGTACATTCAACATCTGCAGAATATAACAAAATATATAGGGTGTCTTAGACCACCCGTCCACCCCTATTAAAATGGTGGAGAGTGATTTTTATTGAAAACTAAAAAAAATTTAATAACTAATTCGGGTACGCTCTATCGAATGGTGGTAGTTGTAATTTCCGGTACTAACCGGAAATAGGATTTTCAGACCGAAAATCGTTTTTTTTTAAAATGGGACCCGGTATTTTTCACTGCATATTCAGATTGTATGAAAAAAATAATAAAAGTTTTGTGTCATACGTTTTTCTCGAAAATGCCTACATTGGACAGAAAATGAACTCCAACGTATGAATTCACATTTTTGAAATTAAAGATTTAATTTTCAATAAAAATCACTCTCCACCATTTTAATAGGGGTGAACGGGTGATCTAGGACACCCTGTATACAACTCGGCATTCGCAACTTCTGCAAGCAAAATCATTTTAATCAGGTTAGGCAGGTACGAGATAGATTTAAAAACGAACCTGATTCCTGGGACGTCACACGAGAGAGATAGTAGCCATCTTAAAATTCGATCGATTCGTTATCGGAACAGATAATAATGTCTGCCGCGAGCAGATTGCGAAACGAGTTCCCGGTAAAACGTGTCGGGTAGAACAGGGACGCGGAAAGCCGCCGAGAAGAAGAAGGTGTGCTGGTTTTCTAGAAGATTTGACTGGTCACGCGGGCCTTTTCGGACCTTCCCCTTGCTATCAGAAATCCCCACTCGGCAACAAAGTATTTGCAATCGTGATCAAGGATCTCCCGTCGTTCGTGATCCTCGCTTACCGTACCTATTACCTGGAACGAGCGACATTCTTCGGTCACCACTGGGACAAGGTTGTTTTTCGTGAACGCTCCGGCGCACCGCGCGCCAAGTAGCTCCAGCTTTTATACGACATCGGAACGAGACCATCAAAACCGAAACGCAAATTACATTGTACCGTGATGTAATCCCCCGTCTGCAGTCGGGCCCGCGAATGTACGAATTTGTTCTGCGATCGGCAAAATTAGAAACCGTGACGATTTTATTTCGAACTAATTCGTCTAATCTCTAAACCTCTAATTTTTATGCAAAGCTATGAGTCTTTTTTATACCTGGAAGGATTTTTTTGTGTTATAAATCCAGCTCTTCAGACCCTTAAATGGGTCCATTTCGCTTTACAATTTGGTGTTACAATGTTACAAAAAAAGAAAAAATTTAATACTTTTTACAAATACAAAGTACAGGTGAGATATAAATTAAATGGATAACTTACAGTCTTTGAGAAAAGAATGGATATAAGTTCATGCCTTGACATTAAGTTCCGCTATAAACATTTCGACACTCAGGGACAGTTGGTATCCCATTTTACATAAAGATTCCATGAGTTTGTCACACTGCCAGCATAGTTTCTATTTAAAATTCAATTAAATTGTAGATGGGTCAAAAATCGATTTTCGTTCCAGCAAAAATTCTCAGAAAAATTGGTGACCCAAACATCGCAAAATATGGAAGGGACTGAAGATCGATGGATCAAATCGTCCAGGCCTCAGAATTTCGTGGATCAAAGGAAAAAGGAGGAAGGCGAATACAAAGGATCGATCAATGGATACGAGATCCACCTTCATACTGGGCTGGCAGGTGAGCCGAGAACGCGCATGCGTTCGTTACCATACTGATTCAGCATGGCGACGTTGAACAGAGAATTTTTCTGTCTGTCTTTTCTCTATTGGCGAAGCGTGAACGAAACCGTTCACACCCACCGCACCGGTTCAAACCGCGCGCCAAGGAACACCATGGCATGAATATTTAGCACGCGTGCAACCGCGGCGACAAGCCCTTTCGTTAACCTCGGAATTCTGATTCGTTCGAGAGTCTTGTTTTTTCGGAAACGGTGCTCTTGGATTGACTCCGCGGGACGTTCAATATGCAAAGAATCGACCGGCAGTGGTAAACAGCCGTGTTCGGAAATGATTCTACGTGTTCCCTCACTTGCCCCTCGATACAATGTGGTTGAAAAGCAGCGAAACAAATTTTTAGTACAGTTTAGGAACAAGGAAATTTAGAACAAGGAAGAAGACCCTTAAAATAATTCAATGGCAATTTTCATACACAGTTCGATCATGCCCGTCAAAAATAAAAGTATAAAGTCCAGATGAACAATTGCAGGCAAACACCTACCCCTCTACTGAATATATGAAAAGTTTATCGATCTCCGTTAATTTGTGATAAACTACTTACTCGCCGAGTAATTTTGTCTTCGTTATTGCAATCGGTGTCAACCATCAAACAGTTTAAAGAATTTATATGCATATTATCAGTACGCACATAATAAAGCCGTCCAATAAATAAGAAATAATTGCCAGTTTAATGTTTAACCTGCCCGCATTCTAGATAACCAGCTGGACAATTAGTTCAACAAATTAATACACTATTCGCTGGAAGATACACTTTTTCAAGTGGTTTGAAAAACACGAATTACCGGGGACAAGTTCGAGAGATACATTTTATAAAAGAGTGGAACAAAAATCTTGACCGTGTCGGCTTTTTCACCGCGTCATTACCTAGCATACAAATGGCTACTTGACCCCCCGGTGACGCAAGTCACTTGCGTTCACTTACATTTTACAAAAATCTGTGGAAAAAACCACTACAATCAATAAACGTATCTTACGAGCTCCACAGAATAAAAACCTGAAATGCAACAACGTTTCATTCGATTCTCAACGAAAATCTGCATTAAATAAAAATGAAGGCATGAAATAAAAATATTGTTTTATTGAATTCTCGACAATGAAATATTGCGACACGGTGTAGGAAGCAAACGAATCAAATTCTAGCGAAGAAGTCGCCATCGACAAGGCTCATTTTGTAAAATCCCGGCCCGATAAGCGAAACACATCGCGCGTATCGCCGTTGGACGTAATTAAATACGATTAGGGCGGTCGTCGGGCAACAAAGAAGGGCGGAATACGTTAATCAGTCGGTCCTGGGCAGTCGGGTGCGTTTTAATACGTCTCGCACGGTTTTGTCGAGAAGCGCGGCAGCGTGTGTATTTTAATAAGGCGGCGGTTTTTCGTCTCAAAAGCGAACGAACGAGAATGGACGGGTGATAAGAGGCCTCGTCTCGGCCCGACTCGGCCCGACTCGCGCCATTAATTTTCACACACGGCTAATCGGAACGAGCGATCCGCTCGATTACCCTCCGATCGCAAGCCCCGCGTTACGATAAAGTCGTTCAACTATACCGTCGACTCTCGAAACAGCTCGACCCGAATCGATTTCGGACGCTAAACCCATTACCTGTCGCGCGGGGACGTAAAATGGTCCTCCGAGCTGCGGCTGCGAATTTCAATTTGTCCAGGATCTGAACCGGACTCGTTTCTACGATAGATCGATTTATTCGGGGTAAAAGTGCACGACTTTGATCCGGAAATTAATTAGCGTTCGTTACACAAGTTTAATACGTTGCAGTTTACGTTCCCTGGTTGACTAACAATTATATAATTATTTTATACTGTATTGTGCACCGAACGTTAACGATTAATGTCGAGTACCCAGCAGACTTTTTATATAAATCGACTTTAATTGGATGATTAAATCGATTATTACCCGGCGCGCCGCAAAACAAAGGGAACGTTTAATAGCAATCGAGCAATCAACGGGTGCAATCAATTGTTACTGGTTACCAGCTGGTTAATCGGACGACCGTGTAATCGGAGGAAATAAAAAAATTGAGCGTAAGCCTTCGATAACGTTGCAATAACGTTGCAATAACGTGCAACGACTTCCACGAAGCGCAATTATTGGACGATCAACGCGTGGAAAACGAGTAACCCCCGTTTTTATTGCCTTCGCGTGAAATAAAATGCGACTTCTGTTCTAGGATTTACTGGAAAATCTACTGTCCTCTATTCAGATCCCATCGGTGCTTATTTTTATCGCTGCAATGGATTAAACACAGGAAAAGATTATCCTGTTAAAATAATTGTGACTGTTACTGATGTAAATATGTATAGGTGAACTCTTTTTATAATGCTTTTTATAATGCAAAGCTTAAGTAGACAACTATATTCAAAGGAAAAATTATCTTATTCTTATATTAAAAGATTAAAACTAAAAAGAGGATCAAATAATCGGAATGAAAGAGCTGATCTCTAGAATATTTTTATGAATTAAAAGCAGTATAGTTCGATACAAGAACAATTTTCCGAACCACCGGCTAGCATACTTTATTAACTCACTCCGAAACTACCCCCGCTAATAACGAAACAAGTCGAATGAACGTTCTGCGAGGGAAGTGTTTCGTCCATCTTCGTGCAGCTCCGAATTTATTCCCGTTCCAGGGTTACACCCCCGGCAATAGGAGGTGGAAAGCAACCCCCCCCCACCCTTGAGCTAAGGTAGAGAAGCGCATCAGCGCGCTATGCACACATTGCACACACACGGTGGGCCGTATTTAGCTGCGCAGACGTAGGCGAAACATAAACATAGTACAGTAACACATATATCGGCAATTCTTTTACCGACCCGTTTCGCTTTATGCACCCCGAGGAAAGTGCACGGGCCGCTTTACTGCTCGAGAAGTTCGGACGGATGCCAGCCGCGCCAGGAGGGGTGGGTCAGGTGCATAGGGAAAGATATACGTATACTGGGTGCATCCAGTAACTGCAACTCTATTCCTGCTGCCGATAGAAAAAATAACTGCTCAGAGGAATTCTCCATCGTTCACCTCTATCTCCGAGAAATTTGATGTTTTGAAAAAGTGAAAAATTGCAATTGGAGACCTTTATCTAAAATCGAGCTAGTTTACTTGTTAGCAAAATTGTACTGCTGTGTCCGCTAATTATATTTTTAGTAAAATTGTAAAATTGTGTCTGCTTATACGTTTCTAGTAATAATATTGTGTCTGCGTATACATTTATAACTGGACAATTTTATTTAAGAAACGGAGTCTACCAGCACTTCGCAATTTTCTCAATCTGCACTAGAGCCAGAATTACAACTTACAACCTTGATTTACTCGATTCACCCAGTATATCTAAACAGGAAATTTCCGTGCGCAGAGAATCGCGGGAACCCTGAATGTAAAACAGGGGATGTAAATGCGCCAGAAGGGATGAACTGCGAGCTGCATATTTAAACGAAGATAAAAAGCTCTCTAATCTGGCCGCGTCTTCGGAGATGCAACGCCTGCGGTAATCCTTCCTCTGGAATTTGTTTACTATTCTCGAGGCCACGCGTCCTTTTCGAGGGTGGAGAGAGAGAAACCAGTGGAAAAGTTGGAGCGCTAAGTTTTTAATATCGCCGACTTGGGTTCCGGGGATTTTAATAAGGTGAGAACAGGGTCCTCTCTCTTCTCTCTCCCTCTTTCTCTCTTTGCTACCGGCACCGAGTTTAAGTTCATCCGCGGGCGTCAAGGACGGAACGATCTGAACTTCGACTTATTAAAAATATTTCCTCCTGTTACCCTGAAACATTTAATCCTGAACTGCGCCTGGAAAAAACTTGCCCTTAACCCGCCTTCCCTCAAAATCGATCAGAAAAGATAGTTCGATTTTATTTATCAAAATCCTTCAGATTGATTTTTTATTGTTTGATTGATTGATTTTGGGCGGAGTGTCACCAATGAAATTAATGCACACGTGTTTGAATATTACGGTTTAATTTTCAATGGATTCATAGAAGGATTATCAAGAAACGGCGATGAAAACGAGGCAAGATTAAAAAGCCATTAAAGCCTGCGGCGCGAAACAAAGGCCGTCGGCCGCGCGGCGCGTCTCAAAATCACGTAACCCCGGCGTCAAACACTTTCATGCAATAAACAGTTTACGAGCCATTTGCGGCCATCAAGTCGAGTCATCAGATACCTGTATACATATACACGGCAATGCGACGGCGCGTGGCTCGCTCGTCGGATCGCTCAATTAACGATTTCCCAGGAATAAAATTTCCCAATAAAACCCGGCTAGCGATCTTCCGATCCCGTTCCGACCCCGAATAAACACGCAGGAACAGTATCCAACTTCCAGACGAATTTTTCCCTTCGATTTCGCCGACACTAATACACCAGTTATTCGCCCCGAGTCTGTTAAATGCAATACTAAATGCAGTAAAATTCTCTATAATTTCATTAAAATTTGTCTGTGTCGGTTAAGTTTCTTCTGTGCATCTGTAGCCTGTAATTGATGCTTGAAACATTTATTTTGCATAAATATCCGTAGTCTATTAACCGCTTGCCCTACGATTTATTTTACGGTTTCAGTGATAAAAACTTTTTTGTAGTTCGCAATTTCCTAACAAAAGAGAAAATTTATATCAATTGTATGCCTGTCCAATAACTGTACATTAACAGAACCAAAATAGAATTTCATCGCGAGTCTGACACGTTATTGTAGGGCAAGGGGTTAATCACCGACGGCAATGCACAGGGTGCGCGAACCGCATAAATTGTTGCCCGGACATTCCGAAACGTAGAAAATCGAGGATGATCATTTTGAAGACAGGAGGGTCCCTCGCGTGAGAGGGAAGATGGGTTTCCAGTGTTTCGAGGTCGGTGCACGATTCCCAAGACCCTCGTACCTCGTCTACCTCTAGGTATCCCAGGAACCTAGGTTCGACCGAGAAACGTTGCACCGTAGGAGATGCATCATCCCGAATTGCAGGCGGCCTGGGTCCCGGCCAACGGGCTTGCACTCCACCTGCGTGCATCCCGCCCTTAAGCCGGTTTCAGGAAGCGAAATGGTCCGGTGCAACGGGTGGGGAGGGATATCAATGGGCAGAGTGCCCCACAGCATACACTCTCTCTCGATCTTCTCAAGCTATGGAAAACCGAGGCAGCCATCGTTCCCCCTGCAACAGGCGCCGCCATCTTTCTTTCTTTCTCTCTCTCTCTCTCTCTCTCTGCGGAGCTGTTGCTTCTGCTCTGTATACATGCTATGCCTGGATGCCTCGCTGCCTGGTTGCATGCTTGCATGCTCCTCTGCCTCGCTCTCTTTTTCTCTCTGTCCCCCATCATCCTCCGTTTCTTCTTTTATTTTTTATCGATGGACACTGTTTACGAGCAACGCGATCCCCGACGGAGGATATTTGAATACATTGTCGACCGGCGTGACGGGTCCCGTCTTCGGGGACCATTTTTAGGGGACATCCTCCTCGAGGGATACCTCCGTGCGGTGTTCTGATCGATTCCGCTCGACCTCCGACAAATATTCGACGATTTTTGCTGGTTTTACGACCCTCTGTTGGTTTTTTTCCCTTCCAGTATTGATCTGTGGTATTCGGGCTGCTCGAAGGAGATGTTCGACTCTTAATTGATCGATTGACTCTTCGGATACGGACATTTTCACGTTTTCTTTTTAACACGGTGAACGCTGCGTGAATTTCGTGCGTTTAATCTTTGGAGAAACAAGAAATCACCGAGACTTGCCCAGAAATTTCTAATTCAGTGGTTCCGGTCCAATCATTGAGCTACCTTAATCACCCTACTCGGTTCGCAGCCTCATCAGCCAATGATCAAATCTAACGCGCAAAATGTATACAAATGTATTATCCGATTAGCGTGCAAGGGTTAAAGAAGCCAAACATCTGCTCGATTTCAATTTCTGTAAATCAGCTCGTTAAAAATCTGTATTTCCTCCCGGCATCCTCCCGGTCTGAGAAAATCGAATTCGCGACGGCGGGTTTTATCAACGAGCCCTTCAAACGTACACATATTTCCGACAGAGAGAGAGAGAGAAGAGATACAATTCATAATTGCTACGTCTAGGCTGTTAGTCGGTACGAATTAACTCGTCGTTTGCCAGATTCTTGTAGGCAGATCGCATCGGACCACTTAGCAGCCGAGCTTAACAAGCAACATTGTCGGCTTCCTCTCAATTAATCGTTCGATAATGAACACACACACACACACACACGCACACACCCACCGGGGTAGAAGTAGCTCGAGAAAGAGAGAGAGAGAGAGAGAGCTTCGTGTACGAGAGAACACACGGGACCAATCTAGATCCTCGGCAACATTGTTGCACGTTCCGTGGAACACAGCTTGGAAAGGAAAAAATGCGATATATCTGCAAAGTGTACACACGCAGCCTGGCAGAGTATACACGCAATTCACGGATGTATCGATGGCTATCTCGGCAGAAAACGGAGAAATGGAGGAACGCACCAACATGGCCTCTGATTTCATTAAGATTTTTAATCGGCTGACACGAAAGCGAAAACCTGTAAATTACCGCCGAGCCGGCTCGCTCGGAAACGTATCGAAAGAAACAGGGCCCCTTCTCGGCCGGGTACGAGCGTGTACGGATTCATTAATTCTGCTTTACTGGAAACCCACCCTGATTGTTCAAATGAGATGGCGGAATCGGGCCTGCAATGGTTTCGTGATCCCCGGGAACACGCAACACGCCGCATATGATTATCAAATTAATTTTTCGAGCCTCCCCGTTTATGATTTTATTCGGAACCGTGCTCCTTGCTTCTCCGATGATCGCTCCGCTGAGTATGTCCGGTCGAAAATGCTCTGCAAAATGTTGATTTAATGTGCAGGCACTAAAGTGAGTTTTTTTGAAATTTCATAACGTAATTTATTGCATAGTCTGTACCATGATCATCTTATTTATTGTTCTGTTTATTTCTGTACGTATTTTGATCTTGAAATGTTTTATAAGATTAATATGTAACTCGCTAGACTGATTTTGTGAACTTATTTCTGCAGTCAATAATTTATATTGTGGATAAAATAAATTCAATCAACCTTATTATTACTCTTATTCTATACTTACATTCAGAAATATAAAAATGTGGAAATACCTCTTGAAAAATATAATCGATAGGTACCAACTATTCTGACTTTTTAGGAACACCATTTCCATATCCGACTCTAATAACACATAAATTCCATAACTTTAACGCAAACTAGTAATACAGGGGACAAAATTCTGTCCAACTTTCATAGTAATAAATTCACTGTCACTGGAATTATGAATTTGCGTAAACACCTGTCACGTACTGGCAACTGTGTCGTCGTAAACGGCTTTGCAAAGCAAATCGTAAGATTGAGATCGCAGCCTCGATGGAACGATCGTTTCTCGCGGACAGCGATAAATTTCGAGCTTTAATTTGAAAATACGATCGGCGTAAAGTGGCTTAGGAATTCCAAACGACCATGACAAATGGATCGCTCTGTACAGGCGACAGTGACGCGGCATAGAATGGCATAGAACGGCGTAGATTGTTGTAGATTGCGGAACAAGCTCGAAAATCATAGCGATTCAACTGGCGAATAAAATAGCTCGATTATCTGGCGTCGCTTCGGCGATGTACGCCGACTCGTTTTTCATTTCCGGTTTACATAAAAATCCATATTATACGAGCGCCAGAAGAAAACGATTATGAGAATAATTACTATGCGGGGATCGTGCGGAAACGATAATCGGTCCCACTACCAGATCATTATTCTTCTTGAAATAATATCAAATAACCGCGACGCCGTGTCTTACGGGAGAGGTCAGCACCTGGAAGAGTTCATTAAGGGGCTAATTGCGCCCCTTAATGGTGTCGGGATTATTATCTTGCCGCGTGTCCACGTTAAAGAGACACGTAAGCATTTTATGGCTCTTTTGCCGAGTCCTCGCGGGGAAAAAAGTCGACCGCGTTACTGTCCAAATGATGATGCAGTCTAGCCATAAAATTAGATTTCTCCATCCTGGTCTCCCCAACTTATTACCGCGAAAACATTTTGGCAAAAATTCCAAGAGATCCTGGAGAGCCCTCCCGTTTCCAAATAGTAAACTAGTTTACACTTCTCAGTTGGAATATTAGTAAAAAATTATTCATCGTTCACGTTCTTGTAGAGGTTGAGAAAAAATCAGGAAAAATTTAAGAGACTTTTTTGAACCCTCTACTTTCAAATTAATCAACAAATTCTGCTCCAGACCACAAAAATACTCAACAAAATGGATTTAACGCCGTCCAGGCTTCCAAGAGCGAGTCCACCATTTCCCCGAATAAAAATCGAAAATGAAAAATAATACCTGCAAACGGTCGACAATTTGTCGACTGGATTTCTGTCCGGAGATAAACAACAAGTCCTAAAACACACGAAAAAGCAGAATCATCTCGGAAAAACAGCCGAAAACACGTCCCGAGCAACATTCGCTTCAGCTTACTCGACGTTCGGCGGATTAAGTCACAGAGAAAGAAAAATAATCCGAATGTTTCCATCCGGGTGACAACGCAGCTCGGACTATAAATCTGGCCCGAAATCCGTTTGCAGCGTGGCGGGGGTGTGGCTAAATTGTCAGGGGACTTGCAATTACCGCACGGAACGAGGAACTTTCATAATTCGAGCTCCCGTCCGGGCTTGTACTTTCTTCGCGTGTTTTTCGCACGCCATCAAAGTAACAACCGCGGACGGGGTCGTTCGGCGCACTTCGTGCATTCCGTGCATTTTCTGCGACGAATTTTCTGCGCGTGAGAACGAGAGCCCGTTATTCCGGCCACGGGTACACACTTCCGCAACAGTGCGACGCGAACGACCGCGCCTCGGCGCATGCCTGCGACTGCCCGCTCCCGAATCTATGATAGTCTACAGGGTGTCGACGGAATCAGGGGTTGATCCGCCATGTTGCATTGTGAAGGTAGGGGAAAGATTTTGGGACGGAGAGGCGGCCCTATAGAGGCGATCCTGAACAGAGAATTATTATTATTATTATCCTCTACTTTGTGAAATATTAGATGTACGAATTAACTTGCAATTTTTACAATATCGATTGTAACTTTATTTTACACTTAAATCTTACATCCACCATATTGGAAGTTCGTGAACGGATCTATATGCATAAATTAAAGAATAATATACAATCATCTTTTTCTATATTAATAAATACCAGCAGATTAACCCATAGCACTCGGATGGCGATTCTGAGGCACCACTGAAAATTGCTATGCCATTCTTAAAAAAAATTGTTCACATTATTATTTTTGTTCGTATTTAATAAACCACTAGACATTTACATATAACATAAGATAATCGTATCAGTTCCATATGCAAAAAATGACAAAAAATTGTATACAATGGAAATTATACTCCGAGTGCAAAGGGTTAATAGAACAAGAACTAATATAAAGACTAAAAACGGACACAGTATCATCGAAAGATCACTTGCAACATCTCCCAAAGACCACACAAGGGTGAACAACCCCCGTGAGCCCGAAACAGCTCGGCAACCTCAGGCGAGCGGCGAAACCTGAAACTCGGCGAACAATGTTGCACGAGTATCTTGGCTCGAGCGATTCGAAACCGGGCAAGAGCAGACACCACGTATACACACGAAGGGACACGAAATACCACTGTCGGTGTGCGGGGGTGGTGGAGGTCGGCCGCAACAACTGCATGCAACTAAATTGGTGTAATCAACCGGTGGGCGGTGAGGACGCGCGGCAATCTCACGCAATATTGCGCATGGAAAATTTATAAATTCGAAATTCGCCGGCGATTCGGCGTGCGTGTCGGTCTGCGACATTTTCGCAGAGGCACATATACAAAGAGAGAAAGAGAGACGCACACGGGCGCACGCGAACGCCACGATAAGAGAATCCACCGGCTGCCATATTGATCCCGGGCGCAGCTCGCCTCTATTCCCCGCGTTGCTACTTTGTTGCGGCTGTTTATCATCCTGGAACCTCTCCTGCTGCCCCGTCGCTTCGTTACACGGGGCAGCCCGTTGTATCCTCGGCGCGTTTCGCGCTCGTATTTCAGTATTATTCTCTCTGTTCTCCTCTTTTGCTCGTTTCCCCCTCTCTCGCTTCCCATAGTATTTTTGTCTCTTTTTTTTTTGTATGTTTAACGCCAACAACGCGCCCGATTTTACGACTTCCCCGATACGGTTGAAGAACGTGTTACAACGCCCCTAGCCGGACACACTCGTGTCCAACACGCGCTGTCTATAACTTGATAATTCGTTTCTTTTTTTCTTTTTTTTTTCTGCGACGACCGGATGGCCAAGGATACAACGAAGATGAACGGGCTCGCCGGGATTTTCAGCCGGGTCCTCTAGAGAAGGGGCGGGTTTTATGTCGTTGTTACCGGACTGCGGATTTTTATGCAGATTCACGTTTTTTCGGGAACGTGCCGGCTGAATGGGGCGACGCGGGATTTTACTCCCTGCATTAGCAGTTTCGACGTACACTCAAAATTGTGTCTTGAAAATATTCTATGCGGATCAACCTACCTGTATATATCAGCGACGTATTTATTTTTAGTTTCTATCGGCATTGCTTTCAGATTTCTTCAGACCATTTTCAAATGATTCTACTAACTGATTTAATTCGTTATTGACAACAGACTGTTCTGTAAACGTGGCAATACATGTTAATGGCACTCTGGAACGGCGAACAGTAAAATATTGAATATAGAGTATCGAGAGTACACCATTCGATCTTTAAACCATAATTTTCCAAGGTTTCGACTTGCCTCCGGTAATTATTCGACTCTATCGAAAGTATCGTTTCACAATTAACTGGATATTAACCAGACGAGCCTTAATAGAAATGCATAAGCGTTCGTCATCCTTGAAACCGTTTACTTTTATGGAAGAGGCAATTAGCTGTTCGAGCATTCAAGACGCAATCCTTGCCGCTGGAGGATAATTTAATCGGCGTCAGGACCGATAATTTAATTACGCGTAATCGCTGCAATTTCATTCTCTTGGTTCGGGGGGGGGGGGGGGGGGAGAAACTTCGGCTACAAATGCTCTCTCGCGTTCTTCAATCGGCTTTAAGAGTCCTTTGAATTCAGATTCGCTTTGCTGTTATCCTCGCGAGAAGCCGAGAGCAAACTTCGAAAAGTCTTCTCCGTTGAAACGTGAAATACTATTTTTTTCTAATCGATATACAGGATCTACACGATCCACAAACTACATACGAACACCCAAAATAATTAGAAAATTCTATTTTTCTTCTAACTACAAAATTATAAAAAAAAAACTCGATGATGCCGGAAGAACTGTGCGATAAATGCAAAATTCTCCTCTTCTAGAATAATTAAAAAAATCGGCCCCGAAGAGCCGAGCAGCGAGCAAATGGCAAAGGGTAGATCCCCCTCGGAGGGAGTCCATCGCGAAAGCACGCGAACTATGCGAGCAGGATTGCAATATCAGAGACGTAAGGACAAAGTTGCGACGGCAGATCCCGACGAGAGATCCACGGGCCTCGAATTAGGCCCGATCTATGGGGTACACAAGCATTCCGGGATATCGTGGCACGAGGGATAAAAGGGAAAAACATATTACTGGAGGGATCAAAAGGAATGTATAAAACGGAATGAAAGAGTCTGGGTCTCCGATAGGTTGATGGCCCTCGCCACGGAACTCTCCGCTCTTTCTCGGACGCGACGTACACCACCCGACTTCTTCGGCAAAAGGTCCGCGCGGCGATATCTACGGGACATTTCACGTAGGATCGAATATTATGGCCGCTGATACTCGCGGAATAAATAAGCCCCATGAGCGGGGTCCGAGCCCCGTAACCTTACATTGAGATACAATTTGCGAGGCTGGAGAAAGTCGAAAAACGGAAACGACGGACAGCGACTATAAACGACGGGGATAAAGGCGATGGCCGGCGGTGTCCGCGAGCACCGGCCACCTCGGGATATACAGGGTGTTTCAGAAATGCATACGGTTAAATCTGGACACTGGTGAAAGCCAGGAACAAATCTCATATCGACATACAGTCAGTATAATTGATGGCGCACACTGTAAATCAGAATAACCTTTTTTTATAAATGGGCCAAATTACTTTTTCTGTAAAGTTAGACGGATTAGTTTATGCTAATATGGAATGTAAATTTTGGAAACATTTTTAGTCACAATTTTTTTTATTTCTAACGAAAATTTAAAATATCTGTTTTGTAGATTCGTACAATTAATTTTTCATTAAAAAGTTGAGACTATTTTTGTGACTACTTACAAAGAAGTTTTCTTTAATCTTCCACATTTGTATAACTCCATTTAGCTTATGTCTTATGTGGTACTGCTTGAACTACAATTGTCATGCATTTATGCAACACCCTGTGTATACGAGACGAGTCACGGAACAGGTACGATTGTTAGTGAAGCTTGGAAACGTATGCTTTCTATAAAAAGTGATAATGACGAGCCGCTACGCATGCCACGTGAATTATAATACGAGTGGCCGGCCGAAAGGTCCTTAACAACGGGTAAAAAAAGATGGTGACCGGAGAAGAAATCGCAGAAATGCGTATACCTACATGATTGCAAGTGATCTATAGCGTTGCTGAAACTTGCCGCGTTTTGCTGTCACTCGTTCTTTTGCTGTTACTTGTTCTTTTATGTTCTTTAGCGATTACTTCGATGGAAGTCGATATTTGTGTCGTTTGCGACAGGTTGTATTTTATTATTGATTACTGTTATTGTCTTTTGGGGACTGTTAAATGTTAACACATGACGAAGGTCCAATCCTTCGTTTTCAGTGATTACTACACTGAGAATTGTATGGATTTATAAAAAAGACAAGTAGGTACAGCTTAAAATAGTAGAAGAATATGAATAATGGAAAAACATATTTTAAACTCGTTAAAATGATTTCAAAAAGAATACCTGACTTTCTCTTCTAATTGTTGCAAACTTTTTATTTTGCATAAAGATCTCATGTCTAGTTACTGTATGATAAAATATTGAAGTCTAGAATACTCAAATGTTCTCGAGAAAATTTTCGAGCACCAAACCAAGGAATCCTCGTTTCCCAGTCCAAGCCAACTTTTCTCGCCCTCTGGCTGCATAAAATCCTAAAATCGGCCGCTCGCATCATAAAACTGGTCAGAAGCCAGAAGTCCAAAAAAAAAAACAAAAAAAACTACAGCCAGATTGCAGCAACCCTTCCCCATCGGAACAATACAAAAATCGTGTCTGCTTCGACTTATCTCTCAGTCGCGCAGACTTTCTGTCGATCGTAACGCTTTTTTGCCCCGGTTCCGTCAACCCTTTCTAATCTTTTGGATTGCACTGCTTTCAGAGGCAACCGGAAGCCAACGAGTGACGACCGAGGAACGCGGAAGGATTTACGACCGGGTCCGTCCAGTGAAAATATTTTTTCTCTTCTGGCAGACCAAAAAAAATCGCCACCCGAGGCGAGACGAAGGGGTTGACCATCGGCCGCGGTCTCCGGGAAACCAGAGAAAATTTAAGACGAAGAAAGGAACACGTTGCGCAACCCTTTGGGCCCTAAAACATCGAGGAATACCTGGTAGCCGGGCGATCGAAGGGTGAAAAATCGCGCGATCCTTTCTGTTTCGAGTGAGGAGAAAAAGGAGAGAGAGAGAGAGAGAGAGAGAGAGAGAGAGAGAGAAAGAGAGAGAGAGAGAGAGAGAGAGAGAGAGAGAGAGAGAGAGAGAGAGAGAGAGAGAGAGAGAGAGAGAGACGAGAGCAAAAATACCTGTCAGGTATCTTCGAGAGGCATTGAACCACTTGATACCGTTAGGTCACCAACCCTTTCTTTCTTCGCTCCTTTCGTTCGGTCTTCGCTTTTCTCGTTTTTGCTCCGGTTCATCGAGTGAGCTACCGGAAGAATTTCTCACGAAACTCCCGGGGCAAACTAGTTTCAAGAAGTTTCCATCCAGGAGTGGTGCTCCCTCCGGGTGGCCAAGTGCAATTCCGTCGATAAAACTTTTCCAGTTTTTAAATCTATTTCTCTGTACCGGCGCTCGCCCGGGATGGAGTTTACGAGGAATCGCGAAAACGTGGCTGCGCTTCTGTCACCATTAAAACGATTCCTCCGAGTCGACGATGTTCTTTCTTTTAAACGGTTTTTTCTCTGCTCTGCTCCTTGCTCGATTTTGTACGGGTCTCGGCGAAGTTTTTGATGAAATCAATTTTGTTAGAATTTTTCCGTACCTTATCGCGGTGAAGATTGTTGTAGAGAGGGTGGAAAAGTGTGTTTGAAATTATTTTTCACCGATTGAATATTGGCGAATTTTTATTTAATTTTTCTTAAGCGACAGTTTTAATCATTTTCTTGATTTTTATAAAAGCTGGCATGAAAACAGAAATCTGCTGAAGAAATATAATTAATGTATTTAAATGACAGTATCATTCTCTTTTTATTGTTTAATGGTACTGTGGCATGTTTGTAATATTATTGTAATTAATACACGTAGAAATCTAATCGTATGAAAGATACAAGTTCCTCAAGCATAAATAAACAAAAGACACGTCTCACCGAAAAAAAAAAGAATTAATCTTTTAATCCGGTTTGTCCAAATTCCAAGGCTGTAAATTTGCGCGTGGATCTCCAGTTCGTTGATCGCCGATGATGAATTTAGATCGGCCAAGGCAGGAACGCGGAAAGCAGTAAAAATCGCCGGAGTAGTAGCGAGTATCGAACGATCTCGAGTTTCTCGAACATCGTTTCGGATATATCGTTGTCCTCGAAATCAGCCGGCGCGACAGTGTTCATGCTGAACAGCAGTTCTCCTACGGCTACCGGGTTCGCGAGCTTTATTGCGGGACCAGTCCCCGAGATCTTTATGCCGGCTTATCGAACAGTTACGCGAAGCACTTTTCCTCGCGGTGCGCGACTTGCAAAAATTCCAGCAGCTTGCGCGACACGCGGGCCCAGGAAAATGAGAATTTCCAGTGAACGTGCGAGAAACGCTTGTGAAAGGAATCGCTCTCTTTTACACCGAGCAACTCGCACACCCGGTCTATCCGCATTCGTCTACAGAGACTTGAAAATTATGTGTTCTGCGCCATTTTGCCTATTCGTATATGTATAGTACCTTTAATGCTTCTGGTTAATTCGCGAAATAGAGAACTTGATGCAGTTATGCGAAACAGATTGAATCGTACAGTCTGTGAAAAATTATATATCCCCATAATTTGTCTCGTTCCTAATACCGCATTAATGTCTCTGCTAGTGTTAATTCTCGCAGTATAATCATGCGAAATAAATAGAGAATTGATCGAGGTTGAACTACAGGGTGTCCCAAAATTCCTTCAACTCCAAGGTCCCTGAGGTCATTTGAAGCGACACTTTCGTTTTCCAAAATGTCCGACGCGACTTTGTTTAGAAGTTATTAACGAAAAACACGGACCAATCAGAGCGCGACCTAGACGCGTGTTGGCAAAGATGGTCCGCCGCGCCAGCAGAGCTGAAATACGACGAAAGCTGTCGCGACTCATCGTGTTATACATATGTGTATTGAAAGAAGACTGTACTCTGTATACCTGTGTCAGGACGACTGAGACGTCACGACGTCCGTAACAACACGAACGAACCTCGCGTATCTTCTCGCGCATTCCAAATACGACGAAAGCCGTCCCGACCCATCGCGGTATATCGGAAATTACTGTACGGTTTACACTAGTGTTTTTATGACTAATACGTTACGATGTATTGATCAACACGTACCGTTTCCGCGTATCTGCGATGACGAAAGTCCTCGTATCAATGACTTGCAGACCCAGACGACTGCTGGCGCGCCGGACCATCTTTGTCAACACGCGTCTAGGTCGGGATCTGATTGGTCCGTATTTTTCGTTAATAATTTCTAAACAAAGCCGCAGCGGACATTTTGGAAAAGGAAAATGTCGCTTCAAATGATCTCAGGAACCGGCCATTTCAGGGAGTTGAAGGAATTTTGGGACACCCTGTATAGTAACTTTCACCGCAGTAAAAGTGCAAGGAGTAGTTTATTGACCAATTATGTTCGCATAGCTGTTGCGTGCATCTCTTCTGAGTAATTAATTGCGGTAACAAACAGGTGCAGATAAATATTAAATAACTATAATAAATATTAAAGGTGGAATATTAACGACGTCTTCACCTCGTTTACGAACCGATCAAACTCTTAGCGGAGCGCATAAATTTCCGCTCCTCACCCGAATGTGTGAATTATGCTATAAAAACGCGATATGCATAAAATACAATATTTGCGGTAAATTAAGATAAATTTGCGCAAATCATTAACGGATCTCGCGGGTTGTCTAAATTCGCAATTTATTTGCCGTAAAAGGTGGAAAAATCTACCCTCGTATAAGACTTTATTGAACTGGCTAGCCTATAGTTAATTTATTCATGGCACTATTACAAATTTTATTTTCTCGTGCGGTTGACGATTAAGGAATCGAATGCAATTGCAAGATATCGCGAGTTACATACGAGACAGTTCGCAGAAACGCAGTTCAGCGACGTTAATATGCAACAGGGACAACAACAACGTTGAAACAGCTTATCACCGTCGGGTGATTAATTCCCCATCGTGCGAAAATAATTTCTTATCGTGCGGAATTCAATCAAAAGCCTGTGTCGCGTTCGTTCGACGCATCCCCGCTTTACCGTCGCCGTTAAAAACTGCCTTTACGATCACGATGACCCACTAACCCTGAGATAAGGAAATTCCCCGCGTTTGTTTCCTATCCTACGTCAAATCAACTCGAATATTTACAAAAAAACCTCCATTTTTACATTGTTTCCAATTCTTACATCCATTTGCAAAAATCGTTCCCGAGAATATACATCTGTGTCGCTCGGCTGAAGAATTAATGAAATGTTTTAATTTTATGTTCCTTAAGAAAATCTTTAGGTTATATGTTGTTTGTTAAATTTAATGGATATTGGGCGACGATTTGAAAAAAAATCGTATTTGTAATTCGAGTGTGATGTATTTGAATTGTCTGTCTTAATTTAGTTCGTACGCTTCTGTATTCGAAATTGTGATTATAAATAAATGTTTCGCACGATGTAGCAATTTCCTCGGCCGAAAGCTCCTTGATCCTTCGTCAAAACGAAAATAAAAATCGTCGGGCACTTTCAGTCGGAAAAACTTGAGCTGTCCCTGGCCAAATCGAGCTTTCCCAGCCAAAAACTCGCGAAAACGGTTCGCCGACGAATTTTCACTTGGCAGAGAGAGAGAGAGAGAGAGGGGCTACTGCCGTTTCCAGGGTTGTAGGACGAAGAGGGGAGAAAGGCGACGAAAATTCTCGGCGCAGCCGGTCGAATTCCGTAGAAACGTTCCCGTATAGGTCACGTTTGCTCCCGGGGATCTTTCGGATCTTGTACTTTGTGGAGATTGGAATGCAGGATGGCCGTTTGCTGTCCCCGGGCATAGTCCTCGCCCTTTTCGTGGCTTCCTTCTGGAAAATGGTCGAGAGGATTCTCTGCCTCCGTCATTTTTGTTCTCTTCGCGGATATATGGAATTGGCCTGGGCCGGCGGCGGTTCTCCTCTGGGAAATGCGAGCCGATGTCTGAATGCTGCGAATCATGGCAACTGCCGTAACACTACAGCGCCTTCGACGCCGACAGAAAGAAGGAACGGGGAGATGAGCACCGACGGTTTCGAAGGAACGAGATATTTCCGTCCCTCGCTGTATGTACAAACACATACAGAGAGAGAGAGAGAGAGAGAGAGAGAGAGAGAGAGAGAGAGAGAGAGAGAAAGAGAAGTTGGTGTACTTAGACGCTTCGCACGCGTTGCCCAGCGCACCTCTCGCATTCCTCTCGCGTCTACTTTACGAGTGACTTTGTTTTGCGCCTCGCATAGTCTCGCCATCGTCTTGCAGAGGCGAGCCAACTTTCGACAGCTTCCACATCGATCGATGTACACTGTCTCGATTTTATCGGCCGCGTTCTACGCTTTTCGGGAACCCCGAGTTTATTGAGGGCAACGTAGAGGTCTATCTTTCTTGATTATAGCTCCCAGGGTTTGGGGAAATTGGTTGTGGGTGTTCGGAATCTTTTGAAAATTTTTTCTATGGCAACTTCTTGGTGACTTTAATATGCTAGATGGTAGTGCACAAGTTTTGGAGGCGACATATTGCTCTCGTGGTGATAATTGAGGAATGAAAAGAGGAGACGTGTTGCTCGCGTGTGCCATATTTTCCGCGGGCCGTCGCGAACGCGGTAGCGGCGTAAAACGTGTAAGTTCCTTTTACCACGGCCCGTAACGTCCATATCTATGCGAGTATATCTATTTATACGACCACCGCCTCCTTCTCGTTGGGAACGGCAGAGTGGAAACCAGCCTTTCCATTCACCGGAGACAGTCGCCGCGAGGCCCACCAATTTCCATGCGGCGGCGCGGCGCCCGTCGGATCGCGATGGTGGACGTCGTGCATAATCATCCAGCCTTCTTTCAAATTCCTTTCACGCTAATCACTAAAAAAAATTTCATTTCTCTGTAATTTTACCTTGGGAACACTGCTGAACCAAACGGAAAATTTATACAATTTAATTTCGCTAAAATGTACAAACTCTTTTCATTTTAAAAGCGTTGGCTTTGAGTGAACATGGTATTTACGAGCAAATTAAAATTGTTCTGCATTGATTCGATGATTGTTCTCGATGACCACAGGTTACAAGTACCATTTTACTTGATTTTACCATTACCATTTAACTTACCCAAACGTTTTCGGACGAATTTAATGAAAACAGTCGAAGCCCAGCAATTTCTAAAATAAAGCAAGATCCTTTCTTCTCCAGCGGCGTAATTTTCTGCGATTTTTGGGGAACAGACGAGCGTTAAGGGAAAAATCCGTGATCCAACTCGAAATATTCTCCGTTTCAGTTTGAGCGGCGAACAGAGATTCTTTCTCCGTCGAACGGACGAAGGGAAAATATGACTTTTGGCCATTCTCGCCCGTATCCGCATCACGAGTTTGACGAGCAAGCTTGTTTACGGGCCAATTTCGCGCGGATACAGGCCGCGCGAAATACTATTTTTTTCTCCGAGCATAAAGCTTCAAACTTGTGTTTTAGCCACCCCCGCTTCCGGTTTACTTCTCCACCGACAGACTAGTTTTTTTCCGCCCGAACGCTGCTAACGCGCGGATGAAAAATTGAAGTACTCCGTCTAAATCGGACCCAATTTAATAAACATTTCCTTTGATATCTATCGTTGTAGCTAATTGAATTTTAGCAATGGAACGTTAATCTGTCTGTTAGTTAATATTTACTACAATCAGGTCTACGATATAGTTTCTTGACCCATTTTAAAGCCTCTAGAAAAATGTTCCGAATAAAAATATCTGAACATAACAAAGAGTAAAACTATGCAAAGAAATATTGCGAAAAATTCATGAACTCCAAAAGTTCTCTGAATTTGTAGAATACCTAGCTGACCATCGAATCTACAATGCAAACTTACATTTTTTAAATCTCTAAAAACATGCTTAAAACAAAAGAAGAAAATTCACCTAATTGACTCGTCGATCGCCCATTGTTTCCAGCTGAAAATGGAGTCGTCTAATTGTGATTCGACAGTGGCAGGGCCACAACGAGGACGAAGTGGCTCGACAATCCTCATCGAGGAGGAATTACGCTCATTCGCAGCTCGGTTCGCCGCCTCTAAACACAAGGCCATCCATTCCCCATCGTCCGAGACCCCATAAAGACTCCGGTTGAATTCGGTCGAACCTATCGCGCGTCCCCGCAAAACTCGTCTCGAGCTCCGATATTTTCAATTTAAGAACCGGAAAGATAATCTCCCCAAGCGTCTCGCGGACATGTTTCACTTGTTATTCGACGCGGGTCGCTTTTCCATCCGTGTCGGGGCGTCATACGTGACGGCCGGGGTAATGAAGAAAAGCGTATCGCCATCGCGGACGTATAAACCCCCCATTCCACGACACACGTAGTTGTCTTTCTAGTCTGGAAGTACAGTGTCTTTCTCTGTGTGCACGCAGGCCCGACTTTTTCATTAGCTGACTGCGGATTTTCCCCCGAAAACCCCACTCTGATACATTATTTCGCGAAATTGAGAAACAAGAAGCCGGGCGAGAAACTTGTTCGGACGAAAAATTGGCCGAATCCCAGAAAATATTGTGCCGCTTTATTAATTGACACAATTTTGATTAGTTTGAGAAAATATGCTGAAGACACCAACGAGGCTTTTATAAAGTGTAGGTAAAAGATTTTACTGAAATTGTTAAGGGTCTGCTTCTAAGTTAATGTTTTCGGTTGTACAGTGGGCGTATTGAGAGTGAATAGGGTTGCCGAGTGAAGAGGGTTGTTTGACGGTGTCTAGAGGTTGCGAGGGTCATGCTGCGGCACTGTGTGTGTGTGTACACATCTTTTCACAAGTCACAATTTCACAAGAATATAGACAGTTTCTGAAAAAATTAAATTTAGAGGAACAGGGCGGCAATATTATATTTTGTAATTATAAATAATTCTATATTATTTAAACAGGAAAGCTTATGTATCCGGTGCCTCGAGCACTTCCTCGATAGACGAAGTGCGATAAGAAACGACAGCACTTAGGGATCGGCCTAATAATTGAGGATTCGTCGAAACGATTCGGCATAGTCGGGATTATCCGGTGGTATCGAAACAAAAGAGGAAAAAAGAACGGCGTACAATATATCCGTTGAAATCGGATCGATCGAGCGAGGATCCGGCGGGTTTATCCTCCCCCTCGGACCTCGCAGGACGTCGCAGCTTGGCGGTGAGGGGAGGGGGGAGGGGGAGGCGTTATCAGCGTGGGCAGTCGGATATACCAAGAGCAGCAGCAACTCGTCATATTTCCTACCTGACATCCGCCCACGAGCTGATATCTGGCTCTTGCTCCGGTCGGTTTCTTCGGGAAAATATCGAACGAGCCGCTCGTATACACTGCGGCCACGTACGAATTTTCGTATTTGGCTGAGATCACGTTTGGATAAAATGGCAGCACGGATCCCCTGCTGACGCCGATATACTATAGCTGCGGCTGCGAACGTGGTCTAGCCCCGAGAAGCAGCAGCAGTACCAGCACCACCACCAACGGTTACTTGTTCCCGATGAGAGAGGCCGTATTTACACACGGAAACAGAAACACCGTATACACGTACACATCCCGACCATAAGCGGGATGGACGGTTACCGTCGTTGGACGCCGAATGACACCGGATCGATCTCTTCGAATTCATTAAATGGCCCCGCTCGAGAATATTCGGCTATTCTTGCCTGGAAACTTCCCTCTCCGATGCAAACTTTTACGCGAATATTTTTGATGATGATTCTCTCGTTTCTCATAATCTTTTATCCTGGAAAATTGAAGACGAATAGGGGACCGCTTTTTAACCCTCGCGAGTGGTACCTTGTTACCATTATTGACCATTACTTGACCATTTACCATTAATTGACAATGATAAAAATTCACAAAAATTCACAAGCTTGAAAAGTTCTCTGAATTTATATTTACCTACCTGACCGTCAAATCTACAATGCAAATTTCCTAATGCAATTTTTAAACCTTTAGAAAAATGGTCTCAGCCTTCTCGAAGCTCATTCCTAAACCCCGACAAATAATTCCGCCATTCCTAAGCGCCGCGATGCTCAAAGAGAGTTAATCCAACCCGTCTCGCCGTCTTTCTTTTTCAGTCTCGGATATTTCCTCGCCGCCCGTCCGCGGCTTATTTAATACAAAATAAGAACCATTAACAACGACGATAAAGACAATTCGCGCCTCCTCGTTCGGTAACCTTCTTTCAAATCCCTGATTTCCAATCCCAATTTTTCCACAGACTCGACCAAGAAATCGAGAAAGAGAGAGATTCGGCCAATCGTCATTAATGTATTCATTTCGTATCCGAGCCGTAGCGTACGCGCATAAAACCCGCAGTCTAATCACTACGCGCATTTAGCCCCGATTCAAGAAGCCTCCATCTCTCTCTCTCTCTTTCCCTCTCGTAATGGAGTCCCTCGAATCTTAATCGAACGCGGAGAAGAAGCAGGAGAACGAACCGTTCCTAGGGCGATCGTGATTCGAGGGGAACCGGCTTCGATAAGCATCAAAGCCCCCCTATCCCCCACCTGAAAAGAAGTCTCGTCGCTGTGCCCCCTCTCGGAGCACACCATTCCCGAAATATTTCCGTGACGGTGCAACACGTAAAAAAGAATACACTGTACGGATTTAATTAAGTTTAATTAAAGGATTTTACCGGGAGGTCCGCGCTAGGCTCTGGTCTAAAACGCTCTCGACCCCCCACCACTCCAAAGGAGGAGAGAGCGGGGGCCACCGCGTTTGATTAAAGGACAACTGCAACGAGCTCCTGGGAACCTTTGCGCCGCCGCGGGCACCATAAGCTACGAATTCTTCGGCGACGGACGTCCAGGGGGACGTGATTTCTCTTTATATTTTTACTCCCTCCTCCTCCTATTTCTCTCTTTTTCTTTCTCTCCTGTAAATGATAAGTTACGAATTCTTCGACGAACCTTGCGACAGCAATCGAGAAGGGGGGTCGGAGGGGACGTGATTTCTCTTTATAGTATTGCCCCCTCCTCCTTGCTATTTGTCTCTGTTTCTCTCCCACTTTTCTCCGTCTCTCTCCCCGTATCTTTTTCTTGTCCTTATCCCCGGTCAGTTCTCTCGCTCGTTACGAAAGCGCCGTTCGAATTCCATCGGCACTTTGCAGACCCGCCATGTAATTAAGCCAGAGACCGAACACCGAGTGCCCCTCGAGAATTATTGAACGGCGTATTGAGTCCTCGAATCGCGTGTTATCGTGTCGTACCTATTCTATAAGGCCACCGCAGCGGGTTGCAGGTCCCTTATTTCAGGCCAGGTATCATGTTCGGAATTCGAGAGAGTTACATTTTGTGGACGTGTACCCGGACACTCGGCGTCGGCCGTGTCTTTTTGCATCGGGTCGTGAGACCCCATAGCCCTCCCGGCTTGTAGAGATAAAAATTTATACAAAGTCTCGCGTTTGTTCGTTCGCGGACGGACATTCTTGCATTTTTTAACGGGAAGAGCTGGACGTCCGTTTGGGACGATGCATTGCGGGATGGAACTTTAATAAAGTATGGAATTGTTGAATGGAGCTCCTGATATTTTTATTTTGTCTCAGTTTCTGTTGTTTTATCGACGATTTTATTAAATCTTTATTATTCAAAGTTCTTCAGAAAAGTTTTGCTTGTTTCGCTTTTGTATCGAATCATATAAAAAATGTGGAAATAAACACATAAGAAGATTAATGCCATCGATTGCATTGAAACATGCACCGAAACAGAAGGAATCTGCAGAAGAATATCCAATGTAATTATTTTGGAGAAGGGAGAAAAAGAAATTTGATTGAAATATATGATAAACGGAAATAGGAGAGTTTCTATTCCGACAAGTTTCGTTTCGGGTTATCGAATAATCTTGATAAGAATATCGAGGTCTCCCGAGGCTTCCGGTGTCGATCTATCTCGATAACACCGCCATCTGGCGGAATATCGTGAAACTGAAAACACTATGGCTACCTGGAGATCGTGGGCTGGCACATGGTGATGAGGACATCCATTATGGAGTATCAGAAATGAACAGAATTTTATGCATGAGGAAAGTTGACGTTTTGATAGGAAACCTAATAATCTTTACAAAATCCCTACATAAAACAAAACTTCTTTAATGATATCCTTATTTTAACAGGCTTGGATAATCGAGAAGAGAAATCCGGCTAAATATGATCTTAAAATTTAAGAATCATTTGTTTGCACTAGCTGCAATTTTTTATCTTAATTCTGAAACCCCATGAAACTGGCTAGATCATAAATCTTGTATTTAAGCATTTTGAATAAATGCATGAAATGAAAATATTAAACTTCAGAAAACGCTTGAAATTTTTCATTTTAATTTCGACACATATATCATTCTATTATATCACTAAAAAATTATTTGATTTTAAAAAATTGTGAAATACTAGTTAAACATTTTTTAAAAATTCTAACTGTACAACGAAGAATGAGCTTTAAATTCCTCATTTTCTGTGTATAAAATTGAACTTTCAACGTTGACGATAAATCTGCCAATTTCGACAGGACATTTTGCAACTTCCGGGTCGACCAATTTCCAAAAAAAGTTCCGCAAATCGCCCCGACACTTTTCCCTCGACTTTTAAGGACATCAACCCGCCGGTTCATCGACCGGCCGGAAATCTCGGGCCGATTGGAACATCAAAGATCGTCCCTGATCTCGAACTTTCGATTCTCCATGATTGGAATGGAGATTCTTTTCCCAATCCGCCTCAATTTGCATTCGGCTCGAGCGTGACTTCGCCACCAATTTTAGCTTCGAAAGAGCCCCGGTGGAACATTATTTAAGCAACAGAACCCGTTCGGCGTGAAGCAATAAATACTATTTCTCGGTGCGGTAGTTTCTTATACTCTTCGTCAGGCGTTGGATCGCGCGGTTCGGTTTGGAAATCCTCAGATTATGGTTCATGTGGAGCATGATTTGCATCGTGTCCTACCACTGTCACTTATTATTTCACCTATAATTTTTATCACGGTACACTCACTTTCGTCCACTGGACTAAGGATCCACGATAAAACCAGAGTAAAATAACTGTATTCGCCGCTTCTACTAGATCAATAGCAAATTTTTGCAACTTATGGTCGCTGCTTCGCAGATGAATCGGTAGTTTTGCATCAACCAGGCCTTGAACAATTTTTACCGACCCACTTTTAAAACACAATAATATTAACTCAAACATAAAATATGATTTCTATAAAATTCTTCTGGATTTAAGAATAGAAAATGGAGCGGCTTAAAAATAAAATTTAGAAGGCGGCTAAAGTATTCCAAAAACCGAATAAAAATTCTTTAACCCAGCAGTCATTTAAAAAATCGCCTGATCACTGTTCTAAAGTACACACAGACTGTCGCCGAGCGGTTCTCTATTCGCTAAATGCTTCAAAGTTCAAGTTCACAGAGGAGCTTCCATAATTAATGAAACGAAACCGAGACCGCCGAGAAAGGTTAATAATGCATCGTAAAATTACCGTCGCAACTCAATTTACGTAAAGAGCTCTATTTACGTATATTGTCGCTCGTGTTACTCAATCAAAAAATCGCCTAACGAGGATCGCGGAAGAAGTCTGCGGATCGTGGGAGTCGTCTCACTTGCGGAGTACGTGTGTCAACTTGTTCATGCGTTATGAATTATGCATTTGGCTCGAAAAAGCCTGTCGGGGAGACAATGGTACCGGGTTTGGCAAACCTTTGCAATGCGAATGCCAAGATTTATTATTTATACCGTCGAACAAAGTTCGATACGTTCATGCATGCAGTGCATTAAAACGGAATAAATTATCTAGATTATTGTTTAACGTATGAGCTTTATTATCAAGTAACTAAAAATCGTCGTTACCGACGGTAATGGCCTTTATTAATATAAATGGACCTTACAAGAGACGCGTAAACTCCTTGCAGCAATCATTGTGTTAACATTAAAATAAAATATCTGAACAGTTTGTAAGAAAGTTATTCCGTTCGAGAGGACGGTACGGAGACTTTCTCGACAGTGTTTATGGCAGAAGGTTTCGGGGGTCCACGCGGACCAAAACGATGGGAAACGAAGAAAAATCGCGGTGATCGCGTTTAACGTCCGAAAACACTGTGCCATAAATATCCGCTAAACGCCGCCGGTATCGCCGGATCGCATGCGATGGCTGTTCCCTTAAAAAACCAGTCGGGAAGAAACAATGTTGGCCCGACTGCGACTGCGACTGCGGGAATGATCTCCCCAAGACGGGACAAGGTTTGCCAGCCATATCGTCGCAGTACCCCCGATTCCCAATCTACGAAACGCAATGGCCGCGATTTGTTTTACGGGCCGGATTATCTTTATGCGAGAGCGAACGCGGACGATGATTGACTTGTTAATTTGCGGCTCTAATAAAACGAATGCTCCGATTGTGACGTGGCTTATCAGGAAATTCGAGGCGCAATGAATCGTCTGTTTGCGTCCGAATGGCCGATCATCGATGCAGAAAATGTGGAAATGTGTTCCAATATGAATGTATAAATTGTTTTTTTTTGTCCTAATTGCGTTGGAATAGTCGATTAATGCTGTAGAAATGTAGAAAATCTAAAGATGCATTTTAATTAGCTTGTTTGGTGCATCGCGAGAAAGTCTCCGATGCTTGCGAAATAAATTGTTTGCGCGAATCGAGGACGTCGATGATGAAGAGTAAATTTGTATAAGTTCTTATCCGATGCTCGAAGAACGAATGTTTATTATTCACGGCTCTCGGGAATCCCGTCGTCTTAAGAATCGCGGGGATAAACGGTTTTCGGGTTACTAAAAATAATCCCGCAATCCTTCGAACAATTCGAAAACGTCGCCTCATTGACACGGATGGGAGACAGTAGATATAAATGTAAATCTGGCTTGCACTTGTCCTGAAAAACGATTCCCATGCAAATGGCGGATACGAAGTGTCAGAAACTTGTCTTGGACATCGAGAGAGTCCTTCCTAAAATTTAAAGAACTACCCATTAGACTCTGACAGGGATTATTCTCGACTGTTGTGTGAATAAAAATCGATTGTCGAATACGTTTTTTCAGAAATTGTCTATCGAGAGAGATGTCGTTCTTGGCTTATCGACAGAGAGGGTGTCTTCGAAGTCGCAATCCTGGGTTGCAATAACGAATACGCCGTCAGAGACGCGTTTATGGCATTCTTTCGCTGTGGAAGAAAACGCACACCGGCGTTTCGCGCAGGGGATAAAGCCGCGGGTTAATAAAGATCAGCCGTCTAGCGGCCGATTATTCTAAATGCTCGGCCCTTAATTAAGTAAGCCTCCGCGGAGAGGATGATAGCCATAACGCGAACCAAGAGGTAGCTGTATGTTAATACAGGCCCGCGGAAAGTTATAGGAATGTCCTTTTCGTTATGGAGTAGCGGAATTCTTAATTAAAACGCACGCCGGGTCACCGTTCGAAGTTTCCGTTTCATTAGTACCGCCACCGAAAATCCAAACTTATGATGCTAGATCAAGGATGCACAACCAACCCCAAAAATAACAATATCCGTCCAAAATCAGTGAATAAATCAGCAACCCCCAAAAATTTACGTCTTCCAGGTAACCAATTACTCCCACCCCCAAATAATCAACTTCCATCTATCTTGTCCGAGGATCCACCACGATCAATTAAAAAACTGAAGTTAAACGGGGTCAGAGCCCCGGCGAAGTTCTTGGTGCGGATATTCGGACAGTTTTTGAAATGAAAGGGGTATACCGGGCACGGGGAGAGTCGGAGAGCGAAAGAGAGAGAGAGACGGGGAGAGCCACCCTTCGGCAATTTACAAGGCGTTACTTTTACGGGCCGGAGGACAAAGTGTTTCTTCCGTGATAAGTGCTGCAATGGACGGACAGACTGTGCCCGTCGTTAGGGATAGGTAGAGGCGGCGCGGGCGAAAAGAGGAGACCGCTCTGCGGTTGGACGGTTTCCTGGTGGGGGTATATACTGCCTCGTAAACCACGATCATTGCTTTATTACGTGCTCCCCGATGTGTACCCGCTAATTGTTAGGTGCGAACACATTTATAGGCAGCTCTACCGCTCGTCTATTTCTTCGGGGGGCAACTCCCACCGTTTGCGGAGATAGAGGATCTCGAGGACCATGTTACTCGTTTATCGATGCCAACAATGCGACGTTTATTGCTTCGTGGTGAATCGGCCGCTGATTATTGTCGGTGGTCCGCGTCGAGAATCCCACGACAGTATTAGTTTTTAAATCTCTTCAGGGTATTAAAATTCTTTGACGAAAATCTAGAAAATTTTCCTGTATCTCTATGAATGTTTCAGGAAACAGATATTGATTTTTACGAAGCAATATTTTCCCTAGAATCGCTAAAACCAAATTTATAGGCACGTTTAATACAGGTTAATATCGCAGTGTAATGGACAGCTTCTGTTCGAAGTTGGAAGAGATAGCCTAGCATCGGTGACCCTTGTCATTGGACGGGTCTCGCGTTTAATCGTCGACAGACTGTCAACATCCGCACACAATAATTTTCGCTATTAACGCGGTGTCGTTGACTTTCATCGATCCCCGAGTGTTTATCGAACGCGTATAACATTTTCTGGTTACGGACACGGGCGTACGGCACCTGTTACAACGCATAATCCAAGTTTTATGTCGGCGGCGATGGCCTATCTCGGCTCTTAATTGGTCACCGGATGGCCCATTAAACGGCCGAGTGTTTTATAGACACGGTTGTGTGCCGAGACGCCTCGAAAATCTCATCGATTAAGTAATTCCTCGCGACGTTTTCATTGTCTAGCTGATCTAAACTGCAGAATCGAACGAATTAAAAATTCAATATCTCTTTAAACCTACCAAGCGAATTGCTACCTAAACAAATTCTATTTGCGATTTTAGATAAACGACCAAAAAAAATCGTTCTCCAGGAAAAGACAAAGTAGACGCTTTTTTTCTGAAGCACGGTATTTATCATTTCAGATGATCGATCCGAACAGTAGCCCGATTCAGTGCCTGAATGGGGAATGATCGTGGCAAATCGCGCAAGTGCCCAGTGCATTAGCTCTCCGGAGCGGAATTGCGCGTTTTTATTACACGGTAGCAAACTCGTAAATATCCTCCGGTGACAAGTGCCTGGAAGAGGACGCGCGGCTTGGTAGGGGTAGTCTCGGAAGATATCGTTAATTGGGGTTCGAGCTCGCGAAGAACCACCGCGGCGAGCCTCGGCCACGGAGATATACATACATACATACAATGATGTAGCAATATCTCTGATGGCAGCGAACATCTACATTTTATATGCTACGTGGCTCGAGTGTCTGACTGGGTGCCACCCCCCGCTCCACCTCTGCGAACCTCCTCGAGCCATCTGCTCAATAAATTAGGTTGGCCCGAACCTGGTCTTCTACGCGCACGCCTCGAGCCTTGAACAAGGACAACGCGATACCATGCAAGATAGACGGAGAGAAGAGAAGAAGACAAGGACGCCTGCGAGAGAGAGAGAGAGAGAGGGGGGGGAGGGGTAAGAGCCGAGGAGAAAAAGATACAATGAGGAGAGAAGAGAAATAAGGGACGAAGACGAGAGGAGGATCGAGTAGGAGGAAGATCACGGAACGGTCTCAGACAAAAATAAATGAATAGCCGCCGCCGCGCCGCGCCGCGCCGCGCTGCGCCGCCGTCCGACAGAAAATCCACTCTCGGTCTGAAAACGATGCCCCCTACCATCTCTTTCTCGACAGCATGATCCCCTTCTTCCTTCAGCTGTCCAACCATCCCACAACCGCCCCTACCACCGGCGAAACCGGAGTTCGATGCCACCGAGTCGATGTCGTCCAAGAAATACATTTTAGCTATGAAGTCGTCTTCTTCTTCGTCCTCGTCATCGCACATGCTGCTCGGTGGACTAGCGGCGACTCCACACAGGGATGATAGACGGAGACCCGGAGAGGGGGAGTGAAAGGGCACAGCGGATATTCTCAGCTAGGATACGTGCGTTTCTTTCTTTCCCGTGGGGAGAATAAAAAGGGTGAGACCCAGCCGAGGTGTCTGTCTGTCCTTCTCTGGTCTGGTTTCTTCATTTTTCTGCGAGGATGGTATGCGATCTCCGTTCGCCCTGAGCCACGATTTTTCACCTCCGTTCCTCCACGAGTAATCCTCGATCCTCCCGCAGACGCGGCGCTGTCACCGGTATACGGGTGCAAACATGATTTAGAGTAATGTCCCCGGCCGGGAATAAAATCCGCGGTCCTGATACCGAACAAATAACTCGGTATACCGGAGCTGCTGCCTCGGTTATGTACCTTAGGCTGCGGTTACGGTGCGTTTTCTGCGGTTATTTTCATGTGTTCTCAGACTAACAAATACTGGTACATACGTTGGGATAATAAATGAATTTTTGTGCGGATGGTGGCGAATGCTGCGTGGGGACTCTTCTTTTCTGTCGTTCTACTTCTGTCATAGTGAATTCAGAAAAAGTTCAAGAAAGGTTTCTCGTCCCCTTTTAATTGGGGATGGTGGATTAAATCCAAATTTTTTCGTTTCCTTCTTAATTGAATGACTCTTGTTCAATTGTATCACAGCAAATTCGATGCATTTATGATAAAAATGAGTAGGCAAGATTTAAAACACTAGAAGGAATAAAGGCATTTACGACGTTCAGTCCGACTATTATTAAATATTCCGCAGGTTTGAATGCATCCACTGTAACCGCAGCTTTACCATCGAACTCGTTTTATTGAAACAAGCTTCATTTTTAATCTTGCCGGGGCTGGTAGATCCGGCATCCTGGAGCTAGCCAGTCGACCAGGTCGCTGAAAGTGAAATGGATCGAGCTGGTCGACAACCCAGGCCTGTAATTATATTATCGACTCGTTTCTTCTATTCCCGAGGTGTATTATCCTATTAAAGTCCCGCGGATTATTTATGACGGGATTGTCGCCCGGAGACCGGTGTCGCGAGAATTGTGTAATAAGGAAAACGACCCTTTCACTGGACGGGAATGTCACTGTTTCGGAATCTTTATTGTTTAAATAGTTCTTGCTAGTTTCTATTGTTCGCTTCTTTAGCATGGCTTCTGGATGAATTTTTACGAGTTTGCAAATAACTGCTAGAAAGACAATTTATCAATGTCGGATGCAAGACACTGTGTGCACCCAGAATTGCATTTAGGAATTGATTTAATATAAAATTACCAAGGAGATGTTTCAGATAGGTACGAAAAAAGGTACCATGGGACAAGACAGGGAGATCGGTCTTATCACGAATTTCTGTCAGTTGGTCAACGGGTTTCGCAGTCCTCTCTATCGATCGTTCCCCGTCATTTACAGGCCAGCAATCCTCTATGACAGGGGTGGCTGCGTTAGGGGATGCTGTCTTCGACGTATCCTCTCTCCCGTTCGTAACGAGCCGCGCCACGGCCATTTGAAATGTTAAATAGGTCGCGGTTGTAGGCAGCGGGGCACGTTTCAAGGGTAGCAGTTATCTACCTTTATGAGGGAAGGTGGTAAATGGGTTAATGTTTCGCGCCAACAGGTGGCCGCTATTGGACCGCGAGCTTATAGCTTTACGACGACCTAAAGCGGTATATTCTAGCGTTTCCATTGATGTATGTATTCGCGCGGGCCGAGAAGTAGTTTGAAGAGTGTCGTTTACAGCGATGGGAAACGACGAGGAACCGTGGGACACTTCCTGGTAACCTTTTGTCAACGACTGGGGGCCTCTCGAACCTTCAGACAGTAATTGACAGTCAGGGGAGTAAATCGAGATGCGATGTTCGCTAAGTGGTTTTGAAATTAGTCTTGGAACTTTCTGGGCCACTTGGGTGAGATCCTTAGCTGTTTCTGTATGTTTATACTCCTTTTGGGAGGTCTATTTTCTGAGAAATTGAAGCGAGAACGTCAGATTTTGTAGACAGCTTGCTTAGTTTTAGCATTGAAGCTTTGGGAAATTTTGAGAAAAGTGTCAGAGGACATTGGGGGTTCCAAGAAAGTCTCTGAAGAAGCGGGTGGCTTTTGTCCAGTGTTTCAAAAAATTAATTTCTTGTCGAACAGCTTTCATCATCGAAGATAACTTGAAGAAAAACGTCAGGGGATACAAGGTCTTTAGAAAGAGGATATCAAAGGAGTCTTTCACTAAGATCAATAATGGAAAAACTGTAGACGATAAAAGGGTTCTGCAGAGATAAGAACGGTAATCGGGTTAAGAAAGGTCCGAACGTTGTAACAGAGTCAAGGAGCCATTGAAACTTGAAGAGCTATGCAGTTCTGCAGCGGATCGTCTATTTACGAGTAGTTGGCTCATCATCTCGTCTGTATTGATTCTACAGAAGAAGAGGTGAATCAGTTAACTAGCTTAGTCCAGAAGCAATTACTTCTGTCCACGTTCTCTGTAATAACAGTCCTTGTACTAATTCAACCAATCCCACAATGCAGCTGGCACTCCGTTACTTAAATAATTAAACACAGGAAAGGCAATTGCTGCAATACAGTATAGCAAGTGTTGTTAACTGAAACTCTAGTTTCTACCCTAGTTCGCAAAATTCGACATCTTGGTCCGTCGTGTATAAAGTCTCGATCAGTGTGGCTTAATCAATATCCCTTGGCTTCAGGGTGGGCTGCAGAACTTTGACAAATTTCGTGCAGTATACTACCTTGCATGTATAGTGCACTGAGGTTCTTATAAGAAAATGTTGTTTTATCGATCGTAGTGTTATAGCAACATGGGAAACCATACCTAATTTTATCTTGGGTAAAATTTAAATACTGTTCGACATTGTTTTCTTTTAAAAGTTAACTCAAGTTCGTGTTCACTTGTTCATAGTATATTATTATTTAAGCATTGAAAAATTAGTCCTCATTACTCCATAAAAATTACACAACCCCTATTATAAAAATTTAGTCTTTCCCCAAAAATTTCTTAACCCTTAGCACTCGGATGGCGACTTTGAGGCAATACTAAAAACTGCTATGCCATTCTTAAAAATATTGCACACATTATTATTTTTGTTAGTATTTAATAAACTACTAGACATTTACATATTACACGAGATATTGTATCAGTTTCATATGCAAAAAATAAAAAAAAAATGGTATAGAATGGAAATATTCTAGAATGGAAAAATCTTTCGTTTTTTAGTTAAAATAGCTGCAAAGGGTTAAAATCGCACATTAAACCAACAATTCTAAACCAAACATGGCAAGGCCCCTTCGTTCGTAAAGATCCACTGCGTCAAAAGCACCCGCGCAATTTCCATGAATCCAGTGGCCGCAGGACGCGGGGCAAGAGCAAAGTCAAGCAAATCAAGATCAGGACCAAGAGAAAGTTGAGTGATCTACGTAGCGTCTCGGTTTTCGCGTGGCGAAATCTCGTTAGCTCATTGCGGGCGAGGTTGGTTCGCCATTCGGATGCCTGTGGGCAGGTATCGGTTTGCAGGCGAACACGCAGGGCAGGCAGGCAGGCAAGCAGGTATCCTGGCGAGCAGGTTTGCCCGTCGTCCTTCGGAGGCGACAATTATCGCAGCGGCATCTGTATGGCGATCATTGAAATAGGTCGTAGAGAGGAGAGCATAAGGCGGTTTGCCGGGGCCCATTCCGCTAACGGTAACGACCGCCTCGCTGGTTCGAGTCTCGGCTAAGCTTTCCAGAACCTCGGGAGCAGCAGCCGGCCGCCGCCATGCCGGTTGCATTCCGCTCGATTTTTTCCCTCTCACCCCCGCCTTGCATTCATCCCTTTTAACTGTGTGTATGCAGTATGTGTGCACTCTCTGTGCACAAGAAACTGCAACCGGGGGACGCGCGTGCGCGCAACCCGACAGCAAATGTGTATATTCCTCGGATAGATCGAAGAAGAGGAAAGAGAAAGAGAGGAGCAACCCGGCGGGGGCGCGGAGGGAACGCGAATTGCATCGTGAATAGAATTCTAGATTTTCTGGTTTTCATTCGGGCCTCATTCCGCCACCCGACGCGATATACTTTCCTTTTTATTTTCAACGTTATGACCGCCTGGCGAAAAAACTATAAGGCCAGCCGCGAAATTGTTATTAAAACGCAGCCCCGTTCCGCTTCTGTACTTTAGCCACCAAAATTGAGAGGTTGGACGTCAGACAGCTGAAGAGATTATTTTTTTTCTAGGTTTGAGTTAGGGGTTGAATAAAGGGGTTTACGGGTTTGTTTAATTTTAAGGGGATTGTTTAATATTCAGAGTTCAGAGGAAATGCGAGAATCGGGAAAGCATGATTGACCCCGCCGGTAACATCCAGCGGCTCTGATGGCGATCCACTGGGTGCGCTTTATTACCGACGCGGCGATCGATCCTGCCGCTCATTTGCAGCGCTCTCATGGTTTCCTTGATGTCCTTTTTTCTCGGGCTAAGTACGGGAAAATTCGCGGAAATGGTGTCTTTTGGTTTGTGGTTGAAGATGAAGTTGAAGTCATTTGAAGTTTCGTAGAGAATTCTACTGGGAAGTAAATATTTGTATGAAGGAACCAGGAGGACCTCTTTCCAGTTTAAAAAATTCACAAATGATTTGCAGCTGGTTTCCTTGATGTCCTTTTTGCGATTTTTGGTTTATTTTTTAAGACAAGCTGACGTCATTCGAAGAATTCTACGGTGAAGTGATTATTTGTACGAAGAAACCAGAAGGACCTCTTTTCAGTGGTTTAAAAATTAACAAAAAAATGTTTGCCGTGGTCTTGGTTTTTCCTCGATGTCCTTTTCCATTTTTTGGTTTATTTTTTAAGACGAAGTAGAAGTCATTCGAACATTGATAGAGAATTCTACAATGAAGTGAATATTTGAATGGAGGAACCAGAAGAACCTCTTTCCAATGATTTAAAGGACATAGAGTCGTGTTAAATGAAAATGTTGTTAATGATGTCTAAAAGGCACTTAGACCCTTTGAAGATTAACAAGACTGTTAAGTGATCTCCCTGGATCTCACGGGAACTTCAATAATCTCCAAGGATCGCAGAGGTCCTTCCAACCCTCGTTTACTGTTCAAATAACGTAGACAGTGTAAACATTAACACCCTGTAAATCGAAACTGACGAACACTGAGGAAATTAAGGCAGTAAGCCTACTGGTAACGACGTTGTTGTAGTCATTAACTGCTTGCAGTAAATTAAATAGTAAATATTTCCAATGAAATGTAACTAAGTTCAAAAACTTAGTCTCCTTTAAAGAATAATTGGCTCTAATAGTATCTAAGATTGAATTATAATAATTAATATTCTAGAATAGAATGCAATTAAATCCAAAAATAAAACTTTCTTATGAACATAATTGACTTGAACAACTAATAAAACTGTTGATAGACAGCAGGGGATCTCCAAGAACAATCAAGAGCATATTATTGGTCCCTGACAACTAGTTAAGATGCCTCAGGTGGTCTCCAAGGTGTGGCAATGAACAATGGACCTTCCAAGGGTAGCCAGTCGTGACCAAGGGGATGGGAAATGGCCGAAGAAACTTGTGGTGGGGGTAGCTGAAGAGTAAAATGGCCGAAGTAGTTCAGGTTGATGAACAAAGATCACCAGACAGTCGAGGGAGGTTGATGACTGTCAAAGAGGGTGGAGATGGTCGAACAGGATGGCCAAAGTAGGCCAAGAGACCCATGGTAGTCGAGAAGGATGGGGGTGTCTTATGGGGTAGGTCTGCTATCCCTGGAGTCCCAGGAGACACTCACTATCTTCGGTTTCATGGCTCTATTTATACTGTTCGATCGAGAACAAAAAAAAGGGTACGTTCGCCATAATTCAGACATAATATTGCCAATTAATTTATTTTCACTTTTTTCTTCGATGACGCTCAATTAGAAAAAAGATTATTCATATTCATTTTCTGGTCAGGACATTTAGAAAATGTTTACTTTGTTAATTGTCAAATTTTAGTAAGAAATATTTTTGACAGATTGCAAAAAATTTTTATTTCACTTGTCTATGCCTGTGTGTACGATAGGAAATGTTCTCTATGAAACGTTTATCTCGAACTCCGGCGGAATAACTTTCGCCGCCCACCGACGTATCACCCTCTTCCTCAACCCTTTTTTCGATAAGCAACCCTAACAGATGAGGGTGAAGGAAAAGGCGAGCAGTAATTCAATATCCCGCTGTGTAGAATAAACTTGGCCGAGAATTTACAGTTTTCACTCAGCGTCGTACTCGTCTAAGTCTAACCTAACGTATTAACGATATCTTTATTGCTCCTAATGACAGGCCGTAATCGGCGCAACTTTGTTGGCGATCAATGGACTTTACGAGCATATTAATGGTGTCTATTAGTGGGCGTTACTGTAGCAGCGCTCGCGTGCGAAGCGACTATCTCCTGACCTTGATACGTGCGACCAACTATACTGCCGGCTTCATTGCAACTTTTCACACAATAGACCTGGGCGAAATTTTCTCCCTGGTTGCTGCAATTTTTTTTTTTGTAAAACGCGCCCTTTGTCCAAGCAGACCTTCAAACAAGATAGAAGATTTTTTTAGATTCAATTTTTCGAGATTCTCTGCATTAATTGATCAACACTATAAAATAGTACGTCCTCTCCGTATTCATTTTGCAACATTTATATTTTTATCCTACTTTTAACCCCTATTTCTTTTCCCCTATCTGCATAAGTATATTCACAACAGTATTTTCTTCTGCGCGGGTTTTTCTGAAATACAGTTTTTGTGTTTTGTAATACAGAATACCTAGCATAATCTCACATCTATCGATCTCGTAACTCGGCTCATAAATCGTAAATCACGCGTACAGAAGAAAAAAAATTATAAATATGAATAACCAAGTTATGAATAACCAGAATATGAATAACCAGACTTACAATGATCCAGTAGACGTTTCAGTGGATTCAATTCGGTAGCATTTTCCCCGAAAAAAGGGCTAATCTGCGCTATATAATTTCACCGTCGGAGTTTCGCGAACTTTTTGTCGCAAAGACCAAAAAGGCGTGGTGTTGAAAAAAGAATGGATGCAGTAACTCTTGCGTCCCGACGTTATTATGCATCCTGCGAGATAATATCGGCTCGCGTGCGAACAGATCCTACATCAACCGGTCGGAAAGTCAACCCTTATAACAGCGGCGATGTGGAGAACGCACGCAGCATGGAATCGCGCTAGCGCTCGCGGAATGCGCGTGTGTGCGCGCATCGGAAAATTTAAATTAAAAAGGCCGACGAAGGGAAGGAAAGAAAAAAGAGAAAAGCGAACCGACGCGGCGGCGGGGGGAAAAAAGTCCCCTAAGTAGACAGGAACGTAATGGACGACCGACGAGCGGTTGTATCTCCTAACTTACGATCAGTTTAAGTCGCGGCGCTCGCCAGTTTCAGTTTCACAGCGTTGCAATAAGTGACTGGCCGTGGGCATTTAGCAACATTCGAATGGCAGGTGAACGGCGGGAGTCGCACACTCGTGATTGGACGAGGATTTCGAGTGTACCTTGAACCGAGAGCCTCGCAGTATACAGGATGTTGGAAATAGATAAAAGGTTGCAAGGGACGATCAACGAACGACGAGAAATGCATAATCGCTGATGCGGAGGATTGAAGAGTAGTCTTTTTTTATTAATTGTATTAAATTTTCCTGACGTGGAATTACTTTTGAAAGCTTACAGCTAGAGTCTACAGTGTCTAAGTAGTCCTATAAAAATTTTTAAGCCTCCATTACACGCCTATGTGTTCCTTTTTTGTCAAGAAGATAAGGGGTTGCAAGGGGGTAAGTCCAAGACTAACTGAATTAATTCTATATGTTGAAATAATTATATTCGATTTCCTGGGTGATTCGGTGAGTTTCTTCAGCTTCGCCAACCCTAAAACACCCAAGATCTCGATCCCAGTTTCTTTTTCCCTAAAAACGGTAATCATAGCGATCCGTTTATTTCGAATCCAAACTCCAGCAGCCGGTCCCAACTGAAAACCAACAGAGCGTTCGGGATAAAAAGCTAATGAAGGCTCGCCGCGTTCACCAACCACTCGATCCGCCATTACAAAAATATACAAGGTGCTCGAGAAATTGTTTACAAGGTGTGACGAACGTTTATGGCTGAAAGAAACCGAGAGGCGCCGAACGGCGACCGATTAGAGAAGGTAGACCGAAGATAGAACCGATATAAGTGGAAAAGCTAACGGAAGGTCAAGAGGGTGGAGTTGCGGGGAGCGAAGAGGGTGGAGCAGAGGCGAGGGATTAAGGATTGGGCTGTTCGTTAAAACTCGCACAGACCGAGACCGAAAAATGGTTGAACGCCGGCTAACTTTCCAATTTTTTCAACAAAGTATACGATTCCGGGCAAACATCTTAATCCCTTGAGCCGGACCCTGTGTTTTATTGCCTGGCCTTTCGCGCCAGATGCGTGACACTCTAGCAACATAGTGTTCCTAAAAATATACCCGGAGGCCTCTCTTAGTTCTCCGCGCCCCCTTTTTCCTATCGGATTCGTTTGCGCCGTGCTTGTTTGCTTCACATTCAGTTTCGGGGAAGTACATACGATATGAAGGCTCGGTTTACTTTGCAACCGGGTGCGCCCGGTGTCAGGTGGTCCTGGTAAGTGTGTTTTAATGGTGGAAACACTGGGTTGCAAGAAGTCGGTGCTCCTTTGTACAATGTTCGCTTCTTTTCACCATAAGTGGACAAAATCGATGGACGACGTCGATGAAATTAACTAAAAAATGTTTGTTACGATGCATTTAGAATTGGTTGCAAACTAGATTTCAATTTTAAACTACTTCATTATGTTCAATATCGTTGCGTATCCGCATTTTCACACATTAAAAATCCACAGGCGACTGTCTAAAATTATTTTATTTAACAACAACAATGTACCATAACAACGTAACACCAGAAATTTAAACAATGAAGCGACTTCCGTTGGACAAAAGAGAAGATCTTCATGTCCAATAGAAGCCACGAAACAATGAGTCTACTTTACCCAGAGGACAAAAGATCTCGATAATAATTAATTAAGCCAGAAGACTAAATGTACGGCTGAACCAGCGAATTAGCGAAGATAAGGATCGAGGTACGAAAAGTGCAATCGCTCGCGGGATAACGCTACCGTGTCTGTATAGCATGAATTAAACATTTGGATGTTTACTGCGGCTTTTACAGATGGCTCCTAGCATCGGCTGATTACAGGTAGGCCGCGTGCAAACGCGTGTGGATTACAATGTACGAAATGTGGGAATATTTATCGTGGCCGGGGGGCGGGTAGGGGTGAAGATTAACCCGTAGAATAAATTCGCTCGGCATTACGGTATAACATAAAACGAAAGTCTGTTCTCCCGGAGTCAGTAATAAGCGCGTTTTAATAATTCATGTACTCTTTTTTACAGACTTCGTCTAAGGCAATAAACGCTTATATGAGCCGCGGCGGCCGGGCACCCGGTTATCAACGGATCAGTACGCAATACGTAATGATTTCTGCTGGATTGACTGCTCGGGACACTGTCTGCGACACGGGAACGTTAATCGCGAGCTCGTTCCCCCGGTATAGGCTAGTTTCGATAGCGAGTTATTCGAGTCGTTTGCAATTTCTGTGCGCGCACGGTTTCCGCGGGGCGCGTAATGAAAACGCAACGAGCTGTGACGTTGTCGTACCCGTTCGCGAACCAGTCGATTAGCCGGCTGATATACGGGAATGCTCGATGGAATTATTGAATCGTAAATTACCGTGATTTAAACATCGTTGTGTCTAGTTAGCAATGGGCGACGCCGTGTCTTCCTTATCAAGCCGCCGCGCCGCGCGACTTTAAATGAAAAATTATTGCGAGATTATCCCGAGAGTGTGCGCTACTTAAAAGAAATTCCATAAAACCGTGTCTGCACGCAATATCTCTCAATAAATCATGTTGCGATTAGGCACACGAGTTTATTCGCAATTTCTTTCTTCAATCAGTTTAGTAGGTTGAAAGTGTTAGGTGTGCGAATTAATTTGTGGCCCTCGCGATTAGTCAATTGTACTTTAATTCGAAGAATATTCTCCTGTGCTCTAGCGGTATAAATTTCTTTACAGGCGTGAAAATAATTCAGCTTTTAGAGGATTAAGATTCCTGATCGATAAGTCGATGTGTGAAATTGTCTATTATTGCTCAGATCGAAGATAATCGCGAACGAAAGAGCAGAAAACCGACAATCGCGTCCACCATTTTGCGGGTCGAACGGGTCGAACGCCGCGAGATAACAGACGTGTAAAAAGCACGCGTTACTGCTCGATCCCTCCATTCGGTTTTACCATCGGGCAGGTGCAATATAATTTTTTCATCGGCGAATCTCGAACTTTCCGCGTAAATGTAAAAATTCGGGGGGAGGCTGCAACGGCGTTTAATGGCGGCCATTCGACGCGAACGATTGAGAATCGCTGGTCGAACGGGCCGACGCGACGTTAAACATACATACATCTGACAACACAGTTGCACGCTCTTCAAGCCAACCTGGCTAAAGGTTCCATAATTTTTTGGGCCCGACTATTCTCTTTTTTTCTATCGGTCTGACCCAACGTTTTTTTTTTTAACGTATCCCCGGTTCGATGGGGCCCCATCGAAACAAAGTTGGCGTCTCCACGGTCGGCCTCCCGAGGATTCCAGTTCTGTAGCCCAATATTTCAGCTGCGCCCCATACGACCGCCAGTCTCGATTGGAGCGTGATATCCCGCCTTTCGGGCTACTTATGGTGGACCGGATGAATCCCAGAAACATTGTGTTAGAGACCCCTTTTATCGGCTCCTTATCCCCTCCAGCGAAAGGTACACGTTCTGCGGAGAGCGTTGACGGCGAATTAGATTCTTCCGAGAGGGAACCCGCTGTTCTCGAGGACATTGTTATTGGGCTTTCGAGATTAAATCGTCCCAGCATCTGATTAGCCAACCAATAGAGTCTGATATTAGTTATAATATTGTACGTATCTTGTAAATACTTGGAGAAATTGAGATTCTATTTCCGGACTGATTACTTCCATCCAGATTCCATTTCTGGACTAATTGGATTCTATCTGCTCCTTATAGCTGACATACAGTGACTCCCATTAATATTCGGACGCTCTTAAAAAAACGATAACTATTTTGATAATGGACCACACGATTTGAACTTTTGTGAGAAGTTAGAGCAATTAGTTTACTACGTGATTTGAAAAAAAATTTTTTAAAAATTGCAATTGGTCGGAATTGTAGAGAAAATACTAAAAGTTGCATTTTACAACATTTTTATTTGGGTCTAAATTGAAAATTTAAAAATATGTTTTGTAGATCTGTGTCAATTATATGCATTGTAAAAGTTTTATCGAAATCGGTTGAAGTAGGAAAAAACAATTTTTACCATCTTTGAACGATATTGTAGCTCATTGCAACGTTGATCGATTTTCATGGAATTTTCAGAATATGTTTAATTAATACAGATCTATGAAACGTGTTTTCGACATTTTCAATATGAGCCCACACAAAAAAGTTGTAAAATATAACTTTTAGTATTTTCTCTGCAATTCCGACCAATTGCAATTTTTTCAAAAATTCTTTTCACATTACGTAACAAAACCGATTGTTCTTACTTCTCAGAACAATCCAAGTTGTATGGTTGAATATTTAAAAAGTTATCGTCTTTTTAAGAGTGTCCGAATATTAGTGGGAGTCACTGTATTCTTTGTTCATCCTAACATTCACACCTGTTTACGTACCGTTCTCTTTTTTGAAAGACTGCAACCTTCGCATACAACTTTATTCAGCTTCATTTTATGTTTCATTTTCGTCTTTACATTTAAACTCGATGTAGCCAAAGTAAACTACAATGAACGTTCTCCGAAGCTTAATACAAACAGAAGAAAAGCGATCGTTTTGGGGCCGGTTCCCCGTCTAATCCCGGGCGATGCAAATCGCGCGAACTGTCGCGAAACTTGGCTAGCATAAACGCGTGTAACTGGAGTCGTGGGGGAGTCCCAGTTAGCATTGCAAATCCCCGATTGCTCGGCGGACGATTCGCCGGCGTTCCTCCTCCGTGGAGAGCGGCGTTTTACTGTAATCGTTCAAGTTGGACAGTTCCCGGGTAGTCCGGGCTTCGCTGTCTCTCTCCCAGATATGGAATAACTCGTAAAACCGCATCGCGATCTTCCGCCCTCCCCCTGGAGGGTTGCGAGCGCATAGAAATCGCGAAAATAGCGCCGCCGCCGCCGCGCCGCGCCGGCCAAAGAAGCACGCAAACCTCTACTCGACCCCCTCCAATCCGCGCGAACACGTACCCCCACCCCGGAGAACCTCGACCAATCACTTATCTCAAGAGTCGCGGAACACTTATCTGCGAATATGAATTTAAGGGGATCGCGGGTTCCCGCGTGCGTTATGGAACGCGCGCGCGCAACCGCGGGAAACTTGAACTGGCCACGCCCCTCCTTCCACAGATCGGTGATTTATCGATCAAGATCGTGCACAGAGATTCTCGACTGCCTGCTCTAGCTGTCGACGATAATTGCGCTGCGAACTTTGTGCGTTTATGCTACTTTTCGGTGAGACCCGATTTTCTGAGTGACTCGAATGCTTTGGTTGATGCAGTTTTAAGTAATCGGAAAAGTAATTGTTAATTGTTTACCGAGATGGTAGAAAGTTATAGGAGTATGTTCGTGCTTTCATTTTATAGCACTTTTCACACTCCATTAATTGTTTCCGGCTCCACACACACACACGGTCGACTAATTTCTTTCTTTATGCGAGTGATCAATCGACCTGCAACTTCTAAATGATAATTTAACGTGTGGCATTATATTCTGACGATGAAACTTCATGGCCCGCCATCAGCCTCCCCTAATATATTCGTGCGAACACAGGAGAAAAATGTGGCTGGTGTGCGCGCGTCAGAAATTTGCAAATCAACGACTCAATGATCGTAAAACAAATGTGTTCGAATACAAAGAATTTCTTGGCTGCTTCACAAAGATTTTGCTTAGTCAAAAAGTCCGAGAATGACGACCAAAGTCACATTTGAGCAATTCTAAATATCCTCAAAGGGCTCGTGAAAGCAGAGGTCGATTAATTAGTCGATCAGAAATTGTTTCAAAGAAATCGGCGAAGCAACTTTCACCTAAACCGATCGTTTCAGATTTCTCCGAACCGGGGAAACCGCGACAACTGTATACAGAGTGTCCCAAAATTCCTTCAACTCCCTGAAATACGTGGTTCCTGAGGTCATTTGAAGCGATATTTTCGTTTTCCAAAATGTCTGCCGCGGCTTTATTTAGTAGTTATTAACGAAAAACACGGACAAATCAGAGCGCGATCTAGACGCGTGTTGGCAAAGATGGTCCGGCGCGCCAACAGAGCCGAAATACTACAAAAGCCGTCCTTACCCATCGTGTTATACATGTGTATTAAAAGAAGACTATACCCTGTATACTGTTCGTACGCCATAAGAAGTCTCCTGGCAGGAATTCGACAACAAACCTTCCGATTGGGTCATTCCACACGAACTTTCGGTTCTAGCCGAATTATTGGCTAAAGTGTGTGACGTCAAATATAACCATTGGCTGCGAGCGAGGACCTCCTTTGTCCCTCAGCCGTCTCGAGGGACTTCTTGTGGTGTACGGACAGTACCTGTGTCAGGACGACTGAAACGTCACGACGTCCGTAACAACACGAACGACCTCGCGTATCTTCTCGCGCATCCCAAATACGACGAAAGCCGTCCCGACTCATCGCGGTATATCGAAAGTTACTGTACTGTTTACACTAGTGTTTTTATGACTGATAGGACTGCTGGCGCGCCGGACCATTTTTGCCAACACGCGTCTAGGTCGCGCTATGATTGTTCCGTGTTTTTCGTAAATAATTCCTAAACAAAGCCTCAGCGGACATTTTGTAAAAGGAAAATGTCGCTTCAAATGACCTCGGGAACCGCCCATTTCAGGGAGTTGAAGGAATTTTGGGACACCCTGTATGTATTTTCGATTCGTCTCGCAGTTCTCGTTCGGACAACCGTGCAGAAGCGTTTCGAGGTTGTTGCTCGCCTCCTCTGGTTAATCGACCTCGATCTTCCACGACGCTCCGTAATTCCCGTGGACGTTTACTGCCTTCGAACTGTTTAATGCACTGATGTTGACCGGGCCGTAGTCGTTCTACTTGTTGCTCGTCGTCGGCGATTTTGATTAATCAACCGCGGGACCCAGCTCCTGGCGATTCGAGATCAAGTGGGAATAAATGAGCGGGAGATCTCACTGATTTATATTTACAGTTCTCGCGCGGCTATTTTTCTCCGACGACGATTCAAATATGTATAGAAGTGCTGTTTGTCGCGCCGCGCTCATTTCTTCGCCGAAATAATTGGCTGTTCGGCTTCTTTGCTTGCAAAGGAACGAGAAATTCGTCTGTACTCGAAGCAACGTAAACCGATCACTTGATTAAATTTTTTAATCTTTCCTAACAATTCTAACTGACTTGGTTGGACCAGAAAATGGAGAATGATACTACATATTCAATAACAGACAAATAAATAATATAATATTGCAATTAATAATGATTCACCATAGCTTTTCAACTACAATGGTTATTGTAGAAGCAAACAGTGACAGCAGGAGTGTGTCAAACGACTATAAAGGAATTGTCAGAAAAATCGCGGAGGTGGTTTGCCAGAGAAATTTTTCGAGAAGACATGATTTTCGAATGATTCAATGCCGATCTAGACAGGATTGTCAGTGTTAAAATCGATCCCGAAAGACAATCGTCCCGTCAGGTGTAGCGGTCCCGGCGTCAGCGGCACGCAAGTGCGTAAAAAGTTTATCGCCCGCGGGAAGCACCTTTTAAAAACGCATCGCCCCCCTTTATGAGCCAACGATTATGTTCTAACTCGGAACATCATCGCGACACCATCGCGGCCGGCTATAAAGAGCACAGTTTGTACGACGAGGTTTACATCGATCGCTGAAAATACGCCGGGCCGGCTGTAAACGCGGGGGCGTGACGACCAAGCGTTCTGATTCCGCCGAGGAGAGAGATAGAGAGACAGGCAGAAACGGAATCCGCCAGGGTGAAATGCGGAAAACCCGCGTAAATCGGCCGCGATTAGGCGAGGCCGGGGCTAGAATAGAAACGGGAACGAACCGGTGCGAATGCTCGATAAATCTGGATAATCCCGAATCTCATTCTGCGGCTGGTATCTCGGAAAGATCCTTCATTTTCCTCGTGTCGTTGCAATTTTCCATTACTTAAACTCCCAATCCACTAGAACCACAAATTTTAACCAGTAAACGGAGAACAAATAATAAGAAAATCTTGAAAACAGGAATCCACCGAAAAACGATTTTTCTCTCAACCCACGCTGTGTCAAAAAGTGAAAAAGAAATTCCTACAGTGTTCCGTAGCATAAAAATTTTTCAGCAGCTCAAGTGGCCAGATCTGAAGATAAACCCTCGGGTTCATAGAACCGAGTCATCGTCGAATCAAACCGCAACGGCGCGTAAATAATAATTTTCTTCCGCCCACCGTGCAAATCCTCTGCGAATCTGTGACCGATCGGCGAAACCACCCTCGACGGAGATGATCAGAGGTTCAGCGAGAGCCGACCGAACGGGGACATCGGCCGTTTATGCGTGAATACTCGTTTTCTACGGTGCAGAAATGCGTTATCATCTCTCGAGACCTGCGGCGCGGGTTTCATATGTATGCAACCGGACGGAATTGAACGGGTGCCAACCGATACGATTCGCTTTACGGCGGCCGATAATTCACGGCGTAACAACGAGACCGCGAAGAGTCCTGACGGAACGATCGAGAAGAGAGGACACGCGTCGATCGGAATTCGCTCGCCCGAACGTTTTACCAAGCGCACGATTTTAAATCGCGCACGGGCGACCGTCGCGTCGCGTCGGATCGAAGAGATTTTGTTGCAATGATTGCGCGAGGCTGTAATCCCCGACGAATAAGGGCATCGAGACGATACCATACGAGGAAGTGGGCGGACGATCCCTGCAATTACGAAAGTCTCGGACACCTCGTGAAATATCGCGGATGAATCTTATGGGGGTTGGGAAATTGTAGACTAGGAACGAAGGCTTAAGATGATTTATGGAAATTGTATTAGTCGTATCTGTGCGTGGTAAAATTGAGTCAAATTGAGAGACAGGAAATTGGATTTTTATTTCGAGCCGAGGAACCTTTCGCTTTCTGAAATTCCCGATAAAATTCACCGAATGAAAACTGATTCCCGTTCAACGGAGAACAACAACCTGCATATTTGTATGAAATTTTGTTTAAAATCTTCGTCCAGAGCCAGAGAAAATAATTTGCTACGCTTCGCACTCATTTTACACACGTTGTACCCTCCATCTCAATTATACTAAATAGACAGGAATTTTTACGGCCGCAGAATTTTATTTACTGACTTAATAGCTGCTCGAAGTTAGAAAAGTATTACAACGATAATGAACTTCCAATTACTTCGTATCCAGTGACTTCAATTACAATTTTCTTCCGTTGTTCGGCATCCTGGAGTAAAGAGTTTGGTGAAATGTTTCCTCTGAGAAGGGGACGTTGAATTCTTTGGTACTTGCCGCTTCCTTGTAACGCGGTTAATTACGTTATAATTAATATAATGAATTGCTGGTCCGTTATGGGGCAGAAGGAGAGAATTCGCACACCGGCGCATCTCTAGCGAATAATTGACAGGGTTTCCAGTACATCGCGAAATTAAAGAACCGTTTCCATGAGGGAATATCCTCGGCTTAACAAGAAGCTAAATTATTGTAAAAACAGTCCGGCGTTGTCAGTGACTATCGTACCGAAAACGGTCAGGGCATAAATTCGAGGCAACGACGTATGAACACTTTTTTGCTGTCATTGTGCGCACATTGTGGCGAGCTAACGACCCGCCGGGAATGCATTAACGATTCCCGATGGGCAGAATCTTCGATTTCATCCTGCGTGTAACCCTAAGCAGCAAACCATTCAATCCTCTTCTCGTTTCAAGAGAAAGAGAGAGAGAGAGAGAGCCCCGGCGCTCGTTCTTATCGAAATTCCTCGGAAGCAATTTTTAAACCAAGGGAATGCAATGGCGGAGAGAGGCCGTCGCTTGTTCATTACTGGTCGAGGGCTCCGCGGAATATAACGTTTCCAATAATCGCGCAGCGTGCGGTCTCTGATCGTCTTGTGTGGCCTCCGTTTTTATTATTCTTCAAGCCGACCAACTTTTTTTCCATCACGGATCCGTACGCCTTCGGCCATTACCGTTGCTGCGCCGACCCCGGATTAACGAAACTCAATTTCGATCTCGTACCGTGCGATCCTCTCTTCATGGTCCGACAGATCCGACGGTGATTATGCGTGCGATACCTTTCGGATGGAACGATACCATCGCTGTTTCGTTATCCGAGTGGGTGACGCAATAATTTTCATCGATTTGAGCCTCGTGCTTGATGCATTAGGATGTATTTGTTTGAAAATATGTGAGCTTTTCTTAGTACATTTTTTTGACAGTAAAGATGATAGAATGAAGAAGAAAAAAAAGACCTAATCAATGTACAATCCTCGACGAGAATCATAGTGCAGGGGTCGATGTCGATATGTCTCGGAACTCGAGGAGACATTCGTTACAATATTTCCGGTTAATTTGCCCGACTTGGCGTTACAAAATTGATTATCTCTCGCCGAGAGGAATGGAGGAAATAAAAGCAGAATCGAAAAGATTAAGTTGGAAGTCGCCACTTCGGATTCCATCCGCGTTTCTTACACATCGAGGGAGTCTTCTTATTCTTCTTCTCCAGGAGTCCGGGCGACTTTGTCACTTTTACGTTAACGAACTTCGATTCTCCATCTTCCCGGGACTTTTATTATCCCGGCATGGCAGGAGAATACGAGCGGAAACGGCTAGCAGACCTGGACCTCGCAGTTTTTCTGCAGAGTCGCCCTCGCAGTCTCGGAACGGTTCGGGGTTTCCGGAGTCCGTTACCTGAATGCTTTTTCACATGATTTTTTTGCCAAACAGACCACCTACTCCTTTATTCTTCCATCGGACCTTTGTAAAAACACGCGTTTTTGTGCAACTGCACGGAATCCCTTGGCTTTGCGATTTGCGGACCGAAAATTCTTCTTGGATGTCGTTCGAGCTTGAAATTCGGATTTTAGATGTGTTCTACGAGTCTCCGTCGACGAGCATTCAGGACGAAAAATAAGTATTTGAGAATTACCCATTTCAGAATTACCGAGGAAGAATAGACCAAGAAAATTACTCGAGCTTGCAATTTGTGTTTTAAAAATACTTGTCAATTTTGTGTAATGAACTATTTTAGAAAATTGCTAAAGCTGAATATCTAATTTTGCAAATGATCGCAATTTTGTATCAACTTAGGGGAGCGTAGGATAACCAGTACGCTTAACGGAGAAAGAGAGATGCCTCCCGGGATAACGCGCCGGCCCAAGAATAAATGAAAACCCAAGTTAAAGCAGACGAGAAAGTTGATAAGAAGGAGAGAATATGTTTGCAAGAAGAATGTTCGTTGGTTTACAGTTTACCTCCGCGGGCGTAAAATTTGCAAGGGAATACGTGGTGGTACGTCAAGGACTTCCGGGTCTGGCTTACGAGAAAATTTAATATTGCAGCAAGGGCTCACAACTTCAGCTCATGAAAGACATAGTGCCACGTGAATGGCTGGCAACTTTTATAAACTAAAGAGTGTAGTGCAACTTCATTGGCCAATAAAGCCTTAAGCTCCAGACTCAAGAAGACGAACGTAGAGGAAGAAGAATATGAAGAAGAAGAAGATCGATTAACGTTTATTCGGGAATATGAAGAAAATTCAAGACAGATATAAAAATCCACCAACCATCCATGAATATATTAACAATAATCTCACTAACCGAAACCAGGAATTTTAGAAGACACGAAGATATAAAATAACTCTTATTGTCAACTCACGAATATAAAAATGTTGCTGTACTCTCTCCAAGAAGAGCATTTCAACTAATACAAACCAAAGCAGGAAGGAAGCAATAATTTTTCCCCAAACGTCAGTCTCCCACGACTCCGAGATTTTTTGTCCCTGCCTACCAGTCAAAGAGCTCCGAAGGTAAAAAATGGGAAGAAGGACCAACGAAAAAACGGTAACTGACCAAAGTGTTGCTGTTTCCCAAATCGTCCACGGCTGGCCGCAACCCGTTACCAACCCTTTTTTTCTACGACGAGGATTTTCTTAAAAAAAAAAATGTAGAAGACGGTCCTTTAAAAAAAATCAGGATGCCGACACAGAAGAACCGAATTCCATCGCGGGTGTTTACAGTGCTTTACGACACGCGGGAAGACGAACAGGAAGAGGAGGTGGAGAAAGAAGAAGGCTGTAGATAGCGTAGACGGACGACGTCGAAAGGAAAACTAGAGTCGACACCGTTATGAATTCTCGCAACAGGACCGGGAACGTCGGCTGGCCTGTTGTTGGCTCCCCTTCTGTCGTTGAGGAGCTTTATGATGGTAGCGGTGCAAAAAAAGGGTTAGACTCCCTCGTACGTAGCCAGGGTCCCTAAGCTCTGCTCTCTGCTCTCAGCCGAGGGCTCCCGTTATTATCCCGAATGCAAAATGTCTTCCGTCTGTTGCTCACTCAGGTCCGGGCTTCCGAGGGCTGCCGTTGGGCCACTGTCAATCCGAAAATTCGCTGCAGATCGCGTCTAGCCCATTGTTACAACTCGGGAAGTTAGCATCAGATCGTAGTCTATCAACGGATCCCATAAGTTGCACGAAATGCCTCTGACGAATGGTCTCGCAATCTAATGTAACAATCTAACGAACCTACTGTATCTAATAATCTAACCCAACGCAGTGATGAAGAAGGTGAAGTGTGTGGTGCGCGAGTGCTGCCATGATAGTGAGTGTTGCCGCTGGAAGATAGTGGGCGTGAATGTATAACCGCCATCTTGGTCCTGCCTCTGAAATTGCTGGACAAAGGCTGCCTTCGAACCAGCATCTCGGACGATCTTATTCTGATGATGAAAAGAAGAATCTTCGAGACACACACACACACACACACACATTCTCTCTTTCTCCTAACGGAGTAAACGAGAAAAGCTATTTGGTAATTAGTCATCCGTGTCATCTTCATCGAGAGACGCTCGTCGAGAGACGACTCTTTCTCTCTCTCTCTCTCTCCGGGCTCAATCTACTCGATTGGCCCGGGGCAGTAAATTTTCCAGCTTTACTGCTTCTACGCGAAGCACACCGGTAATATCCGAGCGAGACTCTTCCGGAGAGATTAAACTTCCGGATCTCTCCGCGGCTTCATCTTCCCGAGCAGACCAACCCCTTTCGAGCGTAATGGCGCCAGGATATTCCGATTTCTATGTCGACGGCAATCCCGGCCACGTTTTCGATTTACATGTACGGTTTAGTGCTTGCTTCGCGCCGTTTCTGTTCTACTTAGGCGACGCTGTAATTTTCTTCGAGAGTATTTGAAGCGGACGAAATCATGTTTGGCTAGCTGAAATATTGTGGAGGAATTTCTGGGACTGGGATGTAAAGAATTTAGTGTGCTGAGAGTCTGAAGAATATACCAATATTGTTGACGTTTGTAGAATTTTATTTCGTGGTAAAGGATTTTTTACAAAATCATGCCCGTGGGTGCTATAAATTTGTAAAATTTTTAAAAAGAAATCGATGTTTAACATGGTCCTAATTCATCGAGCTCTTGTTGACTTCTTCGCACATGTTCTCGATCGTGCGAGTCCCTTTTGATAGAGCGACGTGTAGGTTACATAAATTCTCTCGGCGGAGGCTGAAACGTGTTTTCGACGGTGTCGATCGGAGCCGGTACACGTGTTCGCCAAACCACGCTGTTTACCGTGTTCGCGTTCTCCGGAACAGTGGAACGAGACTCCTGTGTCGGTTTTCTTCTTGAGAAGCACCGAGCCGAACGTTTATTTCTGGGCTCCCATCATCGCCACGTTCCGAGGCTGTGAGAACTCGCGCCCCGACGTGCCCGATTCGCGGAAATCGTACCGAAACATGCTCGCAAGAGATTCGCTGAAGCTAGGTTCTCGTCTTCGACAGATTCTGAACGGGCTGTTTCGATTCTGCGTGACTTTTATAGGCATTGGCGTGGTACTCGCGTTAATAGGCAACAATCTTATTCCTGGTCAATTATCTACTTTACGCAATGATTTCCATCGATTAAGACCCGCTTATCTATAAAATTCAATGCCCGGAATGAACGAACGAATTGTTTACTTTTAAATGGATATTTACGAATGACATTATTTGGGAATATTACACGGGACACAGACGTTTTAATGTCACTGTTTTACGGCGAAAGTTTTCTAACAAGGTCTTAATCACGGCGAAGATTAACGTGAAATGCTGTTCGTATGAAAACTTTGTAGATTTTGTCATTAAAGGAACAAGGTCCTACATTTAATGTGCATCTCTGAGGCGAACAACTTTTTAACACGAATATTGTAAATCACTCGAGCAATGGATATTTAAAAATACTGACTCAGCAGTATATCGCATGGAGAAGCATGTTAATAACACTTCAGCATAACTGATGACCCAAGAACGCGAAGTCGAACACCACGTTACGTTCGACGAGTCTGCAACGATGTGCTGCAATTAGATATGCGTTATTCTTTGTTTTTACAGTATGCATATCGATTATCCTTCCGACTATAATTACCATGAAATTGTATTCCCAGTGGCTGACACTTTGGAAAAATACTGATTCTGCGAACTGACGCAACGGAGCCAATATCTTTTTCTAAAACAATGGTGGCTTGAGGTAATTAACACTGTCATTACCATTGCTGGATACAAAAAATAAGCTTCAGAAAAGAATCTACCAAGAAATTGCTATATTATTCATTTCGAGTTGAATAGGACATTTTGCCTCGACAGTTTGCGATCGCAACTCTAACCGAAAAAATTGATTAAGAAATCCTCGGTCAATTAATTCCCAAGAGACCACGGTTAATTAACAAGTCAGGCGAAAACCATAAAGAATCGAACGAAAGAATCAAGGGAACATTAACGAAACGACAGAGTATCATTAGCTAGAGTAGGAGAACTAAATGGCATTCATTCGACTAACTTATTAAAAAAGAATCGAGGAGTATCGGAACCACTTGACTATGTTCGGAAAGGGGATGGCCGGAGAACAGTGCTCGGAGATCGATGTTGGCAGGTCCTGGGGAGGAGGTAGAACGGCGGTAATATCTTCATTTGCATTGATGGGATTCCTCGTCGATAGGATCGTAGTCCTCGGGCCCTTGGAACCAACGAATCAGCGCTCGTCTTGTAATATCAGATTCGCAGACGTTTCCGTTTCGGTGCGTCCCGTAGTACCTATTCTACAGCTTGTTCTACAATTCTGGAATTCCAAACTGAGCTCCTGTGTGGCAGACACGAAGGTCTTTTTGCCCACGGAGCATTCAAGATGGCTCCTGGGGGCAATTCTTCGGAGCAATTTCTGTAAAAAAATGAAAATAGAAGGCTGGAGATAGAGGACTGTTTTCTTTGTCGGCGTGGAGCGTTCTGGAGTGGGCGTGGCTTATTTGCTCTCGATTTTTATAGGCCCGATACAGTGCTCCATGGAGCAATCTTTGTCCGCATCATTAATCTTTTGCACACAATCCGAGAACTTAACGTGAATACCAGAATTTAATGTATGTCAGTGATTTCATCGATATTTCTATTTTGTAAGCCCATCCCGTTCCCCGGAGTGTAACTTTAGAGCTCTGTAATCTCCATCGGTCCCAAGAGCCTCTCTTCAACAGTATGAAAGATAGTGCATCAAAGTCTCCGAATTCGTTGATATTCGGCTCGTTAATTGGCTCTCGCACCGGTCCGGGTCTCCGGTATCTCGTTGGTGGAGCGAGAATGAACGGGTCGGGCGAAATTTACGCGCGATTAAAACGAAACAAAGTCCGTGGTCCGCGTGCGTGCGCGCGCGCACACGCTCGCTCGCTCGCTCGCTCGCGTTAATCCAATAATTACGATAACGCTGATAAAAACCGAACCGGTATACACGATCGGTCCGGGTGGATCATCATCGGTGACCGGGGATCCAGAGTCGCGGTGTAACTTTGTCGGCAATTACACGCAAATATTACAAGGAAGAGGAGATACAGGTGGCCCATTTGTCGGCCCCGGGGACGGTGGACGATAAAGAGGGCGGCGCCCCGTACCCTCGTTAATGGATCTGGTTCTGCTACCTTGACGCGATACACCTTCGGGACTCGTTAGAGACCGCGTATCCCCTCGGATCTCGTTGTCCAATCGAAATCCCGCTGTCTCTCCTACCTGGCCCCCGTGATATCCCCTCTTTGTCCCTCCCTACCTCCCAACCCCCCGCCCGCCTGCCCGCACCCGATGTTCATCTTCCTTTTCGCTCTGGGATATCTCTCTCTACCAGGGGATATCCCTTTTACACACCGGGTTACCTTGATCCACCTCGCGCTCCCGGTTATTACAAGCTATTCCCCTAAAAGGGAGTAAAAGCTGAAATTAGTTCGGAACTTATGTCTTCGCTACGAACCGAGGAATCTCCTTCTTCTTCGTCTTCTTCTTCTTCTTCTTCTTCGTGGCGAGCAACCGAGGATGCGCCTGAAGGAATTCTGTCCCCCTTTTCGGTGCCCTTCGACTCCGTCGCTCTCCCCTTGTTTTCTCTCTCTCGTTAAGAACAGAGGCTTCATTATTTCTGAGACCTGACCCAATCGGATCGACGAGACACCTCTGTCTCCTTGTCAATCGATTATTTGAATAATTCAGTGCGGAATTTGGACACTATTTAAAGGGATTCTTGCATATGTTGCAATTATTCTTCGACCTTAGACATACCTAGGGTTGAAAAGCTTCCACTAGATGAATTGCATAAAATTTATAAATTCAATCGACCATTCGTCACGCAGAATATTTGATGCCAGAATATTTTCTTTCGATTCTTGTCAATTAGTCACGTTCGCCGATTTCTGTTTTCACGAGGCCCTCCGAAGGAAACGTCGATCCGCGTAAAAATTTATCGGCGAAGGGTCGAGTAACGGAAAGAAACGCGAAAGGGTTGGAATGAAATTCCCCGGCTCGCAGAAACACGCGGAGCCCTTTTCCGCGTGCGCGCTCGCGCGTTGTCTCGCTCCCTTAACGACGGATCCAAAGTTCTCATTTCTAAATTTACTTCCTTGCACTCCGGCGTGCTCTAAACTTTTACGAATTTAAAGGCTTTTCCCGGGGCTCGGTTGATATCCACCCTCGGAAGGATGCAGTCCTTCCTTCCTTCCTCCCTGCATTGCCTTGCCTTCTCTCGTTCCTCCTACGCTTCTGCGCCTGATACGCGCGCGCTTGAGCATAAATCCCCAAGTGCTTTTAAGCTTTACAAGTTCCAGGAAAGAAGCGGAATGTCGCCGACTCCGTCGACACATCTCGAAAGTTTCGAACAGCGCGCAACTTCCCTGAAAAAAATTCGTCCGCCCTTTTCCCGCTCGATCGCGCGCAGCCGCCGTTTATTACGAGCCCGGCTAAAAAGCCAGTAAAAACCTGGCCCGCCAAAATTAACCGAGTTACGCGCGCTATCTGCAACGAGATTTCACTCGTTTCGAAATTTTAGTCCCAACCTTCCAGCCCGGGCTTTTTACAAAAGCTGCGCTGCCGTCGCCCGCTGGGCGTGGCACTGGTCGATTCTTCAAAAAATCGGACGAAAATCAGCGCCTCAAATCTCCTAAACCTACCAAAATGATTAACATAATAGAGAACAGAGTGTTCCTTCACTAGTAGCGAATTACACTAGAAGTACACTCGATTCCAACAATTTAATCGATTTACGACGACCTTCCTTTACCTTTAATAATTAATTTTCTGTGATCTAAAAGAGAACAAGGAAGCAATTAGAAGACTCAAAGAAGCTTTAACACCACAGGTTTTATTTAATTTGATTTAATTTAATATTACACACAGCGTATAAAAGAAACGCTCCACATTTGCCACCCTTAAAAATGTTCGAGCATTAGGTATCTTCTTGGAACACTTCTGCAGCCCTCCCGACATAATTGGAGTGCTTCTACGAGGAATTGACCAATTGGGAACCTCGCATAAGCTGTATACTTAATTAATGAAAGAAGTGGGCGCCGTGAGTTCGATGTTTTCCACCCGGAATTTTTCCAGTTGCAAGTTTCCCCGTTGAAAGGTTGCTTGTTGAAATTCCCGGTGCCCGCGCGCCATTACCCTGTGATATAACCTACACGTGGACTCCTCGATTTTTCTTAAACTGAATCTTTCAGAGCCGGCGCGGCGCGGCGCGGCGCGGCGGCCGATCGTCGCCGCTCGCGGTTCTGGAAATTCCGGTTTCTTGGGCGTGGTTCTCCAATTTCTCCTCTCCCCGATCTTCCTCGCGTCCCTTCCTCCTCTCGCGACGATATTTGCAACTTTTAGACCTCTCTCGTTCCTCGACGGGATTCTTCTTTTGCTGCACAGTTTTTGTGCCGCGGTGAGGATATTTTTTCGTCCGTCCGAATCTTATCTCTCGTTTCCGTTCGCCCCTTCCGTGTATTTTTATGAATACGCGACTGCGCTCGCGCGCTCTCGCTGGCTCGCTTCGGTCGCCGATGATTTCTGTTATCGAACAAAAAGTGCTAATTTATGCCGGGTTTTGCTGCCCCGGCGAATTCCTCCTGCGAATTCTTCCCACGCGCTTTTTGCTAAAACTGCCTCTGAAACAGTTTTACACTTTTTCGGAGGTGGGAGGCGGAATATTCATCGAGATCTTGTTGCAATTTTCTTTTGCTACAAAAAGGCGTTCTGTCGTTCGAGAAGTAACCGAGTTCTTTATACAATTTTGTCCATGTACATATTTTGTTCTTCAATTAAACTACCACCCCTTTATTCAATATTGCTTTTATTACTTACTGAACATTTTTCTCGTACGATTTTACTAACACACCCCCTTCTATTCGATATTGCATTTACTTCTTCCAGCAAATTTGTCTTTATACGATTTCATTAAGCCACCCTTTAGCCAATATTGCTCTCATTTCTTACCGCAGACCTTTCTTGCACATTTCCCTGAACCCGCCGCTTTATTGGACATTTATTTCCCCGCAGAAAATTTCTCTATGATACCTTCGCGAACAAAAAGTTGACCGGAAATTTCTTTTTATCCTCGGTTTCATAAGGAGCGAATTTTTTCTCATTTCCTGTAGCACGATTAGTCGAAACGCGCACCCTCGAGTGCAGGGTGGCGCAAGAGAATTGTCGCTGGCCTGGATCTGCGAAGTTTCAGACCACGCCAAGACCGCTCTTACGACTCGACTCGGGAAGTTTAGCTACCCGGTGAAATGGCCCCGGCCATGCGATGCCCCGGCAGCATGCTACCGGCAACTTTCTAGCAAGAGAATATTTTTCTGAACCCGTCTCCGTATATCGCCCAAGGGCGTGGCGATCGCGGGGCACCGATAAGATTGATTCGCCAGAATTACCAACACGAACCGCCAACTCTCTTTCCAACGTGGAAGCAAATACGCGAGCCGTCCTCTGCGATCTTTGCTACTGCAAGCCCTCCACCGATCAATAACCTGCAAGACAAATCAGCGAAACGGGACACCGGCGCGGCGCCACGCGATTCGCGTCGACGAAATTTTCGAAACTTGTGCAACTCGCGCCGAACGCTTGACCCTTTCGTAACACCCGGTGCGCTAATCTGGTCGCTGTAATTAGTTTTTGGGCAAAAGCAACATTTTTCAAATCTATTGGAGGAAACAAAAATTAACCCCTTGCACTATAATACCGCGTCGAACTGGTGACGAAGATTTCGAAGAGAGTCTACTAAATATTCATGTTATTAATTTCCTTCAAACTTTCAATTGAAACAAAATTATATTTTTTTGTTGTTGAAACCATTGCGGAGACTGCATAAGTATAAATTACATACAAACCTCCTTTTTTCTAAGAAATTAGAAACGACAAGTAAGTTCTAATCACTGCAACCGTAAAATAAATAGTAGTGCAAGGGGTTAAACAAAGGTGTTCCTTCTCTTTTAATCGCACAAAAATTTGACTTTGTTTTTAGAAACTGTGTGGCCAGATTACATCTGTCTCGTATTTCTTCGAGAATAAACATTTTCCCATATACAAATTCTAAAAAATTGCTGCAATTCACGATCACAACAATAAACATACTGTACACAGATGTTTTTTCCAATGATACAATCCACGATTGCAATAAACATATCGCACCCAAACGTTTCATAATATAATTTTCTGTTGCGTAAGAAAAAATTCAAATAATATTCGTCTCCAAGATATGCAAACAGAAAATTCTTTAACATACTGGAATGCGTTACTAGGTCACTAAATGAGCAAAAATTTTCGGTAGTTGCCGAAGACAGACACGTGTCCAAGCTAAAATTGAAAACCGCGCGTGCACGTCATCGTCGTCGTTAATCTTCCGAATCCGCCGGCGCGTTCAGGCTCCCGAAATACATCTGGAGACCGGGAACAATGACTTCGGTCGCAAATTGTGTGTATACAGATCGCCACTGCGGGAATTCGCTGACGAAATCAGGCTGAGATAGGCGGTTCCAGCTTCGAGATCGTGAATATCGTTGCGCAATTCGCTGTTGGCGAAAATACGGAATATTCGAACCCCTCCTGTGGCGGCCGGGATTATTTATTTGTTTGGGGAAGAATATTTCGCGTTTCGCTTGTCAAATATCGGCTGAAATATCGCGAACAAAAATAACTAACAGAAAATTCTAGCAGACGCAACAAAAATTTTGATAAAAGAAGAAGAAGCTTGGAAAAATCAAGGTCGAGTACAAAAATTAATTATACTTCGAAGTTCGCAATTTATAAAGATTGTCGAAAGTGTATCGCAGATTCCTGGGGATTATTCTCGAGAGCCTCGTTATTTGGAGAAGCGGTTTGATCGCGGTAAGAAAGGTTAATGGGGAAATGGATTCAGCGATCGAAGAGGTTAGTCGCGACGGTACCGTTTAAAAATATATCAGCCGCGGCAAAGGACGCTCGTAAATGCCGCGAGAGGGTTAATCTGCTGCGAAACGAAGCAACGCAACGGGGCCAATGAGGCGGAAAGTAGCGACAATTGCCAAGCGGCGACACAAAATTTCGCTCGCCAATTTTCTTTTGAAAATTCGAGGTATTCGACGCCTCAGCTGCCACGAAAATTTCGAGCTCTAATAGAACATTCCTTCGCGTGCAATTTTCGCAGACTTTTCCGCAAAATATTTTTCAGAGCTAATTTATAATGTAAATTGTTTGTGGATATAATAAATAATCAAAGAAGTTTCTTAGAGGTACTATAACTTCACTCTTTAAGGGTCTAATCTTCCAAACTGTGTTCCCTAGAGACAAATCTCTGCGAGTAAATTATTTATTCAATACACATTTACATCCTTGAGCTAGTACGATCGCTATTCGTCTTACATAGTAGCAATTTTACGGTGCGTAAAATGATAATTAACTCGGACACACAAGAACAGGAACGGAACTAAACGAAACATGAAATAAAAAGTTTGAAATGAAGACCTCTGGTTTCAATTCATTCCAATTCAGAGTTTTGCTTTTTCACACAAAGGTGTTACCTTTCAAATCGAAGAAGAAAATTCCCCGAACGACAAATTTACCTTTTACCGTCACGGATGAACAAGGCAATGTTTCCCTGTCAGAAATTGATTCGAGCTACAGTGTTGCATTGGGATAAGCAACGTTCTCAGGCCTCCCGCGGCGTCCATATTTTTCTGCGTGTGCTCCGTAACCGAGCGCGGGAATAATCGTAAGGAAATTTATGCGTTGTCTGTCGTAATGCGTTTTCGGAGTATCTGGCATTCTTCGATGATCGTTCGTACACGGGTGTATAGGTGAAGGTACTCGAAATGCACTCGAGGCAACACGGGAACAGAGAAGAAGGCTGTCCATTTTATCGACCCGTCGCGCGACGCGCGCATGTTCGCCTCGTTTGCGCCGATGCTGAGGCGATCATGGCGGCGGATTCTGGACGTACCTTCCACAATTTTCGTTCGTGGCACCCGATAACTGGCATACTTTTTATCTAACATCACTCCACTGACAACATCTGTCAGTTTCCAGCTTTTCTAATTACGAAAGCAATTTCTTTCGATTTTTTCGGACTTTCCTAGCGACGGCGTTAGAAAAGGATCTGTATTCCCTTCTCAAAGGCAGTTTTTGAGATTTTATTGTGACATTTAGGAGGTTTTTTTAATTGTGCATTTGTTCGTGAAAAGGTTCGGTTGATTAATCATCTGTTTACTAATGGGAGATTGTAAATTTGATCGATTTTTTGTTGGGAGACTCTCACGGCGACGTTTTATGTATAAAAATGCTTGTTTCGTCTAAAAATTATTGTTTTACGATTACGATACGTATATCGGACATTGTACGTGCATCGGAAGTGATTAATTTCTACTGCAGAATTTATAAAGTTCGTGAGAAATTCGTTCATTCATAACGAGCTCCAATATTGCTCGCAATCATGACTTGCAACAACAATATTTCTATGAATAGAGTATAAAAATGCAACAATTTGTTATGTAGAACTGAGTTTAAAGTACATTTAATGCGATACGATAAATAAATGTCCAAAATTGTTCTTGTTTGCTCCAATATTTACGATACAAGTGCAGTGTGCAAACTATCATGGCGGACTAGTTACCTCATAAAGATTGTTTCACATTATACGTTTTCTAAAAATATGTTTTTCTCAAATCACTTCTGAGTTTCGCAAATTCCACATATTGCAAGCAATAAATTTCCCTCTCTCAATCACGCAACACTTCCACCAAAAAACATCTCCGAAAGGAATTTCCATTCACCTAAAAACACAAAAATGCGCAACCTTCGTCCTCAACTGCCTCTATCACGAAAAACGTTAATTTCACCTGCAGAATCACAATTACCCGAGCGCGACGGCTCTAATTAAAAGAATTCATCGTAAAAGACAGAAATACCTGCTCGACCGTGGCAACACTCCAATTCCGCGGAGTTCTAGCATCGAATCGATAATCGAATTACAGTCTCGCGTCTCGTCGCCGAGCAGAGCAGAGCAGAGCAGAGAAGAGCTCCGTCCAGAACGAAATTCATTTCCTAGTTGGCTAGAAAATTCAATAAATTTCGAGCAATACATTTTTACGCGGCGGGCGATCGCTGAAGAGTCGCGTTTCATTCCGCGAGCGTTCCCTCCAATCTACATTTACGATGCTTTCGTTATCTGTCGCAGAGTGGGGGTCAGTTTTTAAGCGGCTGGTTTTATCACTCTTTCCAATATATCTCAATGAAATTAATTTTCCCCGTCGCCCCCGTACATTCTGACAGTTCCGCGAATATAGAAGGGTTTACTTGTCCCGAGATAAGATTGCGCGATCCGCCAACGCTAAATCGAAAGCAAAGCGCTGAGAAGCCTTAGTGGGCATTGCAGCAATTTTACATAGTGGCGAATGCATTTCGAGAGCTGTGAATTTCGTTTCAGTCGCGTGGTAAATGCATTTTTCGTCGTTGGGGGATCGAGTAAAGATTGCGCGTATCACAAATGCAAAATATTGAGAAGGAAAATTTTTGAGAGGCCTTTAGCGTGCATTTTAGTTTCACTAAATTGTGGCAAATGTTCTGGGTGCAATTTCGATACGATCGACTCGGTTTTTCGCGGAAAACACAAAAATGGAGACGGATTCTGCGCTGAGAATGTTCCCCATGAACCGGCCCATTGTGTAACGACCTCGGGCAGAGTAAATTCGCCTCCCCGTCGACGAAATCGACGGAATCGACGTCGAAGTCGACGCCGACGCCGCGAGTGCAGCAGCCACTGCGCATTCCGACGCGATGCACGGCGCATGCACCGACCATTCCGCCCGGATGCACCGCGGACAAGCGCAGGGCGAGTCCGAAGGGCTTTTACAAAATTTACGGACGCGTTTTACATCCCTGAAACTGGCGGGCGAGTTTTAATAATCATGGATCCCCGCGTATTATACCCCGTTCCGCGCGCAGAGCTGCTCACGGTAATTTGGAGTCCATCGGTGGCGAACGGTGTTATTCGAATTCAGCTTGTTCCTGATCCCCGAGGATCGTTTTTGAATCTTTTGCATTCGCTTCGCACGCTTTCCACGGGTTTCAAGAATTTTTAGAGCAAACGCTCCAAACGAATAATGCAACGAGTTAGTTAGTTTTGGTACTAACGTTACTATGGCGAGCGATTTTTTGGAAACATTGTGGATCAAATAAATGATGTACTTTGTTCTGTGGTTGTTTGAATCGTTGTGTAACATTGTTTGGGATTCGGAGGTCCTCTCGAGGCGAAGCGAGTGGAGATAACGAAAAAGGAAAGCGAATTAAGGTCGTCCGCGACGGAACCCTATCAGAACATGCAGTTTTATGGGCTTCCTTACGTTCGTCTATTACACGAGACTCCTAGGTTCCACGATGGTTATCATTACAGGTCAACGGTCCACGAAATTGCATGATCCTCCAATTCCACGGGGCTTTCGGTGCCAACGAGATTCTGCACGTTGCTGCACACCGATCGATCTCGTAATTAAAAGTCCCGTTCAGAGCGGCTGTTGCTCGAAGCCCATTAACTTTGAATAGACCAGGACTCTTTCGGGAGCCCTTGAACCAGAATTCTTTTTATAATCGCGGGAACGTTAAACACAAAAATCTGTTTCACGCTTTACTATTCTTCGCTGTTTCCCTACTTTTCATTCGCAGCCTTTCCAGCGTATAAACACTCGTTCCAAACACTTCCGAAATCTCTGTACCAATCCTCTAAAGTATAATAACGCAGACAAATCTCTCGCAAGATGCAGTGTAATGTATCTACAAATTGTATCTACAAATTGCTCTTTCGAAAGGAAACAATATCTCATAAAATCCCCCCGCAAGCCACCAGTCAAATATTTCAATAACCCTACAGTACCAATCTCTCATCATTCACCTCCCACGCCCTCAAGTCTTCACAACTCGCTAAACTACCATCAGATCAACGTCCTCGAATCCTCGACAAGTCGCCTCCGGCCAAAGTTCAAACACCCCTAACTTCGCCGACGAAAGTTATTCTAAAAGAAATTCTTATAAATTTTCATTTTGCCGTTACACAGTACTGCGTACACGAGAAGCCCCCCTTGAATAATTCCAAAAATCGAAGTTGGAAGGATACTCTCAAGTTTCCTGGATCTATGAGAGGAGCTATATGGAAGGGAACGGTTCGAGAACCGCAAAGGGTTAATCAAACAGAGAAGCTGGAGAGTTCCGGGGCAAATGCAACGATAATTAATGGGGCGCAGGGAATGGAATTGCACGTCTCCTCGGGGCTGCATTTCCCTGGGAGCTGGGTCGTCCAATTCGGAGCCAGACATTCAGCTTCCAGAGACAAAGAGAGAGAGAGAGAGAGAGAGAGAGAGAGAGGGGGGGGGTGGTTCCTTCTAGCTCTCATCTTTCTCGGAGTGTATTAGATTGGCTTCGAAATACGTGACCTCGCTCGAGAATCAACCTCGTTCCCAACCTTTCTCGTCTTCCCTTCGTCCCAGGGTTTCTCTCGGCCCCCGCCCACGCAAACGGTCGCTGCAAACCTAACCCAACCTTCCCGGAATACCCAGGTCCTCCCACCCTGGCCGATGTCTTTGCCCTCTCGCAATGGCTTTTCCTTTTTTCCTCCTTTTTCCACGGAACCGCCGCACGCCCTCTTTTCTTTCCGCCGTTTGACGAATGCTCGACATGGCCGACACCGTGGAGGGGACCCGAAAAGGGAGTGGTCTACGAAATCCGTTTGTCCGAACGCTGCATACTGGGTAGTCAAGTTTTCGCTACTAACCCTTTTGCCAATGCAACGGCGAGAAAGGTTTCATCCGAAGTTTTTCGAGGCACGAGAGGAAGTATATGCTGGGCGAGAGGGTCGGGTCCCTCTGCTGGCGAGATGGCGAACCTTGGCTCCCTCCACCGGGGCTCTGCGATCACTATGGACGTGATTGGATTGATCAAAAGGCTCCGATGAGGAAAGAACGCTGCTCGGTTTGCGCAGTTTGTTGATAATTTCTCTTTACTTTCTGCAATCCTTTTTCGGGCCATCAAAATGATCGTCCTTTTCTCAACATAACAATTTATGTACGGAATTTTCAAACATTATATTTGCACGTAAAGCCTGCCCTAATTATTGTTTAACCAACTCCTTAAGAATTTCTAAGACACCTGCTCTTAATCTGCTATACCATGCAACATTTAACGCGATTTTCAACACCAATCCGATTCGATGTAAAACGAGTGGCGCTAGAGTCGAACAAGTGCCACAATAAAATTTTTATTGGCCATTCACCGGTAGATAAAGTAACATAATTTCGTTCAGCCTAACCACCTATACAGCATTTCACTTCTTAAAAATATAAACAAAGTTCATTTAAATTCATTCCTTCCTCCATTAATTTATTCTTTCTTACCGATTCATTTAGCTAATTCCATTTGCCTATCGAGCTGGCGTAGGAAACAGTGTAATTGAAACTTAACATGCAAAATTAATAGCTCATTTACATCATTCACATCATTCGTAGTTTCTTGTACAATATAATTAGTGTACATTGCTGTCGTTATTATCAGTAGCATGTATACATTATTACAATATGTGTGGAAGAAATATGCACAAATTATCTACTGGAATATAAGCTTTTTGCTCCGGCGAAATGTTTTTATCTACCATTTTAATATTAAAGTATATTCATACTAATGTATAACATATGTATACATATGTACATCAACCGAGACTACAGTACTCATCCACTAAGATAATCACACCATCATAATCAAACAAGGAAAATTTCCAATGCGCCAAACTCTCAGCGAAACGGACGCGACGAGATTTCCGTCGAAATTTGCCGGCATTCTATTCTTCCCAATCATAAACAACGTGCATCCAGAGCGGACTACTCCACTTTGGTCCGAGCTGGGGACGATAAAGCGAGCGGAGGAAAGGTATATCCGAGTTTCTAGTGCTCATCGTACTCGGTCTAGCCGAAATCCGTGGATTCGGCCGAGTTTTCAGGTCCCAGGCGAACGGGATTAAAGTAGAGGACGCCATGTCGTGGCTAGGATCCAGCCGGAATGGTCACAGTTCCTCTATCTCTCTCTCTCTCTCTCTTTCTTCCCTGGCGACCGGTTATAAAAGTTCGAATTTCATGCAGCTCAACCGCAGAGAGACAGAGAAAAAGAGGAAGTTAGAGTGAGAGAGAGGGAGAGAGAGAGAGAGGGCATACACGTCCAACGTGTAAGCGTAAGTGTAACCCCGAAGTTTAGGTACCTAGAGGAGAACAAACTCGTTTCCGATGTGTGTCCGCCTCGGGCCCTCTCCTCTTCTCCCTTTTCCCCTGTAGCGTCTTGCTCCCCCGACAACGGCCCCCGGGATCCAAGGAGCAATTCCTATGCCAACGACTTTCCGTAAAAACGTCTCATATCGTGAGACATTGTTAAATATATTACGCCGTTGCTTGGCTTCTCTCTCGACTGTGCGCCGCGCGGTTGCGGTCCGCCGCGCCGCGCCGCGTCACGCCGCTCGCAGTAATACATATGTATGGATCGGAGAGAAAAGAGCAACGAGAGAGCAAGAGGCTTCGTCGATACGGGATCACGTGCCTACCGATGGGACTTTATCCAGCCAGCCCGTGCGTCTGTGTCTCTTGATTATAGTCTAGACAACGCCCTGGGTCCTTGAAGCTTGCCTCCGGCCGACGGATTCGGAATTTTCCAGCAACGAACGCGACCTTATGGGCCGCGATCGATACCCAGACGTTTGGTACCACGGTTCTCGGCAAGTTGGTTTTCTGCGTGTTGGCCTTCTGCAACTTTTTCTGCAAGTACGGGCTTTGCATGGTAATGCCAAGCTTTGGGAATTTTTAGGAGCGTGTCCGAGGTGTAAACTTCTTTTTAGAGCCAGGAAGATAGGATGCAAGAGTTCGGAAGAGTTGGGGAGAAATAGGATATTTTTTGAGAGGCTGTTCAGGATTTTCTCGATGATAGAGCTCCCAGATTGGATTAATTTGTTGGACAATTCTTTGGAGACTTTGTGAGCCACGGTTGGAGTAGAAATATTTCCAAAGCTCTAGAAATGAGATATTAGAAGGATTGAAGGGATTTTGAACAACTAAAATAAATAACAATGATGATCCTCTATCCTGTCCACCTCGATAAAATGAATACAGCCTGCCCCCAATGAAAATCCAGAATCTCCAGACAAAGCAAACTAGATTAAACCTTCCATCGATAGTTCCGTTTTCGTAACGACGTCTGTCCCTAACAGCACATAAGACCGAACGAGGGTTCGAGGGAAGTTCCTAAGAAATCGTTAATGCCAGAGAGAAAGAGAGATCCAAAGAACGGAAAGAGATCAAGAGAAGATCTCCGCGTAGCTTGTCCCCTCGGCTCTTCTTTTTGCGAGGAAGGTTCGGGTTACCTGTGTACGCGAGAAATAATTGAATCGTCGGTGGCCGAGTCCCTGTCGTTTCGATCGAAGTCCCCAGGGGACGCGTGTTCGCAACAATGTTGCGGGGTAATGAGCGTTCCGAGATAGCATGAAGCACCGTCCGAGCCGGAGTTAAGGTAAGACTGCACCGGCAACAATCTCCTCCGTACCTCGTACCCAGGGATATCTACCCTCTTCCCTTTTATCTCGGTCTCCCTCTCTCTCTCTCTCTCTCTCTCTCTCTCTCTCTCTCTCTCTCTCTCTCTCTCTCTCTCTATCCCTTTCTTCATCTTCTTCGTCTTCTTCGTCTTCTTCTTCGGAGCGGTTCACGGTTCACGCTATCGCGGAGTACGGCTATACGGTCCTTCTCCCTCTTCCTCGCCGTCACCACCACCACTACCATCGCAACTCTCCCCCTGTTCTACGGCCCCGGTGAAATTCTTGCATTTTCGCAATCTCTCTCCTCAAGTTTTCATGTCTTCCTCCGAATATCCTCGCCGCTTCGAGTTTCCTACGCTCGTTCCACGGGACTTCAGTCTAATGAGACTTCTCTCCGACGTCGACGCCGAGATAGACGCGCATCGATGTGCCCCCGGTGCATACTGGGTGGATCGGTGTGCGCACTATGGCTGCCTCGAAGCAGAGTTGGGCAGTAATTGATTACATGACTAATTAATTACATCTTCAATTACATGAGCAAAAGTGGACTACATTTTCAATAAGAAAACAGTAAACTGGTCCAAAACATCAAAATAGTGGTTTAAAAGAACAATTACTGTAATTGTAATTGGTAATTGCAATTACTCCTTGCAATTACTGTAATTGTAATTGTGGTCCGCAATTACAATTACTGGTTGACCTAAAGTAATTACAATTACAATTACATGTAATTGTACTTTTATTTCTGCAATTACAATTACAATTACAATTACATGTAATTGTAATTTTATTTCTGCAATTACAAATTACAGTAATTGGTAAGTAATTGTAATTGAAATTACTTTTTGCCCAACTCTGCCTCGAAGGCTGATTTTCTCGCGAAATTGTTCGCCGTGTTTTAGTCGTTTTTAGATTTCATGTTTTGGCTTGATGAGCTCTATTTTCAACACCTATCGACAACCGTTCGAACCAAAGCATTACAATCATTCTTCTCTCTCTTCGATAACACGTCCTCCGAAGTCGATGATTGAATTTTACTCCACTATGTACAAATACGAAGGCTAGTGTCAACGATACTGTCGACATCATCAATAGTGTCAACATCTAGCTAAGGCCGACAAGATCAACGAATCTCATATGTACTAATATTTGCTCACCAAAATTAGAATCCTGCTATAAACAGCTGAGTATACAATTTTAGCTACACAAATCAAAGTTTCAGGAAAAGATACGCGATTTAATGCACCAATTCTAATGGAAATCATCCATTTCTCAGATGGAAAATTGATTCCTAAAATTAAAGTTCGGACACCCTAACCTTAAATTAAAAACTGATACCTAACGAGAAAATATCCTTTGGCAAATCGTAAGATGAACCACCCTGTACACCCATGCCACCTCGTGGTAGAACCCGAAGGGCTCTATGTATACGGCTCCGGTACATAAACCCGGATGACACATAGAAACACCCGGACAAATACATTTGTCGACAAGTGTTTCGCACACATCTGTGTCTCTACACCGCACAGTTCTCTCTCTCTGGAAATTTGTCGGCGACATTCTTGCCGATCTCTCCGCTCCCCCCCCCCCCCCCATTTCCCACCCCTCATTCTCTCGCGTTTCCTTTTCAACCCCCGTGTTGGAGTTTCTCTCCACCATTTCTCGCGTCCTCCATCTCTCGACGTCCTACGTCCTCTCGGTTTTACGTAGCCAATCTTCGCGTCAACAATGTAATACGCTTTACGTCTCGTTGGAGGCGAATAAAATTTCGCAAACGAAACCCGTTCCTGATGAGAAAACTTACAAGAGGCCCTTCGCCTTTCCGGCCGTTCCGCGCGGAATACGGTTTTCCTTGTTTCTGCGGATGGAATGGCGCGCGGGGACGAACCGACGCGGGTCGTAAATATTATTGGGACTCCGGAGCCCTCGACATCACTTTCCCCCTCTGACCCCTCTCTTTCTTTTTTTTTTCTTTCTCCTTGGAGAAATTGATTAGCCGAGAATTAATCGTTCATTGTTACAGGAAAATGGCCATATTTTTGCGAGTTCATTATTTTGTAAGTTTATTGTTTTGCGAGTTCACTATTTTGAGAGTTCATTACTTTTTTAATTTACTGTTTTGCGAGTCCATATTTCCTTTCAAACACGCAAGATCCAAAGATCTTCATACAGATCCAAAGGTCCTCATACTTAATCCCACGCACACATCATCCCCGCATCAATTCTCACTCACCCCCGACCAAAAAAAAAAACAAAGACAAACAGACTCACCACAAAGGGCTCATCATCCGAAAACCAGAGGACCTCCTTCAAACCCGACTGCCCGAGAATCAACCTCAAGACAACCATGTTCCCCAGAATTCGTCGGGTTGAAGCCGAGCTTCAATTCTGTCGAATCCTCCTCCTCGGAGAAGGACAGAGGGGCGTCGAATCCGGGGTCCTCGTAAACAGTCCTCGTACGAAATTCCGACCTCGCACTGTCCCGGAACAGACAGCGGTGTTGCGATCTGGTATAGTAGGTGGCGTATAGGGTTGAGAGGCGAAGAAAAAAGGATTCTTTCGGGGGGAGGGGGGTTGGTGAGATACGACGTTGTTGTCCCCCTACCCCATGGGTCGTGAATCGTTGTTTCGCGTGTGTACACGGGAACCTGGACATTGCAACAAGTTGGACATTCCTAAAAATAATGAGGGGAATACGGGCGAAAATAGGGATCACCGTTTCTGCAGCTGTAACCATTCAGGGAGGGAAGGGTGCGGGAGGGGAGGATGAAGGGAGCAGAAAATGGGACCGGCGATCGGCCGCGAATCAGCGTAAAGAATCCTGTTTACGATATCGCCGGCGCATTTTGCCCGGCCGCTATGCGACCGGTCGGCCGGTCGGTTAATTGAGGAGGAGTCCTAGATGATGCCCTCGCGGTTCAACGACGACTTCAATTCCCCTGCTCTCTCCACGCATACGCTCACATATACATATATACACACACACACACACAAATATACCACTACACGTGACCAACGAAGATGCGAGAAGGCTGTTCTTCAGAGAGAGGCTCTCGCGTTCAACCGCCGCCATTCCACCGTTTCGCCAACAGTGTTGCTGCCAAGCCCCGATAAAAGCTGCACTAAATAATCCCCGGAGTTAGAGCCACGATGCTCGAGACCCGATATCCGCGTCATCGATGTTAAATAATTCGAGCATCCCGGGCCAGCCGGATCTCAACCGAGACATCATCGTGCATTTCGGATGAAATTGGGAATGCTGCGTCTTTTTATTTCCTAGATCTAATCGGCGCATTTCTAGCTAGATGACGTTGAGGACTCTCTCATGGTTTTGCCGAGAGTTTGTAAAAGATGGCCTGTTGAGAATTTTGCTAAACTCGGAGGGAGACCTTGGTTCTGACTGGTCTCTCGCGCTGTACGATATCGTTTGAAATAACTTTTTTTTCAGGTCGTACGATTTTACTTTTATAATTGAATCTACTTGCAATTTTTGACCGAGTCAGTTCGGTGTGTTGATGGTTGGATACCGGTGACAGGAAATTTTGTTGGAGCTAGAGGGAGGTCCTTTAATTAGCATCGACTGGTTTTATGACATAAAACATCGCTTGTCGACGAGAGTCGTGGGATTAATTAAAACGGAGAGAAGCGTGGTACAGGCTCTTTTCCTTGTTTTGTGGGGAAATTATGCGCACAACCAGCTGTGAACTGCTTGGATTTTTATATCTGTGATTGAGTGGAGCTATGATTTCGGAGATGATGAGGACTGTATTATGGTCTTCGTGAGAATTTGTGAAACATCATGGTGGAGGAAATTTTGTTGAGCATGGGTGAAGATCTGTTAATTAGTATTGTCACTGGTTTTATGTAGACGGGTAGAATTACACTGGCGAGCTGCGATTCGCTTAAGTAGCGTTTTTAATTATGTAATCGAGTCGGGACCTTCAAATTGAGTTATTATTCTTTTGATCGATACAAAATTCTAGCTGGGAACGTCGAGGACTACGGTGTGACGATTTTGCTGGGAATTTGCGAAACATCAGTAGCAGCCTGCAGGAAATTTCGTTTGAATGCTGAGAGGAGGGGATGTCTTTTAATTAGCATTGACTGGTTTTATGCTGTACAACATCGTTTGTTGGGGAGAATCGAGGAATTAATTAAACAGAGAGAACCGTGGTGCAGTCCCTTTTGCTTGTTTTGTGAGAAAATGATCGCATGGAATTGAAGACGTGTAGAATCTTTGCCCGAGCACGGTCTGTTTTAATTAAACGCGGTGTTCGTCGATATTTGTTTTGTTCATTGGCTTCTGCTGGCAAGTGTGTTCATTTTATTTAATCTTTTAATCCTTGTATGGTTACCGACATCTGTTTCCGCTGCTGCTTTAACAAGTTTTACGTGTTCTTGCGAAAATATACCCTGTTACTTCAAATCCCATTTTTTCTCGGACTTTTTGTACGTTTTTGGAGCTGAATAAATCGGTGATAGACAACTTCCATAATTGTTATACAAAAATTACTATTTTTAAAAGATGAAACCGTAAAAAGAGTTGATGCTCCATTAATAAAAAAATATAAGCACGGTTCTCCACACGAATTATAATTTTATCAGTAAGGGATCTACAAAACTCCTGGCACAATGAAAATAAATTCCTTTTACTGTATATTACCATTTAGATGAAAAGCGCAGTAAAAGAAGCTCGCTGCAGCAGAATTTTGATTCTTTTCATCTAACAAATGGGAAACCAGCGTTCCGTGGATTATGGCACATCAGAATTTTCACGAGCACTAATTCGAAGATGGTAAATCTCTTGTTGTACCGATGGAACCACCGGTATATCTCGCTGTATACCTATTTAGATAAAAAAAAAAAAGGAATGAAGAGATCGGTAAATTCTGATCTCATTCTCTTCGTCATCGTAAATACGGTTGTTCCATGAAATGTGCACAATTTTTTCGTGGCTGTACGCGGACCATAAAGTGGGAACACAAAAGACGAAAAAATAAATGGACGATCGATATAGGGACGGATCGATGGCCGACGGAAGCGCGATCGTAACCGAGATGAAATGTCTACCAATACGTTCCGTGGAAATTGTATCGACAAACAATTCTATGAAAAAGGGACGCAGTTTAATTATTACTCGTAGATACAACAAAATTTTCTGGGGAAAAATTCAACCCTAAATTCAACAATCCTCAGTTGTGACTTCGACACGTTCGTTTGCCGTCGGACAAGCAACTGCAGTTATCATTCTCATATTCTCCATTAATGAACACAATCTATTAATAACGCAACATTCGAATGATAAAGTTAAGACGTAACAATTAAATAAAACACGCAGCTTCCAAAAAGAATGAATAAATAAACAGATATCAGCAACTACAAACTAAAATAATTAAATTCAGCTATGATGAGCAAATTCAAAAAATCCATCAATTTTACTAAAATTTTTTAAAATATTCCTTTTCCCATTCCAAACTGTACAGAACTGTAACAGAACTGCCCAGCAAAATGCATAAATTCTCACGGGGCCGCGACTTGGAAAAATCTACAGGCCGGCCTGAGCTCCCATAAACAGCCATAAACGTTCACAGCCGACTGATAGCCATCTCTCGAAAGAATGAAATAACTTTATTTAGCCGCGTGCAACAACAATAAAAGTCGCGGCGCGATCTCGCCGGTAATTTCTCTGTCACAATTTTTATAACCTGTTAGAAACGAGTAAATTTTACAAAGTCGGCGTCTTTCTAACGTATCCGTGGTCTACCATCTTCGAGCAAAAATGGCGGGTGACCTTGCCCTACGAAGAAGTTGCTGTCTCTCCCCCTGGGAGTGAATCAACCTTCTACGAACCAATTATCCTTGGTACGAAATAATTCTAGAGAAGCGCAAACCGCTCGCCTGGGCAGGTGTAGATAATCACCCGTAATGATCGCTCATGCATATGTAGGCCGCGAAACGGAAGAGCTATTTGCGAATGAAGAAAAATACGGTGGCGTGGCTACGAACGATTTTTAGCGGAAAAGGATAAGAGGATACGCCCCCTCTCCGAGCTCGAAACCGGCTGGCCATTATAATAATGCGTCTTTATTACGGACCTTAGAGCCCTGGATCACAAAATCATTAAAGACAAGATGCAAATCAGTCTCCGGCGAGACACTCTTATTAATACAATACAAACTACAAACACTCTGCATGCGAAAAGACGTCCTTCTATGTTGATCGACAAGACTGTCATTTATTTACAATATCGGCCACAGGTGTGCACTTCCTGTTCTGCTATTGTTAATTCGACGAGAATGCAATTATTAACTCTTGGGAAATGGATCCTTCTTACAATGTTTCTGATAATAAATCCAACCGTATAAAACGTTAGCTCGATTACATTTATTTACAGAAATAATTCTTTGCTTCGTGCATTATCTAAACACAATTAGTCCAACACGCAATATGGGAGTAATTTCTGCATTTTTAGTGCTTCGCATCTAGAGATCAATCTACATCTGCATTTGCTGAGCGACTTCACGCGATCTCGTTCTAGCGGAAACGGGTTATAAACAATTCATTTAATCGACGGGGAGTTTGTTTAACCGATGAAGACGTTTATCTTGTTATCGGAACCTCCTGGTGTCAGATTATAGCAGCGCCGGAGGATCGTTCCATCTAACAGGTTGATTACGGATTAAAAAATAAGCGAATAGTAGGATTCTTGAAAAGTTGAATCGTTGTCAACGGTATCGCCATAAAACTCGGTCGAGCATCTCTTGCCAGATAAGAGAGGGCATCGATCTACCGGGCGATCGGTAATTCCGCGATCAACGGTGGATCGATTGCACGATTTTTTCATAATAATTCGCCGTGTTTTACGAGGAAACCCGAGCAGCGTACCGATCGTTCTGGCAGGTTAGTCTTCACGAAAGACGACCGTGATCTCGTTTCGAACAGGAAAGCAATCTAGCGGTATCGTCCGAGAAGACCAACGGTACCCTTCGACGTTAAATGGTTAGGCGAGGTATAAAAAAGGGGTTGTAGATTCTTTTACTCCGTCTACCGATCCGCCGAGAGAAGGATGCAACCTCGCCGGGACACTAAAGAATTTTTTTCGTGCCAATTTTTTCGCGAACCCCCTCGACTGACCAGGTAAGCCTTTACCTAGTTACTGTTAGCCATTTTTTTTCCGGCCATTCCTGCAGACATTCTTTCCTTGCGACCATCGAAGTCGTCTCGGAGCCTCGATTCTTTGTAAAAGAACGGTTCGGTAAACGGAATTCTCGATTTGTTGGGTTCTAACCCCTTTACGTAGTCAACGAGACGATGATTTGGAAGTTTGAGTAAAAAATATTATGTACTCGTTCATGCTTCCTCGCAAACATGCATGTTTATTAAATACAACGTTTATTATGTTCATTAAACTGACTTGTGTCTGGCAGACCCTTTCACCGTTCTAATGAAATCAAAAAGAAGTTCGTTGCCGATCGATAAGCTTATTAAATGAAACATAAAACGCAGACCTTATTCATCCTCGATTAAGTTTTTTTTTTGCGAGCGCACCGTGTTCTACATATTCTGTACTCGTTTCGTCTTTTTGTTTGTTTTCTAGTACCAGTACGAAGAGTAGAGATTAAGTACGACGATTAGAAATTTCCATGTCCTTTTCTATAGTTAATAAACCTTGCTTGCGATGCTCCAGAAAGCATCGCGGCGTTTTATAGCCTTCGTTCATTGAACCGTGAGCGTAACAAAAAGCAGCTTCAGCCGTCGTCGTCGTCGTCTTGTTCGTCGGCATCGATACGCTTTCCATCGTTATCTATACTGTTTTTTATCCTTGTAACAATTACGCGATCAGAGGAAAGCCATTCAACTAGTATTGAATTTTTCATCTTGGCGAAGAGACAATTTTTTAAAAATAAAACTTTCTGCTCCAAAGCGAATTACAGCTTTGCAACGAAAGATATTTCTTTTCTAGAATATTGTGAACGAGGAAGTACTAACCAATTTCCCCATAAAATAAATCGCAGTGCAAGAGGTTGAATTTGATCCTTATTGGCGGAGCGGTCTAAACTACTTACGAGTTAAATTACTAAAGTAGTAAATGTTCCAGCTCAATATTCATGTAAGTATAACTACACACTAGAATACGTCTAACGTTACACCCGATCTTCCGCCATCCCCAATCATAATTAATCTTTTACCAACAATTTACCACAGTGAGCATTTACCAAAGCACAACAATAAATTCTACAATTTCCCAATGTAAAAATAAACGATTCAGCCGAGACAAAATTGTCAGTTTTCAACCCCTCTCCTCGGGGTTCCCAGCAGAGCACCCCTTAAAAATCCGTGATCCCATGAATCCACAAAGGTGAGACCTCCGATTGGAGGCCCGAGAGGTGACCTTATGGGAGAAACGGCAAAAACGAGCTCTTCCCAGGACCCAGAAGAAAAAGGTGGGGACCAGAAGATGCGTGGGCGGACAAACGTGCAGTTAGCAGGACCTTCCCGAGAATGTACGTGTGAACCTTGAAGCTGTCCTGTTAAACGATCATCAAGCCAACGTGTTCCGGCCGGAAACTAATAGACTTCATATACTAATCTCCAGAATCCCATGAATCCATCAAGGACAGAGTGGACACGTTTGCCGAAGAGGTCCGGTAAGTTATTAACCAGTGACCGGAAGAGGTATCTAGGGGACTCTATGCATGTATAAACTCGCGAATAACGTCTCGTTATTCGAAATTGATCTCGGGCAATTCGGTGACCGGGGAAAGCTCCGCGGCCCCCAATTAGACGATCTCGACGATTCCATAATTAAGGAAAACGCCGCGAAATTCCTCTTGTCTTCCCAGTTTATTATCTTTGCGACGAGCGACTACTTAGGCGAGACACGAGCCACGGAATCTGTACTAAATTGTATATTACCTAAAACGACGAGTCTTTATACACTCGTATTTCGTGCTCGATTATTCCGGTCGCGCGATAAATAATTCGAGGGGATTCATTAGCGGCCGATAAAAAGAGACTCTGGTGAACCGACAAAAATAATTTTAGGCAATTTGTCCCGAAATGATGCCTCGACAAAACTTCCTGAAAATTTCAATATATATATTTTAGTTCGCGTTTTAATGCACGAATTTTTTCATTTTAACACTATCCCTGTACGAATAGACTTTTAGCAACTTCTACCTAAAATTTTCGACTCAATCACGCGTTGAATATTGTCGGTTTGCCATAAATCAACTCGCTAATTCGGCTACCGTCAGGACGTCAGTACATCGGCTCCGAACGCGTTACATCGTAGCCAATGTAATTTCTCGCTGGCCTCGCAATAAAAGAGGCAAACTGGCAAGCAGCTAGCCAGCTCGTACGCGATGGCCGAAAGATCAAATGGTGGACGCGTGACGAGCGAGTTCGGCCACGGCGAATGAGAAAACCCAGGTAGTATACATATACACACTACCATAAGTGCGGTATACGTTGTATGTATGTACAGATGAGAACACGCCGCAACCAACCATGCCGGAATGGAGAGCTGAAGTGACGGCCACTGCGGCAACGCTGCGGCTCCGCTTTATTCATGCTCGACGAAATGCGAAAGGAGAACTTGTAATACGGGGACACGAGACGTGTATCTGGCCTGGGTCTCGGAGCTCCGAAACTCTTGCGCACGATGTTGCGCAATAGAATCAGTATCGAATGCTGATAAGGCACCGAGGGAATCGGTGAAATTTGTCTGATAAGAATTGGATATGCGTGGGCTGCTGCGGATTAAACTGTTGCTGAAAAATGTTGAATTGGACGTATAAGGTCTTCGGAATTTTATTCTTCGGTTTTATCTCTGTTGGGGCGGGAATGGTGGAGCATGCTTGCCAGACTAAAATGTTGCAGACAAATATTTTATTAGCCGAGAATTTCATAAGTTTTAATCGTGAATTACTAAGTCACCCCCTCGGCAATGGAATCTAATAATTTTCTTGCGTTTCATTCGCGTACCAGAAACATAGTAAATCCAGAAAATTGTGTTTTCCAGGCCCACTAGGGAATGCAGTCTTTCGTGCAAGCAGTTCGCGATGCAGTTTAATGCTACACCCAGTATTTCGTAATAGCGTTTCGTGAACGTTCTAGCTGGATTATGCGAGGAGGACATTGTGCCGGCTAAAATCGTCACGGCTATCAAAACTCGCATACCTCCTACGGTATGCTGGCTCAGCGAGCATACTAGAGACGACACACACCCGGCTAGATCTTTATCCTCTGTATCTTCAAGGGGTGAGAACGAAAGGTTCGCGTGACTCTGGATTATTAAATAAAACGAGCGACGAGACAAGCTGGTAGAAGGACACTGCACCAGGGCTACGACACACCGTGTGTTCCTTTGTAACTATTTCACCGTCGGGCTTAATATTTACGTGGCCGATGTGGTCACGATTAAAACGGTTATCTAATTTTTTCGGTGTATACGACGATCAACCATTTTTCCATCCTGGTGGCTTAGAAATTTAGTGTCCTTTTTATTGCTCTATGTAGTGTGTTTCACTGTTTCGAATTATGATCTGATACATTTTTATCTTGTTGAAAGAGTAACCAATTTTATGGAAGAGTAACAATTGACATGGGATTTTTTATTTGACTAAACATGGAACAACACAACAACAAAGAACAACAAAGACTAAACATAATGTCTTATTCACGTATATTTTTAGCTCGAAAACAAAGGAGCACAATGCACCAAGAATCCGAAGAGAAAAAAATCGACAGGAAGGCCACAATCTCAAATTTTCCTCACGTCGAACAACCACAATCGAGCATCCGTTCGATTACGATCCTCGGTTCTCTTAAAAAGAGACCTTCTGAAAATATCGAAACAAATAAATTCGATGCGCAGTCTTTACGCGGAGCCACGGCGTTTGTAAATTACACGCAATCTCCGAAGTGTCGTAAAGTTCATATCTCTGTTAGTTTATACTTTGCACCTGTCCGAATAAAAGCAGCCTGCCGAACCGAGATCCGGCGATAAATTAGGCCACGGTTTAATTGTGGCGAGCCGAATAGACGCGGCCTGTGCACGCTGCGCTGGATAATGAAACTGCAGCATCACAGACCGTAGGCTTCATCTCCCTCTATTTTTTCTTCTCTCTTTTCTCTTACAAATTGCGAGCTCCATAACGAGACAGGCTCCTAGAGATATCCGGCCGTTGCGTTGTCAAGGAAAAACGGAGACGCTCGAAATGAAAGCTCGTTTCGCGATCCTGCGAGTCTCGTGTAAAAAAAGAGAATAGACAAAAATCGAGAAGATGAAGAGGAAGAAGAAGAACACAGAATTTTACGCGACTGGCCCTGAATGTCATCTGGCTACAATGTTGGCCGTGCGCGCGTCGCGCATGACACTCTCAAGCATAAATCTCCGAGGGATACACGGCTAATTGTACTATCGCGATAAATCAAACGATCAGCGGGGGACCGTAATTACCCGTGCGTGGACAATGATAAATCAGATTTAAACACGTGGAAATCGTAAAATGTAATAGCCGCGAGGCTTATGAATATTACGGTAAGAGTGAGCGCACCCATCCTCGATGCGCTCTAACCCTTTCGCTGTTTTCAGCGAATCGCGTGCCTGCATTCGCGATTTAAACGAACCGATTCGCTGGCAAGTAAGCATAGTTTACTTGCGTCGAGTCAGAAAACACAGACTACAACAAAATGTAACTTGTTCGATGCGTTGTCAGAAAAATGAATTTCTAGTTCTGAACGAGGAACAATGTTTCTTCCGAAATTCTACATTATTCGATTTTATGCAACGTGGTGCTAAAATTGTGGCATGCTTCGCCAGACCTCGTACACTTATAAACAACCCCAGTACCAAAAACGAAACGAAATCAACCATAACAGCACCAACAAATTTTTCTAAGCAAACCTCCTGTTTGTTTGCAACATCAACTCCGACAAACCCGCACCTGTAGCGCCAACCGAACGGAATTCCAAAAATGTTTTTCCACCCAGTAGCAGAGTAAAATTATTGTTATTAGATCAACATTTACGACGCCGATAAAATCGGCCGTTTGCAAAGTGACTCTCCGATGTCTAAAAGATTGATCACAGGTCTCGGTCTTAATTCTTCGCGATCGTTCGTCGATCTTGCTTATTGATCGACGCGAATTGGAGCACAGCGTGCCCGGTCTCGCTATGGAATTAATCGCGGTGCGGCGCGGCGCGATATTTCACTGTAGGACAAAAGATTTACGCGGGGCCATAAAGAGGAGAGGCCTTGATCGGGTGTATCTCGCCGCGCCATCCTCAGGAGTTTATCCTAACTACTTACGCGCGATTCCCAGCTGTTCCATAGAACGTCGGCTCGTTAAGAAGAGAAGCTGCAGAGAGAAAGAGATTCGTTCGCGCTGCGACGTATCAGTATCACACGCAACAGCCTCATCCCCGGGCTGCGTTTGCCAAACGACTGACAACTGATGGGACCTTCTCTCTGCCGATAGTTGATCGAGGCCAACGTACGACAACGATCGCCTCCTGTTTCGCTATTCGCGGTGCGGACGCGCAACTCTGTTGCGAAAATGGCCACCGTACAACAGTGACTCAAAATAAACCCACGTGACCGATCCAACCAACACAACCGAACGTATCTTGCACCGTAAGTACGTGTTATCGGCCGCCGCAGACACGTTTATGCTAATTCGCGTTTTAATGCTGCGACCGACTGTCACACCATTGCTGCCGCGAAAACAGATATTTATTTCTCTAATTGGAGACTTCCTCTCGCGATCGAAGATAAAATGTGTACCCGCGTTAATTGCGATGCCTCGCGATGATCGTTTTGTAAAGCTCCGAGGACCTCGTGTATGTAAATTGCGTGATCCGACCGCGATTCTTAATTATAGATTTTTAAGCGATTTTGTGAATCGCGATGGTGGAGAATGCGGTCGGACACTTTTCAGTGTGAAAATTGTTGTAGATGTTTAATTAAAGGATACAGTTGAAGGGTGTACCGTTTATTTACCTTCCTGGGCTAGGTGGTTCGTTTGGGAAGTGGTTTTTAATTCTCGGATTAATTCGTTTCTTATTCAATTTGGAACATTCACTTCCACTTCAATTTTAAAATTTATGTAACATACTTGCTGACAAATAGCAAAATTGGTTCCCACGTGAGACACAAAAACATGTATCGAAGCTGTGAACTACAGCTTGCGGAGTAGACTGCGGATTTTCATGCAAAAATAGAAATTGTTTGCAAGCACTGCAGCACACAAAAGTCAAACAAAAATTTGGTTTATCTTTTAGTAACGTCCATAAGCTACAACTGATATGTTGATACTCTTCTTTAATAAACTAAAGTACTGTATCTAGTTTAACTTCTATACTTCACAATTTTTATAACAATATGTGCTTAAACGAAGAAATTTGTTTAATAACTTCTAATGGAAGCATCTTTGCAATTTTAATAATTACAAAATTTTTACCATAAATGCATAAAATCCGCAGTCTAGACCTAAGGGTTAAAATCGAGGATGCTCTGCAGAGCTGGGTCCCGATAGACCCCGCCTTCGCCAGCCAAGGCGCAATCCACTGGCAAGCAACCGTGCTGAAAGAAGCAATGATTAAAGCGCGGCAGAGAACGAGAGAGCCAAACGAGTTCGATGTCTCGTCAATATCCGGGACGTCAGAAGGGGGTGTGGACCCGGGGGGGTGCGAAACGGATCGATGATAAGAGAGGAAACTGGTGGTTACTGACCTGTGCGAACGAGTTTGCAGAAAGTCCCGATGAGAGCGGTCGTACATCATTCAAGCCGAGGCCGATTGAGCCGGGTCACGTGGTCGTCGAACACGCGTGCTGCCACTCGTCGCGCGGGGAATCACCGGAAGGCGTCGCAGGGCCGCGCATGCGCGTGGCGCGAGAGCAAACACATTCACTCGCGACCGCGACCCGCGCGAGACAGAGATACCCGACGTCGCACGAACCGTTTTCCGGCGGTGGCCGAGGGAACGGGGCGAGCGGGTAACTTACATGTATGTATATCCTATCCACAGAGCGGAGAGAGCGCACCGGGTTCCGTCGGGTGAAATTTCGTGAAACACCAACGGTCGACCCGGCCGCGTGTCGTGCCTCCAACTGGTCACAGTTAATCCCCGCAGTGTTACTCCTCACTCCGCCTCTCTTGTTCCCCCGCATACATGAACACGCCAGGAATGCCAAAGAACTGCCGCGGATCCCCGATATAACATCAAGAAGCGAATCACGGTTTGATTGCGCGTCTAGTTTGACCGAGAGCGCGCTACCCGCCCGAGCGGATGCTTGCTCAACTACTGTGGACCGGAACGGACCTAGGACCACCATAAATCCGGTGTCATTTGGGCCTTATCGACGTTCTTTCAGATTCTACTCGACCTCGCTACTGTAAGTGGTTGATGCTATGTTAGACCTTTAATTTTTAATACCAATAACATTTCCAGAAAAATTTTCATATTCGAGGCTTGTTCTCTTGATAATTATTAAAATTGTTCCGAGACTAGTCTCGGTTGCAAAATTGGTCATAAATATACTGCGGATCTTTATGCAAAATAAAAATTGTCCTAGACAATTTTAAAAAACAGAAGTTAAACGAAATTGCATTTCATCTTTGAATAATTTTAATCGAAAATAATATAACAATCCACTAATATAAGAATCCACATTGTATCAATATGTATATTGTATGCACTTAACAGTCACTTAAATAAGTTTAGCGACTCGAGTTATTGAGACTTCGTATAAAAGCATAATAAGACCCAAGGGTCCGGTTACTAATAGTCGACCATCAACGAAGACTGCTCACCTCAAGATTAACTTCGACAACGAACCGATTCCACGCCCCGGATAAGAGTGCCCCGCTAGTCCCAAAGAAGAAGCACTGATCCGAACTTCCGTGTCTGTCCTCTAAAAAGAAAAACAAAGCACTGTGGACGATACGGACGGCGTCGACTACTGTCTATCGGGGATCGGCGCGCGCGATTTCGCGGTATACGAACCGCGCCGGTAACGAAACGGAAGCGCCGATGAAATATGTAGTCTATGACATAATCGAAAGTCGGCCGGCCTCGGCCGAGCCCTGTTTATTGGCGCTGGCGTCGACGTCCAACACGGCCGTGTTACCGTCCTATACGTCACTTTCGTCCGCAAAGGTGTTGCTGCCGTAGGTGGTACGGTCGTTTCGGTCCTAGGTAAACGCGGAGAGCACATCCGAAGGAGCCTCGAGAGAAGATAGAGGGTGGGGAAAGTTTATGGGTTTGCATCCTATGTACTCCATCGTATCCTCTAGTTATGGCACCACGACAAAACCCACCTATATAACCCCCAACGCTGGGGCATTACTTTGTGTATCGAATGTACGAGTGAACGACGATCTGCATGCTCGTACACAGCCATGGGCGGATCCACGTGCGCCGCGAGAATGATTCTTGCCGCTGGTTACAGGCTGCCTTATGAACCTCGCGGCAAACATCATCTGAACAGCCTCTGGAGTTCCTCGTGATGCCTCGGGCATACACTGTTGCGCAAAAGTTTCGGGTGACGTCTGATTTTCAGAAACATACGTATGTATTCGCAATAACTGTCCACTCCACTTGAGTGCAGTTCGTCTGAAGTACGAGGAGTGGGGTGGACAGCTATTATTACTGTAGACCAGGGGTCTGCAAACTACGGCCCGCGGGTCAAATCTGGCCCGTCGCCTGTTGTTTAATCCGGCACGCGAGGTTAATATTGTCCTTTACACGAAACAATTAATAATAAAAAATTTTGGAGCTGTTTTTTTTTTAGTGCTCTGCGAGTAGAATTACCCATGTAAATATCTTCGAGTTTGCTACCTTGCCCGCCGAGCCTAAAAATTTTACGATCTGGACCTTTCCAAAAAAAGTTTGCCGACCTCTGCTACAGACGATGGAGCTGTCAAGGAGGGTAAGTTGCATAGCTAAAGGGCCCCTAATTGCCCTATGCAATTTCCTGTAGGTCGAATTCATCAAGAACAATAAGGTATTTCGACTATAGTATCTGCTTGATTTGTGACGCAAAAATTGTTCGAAAAAAAATTCAAAACAGTAGAATAATTATGGAGTTACTGCTGATCCGTCGGTAAACAGATCATCCACAGAACATTGTTTGTCCTTGGGCAGTTTCTCGCGTGATTAAAGTAGGGATAGCATAGGTTATGGTTTCGTGCGACTCACCCGTTAGAGGGAACGCAGCGAAACTTTTGCAGGGTAATGTAGCTCTCATTTTTGTGGCTGGCGGATGACACGGGGGAGAGCTCGTGTAACCGAGACGGTCCGGTAAAAGGTAACATTGCATCTTCATGCCGCGTATGCCGTTGCCGGAGGATTTTAGTAAAATTGAGTTCCCCCACCCGCGGCTCCCTTTCACAAAGTAAGCTCGTCTGCGGCTTGTAGCCAGCGCTGCCAATACGCCAGCGGCGAGGCGGGGCGAAATTCAGGCTTACAACCCCCTCCATCCATCCCCTCGCCCCTTACATCTTGCTAACTTTATTTTTACCCTTTTGCTCGGAACTTCTTTAGATTAAAATTTTAATCCGCGAGGGGCTTGATGACCGGAGTATTTTTAAGGCGGGATAGTATCGCGCGGGTTATATTTTTTTTATCGTCAGGTATGCAACGGTATAAATGAAACGCTGGAAGATATGAAGAATATTTAAACTATTCCCCCGCGCTGAATGCGGGCCTGGATTCGAAGAAAAGGAAAAACTGCAAAAATGAATTCCTTGATTTCACAAAGGTTCTGTTGAAATATTATTTAAATATTGTTTAAATATAGCACATCACGTTGGAAGGATAGTATAAATTATTGCGTGATCGGTGAAACCTTTGAATGTGTGATGCGCGCACACAGGCTTGCCAAGCAGGCGCTTATACGATCGGTAAAGTAGAACGCGACAGAAGTTATCGACCCGTGTAGAGCCAACCGTCAGAGACTGTACTATACAATATCGATGTGTACAATCCCACCGGAACTCAATTAGCTGCTCGAAAGGAATCTTCATTAAAAAGATCAATAGATAATCGTGAAAGTACAAATTTCGGAATTTAAATTTTTCGCGCCAATTGTTTATATTTAAAAATAAATGGCGGTAATAATATTCAAAAATATAAGCAACCAAACAAATATGAAACAGCTGTTTTACATCTATTTGACAATAGAGCCCACATGTTTGTAGAAAAATGATATAAAATGCATTGTACGACGATGCAAAGCACAGTGCGCCAAAAAATCGCCCCACCACGGTTCCCCTAGCAATAGGGGAAATCCGTGGAACGTTACCTGGCTCCAACCTAACCTACCATTACTGCACCCTGCGAGGTTTACCATAAACAAGGATAGAGAGGCTACACGGTGGGACGGAAAGCAGCGTCGGAAACCGGGATGGTGGGGGAAGTCCAGGACAGAGAGCGGCCATGATGCTCCAGGCGGCCAATCAGCGCGCTGCTTTGTCCCGTTACGGCGTAATGGCCGCGGGACACCGCCCAATGTAAAACTAGGCAGACGATACGCTTATTGGACACGAAGGCGTTAAAAGTTTTATTGCATGACTGACAGTTACACCTCGCATTCGAGACCCGCCGCGCTCCCCTGTCCCCCTAAAATCGTAAAAGATCTGTCGCAGCCCGCGGGAAACCCACCAACGACTCAGAATGCCCCCTGGACTACGCCCTATGAACTCGCGCCGCTTCATGTCGCCCGGGAACTCCATTTTCTCAATGTTTTTCTACCCTCCTGCCGCGCTTTCGACCGCGTGGCCAACGAATTTAAACCCACGCATCGTTCTAGCTTTCGAAATTTGAAAATACCCTGGGCATGGACCACCGGCTGGCCCACAAATGCGCGCGCCTTCTCGAATATTTCAAATTTATTGCATCGCAATTTTAATTTTCGCTCCTTCTTCAATAACTCCAATTCATTGCATCACAATCTTAATTCGCGCGTTTTGAATTTACAGAATAGGTTAATGGATTTTGGCGTGACCTCTCGCTTAGAAATTTTAATTAAAAAATTCCTTCTACGCTAGTTAGCGTCTATTTCATCTAATACTTTACTGTTTAGTAAATACGTCTAATAAGTTTTCCTCAAACCTGTCTGGTTTTATTAGAGACGCATCAGAAGTCTGTGAACCAGGGAAATGCATCTGTAGATGAATGACAACGTGGGTTTGGAAAGTGAACGCGCGATTAGCGTGTTGCGGTTGTGGAATTTTAACTAGGAAATTCTTCGCGCGTTTTCCTACGTCTTCTTGTGCAATCATTATTCAGGGAAAGTAGTCTTCGATTATAGCTTAATTTATCAGTTTTCGGAATATCGGAAGGCATCGTCCAGATTTATTATATCTTTTTTTGTAGCTCAAAATTGGATCACATTATCCGACTAAATTTATTACCATAGTAGAAATTAGTTGGATTAATTAGAATTGCTTTAAAAATTCCCGAACTTCCAACAATTTTACGCTATTGATTTTTAAGTCAGGCCAGCTATTATGTAGATGTCAGAATCGCAATAGCAGTGAGTTCAAGTAACGGGCTCACAGAGGGGCAATAAAATACACACCTGAAAAAATATTTTATCTAATCGTATCCCACAATCATACATCCATTTAATAACGTTTTGTATTAATTAATTTCTACATATGTACAGTGGAACCATCGTGGAACCATATCACGTCCACGCTACTAAATTACTCCAATCTTAATTGTCTCCCGTTGTTGTACCGTTACGAAACCAATGTCGTATTTATTAATGCAAATATTTTTCTCGCATACCGCGGCCACTGTTTACGACACAAATACGTTCTAACAATCTGAAACACGTACGAAGACGTGCTCCAATTAACATGAATAAATGTCTCGCATAAATACAGACTTAATTCGTTATTAAACGTAGTGCTCACTAATCGTGAACATATCTCAGTATTGTGAGCAAATTCATTTTCGATCTAATGGACTTCTGCTGGGAATATTTAAACGAATTTCCCCATGAACATTCAACTGTTTTATTTTCTATCGACGCTTCAATAACGTACGATATAATGATTAGCAAACCTGAAACCCGGCAAATCGTTTACAAATTGCGAAAGAAAATTATTCGACAATTACTAGATTGCAGGTTTTATGTATTCATGATGAACATGGGTGGAAGAATAACAATAAAAAAGAAGCAATCTTCCAAACCTCGCTAAAAGAAGATCACCAATCCCCTAAACTCTAAGCGACAGTTCATCGTGCACCCTCGAAGAATTGCGTGATCGCGAGCCATTGCGCGATTAAAAGGTCAGCGTATGTAAAGCAGTGTACTCACCCCTGCGATCGATGAACTCCGATTACTCAGTGGACACTGCACTCGATCACGGTCGACACGCGATCGTCTAACAATAGAACACTGCCGCGCAACGATCTCCTAGAGATCACAGGCCTCGTCCAATACTCTTATTAACTAATAATGGCGATGATCGTCGAACGTCGCCATCGATGACTTTTCAGGCTAGGTCAAGGACGACCATCAGCTGCCATTTTTCTCTCGTCCTCCCGCCGAAGGGTGATCAAATCGTTTCGATAAATCCCTTCACTTCATCCACCATTTTGACTGAGTTTCCTGTCGAACCAGCTGCAAACGGGCTCCTCCAATGCAACCACTTTCGCAACACGAGTTACTTCCTGAGGAAGCTTCCGTAGAAGTTGTAGAACACGTCCTTTTTCCAACGTTTCCCGTTTCCAGCGTATCTCCGCGTCGCTGCGTTAGTATAATTGCGTCACTCGATGCACTGAACATTCACAGTTTATCTTCTCATCTTCATCTCCCGGCGTCCTTCGCTGCGCCCTCCTTAACAGCGTGCTTGCGAAGCGGGCTGCATTCTCACCCCCGGGCCTCGAAGAACAAGAAAAATTTTAGGCGATCGGGAATTTCGAGAGTTGCGTCAGAAAATAAACAAACACTGGTCCCAAGTCGAAGTCCGGTCTCCGCCGACCACCATAATTATTTACAAGTCCCAACCCCGGAATAGGCGGAAGCCGGGAGGAGCGCGGAATAGTGGTCGGGGCGACCATGTGCTCCGCGAGCCTCACGAACATAACTGCGCTTGCGCCCCTTCCCTATGTCTGACCCCTGCGAACGTCACACGAGAGAGCTCTTCCGAGAGCTGCTTTCCCCCCTTTGCGTCTCTCTCGTTTGGTCCTCGCGTCCTGTGCCCTGCGCCGGCTAACAGGAGATGGATATCCCGTCGAGCGAACTGTTGCAGAGCTACCGTGTCGTCCGCCATCCTGCCTGGTATCCTGGGAAGGGCGGAATAGAGGGATGAGGTCGATAAGGTACACCCACTGAACGAGTCCCACTGCTGGAAAACACCGACTGCCAACTGGAACCATCGCTGGACCACTGCCAGCTCTAATTGACGCCGTAACACTGACTTCTCTCCGTTGCCACTTCTTCGAGTTCGCTCCCTCGCGATCCTCTTCATCGTGGCGCGAGGCAATCGTTCGATTGGGTCAAGCTGGCACAATTGGCTCGATGGCGATTCGATTAGCTCCATTTGGCTCTCGCCAGACACCAGCACACCATTTGTTTATTAGCATATTGTTATCCCCTCGGTTGTTATGTTGGCGTGGGGTTCGAGGGGAAGAGGGCTAGGTGTTCTCGTGCTAGCGTGACTGGTGGATGATGAAAAGCAAGGTTCCATTGTGGAATAGTGATGGTGGATTCTGTCGCATGAAGCAATACTTTTACGATAAATTTCTCAGTTCAGATCTTTAAGGAGTCTACGATAAGGAAACTCAAAGAGAACCTCTAATCACAGTCAAAACGAAAAAACTACCCCCATTTTCCTCATTGGCTAAATAATCACACACACACACACACATCGATTATCGAGTGACAGAAACAGGAGCAATGCCTTAAGAATGAATTTTAAAGATTACAAATAGGATGACAACACGTAACACTGAACATGTCAAAGTCAGATGACCTCTCTCTCATCGAATATCACGATTGTAGAAGTTCTAAATCGCACAAAATCTAAATAAATCTCCTAGCTCCTAGAAGACGAACGTCTACCATTCACTTCCGGGTGTCCATTCACGCCTAGTATTAACCAACGACAGTGCCGATCCCATGAACGAGGGGTTAACCACCCTCCTCCATCGCAAACCTGGACCCCGGTCACGCGAAGGCCGATTAACGAAGGACACAACCATCGCACTAGGTCTACTTCTTGTGGTCTTCAGCGAGGTTAGGGGATGTCCGATCGGGGGTGGTTTATCGCGTCGACTGATCGGCGGTTTTCGGGTAGCGGTTGATCGAAGCCGCGAACAACACACGGCCACTGATGCTACTTCTTCTTCTGGTCGACCCTTCCACAGCGCTCTGGAGGCGCATCCCGTTGCACCCGATGCACCCCCTTTTACGCACTTGCTCCGGTCCCTCTGCTGCCGGCGTACTTCCTTCCAGGTATACCCATGCGCACTGCACGAAAAACGAAAGAGAGCCATACCGTCGCCGAAGAAGGTGAAGCTTATTCGTGTATCGAACATTCGCGTCACGTTTGCTGCCTGCCTGCCTGGCTGGCTTCGTACGCGAACCCGACGGTCACAGGCACGAAAGGTTACGAACCAATGGCGGCGAATGGGCGTACACGTGACGCCGCTCTTTTTTCCGACCGGTTCGAATATCCTCGATTTTTCCATGGGACCGAGATCGATTGGATTCTGACGGGCGACCGGTCAGCTGCAACGACGTTCCAATTTCTGGGTCCCTTTTGACTGTTCGCTCGAGATAAATTAGGGAGAACCAAGTGACACACCGCTTTTTACGCCACTGTAGTCGAACATTGGGGTCCCCGATTTTTCCGAGGGACGATGATCAATTCAATTCTGATGACTGACAGGTCGGCTGCAGCGACAGTCTATTTTATAGATCCTTTTTAGCTGTCGGCTCGCGCCAAATTAGCAAATCCGCGAACCCAAAGGACAAGCACGTGTGCGCCGTCCCAGAATTCCTACGCGTTTGATAGAAATTTATTGTTCCGCACGTTCTCTGGGTCGCCGGATGCTGCTTTGCTAGATTCGCGACGCAGTTACAGACTAACACTGAGTTATGCGACGAGGAAGAAGGAGATCAGCCGTTTCTGAAGTCTCTGCAGCTCCACGGAGTAATCCCTTAATGAACTGGTTCTAGTTGGTACCGGAGTTTACGGACTTAATGCCCCCGGCTAGAATTAGGTTGGCTGGCGAGTTAAAATTGGCTACGGTTCGGTCGTTGATGTTTCTGTGTGTTAGAGTGCTTGGACTTTATTGTTTGGCGTGTTTGGTTGCTCGTTGGAGACTTTATGTTGGAACGTGTGTTTGTTAAATGTTTCTCTACAAAAGAAAAGATTTTCTGAATTTTTAAGAAGATAAGATTCTCTGGATTTTGAACAAGTCTTTTGGAGCAGCTTGAAATGCTCTCGATTACGCTAACGATGGAGCTTCCGGTGTATTTCTATTGGCTTAAAAATACAGAAACTCGGTCGGCAATAATTCCATTTATTTTTCGAAAAAACCTCAGTCCGTTGGATCGGATTTGTGATCTGTTTTCTCCCGGGTTCCGTGACTCGCTTCTGTTTTGTCTCCAGTGATCTAATTTCGTAGAGACGAATATTTTGTATGTTTGCCTAACCCCGATTATCCTGGAAGAATTGCTACCCTTCTTCATTCCGTGTTATGAGAAACTTTATTACGAGCAGAGAATGTTTGTAAAGGCGAATATACATTACATAGAACGCGAGCAAACAATAGTAGAATAAAGATGTTTCGATGTTCATGAGAGAGATTGTATTGTGCATGTGTCGTTCTAGGTTTATGTAATCGAATAATCTTCGTCGAAATTATACAATTTCATTTTCGCAGAAAAAAGAAGTGGTATGTTGGAGTGGAAATGGGAATTGTATTCTGGATTGCAAATTCAGCTGTGCATTTGTATTCCGGATCGCTGGAAAAAAAAGCTCGAAGAAGGTCTCGAACGCGTTCGACAGTCCACTAATTTAAATAATGTTCGTATGTCGCAAATATGCGAAGAAAGCGATGACGTGCACTTGAATAACGTTAAAAAACACGGTTTCTCGTCGGCACGGGACAGGAGATTGATTTATTCGCCTCGTAATCAATGCACGTTGTTAATTTAGTCAAAATTAATTCGCAATCTCTCGAACAACCATTGGCGAAAACATTCTGCTGTGATTCACTGAACCAAACAAATATGTTGTCCATCGCGTTCTACGTTCTAAAATCATATTCTGCGCTTTGAAAACACATTCTACGTTTTGAAAACACATTCTGCGTTCTAGAATCACATTATGTGTTCTTTTATCGTGTTCCACGTTTGACAAGACAAAGAGAAACTGATTTAGAAGCACTATAGTTGCTTCCAAGCGCCACGGAATATACATCGTCATTATTCGAATAAAACGGGTAAAACCAACCGGAAGTTGGACAACATACGTTTATCCAGAGCCTGGAAATCTACGAGTCTCTGTTCGAGAACGAACCGGGAGAGAATCTTAGAAACTTTTCGAACGGCTCCGCTCGGCAATGAAATGGCCCCCGGGCGAAAAAGTGCTCCCCGATTCAGAGGAAGAGGGAGGGAGGGAGGGGGCGGAGCCCCCGGGAGAGGAAAGAGAGAATGTCGTCTCGTAAAACCGGTGATTTGCATACGATGTAAATTACACGATAAGAGCATAAAATCCTGATTGCTTCATACGCGTTATAAACCTGTTGTCATGCACGATCTTCGATGCAAATCGTTGCACGTTATTACCGTCGATATCTTCAGGACCGGGGATAGTACACGCCTCCATTGTTACTTTGTCCGGCGAGCAACGCGAACCGAAACGTTTTAGCGAACGGAAAACCAGACGGCGGTCTTAAAAACTAGCAATTTAAGCGCGTTACTCCCGATCACGATAAGAAAGCCTCGCCTTCTCGGCCGTGCAATCACCTCGGCGAACGGAGCACGCTTTTCGTATGGAGAATTGTTTCCTTTCTTGCTTCTCGATCTCGAGGCGATTCAAATGTTCAAATACGTAGAAACGAAGATTTTAAGCCAATTGTTTGAACACCAAGTGTCTGCAGCTTGGTCGCCATCTTTCTAGCTTGAACCGTGTTCTTTTCAGAACTCTTTCGGAAGAAATTCGTGCGGTCCATTCGTGTCTCTTCGTTTTAAAATAATTGTTCAGCCAGAAAAATTGAAATAATTATTTTATTTTTTATTCAAATTATATCACTGTGCGTTTTTGTTTCTATGTATTTCGAACATTTATAGCAAGAATCTTGTTGGTGATATCATTGTTGTCGGAGAAGTTTAGTAAACGCGACACACGGCAAGTGAATAATATTGAACAATAAACAAAGGAGAGCGTACAACTCGTATTTAATCAGTACGCGACTCGCTGAACTTCGCTGCGGTGGAGATAACCCGAAGTTTAGCTTAAAAAACAGAAGAATGATAAGACCTACTGATCTGAAAGTTGGCGAGTATATTTGTTTATGTCTGGAGAAAGTGCTCGTAGACTTTGACTGAATGATTTCACAGCTGTGCGAAGTTATTCATTGATTTGAACAGGGGTTGAAAATTCGTCTGCATCGACGCTATGATCTTCCACAAAAGAATGGACATAAATCACGGAATAATGTCAATAAAAAGTTACAATTTACTCTAACGCTGTGTTTCTGAACGTAATTGTTAACATAACATCATTATTATGCTACGCTGAAGAGGACACTTGCATCCAACCACGTTAGAAAATGCAGAAAGCGAAACTATATGTATAAAATTTCAACTATTTCAAAGTGTAATGAGGCCTTTGAAAGCAAACTTTTCAAACATCTTCGCTTCAGACGTCGCTGACACATTCCAGATAGCACAGGACCGTCAAGAATTCATGGAAAATGGAAAAGTGAAAGTTTAGGGCCGTTCGCATTGTCAGCGACGGAATTCGAGCCCTCGGAAGGATGGCCGCGTGTATAAGAACTCAGGTCGAAATCGAAAACATAACCTACTTTCACTTGGAACTTCTTGACGACTGATGGACTAGGTATTTAGAAAAAAAAAGAGAAACTACCCCGAGTGGACGAAACGAGGGAGGCAAAAGAGAAAGCGTACGGTACCTGCTTGCATGGTTAGGCGAATGGTTAGTCCAATGTCGTTGCACGAGTTAGCGTGAAGATCGAAAATTATGTTTCCGAGAAAACAATCTTCTCTCAGCTCTGTACAATTTTCTTTGACCAAAATTTTCGATTTTACTAACGCCGTAAGGACACAATCAATTATCTAAATTTTACTCCAATTCAAAGATCAAATTAAAAACTGTGCATAAACCAAATGTCTTCAGCATTTAACAAATATGGATTGCGCAGTCTATAATTTCATGAAGTTATTTAAATTTCTATTTTCGAGGAAGCTGATCTTCAAAAAGATGATATTGAAGAACAAAACTTGCATTCTAGATTTAGTAGTCTCATCTAACACTAATTTTGAAGATAGCACAACATTATTATCGTCAGAATTTCGATAACATCAAGAGAGTAAACAAGAATTATCCGGTTGTCTTTTTACGAAGAAAAATGTGCGAAATCTGCGAAAACAGGCTCGATTTTAGACATAATGGCACCGTCAAGATAGCAACGCGAATCCATTGGGCATTTCACGGTATAAACACAATCTCAATAGACCTCGCTAGCCTCTCAAAAGCGTGGGATCGGAAACGTGTCGGTTTGTTTCACGATCGGCGTACAATTTAACGCGACTAAATGTCGCCACCGTTTAGCACCTTTCAGATTTACGCAGCATTCAAAGGAAAATGATGTGCCATTGTTTTCGCAGCGCGCACCTGGCTCGTTCCACGGTTTATCTAGATTTCTTTTCGCCGGCGCGAACGAAACGGAGACGTTGATTTCCATACAAATTGGACAGTTACGATAATGCTCGGTAAATTACGCAGTCGAATCCGACGCGGCGGTTTGGAACGGTGCCTCGTAGGTGTTGTTTATTACGAGTTCGCTGCTTTGGGACAGTTTCAAATTAGGTTCATCCTCTGTTTCCGGTACGAAACGGCGATATCCAATCGCATAAATTTGCACTGTTTTGCTACCGACTCGGTGTCCCGTTTATTTTGCGATGTACGCGTTGGTGGATCGAACTGTCTCGACAAAAATAGATTTCTCACAAAAATGGAACTTCCTACTGAAAAATTGTTAACTATTCGACCATGTGCACATCGATTTTTAATTGTTTTCGCGGGAAGTTGAGTTCCTGAAAAAATTTAAAACATTCAGAAAGCTTATTGACTTTCAGAAACTGAAAATAATACGGGGAATAAGGAATAAAAAAAAGAGTATAGCAATATTTACAGACTTACAATTGGTTAGTGTATCTTGTATCCGCAAGAAATAATTATTACATCGCTCTGAGGGAGGAATTTATATTTTCTACGACAGTGTCCCTATCAAGCCCTTCTTCCAGGCCTAGCAACCACGCAAATGCTTGCAATAATTAATGAAGAGGAAGCAGTAGAAGAAAACGAATCAGCCTTATAATCCAGCACCCAGACACCTGGCAAACTGCACCAATAGGCTGCATCGTCTTAAAGGAGCAAGATCCGGGCAAGACGATCGCCTTATCTGCACCGGAGGCCCTAAACTCGCGATTCCTCTGAACGGTGCGAGCATCTAAAGAGTCTGATCGCCTGGAGAGCTCGCATACCATCCCCGTTCCATCGTTCTTGAACGATGTTCGGTCGCCGAAGCCTCGATTATTACGCGATTGGCGGCGATCTTCCAGCGTATCAACAGAGGCTCCAATCTGATCAGGATCGTTGGAACTCCGAGGTCCAGAGGGGAAGGAGGACGAACAAACGATCATCCTGAGAGGGGTGGGGGTCCCGGGGGAGGGGATGAAGGCATTGCCAAACATTTACGAGGGGACTACTTTGCATCCGGAGGTCGATAACGCGGTGATCCCGACCTGCGCGAGTATTTTCCTGCATCGGATCGCGAAACTGCACACGCAAGTCACATGGCGCATGGTCGCGATACACGGCCTGGAGCCGACTGGGCGTGGCCAACCGTTCGACGACCGTTCCGCCAATCGATAACCGGCTCTCCCCACCACTGCGCGCATCGATGCACCGCTCGCAGCCAGAAGAATCCGCGGATCCCCCTCGCGCATCCACTGGCGATGCTCTTTGCATGGATCTCTCCGCAACCCGAAAAACGTTGCCCACACGCTAATTGAGTATTTGGCGGCTGCGTTTGTTTATCCGGCTCGGCGTGCAGTACATGGACCCGACGATTGCGATATCCGCCGAGCTTTGAACACGATTCCTACTGTTAGGTTCGTTCGTGGAGGAATGAAAATCTTGCTGATTGGTTTGTCTAGCTTCTTCGGCAGGGTCCAATAATGTTGGCAGTGATGCTAATTTGATTCTAGATGTGACAACATGTTTGTAAATTCAAGGACTATCTTGTTATAAGCGAAACTTGGCTGTTTTTAATTGTTCTAAGGGCTGTGGCAGCGACAGCGTGGTCTTGCTTCTTTGACAGGGTTCAGAGATATTGGGAACATTGCTAGGATAGTTCTAGGTGTGGTTGTCTGCTTCTAGTTTCAAGGGGTATTTTGTCACAATGGGGACAAACGAGGAATGAAGTTAGAATAATAATTTCTGGGTCATTTCCAACTGTTTTTGGGATTGCATGAATTACAGCATGGTCTGGCTCCTTGACAGGGTCAGAAAATGTTGGTAGAATTCCTAACCTATCTCTAAGAACAACAATTTAAATGAAGAACGTAATAGAACATTCCCAATTTCAAGGGGTGACAGTGAGGGTAAATGAAGAAATAAATTCAAATGAAACTCCCAGGTTCTTCCTGAGTATCGTATCGATTCTATGAATAACAGAATAGTTTAGCTCTTCGTCAGGCTTATAGGAACGATATTAGCATCCCTAACCTACCGTTAAGGTTGAGAATGTATTCTTAAATGAAGAACAGTGGATGCTGAATTAAGAACGAAACTAGAAGGAAGACTCTGTGATTCTTTCCGACTATACTGAGAATGATAGGAATGACAATACCGTCTACGGACAATGCAGTTCTTTGACATTGCTTAAAATATATTGTCAGCGTTGTTAACTCATCCCTAACACGACAAAAGTCTTCTCAAACGTGTCCAACACAGTAAACAGAACTTTCTCAGCTTCCATGTGCACGTAAATCAAGAATGAACCTAGACTCAAGCTAGCCAGCTCCAGTCTGAGCATTCTGAACATAGTTTGAGTGACACATAGCTCGTTTCACTTAACCTACGATGAACCTAGACGAACCTAAGCTAGATGAAGTTAATTTAAATGAATCTGAACAACAACTGCACGCGGCGGAGGTAGTGCTGGTAACCGCGCGTTGCCAGTATCGTCGTGGCAGCGATTTTGGAAACGCGTGATCGCAGGAGCGAGGATCGAGCGCGCAAAAGCGGGGCAGAGAGAGCGGTCGCAAGCTCGCGCAGTATGAGATCGTGTTGGAAGGTAGCGCTTACCGTGAGGTAGGGCAGCGAGATCCCCGTTGGCATCAGCGACGGCGTCGTCGTCGTCGTCGACGGGCGTCGCGAAACGCTCACGCACTCACCAAGAGCATCACGCGACGGACCGACATGGTCCTGGGTTAGGCGACTACCGGGTGGCAATCACGTGGCCGAGTAAAGGCGTATACCAGGATGACCCGGGAACTTGGAGAACTTGGAGGCCGGCACAGAAGCACAAAGAAATACGAAGCACGTTTGCGGCCCCGGGGAAAACGAACTGTCAAACAACGACGATGAAGAGATCGTGAGAGAGGGAGACTTGGAAAGACTATTCTCTCTCTCTGCTAGGGATATTGTGCGATCGTCGCGAACACGCGGATTGTGTACGCGAGATACGAAGGGCCTCGCGGAGACAATGATCGCGAGCGGATCGCGAGTCGGAGAGGGTTGGTTAGCCGCACAGCCCCGGGGGTTTCCGAGATCCCGACTAGCAAACCGAAAATACCGGCGAAATACTGGCAAACGCGATCTGCCAGCGGCCCGTGCGTTCGACGCTCGCCGCGCTATACGCCTTCGGGTTTGCTATACTATAAGGTAGTAAGTGAGCGAGAGACCAAGCGGGACCCCTACCGGCGCAGCCGTACATCTTAGTATTATGGGCAACTCACATTGGAAGATACGCCATCAAGCATAGCCCTAGCGAGAACGCGAGAGCGAGCGAGCCAAGCCGAGCGATTGTAAAAGTTTTAGGGACACTTTGCGAACGCTCGCCCCCTCTTGCCCCACTCGGTCCCTCTCTCGTCCCTCTCCGCCCTCCCTCTCTGTTCTCCTCTCCTCTCTCCGCGGAGCCGCGCCCCGGTTCTCTCACCCCGCCGACCCAAGCCGATCACAAATGTACGGCTCGCCCCCGAGCTAGAGGGAGATACTGTGTGCCCCCTTCGGAATCCCCTCCCCCGGGTCCCCCTTCTCCGACACGCAGAGGAAGATGGCGAGGCCGCCGGCAAAAGCGAGACAGCGCCCGAGAAAATGATGATGCTCCTCTCTGTGTCTCTCCATCCCCCGCGCCGCGCCGCGCCGCGTCGCGATCGGCGACAGACACCCGGACAACGACGACGGTCTGAAGCCTGTCCGTCTGTCGTTCGATACCCGACGACGATCCCGCGACCGTCGGAATGAAGACGAGACGGGATCCTCCTGGTTACCCGTCTCCCTTGCACCCTGAACAACACTGGCCAATCTGGGGGAGAGTTCATGCTACTCCCTCTCTCTCTCTCTCTCTCTCTCTCTCTCTCTCTCTCTCTCTCTCTCTCTCTTTCTGTTCTATCGCGAGATGGACCCAAGGGTTGCCCAGGGGTTGACGGGGTTGGAGGGCACACCCGCGACGCCATGGGCGCGGCACTCTACTGAAAAGTGGGAGAGAGATTCAGGGAGAGAACACAGGATGCAGCTGGTTCGGAGAATGCTGCTACGCTCGGTGGTGGTTGGAGGGTGAAGACAAAGAGGAAGTTAGCTTTTTAGAGGATGGAAACGGTTCTTGCCACTGTTCGGTGGCGCCCTCCGGGCTTTCCTTCAAACTGATGAGACTTCGAGATCGTCTTTTGGTGTTAGATGGTTGGGGGCTTTGGTTAGACAGTTTTTGAGCACGCTGGATACTCAGAGTTTGGGGGTTAGGGATTTTGATTAGGCCGGAGCACGACTTGTGAGGACTTCGGGATCTGGAGGATGTGAGGTTGTGGGGATGATCCTGGTTCTGTTGGTTGCTTATTTCACTTGATAGAGATGGTATTTTTGTATGGTTTCAAGGCTGATGGGTCTGATCAGGTTGTTAGGAAGACTGTGGGGTGTTGTGGTGAAATTTTGGAGATTGTGTGCATCGAGCGAAGGTTTAAAGATGTGCAGTTGATCCTTGGATCATTGAATGGACTCCATTTAGACCCGGAGTTGCAAACAATCCATTTCTGTTTGTATTTTCTAGCAGCAAGTTTCAATTATTAGCTATTTGTAGTAGGTATAATAAGAGCATGAACGTTGATCTTACAGAAATGGGGATTTGAGTTGACCCCAGCATCTCAAACTTACAAAACCTGATTTTCAGATTGGTTTAAAGGAGTTCAGAAATTAATAACACCTTACAGATCAAGATTGCTGCCCTGAGCATTGGATCCGTCTTTCAATCCACAAGACATAGAATAGAATCACAATACACTTTCTGGCCAGTTTACTGAACCGTATCTCCGTGCTCTGATAAGTTTCATACTCTATGTATAGGCCTAAATAAAGCTTTGTGAATTGATAGCCGGTTTCAGGAATCGACTTTCACGGAGACCTGCCAACTTGCCAACTCAAAAGATGAAATTGTAGAGAATTTCGTCGCCGCTTCTCGAAAATCAAGAACGAATAATCGCTCATGAATATTCAATGATTTTAGATTCTGCAATTGACCCTCGTCGCCCAAGAAAAATCGTTTCCTTTCGCACAAGTGCTGTCCGCTAATTACCACAATTGGCTTCATGTAAAACATCATTTAATTCCAGGGGTAATCCAGCGCTCCAATCCAAGGAAAATGTAACTAGAAACCTCGCGTCAGGATTGCGTTTAATTATGCAGAATATGATAGCTCCGCTGCTGGTAACCGTGCAATTACTCTTTCAATCGCAAAAAGAGTACGCGCACATATTTTACCATATAGCTTCTCATTCTCGCAAATGAGCATATAGAGTTCAACGCATCCCGACATTAGCGTGCCTATTGTTTCCCTCGTCCACGCAATACACTCCTCGAATATTCGTTGCAAATTGTTAACGCGTCTCATTTTCGTCGTACAAAATGTCACGTAAGCGTTGCGCAAAATATTCGGCATTTTTGTTAAAATTATACCCGTGGTTTATTTAGTTAGCAAATATTGAAAACTGGGAAAAGGACCCTCGAGTTCGCAAGTGTTCGAACAAACAGTCATTCTTTTTTTAAACGTTCTTAACAATTTTCTCTGAATGGAAATTACTGGGATGAACAATAGAAAAACCATAAAAGCACAATTTAAAAATCAATTTTAAACGAAACGTGAACAGAACAACAAGTGCATAAACATGAGAGAAAGACGGACAGCCTTGGAAGATAAGAAGCTAGCGATTATACTATGCATTTTATGCAGAACGCGCACAAAAATGAAGAAAGCAGATTCGCTTCGAATGTTTAACATTCTCAAGTTGAAAGAGAAATATTCTCCTCTGTGGACATTTCTTGTACATTAATCTGCAGGTGCACAAACTCTATAAATTACTTAGTGTCTTATTAGAAGACGTTTTTTTATTATTCATATTCGGTTTTATTTACACGTCGCGTCGCAGGCATTAAAATCAACGTTTCTGAATTATGCATTCGATTGCTTCGTTTCTGTGATGAGAAACACAAAATAAATTGTTCGACATGTTAACTGTGGAATCAGCAACCATATTAGCTCCAGAGATGTTAGCTTAATTGATTTGACACAATAAAAACTGAGAAGTTAAGACATAAATTATTCGTCAGAAACTAAGTAACCAGATAACGTTTCTAGTTAAAGCAATAAAATTATTTAGGCGTAGGTACCACTTAAATGTGATCAAATCGCCTCTACAATTCCAATATTAAAAATTCATTACATTAATCACTACCTAATATATTTTCAAAAATTCCAACCAACATACAAAATCTAAAAAGACCACAACGACTACGAAACCTCCAGTAAATTCATTTTACTTCGATCAAAAAATTTCACTCGTCCGTCGAAAGCAATTCCAAAAAATGCTCGCATAAACAGCCAGGGTGGCGTCATCGATGCGAGGCAGCAAGCGCATTAAATCGCCAGCAGCTTATCAAAAAATCAGGGAAGGGTTCAAGCACCCCCGAGCCGATAGCCGAGCAAAATGGCAGCGATCAGCTCCGAAATGTTCTGGTCCCGATGGAATTTCGGCGGTGATTCGGCGTATGAGCTCGAAACGCGAATGGCCCAGGAATTCCATGGCGGTCGTGTATGCGAACGTACCGGGAAAGAGAAAGAGAAAGAGAAACGGAGAACCAAAAGTGACAGAAACAGAGAGTGGAGGAGATAGAGGCGGTTCGTTCGTTATGCGAATTTTAATTTCCCGGCGATGCATTCGGTAACGAAGCTCCGACGATTAAGCGTTCCTCGGTGACTTTAATAAGTGTTACCCGATACACGGTGGACGGGGCGAGACGGGCGATTTTAATTGGACCGACGACGAAGCAGTAAACGTACTCGCGAATCGCATTAAATGGCGTCTCGTTTCCATCCGGGCGAAAACCCGAAGACAAATTTACGTCGTGATATAAGCCGTTCATAAAAAGATCCGCGGGGGCCCAAAGAGGGGGCAAAACAGGGAGGGCACCGTCGAATGCAGGAGAAACAGCGAGAGACGGAGACGGAGAGAGAGAGAGAGAGAGAGAAAGAGAAGAGAGGGAGGGGAACGGACGGAATGGGAAAATAACGTTTCTCTCGTCCGCTGTTCCATGGGAGAGCAGCATTACCGGGAATTACGTGGTTCAGGGAAACCAAACGATGCGATCGATCCAGACAATGCCTATGCAGTCGCGGTACATTAATTTCTTTCCCGGAATCGTAGTGGGTCATGCGCTGCCGACGACTTTATTCGACGGGAAACGCAGAAGGACGCGTCCATGTTCGCGGAAATTTTTTGACGAATTATTTCTCTGCTACAATCGCGAACTATTGCGGTTTTGTTGGAGTATGATGGACGGAAGTGGTGCTGTAGGTTTTTAAGTCTGTTGTTTAGCTAGGTTATTTTATGAACTATTGTTTCGTACAGGAATGTGAGATTTTCAGAATGTAGCGGTTCGTAGTCTTAGTGGATTAAGATTTATAGTGGATGTTAGCGAAGAAAATTATAAGACAGTCTTAGAATTATGCGTTTTCATGTGAAATTTTTGTTCCAATCATTCTCGGGCTGTTTTTGGGATATTTTCTACTAGTGTAGGTACTAGCTCCTTCGAAATCTTCATTATTCCGATAAAATCGTCCTGTAAATTCTTCCTGAATAATAGTCTTGTATAATTGTTCTGTGCAATCGTCCTAGTAAAATTATCTGGTAAATCTCGTAAATCTCGTAAAATCTGATTTCATCCATCACGCACAGTATGCTCCGCCAGCAAGCGTCCCTAAGCAACAAAATGAACACATTGTGCAGCCGAGAGCGTCTTCAAACAGCGTCTCGAGTCAGAACGTTGGTGGCGACCGTGTTAACGTCTCTGGAGCTCCTAAGAGCCGTTCGAAATTAAAACGTGAGGGAAGATTAAGCGCCGTATGTGCTTCCACACAGCCGCGCGACACATGTCGCGATCGGTGTCCGCATTAATTCCAATTAAGGCTTGGATACCGGCCTGGTGACGATCGTTCTCTCCGAGAGGGAGAAAGAGAGAGAGCTCTCCGTAGAGCTCTATACTCCGGGAGGGGTTGGACAAACGACGATATAATAAAATCTGAAAACGACGGCATCGAGCGTCCCTCGGCGTTATTATCCGGTTGCTCTTCCCAGAGCAACGCTTGGCCATGAAGGGAGAGAAACAGAGAGGGATTTTGAGAAAGAGAGAGAGAGAGAGAGAGAGAGAAGCCGGCGTGTATCCTACGCGAGGAGCATAAAATAGCCGGTTAAATGCGCCGAACGAATACGAAAAAGTCTAATATGAGGAACCCTGCAGCCGCAGAAGAGAGCTCGGCCCTGAACGACCGTCCGAGTTTATGCTTGCGGGGCCCGGCCCCCAGCCAATCCGAGCGCCGGATTTCAAGGGACGAGTAAATAAATTGAACCAGAGAGAGCCCCGCGACCCGCTCTTCTTCTTCTGCTTCTTCTTCTTCTTCTTCGTCTTCTACTTCTTCCCGGAACCGGTGAGACATCGACCATGTCTTGCCCTGCCCCCGAAATCGCGACGGAACGCGGGATCAATGGATCCCACGACACTCCGACCAGTCACTACGATTCTACGAATTAATTGTATGCCCTTCTTCTTGTTCCCCCCACACTTACTCGCATGCTCCTATCGCAATACTTACATGGAAACGCTCCGCTAATTGCTCGCAATCATTCCTGTCGCTGGAATCCAGCTGACGATCTACTGCGATTCGGTGCTGGACTTCGTTGTCTTTCCGATTTCAAACACGTTCATGCAATTTATATCGATGTATGTAGAGAAGCAAAATTAGTAGAAATTTTATAGGGGAATTGGGTGGAAGAAATTATTAACGAATGCGACTATGAAGGTAACAGAACGTTATTAACCCTTATAGCACTTAGGACTGCGCGGCACCAAATTGCTATGCCATTCTTAAAAATATTGTTCGCGTTATTATTTTTGTTAGTATTTAATAAACTACTAGACATTTACATATTACATGAGATATTATATCAGTTCCATATGCAAGAAATGCAAAAATATTGTATACATAGAAATATTCTAGAACGGAAAAATCTTTCGTGTTTGAGTTAAAATAGCTCCGAGTGCAAAGGGTTAATACATCTAGAGAACTTCGATGATAATGAAACGAAGTAAGTACTATTGAGAAAACTGAATGGTGGCAATATTATGGAAAGTGAACCACAGAAGGAAAAGAATGATTAACAACGTAGCTAGTGCAGCGTTCGATCAACAAAGAGACGATGGCGTCGCGTTTCCGCAGAGTTGCCTCTCTCGTCTGTCGCGGTTCTCGAAGCCGGTGCTCGAATGTCGCGGCTCTATTCTTAGAAAATGATCGCTGGAAACACCCGTATTTACAATGTAGGTGTACCGGCGCGTAAAATATCGTCCTTAATATATTGTGAGCGTGGCGGTTAGCGTCCCCGCGGTTCAAAGATTGCACTGACAGCGGCGTAGGGGGGTCTAAAAGGAGGCTGAAGAGAGGGGGTGGGGTGAGAGGGAGGGACAGAAAGGTATTTAATACGTTTCGGCGCATAAATTGCCGAGTATATGGGGCATTACGGGGTGGGACGAGAGACCATCGTTGTCCATCGGGCTGTCTCTTTCTCTCGGAGAAGCCCGAGAGCGAAATCGTCGCTGTCACGGCCACCATGTTGGACGCCGTAACCTGGGACATCGCTTTCTCTCCCTTCTCCCCTCGGGAATCCCTGGTTTTCTTCGTGTTTTGCCTCCCCTCTCGTCCCCCCTCACCCGACATTCTTCCAACGGCTGCACGACCGGATTCAACTCGGGGAACACGCTCAATCGGAGAAATCGGTCTTCTTGATCATCGAACTATGCCTTCGGTACTCGACGGTGCTACTCGTAGATTCGTTTAACCGACGCAATGAATGTCCACCGTTGCGAATAGGATCGCTGTTACACGTTGATTAAAGGAACAGCAACCAATTTGGATAGACACGCTTCCCATTATTTTTATAAACTAATATAAAATAGTCACTTTTAGTGCCCCGTGAACCTAGCGTTCATATAATTTTATAATACGAGTCGAAAGAGAAACGATCCAGATCTCGAAGTGCGGAGGTCCAGGCTCACCTGAATCCGCTCCGACGATCATCGGTCGGTTCCCCGAAGAAGGAACACGAACTCAGACGCGGCTCGCCTCGACACGATTATTTTTAACCGACTCCGCGGGGCAATACGGTAAAAACGGCGTCGTCGCGGAGAGGATCGGCTCGGTTACACTCGATACCGGTAATTCATTGGGCAACGAGGCAAAGAAGGAAGGAAAAGAAAGAAAGAAAGAAAGAAAGAGACATCGGTCGCAGAAAGAAACGGGAGACAGTCCCGGGAAAGAGAGGCCCGTTCGCCGAATGAATTATTTACGAGCGCGAGCGGAGCGAAGTCTCGAGATAACGAGCGCGATCGTAAGTGCTCCCGGGTCCTTTTTCCACAGTGGATGTGTAGACGCGATAAGAAAAAAAAAAAGACTCGGGGCACGTGTTCCACGGAAAGATCGCTTTATCGACGGTGAGGAATCGGCGGAGTCAGGTGTCTGGCGTGATTGGTTATTCCTGCTCGAACTCGCGGTTTTAATTGGATTGGGAACCGAGTCTGACCAATTCGCTTTCACATGCTTCTAAACGCTTCCATAAGCTTCTACACTTCCACACGCCTACACATGCTTCTACATTCTTCTCAACCCTCCCAACATTAGAATAAAACAATCGCTCTTTGCAAATGTTATTTTGCATCGTTGTTAGACGTCAAAAGAATTAACCCGTAGGGGGTCATCCCATGTGAGAGCTACTTTTTCTTGCTTTTTTTACGAATTTTTTTAGAAGAACCCTTAAAACATACAATCTTGAAATTTTTACCACACATTTACTGACATTTTAACAGTCTCTCAGAATTTTTTCAAACTTAAATAACGAGTTGGATCGACTTTACACCGTTCGAAAGACACTCATGTGTAAAAAAAGTAGGTTGATGGCGACCATGATTACGGAGGTTTCGATCATCTGATATCAAAACATCAAACGGCATTTTAATTTGTAGACTGCAGCTATGGCACGGTTTTAAACGTTAAGTTCCAAGTCATTTTTTTCGTCTTTTCAGCTTAAAAAGAAAGAAAACTATAGCAGATATCAGAAATATTTTGGCACGGGCGAGAATTATAGATGTGCTGACTATACCATAAAAATTTGAGCGAAATCCGTTCAGTAGTTTTTGAGATATCATGGTCGCCAATATGAAAAATACAGTTTTGAGAAAAACGCGTTTAAAGATTCGAGTACGATTTCCACAAAGAAAATGTAAACTCAACATTAGTCTGCTATGTGTTGAGAAATTGTCTTGGCTCGATGCTCCGAAGTGCACGTTGATTCGAATGCACTTTTTTCCAGCACAAATTAATGTCCAGCTGATTGATATTTCACTGGTTATTTATTAAAACTTTAATCGTAACGAGGCAAACAGCTGCTCCGTTCTACGTTTATAAACAGTCGAACGACTTCGAATATCGTTATAGAAGCAATTTGTGCAAAAGAAAATTTTTCGATTTTTTGGATCTGCCACATGGGATGACCCCCTTAAACGAATTGCTTACACGTAAATTGCTTCGATTTGTTTTTAAGGTTGCTGGGTTGACAGTCATAGTTAAAATTTTTGGAGAATCGTGTCTCGTCGGTCGGTGATGCGGACGAGCAGAGTTTAGGCTAGAGCAAGTGGCACGGTGGAGGAGCTATCGAACGGCGAGGCCACGTTAATTTAGCGAATGGCCGATCGAAACACACGATAAGGGTGGGAGTTGATGCGAGTGGTCGGCGTCGGCGCGCGGGGGTGGACGTCGAAAGTTCCGCTTTTGTTTAAGCTAATCCCATTCGCGTATAACGGGGAGCAATTCCATTAGGAGGCGGACAGGAGTCTGGAACCGCGGGGAGGGTCGCAAAACAATCCCAACGAGCAGCAGACCACCGCCGCGACAAAGGGGTTGCTCGAGGAATTCAGATGCCGCCGAACGATCCTCCGATTCTCTGTATTCGCGTTATCGGACGATCCACCATACCCAGACTGTGGATCTTGTACGTTTATTGGGAAACTGAATGAGCGACGCAGGAATAGGGAATTGTTAAAAGTGCTAAACAGCGGTTGTAATGTTTGTAGAAAGATAAGTAGTACATATGGAAAACTGAATTTATGGAAATTTATTTGACTGAAGCAGGTATAAATTTACGACTATCGGAGCAAGTATGAATATACTTGTGGCAAACTATGTAAACGGATATTTTCCGTTCAAGCATCAATCTGGTTAAAACATAGACAAAAAGTTGCAGTGCCACATGGAAGATTTGCATTTTATTGCATTCGTCACGTTCGTACGAGCCATAAATTCATAAAATCCGCAGTCCACTTGTCATTTTTAGTATCATTATTATACGTTTTTATTACACACACACCTTGTGTGCAGTTCATTTAGAAAATTATGAGAGAGAGAGAGAGAGAGAGTGCAAGAAATAGTAAGTTTACATTGTTAGTATCGGTTATCGTGGTTTCTGTAAGTGCGTAATTAAAATTTTAATGCGCGACTTTTGCATAATCTTGAGTTTGTGCGTAAGCTACTTGTACCCCAAATGCATCTATATTGTATACATAATAACGTTATGTTCCTTACTATGTCTTTATGCCCAGTTCAATTCTCGAAGAAACGATGGATGATTAATGCACCTAACGATTCAGTAATTAAAAATTGTTTTGTCGCCAACGAATGACGTCCATATGGAGGTAAAACTCTATTAAAGCAACTGTTTGAATAATCATTTTTATGTGTGGCGATAAAATGAAATTGATTGTTGGTCAACAAGGTTCAACAAGAAGATCAATGTATACCGGAGAATTAACTTTAAAAATTCTAATAAGAAAAGTTCTAAATAAACTGAGGTGTCGTCAACTTTGTAATAAACAGACACGTCCGCTAACGTGTACTCCAATCCGCAAGAAAAAAAAAAAGGCACCAAATCAAATTAGAAAAAATCCGAAGGAGCCACGCATAGTGGGGTTCGATCAGACCTCAAGTTATTCCTCGCAATATCGCAAATACGAGGTTCGAACAAAATTGCAGGTCTGCGACGCTTTCCGGTGGAATCCGAGGCGGATTCCCGAAATATCGGGTCTCCTAATATGAAATTCAATTCGAGGAAGGGAATAAAACTCGGTAGAGAAGGACAGACCGAATTGAGAGAAAGCGGGAGAGACGGGTGGGCGTTCGTTTTCGCCGGGAATATCTGCTGCTGCCAAGTCGGCGTCGAATAGGTGGACCAAGATGGGCGGGTGGCTGGGTTCCTCTCTTCGAAACTGGCTCCTCCATTCCAGGCCGAAGCCGAAGGAAGGACGTTCCGTGAACCTTTTATTAGTCCGGGCCCCGAACGCCTCTTCCCCCGTCATTTTCCGCACAATGTTGCAAAGATCCACGGACCCCGAAATTTTTATCCTCGCCGAAAAAGATAACCGTAGGCGATCAACCTTTTCATGCCGAGACATTAACGACTCGCGTTTACAGGAATATGATGCTTTTATCGTTCAACCGGCTTGGAAACCCGGCTTTGGATTATGATAAAGGCGACCGTGTGTGCCCGGTCCCAAAATCGAGATCCTGTGGCCAAATAAAAATTGCTACACCGTGCACGATACCCGAAAACGAATTACGACAGGCCCATGTAAATTTTTAGATTGTCGAACCGACCAATCCTGGCCACCGTGAAATCGATTCTCTCGTCTCGACATGGAATTTCTCTGATTTTTTCAGATCGCTCGATGATAAATTCTTCGGGTTTACTGCGAGCAACTTTGTCCGCGATTGCAAATAACAGCCGACCTCCACCATCATACCGAAGATTTAATAGTTTTGTTGGTCAAGCATCGGTTCGTAATTATTTTTTGCGGCGATATTTTACTGTCCCATAATACCTGCTTCAGCGTGAATGTATTTTGATATTTTATAGTTTTGAGTAATACTTATTCTTCCATTTTTCTTCATTGATTCTTGTAAGCATAATTTACGAATCGATCCTTTTATTGAATTTTCTTGCCGCTTGCTCGAACTAATTTTACTTTCTTGTTCAAGGTACCATTAGTGGTCTACAGGCAATAAAGCTGCGATAATATTGTCAAATCCGTCGTTGCATTCGCTCTATAGAATGGTTGCAACACGTTGCACTGTTATCGTGTCCCGGCCGCCATTTTGAATTCCCGATAACCGCGCGGTAATCGCCAGGCGCGTCCGCATTTTCCGCGGCTGGGAACAAGTTATTAAAGTCCACGAGCAACGGTGATTGGCGTTTCCTCGCGAAAGATAGTGCAAAAAAGGTGTTACGCTCCTCTGTTTGTCGCCTTCGGGTAAATGAGGCGAACGCCTCACCTCTCGCCGCGTCACGAATCAGAGATAAGAAGGACGCGACGTCCTTCGCGTGCCAGGTGACGACGCGACGCGACGCGACGCGACGCGGCGAACTGCAGCCCGAGAGTGCGGCAAGAGTGCAGAGCCCGCACTGCAATACCGGGGACGAAAAAAAAAATTTCCGTGAGAACAACGGGAGCCGGCCTTTCTCGGCTGCGCTTCACCTTACTTTCGCAATCTTTCCTTCACCTAGCTTCTGTAAGAGTTCCTCGAACGCAAACGAGCCGCGGACTGTCTACGTGATTTTCTTACTCACAGAAACCTTGCAAATTAGTATTTATTCGGGACAATTCATTAAAATAAAGGATATACTCTGCGCGTTCGATTCGCACGAGTCTCGACAAAAATTGTTATGGATGCAACAATTATATTTTTCGTTCCAGAAATTACGCAAATATGAAGAATACATTCTATGTATAATTAAATCACACGAGTCTGAATAAAATATTCTTTTAAGATGTATGAATTCCACAGGGTTGTATGGTTCTACACAGGTGTTATTAGGGGTAGCTGGTGTGATCATTGTTAGAATTTGATCGTAAGAATACTGGTGCCCTTTGGCGAGGTTTCACTTAGCGTTTTATGAATTTCGAAGAGGAAGAAGGCGAAAGAGAAGCTCGTTGCGCAACGCCACGATGAAATTGCATTTAAGACTCGTTCATGGGACGACGTGGGAGCGGTAATCGTGAAATATTGGCCCACAAATTACACCTACCCGGCCAATTCTCGTTATTAAGCCTTCCGTTATTCCGCGTTCGATAGTTTTCCCCCACGTAGTCATAAACCGATTAAAATTCCCATGAAAAATAGCACGCGATTTCATAATCCCAATCTAAGAATTCTATTTCAGTACCGAAGTTTATAAATAAAAAATTTCGATTACTCACCCATTTGCTGAGACTGCAATCAACTACAGGAACCTCTTACCTGCCATAATAGTTTACTCGTCTGCTCATTCTAACTATCGACAAGTGTCCCCTAATTACACAAACAAAATTCGCAAAAAATCGAAGAACGTCTACCACAAAGTAAAATAATAAAATCTTTTTAAAATTCTGAACTTTCGAAGCATTTAAAACAAATAGTGTAGCACAATTTTCGCAAATAATTAGGGACGATTATTAAATCGAATGCACTGCACTCGATGCGTTTAATCGAAATAATTTTGTAAATTGGAACCACCGAAATAAATGCAGTTGGAAAATGCGTGCCGACCGGGGCAGTAGAGTCCCGTAAACTGAGGATCTAGGTAAAACCATAACCGGGTTAGAAAGCTGGGCCAAGTTTCCAAATTTTTTTTGTTTGCCCCGACATCCGGATTTACAAGGGACAACTGCAGTTCCTGCGGGCTGCAGTATAATGCAAGCCGGCTTGTGACTAGTCCGTTCAATTTTTTTTATCGATAGAAAGTTGGTCACTCGACCTAGAATCCAATATGGCGGGGTTCCAAGCGAACGGTTCTGTCCTGTAATCTTCTGACCATCTTGAATCGATCTGCCTGGCACAAATATCGTATTCTCTTCCCATTATTTTCTTACTCTCCACGAACAATATTGTAGATCAAAATTTTCTAAAGCAATCACAAAAAATAATAATGAACCAAAATTTATTTCTTCTTTTACATATAAATTGTAATAAATAGCAGAAAACGTAATTCTCACTTATTCCAGTATTCTTTTACCGATATACATATGTATATATAATTTCACGAATTCATTTTTGATACAAATGCAAAATCTACAGTGCGATAATTATCTGTATGATTTCTCGAGGCGTACGGATGGAATTGTTGAATCAAAGGACAGGTTTTCTTGTTTTTTCGTTAGGGCGCTCCGTGGCGCAATAGATGGTCGGATTTATTGTAAGATGATTATAGGACAGCCGGCAGAAAATGGCGGCGCGATTAAACTTCGTTCTTCGTGGTGTGCCTCGAGGTTCACGGAAAACCGTTCATCTTTTCCCGTTACTTCCGCGATAAAGTGCAGCACTTTATAAAAGGAGCTTTAGCCGCGGTGCATTCCTCGCGTTCGCAGCGTGCATCCGCGTCCGCGAGTCGGACGGCGAGCCACGTTCACGATTCGATATATCTTGTTTTCATCCCTTTGCAAATTACTTTGGCACTAATTAAACATGTTTTTATTATTGCACTTCGATACAGGATAAATCTTGTGTGTCTTTATTTACAAGTAGCGTTATAGTAAGTCTACCTTACGACCCTAATTAATATCATACAAATACAGCTATGAGAACAGACAGAGGGTGAGATTACGGGGGACGAACGTTCACTTTATTTCTCACAATAATTCATCTCTTGACACTCTGACTGACATTTTGATAGTGTTCACAATTTTTTAAGAGTCTCGAATATGTCTCACATTTTATTCGAATAAAAATAGTGAGCACGAACCTTTAATAATTCTTCGCCATTTTTCTAAGAAAGATCAAAAGATTCTTTCATTTTAAAGTGCAGTAGATTTATAATTGTTTGGTTAATATTATTATAGCGTGGCAGTCAATGTGTCAAGACGTTTAATGATCTCATGAGCTTCCTACAATCGATACTGATCGAGACAGTCAGGTCTTTCCGAGTAGAATTTTCACTAAAAGGATTATTATAATTAATTTTTAACAAGTCAGTCGTTCGAACGAACTTCAATTTCCACCTGGAAATTATGAACAGTGTCGATTGCGATCATCTCTCTCAGAATTTCGATCTTCAAGCTCGATCGCCATGGCAATGATATAAAATCGTTACCCACACACGCACACACAGTTCGAAACAGAATTTCATGCGGTATAGTGATCCACGAACGCGTGTTTAAACGCTATTTGAAGTTAAGTTTTCCTCGAATACTTACCTCGAGTTAGGTCGCGAGGAGAATGTGTTCTGACTTTGTTTGAGCCGTGAATTAACCGAAGAAAATTAATATTAAGTCTAAAGCTGAGTCTAAAGTAACTCAAGACAAATATGTACATGTAGAAGAAATTTTTAAGCTGAAGGATTTCGATTATTATTGAATAATTTTGAAAGACTGTAAATTACCAGTGAGTAATAATTGCAGAATATTGAGTTGATGCTTTCAAAAATGTTGATTAGCTCAGTCGAGTCTAATTACCAAAAATCGAATAAAACAATAATTTCGCAGTGCACAGTTGTTATTTTCGACTCAACCTGATAGAAAAGAACTTACTGTAATATACAACCAAAAGAATGTCGATAAAATTGAGATAAACAATCGACATAAAATAAAGAAAAGAGTCGGAAGATGTGCAAGAGGGAGTGGAATAGTGAAGATCGGGTTCGGTGAGACAGTTGCAGTGAAATACGTCAGATGCATCGTCGTGTTCAAGGTCCGTCGTTCATTGATCGAGTAAATGACAATGTTGAGCATGAAACAATAATATAATTGTAATTCTCTTCACATGTTCCTTTCATCCACCAGGAGACAATATAAACGTGACTCGTGATCATGTACAGCCGTCGATATACAAAAAAGAAAAAAAAAATAATAACGCAAGAATAATTTCTTCCATCTTCTCCGAGCAACTCGAACATATGTATACATATATAATATATATATCGAAAAACAAATTAAACACGCGTTCTCGCAATATATAACATTTTCTTCTGTTCTTTTTTTTTTTAAGTAAACTGCCTGGCGTTTCACTTTCTCTCTTTCTCTCTCTCATTTGCACACACATACTCTATCACTCTTTCTCTCCCTATCTCCTCGACAGGTCCAGAACTCAACAAAAATTGATTCGTAGGGATCGTCTTTGTCGAACACGCGCTTTAAAGCTTCCGAAATTGTTTAAACATGATTTTATTATCGAACAGAAACAACGGAGAAAATAGGGAAGCATTTTGAACGATTTGAAACAGCTGTGCACTGGATGTTTCAAGTTGTCAGTCTCCTGCGTTCATTTTTGAATTGAATTAATTGCGATGAAAATAATAATTCTTTTTGAGAAATTGAAAAAAAAATTATTAATAGAAAACACAACAAGCCAGTATATTTTTCATGAAGCACCAAATATTTCTATCACTCATCCCGTCCTCAAATAAAATTTTTCTAGCCTATGCTTTTAAAAAACAACCCTTTGAAGAATTTTAATAGACGATTAGCAGGCCAAAAATTGTTTGTTTGACTCCTCTCAGAAAAAAAGGCCGCCCAAAAAAATTTTCAATAAACTGACCAGTGAACAAATAAAAAATGATTCGATTCGAAAAAGATGCAGAATTATTGAAACAGCCTGTACAACGCACGAGAGATCATCGATTAAAAATTACAGGTGCAGGTTTAACAGCACCGTGTTTCTCCCTGTGTTCACTGATCCTCGTGTGGCTGTGTGCGTCTGTATCCCATTGTGCGCGTGTGTGGATCGATTGCCTGATCACCGACGCAATTAATAATATCAAGAGTCGCTATAGGCTGATAGGTACATACAAAACAACACACAATAAAAACAATAACATAATATTAACGTGACGCTCACAATAATAATAATTAATAATAATAATTAATAATAATAATAATAATAATAATATATAATATAATAATAATAATAATCGTCGACGATATAATAATCGTAATAATCGTGGTTGAACATCGTCAGCGGCGGGGATTCGGGGGGTGGTGGTGGGATAATTATCAATTAATTACACGCCGATTCACAAAGTCCGGATTGCTGATCGCCGACTGCGATCCTCGATCATCACGTCCATAAATACACCTGTACACTCGCGCGCTCTCACCTTAATTTTTTCTCTCTGTTTCATTCTCTCTTCGTGGTTCTCTTCCTCCCCCGTTTTTCTCACCAATCGCACACACACGCACGCACGCACGCACGCACACACGTAAAACCCAGAAATGATTCAACGTCCCTCGAGCATCCCCTCTCTCACGTATTCATTTTCATATCTAGCGTTTTTTTTTTCTTATTCCCATTATTCACGTGTACTTATACTGTATCATAGTTTATCCTCGTTACATAATTAATGTACCATAGTAATCGTGGCGGAACTATATTTAATCGTTAATCCGAGTCCCAATCTCGCGCGTTGCGTGTGCCTATGACCGTGTACGTGTGCAATTCTTTCGTCGGTGTGTGTTGCATGTTGTTCCTGTATGTGTCCTGCCTTTTTTCCCGTTTTAACGTTAGACTAATTATACGATAGATGTCTTTCTCTCTCTTTCACTCGCACGCTCCATTTAATCTGTACGTCTTCTTCTTTAGTCATCTTCCTCCGCGATTCACTTTACTTTTTTCCCCCGATAATTATTCCTCGCTTTGTCTCATTCTTTCTGTGCTCCTCGTTTCTCTCACATACAAGCCTCGCATTCTATCTCTCATTCAATCTTTCTTTCTGTTTCGTGCGAGAGCGCGCGCGCGCGGGTCCACGGTTTTAAGAAATTCCGGTTCCCGGTACTTCTCTTTCTCTCTCCTATCGATTTTCCCGTGCGAGGCTGGGCTGCCGTCTCTCCCGGTTTTCCGCTAGAGATTTTCCAATTTTCTTCTGATGCATCACATTTTCCGTTTCCTCGATACCATGCACTTTTTGCCGAATTGCATTTGGCTAAACGTTCCTCCCCGAAAAATCAATGTGCACGCTAGGTCGTCGAGCGAAACATTTTTTCACCCTATCTATCAGACCCCGCAAGGTTCAAACAATACCTACTATACCGAATCGTATATGTATAGTTCCTACGATTCTGATTTTATTAATAAAAAATTGACTTTATAGCATTTCATGGCGAGTACCGCTCTGTCAAAAAATCTAGAAAGCTGTTCCACAATTAAATTCATTTTTCAGTAAAGTTTTACAATAGATTCAAGGTCACTCATGCGGTGTTAAAATGGAGGTTCAGGGAATGACCTTGAACAATTTATTTTATCTGAAATATTTTACCAATCTTCTTAAATTTACTAGAATTGACTGTATTCTTGTTTTCAAGAATTTAAGAATCAACAACAGCAAAGTTAAAGATTACGGAAGGTGACCTTGAAGAAAATAATTTTTATGATACTGCTGCAGTTAGGTCGTTGCACTTGAAGGGAGCGACTCCACAGTAACGACAAATTAATGGTAAGCTTAACGAGTCATTGGGATTTTATTGGTCAGCATAAATCTCGATAAATCCCCGCCCCTTATTTAGAACATCAACTCGATCAACACCTGTGCGAATGAAAGCTACCAGCAGCGAAATCGATGAACAAGAGCGTGTGAAGAAAAATGAGTCGGTTTCGTTCGCTTAAACAATCGTCGAACAATTTATTGCCAAAAACAAGCAGCTCCTCGAAAACAATAAAATAAACAATTTAACATAACATGATTACACTGACGGTTTCGATCGTATCGATACAAAAGAACCACTGCTCGAATACGTATTCGCGTGCAACAACCTATGAGAAACTCAATTTTGCTCGTTCACATTTACACTGCCGTTCGGATTGGCGACGGAGCACGCTGATTTTCGAAAAGAAAACCGTTCTCCGTTTCGAGGATCATTTTCGACCGATCTTCTCAATTTCGAGTTCGAAAGAAAAAAAAAACCGGAAGAGACGAACGGTCCCGGTACATGTATACAAAATCCGCGTGTGCGCGACACGTCGTCGACGCACGCGCGCGCGCGCCCAAGCACACTAATGTACATACAGAAAATACGCGTGTATGTATACATTTATATAATAGTATATCGTAGTTTGCATGCACACTCGCGTTCAGCGGCCCTTATAATTTAGATAATGTTGCACCTTAGAGAATAGAGATCCACTGGGATATTTATTTTCATTTAACATCCGATTAAATTACCTACTTACTCGCCGACCCGCCGATTAAAAGGTAAACAAGTCGCCATCTTCGATCCGCGGCCAAGCTCTCGGCGCTTCCTCGATCCCCGTCGATCTTCGATCCATCCCCGGATAATGACAAAACCGCTCGTCCCTGAATCCGCGGGGAGAGGACTCCCGACCGATTTCAGTCTTCGGCAAACTGTGTTTCATCTCCTCGGAGAGATATTTCTTCTTTGAGCTCCGCTCTTCAACGTCTCCGGAGTCCTCTAAATATACACACGAGAGATTCAAGGACGAACGTCGCGTCGAAAGATCGAAATGGGACCTAGCCATGATCGCAGTGTAATCGACGATCCTCGATCCTCGTGAAATTAATCGATAACACAACGTCGAATTTTAAAACAATCAGCTAAACACTTTATGTAGATTGTCTACCGTTGTCCCCGATTTTTATAAAAAATTTTCATCTGACGGTTTTCTGGTTCTGAAGGATCGAGGACCTTTAACAATAATACTAAAACGATTAACAAAGCCCTCCAGTTTAAGTGACAATTGAACTGTTGATGGATCTAGTCCTCGATAACTGCGATCCATGGCTCCCGATTAGAGGATCCTACGCTCGGCCTCAGAGTGGTGCTCTCGACCAGCCGGTCCACTAAGGTATACCTTTAAATCTAAGTCGCATTTTTTTTACATATAATATAAGAATCATAGGTACTAGTTTGCGATCCTTGGTAGGCGATGAATACGACATTCTGGACATAATTAGACTAATTCTCCGAACGCATGTTTTCTCTGGGACACGTTTCTCGGGTGTCCCCGACGCAACCGGTTCTAGAAACGAACGAAAAACGTCCTCTATCCAGTTCAACAATAGCGGTTGCGTCGAAGACCCAGCGTTTTCGTCCCAGTCGCTGACCACTCGCGATTTCTTCGACCGCTGATGTCTCCAGCGGACGAAACACACGTCGGACAAAGGATAGAGAAGTTATCTACAATGGTCCGATCGCTCTCGATCCATCAGCGGCCCAACGAATCTCTCATTTACTCGGTCCGAACGAATTTTTTCTGCGGATTAGGTCTCTACCGATCTACGAGGAATCGGATATCGGTCCCACTGTCCAGCTGCACCGCCGACGAACACTGTTGTTACAAATTAAAGCACCGTCTCCGAAATAATTTAGTACTTTCCGGGAATCACAGACAGTAGCGATCATCGTTAAATTCGAGGAACCGCTCGTTGGACGCTTAGCAGTCTCTGAGAGGGGGCTACGAATTTTCTCCGCGAGAGAGCGACTATTTTCTCCACCAGAGAGCCACTCGATACCCTTCCACGAATTTCTTTAGAAATTTTTTGTATTGGTTGGCGTTTGGTTCGATGCTTTTACTTTACCGACCAGGGGTGATTATGCTACAGTTTCTAAAAACTTCTAATTCATAGCCGAGGATTTCTTAATAAACTTTTTAACAGTAGCAACAGCTTCAATCGGTGAATCAATTAATTGGCTCCGCTAAGTTAATAGTCGTCATACCGAAAAACTGCTACTGCTTCCTGACGAGTATGCTCGTCACAATACAAAACATTTCTGTTTCTTCATATGCCGAATATACTCGTCATAATCTTCCGGCAGGTAAAGTGTTCATCAATTACCTCCAATTGTCCACCAAATTTCTCCAGAAAACACTAACAAAACTATTTAAAAATCGATTCCTGGTTCCCAACGACCCCATTTCCAAACTTACCCCCTCACAGTCCGATCCTCCCTTCAGTCGATCTTCTAGAGCCCAGAATCCTATCCATGGGACCCCGTAGTATCAGATCCAGAACGGTTCCCCGACGATCGCCAGCACGATGCTCTAGATTCTCCAAAAAGATTCTCCTCAACGGACGAGCTGAACAGTGCAAGGAGGTCCGGTGGTTCCTGATGAGGAGCGTTCATGGGTTTCAGAAGGAGATGGTGTTTGAGGAACGACGATGGGTCCACTTGGTACGGGTGAGGCTAGGCTTGAGACACGGGGCTCTGGGGGAGGGGGGGCAGACACTAAGTGACACTAACGTTTCTTTACTATATATAATATCTATATATAATATGTATAACTGGAGGAAGTACTACCGAATTACGAATTGGACAGATTGCTCTCGGCGCGATCACGCGACACGAAGAGGACCGACTACACCGGACGAAAGAGTCTGCCGATGGACGTTCTCCAAGGACGTCGCGAAACTCACCCTCTATTTATACAAACAGCACACCCCTTTCTCTCTTTCTCTCTCGTTCTCGTTCACTCTATCTTTCTCTCCCTCTCTCTCTCTCTCTCTCAGATCGTTGAATAGCAGCGACCGCGATGACGATGAGGATGACGATGACCGTGTTAATAATATTAATAATAAAATAATAATAATAATATACTACTCGCGAAAACGTTATCTCTCCTTACAAGTGGTAGGCAGTCTTTCAACAGCTGCTGAACAAAGTTCGATAGGCGTGTGTGTGCGCTTGTCCGTGGTCGATCCTGCGTACCCTGGGTACCGATCTTCAGGGACGACGACGAGACGAAGTGAACCGACAACGACGTCAACGACTACACGTCGGATCGTCGACAGAAGGACGTGGGACCTGATCAGGGGTCCTGCAGTCCCGAAGGAGGATTGTTTCTCTGGGGTGTCGCGGCCGATTGGTGGTTCAAGCGGCCAGGCCATGGGGCGTTTGGTGATGGAGAAGCGCTGGATACTGTTGAGCCACATGCGCCAGCTGATGATGATGAGCGTGGATGTGAGGATGAACGACGGCGGTGGGCGGCGTGACGGTGCTCGATGCTCCGGCAGCGTGGGTGGGCAGAGGTGCTTGAGGTTGGGGCGCGTGCAATGTATGCCCGTGGCCGGCGACCAGGGCTGCGTTTCCGGCGCCGGACACAGCGCCGGACACCGCGCCGGCCACGGTACCGACGGAACTAACCGTCGCAGCCGCTGAACCTCCCGATCCTCCGTTCGTCGTCCCGTGGTGATGAGGATGGCCGAAGACGACCCCAGAGAAGGCCACGGGTCACTGATGGTGCTTCGCGGATCCGTTCGCGTGGTGCGCCTGCGCGACCACGTGGTGGCTCGTAGGTGGCGCGTGCCCAGCACTCGGATGATGATGGGTCCCGGTCGCCCCGTGGTGGTTCGCGTTGTTCGCGCTATTGTTGTTGTTGTTATTGTTGTTGTTGTTCTGCTGCGTCTGCCGTTGGGTGTTCTTCTTGTTCTTCATCCGCCGGTTCTGGAACCAGATTTTCACCTGCCGTTCCGTCAGGTTAAGGTTACGGGCCAGCTCCCACCGTTTCTGCTTCGAGACGTACGCGTTGAACAGGAACTCCTTCTCCAGCTCCAGCGTCTGGAACTTCGAGTACGGCTTGCGCTTTTTGCGCACCGTCATCTGACCGGTCGTCCACTCCAACGGGTTCGAGCTGCCGCAACCGACACCCATGCCGGCCACACCGACGCCGACGCCGACCCCCGCAAGCGAACCTGCGGGAAACAACGAAGATGGGGAGGAACCCCACATCACTTAACACAATTAGTTTGCCGAGCACAGACAGACTAGCTGAACAGCTAGAAGATTGACAAGTGGCGGTCTTCGATTTTTTTTTCGAGTTAGATGTGAACGAGATACGGACACTGTTTTGCTATCAAGGACTTCCGGACCTTGTTCACATTGCAACATATTATTCACTTTTGCAAATTCTATAAATGCGCAAAAATCTGCAGTCTCACTCCCACACAGACTACCCCACAAAAAAAGCAATTATTAATAAAAGTAAATTTGTCCCAAAATTTTGAATGATCCAATAATGAATACTCCATAAATGTCTTGCACCCAGAACAACACCCACGGTTCACGCATTCATAGAATCGTTCATGTGAAAAAATCGAAGAACACGGGCCACGTAAAAATACCTTAAAAAATCAATACATGTATATAACAGATAACGGATTATTCCTAGAAAAGTGTGAATCGTATATTAAGTTAATGAGCTGGTGGGATACTGGTTTATTTTTCTGATCGTTGGTCGCTGGCCGATGGTCGATGTTCGATGGTAAAGCTCATTCCGGATCGAGGTCCGGAGCAAGAAAAACGACTCTCGGCCGTACCAGTTCCCTTTTCCCGCGACTTTCGGAATCGATCAGTCCGCGGAAACGAGAGCAAATACGTTGGTTCGTTAGTCGACGTATCGGCCCGTAACCAATCCCGTTAACTTTTTCCGAGCGGAGTCACTCGATTGACATTTGTCGCGCGCGCTGTTCGCCCAGGAAACCGATCGATAGCGAGCTGCTCGATTCTGAGCCTCGATTATTTCCAAAGGACGAACTCGAAAATGAAGTATTCTAATAAACTGCGGGAGAATTAGCACAGTCACCATTAGATTGTGGATTTTATTATTTCATTAAATTTTTGATTTTATTAATCGTAGGAGCACTGGCCAGGTGAAAATTCACCAATTTGCCGAAGTTTCATTATTGGGGTCACTTTTGACCCGGGCACAGGCAGCAGGAGCTCGGTAGAGTTCTCCCCATCGTGTCTCACAGCGAAGAAAATAGTTTCCGATTTACGACACGATACATCGATATCGACTGAACAAGAAGAAAGTCTGCAGCGGAGTCATTAGATACCCGTAACAGTCATTTAATTGTTACGTAAACGGTCCGGTATCGCTGGCAACGGCTCGTTAACATTTATACGAACCGTCCCGGGGAGTCAATTAATCGTGTTCAATCCGTTCCGCGAACGATCGTATGCTACGATTCATAGAGAAAGACACTGCGAGTCAAGTTTACGATAATACATTCGGGCCGATGCGATGCGTCGAGCCGCTCTCCACCAGTTCGATCTTTCGTAATGAATCCAGTGCCCGTTTCCACTGGCGATCGTAATTATACATGCAGATTCATTCATTAGGAATATGTGTGCCCCGCTTTCCTGATCCTAAACGAGTCTATCAGTTAATCGTGTTAATTCACGATGCTTTGATTCCGAAGGAATTTCTTAATCTGATCGAACATATTTTTTAATATTGTATCAATTGTATGAATTTATCTATGTACCTACTTGTGCAGTAACAGAAATATTAAAATAATATGCAAAATGTTTTAATCAATTTGGGTCACGCTTTGAACAACCCCTAACACTAGGGACATACGAAATAAGGGGGATGAACCATCACCAACCCTTCCAAAATTTTATCAAATTCTTTGTTCCTTTTCACCAAGACCACGATTTTCCCGTCGGTAATTTCCAAAAACCGCATCAACCGCACACGTGTTCCCGCGATCGTCGACAGGGGTGGGTCCCAGAGGCGCATAAATCGCGCGAGCACGGATCTCCCGGTGGAATTCGATTCGCCGGAAGATTCCTCAGACTCGAATCAAATCCGGGATGTCAAAATCCATGATTCCCGTTGAATCTAGCCCCGAAGCCACGTCCTGGGAGAACGAACCTCGATCCAACGAACTTGCAGAATTCATGCGGATCACGGAAAGAAGCTCGGTTTCGGAGGGCGGCTTTCGGGGGAGAGAACGTGGAAAACGTGGAAAATTCAGGATTGGCCGAGTTTTCTAGACGAAGATTGTGGGAGAGGTCGCGGGGTCATGGGATCGTGAGATCCATGGCTGTTATGGTTGTTCAAGCTCCCCTCGGAGCCTTGTCGACTTGTATGCGTGCACACGCATGGACGCGTTGGATTCGTTGCGACCAGACGGTTTGATATAATTGGACCGGTTCTACTAACCGTCCGGAGAACATGGAACCGGGACAGAGATCGTGAAAATGATTGTTCGTGCATGATTCGCCTTGAGATCGTGTCGAGGATTGCCGAACACTGTTTTAGAAATGTGTGCGGATGCGTCACGGGAGTCCGCTTATTGTTCGCGGCCGGCGGTCTCTCGCTACGAACTTGATATGTAGTTGGCGACGCGATAGCTTTGACTTCTTGGCTGGCAAACTCGGTGGCCTTGAAAAATTGCTGGATTTGTTCATCGCGAGTAAACTGCATTTTTAGTTGATTCTTATATGTAGAACTTGTAAAAATGTGGACGAATGCTGAGAGAAATTTTTGTGGATTTAATTAATTAAGTTTTGCGGATTTAATGAATTAATTTTAGTGAAGTTCGTAAACGAAAGTAGTAGGAAGAATTTTTTCCAGTGCAGCGAAGCAGAACCAACAGTTCGAAGATAGTGGCAGCCGGTCCGACTATCTTTAACCCAACAAGGATGCAGAGAAACGGCAGTGAACGTTAATCGCCTGCTCGGCTAACAGAGTTGCAATCCTTCCCACTTGCGAGCGCAGCTCGACCACAAGCCCATCGATAATCTACTGTACTCATATGTATACTATACTCCTCGAACTTCGAATCCCTCAAGATATCCGAAAATACAGGTTTTATTTTACAATTGAAATTCTCTTACAACGAAACACGAAAGCAGCGAATAAATTAATACGTATTATACACTGTGTTCCCTTTTTAGATGTTTCAGGATCAACGAGGTTCAACGTAAATACGTCGTTAAAAAGCATTAAGCGTATCTGATTAAGATGTTACTTGAAATCAGCATTACTGGAAATGGTTCGAGTTTAATTTATTTAAATAATCGTATATGTTTTGCGTATTCCGGTTGTAACCTTTTTATGGAGCGTTTGCGGTGTTGTGTTTAGGTGACATTTCTATCGTGATTTTTTATTGCCCGGTGAATGTGCTTGGGAGACTTGTTCTTGAGGGTATTGTTGGCCATTTGTATTTTCGTCGCGAATTTATGCAACACTGTTAGACCTTTCCGAGGAGTTTGTTACCTGTGCTTGCCGATGGCCTTTCAAATGAATCAGAAATAAAAATTGGTCTTATTGAAGAATAAAGCAGAAGTTTATTTAAGCGATTAAAACCAAGATTTAAATGAAACTAAAAATATGTAAAAATTGACTACACAGGGTGCAAATTTCGTGTGATAAAGCAGCCCCCGAATCGCCTGTAACTAAGGCTTGCAACAATTTTAGGTAAGCCAATAAGCACCGGTCGTTTTTTATGGAAGACTCACGGTCCGAATTTCATCTTTCCCTGCTCGCTTATTAGATCCCGTAACGTCTTTCCCTCTGCCTTCCGCCTGTCGGTCTCTCTCTCTCACTCTTTCTCCCTCTAGTTTCTTCCCCTATTTCCTCTCCCTTTCTCTCTTCCTCTCTCTCCACTCCCTCCCTTTCTGTTTCACTCGCCCCCGTGTCAGCGTTCGCGCGCGGCTCGCTCGCCGAGAGAGGTATCGCGTCGCGATCGCCTAAGCGACAGGAATTTATTGCCCACTAAAACGCCGGAATATGCAAATGATTTAACAAAGGTCAGGATTCTCACGAATGTCAGCGGCGTGCACACACGCGGGTGTACGTTGGCAGTGCGCGCACGGAACTGCGGAATAAATGACGTATCGATTCGCAGAGGCGTGTGCGAGAGACCGCGGGACAAACACGCGGAGCAAACAGCTTTAGTATCGACGCGGGTTGCCTGGCTTCGCAGATATGATTTCTGACTAGATATCGCTCTGGACACGCTCGCTCGATGCACACCAGCCGGCTTGCACCGAGCAATCGATGCACCCGCCCGGAAACCGACGCTTTTATCGATGCATCCAGACGCCTATCTCGATCAGCGTCCCCGCGGCCTTTACAGGAATGCGAAAATTATTTACTCGATTTTTCCGTGACCCTAGAGACAAGCTTCAAACGCTCGGTTCATTTCGAAAGCAATTTTTTGGAGCCCAAGGGGTGAATTTTTGAAAAATTTACTATCTAGAATGTTTAAAAAAAATTTACTTAGTGTTGGTTGGGTCTTCAAGATTTTTCTATAATATGTCTAGGAAAGAGGTTGGAAAAAAGGAGTTAATTTAAAGGCAAACTGTATGATCAAGGGTTGAGTTTTAAAATATTTTAAAAAATGATACATTTAGTGTTGCTTGGGTCTTCAATATTTTTTGTCTTTAGTAATAGAATTAATCTCCATCGAGCACTCACTTTTAAACAATGTATAAATCTTCGACAGGAAAGCGTAGCTAGGAAGAATTTTGTATCGGAACAAATTAATCCGAGCCATTCGAGAGATAGGGAGAAGGTATCCCTAGCCACCTGGAAACTCATTAAGTCTGTAGTCGAGTCGATACCGAAATCACAATCGCGGACTCTTCTAATCAGGTCGGTCCGTAAATTCGCGTCGACCGCCAATTAAAGTTAGTCGCCGGAGAAACTCGGGGGGCGCGGATGATTGCGCGATAAATTAAAAAGCGAAACGACGGCCGTCGTTTAGGGGTCTGAAGTGGTCTTTAAAGAGGTACGGCCGCCTTCATGGGACAATGTTTCCCGACCAGGAAAGATGCTATCTCGCTCTCAAGAATATGGGGATTCGTAGTCCGTGCGACACCACCTGTCCCCTGTCAGTGAAGGTGCGTGTCCAGCGGGAGACCTCGTTCGCAAATTGTCCATGAACGTCAACCTTCAACCCGTCTACCGTTCGGTATCGATGTCTTTTTTCGGGAGGACCTACTTCCCAACCTGTTCTGCCGACGTCTTCTCTATCTAATTAAGATCTGACTTTTTACCGAAGTTCTGACTTCTTGGTGACGGTCAGCCGACTCTCGAAACGTCTACAGTTTAATGTTTACATAGCGGGCAAGTTCTAATATTTAGACACTGTGTTATTTCAGGAATCATTCAATTATTTTAAGCTTTCATTAGTTGGAAAAACATCTCAAGTTTCGACTTACTTCGTTTCTTAATTTTTTCATAGGGGTAGCAATTTAAACCGTGAAACAACAACTCACCCCCTTAGTGAGATTGACTACTGACTTATTTTCAAACTTTCCCAAGCTGTTTTTTTATTATAAAACAATCACTGACTGATGGCTTCCAATAATACTAACTTATACACTGACATTCCTGAAGTCTTTATGAGAATAATCCTCTAAATCTCTACATCCAACAATTGAACAGTAAAAATTCATTCTCTCGGAGCCCCACAAACAACTAAACCACCAATTAAATTTTGTTTGTTCAACCAACAAATTCTAAACAATTCTAGAACATCCTGCAGCCTCAACCCTGAATACCTCTTCAACCCCTAAAAGACAACACCCATTGCTTTACGAAGAACTTGTTCTGCGAATTTACAAAAAATTGAACGTGAGCTACCCGGCAGTCCTCGTGCATCGTTAACACTGTCAGCCCTGTTCCGCTGACATTTGGAGCCGGCGGAGCCTCGGGATGGCTACGAGGCATTGATGATAGCAGCCGCCCAGCGCAGCGAGCCAGGCCCGACAAGAACGAACAAAGATAATGGAGCTGCCATCTATTGGGTGACGGGTAAACTATACTCGGCGCTCGTATTCCGCTACTTTGTATGTATCGCACGCCTGCGCGTGCAACCTCCCTGCCCCACGCATACGATTAAGCGGCGCGGAGCCGAACGGAGCGGAGCGGAGCAGAGCGGAGAGGATCACGCGAACGATATCTCGTTTATCGGGCCGAGCGTGCCCGTATGAGCAGCCGGCGTGTCTCGTATTTTCCTATTCTTTACGATTCCGGCGACGGACGCGCCTTTTCCACGAGCAGCGGGGGCCAATCGCCGGCAAAAATCTCAGCGTAGATTATACAGCAGAGAATGCTTTCTCTTTCTCTCTCTCCCTTCTCTCGGAGCGCGCTGTCTCCTCCTCTGATAAGAATATCAATAACGCCGGCGAGCAAGTCTGGAATTGTACAGGCTCGTTCCGATCTGCTACGACCGGAAAAGAAACGAATCTGAGTGTGAAAATCTGTTGGAAATGTGGAGATTGCAACTCTGTTGCCGGCTCTGTCGAGGCTTCGTTTATCACGAACACGAATTTGAGAATGTAGTAGTTTTTATTGCACTTTAAGCACGGCTATTGTAATTACGAGATTTTATGCATTTGGGCAATACACCATTCGTTTGAAAAAATCCGACTAAAATTTTACGACCGTTCCGTAGAGCTACTCTGATTCTACTAACATGTTTTAGAAAATGTTTATTTTGCAGAAAGATACGCAATCTAGTAATTACGTCCTGTTGAATGAGAGATTGACGAGTCTGATCGTGGCAGGCTGATTCTACTTATTGTAAATAGCGAGAGGACCTGGCCATTTTCGAAGCCGATTTTCTCGAAATTGAAGTCCTGTTTGACCAGATATTTTGCTGTGTTCTTGACTTGATACTTTCTACAGAATCATCCCCTGTTTGGCCGCATCGCTAGATTGCAATTACCCCGCAGTTGCGGCCGGGAAACTCGGATCGTATCGCTAAAATGTTAGCTTGACTTGTCGGTACCGCGGAATATCTCTGATATGAATCTGTCAATTGTGTTTCAGAATTTAAAAATGTGGTATGTTTTCTTAAAATTTGAATACCAGATGTTGAAGTTTGGTTGCAAAACTTTGACTAAATTGGACATTGGATTGAGAACTGTGTAACCTTCCTTTATAGTTCTGTTTCTTCGACCTAAACACTTTTGATTATATCCAAGAACTATAAGAGTGCGAAAAATTGTGCCAACTGAACGATAAACGAATTTCCAACGAAAATGTATATGTCCTATTACTAAATGATAATTGATACTAAAAATATTTTAATTGATTTTTTTTTTAAATATTATCACACAAGTAAACCTTCTAATATCCCAACGATTTCAAATTTCATCTATTAATTTTTTCCATAAATTCTTAACATCCACATTCTACTAATAACCAATCAGATCCGCATTCCTTCAGCTTGCCATCTACTCGAAAATTACTTAGGATGATCGATAACTTAGCAACCCTTTTAGTATAAGATCTCTCCTAGATCTGAGAACTTCACGGTTCGAATACTAAAGATATGATAATGACTAGCTTCAGCACAGTAGATCCTCATTTATGCGAACGCCTGATTAGTTGATGTAGATTTAACGTTGCGTGCTAGAAGGTAACGTACCCTGAAGCTTGCGAGATGATCGATAATTTGCTACACTTGCAAAATTACACCCCTTCCTGTACATGGGAACGTGCTAAGCTCAACTATCAGATCGTCTCACGAAAAATGCGAAGAATCGTGTTTTCAAATTAAAAATTATTCTTATGTCTTAGCCACCCATCTAGCAGCAGAAAGACACTTGTGTCCTGTTACTAGCTGTGCAAATTACCCACGAATTGCGAACAAGGTCCGAAGTAAAGTACCGTACCAATCACCCTCTCCGACATAAAACAAAGCATTTTCATTCCCCCACAACAGTACCAGACACTCCCAAAAATAGAACAGTTAGATAAAAGTGTCTATCTACCCGAAGTCTAGCTGACCTATCTCAAAACACTCTTATCAGCTCTAATTTCGTCTCTCGAGAGCCCGTCAAAGAGTTCCGACACTGGACCGATCCCTGGAGGAAGATAAAACGTATTGCACGATAGTGTGAATTTAAATTGCGAAATGCTAGAACAAGTGCGACGATTACGGAAGAGAAAGAGAAAAGAGACAGAAGGGAGGGGTGAGAGGAAGTGGTAGACGACAACAGGGAGGAGAGGAAAGCGAGAACGGCCGTTAGTAGGAGAGAAGACTGAACGGCCGTGTGCGGGGGTCATGGAACGGATCAGCTGATCGGAGGCGCACGCCAGAGTTTACGAGTTACGGCCGCCAATAAACCCGGCGGCGTTCGTTGTTGCTCATGCGACGTTTCATGGGTTCCAGGGAGCCGAGAAAAGGACGCCGAGTGGGGACAAAAGAGAATGACCAAATACGTGAATGAACGATGACTCGACCGACCCGTTTATGCGACCGGGGGCCAGTTTCGACCGCGGTTTTTCACGGTTCCCTATCTGTTCCGGGACTCCTAATGAATTCAGAGCACGATCTTACGACTTTACACCTTGTTTTCGAAATGCAGTCGGACCAATTACTCGCGATTTTGACCCTAACGTTAACAGTCCACTTTGACATGATTTCTTTGAACATGCTGCGTTTTTGTGGTTCACCTGACAAGTCCTCATTTTATAACAACATCTTTGTGTATAATAAATTGCCAAATGTTCGAGCATGGTACGAGAAAATATACTCGAGTTATATTCGAAATAGAGAAAGGTTATACGCGAGGAATATATTCTAGATTGGATGAAGGGTTCGAATTCTGGAGTCAAAATAGCATCGAGTGAAAATATAGATTGCCTACGCAAGGATCAAAAGAATATAGACTCCAAGTCGTCGATCTCTTTTTCCAAGCGAACATCCTGAAGAACTCCGTAGAACGAGACCGAGAAAAGTGTGCACCCCCTAGGGGGTGAAAGTAACGTTGCAAGAGCAGCGAAAGCGTTACACGACCTCTTCTGGGAGGCCTTGAACTTGCGGAGCACCCTACATTGTATCGTTGAGAGCTTGGAATATAATCTACGATTGAACCCAAACCTTGTTGCACATAGTAGAAAGAAGATATAGGGCAACCCTGTTTGTATTCCTACTTAGCTCCCACGGATACTCGCAATTCCCAGTATCCCACACGGCTCATCGAGATCTCATTTAACTGAGACTGCGGATCTTTATGCATTTACAAGAAAAATCAGCTGAAACTTAAAGTAGCGAAACCATTAGAAGATTTGAAATCAATTTTGAATTTTGATTAAATTCCTGTTGTTTGCGATCTACGCACAGGATTAGTATTTTGGATAAAGATCCGCGGTCCACTTATACCATACCGTGACAGAGGTCCACCTGAAAGGAGAAAAACGAGTCCGGAGTTGATGCTTACCTGGAGGTGGGTAGGGGCTGGACGTGACGGGTTCCGGTGCCCCATAGTTCCTCAGACCGCCGTATCCGTCATGTGGGAACGCGCCCTCGGCGACCATGGCAGCGGTGACCCTGCCTCGGTCGTCCGCAGCGGACGGCGTGAGATAAGCTACGCCGGCTGGCGAGTGCGGATGATGATGCCCGGCCGTGTCGACCGGATGATGATGCCTGGCCGCGGTGTACGGCGAGTAGTTGCACCAGCTCTGCGAGAAGCTCTGATGGCAGGAGGACACGGCTGGATCGGTGGCCCCGCTGGCCACGGACGACGATCCTCCGGTGGAGGAGCTGGTGGTCGCAACCCCGGCGGAATTGTACGACTTGTAATCGGCCGCCGAACCGCCGGTGGCCGCGGATCCGGCGGTTGCCGCGGCGGGCGACCAGAAGCTCAACGATCCTGCCTTCCGGTTGTCCCTGGCGGAACCGGAGGTGGACGTCGGGTCGGCCAGGTTGTAGTAGGTCGGGGGGTTGTTGCCCCCGTATGCCTGATGGTGGTTCAGCGAGTCACCCGCGGCCGCGGCGGACGAGTAGTGCGAGTCCTGCGGGTGATGGGGGCTGTAGCTCCAGCCGCCTTGCGAGCCCGCGGAGGACGAGTGGGAATGACGAATGACGCCCGCTGGTCCAGCGGCGGGCGGGCCCGATGACTCGACGCAGCCGACCTCGCCGTACGATGACGCGGCCGGCGTCGCGGTCAGCCTTTTCGCGGGAATATGAAGAGGTCCTGGGGCGCTGTTGCTCGCGACCGACGAGGCGCTCGGCGAGGTCGAGCTGGCGCTGGCTGTCGGTGCTGGTGGTGCTGTCGTTGCCGAGGACGCTGGTACAGCGGGTGACGTTGGTGTCGTGGCTTGTTGGTGCGAGCCTGGCGTCGACGTTGCCTGCTGCTGTTGCTGCTGTTGTTGTTGCTGTTGTTGTTGCTGTTGCAGCGAGACCAGGCTGGAGGCAGTCGGCGGGACCGGTGGCGGGCTGTCCTCGTAGAGGGAACCGTTCATCATGGCCCACCAGGTCACCCCGGTGGAATTCCCCGCTCCGGTGGCTGTCCCCATCGGCGTGACGGAGCCAGGGTGGCCCACGCCGGAGCCGCACAGCGGCGCGGCGTGAACATTGTCGTACAGCGTCGCCGTCGAGCAAGCCACGTGATCGGCGATGGTGCAGATGATGACAGTGGATTGCCGGTGTTATAACGACGACGCCCGGCGCGGCGACGGCGGGAACGTTGGCGGCGACGATGACGATGACGATGGCGAAGTCGGCACCGACGACGAGCAGCGGGGACGTCGGTTCCGTGGCACCGATCGGATGGATCGATCGGAGCGTGATCGGATCGAGCCGGTCCGGATCGACGCGATCAACGACGACGATGACAATGACGATGTTGCGTGTGGCGATCGGTGCGTTGGTGCGTGTGCGGCGATCGAGGATCACCGGGAGAGGAGGGAAGAAGAGAGGAGAGAGTAGATCGGCCGGGAGACGAGGAGGATGATGATGATGATGTATACACGCTCGCGGAATCACCAGTCAACCGGGAGCCACGATCGCATCGCGATGTTGTCCGGCGATCGAGCGATTGCGTTCACCGGCGCGCGCCGCGTGTACGCGAGTCCAAGGACGAGCGGGAGCCAGGCAAGGTGAGATAGCCGAGGTGACGGTGTGCGCCTCGGACGTACGAGAGGAAGGAGAAACGGAGAGAGATCAGAGAACAGAAAGAGAAAGATAGAGAGCGTGTTAGAGAGGGAGAGATAGAGAGCGTGGGTGGTGGGAGAGAGAGAGGGACCGCGTTAAAACGGCAGTTTTTATCGTCGGGTTTACGAGGCCGGTCGTCGCGACGCGCGAGGCAGAAGAAGATGTAGAAGCGAATTCGCGGCGGTGTGCGCGCGGGTATCAAAATACCATGTCCCGAGACCAGACGAGACCGGACGAGGCCAGACGAAAGAGACGATCCGTGTGGCGCGGCACGAGCGAGCGGGGCAATTTCAAACAGGCGAGGAAAAGAGGAACGCGGGAAGAGGAAGACGAATAATCATCGTGTGCCGAAGAAGAAGCGACCAAGCGTTGCTCCGTGGAATCGCGGAATAAATAAAGAAAACGCGTGCGGAACGAAGGCGGAGAGGAGCCGCGAGCGGTAGGTGGGGATAGGGAAATCGTATACGGGTGCGAGAGACCGTGCGAGCAGGGTTGCCGGAGGGAGGAGAGGGTGTGCAGCGGCGCGTCAGACAGGTGGAGGGGTAGGTGAGCAGGGGGGTGGAGGGAGACGGAGAGTGAGAGAGAACGAGGATGCGAAGGAGAGACGAAGAAAGGCGGCGGACGCGAACCGTTCGAGTAGAAAGAGAGAGAGAGAGAGTGAGAGAGAGAGAGAGAGACAGAAAGAAGGACGGAACGAAAGACAGAGAGAGAGAGAGAGATAGAGGGGGAGAGACGAGGACGCCCAGGGGCGCGATAAAATGCGTAGCAAATCCGTCGAGAAAAGGTCCATGCACCACCACCACCACCACCACCACCACCAACGCGACAAACGTTCAAAGACGACGGGACAGAGGTTGATATCGAGGTTGTTGATGGGCCACGTGCGGGAACGTGGTCGGCGGGTCGTCCGAAAGCGATTCCCGACGAAGATCCAAATAATGCCAGAGAACGTCCCAGAATGGTCCCAAAACGGCGACGGAGACCAGACGAGTTGGAGAGGTTGTAAAAAATCAAAACAAAAACGACACAGCACCCTTTAGTGAACAGTCGCTCTCGAGCACCCTGCCGCGTGAGGGTAGTTCCGTTTCGGTAGTTGAACCGGTACACAATAGTATTATATTAGCTACTCTATTATCGAGAGTCAGATCGAAGTTCACGATCTGTGCGAGCCACACGGTAAAGCGGAACGATCGGGAACGCGGCTAGAACATGTCGTCTGGATACTCGGCAATCGAGCTGCGGCCTCGCTCGTAGAATCGAACGCGTCCCGTCGTCGTACGCACAGTACGACCACGTTCCTCTCAGTGCTCCGATCTTGCTGCTGTCGTCCCGGGCCGGGTCATGCTCCAGCTGCATGTCGTCCCGCCAGCTGCCCCGACGAAGGAAACCGTCACCCTGCTCATAACTTTCGCTGGATGCACACGCGACACGTCTTGATCCGCACTTGCTCTCCACTCGTCACCAGTTCCTTGTCACTCGATCGAAGCAGAACTCTCTGCGAAGTCACTTTCTCTCTCTATCTATCTATCCAGTCAACTTCTTATTCCTCCAACGAATCGACAACTTCGAGTCAACTTGAAAAGTCAACGTCTAGTTAATTTCTCTTCCCGTAACTGATTAATCCTTTTGGGGGTGGGTCGAGGGTTGCTCTCGGCGGGCCAGGAGAAACGTTCCGCTCGTGGTCGGACGGTTTCAGGTCCCTATAGTCCCCGTGTTTTTTTCCCTTTTCGGCCGCTGCTCGGTCCCCGAAACTCAGGTAGCGGAGGCCCAGGTGAGCGCGGGCCCGATCAGGTCTAGCTCAGGTAGAGAGGAGCCCAGTCGGTCCCCGTGACTGCCGCGGTGAACACACACGCGCGATGTTTACACACACGAAAAGACTCCCTTTCTTCTCTCTGGCCTCGCTGAGCCGAACTGAGCGTCAACTGAGAGCTCTGCCCGCGGCTCGGACGCGCAAACGGGCTGAACGCGACTCGAGCGCGATCTCTCGGATCGTTTACCAACCAAACCCTCCACGGACACGTCTCTCTCTTGCCCCTACCACCGAGCAACTCGGACTCTCCTCTACCCCGCCGCGTCCCTCGTCGACGAACTTCTAATCTGCCCCTCTCTCTCTCCAAACCGCGGAGCACAGAGAACCGCGGAACGCGAGTCACGCATATGTATGAATACGCGCACCGCGCGAATCCTTCTCCAGAAGGATACTCGAGACCCGCAACTATCGGAAATCCTTTTACATGAATCTTGTCCGATTTTGCTAGGCAAATAGAAGAGAGAATGAGCACGCTGAAGGAGTATCATGGTGGAATCGCAGGTGCACCGGTCTCCTTTTCTTTCTAGCACCCGGTAGTTGCCGAGGAACTGCTTCGCGGCTCGTTTCGCGCCATTGGAGTCCTACAGTGGGTCCTCGGGAGGATGAAGTCCGACTGGGACTCTGAGACGTTGATTTTGATAAATCTTCGGTGGTTTCTACCCCTTTATTCCTCATTTGACAATTTTATTAAATGATATGTTAGACGTTTTTTCAGAGTTTTGTTTCTATTCTTCGGTATCGGGTGTAAATTCATTGATTTTTTGTTTTTGCGAGTTGGACTCGAGATGCATTTATGATAAAAGTATGTAGCACAAAACTATGAAGACATTAGAAGAATTTAATTATGTCGTTATATTGTTTTTGTAAGTTGCAGTAGGGAGAATTGAAAATTTGTAAGGCAGTTTCACCAGTTGGAACAGTGGAAATAAAAAGTTTGCAAGTCGACGAAATTGCAGAGAGATGAATTGAAAATTCGTTTGGCAGTTCCACCAGTTGGAAATTGTGTTCGGGACACCTTTTGGCAGAACGTGACAGCTGAATTCAGCGGGACAAGACAGCGCAATTAGACCGAGTCGAAAAACGGCGGTGGTTTCCGTCGCGGAGACACCGCTCTAGACAAATAATTCAATAACGATAACAGGTAGCCGTTATTCGCAGAGATAATGGTGGTCGTAAAAGGTACGCGCCGCAAACAGGACAGAGACGCAGTTTAAGCGACGAAACACGGGCCGCTCCTTCGAGGGCAACGGGCAAGATGGACTCTCTCTCCGGGGAGACGAGAAAGAAGCGAGTCGCGAGAGCAATTAGCGTTTCATGGGCGCCGATAAATTTCTCGGTTAATTGACCGCGTGTCTCGCAGGGTGAAATGCCGGAAAAAACCGCGACGCGGCGTTGGCTGATGCCGCGAAAACTTTACTCTTGCCAGGATCTCTCGAACAAGGACACAAAGGATCCTGAGTATCGAAGGAATCATGCTTGCACCTGCTGCTTGCAGCCCGTTGCAATCCTCCAGAGTTTCACTTTTTTCAATTTTTTCAATTTATTTCGCATGCTTTTTACCGCGTTCGAACTGCTTGTAAATTGCTTGTAGCCGATAAGGATAATCTCGTTTTGATCCTGGTTAATTATGATTGCGGATGATGTTAACACGGGCCGTTCGTAAAAATGTGATCGAACTCATTTTATAACTTCAGAACCGAGGCGTTTCTTGTAGCATAGAATATTTGGGTTTTATCTTTTTTCGTTTTGTATCACGTGACATTCGGTATATTCTTCGATGCAACATAGACGTCTTTAGTAATTATTCAACAGCAATGGCGATTTTAGCATTGTCTCGGAACAAAGAAGCGTATAATGTATAAAACTAGGAAAGGGTTAAGGTCTTCGTGCGATGATCCAGGAGCCTCGAGGTCAAGTGATTGATCCGAACGATCAAACGGTGCAGAGAACCGAATGAATGAACGATAGGCAGGATGAACGAGGAGACAGGAACATTCTACCGGTATTCATCGCGATGTCACGCGAGAAAGGAAGAACGGATGATGTCTCGTGCGTGCACGCACACAACCGAGGATCCTGTACGTGCACGGCCGCGCGGAACGCCGGCAATACGTCATAGCAGTATTGCAGTCTAAATCTCGGTACTTTTATGGGGCAGTAAAGTAAAACGGTCTGACAACAACTCCGGTGGCACATACGCCTTCCATCTGTCCATCAGGCGAGCGCGCGCCACTAGATCGCGCCACGCGCGGGACTTCGCGCCTCTTAATCGACGACCTGCCCTCGAATCAGCTGGAGAATGGATCAAGCTTATCAGTGGGACTTTGATAACGTTCACACTGTTTGTGTACTTCGATTTTTAATTAATAGGGATCTTGGAGAGCTTGTACGGTGCCTGGAATCACTTGGACTCGGAAATAGAATTAGGTAAAGTTGGACAGGTTTTTTGAAATGGTTAAGAAAACACAGGGTGTCCCAAAATTCCTTCAACTTCCAGAAATGGGCGGTTCCAGAGGTCATTCGAAGCGACATTTTCTTTTTCCAAAATGTTCGCCGGGGCTTTATTTAGGAGTTATTAACGAAAAACACGGACCAATCAGAGCGCGGCCTACACGCGTGTTGGCAAAGATGGTTCGGGGCGCCAAGAGAGCCGACATACGACGAAAGCCTTCCTCACCCATCGTGTTATACATGTGTATCGAAAGAAGACTCTACCCTGTATGCCTGTGTCAGGACTACTGAAACGTCACGACGTCCGTAACAACACGAACGGGCCTCGCGTATCTGACCGTGCATCCGAAATACGACGAAAACCGCCCTGACCCATCGCGGTATATCGAAAATTACTGTTCTGTTTACACAAGTGTTTTTATTACTGATACGTCACGCGATGTATTGATCAACACGGACGGTTCCGCGTATCTGCGATGACGAAAGTCCTCGTATCAAAAACTGAAAGACCCAGACGATTGCTGGCGCGCAGGACCATTTTTGCCAACACGCGTCTAGGTCGCGCTCTGATTGGTCCGTGTTTTTGGTTAATAATTTCTAAACAAAGCTTCAGTGGACATTTTGTGGACTTCTGAAGAAATTTTGGGACACCCTGTATATGGAGAAAGAGTAGAACACAGATAAACTGTCTATCACCAAAACAGTCATTTTTCCATGTTCCAGGTTTAAAGGTCTGGGTTCGTTAAACGAAGTTCTTGCGACCCAATTCGTCCAACCCCCTCCCCTCCCCATTAGAAGCGTTTACGCTGTGGTGTAATCCTAGATGATTTTTTGTGTGGTCCGGTCGAGGAGACTCGTCTTTCATGGGGTACTTGAAAGATCGACTCGGGTTTAGGGTAAGTTTCTACGATGCTGTACCGTGAGTCCAAATACAAAATTATACACAGACACGCTATCCTCACAACGTATCCCGGAATGTATTACACTTTCTTATAAATATTAAACAGACGGACTGCAAGAAATTAAGTCAAGAAGGTACGAAACTTGCCACTCGATAATTCTAGTAGATTACGTTACTAAAAAAAAGTATTTATTTTGAAAAACTGCAGACCCAGAATATTATTTTTGTAATTCTGAACTAGTCAACTCGAGTTCCAGAGACTCCAAAAAATTTTTTGAACAGAGAATAATCTATCTGAACATATTAAAAATATAATTTTAATAGTATTAGTGTTTTCGCGAGGATAATGTCCAGTATAATAAACATCTTAACTGTTCTAAATCAAGTAAAAGAGCGTCCGAGGCCGAACAGCTAACGGTCCCCTATTATTTTAATCGCCGGTGAAAAAGTGCGAACGGTTATTTTTTTGTCGGCGAATCTTTCTGAATGGAACTGCGCGAGGTTGAACTTGAGACGCGCAATTTATGGCATCGTCGGTGAGAGGTGGCTGCACTTGAGACCGATATATAAACGACCCTCGCGCGTTGTGTAATTGATCCATTAACGGGTTTTTTATTGGCGCAATAACGCGCCGGTCAGAGGAATCTATAAATTTCCGTCGGAATTCTGTCGTTCGCCGATTCCCGCACTCGCGAGAGAAGCGTATATCGACAAGCAGGATCGTTCCTCGTAATCCAGGACGAGCGCGATCGACCTCGAATATCGAGAAGGGAAGAAAACTTTTATCGTCCCTCAGCGTTTCGCGAAGCCCCGTGAACCCTTGCGATCTTATGAGCAAATTTCAACGGGGAGCTACCGAACTTTTTTAACGGCTCTCTGTTGCCAAAGGGATCCTTCCAAAAATGAAACTCTTTGTGCTCCCTCAAAAATAGAGAATCTGGCAGCAATAACTGTAATTGGATTGCGGAATTTTATAGTGAAAATTTTCAAACACGAAACCTTCCGGTTTTCGAAAAAAATTTTTCCTTTCGTTCCGATTTTGGAGTGCTCTACCAGAATGGGAATTTCAGTGAAGAATCGAAGAAGAATTTGCAATTGGCAAATAATAGGGAAGCTAGCAAAAATCGATATTTTGAGCTTCAACGATCCGCCCCGGGGATGTGCTAATTAGCAGTGAATTAGAGAGAATACGCGAAGATTGGCTTATAACGGTTGGATGTCGCGGGTTTATTAGCGTTTCCCGGAATAATGGGCACGATAATTCGCTCATTAGCGAGCAGATAATGAGTCGGATCGGCGAACGATCGTGTGCACGTGGTGATCGTGAGCAGGAAACAAGGGAGAGAGAGAGAGCCTCTCCTTTCCTCTCCTTTCGTCTCGAAAACAGGAGCGCGATAAATCGCGGGGGAGGCGCGAACCACCTGACGTTTGTTGTACAGGCGACGCGATCATGAATGGACTTTATGGCGACCCGCCCATTTATAGGTAGTATGCGCGGTTTAGTGGCTATGGGTTTTAGTGCGACGCAGTTGTATACAATCCTGTGTTTACGGCGAGTACGTATACCTCGGGAAACGGCCCGCTTATCGGCGGATTTTTCGTTCGAGATTTCGAGGTCGGAATTAACCCGGCGAGATTTCCAACGTGTCACTCGTCAGACGAGCAGATTTCAGTTCTATGAATATGTATATTCTTTGTCTCTGGTAATTGTTTGCTAATGTCACTGTGCTCTTCTCGTCTCCAAGTAGTATTACTTAGAGGTGAAAATTAACTTCGATCTCCTTAGTGTTTTCTTCAGTATTTTTAGGGGTGAGAGCTACTCTCGATCTTCTCGTGGTTTTCTTCAGATTTTAGATTTTGTTTGCAATTTCTTTGGGGGTGAAAACTACCCTTAATATTCTCGATACACTCCTGAAATTTTGATTTCTGTTCTCGTTCTGTATAGTGGTGAGAACAAGCCTTGATCCTCTTGATGTTTTCTTGATGTTTTAGTTTTGTTCTAATTTTCTTTAGGCGTGAAAATAACCCTCGATCTTATTGAAATTGTGTTCAAATGTTAGTCTTGTTTTCTTGAGACGTTCACTTAGTTTTAGTTCTTCTTCGACAGATTTGTGATTTTGTAAGCACTTGATGGTTTTGATTGATTGTAATCGATTGCTCGATTGCCAAGTGTCACTTTTAAGAACATGTTCTAGCCGCGAGAATTTAAGAGTATTGTATTAACTATGGTTTGATAGTCGTATGATGAAAGTGAAAAGGGATTGCAACTCACCTTGTATACCGGCCAGTGTTCCCGGCTGGAACACGCGGGAAAGCCTGGAACATTAACGAATAATGTTAGGAGCCCGTACACAAATGTAGAATATTTTATAAAAATTGTTGCTGTCAATTTTACTGAAATTTTTCTAGAATTAATTTCTGCGTTTAAGGGAAGACTAATTGAGATTACAATTGTAAGACATAATTTTTATTTCTTAATATTTATTGTCAGCAAATGGACGCTTTTGGTGATTGTATTGATGTTAATGATTACCTCCATTTAATTAGTTGTTCGTCAAATTTTTTAAACATATTTTTAATGGTATTTTATCTAGATTCATTGATTTTCTTATTGCATCCGATTAAACAGCCTTCAATTGAATATAATCACCAGGAGCTGTGTAGCCAGATGATGCCTCTAAAATGCTGGGTCGAAATGGACCCAGGCCTCCCCATCTAAGTATTAACATACATATAATAGTTCTGATAAGATAACGTCGTTTGCACAAAATAATATTGGAAATTTTTTAGAATTTTTTGGAGGTTGAACGTGGGACTATTACTGAATCATAATAATACATAGTGTAGGGAACAATGACCGGAATAGACCGATCGTATGGTAGAGACCGCGAAAAGGAAAAAACGAGAGCAACAAACTCGGAAGGCCGAGTTTGTTGACAAGAGAAGTTACAAACACGACAGTGCGAATGCGAGCGAGGAACGCGGCAAACAAAGAGTGCGAAAGAGTGAGAGAACGGTATAACGAGACAAATAGAGAGCGAATGAAAGCAAATGTAAGCAAATGTAAGCAAATGTACATAAGGAGTGAGAGCAGAGTACTTTTTGGGTGATAGCGACAGCGAATCGAAGCGAGCAGCTAATTTTAAGCGACAGCGATATCGGCTGTAAATTGTGCATCAGCAAATAAATATATGTTTATTTGTGCCGTCAATGCGATAGTTTCTTGCATACCACACTCTGTTCCTACAATATTTCATGAAGCTTGTAAATACTGGGTAAGTATGGACCTAGGTCCTGCCATCCAAACATTAAGATGTAATAATTCTTATATTTTTATCGGTTCGAACAAGGAAACATAATTGTATTTTTACTGGCGAATTGTTCAGAGGCTAATTGTAGTTGAATGATTATCGTTGATTAATAGTTGATTAATTACCTGCTGCACAGCTCGAAGGGGCGGAACGTCTTCTCCACGGCGCCGTACACTTTGAGGCCTTTTATTTACTGGTCCACGAAGAAAAACATCAGCCTGAAGCAGAAAAAGCGATGGCGGATTAAGCGAACCGATCGCTGATATGGTGTACCATAACGCATCGCCATGTCACCCTGATTTTATGTAAGCTTTTGTGCTTGATATCGCGCCAGGTATAAAGTCCCGTATCATGTTCACCGGTTAATGGACTCGGGACTCATGTACTTTACCATGGTACTTTAGAAAACGAGCTTTCATCCCGTAAGCCTCCATATTTTTTCCAAACGCATTATCCTAAATGTACATTATCTACAGCAACCGAATAAAAATGAAATGAAATTCAAACGAACATTCCTAGGAAAACGTATAATAGACTGCATATTTTCCATATACGATAAATAATGTTTGCAAAAACACGTTCACGCTAGTCTCAGATTTGATCCACTTTTATCGTGAAAATCTCCCCGAAGCCGCACCCCAAAACCATTTTCCGCTATACAACCCCCTCTCCGACCACGTAGAATCGAATCGTGGGCGTGTCTATGAATTGCGATTTGCCGTGCGTCGCCCGGGGTAAATATCAAAACCGAGGCTGAAGGTGAAAAATGTGGAAATACTCTCTGGAGGTGTCTGCCGAGTCAAATCTCCGGGGGCGAGTTTACGGCGGAGCGGTGAACGCCGCTCGTAGGGAGAGATGTGTCAATCTAGTACACGAGAAAGAGAGAGAAAGAGTACGTGAGAGATTCACAACGGTCTGGCAGAAACGATGCGTTTCGGAAATGTCGGCGCCACGAACGATTTCATCTAAAAGCAACGCAGACTCCAATTTTCATTTCTTTACACAATTTTGCGGATTCCGACAAATAAAAATGAGTAATCGAGTTTCCTAGCTGCTGTATTTGTTCTGTGGGATGTTAAATCCTCTTCAATATTCAAACTCACCCCCATAAGAATACAACCACGAACTCCATCAGCCAATTACAAGCATCCCGACACTTCCAACCACCGAAACACACAACACACTTAACAATGCTCTAATTCCTCCGGCTCACCGTGCTCAAACAAGACAGTAAACCACCCTGCCATCGAAACTCACCCCCGCCCTGTTTCCCGAAGATCCCCGAAGAAAGGAAAATGATTTCGATAGCAATCTCGCAGTTCGCAGACGATAAACGTCGACGGAAACACGCAGTCGTTAACGGAGGAGAGTAGTGTAGCGATCGCTCCACCCGAAATCCGTTTTACCCCCGTCGGCCGTCGTCGGTACACAAATCCAGCCCATCCGTGTTGCACAAAAGGGTCGACAAGTTTCTTTCGTGGATAGGGAGCAAAAGAGAGAGCACCTCTCTCTCTCTTTCTCTCACGCCTGGAAAGAGGAGAGAGGGTAGCAAAAGCTCTGGCGAAATGTGGGCAGGACGTGCCACGGCCGATATTACCCCGAGCAGCCAAAGTAAAAGCTATGGGGGTGGTTCGGGGGTTAGAAAACACGTTGGCCAGCGCGTCGGTGTGTACAGAAGAGATTTGAGGGCGCAACAGCCGGACACGAGAAAGCTCTCGCAGCCCTGCTGTACTTCTGACACCGAGGGGTGGGCCCTTCACCCCCTTGATTTCTGCGAGACCACTCGCGGAAGCCCTCCGTTTGTCATTTTCACCGTGACCGTGCATTTCGATGTTTAATTTAATTAAACGCCGACTTGAAATTGTATTGGTATTGCTTTTGGCTGAGGATAGTGCATTGGTGCGGTATGACAGCCCAGAAAGGGGTGGAAAAATGATTTTTAGTGTTTTTACGAAAAAGAATTGATGAAACTGGAAAAGAAAGTGCGAAGAAAAGGCACTGGAAATGGTTCAAAGACATGTTCTGTATTTTCTATTGAGTTTTCTGGAGGGTTTTAAGGGTTGGAAAGTTTAGCTGCAGAGTGTGGAATGCCAGGAACGCGGAAGGTCAGTTAAAAAATGATCTGTCGACCGACTGGAAATATAGCACACTTCACCTTGACCTGTGGATTACGGGGAAATTTATTACCCTCGGAGTGACTTTAACGCGCGTTTTCGATAACACCCTGTGCCACTGTAATGGGTCGATATTTATCGCCTCGTTATCCCGCGGGGGTGGTTTATGTGAAGTAGACGGATTTTTCAGTAAACACCGGCCACTATACACAATCTCGCGGGTTTCTAACCGATTGAGAGCAGGCCTCCACCATTATTTGCCGTCTGAGAACTTGCACAAACTTTGCCGTCACCCCCTAAATATTTTTCTTCCATTAACGAACATCGTATCTTCCACACAACTCAATAATATCAATCCACTTCTAAATTACCCTGAATAATTATACGTAGACTTTGATAGAAAAATTAACTAAAAACGTTTCTAAAAAAATAAATGGGAAATTTTTTAAGGATAAATATGTGTAGTCCAAAGGTTATTTTAAAATGGTCTAGTGACTTTTGGACCATCCTGTATCCCGAATGCTTATAAATATCAATTGCAATTATTCCGAATATGGTATAAATATTATTGAAAATGACAGGAATAACCGAGATAAATTCTGTAGCGAAAGAAACGCGTATTATATATTTTTGTTTGAAAAAATGGATGATATATTTCGACAGAGCACCATTTTATCAGGCGGAGTCCCGCCGCGAAAAAAGCGACTCGAGCTCGAGATAATTAAAAAAATCCGGTCCCCGAGGAGCAAGCTCGAGTCTTAATTCACGCCGGGCCACTAAACCTCGACAGAAAGGGTTGCATTCATCGCAGCCGAGACACCCCTTTCGGAGATTACGAAACTGGAGCCACGAAAAAAAAAAATAAAGAAAACTTTCTGACGAATTAAACCCCGACCGAGGAACACTGGCCCCACACACATACAGGCGGAGACTCGAGAGAAGAGTTTCCTCGTAAAAGAAATATTTATTCGAAGCCAACGACGGGATTGAGCAATGGAGCCCTGTGGAATTTTGGGGGCTTAATTAAAAGGAGAAAGTCCTGCTATTCTTTATCCGTGACCCTTGGAGACTAATTTAATCAGCACTCGGTAATATCCTCTGCGCTGCTGTTGTAATTAAATTGCTTGACGGACTATGAAAATGTCGGAGAATAGATTCCACAAACTTCTCATCTCATCATTAATATTTTATTTAATATAGAAATATACTGTTCTCGATTTTTATGATTCGTAACTTGTAATAACAGTATTTATGACTTACAAAACCACATTCGACTATTTTCTTAAAAAATAAAAATAGGGGAATTGAAACCTGCAACATAATACCTAACCACTCGTGAATTTTAACAATCGATTTTTTAACATCCACAGCGAACTTCTCCTTCTAAAGAATTATTTTACGAACACCATACTATAGGAAGATTTAATTCGCAAAATAAATTTTTTTAGACCCTGATCTAATATGTATAAAAATTGAATTAATCTTTCGTCCGGTGCACGCATCGTCGAATTTCTGATGTCTACGATCGACAGACACGCATCCCCCCGGCGCAACGATGTGTGAAAACAACCCCGGATCGTCCAACCAAGTGCACACGAGCGACACGATCGTTATTCATCCGCAAAACGCGTCTATTCTATTCTGGGAGACCTCCTCTTCAACCCCTTTCACGAGATCCAAGATCCTGAACCTATTTCACCATCCCTAATCTTTTCTTCGTGGCGGGGATTCAGAGATCCTCTGGGAGGATCTACAATAAAAAGCAACCCTTGCGTGCTTGTGTACAGTCTTCATCAGTCGTGACTGGGAAAATTGAAATGGGGGGTCCACGGAAAAAAGACAGGGGACTATGAACAATTTATCATTCCCCAGAAAACCGAAAATGAATATTTCAATTTCTAACTTCTCACCGTTGTACCCTCCAATTTCGTTGCACCATCGTCTTTTAACAATTACTGTACTATTATTAAAATAACATAGACGTTTTATATTTGTTTTAAATTCACCTAACATTTTCACTGTTTTACTGAGCTTGAAAATTGGCAATATTTGTTTTCTATCGTTCTCTTTTCGTCTTTCAACTATCTTTCCGAAGATGAAAGATAAAAGGAGAGAGATGAGAGCATAGTTAGGGGTTAAAGCGTCTAAGCGACGGCGAACTATTCTTCGGGGGGTGGAAAAGGGGTCGTCGTCGAGTCCCATAACCGTGTGACGTGACGCGTGCCGTTTTTAGCGGGGCGTCGAGACGCCTTCCGCGTGGAACGTCGCCAGCACCGGGACGCCCTCTCGTTTCCACGCGCAGACGGTATGGCCGCGCGACCAATCGCAGCTCTCCATTCCGACAGGCGCCACCAACATGGCAGTGGCGTGCGCTCTGCCAGAACAGAGCCAGACCTCCGACTATGTCAGGGGATCTCGAACGCTATCCTGGATTCTGAGTCTGCCAACTGACCTCCTGTGCTCCATTTTTCCAAAATTTTCATATATTCAAGTTCTTAACTTAATCTTATTAGTAGAATGTGGATCTTTGTGCAAAATAAAAATTAACCTTCTCATTGTATTGTAAAAATCACGGAAGGACATATTAACTTTGGTTTTAAAATGCGAATGAAATACGCCCTATATTTTCTGCTTTCTGACTCTGTTAGTAATTTTCACGGTACAAGAACGTCATCTTCATTATCTAAGAGTACTAAAAATATTTTAGGAAGCTCGAACACGTTGTTTAAAAACCGGAATAGAATGCAAGTCTTCGAGTCTTCGGAGCAACAATCGGTAGCGACGTCGAGACCCAGTACCGTCAAGAATTCGAGAGGCTAGACAGCTTAATCGTTCGACGCGACCCAAAAAGGGAGAAAGTCGGGTGGATCCAATCAGGCTATCCCAACAAAACCTCGAACGGTCGCCCCCTACCACGAGAAAACAAAACCGCGATACATTGTAGGCTCCAGGGGCGAGACAACGCGGGTTCGGTCGTCAGGCGACGTTATCATCTCTTTGGTCGCGTCGGCTAGCCGGCTTTCCAATCCTTCGGCGGAGGACTTTATCTCGAGGCGGCCGGCCGATAGAATGCAAAACAGCGTCGCAGAAACGAGCAAATGGAAAAAGAAGAGAGGAAAAACAAGCAGGAGGAAATCGACAGAGTTAGAGGACGGCGATCTTCGAGAGGGTTCTGGAAGAGGGAAAGAGGAAGAGGGAAGGAACATTAGCTGGGAAGAGGGAAGGAAGATCTTGGGAGACTTCGGCTGATGAGGACGGTTCCCATGACGACGCAACCCCAGGAACACGAAACGGTCTAGCCATCCTTGACTCAATACCGGCTCGCCGTATACTCACGTACCGTCGAACCTCCACTTCTCTCCCCGGTCTTCAAACCCTCTTAAGCTCTCTCCCTCTTTCTCTCTGTTTGGCCCCTCTGCTCCCGCCTGCCTCCCCTCGGCCACCCACTTTCGCGTCCCTGGCCAAATGGAATATCCCACGCTTATACTTTGTTCCATCTGCAGGTCCATATCGTACGTACACACCGCCTCGCGTGGATCGTATAACCAAAGGGATCAGAGCCGGAATACAAACGATCGGACACATACCGGCCTTTGTATCCCGCTAACGGAAAGAAAAATGGTGGCCGCGACTCGACTCCGAATTACTGTATTAAGGACCTGGATGCCTTTCGATTCCTTCGCCGATCGTCCTGCCGACTTCCGGAGAGAAAGAGAAGTCCGTAGTCTCATTTCCATTCGGATCTCTATCATGGATTTAGTAAAGGACAGACTGAGGATTTTGTGCGTGACAAACATCAAGTACCGATACATGAGCAATTCTTGTTTCTGATGACATGACACTTCACTTTGTTAACACCACGTTGGTCATATGTGTACCTGACGCTATACGTCATGTACCCTCCGCAAAAATTGCAGGAAAATTTTGTTCGGCTGCCGTGTCTAAAAAATTGCAAGAAATTTTAATTCTGCTTCTTGGGAGACCAGGATTGACTTTTAAAGGCGAAAACGTTTTAAATAACGACGCCAGACGACCTAACGTATCTGAGTCGAAAAATCAGGTCGCGAGGCAGCTATGTATATCCGAAGGCACGATGCGACAGCCTCGAGATAGCCAAATACCAAGCCCGGGAACCCACCCCGCGCCCCGTCGCCTTGGATGTATCGATAAATTCCCGGTATCTCGGCGCGATACGCGAAAATACCGTCCCCGCTTTAAACTCGGCCATCGACCTCTGAAAGCTCGATCCTCCTATCCGACGAACGTGAACCTATCCCGACAAAAGCGATCGCACACTCTCGCCTGCTTGTCCGTGGATCCGTTGGAAACTCCTCGATTATTTTCTTCCAGCTTTTGTTCGAAGTCAGCGAAATTTTATTTTCGAATTTTATTCCCGAGTTCCAACTTATTTTATTTTCCGACGCGCGCGCGAAAAATTCTACGTTAGGTGAAAAAAGGACAGAGAGAGAGAGAGGGAGAGTAAGAGAGAGGGGTGCACGCGCGGCTTTTTCACCCGCGACGCTCTATAAATAATTCAACTAAAATAATATGATCCCCTCGCACGGTCGCGGCCTTTGCTAGCGGCATTCAGTCTCGGCTTTCACCACCGCACGTAAACACTATGGCCGCCGTTCCGGATACATGGGAGCCGCTCGCTCGCGAAGCTATCCTAACTCATGGCCCTTTTTTCCTGCCCCCTGCCTGCCCTAATCCTGATTCCGAGCCGCCTTTTCCGCCGAGTGGCTTTGCCTGTATCCGCCGAGTTACGTCGACGCTACACGCTACGGGAAATGCCTTGAAAATGCCTTTTGAACGGTGCCTGCGCTGCCATAGCCGCCTTTCAATTTTATTTTCACTTGATTCGTCGGTGGAGAACCCGGTTAGCAAAATTTTTCCCAGTCGCAGTGAAAATAAATTACAATCGTACTCGTGTTAGAGCGAGACTATCACTGTTTTCGTTGAAGACAACCGTTGTTAAACGAAACGATCAGAACACGCAGCAAGGATAACATTAAAGTTGAACATTTTTTATATCAGAGGTGATGATAAGCCGATCATAAATTGTCAGATCCACGTGAAATTGTCCAAGCAGGAAAATCATGAAGACACTCCGAATTTACAAAAATTTATTTAGCACAGACTTTAAAGAGAATGCTAGTAGTCGAATTCTTTCTGAATTCTGACAGCTTCTCTAAATTCTTCGGTTTAGTGTCTTCTGTTTCGCCGTTGTTTTCCACACAATATAAAATCGTCAAGTGGACATGTATGTATAATGATGGCGTCTACGAGCTAACGTGTCTAGAATCTGGCACCCCCTCTGACAAAACACGTGTGTACATTCGTTGAATCGCTTAAAATATGCTCGTGTTTATACAGTTGCTGTGAACTTCGTGCCGAACATGTGTACTCGTATAACAATATCGTAAAAATTGTATTTTCTGCTCTTATTGCATCGCTATACGTATACCGACACAACCGCTGCGTCATATATTATTTATTAGTAGCCGAAGACGCAGCGGCTGCGTCATGAACTGACATAAGAATGTCAGGACATTTCTAAAACCATTTTTACAGAACCTATTAAAAGAACCTATTATTATTTAATTTATTTTCATGCAGTTACGTAAAGGAAAAAGACGCATCTCCCACCATTCCTCAAAGCATCTGTGTACAACCACCAGAAATCCATGGCGATCACAAAAAAAAATATGAAAGTTTCCCAATGAATCAAATAAGATTTTCTCCTAGGACTTTTCCATGAACCTCGTGGCCGACTTTCACATAGCCTTTGTTCAGAGGGTCGAATTTTCAGTGAAATCTCGGACGATCGTCGGCCCCAGAAATTTTTTCATACGAAGAGAAAGCTGCAACCCCGAGGAACAGGCCACGGGACCCATTGGGGACGCGTGGTAACCGCCGGTTTTCATTTGGCCCTCGCTGCTCGGACGGTTTGCTCGATCGCAGTTTACCGTGCTCGTTCGTCGACGAACACGTCCGTCCGTCCGTTCGTACGTTCGTTAAACAGTAGCCGGCGTTGTATCTACACGTCCGACGTGTCTACGACGATAAAAGGCGGTCTGATAGAAGATTGCTGGGAATGAGGGGTGAACACCCCCTTTTGGACGCCTGGCGCATCGATCGCCGGATTGGACCTGGGAAAATAGCGAAACTATGCTTTCTATCGTGTGTGAGTGCTTTTGAACCTTCGGAACTCTTATTGTTAATTAACATTGTTATTCTGGAACACAAGATCTGCGATTGATGGAGAATTCCGGTTGGAAGGGTGAGTGTATCCTGCTCTTCTTTTTTGTTATTTGAGGATGTGGCAATTTTTGGGGAAGAAGATTATGTAGTTTATTGTGTAGGATTTTTCATACTTAGACCTAAAGATTGATAGACGATTCGAACGACTCCAATAAGGGTCGACAACGTCTCCGTATTGAAATGATCGAGATTTTCCGAACGGTAAAAGATCCGGATCGCGGCGGGACAGGCCCGTATACCGAAAACAGTTACAAAGTCTCGGCTCATCTTATGATGAAAGAGATCCGTGACGAGTCGCCACGAGACCCGCGCAAAGCACAGCTGCGAGAGACGCACACCTATAGGTACTAAGCATCGACGGACCGCGCGCGACCATAAAATGATCGTAAAAACTTAATTTTACGAGAGGCATAATATATTTGCCACCACCAGTGCCGTCACCGCCACCACCGGCAGCAGAACGCCGGCCAAGAACAAACGGTCAAGCAGCCAGTGTCTATAGCCAGTCGGAATTTCCTAAACCGGACGCGAACTTGCGGCACGCGAGCCATGGTAACTATGCGACAGGTAATAGCGATAGGCTAATAGAAAAATCATTTTTCCCAACTACATCCCACGGGGTTCTCGGAATCCACGTAGACGACCACCCAAACGGCGTCGAAGTGCTGCTATTAGAGCGTCTTACTCCGAACGACGTTAATTCGCAATATTTTCGTTATACTACGTGCACTGTCATAGACAATATTATCATTCGTCATCTTCTTATTATTGGGATTGTAGTATAATTCTTTACTATTAGTGTTGAAGACCCATCATTTCCAGCTACCTACACCCCCAAAACCTCAATATCGCCAAAAGCCACATTCACAGAGTAGAATCCCCATACCCAAACCAGGATCCCCCTAACTGTCGAACTCTTGAAGCTCCTCGGCTGATGACCAGTTAATTCCCATTTATCAGGATCGAACTGTGCGAATCTCTCGTATCAGGGAAAGTGCGAAAATGGTTTAAACGTGTGTGAGGGGTACGTTAAACGTGAAATCTCGGCGAAGTAGCCAATCCAGAGTTGGATCTCGAAGCAGCCTACGAGGATCGAGCTGGGAAGGACGAGGTCCGGCCTCTGAACATAATTTCCTTTACGACCAATTAGTAGATCCAGAAACACATCTACGCCGTCCCGTAGGAGGAGACGAAAGGGGTGGAGAAAGAGAGGACGCGAAGGGGGCAGAGGAGGACTTCGGTAATCTCTTAAAACGCGTTCCAGCTCGGAGTCTCACGATCGTCCCCCGGTTTTCGGATTTTTGCCGGAGCGAATGCCGCGAGCCACAAGGTGGAACGTCGAAAACGCTCGAAATTGAGGTGTATATAATCAGCCAGCTCCATGAGGTGGGTGGTCCCGACACGTGAGCCTCGTTTAAAATGACCGCCGCGTCATGAGAACGTGAAGCCGCTCCGTACTGGCTCTCGTTCTCCCTCTCTTTCATTCTTTCTTTCTTTCTGTTTCTCTCGACCTATCGCTTGCTACCTCACGTTCGATAACAGGACGTTGGATCTTGCGAATTCTCTTGCACGATACGAGTTCTTTTATCGTCTTTAGTCACTCTCGCGATTCGAACGTCTCGAATGCGTTCCCATAGGTTTCCTGCTAGCCTTCTCTTATTCATGAGAATCCGCCATTGTTGGATACCTTAATCGATGCAGATAGGGTGCAGCGAGGTTCTCGAAATGTAGAATGTTGTCTTGGCTGCTGGTATTTCGCTGGGGACTTGGACGTTCGGGGTCTTTGGGGAGTGAAGCGGAGGAGGTTTGAGAATTTCGAGATAAGGATGATTTAGATTGAGAATTCTGAGAGTTTGAGTATTTAGAATGTTCAGCTGGGATGTATGAGAGATCAAAAGCTGAAATCTGGGAAGATTGAAGTATGAAAGTGTAAAGCTCCAAAATTTGAAAAATTAATATGTATGTACGAATATTCGAAAATTTGAAAATTTGACGCTTGAATATTTGAAAAATTGGAGACTTTCAACCTCACGAAAATCTAGCAGAGGTTTTTGAGCAGAAGGCTCGCCATCTTGGGGCTAGAAATAGCCGCCCAAAAGGGTCGAACATAGTAGCCTCTCCTTAATGTGACTTTTAATCGATGGCGTTCACCGATTCTCAACATTGTTGCGTTCGAGATCGACTTTGTCGGTCCGTTAATGGGAACCCATCCCACTTTCACGCCCGTCCATGGAGAAAAAAGTTGAGCATGTATCCTATCTTTGAATACAAACTGGGCGGGTCGGCGTTTTCGAAACATTGCAGGACGAAGAGAAATTTATCTTTATGGAAATTCTTTTGAAAGTTCTTTCGACGAATGGGAATTAATCGGGCGCGGACGACCGGGGAACGTTCTTTTAATCTCGTAATATACGGCGCGTTGTAAATAATGGAGTTTATCGCTCCGATAAAGTCGTGGAGACCGATGCCGCGTATTCCGGCCAGTCCTCGATTACGATAATTCTTTTAATCTGAAGCAGAAAATTGCAACGAACGGGGGGACGCCGGACGAAAGCCCGATAAAAGCTTGAATACACCCATGGAAACCGGACTTCGCTTACAGGCAAACACGACTAATCTCCCGTACAAATATTTTCAGTCACGGAATCCTGTAAACCGTTTCTACGAGCTGCAAACTTCCCCAAAAATGCGAATACTCAAACACACATATTTAAACATTTGTTCAATAAAAATAATGTGTCAGTCCACTGGAAATTAGCTCGTTGTAATTTCAATTCTTCAACTTTTTCTTAGTTTGGACTTCGTAGCAGAAAATGCACGATTTCTCGTTAAATGATAAAAATATTTATAAATACCATTTGGGTCTTGGAACATTTATTAAATTCACTTTGACATTCTCAAGTCGCCATGATCGCTACCTAGAACACAAGAATCCACCATTTTAAAATGATCTAATGAAAGACCTCTTTTCATGAAACTATTTCGAACAATCTCTTCTTTGTTGCCTACAATCTCAGAAGTGTCAAAGGACCTTTTCATCAGAATATTTTATCATACTAACGTCACCTCCTTTGAAAAAGACGATGGTGAGCTAAGTGTGTGACTGTAAAAAGCCTAAAAATCACTGCTGCATACAATAAAATACTGTTCCAGAGCGTGGCCAGAGATTTTTGATTAAAAAAACGACTCTAAAGCTTTTTTCCCAACAAATGGAACTCCAATCGCAAGGATTGAACATGACAAAGATAATCGCAAGGAGACTGCACAATTTACATCAATAGCCACGAATTAATTTCGACACCTAATAAAACTTGCTAAGGAGTAAAACTTAAATTTCGCCATCTACTATACACTGTCAAGAACATTCACAAAGTAATAATGCATAATTTACCACAATTGCTAAAATCGCAAGGAGCGTCGCTGCATACTGACAGACGAGCCTAAACGGCCCCAGGAGCGTTAGATCGTCGTTTCCCGGGGAACTTCCGAAAATTTTGATTCGCGTGTCCTAAGATGGCGCCTAAACGGGCCGTTATAGGTGCGAGAGTAGTCCGCGCTACCGGCAATTACTTTAACGACGCATATTAATCGGCACAATAAAGCCTGTTACGAGGGTATAATTACAATATTGAATTATGGCCGACGTTTATTCTTGTCACGCGATATTAACGGGCGGCCGTTGCCCACGCGTCTCCCGCTCTGTCGTTTATGCGTTCATTCAGAAACGGCCGGACAGTGGATTAGCAAAAGTCAAACCGGGAAGAGTGCTTGTCCGCCTCCTACCGTCATTGAGAAAACGTTTTTGCCCCGTTACCGCGTCCCCTTTCTCTTCGGAGGGCTCTCTTCTGTTACTGCCGGATTCATTGGCCGTATACACTGACGACTTCATTTCAATGTCCAATGGGCTTGACAAACTGGCAGCCAACTCGCCGATGCATTTAACGACGGCTGCCATACGAAACCAGGCGCGCGTTTTTCGAGGTCCAGTGGCTGTCCCGACAACTTTGTACTTAAAATTATGTTCGGAAAAGATTATAGGAATTGAATGGATCTAGCCACGACTGTGTTGGAATCGCCAAAAGCATCCGCCTCGCGAGGGCTAGTGAATCATCCACCCATTAACAGTCGAATTATTTTCGCAATATTTTATTTATATCAGGATAGTTTCTCGATTCAAGGTGAGCTACTGGGTAGAAGGATCGTTTTTGAAAAAAGAATCGTCGGGATTGAGAGTGAAAAATTTTTGCAGCAAAGTGGGTTATAAATCAGTCGGTGTTAATGGGTGTAGATTAGGTCTGCGTTTGGATTGAGATGAGAGTAAGCAATCTTTCGAACAAAATTGGACTTGAGACAGTGGATGCTAATGAGCTTTTCAAATATATGAAGAGGTAATCATAATAAACATAGGAGTCGATGTTTGTTTCTTTACTTAGGAATGAAGTTGTTCACTTAGGAGTTCGTTTAAGAATCCTCGATGTATTCAATAGAAATAGACTGATTTGTCTTCGCCTCTATTTTCTTCTGATTTTGTATTGTATAATTTTTAGATATACAGTGTGCCTCCCACTAATATTCGGGCACTCTTAAAAAGACGATAACTTGTTTAACATTCGACCATACAATTGGGATTTTTTTGAGGAGTTAGAACAATCGGTTTTGTTACGTAACGTGAAAAGAATTTTTGAAAAAAATTGTTAATTGGTCGGAATTGCAGAGAAAATACTAAAAGTTATGTTTCACAACTTTTTTATGTGGGCTCATATTGAAAATGTAGGAAACACGTTTCGTAGATCTGTATCAATTAAACATATTCTGAAAATTTCATTAAAATCGGTCAACGTTGCAATAAGTTACAATCGTTTAAAGATGGTAAAAATTGCAATTTCTCTAAGGATTCATATTTCTTTCAATGGCTGTCGTTTTTTCCCACATCAAACCGATTTCGATGAAACTTTTACAATGCATATAATTGACACAGATCTACAAAACATGTTTTTTAAATTTTCAATATAGACCTACATAAAAAAGTTGTAAAATACAACTTTTAGTATTTTCTCTAGAATTCCGACCAATTGCAATTTTTGAAAAAATTTCTTTTCACATCATGTAGTAAATTGATTGCTCTAACTTCTCAAAAAAGGTCAAATCGTATGGTGCAATATCAAAAAAGTTATCGTTTCTTTAAGAGCGTCCGAATATTAATGGAAGTCGCTGTACATACCAACCAGTCCGCAGGTGCTTCAATTTTGGCTCACCTTGTATAGCGTTCGTTTCTACGGATTTCTGTAGGCGGGAAAAGGATCGGTGGAGCCAATGGCTGGGTCGGGTTTAGGAACCGGATCCGTCGACTGCCTGCGGACTTCTCCATTAATTAAGCTATCGAGGTCCTCCAAGAACCGTCTACCTTAGTCTGGCAACCGACATGGCCGTCGACAGCGTGTTCAACGGAAATCAGGGTGGAGATTTCTATTCTCCAACTTCTATTCTTCATTATTTGAAAAATTGGAACGTGAGTATCGGACCCTAAATTTTAACCAAACTCTGCACAAATCTTCGTAGACATGGTGAAAGTTCGCTGTACTCGGAGCACATCTTATAAATTATGTAGAGCTAATTTCATCGCAGCGCTCGTCTTTGCGGATTAATCGCGGATAGAAATAGGAGATACGGTATCAGCGATATAAAATGAAATTGGAATGTTTTAATTACAGGAAAGCAGCAGTCAAGTCGAGATCTTTATGGTTCTATCTCCCCTTGCCCGTGTCGTCTCTCTTCAACATTGACCCGGAGAGACCGGGATACCGAATCAACGGAAGGTTTGCTTCTTATGTAATATATACGACCTGGAAAATCGCTCGCCAGCTGCAGACTATGTCGATATACAGGATACATAGCCTGGCGGCAGAGGAGGAGTCACCGAGGGAAGGGAAAAGATGGTTTAAATGGAGAGAGAGAAAGGTAGAATAGACCTCCAGTCTGGCGTACTGTAGACGGAAAGAGCGGTGGATAGGAGAACTATATTGCCAGAAAGAGAAAATAAAACTGTGTAACTTCTTGCTCGGAACGATCATGAGAAATGAACGTGAGTAATGACACAAGAATTAGTAAAACAGAAAGAGTTGTAGTTTAAAGATAACAAGAACGTGGAAGCACCGTATAAGAACGGTGAGTCGTTCGAAATAGTATAAACCGGAGATATTAATGATGGAAAGAAGTTATTAATAAAGGAATATAATATGTATATTGGAAGAAGCAAATTCCAGCAAAGGAAATTGCGAGTTAATGGGCCCAGAAAATTTATATGGGCAAGAAGAAGAGGTTTGTACTAAAACGTCAAATCACCCCCAGAAATCGCAGGGGTACCAAATCGAAGCGGGCGGCGAACGGAAAAATGCACTTTTGCCAAAGAACATTAGCCCAGTCGGCGGTTTGAGTGTCTTGCACAGAAGCCCGCTTAAACATTTTATGAGGTGGTCGGCGTAATTTGATGGCCCATAAAAACGCCTAGTCTAGTTTTTCCCGGGGCATCGTGATCCGTCGTCGGCGCAGTGCCACGCGCCCCGTGTCCCTGACGCTTCTCCGACGCCTATTTCAACCAGCATCCGTCGCGCGCACGGATTTACTTCTCTGGAACCTCTCTTTTAGGTGAACGGATGCGTGGCCTGGATTAACGAAGCTCGTCTCCGATCCCCTAAACTCTACAACCTCGACGATCTCCGATAGAATCGCGATAAATCGGTCGATCGCTCAAAAACCGTGTCTCGCTCGAAGTTACCACAGAAAATGTTTATTTGGCATAAAGATCCACAGTCTAATTATTAGTGTCTGGTATCATCTGGTGTCGGAAGAGATACAAATATTGCTATCGGCAATTAATTGACTTCGTATTGTGAATTTATGTAATTTATTTAATATTGAGCGAATTTTCCAGGCACCCAGAAAAAAAAGGAAAGAATTGCGGGATCGAATGGAGATTTCTCGGAGCGGTTCTCCGCCTCGAAGGCCATTCGCGTGAACGAGCGTGAAGCGGACAGCTTCGGCTAGGCCAATGGAACGAGGCTTCCACCATGATGGAACCCGATGGGAGAAAGGCCAGGCAGAGAGAGCCCCATCGTCGTCGCAGGAAACGGGAAACGTGGTGGAAATTGAAAATGGGATGGACGACGAGGCACGGGGGACAGATGGCGGCCCGGATATAGGAATAGAGCTGCAAGCCTGCGGAAATTACGAGACCCGTTTCAAACCCGTGCCTCTCTCCGTGAATGTGTCGCGAGCACCCACCGAAATTGTCTCGAGTCTCCGTACCACCGAAACTCTATGCGAAGGAATTCCAAAATAATCTCCTGAGGTACTTCAACTGCTATTTCATCCTCTTCTCTCCTTTAATTTTCTTTCGGTTAAAAAAATTTACGATTTTCTGCAACTTGCTCCACACAATTTAGTACTAAAAGATGCTTCGAAGCTAGATATTTGATCTCAAATTTTCTATTTACTTCTGGCAAACAATTGTCAGGAGAAATAATGTAATATTGCAAATAACAGTACCAACATTCTTTCAGAACACCTCCAAAGACTGCTCAACAATGCTCAACAACATCAAATCGAGCGCATAATCACACAAAAGTGTAATTTCAACGCACCCAGAGCCAAACAAAAGCTGATCTCTCGGCCATGTCTTCAACCCCCAATTTCGAGGAATCGATCTCCAACCCCCATCGGAATATTCGTCTGGCTCCCGGTCTTGAGAATGATTCAGATCACAGAAGACCCGAGCTTTGTCGCCAGGACAAAGGCGAAGGAGGATGAGGAGGAGGAGGTTGGAGGTTGAAGGAAGAGAGCGCACCAATAAGTCGCGCACCCCGGGGCGGTCGGTACGTTACATATAGTAATCTAAGTTGTGTTTATGGCTGAATATATATGCATAGCAGTCCGGCGGATCGTGGTGGCGCGAGGAACTCATTACCCCACGTCGGGGGTATTAGCATATTTAGAGGCAGTTCCCCACCCCCTGGCTCCCTGTCTGCCGGCGCTCCACCTCTTATCAACCCCCTACTTCCTCGTCTCCCCTCGTACCCCCAACCCAACCCCTCTCTTTTATCGTCTCGTCTATTCTCTGCTGCATCCCCCTTCCGTCGCAACCCTGGGACACGGTGCATCCAATTTCACGCATGCATTTTCGGTCTTTGCATTTCGCTTTTTCGGAGGTGGAAATACTATACTGTGCTCTACTTTTAGGAAAACCAGAGAAATTTGGGAGATCTGTGATTTGGCAATTGAAGAATTATTTGCAGAAGAAGAATTTAGTATTATTGCACGTGTAAGTCGTATTTATTTTTATACATTTATACAATAAGGTTTTTTGTATAATTAGATAATTTATAAGTAAAATAATTAAAGTGAATATAAATAAATTTATTATACGATTTAAAGGAGTAATATTTTTCAGAGTGTCCCAAAATTCCTTCCACTCCCGGAAGTGAGCGGTTCCTGAGGTCATTTTAAGCGACATTTTCCTTTTGCAAAATGTCCGCCGCAGCTTCGTTTAAGAGTTATTAACGAAAAACACGGACCAATCAGAGCGCGACCTAGACACGTGTTGGTAAAGATGGTCCAGCGCGCCAGCGGTCTCCTCCACTGACACGAGCGTTACCGGTGCGCCGCGACGAGGCATCGAACAAGAGAAGGAGCAGAAATTGAACGCATTCAATTAAAAATTCACTTGTTCAGTCGTAAATGCACTTGCTGCTTCGAAATGTGTGTCATTGGGCCACTCGGAGACGAACTGCACAGCTGGCTTCAGGTATACGACAGTGCCGAAAGCTAAAGGATGTACGGCCAGGTCAACGAACTGCACATCTGGTGCTAGATAGTAGGTATACGACAACCAAAGGTATAAGGAATGTGCGGTAAAGTCAATGACTGGACCTTCGCTTTCACTTTCCAATCGACAAATAAATCGTATGTTTGTTTCACACAAATGACATGAAATTTTTCCACACTCACGATCACTGTTCACATTTGTCAACAGAAAGCTATGCACTAATAACAATTGCAATATCACTTGCATTCGAAAACGTCGTCTCTCCTTTTATCTAGCAAGAGGTAGAAATGTCAGGTCCGCGTGGCGTTTAGGGTCCCTATTGTCCTATGCCTCCCTTACGAAACTTTCTAAAAGAATGATGGACGACGTATTCGGACAGTTACCCATCGACTCTGCATACCAATCTGTAGGAAAACCGAAACATGTGATTGTCATAAATTCTAGTCTTACAGTGGTCCTTCTCGTATCCTGTTTTTCGTCAAAGCTCACGGTTGGTAATATGTGTGTTTTTAATAGTCATATTTAAACCAATCACTAGACTGCGGATTTTTATGCAAAATGAAAGTTGGCTGCTGCTATTGTAAGGGTCAGGAGCCAGACGGATATTTGATTTTGACTTTAATCATTTGGACACGTTGAACATACTCATTTTTGTAACAAATGCATGAAATCCGCAGCCTCCTGATGGCATTACCTTATTATTGTGACGTTTGCTGCAATGCAAGTGATATTGCAATTGCTATTAGTGCATAGCTATGTGTTGATAAATGTGAACAGTGATCGTGAGTATGCAAAAATTCATGTCATTTGTGTGAAACAAACATACGATTTATTTAGCGATTGAAAAGTGAAAGCGAAGGTCCGGTCATTTACTTTACCGCACATCCTTTAGGCCTTATAGGTTGTTCTACATACATATGTATACCTACTATCTACCACCAGATGTGCAGTTCGTTGACCTGACCGTACGTCCCTTAGCTCTCGGCATTGTCGTATACCTGAAGCCAGCGGTGCAGTTCGTCTCCGAGTGGCCCAATGACACTCATTTCGAAGCAGCAAGTGCATTTACGGCTGAATAAGTGAGTTTTTATTTCATTCCATTCAATTTCTACTCCTTCTCTTGTTCGATGCCTCTTCGCGGCGTAACACTTCTGTCAGTGGAGACCGCTCCTGGCGCTGGACCATCTTTGCCAACACGCGTCTAGGTCGCGCTGTAATTGGTCCGTGTTTTTCATTAATAACTCCTAAACGAAGCCGCGGCGGACATTTTGCAAAAGGAAAATGTCGCTTCAAATGACCTCAGAAACCGCTCATTTCCGGTAGTTGAAGGAATTTTCGGACACCCTGTATTCAGTTTGTACATTTCTATTTTATTATATTCTATTATATTTCTTGTACGTTTGGACATGTTTAGTTTGCATAAAGATCCGCAGTCTACTTATGAATAAGATTTGTCAAATCCAGATTCCTCTTCGCAAAGATTTAATTCGATCAGCATTTAGCTTTCCATTAATTTTTCATTGTGCACCAACCTCCCTATCTCGCTCTCCCCAATGATTTTTCCATCCGCCAATTTTACGATCGCCGCTCTAAACGTTTCAGAAAACTCTCGAGCAATTACGATTCGAGTTTTAAGAGTGGTTGATCCACCTCCAAGGATCGGGCCAAGGACTGAGAGCGGGCGGATAAAATTTCCTATCCGAAATAAATGGCGAGACAAGCCGGAAGGCAGAGAAGGAGCGCGCGCCGTCGGACTGGCTAAGTAATTAAGGAAGCTCATCCTCGGAGACAATTTAGCTTAATGAGAGACAGCCAGTGAGAGAGAGTTCCACCCTAGCCATCTTCCTAGCCCCGGCTCTGCCGAACCCATCCCCTAATCTCCGACCACTCGGGCTTTCCTCCGCTTTCCCCACATTCTCTTCTCTCTCTCCCCCTTTTCCGACGTTCGTCCATCTTGGAAGTAAAATGTCTACTTCCCAGACGTCCGCCCCTTTCCCTCCCCACGGTTTCCTTTTTTCCGGCTGTATCTCACCTCGCGATCCGGCCCAGAATTTAGATAAGACTTTATACGAGCCAGGAGCCCTCGATTATTCTACCCCTTCTCCACCCCCCGGGCTAGACTTGCTTTAAGAAGGGGATTAAAAAAACCCTTGTGTGAAAAATTGGTTAAAAAAATTTGCAAACAATTTATTAAAACCACCTTTATATCTGCCACAAAATTCCAACTAAAATCGTTCCTACAATATACAACACGATCATCAATATAATCACACGCATTAATAAAGCACTGTATGCATTTTCAGAAAACCAACTTCTCCGGGGCCAAATCGAACAATTCCGACATCAAAATCGATCGACTCGCCATCAAAGTGTCCACTTCGTGGTTCAAGAATCAATTTTGGAAAGAGAGAACCGCAAAAACAGCGTGCGAGGTTCACACCACGAACATTCGCGAAACCATAGAAACGTTCATCGAGTTTCAGCATCGATGGTTCTCGTTTCGATCGATAGTATTTGAAATCCGTGTGCTCTTTTCTTCGAAATCTCGAGCTGCGATCCGGCTCGCGGACGGTTTTAGCCGTGGTTCTTTGTGCGTCGATGCGCATAGACGTGTATGCAAATCGAGTTACGAGTGCGCCAGCCCCGCCCACGCAACGCGGGCCTATTATAAAAACGCGTATTGTGTAGCGATCCGCGTCGGCGTATGCGACGGTGGAGGGAGGGAGAGAGAGGGAGAGAAAGAGAGAGAAAGCGAAACCTAAAACGAAACCGCCGATCACTTTAAGAGCACACGGATACTCTCGAGTGGGAGGGTTCTGGCTCTGCTCCGTTGAATAAAAAGCTACGGTTTAATAGTTTAATCCGCCGCACTCGGATTTAAACGACTGCCCGTCGACTCACTCGATTTGAATGCCCTTTGTGCATTGTGGGGGTTGCGAGATTGCCAAAAAGACGTCACTCCTATTTTCTACCTTATTGTACTTCAACTCCATTCGATTGTCTTCAGTTATCTTATTATCATTTTTTGAACGTCGGTTTCATTGTCCAGAGTGTTTGTATTACGCGTATGCTAAACGTTGGTGGATTCTTTTATTTATTTTTTAAACGAAAGTCTGGGGGAATTTGCAATTAGCATTTTAATGGAAATCTCTTTGAGGCTTAACGGATCGTCATTAGTGTTCACTATTTTCTTTTCATTTTTTATTGTACAAAAAAATAGTGGAATAACAGGATCGATGGAAAGCGGATTTTTCTAAAAGAAATTATATTTGCAATATTACGAAATAAATACAAATCGAAATTACTTGTCAACAATTTTGCGAAGGTCTACTTAACATAGAAAAGCACTTAACCCGATAATGAAGCTATTAACCTGATTAGCCTGAATATAATTTTCAGTTTATCTCGTATTCTGCGTGACAGCAATGATTTGCAAGTTTCAAGCATCAATTTCTAGTGTTTTATATGAATTGTTTATTGAATCAAGCCATGTTAATGCTAATTGTCGACAATTTTAAGGTATACTTAAGATAGAGAAGCTATTAACCTCATTATCCTGAATATAATTTTCATGTTAACTCGCGTTTTGTAACAGCAGTCATGTGCAAGTTTCAATTTCTAGCGGCTTCTAATTTTTTTCATTGAATCTAGCAGTGTTAAAAAATTGTGGAGATAAGGAGTTTCCAGCGAAAAGCGGCATGTTTGAAGTTTGCACCGGGTTCGAAACCATACGGACGATTAGCTCTCCGAGGCACGTTGTTTAAGAAGCAAGAGTAAAGTCTGCGAGAGGTTCGGCGCGTCTCGAAGGACACCTCTTTTTCTCGCGATAAACATTTCGCGCGCTCAGGCCCCGAAACGTTCCGACGACGTGCTTTTTATACCTTCGAGATACACGTTGCATCAGACCGTAGGAAAGTCTGCGTTTACATACCGGGAATTCGTGTTTAGATCGCTACATTTGCCGTTCAGCTGTACCGCGAGCAATAGTTTACTCGAAGAATCGTGGAGATCTCACTGTGCGAGCAGAAAAACTCAAACAATACACAATTTCACGTTGGTACAACATACAGAGGAATCGCGATTTTCCAATATTTGTTGCGGCATCCAAAATTCATTATATCAAATAAATTCCAGTTCATAAAAGATGACACAATTTTTAAATTACTCTTTAATGCGGCAAAATTTAGGGAACAATAAACTGGTTATGTACTTGCATCACAAACAGACTTCTAAAATAGAATAAAATACAGTACATCATGCAATAAAAATGAATTTCTATTTCATTTTTTCCACGTGAAAGAAATATTTCTCTCATGTTGGTTTACACGAAGTATAAAAATGGTAGCTTGTCTGAAAGATTTTTGCACGTTAACGAGATTTGTGATCTATTCATTAAGAACCGACGTATATGGAGGATCGTGAACGGTTCGAGATGGTCGTGGCGGCGAGGATCGAGAGCGCCACGGTGAAAAAGCGTTCGACGCGATTTGTTCGTCGAGCGTCCGACGATAAAAATCAAAAGTCCGTAAAACTTTTTTCTGCAGGCGTGCTCGGTAAGTTTATTCATACGACCGTTGCACGGCATCGCTGGCCGAGCAGCGAAACAACGTATCTTCACACTTGTTGCGTTCGACGCCCTTCGCTTTTACCGCAAAACGGATAACGCTCGGTTTCCATTTTATGTTGGCCGTGATAAAACCCGTCGGAACCGGTAGATAATTAAACGAGCCTGAAAATCGAGACGCTGTTCGCGATACCATAATCAACCGTAGACCTCGGTGCACTTCGTCTTGCGCGAACCGTACTAATACATATACGAGCAAATAAGAAAAACCGTATCGGGATCTGCGGTGGTCGACCAAACACGAGTTCGCAAGATAAAATTGCAATTATCGTTGTTATTAGCCATCTCGTATATGTATTTTAAAAATATTATAAATACCATAAATGCATAAAACTACAAAGCCTAGCTACACCTAACGCGTAACGAAGCCATGCTCCCGCTGAGCCATCCAAAGTTGAAGAAGGAAGGAAAAAACTCGAGGGGTGAGTATCGGGGTGGGAAAATGAGATTTCCAGGCGGTGACCTCGGGGCGTCGAGATTTCCGAGACCCAGAAGCTGCCCTAAAGCAAAGAGGAGACGATAAATAACCTCCGGGCAACTACTTTGCATTTTTTCCTACCAGCAACTTAGTTAGAAGGGTGGGACTGTTCCAAGACGTACGGGAGTTGAAACGGGGGTATACACTCGTGTATACGCTCGAGGAGGGAGCGTGGATTCATTGTTACGGAAAATGGATGGAGACCCGCGATGGAATCTTTTTCTCGAAAGTAAATGGAACGGAGATAGAAACGGAGATAAAGGATATAAAGGATGAACGACGCGATCGCTGTCTTTTCCGTGCGTGCAGCGCCACGTTGGCTTCCGATCGGGATTAAGAAGTTTTGGATTGCCGATATTCTGGGTTTAATGGCCATCTGATCGAAGCTTTTAGCGAAATTCTGAAAGGGATCATGGTACCTCAAAATTATCCTGAAGGATTTTTAAGGGTTTCTGAACCTCGTTTGTGAAATGAAGTATGGTTTTCGTGCAGTGAAGAGAATTTTTGCTGACTTCATATATTTTTTCGCTTCAAGCCTCGTCCAATCTACATATAGACCGAGCTCACGAGGTGTCTTAATTGATAAAAATAAAATCCTACGGGTGGAAGCCACCCCTATGGGAAAATGTAGGGTATGGTGGAGTTCGTGAAGGTTCCAAGTCGCGGCTCGATCGTGGCGCCATCGCACGCAGCATGGTGAAAGGTCAATAGCCGAGAATCGATAAGGCAGAGAAGGGAAAGGTCGATAAGGTTGCCTCGAGATGGAAACAACCCCATTTCATTATCCGTATTACGGAAAACGTATAAAATCTAGCTCGGGGATGCCGAAAGGGTGAGGTGGCATAAATAAAACGGATCTAGCGAGATGAAAAGTTATTTTGCCCGAGAAGAAAATGAGCGGGTTCGTAAATTCTGGACGGTAGACGTAAACAGATCTTAGGGAAAGTATAGCAATCGAGAAAAAGAAAAACAAGACCATTTGTTCCTCTGAAGGCCTCGATACTCCACGAAGCGATATTAAACATGGAGAAATATTCAAACGCGTGAAGGAACAATAGAAAATTTAAATCTATAAAATCTCGAACACTTTTGAGAAAAATAAGAAAGCAAACGAGAATGTAACAATGAGAGTAGTGAGGCTAGAGGAGAATGGAGGAGAGTATGGTTGTTTGGATGTAACAGAAATGGATTCAAGAACGATAATCGACGAGGCAGTCGTTCGCGGAACAGCCATCTGGTCACGAGTTAATTTTGCGATCAATTACAGCCAAGTGGAAGACATAACTTCAAGTAGTGGCTTCTGTTGCTCCGAGGCACTACGTTCTCGAACAGTGCATTCTGCTCTAAATGCTCCATTAACCCGGCAGAAAATAATCATGGACGATGCTCTCACACACTAAACAACCAAAAATCTCTGAACATTTATTCCTCCACTTAGCTTTACACAAGCGTGCCTCGAAGTGTCTTAATAACATACAAATATAAAAATCAGACTCCCGTCAATGGGCAATCATTATTTGCTCATTTATCTATTCAAAATGACTACCATTCACAATTAGACATGATTCTATGATCTTGTGACCAAGCACAGATATCGATTGTCCAAATTAATTCAACGAAATTCTAACGATGCCTAAATGGCTCCAGGCCCAAAGAGTGCGCGATATTAGCGCCAATAAATGGACCAATCACGGCCGAGGCACTCCCACCCCGTCGGTCCTCTTGAAAGAGGCAGATGCTCGGAAATATTAGAGTCTTAATCGAGTTCTGTCTCATCAAGCAACGTCCTGGCGCGATGGATCCAGACACCGTGGCCGTATCTCAGGCCAGCTACCCGCGTAAATCAAACCTAAGTACCCGTTATAAACGTAAATTCTGTATATTTACAATACGAGAAATGCACGTGGAAGCAGCCTCCATTTGATTCGTAGTCGAGATTCGGGAGTGGACGTTCGGATATCGTTCTTTCGTCTCGAAAACCCATTAACTCGAGCTCGGCGCTCGGGGCCTGTCTGCGTCTTGTGCATTTCGAACGAACGAACGAACGAACGTCGGTGCTCGAAAAACGATACAGTAAAGCCTTTATCAAAGACTGCATCGGGCTCGCCGTTGCTATAAATATTTACCGGTTAGTGGCGGCGAAAACCATCCTACTAAAACGGTTCTTATTTTTTAGTTCGAGATCTTATCCGCTTTTTCGAGACACTTGCTTTAAAATACGGCGACAGACTCTTTGCGACGATTCGGGGTCGAAATACATATACGTTCTTTTAATTTTTTAGTTTACTCGACACAGTGCATTCGCTCTGCCCATCCACTTGCTCTCAGACTAAATTTTAGTTTGGAACGATAACAAGTGCACGAATAAAGCAAAATTAAATGATGAATTGAAGTACAGGGTGTAAAGAAATGGTTGGTCTTGGCTGCCATAGGCGTATTCTACATCTTCGGATCGATGAAGATGTGTAAAAAAAAGTTGCCGCAAAATTGTCCTTGACCTTGAATTTCAAGGTCAAATTTCTTTATTGCATTGTATTCTACGCATCATGCATTTAAAAAAATATTTGACCTTCAAATCAAGGTCGAGGACAATATTGCGGCAACTTTTTTTAACACATCTTCATCGATCCAAAGATGCAGAATACGCCTATGGCAGCCAAGACCAAACATTTCTTTACACCCTGTACAATTTTGTACAAAAATTTTGTTCTTGCTGTTCTGAAAGTATGTGGTATATGTAGTTGGAATGTGTCAGGATCGTTTTAGGTGGTTCATATCGGTGGTACGAATCGGAGGATCCTTTTTCAAGGACAGTCGGAGGACAGCGAGACGCGGTGCAACATGAGGATGCAATCGTGGAAAAGGCGCCCGGATAACGAGCCATCCACGTAAACTTGTCGTTGCTCGTAAACTGCAATGTTTAGATATCGCTCGAGCGATCCGCCGGTTTTATGCGAGCCCGAGCGCTCGCGCGATCCCAAACATAGGAAGTTGATATTAGAAGTCTATTCTCGTTGAGTAAATAATCTGTCTCTGTGGCTCGAAAACACACGGACCCTGTTTGGATCGTGCAGGTTTTTCGGGTGGATTCGACCGTTGAGGAGAACCGCGACCTCTGCTTCCGGTGAATCTTCCTGCTCGATCATTTTCAAAAACACGAAGTTCTGCAGTAACTTGGATATCAAAAAATAAAGTGAGCGATCTTTGTGCCTTTTGCTTCTTGATTTTTCGGAGCTGTGTTATTTTTAATTTTGTCCCCTACCTTAACAGTTCGGGGACGATAATCGATTAAGCCGATTATACCGATAGCGTATAAATATTTTCTAAGAATTTATTCCGTACTGGAAGTGTAAAGTCGGTGAATGCTCTAAAAGTTGCTCGATTCGAAAGGCACGTGATTTCTGAGGCAATAAGAGTTCCCGAGATACGTAATTGAAATATTTCAATCAGCTCTTCGCGTCGATCGGGTGAAAGCTTAATGACCATTCATGCTCCATAAAAGCCGCGTGATGAAATTGCTGAAAACTGGCTTCTAAAATTATCTTCTACCGAAGTTCCTAGTCAACGTATTGAACCGAACGGACCTGGGGATGAACGCAGACGATCAGCCATTGTCGAAAGAGTTCTTCAAGGTCGTTCGGAGATGAAACGGGCAATCTTATGAATACCATTGAAGGTCACTACCCAGAAAAAAGGGATGGAATCCAGGCTACAAAGGATCCTTCTACAACTTCAATAGTTACTCAGCAGAAAGCAGTAGGAGAACCTTGTAAGAATTTGATGGTTCCCTATCAAATTTATAAATTTTTAAAAGTTAAAAAAGAATTCATAAAACCAGAATTGCAAAGAAGGCGTCGCAATAATAAAAATAATCCACAAAAAGGAGAATTGGTCTAGAAATCTCCTAACGAGAAAGGATCAGCCACATCGGCAGGTGTTTCCAAGCAGTCCCAATCACCGAGTCAAAAAACTGCCAGCTGGAGAAACGATCAATCTCGGACCCGAGGGATCAAGGAACCTAACCCCGACTGAACAGAGGAAGAGAGAATTCTCGAATGCAAAAATTTGAGCTGATTAACGAACCGGTCGAACGTTTAACAAGCGAAGCGTGTGCGCATAATAAGACGCTCAGCGCCACGAGGAATCCTCGAAGGTCCTTCGCGCGGAGAGAATAAATTCTGCAGCTTATTAGAGGCGAAATGGCGGGAGAGAAGGAAAGAGGAAGAAACGATTGTAACCGGCCTCGTGCGGAACAAAGACGAGAGAAGCCGAGAGGAAGACGAAGAAAAAAGGACGCGAGGCGGTCGCGATAAAGACTTGCTCGTCGAAATGGAATACTCGGCGCAGAAAATGGCGGCCGGACCCGGGGAATTCGAATAAATTCGAGGCTGTTTCGTAAAAACACGCCGGCTTTACGACATCATGCGCCTGGTAAGTTATGAATATTGCAGCTCGTACGGTTGATTAAGTGGACGCCCCTCTTTTTCTCTCGCGAATGCCTGTAGATACTCCGAATCACTGGCCGCCATTAAGGTGTCCAACACCTATGGCGGAGTCCGCGGTGTAACACCCCAACATGTCCTCCCTGATTTTTCATTGGATTATCGAGCAAGGTGCTCCGAGAATCCTAGGAAATTTCGAGGAAGCTGCAGACTATTTTCGGATACGGAAGACGACGCCTCTTTCTCTCTGTGCGTGTGTTCACGTTCTGGCATCGATTCGAGATTCTCGGGTTTTTGTTTTATTTCTAGGCTGCTGGAATAGCTCTTTGTTTGTTATATTCACCCTCGATCGTGGACGATTTTTACAATCGTGAAGAAATGCGTGAACTGCGAATTATACACTGGCAATAAACAAAGCAATCTCGGCGAATAAGGAGGAAGATTTATGAAGACTAAGTAGCTACTCGAAGCGAGATTATTATTGCTGTTATTGTGCAGAATAATTGCTACATAAACTGCAGGTTTTATATGTATGTTTACAGTGCGCGCAAATCGGTTAAAAAAAAATATCGCAAGAACCATCGACGTGTTCGCGCTATGTTTAACTTAACAAACTGCTTGACACAGATGTTTTCCACGGCGCGGGTTTTATAAGACAGTCGATAGGAGTTCAAAGTTGCATAACCTATCCGCGGTTCGATAATTATGTCTGCTTCGTATACATGAATACCGATCGGTCGTCTGTTTTTCTTCGTACTAATGAACACATAACAACTGGACAACTATACATAGTATACTTACACCGTGAGTAAATCCGTCGACGATTGTTATTGTAAAAGTTATTGCAAAATTAATTTCTGCTTGGTGTCAATATTTCTAAACTGACTAACACCCATAAATAATTTCGTGGAAGGTTTCTCTCCGAGAGATTCTTTTCTCTTCTAAAAAAAAATAAATGCACCTTCGCAAAAATAAATTCCCGTAAACAGCTGTGGTCTAACAATAATTTAATCAAATTCTGACTGTGTAGAAGGCTCGGAAGGTTTCATTCCAAGGCGAGGGACCGTTGGAAGTAGAGACTACCGTGCATCTCCGCAGCAGAGAAAAAAAAAAGGGAAGAGAGCAGAGAGGCTGCAACCGAGAGGCCCCGGAACATGGCTGCAACATCAAGTATCAACAATATTGCCTCGTGGCCTCGGTCCTTTGACATCTGAAAAATAAGACGAGGACACACGCCGTATCTCCTTGTCCTCTTCTCGTTCCCCTTCGTTTCCCTCGGCTTGTCCCCCCTGGACCTCGACTGGGTTTCGTTCCCTGCAGAAAGCCTGCTGGAATTCAAAATGGCTGTCCTCGGGTTGCAGTGTGCGTGGGCAACACCGGTAACAACCGAGTCCCCCGTTCTCGAAGCCACATGTGTGTCCCCTCGCCCGGAACGTTTCTATCTCTTCCCGTTGGCGTCGCGCCTTCCACGAACCGCTCTAACACCGAGCCTTGAAAATGGCCTCCGTGGAAATTAGACACCCTGGCGGGCCCTTATCATGCATCAAAGTAACCAATTGCGAGCTCCGTTGTCCCTTGACCCTTGCGGAGGCGAAGGTTCGCGACGTGCAGCGCTGGATCTGTTCGGATCAATTTTTCTTTTGCGCGAAAAAATTGTTTTAAAAGACCGTATATGCGCATTTATCAGCTTCGACAAAATTCCACTAAACGCCTTATCTCAACTACACCGAAACCGAGGCAGCCATAAAAATTACGATCTCCAGCCGCACTATCGTCTGCAGCAGAAATTAGCATAAAATCCCCGGATTAATAAAAATCCTGTCACCAATTAACTCGTTCATTAGAGACTGCTTCGAAGACTGCAGTTCTCGCTCGGAAATCAGAGAGCAATTTTCATTCGAAAAAGAGAAAAAGACTGAAAACAAGTCGAGGGATCGAAAAAAGAATGCGTGGCAACGAAGAAATTCCTCTGAAGGCGCACGGGTTTAGACATTGGTCGGACGTTTAGGTTGGGTAGGTTAGGTTGGGCTGGGTTCTGGATTCCCTGCGAACCGAAACGTGATTCCTTGAAGTGGGGATGCCGGGTGAAAGGAACACAGGCAGAAAGGAGAGCCATGGATCGAAAGCGGGAGAACGCCATCGTCCGACGGCGGCGGCCATGCTTCTGCTCCTTCTGAGCAGAAGGTTTCCATCTTTGTGAATTCTCGAGGCGCTTGAACCCGGAGGCGTGATCAAACCGATCGATAAATAGCCCCTCTACTGTTCCTCGGCTCACCGTTCGGTCAAGTTAACAATGAACTCAGTTTAAGTCCTCATCCTAGCAACAAAGTCGGCAAATATTAGGTTGTAGCAAATGTATAAGATTTTTTCTGACCGTTTTATTGAGCTTTGATCAAATGTTACATTCTACATTCAACTCTACACTAACATAAAGTACACAAATTCCCGGATTATACACGACAAATTGCAACAAGAAAATTGAACATATTTTAGGGATTATCGTGAAGGTTGAGATTAATTCTTCGTGCGAAATGGGCTTCGTGCAACATTTTTTAGCAAAGTATAGTTATCGAAAGACTTCACGGATCCGATGGAATGTTCATAAACAGAAATCCTAATGGGGAAATCGCTATTAAACGATTAGCTAAATTGGATCGAGGAACAGGAACTTGTCAAATCGCGATCAGATTTATGATCAGCCCCAGCGGAAGGATCGTATAACGTCCGAGGAAAATAGAAGAGTTTCGAAAGAACAGAATTCTCGTGCCGACGGATCCGCAGTGTTTTCACAAGCCTTACCGTAGCAGCAATGGTAATTTATAAAAAATCAAATGGCTTCTCGTTTATCACATACTAGACCGAGACTGTGCTCGATTACTGCACGAGATAGGTAGTGTTCATTGCTTCGGGGTGAGAAACTGCGGAACAGAAAAAGTATAATAATCATTATAATAATCGGCTTCTTGTAATCTAACTCGGAACGATTTTATCCCCGTTATGCGAGGCGTTCGAACATTTATGACTCGCGCAAATTGTTAATTATAATACTTTTCATCGTTACTAGACCCGGAAACGTTTACGTTCACACGGCGGATCAAATGATGAAGAAAGAGAATCCGTATTTGTTCCTGCGATATGATTTCTACCATATGAGTATGCCATGAGAGGTGAGGGGGTCATCCCATGTGGCAGATTCAAAAAATCGAAAAATTTTTTTTGCACAAATTGTTTCTATAACATTCCTAGAATATGCAGGTAAAAGGATATTTGCCTCATTACGATTAAAGTATTAATAAATAGCCAGTGAAATATCAATCAGCTGGACACTAATTTGTGCTGGAAAAAAGTGCATTCGAATCAACGTGCACTTCGCAGCATTGAGCCAAGACAATTTCTCAACACATAGCAAACTAATATTGAGTTTACATTTTCTTTGTGGAAATCGTACTCGAATCTTTAAACGTGTTTTTCTCAAAATTGTATTTTTCATATTGACGACCATGATATCTCAAAAACTACTGAACGGATTTCGCTCAAAAGTATAGTATAGTCACCAAAATATTTCTGATATCTGCTATACATATAGATTTTTTCTAAGCTAAACAAGAGGAAAAAGAATGACGAAACTTGAAACTGAACGTTTAAAACCGTGCCAAAAATTCAATTTTCGATATTTTTACATTATTTTTGTACCGGCGATAGTCGCAGGTCTACAAATTAAAATGCCGTTTGATTGTTTGATATCGGATATGATCGAAATCTCCGGAATCATAGTCGCCATAAACCTACTTTTTTTACACAGGAGTGTTTTCCGAACGGTGTAAAATCGACACAACTGGTTATTTTGGTTTGAAACAATTCTGAGAGACTGTTAAAATGTCAGTAAATCTGTCGTAAAAATTTCAAGGTTGTATGTTTTAATCCTCACATGGAATGACGCCCTTAAACTACATTCTTTCATCGGGAAGGGTATGCACTATGCACACATTTGAGAAAACAATTTCCCAAAAGAAGCCAAGAATAGTATTATTCGAACAACATGAAGCTATAAATCGGAAACGAAGACTACCTTCGCTAAAACAAAAGGAAAAGGCATATTTCGCCGAGAGCCTCGTCCCACCAAAAATGCAAGCTCCCCAAAACGATCGGTCAGCGTACATATTTCAGGGCTTGGAAAAAAGAGGATACAGAGGAGGCTGAGTGACTTCCTCTTGCCGATCGGTCTTTTCAGCGCGACAACATAAACCGACGTTGTAAAAACATGTTAGTCGTATATGGCGACGGCGCGCATACGTACATCAGAGTATCCATTTTTCTCATGCGAGCAGAAACGCAACGCGCCATAACCGCCTACCCGTTCGACCACCCCTGCCACGATGCCACTGGCACAGCACACAAGCATCGTCCTCTCTGTTTTCTCTCTCCTCTTCCCCTCGGGTGTATTCCGCCTCTTTCAGCGTCCCATTTTTATTCAAATTCATCGGGGGCGCTTCTCTGGCGGTGGCCGAGGGATTGCAACCCGCCTCGGACACCAGCTACACCCATCCTCTCCTCCATAGCTTCTCTTTCCCCATAGGTTCGCCGACGTCCACCTTTCGCCCCTCGTTTTCCATAAATTCTGAATTTTATTTAGTCCAGCGGCGCCGACGCTTTGCATCTTTATCCCTGCGAGGACTGGTCGAGGCCCGTTCGAGATCCAATCCCATGGACCAGAGGGTCAACTGGTAACTGGGAGACGGTTCAACGGCGGACAAGATGTTGCGAGCCTCGGCAATCACCGAACAGATCAGAAATTCATAGGATGCTTTTTAGGTGGCCCGGAGAGAGTTGGGGATCGCTAATAGACTTTCGGCGATGGGCGACTGCCAGGTGAGGCTAGATACCTAGATGTGTCCATAATGACTTCTGTGGGAAGAGAACAAAGGATTGGTGGTGTTGGATATGAGTCAGGGAGATTGGGCTCGCCGGTGGAAAGAGTTAGTCGGTGAAGTCTGATTGGATGATAGTGCTGATGGTTTCTTAGGGGCTGGCGGCTAACTGCGACTATTTCGAGAGTATCTATCCGAAGGATGAAGTCTAAAGAACGTAGATTTGGAGACGACATTGCGAGTAGCCGTGATTAGTGATAAGCCTGAGCATGTTCAAGCGGTATCGATTCCTTGCGACAAAGAATCATGGTATCACAAGCATGTATGATTCTCTGGGTATCAAAATGTATCGATCCCTAATGATAGTTGCTCAGAAGCCTCGATCCTTTATAACTACATCTTTGATGGGTTTGTTATCGATACTATCACAATCCTGTGGGATCGAGTCGACTGAATGACAAGTGTATAATGAAATGTTATGTTTATTAATATCAAGCGTGAGAAAGGAAGATAGAATGAAAATATTATGTTGGTACGTTGAAAACGGTGAAGACGTGAATTGCGAATGTAACGATACCAATTTCATCCAAGACGCGATACCAATACTACTTGGTATCATTTCGGCACATACTGGTATCACAGATCGACTACAAAGTTCCTTATCTTTTGATACATATCGAAACACCGAAACAAGTACTTAGTATCGAATTGTTTGAAGATCACGAGAAAGACTTGTATCACGCTCATCACTAGCCCTGATATGTAGCCGAGACATTCTCGTAAGTAGCCGTGATTCTAGTCTCCATAAAGAGTGGGGGATTGAAGGAGCAGTTTAATCCTGGCCCGAAAAAAAGCCATTGGAACACGAGTGAAACAGACCATGAAGAAACCGTATTGAAGGATAGTATAGGTATCTATCTACCAGTGGAGCGGGTAATTGCCGCGCGGGTTCGCGAGCGTGTCCGAGCGTGTAATCAGCCGCGAGTCATTTAGATAGCGGCGTTATACGCCATCTTTTTACAACTGGGGTTTTCGCGAGAGAGGGGACGACACGCGGGCTTGCGAAGTTGCGTGGATACGATGAAGATGGACGAAATAATGCCGTACACGCGCGCAAACCGTCGATGCCAGCGTCGTAAAACGAAGAGGAGAAGGGGACCGACTGTGGCAGAGAGAAACGGACTGGTCCGTTGATGTTGATAGTTCCTACACACGAGGCTTTCTTTCGTAGCCGTTTAATGAAATTGCCCCTCTTCGTGGCGGGAATTCTGGTGCCCTAATGAAGATCATACGCGAGCAAGAGAAGAGAGTCGCGCGAGAGCGCGCGCTTGTGCTCGCTGAAATATGGCCGCTGATAGCCGATGATAAAACAAAGCCCCGTGGATCGCATTAAACCGGGAAAGGGCGCCACGACACCGACGTGTCCGACCGTTAATCTACGGATTACGAGGACCGCCTCATGGAAACGTGACAACGGATTCCTCCGTTTTCGTTTTCTTCTGCAAGACGTGCTCGCAACGAGAAAGGTGGCGGGATTACGCCGAGCGGATTACATTTCCGTCTGAGAATTCTTTCGAATGCTCTACGCATTATAGTCAATTTTTGTTGAATTTCACACTTTAACACTATCCGCGGGATTATTTCAGAATTTTTTAAAGCCTAAGGATTTTTTAAATACCAGGTTAAGGTATGCAATAGTGATCACTGGGAGTTTTCATCTACTTTCTCCTTGCTTAAGTAGTCTAGGTAACCCAGTCAGACCAAGTTTACCATAAAGAAACGGGATTAAGGATTTCCGGACGTGGACGTTCTTCGGAACACTCGTCCAACACTTATGCAAAGAGATGATTAACTATCATCATCATCTGCATCCTCTATTCCACCCATCCAGTGGAAAATCGTTCCATGACCAGTGATTACTGTATGCAGTATTCGTTTCAAAGTCTAATTAATCCCACTTTTCTGAAAACCGCGAATTACTTTCACCTTGTCCCTCCAAGGAGAAAGTGTCGGTGCATGGTCATTTCGCGTCATAAAACATGCTAATAACACACCGGTGGTTGATAATAATCCTTTATTATCCTGAAGAAGGATACTCAAGGTTCTGACCTGGGTCGGAACGTGGTTAATTACCTCGTGCTATTCTACATATGTTCGTGACTGAAAAATCTGCATTGAAAAATGCCACAGGTCTCTAAACTCTCAATGGTCTGGCTTAGGTGGTCTCGGTCAAACGACGAGGTCAAAAAATACCAATTTCGGGGACCAGTGCAGATAGCAAGGTAGCTCTATCCCGACCTGGTCTCCAAGCATATACGATCCAATACCCAGCTCGAAGACGAGAAAACTTTTATTAACCGTAATCAGAATGCACTCACCTTCCGGCTGAGAGGATCAGGGTGAAGAGGTCGGCGAGGAGCGGCGTCGGTGCCGCGTCGTCTTGCGTCGCGACGGTAGCAGGCCGCGGGGAGGGGATGCTGCTGCCCTTTTCCCTTCCAAGGGTTTCCGCGACCCGAGCGGCTAGTCCATGCCGTCCCGTTTTCCAGCTGCTGAAACATCCAACGCACGTTCAAGTCGGAGTTGGTCTGAACGTGCCCGGCCAGACACATCGGACAATTGCTGTTTATCTATTGGCCAGGGCCAGGACCAACACCAGACCGGTCTCCCTCTAACACGTAGAAACCAGTCGACAAAACTGCACGATACAATCTCAATTTCTACGCACAATATCTATCATCGTTAATCGGCACTCACTGGTAACGCGACGCGCGAACGATCCCCTAACTCGCTGTAGCAGCTGCCCTCAAAGATCTCAGACCTATTTATTTTAATAAAACTGAGAATCAATGATCGCAGATTAAAGGCCCATAACCAGGGTCCAATAAGAGTTCACGTCCTCCGGTCGATGTCCAGTACTCGCGCACACACGGTAATCATCCCCTAACTCGAGCGACAAATAGCTCGCTCTACCTAGAACTTGCTTTGTCCTCGCAGAAGTTGAAGGTATTTAATTTAACGAAACGGACTGGCGAGTATGCCAGGTCAGGGACCTCTATCAGGGTCCAGTTGGAGTCCATGTTCTCCAGTAGGTGTCGGAGTACTCGCGCACACGTGGAACAGCGGGTTTCGATATGGCGACCGTTCAGAAGCTGAAGAGCGTATTCTAGCAGCGTGGCATCGCGTCGGCGAGGTTTCGACTGGTGCTGGGCTAGCGTGCGAGTAGCGAGAGAGACTCGGAGGACCTATACGCGCGTTGGCGAACGCAACGGAACGGAAATACACACACCGAACGAGCTAACTACGAGTTAGCTCGCTGCCAAAGCTTGGCAGGTCTACACTACGCGTGCAGCCGCCGCCGCCAGGCCTGATCGTCGGTAGGCACCGGCCAACGGGATTTACTATGCTCCAACTGTAGCGGCCTCCTTCTCGTCTCCTCTCTCTCGCTCTCTCTTCCTTGTGCCCCCATTCTCTTTCTCTCTCTCTCTGTCTCTATCTCTCTTTCTCTTTCTTCGGGTTGCTTCGCTGGCTCGAGCGAGAGCCCTGAAGAGAACCAGAGCCGCGCAACCAAGACGAGTCTTGTTGCGAGCGACACGTAACAACGACCGCCTCTCTTTGCCCTCAACACACTAGCGTCGCTAAACCGTAGGATGGAACCCGGTCGAAGCAGGCCAATCAGGCGGCCACCGTATCTACCTGCGGACTGCCTTCTGTGTAGCACCTGCGGCCAACATGACCGAACCTTCCCTTTGTCGAACGCCGGCTCTCGCGATGACAGTTCCTGAGCTACCCTCTAGATTTTTCAACAAAACGGTAAAAATCGACTTAGAAAAAATTATACACCTCATTTTCAAGAGACCCCAGAATACCTAGAATATTTCATTTCAATCAAATTCCTCGGTCCAACAGAACCAAAAAAGCCTGAAATCAACATCAACGCAGGATCTTTGATTGCTCGGCACTCGGATCAAGGAAAAAGGACTGGAAGCAGAGGATTTGCGGAGAAGAACGCCGCCTGATTGAGTCACTAGCTTTTATTTCGTCGTCTATTATCTTCCATGGACCGAACCGTGCAAGTAGGAACAAAGCCCGAGAAGCATTGATTGAACCCGCTTCCGTCTCTCGGAAACGTTTAGCCCTCTCTGGCCGCGGTTCATTGCGAAACCGTCGGCGTTCTGCTTTTCGCTGCAGGTTCCCCAGGCCGCTCATTACCTCTATCATCATCGTCCCCATCCCCATCTGTAATCATCATCGGTATCGTGGCGAATCGGGCCCCGACCGAAAGAGCTTCTACGCGATTCGCTCTCGGTACTCGCTCGTAAAAATATCCTCGCCCGTTTCCCAGGCGTAAACATTCCGCGAAACACGCCGACGTTTAGTAGAGATGTCTATTGTCTTTATCCGAGAAAGATTCAATTATTTATTTCAAGCAGGACTCTTTGTTTTTCTTCAGGGATTCTGTAAATATGTAGTTCCTAGGTGAGATCGTGGATTTGTTGATGGGGGAGCTGTGGCGGCCATCTTGGAGAACCGTGGACGAGAAATCTTTTCTGATGTCATTTTGATGTCAAGTACCTGCCAGTAGAAATTTTTGGAAAATACAAACTTTCTGTATTGTGGTATGAAGAATTGGTTTCCCATCTCTCTCATATTTTTTTAACAATTGTCTATAAAAGATAGAAACTAGTTTGGCCCGATAAAAATTATTAGATGGATTAATAATGAGGATTAGGTAAGTGTAAATGAGGTTTGCTGGTCTTCAGGGTGTCAGGTGAGTCAAATCTCGGGTGTCGGAGGTTGTCGGGCTCGCAATGGCGGCCGTTATTGTTTGCCCGAGTATCTTGTAATGACTCTTTCACCTGTAAAGGTGTGTTGCGCTCGCCAGGCCAGAAACTGCTCGCTGGAGATGTGCATCGAGTTTATGTCTTCGTCGTTCCGCAGACATTTTAGCCCATCAAGCCTCAATATCTTCATCCGAGGCGAGCTCTGCAAGACCTCTTATTATTGCCTGCCGAAGTCTTCCTACCGGAACTTTGATCCTCACCGAAGACAAATCTGCCAGCTCCATCTTTCTTTAAAATAGTTCTTCACCATCTTTTACTCTGACTTCACTGCACCATTATTCTAACCGTCATAATCACAGAAACATTGCCAGTTAATGTGAACTAGTTTTAATGTGAATAACCGATTGAAAGAATTGAAAGAGTGAAATTGTAGAATTACAAAAATTGAGAAAGTACTAATTTTCTTTATTTTTTATTTTGCTGAGTTACCTATTCAATTTAGCTCAACTATCCCTTTGTACCGAGTCACATTAAACAAAATCTATGTATATGTATTGAAGAAGATTGAGTCATTCAAATGCGTACTCTCACAGAATAATTGACTCTGCATCGTTTAAATGTCTCCCAGACCGCCCATCCCTAATCGCGAGTTAAGCAAGAACTCGATATCAACTTCACAGAGTTCTAACGTATTCAGAACGAAAGTAGAATTCACGATGAAATTTTTTGCTGTTTTCGGTTACCTTATGCCGACCCACGAATTTGATAATGGTCGCTGTGTAAATCTCTCGGAAACACGGTCCGCGTTCTCGTTTTCTTCTGAGCAAGGCGAACGATAAAAATGTCAAATATATTCATTGGCCTTTGTACGGGGCCGCCACGTGACGTGAAATACTTTAATTAATACGCCGGTGTCCGAGGAGAGATGCGATCGGAGCGGGAATTTTCGAAGGAGCCGGTCTCTCGCGCCGATTTTAATGTTAATTCCAACGATTGGCTGCTCGAGACCGGTCGCCTCGAGAGTTTTAGGTCCTGCCCACGATATCTTAATAGGCTCCCTGCGTCTCACACGATGGCCGCTCGTTTATTTTCGATCCTCGACCACCGCCCTCTTCGAACATTCTCTCTCTCTCTCTCTCTCTCTCTCTCTCTCTCTCTCTCTCTCCCTCTCTCTCGCTCTCTCCTGTGCAAATGCTACTTCAAGCCTGGCTATTGTTCTGCAACATTCGCCAGATCAAAGTACAAAAGTGATCAAATTTTTGTATTAAAGCAGCAGCCGAAATGCCCAACATTCTCTAAACAGTCATCAAACCAACACGAAAGAACCGATCCCATCGCTTAATTGTGCCCGAGATGAAAATCGGAGACCAGTGCCACGTCGATCCGTCGCGTGTTTTATGTTCATTATTTTATAGCAGCGTAATCTACGAACGGTCAGCCTCGAATAGACGGCCACCGCGTTTAAATAACGCCACTCGGCAGGTTTGTAAAGTCACAATTTATCGTTGATCATCGTTCGTCAAAAGGGCCGTTCGGATACAAAGTCCGAGAGAGGCTGCGAGCCCAATAAATTTACAACCTCTGAAACGAAAGCATAAAACCATGATACCTGCACCGGGCTTCAGCCATGGGGAACCCTCGACTTGTCTTTCTGTATACTGGGGCGGTCGTATTCACTAAAATCCTACTCAAGCGATTTTTTAACCCTTTGATCTAAAATTCGTGTCCAGAAACGATCAAAGATGATTTCATCAAGAAACATGATTCTGCAATTGATCCTAAGCATTATAAATCACTATGCACGAACGATTGCAAACGACTGTATGTCCTGCACACACCTAACACGAAATTTCTCAATTTCTAATAAACGTTATAATGAAAAATCTCAAACGAACAACCACCCGAGCAACAAATCCGCGTTCCAGCGATCAGCCAAGCAACCTAATTTGCACGGCAGCAGAGCGATATCCAGCATGGTCACGCGTGGCCAGAACCAATGGCGCCGAAATGTCCCCGAGAACAATGGTCACTTAATAACCCGATCAGCAGCGAAAATGAGCGGCACGCAAGCTCACGATCGCTCGGGCCACCAGCCGAGTTCGAGACCATGAACGAGGCGTTAGTTAAAGTATTTATAGCCGTGATTGTCGCGCGACATACGTTGCAATTATCGACCGTTTGAATCTCGCCCGCGTGATTCGGCGCTCCGATCCACGAGGACATCACCTTAAGGCGATTCGCGAAGCATCGGTCCACTCGCGCTCGGAACACGAGAACGAGGACAGAAAACGGGACCGGGGTAGGAACATAAGAGCTCATAAATGCGAATTTAAGAGGCGCAATAAAAACACATTGAAATTGAGAGTGAACGAGCTAGAGCACGTGCTGTTGGACCCCGAGCTTCCCTAATATTCGAAACGTTCAGGAAACACACTCGGACGATTTCCCTCCGTCGACGACTTTTTCCACGTTCCCACGATCGTTATGGCGCTTTTACTGCGACCGATTATGCTGTCTTCCCCAACGGGAACCACGTGTGAATTTATTTCACGGTTCACCTATCTATCGTTGCTTAATTAATCTTCCCGGAGTTTCACCTTTTCGCACGATCCAATCTTTGAGCGTGTTATTGAGTCTGGCGATTTTTATATCCAATTGTTGGCTGGGACAGATCAATCGGCTGAAAATGCCTATATGTTTGGAGGGGTTACCCTTATCTCACCGACAATCGTTTCACCGGCACGACTTCATCGACATCTACTAAAAGTTATGCTTTACAACTTTTTTATGTGGGCTCATATTGAAAATGTAGAAAACACGTTTCGTAGACCTGTATCAATTAAACATATTCTAAAAATTTCATTAAAATCGGTCAACGTTGCAATGAGCTACAAACGTTTAAAGATGGTAGAAATTGCAATTTTTCATGATTTTCGGCCTCTAAATACAATAAAACTGAGGATTTATACATATATATCTTTCGTATAGATTTCGATGAAACTTTTACAATGCATATACATAATTGACACAGATCCACAAAACATATTTTTTAAATTTTCAATATAGACCCACATAAAAAAGTTGTAAAATGCAACTTTTAGTATTATCATGTAGTAAATTAATTGCTCTAACTTCTCAAAAAAAGTTCAAATCGTATGGTGCAATATCAAAAAAGTTATCGTTTATTCAATAGCGTCCGAATATTAATATGGGAGTCACTGTAACTTCGTTGACAATATTAACTCACCGACATTTTGAGATCACCGACAATCATTTTCCCTACAGTCATTCCATCGACAATCATTTCACCTACAATCGTTTCACCGACAAACGTTTTCATTGATACCGAGAATCGATATTGTCGATGAAATGATTGTAGGTAAAATGATTGTCGGGGAAATGACTGTCGGTGATCTGAAAATGTCGGTGAGTTAATATTGTCAACGAAGTTAGATGTCGATGAAGTCGTGTCGTTGAAATAATTGTCGGTGAGATAAGGGTAACCCGTTTGGAGTACGGATTAATTCGTGACGTGCACGATACCCGAGCAAATAGAAAATCGCATGTTCATCGTCCTCGTACAACCCTAAAGAATTTTCAAAAAAATTTCCAGCAGCCTGCGCCTCGCCGTAACCCTCTCATTCCGTCGCAAGGCTAATTCATTCCCCGGGACCAGCCAGCGGCTTCGAAAGCCGATGATCACCGGCAATTAGAAAGTTTCGTAACATCGAGAGGAGTCCGAAGGCCTCGAAGGGTTGTCTTCAAAGGTGCTCCGCCGCCATTACCGAAGAAAGGTCGGTTTACAACTGGAGGAGAAAAAAAAACAACAATGCCAGTTTACAACCCCCGTAGGATTGCCTCGCGCCCCTGCCGACGACAGGAACGTCTCGAGACGCTATAATCTACATATTTTCGTCGTCCCAAACCGAGCAGCAACGTTCGGAACGTCACCGTTTCACCACGATGACCTCGTAAACCTTATTCGAACCGGATCCTCCCTCGCTCTCCATTAAGGTTATATGCAAAAAAAGAAACCTTGGAGAAAGGGTGAAAACCTCGAGTGTTTACCTTTCGCGCGAACGATGTTTCGCCTTGGATTGGTCACGGCGGAGCTTTTTCCGCGTCTATAAACGCTTCTGAGACGAAAGACGACCCTGAGAGGCCGCTTTTCAACGCTCTGCTTAAATAACTTATACGACCGGTCATCCTGTGCTCTAGGAATTTCGTCGACAGCACGATCTCTCTCTCTCGCGCTCTCTATCGTTCTCTGTTTCTCTTGTTCTCGCCGAGGAATCTGCGAGTTGTGAAGTCGTTTTGGATCGTCTCGGCTTCGAGCGCGTCCCTTCGGCTATGTTTCCTCTCGTTTTCCCTCCTCGCGAAGAGATTCATGAATGCGAGAAGATATTTATCGCTCCTAGTTGCCGCATTTATCGTTAGTGGCGGGTTCGTGCTGGCAATTGTTTTTCAGGGCGGAGAGAAAGACTGGACCGGGTCGTGGATCCTGTTCGGCTCGAAGAATTTGGAGGCGAGAGATTGGCACAGATTTTTTAAATAAAATGTCGCTTTGCAGAGAAATAAATTGGCAACATTTACTGTTGCCCAAATACACTGAAACGAAGATCTAATCTAAAGTATGATCTAGTCATTCAGTGATCAAGGTACAATTATAGTAATCAAATTGCCAGACTTGATCAAAAGATTGAGGATGTTCGAGACAGAAAGGGTGGTGCCTGACCAGCCTGGTAAGAAAGTGCAAATTCCAGACAAGCCAGTTGGCAACACTGCTTCCCTCGCGGAGACGCGGTATCGACCGCGGCCCCCAGAGGCCGAAGTATCCTCAACCTCCGAGTTTCTCCTACCTTCTGCAGTCCGAACAACCTCCAGGACCCTCCACGACCCCTTCACCCTTTTACTACCACGCCGGCAAACAAGGCGGTTGTGGATTCCGTCGAATAATTAAAGCGAATTAAACATTCCTTATCCTGGCTCTTCCACTCCTGTGATCAAAATGGCTTGACACAAGATAAATATTTCTACCCCTAAGGACAGAAACATTATACTTCTTATAAGGTCGGAAAATTATTAGGAAACTGGATATACATATTTTATTCATTCACGATTTTCAACTTCTTACAGGATCCCCCAAGCTTAATTGACACTTAGCGAAAATTAATTAAACCACTGTACGATCTGTAAAATCATACAAGATGAAATTTTATAGAAGCTCACATGTTTGTAGAAACAAAAAGAAAGAAGCAAGTATATCTCTATTTTTTCTATTAGGCTCTCCAGCGAGCCACCCAGTCAATAAAAAATTACCATCAATCTTCATTATAAATGCCAGTCAAAAGAATGCTCAAAAATTCTTGTGGGTCATAAACATATAAATACCCTAACAACTTGATAGATATCTAAAACTTCTATATTCCACACACTCGCATAGAGTTAAAGGGAGCGATGAATCGCGTTTGAGGGACAGCAGCTCTCTCGTGGGGTTTCATATTCGCGGCATTGTCCGTCGTGTAGTACAAGCTCGGGCTAACAGCCAGGAAATCATTAAACACCTTGACGATGTCGGGAGAGAAGTCCATGGTAATTTGTGGGTCCGAGACGCGTGGCACAGGTGTCCACGAATATTCGACATGCACGGACACACCGTGGCGCACGGGACTACGACGACGAACGACGACGAACGAGGATGACACAGTCTGCGCGCGTGCGAGCCGTGTGATATACCTACATAGAACGTAAGTGCGCAACGAGTAGGTCGGCTACGAGCAGTTTATGGTCTCTCAACGTTATATCGTCCGTGTATAGCTCTCTCTCTGACAATTCGTCGCTAATGCCCTCGCCATTAGTTCCGATTGCGCCGCGTGTCTGACACGCGCGACTCGCGGACACGCTTAACGATCAGAAATTATGCGGACGACTCGCCGCGACGGATTGCGCCGCGTTCCGCTCGTTGGACATTGTGAAAATTTCCATCGCTACGTCACCAAATCCTCGCTACAATCATTTTACGAAACCCCGATTTTTTCAATCCCAATGAATGAACGTAATTTGCATTAAGCGACAAAATAACATTTATGGTGCCCTCTCCATATTACTTCAACGAAAAAAACCAAAAATGGAACTAGAAAGTTGGAGTAAGCATCGCATTTCGAAGAAACACAGCTTCCAAAAATACGCGTCAGAACTGCAGAAGATATTTAGAGTGTGCACCCTGTCGTCGTTAAAAATAGCCGGCGCGCTAAGCGTCTAATCATTTGTGGACACAAAAGTTTAGGGTGAAAGAGGATCTAAAGTCAGAGGAACGTAAATATTTGCCTAGGATCGAGCTCTCGACACCTACAAACAACTGCCTTGATATCTCCAACTTCCTATTAGTCAAACATTACAAAATCTCGAATCTCCTTCAGCTCCATCACCTCCAAGCGGAACCGGAGGCAACCTCGACTTTCCTGAGAGGATAAAATCGGGTCTGCGGCAGCAAACGCCATCAAACAAGCCCGGTCTTAATTCTCGAGCGGCTTTGATTCCTCCAGCTGCCAAGGACCCCCGGCAGCACCTGCGGTTCCACCCCCGCGTCCTCATCCGCAAATCCTCAACCCCACGAGGACGAACCACGCAGACAAAGAGAATTACAATTTAACAGCCCCCGTCTTGAGGAAAAAGAGTAAAGAAAGGGGGAAAACAAAGGAGAGAGACAGAGAGACGAATAGAACAGCAACACGCTTAAGCAACATTTCCCCGGAGCGATACAATTTCCACTCGAACAGGCGCGTTTTAAAGTCGCCTCGGGTAAAGCCCCGAGGTTTCCCCCTTCGAAAGATACATTCTGGGGTGGCATTTCGCTATTGATCCGTCGGAGGAACCGTTCCAGGGGTGGAGCTGTTGCCAAGGGGTAGTTTTCGCCCCCTCCACGTGGATTCGACGCGGGATTGGTCGAGGCCCAGGCAAGATGGCCGACCAGCCACGTACCGGAAACGTGACCGACACACGGCAGGATGCTCGTTCGACCGCTTTTCTTCGGCTTTTCTTCGTCCTTCCTCCTCCAAGAAGCACCAGAGGCCCTTCGCAGAGAGAAGCACCCGAGCTGACCGACTGAGAGAGCGAACCCTTGCCCCTTCCACGACCGGCTTCTTGCGAAATTTATTACGGCGATATATTCGCATCCATTAGATAGCTCGGTTCCTTCGCCTGCATCCTGCCACCCCCAACCCCTCGACTACCTCGCCTAGCAGAGAGAGATCCTCGGCGTCTTTTTCCAATCCTCCTTCCGTCTCTGCGTGTAATCAATTACTGTACCAGGGAACCGGGAATGCTACTTTCCCCCCTTTTCGATGGTAATGTCAACCGAACGCTGATGGGTGAACGTTTCAGTCTCTGTTTCGGGTGTCGATCAACACACCCCTAATAATAATACTTCAAATTACTGAGTTTCTTGAATTCTTCATCCTTGATCCTTACATTTACCAATTTTCAAAACAATTAACATTTCCAATAAACACACCAAACAATTTCGACCGCGTACAACAAAAGCAAGGTGGTAAAAAATTTCTAATTTTCCTTAATCCTACAACGACCAATTCCTATAATTCTCATCAGACCCGAGCATTCCCTAGCCACAACCATATCCCCACCATCCTTAACAAAAGGTGCTCGAAAGTATCACGGAGAGTCTGCGGCGTCTCCTTAACAAGATGTTATCTACGGTTGAACCCGGTGGCGTCTGACAGCCACCACGTGAAAAATGCATGGTGGTTTCGCGGCGGCGTCGACGCCGAGCAACGACACCCCACGGTATTTCCGAGTACGCCGTGTACACGGAAATTCACGGGAATACCTGGAAAGCCGGCTGTTCTGTGCTCTTGTGGCGTTTCCCCCTCACACGTGGGACCTTTCTGCTTTCAAATGGAATTCCGCCAACATCCTCTCTCGCCCTACCCTTTCGCTCGAGAACATGGCCGCTGCCGGAGCATCAAACTACGACATTTGCAGGAGGGGGTTGTTAGAAGGTGCAGGAACCTCGGAGGAAGAACTGGGAACAAGGGGGTGGTTGAAGGATGCGGGAGGACGAGGAATTTCACCGAGATGCTACGGGGGGTATGAAACCATGCCGGGACAAGGCGGACCGTCTTAATTTTAAATGCTCCGCGTAATGAAAACTTTCCTCATCAAGGGCTCCCTTAACGGCTCCTACGCCATCTTGCGTTGCTGTCTCGTGTTACGCTGTCGAAATGTGCGATCGGAAAGTTCCTGTACCGTGAGCATGGTCGTTGACGACGGAAGAGGACTTGTTTCGGAGCTGTTTCGAGAAGACGCTGTTTCGAGAATGTACTTGCACTTTGGGGCGGTGATTAGGCAAACCTGAGGCGCATCCGAGGTTGAACGTTGTTTCCGGGTGTCTTGCACATCTCACACAACAATTTTCCTACTGTAGTAAGAGGGATGTTTTTGCAGTTTAAAATTTTTTTAGACAAATTTTAACGAAGTGGAATCAAATCAAATTTTATTTCCACTGGTATTGTCGATCCACAATAAATAAACGATGTAGTAAATTCTGTTGCATTTTATATTTCAACATGTATTGAAAATTTTTATACGAAATAAATGCATAAAGATCACCAATCTATGTAGTTGCGTAAGACATTACGAACGACAAAGTCGAATAAATGATAGGGGTTAAAGATACGGGTGGAGAAGTATCCTTAAACATCAAGCCAAAACAAAGTTCCTATACAAAAACATCGACATCTATAAACAGCAACGAGAAATACTTTCTCTACTTATAAAATGACCTAATCCATCAATATTCCAGTCTCAATGTCTCGAGGCTGTAGCACTTGCCTCTGGCTGAACAAAATCGAAAATAGCTGAACAGAAAAATTCCAAAAAATTTCAGTGAATTTTCAGAAGCCTCAGAAGACAGTGTCAGAGGCCGAGCACAGCGGGAATCGAAGAGGAAGCCGAAGAGACGAGCGAAGACCGTTAACAACGAGCGTCGAGCGTGCATAGGAACCGCTCTTTGATTATCCGTTGGTTGCTGTAATAACGAGTTCATAAAGATGTTGGGGCGCATGCGCTCGCGATCGGCCGATCACCTTATCGTTCTCTCGCTCTCCCTCCTTATTCTCGCTCCCTCCCTCTTCTCTCTCTGAACTTCGAAGCGGCGCACTCACACGCGTCGCCTGTAATATTCTCCATTTCCATACTTTCAGGCGCGCACACACCAACCCGGATCGAAGTTGAACCCTCCTACCAACGCAGCCTCGGTCTTCAGCTTCCATTCCCTGGCTCCTTGCCCCTCTCTTCGTTCTTCCCCTAGGTCGCTCACTCTCTCTCTCTCTCTCTCTTTCTCACTCTTGCGCCATTTTTCTCTTCGGCTCGTTTCCCTCTACGGACTCGAGCTCGTTCTCCCTCGCTCCTTCGGGACGTGGATGAACCCAGACCTCTTCCAGCTTGCTCCTCGTCTGCGCACACCAGGTTCGAGGCTCCGTCTCGGTCTTATTTCGATCTTAATCTCCATCTATATGCTTATAGGCCTGCTGAACCGTGGATCAATCCCGAGATCCTCTCTCGCTCTTTTGTCTCCTCTTACTCTTCTTCTTCAGCTTCGTGCCTGTACGACTACGCCTTTTCTACGCTGAGCAGATCTGCATTGAAGTTGACTTTCTAAGGGCTTTAACATATCTTTGCTAGAGTTTGATGGAGTTGGATGGGGTCTTATGTGACACCACTGCGTTGATTTATGTGTGGTTGCACTAGGCTTCATGGTTGATCATGAAAATAGGGTTGATAGTGTCCTGCGACTGTATTCAATTTTGAGGATTGTTTAAGAAGTCCCTGACTGATGGAGTTTCCTTTTTTATACGATCCTAGAGTGTTCTCACTACAAAATAAAAATTGTCCGCATTAATTGCGAGACACAATTCAGTCAAAAGCATCATTCGAAGCGAACGACTCCAACAATATCGCTCGTAAGAGACCGTGTACACAAATTCTGTTCCTCAATTTCCTTCGGCGCCGAAGTTACGCGGAAAAGTGTTACGAAACTGTGCACGCAGCGTCGTATAACATCTGTAACTGTCTTGGACCGTGTATCCGATACTTCAAATCGAGAATCGAGTATTCGCAGGGTCTCTTCGGGGTCGCAGAGCCGGCTTCTTCTTCTTCTCTCGGGTTTCGAATTCCGTGGCAACGTTTCGCAAAAACCGTACGGGCGATATATCAAAGGTGAACGGAATGGACGACGGTATTCTACAAGGGCGGTCGAAGAGAGAATGAGAGACAGAGAGAGAGAGAGCCGTGGAATCGGGACGAAGGTCGACGGGAAGGGTAGAAAGGGTTCGGGGCCAGGCGCAGCGAGATTTTATATGAGTTTCGGGATTTGAAATGAGGATTTACGGGCGGAGGAGGCAACATTGTTTCAAATAAGACGTCTCTCGGCCTCTCCTTTAGCCTCCTCGTTCCTCTACCTTGGAGGTAACTCGTGTCTGGGTTCCAGAGAAGAAAAAAATGGGGATCGCGATGGGGAGTCGCGCAGAAGGCCGCGTTTCACCGAGAGGATAATGAAACGGTCTGTAATGGACGGGTATCCGGCAAAGGTTAACAGACCGCGGAGATTTTTCTCCGACTTTGTTTTTACCGGGAAAAACGATGGAGAAATTGCTGTTGCTCGCGAAACCATTCCCCTTGCAAATAAATAGCGATGTTTCGCGAAATCTTCCCGCAGTTGCTTCTAAGCACGAAGACGCGGCAGAGAATTCTTCGCATTCTGATCTTACTTGTAGAAAAGCACTGAAATTTTTCTGCATGTAACAAAAAAATCTGTTTTCACAAAAATTTACAGGCTTGATCAGAAGCCACTTTAGAAGGTCCGAGTGCGCAAAGAACATTTTAGGTATCGTTCGGTTATGTCTTTCGTAAATGAATAGTACCTTCGCAGCAACAAGGTTAAACCGGTCAATCTACCTCATCCGATAACGATCTTATTACCGCAATAACTAGGATAATACTCCTAATAATTACAGCAAAAAACCGCGCAATATATCATCGTAACACCTAATGAAAGTTCAAAGTACTGCGGGTCGCATAAACGAAGGTACCACACACGTAACGTGGATCGTATCGCGGTGACCGTGCAGTGGGACATAATTTATTGTCGTTTAGTTCATAAACACATCATAGCGAGGATGGACGCACGACATAGCTGTCGAGATTGTAATCTGTATGAATAAATTTTTCGCCAACTATATCCTATATGCTAACGGTGGAAACCTGTCCGCAAAAAAGACAATGCGGAGAGCTTTCAATTTTCAATCTTTAATATTATTTTAGAGGAATATGCGTAGAAAGCCCGCAGTCAAGGACAACTTCTGCAAGCTATCGGAACATTTTATTACAGAAGCAATACATTGAAATAAAAAGCTTGAAGAAAGTGTGGCAAAAATCGCGTGATATTTCCGATTCCACAAAAAGTTCGATTATGCAAACAGATCTTTGAGTGGTCAACGAAGCGAGCAGAGGAGGATTGCTTTTCACCGGGGCAAGAACTGGCCCAGAAGAGAACAGGGTCCAGAACCGACCAGGCCCAGAACAGGTGAACACGTCGGTGAGAGACGGTAAGAAAACCGAGAGAGTCGGCTCTCTTGGCCGCGCGCTCAACGATAAATCAGCCGAGCCGAAGCCCCGCGACACGTGAGTCGTAATATTTAAGTTAATGACTCGGTATAATAAAGTTAATGGCTTTATGATAGCCGTCCGTGGGTACCGGCTGGGCCCTGGGATCACGGGACACGCGCGAATGCCCGCGACGAATGCGCTTTCAGCGGTGGACAGAGCGAAGAGACGCGAATTGCGAGCGGATTACCTTCTTCGGTCTCTTCTTCCCCGATTTTTTTATTCTTCTCGACTACATTGTTGCATCGAGGCGTTTAAGGTTAAGGGGGTCGTCCCATGTGGCAGATCCAGAAAATCGAAAAATTTTTTTGCACAAATTGTTTTTATAACATTCCTAGAATATGCAGGTAAAAGGATATTCGATGTCTTTCGACTGTTATAAACGTAGAACGGAGCATCTGTTTGCCTCATTACGATTAAAGTATTAATAAATAACCACTGAAATATCAATTAGCTTCACACTATTTTGTGCTGGAATTGACAATTTGTGCTAATTTGGCATTCGAATCAACGTGCACTTCGGAGCATCGAGCCAAGACAATTTCTCAACACATAGCAGACTAATGGTGAGTTTACATTTGCTTTGTGTAAGTAAATCGTACACGAATCTTTAAACGCGTTTTTCTCAAAACTGTAATTTTCATATTGGCGACCATGATATCTCAAAAACTACTGAACGGACTTCGCTCAAATTTTTATGGTATAGTCAGCACATCAGTTCTCGCCCGTACCAAAATATTTCTGATATCTGCTGTATTTTTTTTTTAAGCTGAAAAACACGAAAAAAATGACGAAACTTGGAACCTAACGTTTAAAACCGTGCCAAAAATTCAACTTTCGATATTTTTATATTTTTTTGGTACCGGAGATAGTCGCAGGTCTACAAATTAAAATGCCGTTTGATTTTTTGATATCAGATGATCGATACCTTCGGAATGATAGTCTTACGAACGGTGTAAAGTCGATCCAACTGGTTATTTTGGTTTGAAACCAATGGTTTGATTTGTTCGTGGTTTAATTCAAGATTTTACAATCTCAATGTTCAGGGGCACAATGGTAATAGAATTTTTCGTAATCGGATACCAGGAAGCAAATACATATATCCGTTCACAGACCTCTCCGCACCAGTTCGAACGACTAGGTTTCTCACGCGGCGACAACGCAACGCAACAGAACGCAACGTGAACCTCGCCTTTATCGCCTTTATAAAACGAGCAGCGTCTCTCGCGCGCGCACAAGGCCGTAAATAATGGTCGCCGCTGCTCGACACTCTCTATCCCTGAGAGCACACGTGTGTCACGCCACGGAATTCTGCTTTCCGCTGTTCGTTCCGATATTCGCAGCCCGCGGAAATGGGGGATCATGGTCAGGCTAGCATTTTACTGGCTGGAGACACCGCACCATGGAAAACCAGCAACACGGAGAGCTCATTCCTCATAGTTACAACGAGGATGTTAATCTTTCCGAGGTACTCTGCCGCTCCGGACCATTTCACAAATTGGATGTTGCTGTGGATAATGTAATTGGACAGGTCGATGACGACGGGTGAGAACGATAAAGAAGAACAGTTACACAGATGGTATAGAAGGGATGCAGCAACAGCTTCCCAGAGAAACAAATAATCCTAACTTAAAATACAAAAATCAAAACACACTATATGTATATCTGTATAGTTCCAATCGTAAATAGAAAAATTGTCTTCTGAAGGCGTGGAGGAACATCCATCCCCAAACAGAGAAAGCAATTCTACGGGGTAATCGCAAACAACTGGGTAGGGTTAAAAATTTTACTAACGCATTAAAGCTCGCATGACCGATGTCTCAGCACTTCCTTCCCCTCGAAGAAGCAATGAAAAGCCTCGGTAAGCTGTCGGGGATTCGTCGAAACCGAGACACACCGTGGAAACCGGAGAGGGTTGTTGGCTCGAGCGAGTATGAGCGTGTACGACGGAGAGAGCGAGAGTGAGTATAGTATACACACCCGTTTCTCTTCGCTCGCTCGCTCGGTTCGTCGGAGAGGCGGAAAGAAGAAAAATGCAATTTGCTCGGGTACGCGAAACCGGGATTTTATACAATCGCGCACACGCTAGCTCGTAAATATCGGAAGGCAGCGCGCTGCCGGAGGATTTTTTTTTTCCCCGAGCCGGTTTTACGACGCGATGCATGCAACAAATCAGTAGTTTTGCAATCGCCGGTCGGCTCGGCTGGCACCGATTTACCGAACTCGACGCCGAACATCGCTGGACGAGAGCCTGAACGCCTCGATCGCCGCCATTTTCTCCGAGGAACATCCTGCAGGACCCTAAGATCCTTCCACATCGTGACCATCGGAAAATTCATTGTATCGAGCATTCATCGATTCGATGCATTCGATAATTACCACACGTGTAAAATGCTAATTAGCCGTGGTTCGCTGGAAACCATTTTCTCGACGATTATATCTTGTTCATGCAATGCACAGACACAACGCAGCTTTTGTGGATAATACCTGGATGCGTCATATCGCTGAGAGGTGGGGGGCAATGGGGGATTAATTTAATGAATCGAGGAGGGAAGAAGATACGACTGGCTATAAATAAACCGCGTCAGCTTATCACGGTACTTTCGAACTACCTCGATGATATTACGATCTTTCTTGCGCGTCTCGATGATTTAGGGATAAACAAATATTTGCTTGAACGGCTCCGATATCGTCGACGTTTCGCTTTACACTTATTTGTGATTTTCGGTTTTCCACACTTCAAATAATGAACTCCTGTTACCATTTTTAAGTCCACTAAATTTTTTAAAAATCCACAAAAATCCTTGCATAAAATTAATAATAGATAGCTTTTGAAATTTGTCAGGGCTCCCAATTAAGGAAACACCAACTACGACACCTCAACAAAGTGAAATAGTACTTTTTACCTTCGGTACCATTTTTACCATCACCAGACATCGTTCGATCTCCCAGTTCCCCGCACTTCAAATAATGTAAGGCTTCTTGGAGTTACAGAAGAAACTTGCACGGAAAATCGAGATCCTTGGATTTTGTTTTTAACTTTCACACAGGAAGAGAGAAAGGAGAAAAAGATTCGAAATCCCGGCACGCGTGACACGACTTGACTCGCCCGTAGAACATAACACACTGACTAATACGATATTCCAGCAGCCCTTATTTGGAGCCCTAAACCCTTGAAGGTGTGTCCCTGCAAATTTACGGTTAGGCACATGTGCTCGATTTCGCGGACCTGTTTGCTCCACTCCTTCGGCCTCGAGGGGGGGGGACAGAGTAGCCTCCCCCTGTGTAGCAGACAGTCGGAAATTGAACCACAAAGGGTCGGAAGGAATTTCGATTCGAGTATTCTCGCACGGGAAACCTTTGGACCAGCCATCCTTTTATAAATCCAAAATATTCCTAATCATATTCCTGCTTCCAAAAATTTTAGGTATCCTTCTAAACCATTAATAGTTCATTAAAGTTTCCAAAATCCACAGAAAAGTTGTCTGTGCACTGAATGTCTATAATATTTTATAGATTTTTATCTCTGGTGTTCATTAAAACTGTTCAGGCGTGGATTCTCTTAATTGTTTACAGCTGTCCTCATCAAATTAAGGATATCGTGCTACCAAAACAAAGCATAGCAAACAGACAGCATGGAAGCAACGCCGGCCTCTATTAGTCGAATTAACCATAAGGGATGGAGAGCACGTGAACTTCATAGCCCCATCAAACAAACCACGTGTGAACATCCCCGTAATACCCATCGTTGCCCGCGGATAATAAAACGAAACTTTCGTAAACGTTGGGACAATACAGGAAACATTTCCATAGTATACCGATGCATCTAATGCTATCTGCACAATCGCTACATTGAATACAGTTAAATCGAAATCTGACTTTCATACCATTTTATAAAACTAAAAAATTGTAATGATGAAAATAAGCTAATATTCTTATCAGTTCCTACTGACAACTATACATGTATTTTTGCTTCGAAGAAACGACTATTTTCTCGTAGTAGCGTATAATAATTGGAAAAAGAGCGTGACAAGATTCTAATTAATTTTTACGAGGCTTCGAGCAAAGAATAAATATGGCTACGCGCGGTGGAAAAATGGCACAAATTCGCAAGAGGTTTCAAAACGGAGAAGGCAGCACGATGTTGCTTCCGTTCAAAGTTTCAACAATGCGAGGCCGTCGGACATGGAACGAGGGACAGTCGACGCTGTCGTCGCACTATGTTGCAGCTAGAATTTTACGATACGCGTGTTAATCATGCCGTAGACGTAATGCGCGAGCAGTGCGTTTACGTCGAAACAGATTTACGACGAACGACGTCGACAAATTCGCGTTTAATGAGCGGCATGCAGCGGGACGCGACGATACCGTGCCACTGTGCTTGGGAAACGTTCGTTTACAGAATCCGGGACCATGATACGTGCCTAATCTTCACGCGATGGACGACACGCGGTGAAAACACCCCTTCAACGCGAAATTTGAATAATTAACTCGATGCTTCGCAAGTTCGCCCTTTTCACCTCCATTTTCACATAGAAAGCACCTTTAACTCCAAACGTATTTTATTGGATGGAAACACAAATTTCGTTGGAAGAAGAGGTACGTGTTTATACATATGTAGAATTTATCTAATGCAAGAGTAAAGCGATTTTATCCTAAGATAAAATGTCCAAAGGGACTATGAATTAATTTATGATATGTTTGTAAGCTTTGTGTATGTGTCGGTGGGCCGACACACTATATTCTCGAGAGATGGCGGGACTTGAGAAATGAGGAGTAATAAGCAGATAGATAGATATCCAGAGGGACAACCAAACATACAAGTTTGATTGATAATTCGTGAGTGAACGAATAAATAAAAAGTAAACTTACTACAAAAAGTAAACCTACTACAAAGGCTACAAGTACAAGTTTTTATCTTGTGTTGAGAGCAGATAGGGAAGCACGAACATTTAATTGTTGATTCCCTGTTTTTAGGTTAGTACAACACATGGGAAGCTTGCAATTAACTATTTATTTTGTGAATAATAAAAACCCTATTTTTAGACGAATCAACCTTGTGTATTTGCTGAAAAAAGTAACCCTAAACCATATTATATGCTTATACTATTCGTTAAATTACCGAAGCTTTTCCGTCACAAAGAGAAAAGAATCCCCCGCCAAACTCGTCCGCAAATTTGTCCACAGAATGGCAAGTGTGGGTACTTGCTAGCAAAAAGTCGAAAGCGTCGATCAAGTGTCCGCGATCGTGAGAGAAACGACCGCAAGTATATTCCGAGCTAATTAATTGGGAGCAATTTCGCCGCGGGAAACGCCCCGGCGCTTATTAATTAACAATACGCCCGGCAATTAGCGAATGCCGATTTATCGAACCCCTGGTCCTGCGTTTCTCGCGTGTTTCTCACTCGTTAGAGGTTCGTTAAAGCTGCGTTCGACTGGTTCCTTCGCAATTAAGTATCATCCTCTCTCTCGCTCTCTGTGGCTGGGTTTGCGCGAGAGCCCAGTTGTAAATTATCCTTTATTGTATACGCACTCACCTTCGATGGGCCGTAGGTGGGGCGGTGAATGAATAGTGATAACTCTTGTTCGCCACATGGGGAAACCTGTGGACAAAAATGACACGCGTTTAAATCTCTCTGTCTCTCTCTTGCAATTCTGTCTCCGCTCGCACGTACGCAGTTGTGTGCTGTTAACGTTTCGCGAACAGCGACGACTGCATTACACCGCTTCGTGAATATTGTAATAACGACGCGCGGAAAGGCAGAAACACTTTGACGTTGAATATGGTAATCAAATTATACATTCGAAAAATAAGTCTCTCCTCCTCCTCCTCTCTCCCTTCGCCGGCAGGATTCAGCCGAGAGCTGCTTATATATTCCGAGATTTATTATTTTATTTAACGGCGTGCTCACTTGCAGACTTGCTACAAACACACACACACACACTGTCTCTTTCACTCACTCTCTCTCGCGTCGATGATGAAATTGTTGCCGGTTTAATGGAGTTGCTGAATTGCAGGTATCGAGACGAAAGCTGTTATGAAGTCAATAGTATGGATTGACTGTGAATCAACCATTAGTGGGCTGAGCACCTTTGTGCAAATATTATCTAATTTATAAGACACAGAGACTGAGAAAAATTTTCGAAGTGTTCCAATTGTTAAGAGAATTCTCCTGAATGTTTAGTGACCTATAAAAAATAAAAGCTCCATTTTTTCCGAATACAATTTGAACTGCTAAGTATCAGAAAAAGAAACAGGCTACAGAAACGAGTTTGCAAAAAATTAAGATAAAAGAACACACTCTATACAAGAAACCAATATTTACACGGACATTCTCATCGCCAATCTCATTAACAATTTCACAACGTCGTCCCATTAGCCAGATAACAAAATGCCAACTATTCCTCGCCCACTCAAATTGCGAATCAAAAATGCTGAACTCCAACAAAATTCCATGAATAAATTATCCTAGCTCTTAAAAATCTTTCACTGCTACTACAAAATAACCGCACAGAAACATGACCGGAAGCTCTAATATTTACCCAATGATCACTCGATAAAAATTCGAGAGTACACAATAGTGAGTACAAGATTTATATAAATTTACGATTAATAATAAATTCGCTGAACCTGCATACGTATTTTACTAACGCACGTCGTTTATCAGATTAATTTCGGTTCAATAATGGCGACAGTTTCTTCCGTAGGATAAAACCGCTGTTATTACTGTTGATAAATTATTCATAGAAGATCGGTTTCTGATTCACCTTTGACTGCGTCGCCATTCCCGAACGTTCACTCGTGAGCGGATAAAATGGCGCCGACGGATAACGCGTGAGACACAGGATAAATTTGAAATCGAAATGAATTCGCGTCATCTCGACACGATGTCGAGACGGAAACTGAAAGATGGACATCGGAGGAGACACGCAGAGACCAAGTAGAACAGAAGAAAAAAATCGGGCCGATCGTTAGGACACGGCCTTGGATCTTCTATTAGGTCCCGGCTAATGTACGGGAGGATACCAAAAAAATTGGAGTATTGACGGAAGGAGACCTTCTGCGGGCTGGTGGAAAAAAATTCTACGGCCATTTCGACCATGCTACGATTGTCCACTCGACCTTCGAATGAAATATTGTGTGCAGCCTTGCGCTCTAATGCGACTCGCCGACGGAACTGCAGAAACGCACGCCGACGGATCGTTTGACGCTCCGAAATGCGTCGGTTTTTCTTGGAAACTGTTGAAGGCAGTCTGGGAATTGTTCTGCGAAGGTTGGTTGGATAAAAGAATGTCTAACGCAGTGAACAGTATTTTCTTTATAATAATTTTTCACTATGCTGGCTTTCAATTGACGCGTTTTATTAAAGAAACTAAAAAATGGGAAATTTTTTAAATTATGAACAGCTTGTAGAAGACGATGTTTAATAATAATGTAACAAAAATGTTAGCTCACAGAGACGTCTTCGTCTGACTTGAAGGAACAAAATGGTTGCTGTCCGTCGGATGACGATGTTAAAACATACATACGCGGTTTCCATTTTATTTTGAAATTGATATAAAACAGTGGATGAAGGGAAAATATTACGATGTTAATGAAAAAAGAATAATTTTCTTATTGGAAGCATCTGTTGTGGAGAAGAGCATTGGAGAGCATTCTTTCGTTCATCCGACGGCATACTTATTCCACTTTTAATCATTTCGAGGCCTAGTATTTTAAGAATTTTACTGTAAAATAAATTTCAATAAAAATTCAATACTACCTATCAATAATATTAAATTTTGCTGATATTTGAGATTATTTAATTTACTAAGTTAATATAAGCTTTAAAAGCAAATCTTTTGAAAATATCTTCTGATCTTCGCGGTTATAAAAATATTAGACAGTTGCCGGTAAGTAAAATGTTAACGAAACACAGAAAAACAATTTTATTATCGATGCATTTCGCCATGAAACGAAAGGGGATGGTCTCCAGACCCCGCAAAAACCGAATCGACGAGCGGACACCATAAATATCGGAGTAAATTCAGCGATACATCCCGCAACCCCCATGAACGATGACAACCCATCCTGTAATAAATAGAACCCGTCTAAACGTGTCCTTTTCCAAAGCAGCAGCAGCATTTAATTCCGGTCGCAGGATGTCGCCGAAGGAAGCAATCATCTTTCCGCGTGACTTCATAAATCGAACGCGTCGTGACGCCGCGAGGCAGTAGGCGGCGCCTGGCGTCTCATTCGCCATAGATATCGACCCCCGTTTGCTTTTTCTACGGCCACCCCTTTACACCCCATCGAGATTAGAACGAGTTAGAGAAAGAGACCACGGGGAAGGGGGAAGTTTAATCTCGTTGCTTATTTTCCGCGATGAGAACGATGCTCGATTCGCTGCCGACGATAAAAGAACCTCCCCTAGAACGATATACATCGCGCTCGCTGAATTCAGCGGCCATTTTGTCCTTGTCTGGGAGGGTGAAAGCAATTTGTCGCTATTTGCAAATTTGCCGATCGCGAATGTTAAGTTACGATGGTATGTATACTGTTCCTGTTAGCCATTTGGGTTATGGATATTGGGTTTTCCATACTTTAGTGTTTAATCTTCTGAGTGATATTGTTCGTATAATGCGATTGATATTCAGATCTCTATGCGTTTCAGGCTTATGAAAATTTTCAAAAAATGCTAGGATATAATATTCGATAGAATTTAATACATTTACAGAACCAAATATGAAAGCTTGTGTATACATATATTTTCCAGTTTTTAAACGACTGAATAAACGACTGATAATTTTCTACACTATGTAAACCTAAGGTACATATAATTGTTAAAGCCGAAATAAACCTTATAATAGGTTTCAGTGTCTGAATAAAAACAAAGAAAAAAGAATTTAATACAATTTTCATTTATCGTGTATATACAAAGGCTGTTCCCACTCAAACAAGCTGAACACTTTCTTAATCAAACTGTACAATACTTGAAAACACTAATTGTTTTTTAGCCTGCTTAAGAACAAAGCATCTTTTTCAGAAGTTTGTCTTCAGTGTTCGTTTTGCAGTGAGATGCGAGGCAACACACAATGTAGACATTTCGTCAGAGCTCGGGCAATTTGCAAGATGACCGTAAAAGGTGTCTGCCGAGGCGAACCAGCCCATGACCTCGAAGATTGATCGCGCCGAAAATGGTCGCCTACACGGTGGCCTAATTAATCGAGGTCTTATCGACGAAGGGCGATTCGGGAATATCAATTTGTGGTTCAATTGACGAAGATCAATTGACGAACAACAGAGGAGATCGTGTGGAACAGTCTAAAATTGCTACGAGAGACGCTTCAAGGACAGCGAATTGATCATATTATCGTTCGCAATGAAAATTTCCAACAGTAAAAATATTTCCAATCAACATTCTGAACCGCAGAAATCGGGGTTCCATGTATGTTCTGCAGAAAAATTCGTAATTTTTCGAGCAACCAATAGTAAAATACCTGTCTGGCTAAGAGGTTGTTAAATTCGAGCAGCCAGCGCCGAGCAGGCAGAGGCAAACATCGATCCGGCCTCCTCTTTCCAAAAACCCGAAAATTCCCGAGCGAACGAGCGTCGCGGTAGTCGGCCATCTTCCCCGTGATCCTTTCGTTGGAGGAAAGGACGAGGGACCGTCGAGAAAGAAGGTAAAAAGATCGGAGCAGCTCGGCGATTCGACATTAAAATTCAGGTAGACGAAAACTGGGAAAGGAGAGGAAGAATCCGGTTCGCGAGGGAGGTGGACAACCTGGTAAGGGAGGGGCCAGGAGCCGGGAGGGAAGAGGAGAGGGCAGGACGAAGGACCTCTCGCTCCTTCTCTTTGTCCCTCTCTTGCCGGGTGTAGCTCGTTTACCCGGCCCAGGACGAAAGGGCGAGGAAAAAAGTAATCGGTAGCATGCGAGGCACGCTCGGTGCCTTCGTACACATTCTCCGCTCGTAATATACGACTTCCGTACGTTGATGGAATATTCGAAAAATCCGAGTGAGAGAGAGAGAGAGAGAGAGAGAGAGAGAGAGAGAGAGAGAGAGAGAGAGAGAGAGAGAGAGAGAGAGAGAGAGAGAGAGAGAGAGAGAGAGAGAGAGAGAGAGCACGTTGGTGATAAAAGTATGGAAACGCCTGGCGAGAATGTTGCGACGTGTGTGGCCGTGAGCCGGTGCACCGGCTCCTGCCACCTCGTTTCTGCGAGCGATCGTTGCACCGTGATCGCTACTATGTCCTCGGACCCTTTTTCCTGCCTTATCTAACTCGGTACTCGTCGTTAGACTGCGGATCTTTATGGAATATACATTGAAATTGTCCGCATGGCAGCTTTTGTAAATAAAAGTGAACACATTCGTTCGACCAATGGTGTTAAATAATCGGGACTGTCCACATATCTTTTGAGCAGCAGTGTAGGTCGATTTGTGGGCGTATACACTCTCTTCCAGCCGCTAGAACCGCGCAACCCCGGTGATATTCTTCCGAATATACGATGGTGCCAACCTACCGTGTGCGTCTGTTGGCATTTACACAACCTGGCCCCGGTGGAATGCAAGACTATCTCGCGAAGAACCAACGCCAGAAGAGAGAAAGAAAGAATGAGTGAGAGAGAGAGAGAGAGAGAGAGAGAGAGAGAGAGAGTCCAGAACGCAGATAATCTGAGTGTTTATCGCTCGACAACCGAACGAAAAGAACGGAATCCCGGTTGAACGTGTTTCACGCGACGCTGACCATTTTTAGAAACGGCCCTAGCTGTAATCCGAAACTCCGCTTACCAGTCAGCCTCTCCAATGAAATGTCTTCGAAAAATGGAATCCGATAGCAATATGTTCGGTAGACTGAATTACGCTCTGGCGAAGTCCTGGGTGTGAAATTTTTGAATGCCCACTGTTTAGGGGATGATTAGGGTATTTATTTGAAGATGGGGTTGAAAGGTGGTCATCGTTCAAAATTATGAACTAAACTACGTTCAAGTGTACATTATAGTAAATCCAACAATTTCAGCTTCTAGGTAGTTTCGAAAATATTGATATCGGGGTGCCAAAGGTTCAAATTACAAAATCGCTAGAATACAAAGGGTTGAAGCATCCCCTGCACTAATACATCCAACCTTATCCCCAAGGATATTAGACATCCTCCCCAGGCCCTGACCGTCTTGGACCATTTGTCTCCAGGGCTCCAGCCGGAAGCGTTATGGATGATAAACTTCTTTCCCGCCTATAACGTGTCCTCGGCTACCCCAGACATCGATGATCGCATCCCCTATGGTGTGCCATGTTGCACTCCATGTGAATACAATTACGTGAAAACTTCGAATAGTAAACACCCTCCGGACGTCGCTTCTGACGATCGTATTTTACAACTATCAGCCCCGCCTTGTTTCCTCTGACTTTGAACGAGAATAGGGGCTTCCGTGGTTTCCGTAAGAAGGATGCTGAGTTATGGGGAGAGTCGAGAGTTGCTGATATGGGACAGGGATTGGAGGGTTAGCTATTGCAATCTTCGTAAAAATTTGGCAAATTAGTAATTGTATTCAACGAAAACTAAAATCCTCTCCAATTGCAAAATGAACAACAAGGGACATTTATATTGTAAGGAAAACCCGTAACGGAAAAACGGGTTATTAATGAAATTGGGCTAACAGATAACCACAGTTTGACGACCGACGTGTTTATCGCGGGCGCTCGTTACAATCTGCCTTCTTTTTGTAATCCGTTTTGCGATCGAAATCTTACAACTCTTCTATCATTCCCGATTTTTCATTTTTATCAATCTAGCCATATACAGGGTTGACTGTTAACACACACTCATACATACATACAGGGTGTTCCAAAATTCCTTCTGAGGTCATTCGAAGCGACATTTTCCTTTTCCAAAATGTTCGCTGCGGCTTTGTTTAAGAGTTATGAACGAAAAACACGGACCAATCAGAGCGCGACCTAGACACGTGTTGGCAAAGAAGGTCTGACGCACCTTGTCGTCTGGGTCTGTAAATGCTTGATACGAGGACTTTCGTCATCGCGGATACGCGCAGACCGTCCATGTTTATCAATACATAGTGACGTATCAATCATAAAAACACTGGTGTAAATAGTACAGTAATTTTCAATATACCGCGATGGATCAGGAGTTCGATTGGGTTCGTCGTATTTCGGCTCTGCTGGCGCGCCTGACCACCTTTGCCAACACGCGTCTAGGTTGCGCTCTGATTGGTCCGTGTTTTTGTTTTTCCATTTGTTTTTCCTTCTCTTCTCTTCTCTCCTCCTCACAATGTTACTAACGTTCTCGATATTTGCTATATTCTGTAATGTACATTATGTTGTAATAAATCTCATAAGATTTCCTAATAAAAAAAAAAAATAATAACTCCTAAACAAAGCCGCGGCGGACATTTTGGAAAAGGAAAATGTCGCTTCGAATGACCTCGGAAATCGCCCATTTCAGGGAGTTGTAGGAATTTTGGGACACCCTGTATAGCATTCGTACTTCAACTCTAGTATAATATTTTCCAGAAAAGGCGTCGTCGTGGTATGTAACTTCGAAGAGGACACTAAACGGACCTCCATCTCGTGCTGGATACAGCCAGCGGGCGCGTTGCCGAGTCATGAGTCACGTGAAAAATGATTCAGCAAACCACGCAAGCCGTCCCCGAGATATCAAACCGCCGGGAGAAGAGTAACTTTCCGGCTACTCAGCGATATTCCTATCTCGTCCGCGTCTTTCCAACCCCCGTCGGCCAACGATGAGTCGTCGGAGCCTCTCACCTTGGTCGTCGTAGAGATACCTGACCGTGGAATCGTTGGTCGGTGAAACAGAGAAAAGGGAGTTGAGAGAATCAAGAAGGGACGACGAGTCGGTGGAATCGAGAAAGGGCGTTCGAGGATAAGAAGGTGGAGACGCGAGTGGAATTGGAAAAAGGAGAAACGCGGAGAGAAGGAGAGAGAGAGAGAGAAGGCGGGGTAAGAATAAAGAAAAAGGGTAAAAAGAGAGAAAAAGGGAAATGGTCGACGTGAACCAGGGGAGGGGAAAGGGGAGAGGAGAAAACTCGCTTCCTAACCGTGAGATAGGGAGGAGAAATACGCGGTCGTAAAAGACCGAGCGCGGTCCCCAAAGAAAATACGAATTAAAGAAGCTAACCGGCGATCCGTGAAACTTCTGTATGATCGGAGGAAAACGTCACTGTACGCTCACGCTGGAAAATCAATTGAAATTTCCATTCTCGAAACAACGTTGGTCGTCTTCAAAAACAATCTTTTTACCCGCAGAAAATGGACCTCGTTTAAAAATATTCAAGACCGATTCTAATACGGATATCCCCTCACAGTGTTTTCGTACGCGTTTCTAATGATCGCCGAAGACGAGGTTAAGGCGTTTCTAATGAATACATTGCGGCGTAACAAGGCACCAGATTTTTATGCTAATGCGCGAGTTTGTAAAAGGTTGGAGAAAGGTGTAAAATTAAATTGCAATTGGACGAGGTGGGTAATGGTTGTTCGAAGTTTGTCCCATAAAACAGCAGGAATGTCTTCCGGTGCTCGAAATTCACCGAAGCACAACAGACATGCTTGGCAAATCGGTGCCATCTAGATTTCATTCGAGTATCGTTTAGCCGGTGGAACATTGTGAAAAATAACGATCGCGTGACACGCTACCGTCGTTAGTATTAACAGCTCGAACTGTTGGGTGGAATCGTTAAAAAGTTGAGGAATTAACGTTACTGTAAAGCTGATCGCGCGAACGAACTAATATTACCGTTTTGGAAACCGGAACTCGTTTGACCCCTAACGAGCACGGCAAGCTCTCATTTATGCTATCTATACTCCCTCCATTCCATAGCATTTTTTTTATTAACACCGGAAATAGAAAACTGTTCATCCAAAATGAACAAGTAGAACAACACACTGTATTTACGTTCAAGTAAATGGAGCGCCAAAATATTTAATTCAGAGGCCATATTTTCTGCGCCCTCTTCCCCTCTACATAATAGCAGAGAAAATTGCGTAGCCTGCACCCTCGGTTTTATGCATTTTTTAGCTCAATCTCTAGAGCCGGCACGCAGCATAAAACTACTGTAACGCGCGCAGAAAACGCTCGAAAAAGAGGATCAATTCGCCGACCCTCTGGCGTGCACCATTTAATTTTAAACATCATGGCGTACACGGTGTACCGAACCCCTTTGTGCTTTATCGGGGGGTGAAGCGCGCAGCCCGATCGAAAATGTCGCAGATCCGCTGGCAGACCCACCCCCTCGGGACACCGGGTATTAACTGTAGATAACAGGGGCTCGGCCCCTGTGCACCCCATGCGACACGATACAATGGCAGAGCGTGTGGTTTCAACCCTTTCCCCGGGCAACCCCATCAAAACTACCCTTCGGTACAATAACGTTGGAACTCCTCGCGGGAACGCCCATAAAGACACCACCCCCTCTCTCGTATTTAATTTACTGAATAATTGGAATCAAGCTGCCTCATTTGTGTGCTGGTCGACCAGCCTCCGCCCCCCTTACCCTTCAACCCCCTCTGCAATTTCCAGCCCCCACAAGGTCGGGATTCGGCATCCTGCGGGAGCCTGATGAGGAGATCTGTGCGCGTTCATAAAACTCGCTTCCTCCCGCCCTCTCAACCCCTTAATCTTCTGTCTTTCTCTTCTTTACTCCCTCCGTATCGTCCTCTTTCTCTCCAGGTCTGTTTCGATCCTCTTCCGACTCCCAGCGCTGTTCTCTTTCACTTGCTAGACCAGTCGCTAGCATCTCTTCTATTCCACCAGTCACCGAGGGTGAATAAAGATAACCGGATAATGGAACGACGAAACTGGATTACCGTTATTTGGACGGGGGACCAATCCAATCCCCGGTTTTAATAAATGTTCTGCAAAATTTTCTGGGGCCACGGCGGAACTTAATATGCGAATTCCGGAAGGCACTGCCCCGAGGGTCGGGGTTCTGCTGATGCTACAAGGGTAACTCTAAATTGTTTTCATGAAATGATTCAAGAAAGATGAAATTGTACCGATTTCCTAGTGATCCTAGTTCACGGGGCGTATGAATTTGTCCAAGTAGATCCAAGCAATCGGATTCCCTCTAAAATCCGCGAACGAAGATAAGCTCCCACGGTCGTAACAATCCCGTTTCACAGTTTAATCCCGCGATGGATCTAATCGCTGATCAGGACACCATCGAGGCTACCATAATTCAGCCTGGAGCGGCTGATTGCACCGAGGAAGTTCGCTCGAGCAGCAGTATGCGGTGGGAAGAAGATTGGATAGGATGAGGGAACGAGAGCCGCAAATGGAGGAGAGCCGAGAGCCTAACCACGCATGCGTCTTCAAGGTAGCCAGAAATCGATGGCCGCGGCTGCCTTGTACCTTGCTTTCATGGTATGTATCCGTAAGATTCAACAATGATGAAAATTATGTACCGTAGACCGTATTTTCAATGATATTTCTCACGTATTTGTACTGGGTATTTTTTAACAATTTTTTAAACTGGAATTTGGTTCACAAGAATAGTCTCGAGCCCCGGGAGATTTGAAATTTTTTTGTAATTTTTATGTTTCCTTGAAAATTTCTCTTTCCTAAGAAAAATTTCAATTTTGTACAAGGTGGTCAATGAAAAATAAATTTGGAAGTAATTGTACTATTTTGTAAAATAATGGAATTACTTGGAGGTCACTTGAAGGTCATTTTATGAAACTCCAAGCAGAACTCTTAGACAAATTCAAAAGCAAAAACAAAATGATGGTAAAGACTGTGTATGGGCTTTTTGATTAATGTTTTCGATATAAAGAATTAGTGTACACAATTAAAGGCACGCGTTGTACGTATTTCTAGGGGGTAGCGAAAACCCTCCGAATCCTGCAAAGAAAACCCCATAGCACAACTGGTGGCAAACGCCATAACTATCCCTATCTGTGCAGTCGGTATCAAGGTCTCCCCTACTGTCGATACATGCACGCAGGAAATTCGCTCTACCTTACCATCATCGAATTAAAGCGGGAATTACGAATTTCTACTCCGACTATCAGTAATTCAAAATTTGAGAAATGTTTTTAAACGCATCCTGCACTACACAACAGTTTCCCTCTGTTACCTATTTCTTGATACACTAATCACAGAAGAATTTCTAAAGCCATTGAAACATCGTTCTCAATAAGTCTAGATAACATTAAAAAATGTCTGCAATTTCCCCTCTTGTCTGTTTTTTAAGAATTACACAATTAGTCAGGACATAACAAACGGAGGTTCACATTTGGATCCAGACTTAGCTGACAATTGTTGCTGGTCGTCGATATTTTAGAACTCTGTAATATCGACGTAGAAATCCCCACAAGAGTAGGGGACCTCACAATGAGCGAAAAAATAAGATTACACATAACTTGCAATGCTGGCTTACTATTTAATGAAATAACCACGAGCAATTAACAGGAGTTGATTAAACAAGAGACGGTAACTAATACACAATGCTTAAACAATTACCTTTCTGTATCCAAATCCATCTTTGGTCCAACTCAAACTCCATAAACATCCAAAAATTATCCAACGAAAACTTCATTCGTCATATTGATATATTCGATTGGGCCACAATGGGTCGCCCGGCTCAATTGCAGTGGAAAATTGCTAAAAACCACAGATGCATATTACCTGTCATCCATATCTCTGAACAGCATCGAAACTCGAGTCAATGTGCTCATCCTGTCAGCTTTTCCAGCTCGAAGTCAACTTTAATTCAACTTGTTTGATCTAAAAGTTTCGAACACACCTTCGTTCCATGGAACCAACACCTTTCCCGGGATAACGGGCGTCGTATGCGCGCGCACATGATCCATGATGGCCGCCGTGTGAGAGCGTTCATTGGTTGAATGAGTATAAAGTGGAAGAAGATAGACAGGAGAGGGATAGAGGAGTGGGGATGGAATTGGTCGGTGGAAGGGGAACGAAAGGATCGGGCGAGCTATTGGCGGGACTGCCATGACGCCATGATGAAAAATCAGGGCGGCCATCATGGATTTCAACATGGCCGTTGCCGCAGGACATCCCCTTCGTTCTTTCAGCCGTTCCAGAGTAAGTTTATCGATTTATTTATAAACCTTGTGGCAAATATTTCTCTTGATATTGTATATGAATATTCTCGGAATAATATTACATCGTTTTTATTAATCGCTGGACTGCGGATGATCATAGAATTCTCAATTTATAAGAATCGGAATCAACTTTATTTTATCATGAAGAAAATGTTTATTACATGTTCGCACGTGTTTGATAATGTATCGTTTTTTTTGCATTTCAAACATTTGTAGCATACTAATTTATAAACTAACCTCGTGTATAGCTAGTATATTACTCTTGAAGTAAATCAGTATTTTCCGGAGTAATAATAAATTTCTCTTATTAATCCACAGACTGCGAATCTTTATTCAAATTCGTATATCCATAAATATCGTTTTATAAGAATCAAAAGGCTGTTGCTTTATAAAAATACAAACTGAACGGAAAGTTATTTTATGCAACTATCTATTATGGATTTATAGCGTACGGTACGAGCTCAATTAAAACACAGTAAAAAATGTTTACGATCCACAGTGCATTTTAAAAGCCGGCGAATAAAATCCAGCGAAAATGTCGTCCCTCATTTCTCGCCGCGATTTGCATAAATATCTATAAGTGGACAATTATTCCCCCCCATTAACGAAGCCGCTAAACTGTAGTAAATTTTCTCCGGTTACCGCGAAGATTATACGCGACACCGCTGTTCAATAAAACAATCGTAAACACTTGTTGTTCGCACACTTTTTAACACAACGACAATTACTCCCGCTATTACGGAGACGTCGCGTCGCGGCGGTTGACGGCGTCGAATAGAAAATCGTCACATTGTAGACAAAAGCGTTTGATTTATTGGGCATAATTCATGGGAATAGCACTTAATCCCCCGTCTTTGCATACATATACTATTCTTCCGGAGCGCTAATATCCTGTTTTATGAGGAAATGTTACACATACAGATTAATTGTCTTGTATATAGGATTTACGAGCAATTAAAGGTGTAACAGTAGGCCTGACAACACACAGCCTCGGATTCATAAAATCATGAACTCCCGGTGTGTGAACTATGTGGGCAAGTAATATACCTGTTTGTCGTCCGCCGTAAAAGTCGGGGCCCGAAAGATCCTTACGCAAACCGTGGCGTTTCGTGCATCCTAAACGCAAAGGAAAACAGTCGTAAAACCGTTTAAGTATCGACGACTGCATTTGCTCAGTCAATACTTAATTCATTCACGGCGTTCCCAAAAGACGTTCCGCACGTTTACAACGCGGCCACCATACACACCGGAAGAAACTGATCACCAATAAATCCGACAATCCCTCTTCAAAGACCCGGAGCCTCATTAACCCACACCTATAAAGGGCTCTGGTTCGTATACATTATTCAAAGTCGGACAAAATATCCAGTTTGCATCGTGCGATGCTCGGTTTACACGAAAATTCAATCCCTCTTCTGCATTCATTATTAGTCTAGACCGTGGATTTTTAATTTATTTACAGTAAATCATTAACTCAATTTAGTACTTGATCTATGCAGTGGGTTTATAGATTGCGATTTAACTCCAATTTTTGTCAAAAGTCTATGAAACGTAATGCTTGCACGATCTAGTGCGGGCTAACTTGCTGTAAGTAGAAAAGGTCAGCCACGCTCAGACACGCTCAGTCCGACGCTCATTTAGACACTTTTGACTGTTCGTTTCTCATAAAATTTTCAATCTACAATATTTCTAACAGACAATAACTATAACAAAATAGTTCTAACATATTTTTCAAGCTCGTGCGTAAAGGTTCCTGTATTCGTGTATGTCTGCAATCTGTTAATCAATGGAGTATTGAACTACGATTATGGGTTCGTATCTACACGGTCACTAAAGGAAATAAAAAGGTCAGCCACGCTCAGACGCGCTCAAGTCCGACGCGCTTTTAGGCACTTTTGACTGTTCGTTTCTCATAAAATTTTCAATCTACAATATTTCTAACAGACAATAAATATAACAAAATAGTCCTAACATATTTTTCAAGCTCGTGCGTAAAGATTCCTGTATTGGTGTATGTCTGCAATCTGTTAATGAATGGAGTATTGAACTACGATTATGGGTTCGTATTTACACGGTCGCCAAAGGAAATAAAAAGGTCCCGTGTGACGCAACGCGCAGCTAGCACACGACGAGCGACCGCTGTGTGTTCCCATTTACGCGACACTCGAGTTTCGCGAACGAGAAACAAGAATCATCGTTCACCTGTTCATAAGGTCAATAGGTAATGCGATAACGACCGTTCATAATGGTTACGGACGAAGGAATTACCGTGCAAACCGACACTTAAGGTTTATCGTGTCTCTTACCCACGGAGTTATGTATACCGTTCTCTTAAAAGTGAACGGTAGTGAGTTGTAACAAGATTATTGACTTTAAATCCCCGCGAATGACCCTATAGGAGATTGAGGCTACAAATATATTACCAATACTAAACGGGGCCCCCGTGTATTATGTATACACAAATCATCCCGGCCTCTTAACGTCGGAAAAATAGCAGAGTAAACAAATTGCTGGAAGTCGTTCGCCGCAGGAACGTTACTTTCCGTGTGAACTGTCTTGTAACTCCGAGAGAGTCTGATAATGCCTGGAGGATGAAGACGTCACGGTGAATTTAACAAACGCGCGCCTGTTGTTCATTTCTTCGCTGTCGAGGCACCGCGATACTTTTCCCTAGTTTCACCTTTTTCACCGTTTTCGTGCTAAAACCGTCACCGTGCTAAAAAAATCCCGTAAAATCGCGGTGACTATCTCGAACTCGGATCACGCAAGTTCTAACGAAATTCACAAATTTTATGGTTTGACCAAATATTGTATAGCAGAAATTAATTAGTAAATTAATCGGAATAAATTCGAATCCTGTTGTTATTGTACTGCGGATTTTATGCATTTACAATAAAAATTATATTGGATGAAATACAAAACTGTGAAAACATTTAAGGAGTCTTGCTATTATTGATAAAGGAATTTTTCTGTGGCAAAATTTGTTATTCTACGTAACAGGGCTAGTTAATTGGAAAAATGTATGACAGGGGTTAGGTAGGTAAATACAGGGTGTCCCAAAACGACTGCGTAAGCGGGAAATGGGAGGTTCCTTGGGTCATTTGAAGCGACATTTTCCTTAAAAAAAATTAACGAAAAACACGGACCAATCAGAACGCGACCTAGACGCTCGCTGGCACGTTCAACCAACCGCCTGCCGGCTCGCCGAGCTGAACGTGCCAGCGAGCGTCTAGGTCGTGCTCTGATTGGTCCGTGTTTTTCGTTAATAACTCCTCAACAAAGCCGCGGACGCCATTTTTGTTCAGGAAAATGTTGCTTCAAATGACCCAACGAACCTCCCGTTTCCCGCTTACGCAGTCGTTTTGGGACACCCTGTATATTGAGGCTTGTGACCCTCGAAGGATAAATTGCTCGGCAGCATATTTCGATTGAAACAGCAGAAATATGGTGTTTTAACCTTTGTCCTTCGCGGTGGACGGTATGGCGAAAGCTTAATTGCCCTTGACAGACGTGGCCCTATGTCTATTATGTTACCAATAAAAATGTCGCTTTCCTACGATAATTGAGAAGGTCGAATGTCAAGAGATTTGACATTTAAAAGTGAAAAGAAGAGGCAGATGTCAATTAAAATTTTTAGAGAGCCGGTCCACTGAGAAACGAGCTGCACATCAGCCTCCCCTATGATTGGCATTTGTTCACAAATAAACCTCTCTAATTTTCAGTACAAGTAAATTTGTAATTATTCTTGTTGGACGGTAGCGTTTTAAACCGAGTTTCGTATCGAAACGCATACGGAAAAAGGTAGAGACGAGGAACCTGTTCGCTATCGTGCTCGTCGTTTACGAATGCAACGTCGGAGCACAGTCGGTCGTGTTCACCGATAACGAGCATTATCGGCTTGGAAAGGCAACTCGGAAAATCAAAAAAGAGAGAAGGAGAAAGAAACTACACGGGCACAGTCATCGAACGGCGTATCTGTTCAACTCGCGCGTGTAACGATCGAAGATAATCCCCGTCACGAAGCAGTGGATCATTTATTGCACCGCGCTGCACCGGGCAATAAAGATTTCGTGCATTCCGGTTTAAATGCTCGCGGGCCCGCCGAATCTATCGGCGGCGTTGATAACGAGAGACCCGAGCAAAACGAGACCGAAAGACAGAGAAAGAGAGAGAGAGAGAGAGAGAGAAAAAAACGAGGCAAAGATACGGTTCTGGAGATAAGCAGAAGCAACGTGCTGACGTCACGGGGCAATAAAATACCTGGAAATGGCGGCGAACTTCTCGTCGCCAGGTTTCTTCAACGGGCAATTCCATCGGGGAAGGTCAAACAGGAGACTTTTTCCTTTTTGTTCGGCATCGATTAATTATTATTGCGAATTTTGCAGGCGAGCGCCCGCCACGCCGCAGACACCGCCGCGCCGGAGCCGTAAATCCTTCGCCGCGGACGATTGGCCTCGTCTTGCGTAATGCCGAATCATAATTAAATATTTAGCCGCCTCGTAATTGCTGCGAGAAAGTACCACGTTCGACGGGGTAACCAGTTTCTGAACCGTCGATCATGGAGCTTTCTTTACGGAGAAAAGAATCTTTTGCTCATTTTTTCGGTGCACCCGGCCAATTAGAGACGTTCTCGTTCGAGGTTTTCAATTAAAACGACATAGAAACGCGCGTGCTCTTTTTAAGATTAATGTCTGGACACGTGGAAGGTTCTTACCGTTAATCCACATAAAAATACCGCGTATAAACAACGGAACAGGAATTCTAGTAGACTTTCGTTGCAGATACGGAGGTAAATAACAATTTATTACTATGATAACGAATAAAAAAGACTATTCATCTGACAATCTGTACGGTGAAACAATTCGTCAAACAACTCGAGCAAACACGGCGCAGGTTCTGAACGTTCTGGTTCTTTGAAAAACGTTGACGGTGTATTCGCAGAAAATATCCTGCCAACAAAAACTTTCAGAAATACACGAGACGAAATATATGCCAAGGAACCAAAAGACATAAGACAAGGTTGGATGTAACATCCAGAACCAGGGTAACCGAATTTTTTGTCTAGCAGACAAAACTCCAGTATGAATATACCTTAAAGAAGACGCTTCCGGTCTGACGACATATTTTTCGAAAAGCGACAGCCGTGCGTTCGCGTGAGAGTCGGCGGTATGCTGTGGAAAAAGCACGTTCCGTTATGTATAGAGATCCGACGAGGACGGTTTGCACAGTGACTCTATCCTATCTCCGGAACTGTTCCCTAATTGCTAAAGCAAACGGTCTAATGAGAAAACCTAACGCCATGGTGCAGCGGCCGGCCACACGCTTTGGGACCGGTCGATCTTGCTTCTTCGACCTTCTCCGGTGCCGTGGGTACATCCGGCGTTGTTGGCGTTAGAATTCGCACCTTCGTATAAATTATTAACGGCCTCCAGCCCGTTAATGATACGATTACATTGTATGGGACCGGACACGTGGCGCGTATACTCTGTCGGCGAGGCGACGCGACGAGTCTGTCAACTTTCCGAGCATACGAGCCGGACACATCAAACAATCGAGCTCCGAAATTAGTAGATCCAGAAATGTGGATTTGGTTCGTTTCGATGAAAAATTTGTTTCATTACTTTACTAGGTGAATTAGTGATTAGAAACAAAACTACCCTATGTAGTAGAATTAGCTAGCTCAGTATAGAACCGTCGAACTCGGTCGAAAATTAGTTACCCCGACAATTATTGTCGCAAAACCATCTCGACTAGGATCTTGACTACCCCTTAACTATCAACCCCAGCCTAAAATCGTCGAACCCTGTACAAAAATTAATTACCTCAACACTCGATCCTCGGAAAGCAGTCCCGGTGGTCCCTCGGTTCTCGAAACCCAGCGTCGTTGATCCACAAGGACCGGCGAAGCCAAGTGTCACCTCAAACAAGGGTAGCTCTCACTCACACTTCGGTCCCGGCCATTTCACGTCTCGCAGACCAAACAAAGCTACCCACCGGTTCGGGTGGCCCTAACATAACTCGGCTTACTATCGTCCGCTATCGTCCAACCACCTCCCCATTATCACTGGCGATATATCAACTTTCGCGGCACTCACTCGAACCCGAAAACCGAACTGGGGATCAACGAAAACCGAACTATCCGAATAACGAGAATACAGTTCCCTCGTCGAAGAAGAGACACGGTGAAAGAGGGGGGGGGGGGTGAAGGGACGAAGAAGAAAGCTGGGGAGGGATCAGGATATCTCAGCGAACTGTCCTCCGAGGGGTGAGTTTTCGGGATCCTCGCGCGCGCGGGAAAAAAAAGGGAAGCAAGTCCTGGCGAAGAGCGTGGATCACAAAAGGAAAAGGTGCGCGCCTGCGTACCGCCGACAATGTACTCCGCAGCTAGTTTTCGACCGCATAATAATGGACCACGTTGGTGAAACCGGGCTCATGGTTTTCTGGATGGGACGTGCCGCGCACTGAACCAGTTGTTCGACCGCGCAGATTCCTCGCCCCACCCTTCAACCCCTACCAGACCTCCTGTCGACGCGATTGCTGAGCTTCGAACCCCCTCCGGTATCCACGGAACCATGGAGCCGCTCTTGGACCATGGATCCCCACCATGAATATACCTCTTCCCCCACCACGCATGGTTCCTGGTCCAGCAACCTTTTGCTTCGGCGCGCGGCTACGCGAGCCATCAGAAACCCCCACCAGGCACGCTTCATCGACTCTGTCTAACGGGTGGGACGAAACTATCCACCCCGATGAGGCAAACTCGCTGATACGATGGGGATGGTCCTCGAAATTATTCCGATTTTTTGGGGACGGTTTTGGGAGGGAGAAACTCCATTTTGTAAGTAAACATTTATTTTAGAAGATTGTTTTAGTACAAAGAAAATAAAAACTGAGGTAATTGACATCATCTTAAAAATTGTATTTAGTCTCAACCCTTCACCAGACGCATAACTTTTAACTGGAAAGAGCAAGTAAAAAATTAAAAAAATTGGCAGTACCACTTCGAGTTGGTTACAAGCTGAGCATAAACATTAATTGCTCTCGGATATACAGCCTAACAGGCACAAGTTTGTTTAACGCGGTAGAAGTTACCACAAATCAATAATCCTCCAGATGGTAACTAAAAATGGCGACGCGAGAGTTCTCATCCGATTTTAATAATGATGTCACTGAAACGTGACGTGACATTATAGAGAAATAAGCTATAAAATAGCACTGCTGCGTCAGTAGACTTAAAAGTACGCTTTAACGAGCGAACATTCAATGGAAGCAACATTTTACAAAACATAAAGACACAAGTATGCAAGACAACGTTCTTAAAACGGACAAGTGGAATCCTGCCAGAGCCCCGCCGCCATTAAAATTTGTTCGAGTCCCCACGAGGTCCTGTATCGCACTTGAAAGCAGACATTCTCCAACCATGATTCAAGTGACGACGCCTTTTACCACGCTTGACCGATTTTAAAAAAAGTCGAACCTGTTTTTCGAACAACCCTCCAGAGACCCTAACTGGTTACGACCCAACCCTCTGTTAAAGAGGATGTGAACGTTCTTCGGCTCATGGGGTGTGCTTTCCGGAGAATCGACTTCAACCACCGCCGCCATTAATGTCTGCAATCCTTGCTGGAAAGAGGAAATGCATAACTATACCCGGTGCCTTTGTTTCAGGACGAAACGTGCAATAGGGTTTATTCGAGGGAATATTTTTAGTGTTTTTATGGCAGTATAAATTGAGAGGAAAGTGTTCCTCTTGGAATGATGGCAATTTTATCGAACATAATTTACCACTATTTTTAGTGATTTTATGGCAACATAGGATCTTGTTAACTCCGAGTAAAATTTTCTAAATACCCACCTCGAAGCAAATGGAATTTTATCGAACAGAATTTACTATTATTTTCAATGTTTCTAAGCTGAATGTTATTTTGAATCGCAAATCCAATGGTAGTATATCGCGTTCTATTTTTAATACAGGATCAGCCAAGCCGAGAGGAGCATCGTTCCTCGATCCTCCATCCTTAGCTGGCTTTATTGTTCGCGCCATCGCCGATACAAGCCTCTTCTTTTCTCTTCTTTTTTCTCTTCTATCCCCTTTTCGGGCGGACAGGACGCTCTCACGCAGAGTTCGAGCAGCTCGCAAGGGGTTTGACACTCGGAATAAAATACGAGCCAGTTCTGTCTCATGTCACGGGCCGCGCCTACGTATCCAATTGTGCTACACCAACTATACGAGCTACACGCGTATCATTAAAACAGTCCGTTGCGTTTTATCCATCGCCATTCGACGAAATTCTTCGAGAGACCATTCGGGAACCTTTCGAGACCACTCGTTTGCTTCAATGTTGGCTGCATTAAAATCCTCATTTTCTACTTAGGTACAAACGTGTCGTGTCCACTCATTTCATTTTAAATACAACATGCAGATTTATTAGCAAACGAGACAGTTTTTGAAACGGCGGGATCAAAGTTCTTGCTCTAACAGCTTCATCTTTTAAAAGTGACAAAATTCCATTTATTTATATTCTAATTTTAGTGTCAAATTGCAGCCACTCGTTTTTGTCGCAAATGCATGAAATCCGCACTAGATTACATTATTCATGCAGATCCGGCAAGAAGATACTGACAGTTTGGCATCGTTCCTCAAAGTGTAAATGTTTCACAGTACCTAAACAGAGAAGACGGGTGAATTTCCACCCCGAGGATCGTATGAGGGTTGAAACAATGATACAAGGATGTTCACAATCTGCTGAACAAACTTCTCCACGATTTTTCAAATTATTCATACCCTGTGACCCTAAATACCCATTTCTCAGACCCACCGTCATCGAAAACGTTCTCCGCAACACTCCCCTCTCCGAAATTCTCTGTCTAAAAAGCCCGCGGCCATTTCTGGTGGCATTTCCGCGGTTCCCTTTCAAGTTCCAACGAAATAGTGCTCGTCTATTTCTGGAAAAAGATCGGATGGACGAAAGAGCAACGTGTCGGGTTCGCCGGGAGCGGTCATACGTAAGGGGAGGAGAAAAAGGGAGATTCGTGGAAGAAGAGGAAGGAGGGGACAGAAAGAGAGAGAGAAATATAAAGGAAGAGAGAGGAGTAAACGACGGTACAGGAGAGCAGACTGCGGAGGTAACCTCGCTGGGAACCGAATCGATCTCTCGGAGCCAGCCAAAGCCCGGGTCCCGACTGGCATCCCCCTTTTGCGTCTCTGCCCCCCTTAGCGTCCCGCACGAGCACACAACGATAAGGAGACGACCACAGTGACGCTGGCCCGCGTCGGTACAGCATAATTTACAAGTGGCCGATCGTTGTGCTTTTTTAAGCGGGCATTAAACGGCCTTAAAGATTGAAATTCACGACGTTTGCGTGTCGTCGTGAGTTATGCCCGAGGAAAGCTTGGAGTCGAGCGAGCCGCCTCAATTTGCCGAGATTATGCACCCCCATGGCGGGAACCAGCGGATTAACATTATGCTAAACCTCTCCCGACTACTCCGTTTGATCTTTTAGCGTGCCTCGTCCTTCCTCTCATTTTTCTATTCTGAGGAGGATCCCACAGGAATGCGAGGCACGCGAGAAATTCTAATCGGATCCGTGGATCCAAGGGTAGTTTCGAGTTAATTCTGCCCCCCTCCCCTTTACTTAATTAGGTTCCAGAGGGCTTTAAGGTTTGGTGGGGAACGTCCGAGCTGCTCCAGAAATTTTCTACGATTCGAGCTGATACTGTCCCCATACGTTTAATTAGGTTCTATTTTATTTATTTAATCAGGATCTAATTTTGCACACAATCGTATCGATCTGAATACTAGGCTGTTTCATAGTTGTTCTTGAGGAATCGATTGTTATACGATATCTATTCGCGTCGGTGACTCAAAAAGGTTAATTGAATTAACAGACCGCACTAATTAGCGGGACAAACCGCTGGTAAACAGAGGCGATCGTAGTTATCTTATTTTTAATCGTGCGACTGACTCATCGCCAGCTGCGTAACACTCGGCGCATCAACATAATCGATCGAAATGATTCGCCTTCGCGTAGGACTTAAATTATTTCTAAAATAATCGGATAATTCCTTTTCAGCCGACTGTCCTTTTCAATTATGAACACTCGGAAAGCCGTCAATATTTTAAGTAGAAAATTAACACAATCTGAAAGTACTCGTTAAAATAAGTCGAAAATTAGCAGAGTCGGATAAGCGATGGCGGAGAAAGTCGAACAAAAAGGGAAAGTGTGACATTCGACAAAAATGATTATGTATCTCGGAATTTTAGCGAATTATTCTGTATCACGTCGGAGCGGTCAAGCGTAAAACGTTAAGACTCGAACACCGAGAGTTGTTATATTTATCGTGATACTCAAACGGCCTTTACGATCTATTAAACACCGCGTCAAACATTTCGTGTCGGGGCCATGACACCGGATCCTTCAGAGGCGTCCTATTGAACCGTGGAATTGTTTGATCAGTTTATCCCTTTGCTACTTCCTCATCTTTGAAGACCACCGTTCGGCGAAACGGTAACTGTGCTGAAAAGTAACGCCAGCTTCTCGCGAATGCGTTCATGGTACCGAAACAAACAATTTGCTCTCTTCGAAGGCGATATTCCTCGACGAAATGGTAACTAGCGACAGTTCTTCGTAAATATACCGTTTACAGCGTCTCTTGAAAGATTTAGCGTCCTGGAAGATCACATTGCTTCACAAAATGGTAACTTTTCTAGCAACTAGTTTATCTAGTCCAAGATATCTTTATTTTTAATGAGCTTTTTCTGAGATAAAAATTTAATAAAATTGTACCTCCCGAGCCTGAATTTATCTGGATTTATCGTTCCCAATAGTGTGACTTCAGAACTGAAATTAAGCTTCTTTTAAGAAGGAAATTTAATAAAATAGTAAAATTGCAATCCAATAGCGTTGCCTCCCCTATGTTTATTTATTTACAATACCATTTCTGTAGACAACTTTTGATTCCCAAAGTCCAAGTTCAAAGTTTGCCTTAAGTTTATTTAAATATTTTAGAATATTTCATTCAGCGCGTTCGAATCTTTTTGGAGCCTCCACAATGGTAATTTCAGAGCCGAACGAGCACACAGAAAAACAATATTGCTCCGTCGATTTTCTGCCCGTTTAGTGCAGCATCCGTGCAAGTAGCTGACATAAAATGGGCCGATTTGGCGGAAGGATCCTGGCGCGGCGCATCGCACAAAAACAAGACGTGATATATGAACGGGCTGATTTAAGACGTTAGATTATCACCCGGCGAGCACTTATCGCGTAACCAAACGAAACATTAACTCCACCGTCGTCGCAGAGCTCTGTGCAACCAGCGGATTTAATGCGCCTATTCCTATTTAACTTCTCAATTAACATAAGCGCGCGACTTCATTATTGCCGACGCACGCAACCCTGTCCCCCACCGCACGCACGCACCAACACAATGGAAAACGCGACGCTTTCGGCGCTTCCTCAGTTTCCACCTGCTATTCAAATTTGACGCCCACCTGTCACTGCTGCCGAGGCATAATGAGCACGCGCCATTCCTCTCGCGACTCTTGCAACCCCTTTTACCCTTTCCACTCTGTGAATTCATTCTGTTTCGGCAAAATCATCGTTCCAGCAATTTAGATCACCATATACAGGGTGTTCGGTAACTGGTGGTACAAGCGAAAAGGGAATTCAACATTCTACATGAAGTCGAAAATATAGAACAAAATTTTTTCTTGCGAGGCTTTGTTTTCGAAAAAATTGACTTTGAATTTTCGTCAGGTACGCGTGCACTTGATCATGTCTGGTTATAACGGATCTCACTGTAGATCATTGTCTCGATTGAAGTTTATATAACACTTCCGGTATCACGGAAATGTTTATTTTACCTATCATCTTACAATCTTACCTTTACCGCTAAACACTATATCAGTATCTATCAGTCTGCCATCGTGTCATAGAAATTTAATTAGAAGAGCAGAATTATGTATTCGGCAGAATGGGCAACATTTTCAGCAATTTCTGTAATAATAAACTTTATGAATACTTCAACATCCTATTTCATTGTGTGTTCCTAATTTTCCGGTACGATAAAAACAACCTTAAACTGCGATAATGATCCATCGAGACAATGATCTACAGTGAGATCCGTTATAGCGAGACTAGGGATGGCGTGAACTGCTACTTCTGGATCACTCGTGATTCACAGTGACTTCTTTTTCACAGTGATTCGTGATTTTCGTGATCGCTTCTGATTGGCAGAGAGCATAACTGTTCTTCACAGAGCATAACCTGTATGTTTTAATACTCTCTGGTTTTATATTAACGACATCAAAACAAAATTGCAAGTTAGATCGCATAAAGTAAAGGAATAAGGAGGGACAATAAGAAATAGTGAATAAAGTCATTGAGAATTAGGATGACAGTGAGCAAATTTACTCTAGATTAAAAAGTCACGATCACAGCGTGAATGAAGTTAAAACCACAACCGTGATCGTGATTCTACGATCACTGTGATAAATCACGGTTAGTGATTTCGCACGCCATCACTAAATGAGACATGATCAAGTGCACGCGTACCCGACGAAAATTCAAAATCGGTTGTCTCGAGAACAAAGCCTAACATGAAAAAATTTTGTTGTATATTTTCGACTTATTTCTTCATGTAGAATCGCCCCCTTTTCGCTTGTACCACCAGTTACCGAACACCCTGTATATTCGCAAACACTCTCGACAGGTCACCTATTCTGTTTACACTCTTACACACAGTCTAATTACTCTCTCTCACACGCATTCGCACATCCTCACAAACAATAGTGTTTTCGTCTCGTGCCCTGTCGAGCTACCAGTATCACGCAGGAATTTAAACCGTTCGCATCAAATCTCAGCTATTGAATAAATTCTCGTTCATCCAAATTGAGCACGTATTCTTTCTTTGGAGTTCTCTCAAAACTTAGCCATTTCTGGGCATCAAGGTGCAGTGGAAGGTTCAAGCCTAGTTTGCATTATTTCTTCCACTTTCAATTTGAAAATCTTCTATTTAACTGAGAAGTTAATCTGGCCAATTTCTCCTCCACAAGAAATTTAATTTTCATTCCGGGCACTAAAGCAACACTCTCCTTTCTCACCAAAGAATTAGCACCTTGCCCAATCAAACTAAACGATTCCAGAGCCAATGAAAACCATCCAATGGCCCCAAAATTAATTTTATTACCGAAGCTTTAAAGCCGAAGTTTTTCTAGATAGAAGGATTAGAAATTGACCAGACCAAGAGCGAGGCACACTGTTTCAAGGTCTTTCAAGCTACCCCTCTCTCCTAAACAAGCACTAAAGCAATTTAAACCGACGGTAGAACGCAACATCGGCCACCTAAAGTTTTCAGAAAAGGATTGCGGTTTGAGTGTTGCCGGAAACGGTCACGGATTTAGGGAAAAAGGAAACCGAGATCGAGTTGAACGAGGACGACCTTGTGGAAGTATAGCTCTGCGGTCCAGACGCTTCCGCCTTTGAAAAAATTGCGGTCTGAATTGCCGCCGACCCTCCCAAAAGTGAAATCGACGATTTCCCTCGACCCACATTTTTTCGAGGGAAACGTGTCGGCGATTTTCTCAGCCCGAACAAGCATACAAGAAGGGATTTTGTATTCCTTCCGAATAAAATCGACTGTGGGAAAATGTTCGATTATTCGAGCAACGAAATGATAAAAGATAATGTTGTTGCAGTAATCGCATTGTTTTTATGGCGAGCGATAGTGCAGCCCGATTCGATTGCAGCCGATCGTTTCGTGCGTACGCAATCGGGTCGATTAAACGGTCGTGACTGCACCGTGACAGGTGCTAGAATCGGCGTTATTGTCATTGTAAAAAAAGATAACGATGTTTGGTCGTCGTTCACCGAACCGCGACACACGGTACGATTGTTGCTCGTTCGGAAAAGTATGCATTTGTCCCTCTGAATTTCAGTTGGTTCCTGAAGTGCACGGGTCTGTGTTAAAGCGACGATGTTCGAATTTATGCAGGCGGTATAAAAACAATAAAATATTTCCAAGGTTAAACGTTGTTATCTCGTTAATGCGACAGTCTTTCGCGTTAATTTTCGTAGCCGTCATTACAGTTCTGATACATTCTCTTTTAGAAGTAGTCTCTCGCATTATAACAGTGAAAATAGTAGATATCCTTCTCATTTTATATTCAATCATAGTATACAGTTTACTTTTAACCGCGGTACAGCTGAACGAGCCGAGGGTAAAGCAGAGTGCACCAATTTCGCGCGAGCCCGAATAAACTCAATCTAAATACGTATAATAGAGCTAAAGTTACGAGTGTTTGATGCGTCGGGAAAGCGTGCTGTATTTTTCGGAAAGTATTAAACGCCAGCGGAGTTCGAATTTATTTGACAACCTCCGGCAGGAATCTCCGTTAAAGTGTCCACGAATTAGGCGGCAAACAAATTTCCATTTATTGCTGCGTAAATTTTCAACGAGACACGCGTGAAACGTGTCGCATTCGTGCCGCGAATTTTTGCACTACAGTCTTCTTTGCAATGTTTAGAGCCGATTAAATTTTGCTCAAAAATCTGTTCGTCGCTTTTTTCCATTAACGCCCACTAATTTTACTCGTAAGAAATTTTTACCGCTTTCGCATTATTTTCACGAAAAATTGTTATTTTAAGTTCACAAAAGATCAACTGTGTTCTGAAAGGATGCTGTTTCTTTCTGACTCTGTGCACCGTCGGCAACCAACAGCTGTCATCTCACGCTGTGAATCTAGCTTCAAAATCATCCCCTGATACGTCTCTCATCGAACCACCCTTTAATTCTCATCTCGTTATTAAATCTGAAGTGGATTATTAAGACCATTAAACGACATCTAATTTACAAATAATTATTGTTTTTCCCCCACGATTTTACCACAGCCACGATAACCAGATTGTGTTTAATTTTACGGTGCGTTCGCATCTACTATTTCTAAACGTTAACAACAAAAGAATAGACTGCAGATTTTACGCATTTATGACAAATACAAAACTGCGAAGGCATGACAAGAATTTCAGACAATATTCTCGCGTTATTGTTACTTTATTAAAATCATCAAAAGAAGAAGTACATGTTTATTTAGCTTCAGTTTCCGATAATTGACTTGTACAATTTTTATCTTATATAAGGATTTACAGTCTAATTATAAGACAAGGGTTCGATTCTTTACTAAATCGACTTTCCTCAGCAAACTCGTCAAGAACCACCTCGCAATAAATCAAGCAAGTAATCAACCTTCCACTATGACGATCCACTATAGAATGAACCATGAACGATAGGTACAATAATTCATCGAAAAACCACAGGTTGGTGCCTCAACCCCCGACGGCGCGGTACAAAACATGAATCGCTCACTCACCCTTCGAGATGTTCACTGCACACCGAGGTCTCCGAAGAACTCGCTGGTGGTTTGCATCAGGAACAACCGGGAGACTTCTCTTGCACAGCGTAGTAGAACAATTCGCAAAATCTGATTCGCGGTGAGATGCGTGAAAGTTTATGGTATCACCTTTGGCCGATAGGTTCGGAACAAGTGGCCAGACATAAGTAAAAGTGTCTTCACCTCTCGAATCGAATCGAAATGGGGTGCGGGCATCCCGGCCTTGGTTCCGGGTTCCCGTGGACCCCGCGTCGGCGTCGTTGCACCCTTGCGCGGACCTCACCGCGCAAATTCATCCCATCCCCATCGACGTCCGCCCTAATCCTCCTCTGTTTCCCCTCGCACGGTGCCATCCTGCCTCCATTTCCACCACCGTCGCTCCATCCTGATCCTGTGTGCGTTGCGTGCGTCATACGGGGCCGTTTCTATCAGCCTTTCGAAGGGCCACCCTTGTACCGTCAGCCCTTCGCGATCCTCGGCCACCTCCAAGCTGATGGAACGTCTGAAAAATTCATCGGTGTCTTAACGCACAGCGGAAATTACGTTTCCTAGGACATTATTAAAACCTATGGCAAAAATCCTGCACGCGCTCCTGCCCCTACTGGCATTTATTTAACACCGCATGCCCAAAGAACCTCGGCTTCTTCTTAAACAATTTCGCAAGATTTTAATGGAGGATGAATGCGTGTCCCATCGTTAACGTAGATTGCGTTGAGTCTAGTTAGGGCCATTTTGTCGATGTTCGAACTAAAATCGTCCATTCAATTTTCGAGGCGTTATTCGTGCGTGGATTCGGGCGTGCGAAGTGGAACGGGCCTCGCGCGATGTTCTTGCGGCTAAATGAAAATAAATTCACGACCGACTAATGGTATTCCCTTCGACAGGCTTAGGCCGAGCCCTCCGCGCGGATTTTATGAACGCAAATTACAGAGCTCCATGGCCGCCTCCTGCCAACGCCGACACTCTCGGTGTTCCAGGGCCTTGGTAACTTTTTCAATTTCACGGTCGACGACCCCCAATGAACCCCGCCAGCTCCCGTGCACCCGCGTTTCTGCGATATCTACCTTGTAAGAAGTTTTCCTTTTTTATCGGCGTCCATCGACCAGCCCCTTTTCGCCCAGTAGGAGTAACGAGCGTTGTCGGGAAAGCGCATGACGGCCGCCATGATGACTCAATTCCTTTTGCATATCGAAGGTCGAAACCTAAGAACGCCATCCATCCATTGGATATTTATAAGTCGAGATTCTGTCGGGAGAGAGACGCGATCCTTTTGTAAAATCCCGATCGGGATGCCTACGCCGCCATTTTGCGATGCCTCGGTGCTGTAATTTGCGATCTTAACGCCTTCGAGCTTTAACTCTAACTGGAGAGAACGTTCCAGTTTCGGCTCGATTGATTAACTTATCTGGATAAGTAATATATCTCGAGTAAAAATATCTCGAGACTCTCTTAATATTCAGCAGCGTGTTGAAGATACAAAACTGGGAGCGGGAATCAAAAATGTTTATCTCTTATTACCGCAAAAGAAATCGCGCAGGTTCAACTTCGGGGACTCGCTAAGAGAACAGCTTTTAAAATCCCCGTTCCTAAAGCGTTTTAATTACTCCACGAGGTGCACAATGCGACAATTAAATCCTAGAAGGACTGTGCTCGGCATAATGCGCGACGCCTGTCATCGCTGTCTCGAGAGAGAACAGAGGAGAAGAGGAAGAGAGGCACTCTGCTCTGTCTGGCACTCATCGAGATGATATCGGAATAAAAGAACAGCGAGAACAGTAGCCAGAGAGATTCGATTCCGCCGGCGCAGCGGAAACGAAAATTCGACGTACGACGCAGTCTGATCGTTTTCCAGGTAAAAACTTTACCGCGGCCAGAGCCCGAAAACGCATAAAAGAGTTATCTCCTGCTCGCGACTGCCGTCGTATCACCCGCTCAGCTATTTCCTACTCGCACACCCGTCGTATATCCGAAAGGATCTTGATTGTTCGTTTCCTCCCCGTGCTTCTTTCGCCCTCGTAGATTTTCGCTGGAACACCCCTGTTGGAACAATCCTGATCTCCGATGGGAATTCTGGCAATTTCAACGCGGGGTACCTGGTCCGACTTCCGTCGGCTCATTTAATTAGCAGACTATATGGAAACGAGATGGCGGGCCGAATTTAGAGGGTGAAGTTGCGAGGGTCGACTATCAACGCGTTATAACTCCCTCAAGGAAGATTTTCACACGTCCACCGACGGTAATCGGGGAACAATGCTAGGAAAGTCGCTAAGTAACGATTCGAATGACAGATACTTTATCTTTATTCGGTATTCGAAGGTTCGAATTAAAAAATTATCTTTATTCGACGAGGTTCGAATAAATAATTTTATCCGACCAGAATTTATCCGACGAATAAAGATAATTTCTTTTATTCGAAACGGATTTATTGGAACTTCGAATAATGTTTTCATCTTTTATCTTTCATCTTTCATTCGAAGGCTTCGAGTAACTTTTGCCAGCTCGACGAGCGCTGAACTTGAAAGACCAGCGACCGACCAACAGGATACATACATTGTAAGCACCTGGGGAATCAAGCATTATTGACAATTTAAATCTTTCATATTTTTATAATACGAATAATATTTTTAATACGAATGAGTTGTACAAATCATCCCGATGAAAATGAGTCCAAACACGACATCATTTGCACTATCTTTAATAAGATTATAATTTTCATCGTAACATTACGAATCAATATAAATTGTTCGATTACACTTGAGTTTGGACTCATTTTCATCAGGAAAACCATCCTACTATAAACGTAATAATTTTATGAAGGTATATTGAAAAATCTAAAAGTTTAAACTTTCATTCGTGTGTGATTCCTCATCTGTTTACATTGTATGCCGTTCATCAGTCGAAAGTCTGTCACGTCGAAAACCTAGCGAGCTGACAGATTAAAGATAAAAGATGAAAAAATTATTCGAAGTTCGAATAAATCCGCTTCGAATAAAAAAAATTATTTTTATTCGTCGGAAAAATTCTCGTCTGATAAAATTATTTATTCGAACCTCGTCGAATAAAGATAATTTTTTTATTCGAACCTTCGAATAACGAATACAAATTTTTTTATCTTTTATTCGTTATTCGAAATTTTTATTTAGATACAAATTTTGCCCAACTGTGCTCTCGTACGTGATAATTGGATTGTGGGTCTGAGAGAAAATTACTATTTTTAAGTAAGCATGACCCACCATCCGTATCAATTACGCGCAACCCCCATATCACATTTAGCGATGGGCGTGATACAATAAGTCTTTCTCATGATCTTCAAACAATTCGATACTTAAGTATTTGTTTGGGTGTTTCGGTACGTATCAAAACGTGCCGAAATGATACCAAGTATAGTATTGGTCTCGCGTTTTGGATGAAATTGGTATCGTTACATTCGCAATTCACGTCTTCACCGTTTTCACCGTACCAACATAATATTTTCATTCTATCTTCCTTTCTCACGCTTGATATTAGTAAACATAAAGATGTACTTATAAAGGATCGAGGCTTTTGAGCAACTATCATTAGGCATCGATACTTTTTGATACCCAGAGAATCATACATGCTTGTGATACCATGATTCTTTGTCACGAGGAATCGATACCGCTTGAACATGCTCAAGGCCCATCACCAATCACATTCTCCCATAGACATTCCCAAAAATCCACAAATCATCCTTTCACCGAAAAATGTGAAAAATCAAGAATTATCTAGAAAAGAATTAACGAATCACTGTTCCTCCAGCCAGAATTTCTTCCCCACAATCTTCCCCATCGAGCCGCGCCATCGCCCAGCAGAGAGATCAGTTCCGCGCAGCCCCCGTGTCTCATATCTCGTTCAATTATTCATACCGTCCGTCCGTCGCGTCGTCGTCGTCGGAGAGAGACAAGATCCGTCCATTGTTTCGGCCGGGTCGATGAATTCGTGCACGCCGGGTATCTCGGGCCGTTTCGCAGCAGCGCGGCTCGTACTCTCCCCCGGTAGGGGTTGACGTGTCGTTATTTATGCTTCGCGGCTCTCAATCCAACCTCCGACGACAGGGAACGGCATAAATCCCCTCGTGCCCCTCTCTCTCTCTCTCTCTCTCTCTCTCTCTCTCTCTCTCTCCCTCTCTCTCTCTTTCTTCCCGTTTCCCATCCCTGTGGCCGCCATCATTGGCTGTTCCTCGGGTTCTCCGGGTTTCTGGCGTGCACACAGCCCTGCGAGAATCTCACCCTTAGCTCCCTCTCTTCTCTTCTCTTTAAAGAGAGAGCAAAACGGAGAGACGAAGAGAGACGAACGGAGAGGAAGAGAGAGAGAGAGAGAGAGACGAATAGAGGACGCAAAATCGACCCAACTTCAGCCCAGCCTCCGCCTACGAGCGCCGCAACGATCTCCTCTCGCGGCGCTGCAACGCACAGCTTCAGCTCGGCTTCCAAGCCTCTATCCTAAGCCCGTGGAAATTTATGGCAGCTTCGCGGAGGCTGATATCGATCGATGCAATATTAATAAATCGATCCCGAACCGCGTAGGCGCTGTGTACATATAGGTATACATAGATTCCAAAGGCAAGAAGAGGACATATAAGCGCGCAACTTTCGTTTGGTTCTGAACCTCTCCATCTATCGGGTGCGAACGATATTCGTGTTTCGACCGACAGGGAACGATAAAAAACGTTTACAATGGGATTTACGACGGTTCACTGGGAATTATCGTCGCCTCATTAACCCATTATGTCCGGCGAACTGCACTGCGCGTCCTGCCAACGACTTAGGCTAGCTTCCTAATGATGACTCGGAGATGACACGCGATACTTTCAAGCTATTAGAGGCAGAGACGCGCACAGAGACTCCTCTCGCTAAAATTTATCGCGCAACACATAAACATCGTATCGCGTTGGAACAATATTGACGGGAGAGAGAGATCATCGTGCAGGGTGGAAATCCTCTCGGGCGTTTCGCGTGTTAGGGGCTGCTTAACGCGAGCGTTTAGAGGTCTGGCGTTGTTCGAGTTAGGGGAAACTTGAAATTGAAGCTTACGAGGCTGGCCGGTGTATTTTGGTAAATGGAAAGAATGCCAGGGACGATATGGCGTGCAACCGTGGTGTTCGCCGGTTGTTTTCCCAGTTTCTTGGCCGTCGCATACCGATGCTCGCCCCTCTGGTTCGGCCCGAGCACTTAGAGTTTCAGTAAGCGGTAGTTTATGAGATCTTAAACAAGCTATGAAAAAGGTATACCGCGAGGACGGCTCGGTCGCGAGCAGATAATCGCGGAATATAGTCCCCGTGGCTCGTGATATAAACCATACGTTATTATCATACGAATTACCATAGTTCCTTTTGATATAACGGTCACGGTGAAATCAATTTTCGCATCTTCGCCCCGTCGATTTTTCTCGCAGCCCGGTTATCGTTGTCGTACGACACTTCATTATTATTACGAGGGCGTTTAGTTTGCTTAAATAGATATTCGATCAGTTTTATTTCCATGGTGTACTTATGTGGGAGCTAACTTATGGAGAGACGAGATGTTGTTCATTGGAATGCTCAGATTTATGAGCTGTTTGTATGAATTTTTAGGGCGGTGAGATCGTCTTTCAGCAGATTTTCTGAAGTTCCTAATTCAACTAAGTTATAAGGGATAAATCGCGCCGCTCTTTAACCGCAGTTAATGTAACCAACACGGGCTATGAAAGTAGGAATTTGCATGTACATCTACAGTAAACTCGTACAACATCTAATTTACTTCGATAAAGAAACAGTCATAATATTAAATGCGCTTATAATAGTCTAGTCGAGCAACACGTTCAACTGGCAGATTCAGCATTAAAGAGATCCAAATGAGGTAGCAATGCACCGTTCGTTTCGTTGAAACAATAATTAGCCTCGTGTGTAATAGCTGTAGTTGAATTACTACCAGTTTAGATATTTGAGAATATTCCCATGGTCGTGGAATAAAGAGGTATTTTTGAGACGTCTATCAATTTATTGTTCAATCGTTTGGTTCCGAAGAGAAAATCAGAACGTCGATCCCAAACAAATAAGTTCAGAAATGTATTTACAAAAAATTGATGTAAGGCGATTTGAATGCAAAAATTGGAGCCGCAAGCCAATTCCAATCGTTAGGGGCTTGCATTGGGCCCAAAGAGATCAATGTGAATCTAAGTTGACTCAACAATTTAAAATTTTCAAAATTTGGTTAAACAGTCAAAATATACCACAGTCGCCATACAAGAAGAATCTGCCTGAAGAATCGTTTCCTGAAAAGAATAAAGAATAAACCCCCCTTTTTTCCCTGAATTTTCTACAAGTTTATTTCGCGGCAATTTGCTCGATCCTCGATCCGCGAAGATCCGCAGTCCATCCACGATCGATGAACCTTCGCCACGACCTCACAGGCATTTCCAGCTGAAAAACTCGCCTCGGACATGCTCGAAACGGCCTGTCGCGGAGTTAAAGCTAGCCGGACGGAATCCGAGATCCCTGTAATCAATATAATCCTTTATGTCGACGTTGTAGAATTACGTTTATCGTTCCCCGGGACGCGTCCTATATAATACGATGTTCCTTAACAGCACCGTTGTATTTCTTCTGTCCCCCTCTCTCGTGGATCCTCTTCGGAGAGGAACGACTGGATGGATCCTCGATCCTTGCGCTCTCTCGCGAGAGCAAGGATCCAGTCCGCCCTCGGACGTCCTCGTGTCAGCCGGACTTAATTCATGGCCGTCTTAGTTATCTCTCGACGAGTTTTGCTGTTGCTGGTATATCTGTCTGATAGTCCCCCTCCCTGTTTCGCCGTCGGCAGAAAACGAACGCGATGGAAATCGCGGTGGACACGGCCCGTCCCATAAACTAACATTAATTGAAAATACCGTGAGCTCTCCCGGGGACAAAAAACCCAAGGAACATGGGATCACATGCGCTAGATAAGAACCTTAACGACCCGGACCCGCCATGTTGGAACACCGCGGAATATCCGATACGTCGGACCAATACGCTCTCTCGTTGGAACTTTGTCCAGCTTTCTCTCTTCGCTTTAAAGTATTTAGGAATTAACTATTTTTTTAAGCAATTTCTGCTTAAACATTCTTAAATTTTTATATGTCAGAAGTGTATTATGTACAGGACCACGGTTTATTTTTCATGTTGCTGTGTCAGTCGACTTCGACCGTCGAACGAACTGTCTACAGGGAATTACTCAATCCAAACACAGCTATCGATGAGGATTTATATTGTCAACACCTCGAGGAAGTGTTGAAAGGCCTACAAATTTATCTTAGAAATTAGAACTCGACAGAAATGGTGTTGATGGACTGAGTGAACCAGAAATCAGGTAGACCGACGAAATGTTTTATCCGATTGATGCCACTAATACAATTGTAAATATTTCTTCTCCTGAAGATACATATATACTTAACCCCTTGCCCTACACTAACGTGTCAGACTCGTGATGAAGATTCTGAACAGAGTCTAATAAATATGTATGCTATTAATTTCCTTTAAATCGAGATGAAATTCTATTTTGGTTTTGTTAATGTACAGTCATTGGAGAGCATGTATAGGCATACAATAGATATAAGCTTTCTCTTTTTTTAGGAAATTGCAAACCACAAAAATGTTCTAATCACTGAAACCGTAAAATAAATCGTAGGGCAAGGGGTTAAATGAGATTCAAAGGAAGATCGAAATATCATTTTGACGAAAGCAACAACCGGGAAAGACAAGTCGGAGATACGAATGGGCGACGTCGCGTCGCGTCGGCCAGGTTAGAGATCGAAACGCGAGCAAAAGAGGCTAGGTGCAACAAAAGCGAAACAAAAGCGTCGCGTCGGTGTTGCAGCGATGGATCAGTGGTTGCAGCCGGGGGCCGGGTCTGCACAAAGCGTCTCGCGATGGGGCACAAAGAAGAGAAGTTGCAACTTGCGGCTATTCACTGTCGGTGGTTAAGTGTTATTATAAGCTATGCGATCTGCAGGAACGGTCGGAGCGGTCTGGGTTCCGCCGGGTAGGAGAACACGCAGACGTTCTACCTCCGCTCGTATAGCCGGGCAATGATTTCACGTTTACGCCCTGGCTATCCGCGCTGGCAACATTCTGAAAACGCTGATGGCAGGAGGAAGTCGAAGAGGGGTTGGGCTAGCGGCAGCTACGAGAGAGCCCGAAGAAGAAGAAGAAGATGAAGAGGAGAGAGCAGAAGATATCCAGCTCCGAAGAGGCAGAGGAGAACACGAAGAAAAAAGAAACGGATGCGGGCGATGGGGCTCGAAGGGGGGCCGATGGGGGTCTGTGGGGGATATGGGGAGTCCGAGGGAGTTCAGCAGCGGCGGGTGCGAGCCTGGAAGACAGAGGAAGGCTTTATTTTATTTTAATGGCGCCGTAAGCTCGGCACCGCGCGCACCGAAACCGAGCCCCCGTCATTCAGACTCCACCGGAGTTTGACACGACTACACGAGATTCCGTCTCATCCCTTATTCATGAGAGATTTTTCTTATCCGTTCCTTTCTTCCCCGTCTCCCACTCCCTCCCTCCCTCCCCTTGCCTTCTTTTCCCTTATTCAGCGCCGAATTTCGGGGGTGGAACTGGAATTATTCGAGCGGGCTTCGTATTCTTTTTATTTCTTCTGGATTAATGATGGAACGCCTAGCTGATGGTAGATAGATCCGCAGAGTTTACAGGGTGTTTAGAGAGCTACGGATGATTCAGAGGATAATCGATCTTTCGGTGAGATCGCGCGATTGTGCTTGGATTTGATCATGAATATTTCTGTGAATGATATTGCATTTATCGGTACAGATTATTTGTTTAATTTGTAGATATTGTAAAATGGCCGTTCGAGTGCAGACACGTGCAAGAGAGGTTGCAGTGTTTCGTGTCGAGGCTCGCGTTCGACACAATGTAAAGTTATCGCCTGTACACCTATTGCCGTACTGAACGTTACGGCATATTTAAATATTTACACTCTATAAACACAGAGCGTGGCCGTAAAAATCCCGGGAAATGCTCCGAGATATATCGCGTTGATTCAGAACGAGAACGGACGGCACGCTTTAATCAAACATGAAACGTATCGTCCTAAATTTAGTTGTCCTGCCCGACGGCTGCTTCGCCGTTTACCTGTTTCCGGTGTTCGTCTTGTTCGAATCACTGTACTGCAATTTTACAATTTTATTTCGGACATGTACAAACTTCTCTTTTTCGCCTATTAAAAACGCTCTGCTTCTATTAAAAATTTTATCATTATCATTGTTTCCTAACCTTATGTGACTCACAACGTTCTTCACAAAATTTTCTTCCTATATCCTGCATACTCTTTTTAAAATTTCCTCATGTAGGAAGAATTTTCTTTTAGAAACAGAGTCCTCTCTCCGAAAACTGTCAAAGTTCAGCCCGGACTAATTGAAATGCCAAAAATTGGGGGAAAGAGATTATAAAAAGTGAACGATGTGGAAGGACACAAGCGAATTCCGAAGCAGAGTAGCTCTCGCGTTATCGATGTAACAGGAGGACGCGAAAGTAACGTCGGAACGACGGGTCCTTAGGCCGACGATCTATTCCATAAGGAACGAACGGAATGATTCTATTAGCGATACCATTAACGAGTCAGGTTTATTATGCTTGACGCTCGTTTTTATAGTTATAACTCGGCCCAGGTTCTTCCCCTCTCCCCTCCGGGCATTTTGACGTCGCGAGATAGGGGATGACTGGCAACCAATTAGGCTCGATGTACATAGATATATCCTCGCGATATCTTTTCCGATTCCGGGGGGGGGGGAGGGGAAAGCTCGTATACTCCTCGTTGCCCTCATCTCGGCCCCCATAACCGAATGAAATCATTGTGGAAACGTTCCGTTCAATCTTCCCTTATTCAATTTTCGAATTAGTCTTCCCGCCAGTTGTTGACAAAATGGCGCCGTGTAGCGGGGAACGACGGAAAACATTTATCAAGAGACTTAGCGTGTAAATTCACAGGGATCGAAAGCAAAATAAATTTTCCTTCTCATACCACATTCCCAACAGACCGAAATAAATTCAAAAACAATTCAATACTCTTCAAACTCCTACTTGAACCTTCTCCGAAGACTCCTAAAAGCACTAAGCCCATAAAAATCGTCTCTCCGCAAACAAAGCAAAAGTCTTTCAACGAACTCCGAAGACCACTTAGCTATTTATTTATAATTCACCCCGAGCAGGAAGTCCGTCCTCCGACTTGGAGTAAAAAATCGCTCCCAAAGGACGGGTGGTTGTAACTTTTCGGCTGGTAGACAGGAGGAAGGAGGTCTCCTTGGCGTCGGCATTTTTCAAGAAAGAGCAACATTTACGCGAGAAAAAAATAAACCGCTCGTTTAGTTAGGGCGAGGCTGTCATGGAAAAAGGGGATGGAAGCCGCCGGAGCTTAACAATCCTCCGCAAGGGTGGGATTTGTATGCTTAAGGGCGGGTAACGACTCAGGGGTGGAGAGAAGAGAGAGAGAGAGGGGAGGACAGAGAAGCTGGTAATGTGCGGGGGTAGTCTGGAGAACGAGAAGCCTGGAAAACGGAGGGAAAACTCCGGATATTAGAAACGCACACGCGAGCTTCGTGCCACATGCGTCCAATAAGGGTGGCTGCTAAAACCAACGTTTCCTCTCGTAAATCTTGCGATCTTTTTCGTCGCAACATTGTGCGATGTACGTGTGGACATTGTGCCCCGTAAGTCTTGCGGAAAAATGGCGCACGAGTTTATGGGAACGAGCCGAGTTCCCTCATTAATCCTCGCTAAATCTACTGATCGTTTCCGTTTCGTTCGTGGACAGATGTATCCACTCTTCTTTAGGCTAAGAGATTTTTTCTTGCCACGAGATATTGAAGAGGATCCAATTTTCATCCCCCAACCTTATTCGCACCCTTCGCATTGTCGATAAAAATTGTGGCCTGAAAGAATTGTTTTCTGGGTTTATGGTGACAAGAAACAAATATCTAACTGCTGTATCTTGCAATTAATGGAGAAAATTTTTTTGTTGCATAGAAATCGATATTGTCATATTATTTAGAACCACTAACAGACCTATTAACAGAGGAAATCAATTTGTATGTTACGCCGGTTTGTTGCAATTCAGGTACACAATTTGTATTCTGTAAGATTCGCAGTCTTGTAATTATTTTCTTATCCATTCGAAGATGAATGTTCAGTGTTTATGGGAACGGTTCTAATACAATTGTAATATTTTACGTCTTATAGGGCGGTTCTTATGCCGGTAATAAACCAGCTTATCTGAATGAAGGAAGATAGATAAGGGGCATTGTTTCTCTTGGCACTCAAGGTTTGTAGCCGAGAATGACGCGAACGACTGTTGCATACTATAGCTGCTCATTCTTGTCATAAACGCATAAAATCCGAGCAATCTGTAAGGTGAAATATATTTCTCTTTACGAGGTAAATATATTTCTCTTTAGAAGGTAAAATTTTGTCCTTGCTAAAATGTTTCGTGAAATAGTAATCTGTAATTAAGGAGGGGAAACGAAAAAGATTTTCGAGCGATTGTATCTATGGAAAGGATACTAGTCCACGCGATAAAAATAGCGTCGAAAGGGGATCGAACGGGATAGGCACGCGGTAAAATATTCCGGAATGTGAACGGGCGATGATGGCCGTCGTTTCGTCGATTTTGTGGCGTGGCCGTGTTCGACATCGTCTGCGAAGGGATGCAACGGCGGGACTATAAGTACGAGCAACGAGGTATTCAAGGGGTTGAATTGCGGCGACATTTCCTGAAGAGCGTTGTCCGCGATCTCACAGACCACCCTCGAGTGTCGGGGCAATCTCCATTTTAACAGTCGGGCTCGCGATAAGATGATAAAACCGCCGTTTCAACCGAGGCTTGTGTCTTCAACGGAGTAAAAAAAATATATATATTGTTACGCCTGATTTGATGGGATTTAACGCGACTTAACGTTCCCATTCGCATTAACGCGTCCGTTCCGGCACTTTCACATCGCCGAACGTTTCTCGGCGATCAAAATCGTCCGAAATGATCCTCGCACCTCGGATTTTCGGCATTTAAAAACATTCCCTCAACCCACACTCAACCGCGAGAGTATTCAAGTTTGGTTTAACAGTCCACTCACGAATTAAACGCAGATATTCGCTAAACTGATGTAGCAAGAGCGAAGAACTTGATTGGGACTGTATGTAGAGCATACTGTTGTGGGTAGTGATGGGCCTTGAGCATGTTCAAGCGGTATCGATTCTTTGTGACAAAGAATCATGGTATCACAAGCATGTATGATTCTCTGGATATCAAAAAGTATCGATCCCTAATGATAGTTGCTCAGAAGGCTCGATCCTTTATAAGTACATCTTGGATGGGTTTGTTATCGATACTATCACAATCCTGTGGGGTCGAGTCGACTGAATGACAAGTGTATAATGAAATGTTATGTTTACTAATATCAAACGTGAGATAGGAAGATAGAATGAAAATATTATGTTGGTTCGTTCAAAACGGTGAAGACGTGAATTGCGAATGTAACGATACCAATTTCATCCAAGACGCGATACCAAATACTACTTGGTATCATTTCGGCACGTACTGGTATCACAGATCGACTACAAGTTCCTTATCTTGTGGTACATATCGACACACCCCAAAAAGTACTTAAGCATCGAATTGGGTAAATATTTACTTTAGGGGAGGCATCTCCGATGACCTTGACCTTGACATATGTTGTCAAGGACAACATTCTGAACAACTTTTGTCATTACAACTACCCGGCGCTCGGTCTTAGTTTTCGAGATATTCGCGGAAAAGAGTGATTGGAGTTGGTTTCATTGGGATGGATGGAATTTCACAGTTTCGTCAGCATTCCGACCACGCAGACGAAATTGTGAATATCTCGAAAACTAAAAGCGACCTCCCTATATTGGAAAAGGAAGAAGTTATTCAAAATGTCGAAATCTATAACATATTTAAATTTGTTAAATATCTATTCGAAAGTATATCAATGAGAATCCGGAAAATTCTAACGAAGTTTTTTGCAATTATCTCGAAAACTAAGACCGAGCGCCGGGTAGTTATAATGACAAAAGTTGTTCAGAATGTTGTCCTTGACAACATATGTCAAGGTCAAGGTAATCGACGATGCCTCCCCTAAAGTAAATATTTACCTCGAATTGTTTGAAGATCGTGAGAAACACTTGTATCACGCCCACCACTAGTTGTGGGGTCTAATTTGGAAAAACTTACGATCGGGAAACGCGAGCAGGCCCACCACCGTCTGGACCGGAAGTCCTCGAGGTAGCTGTTGGCCGAAGGAGGCGCGTCGAAGAGGCAGAACAAGGGCCGCCCCGAGTGACGAACATAATGACGAGCTGAGTATTGTTTCACGGAAGTCGATTTGACCGAGGCGTGCTCGTTCAACTGGTCGTTTGATGGGCAATAGACACTCGGTGACCGTTCGACCGGTCATCCGGCACTGGACGACCGCCTCCTCCTTTCTCCCTTCTTCTTCCTGTTAAACGATTATTTTTGTTGTCGTCGTAAATCCTTTTAAACGCGTCGCTCTTCTGGATCCTTCACGTTCTACGTTCGCGCCTGCCGGCGTCACTCTCTTCCTCTTCCTCTCTTTCTCCTCTTGATATCTCACTTAGTCGTTCCCATCGATCGAGCGACAACGATTTTCGCGAACCCACACGGTTACCGTTCTCAGGACCAAGTTCAAAACCGTTTCGGACCTCTGCGAACCGCAAACTGACCTCCTCGAGCCACGAGGGAATCATCGAACCTGTACCGAACCGCGGGAAGCTGATTTCACCTGGATTCCTATGGAGTTTCTAATTTTTTTTTCTGGCTTGCCTGATGCAGTATACTGTGGCTGGACCGTTTTCCAGTGGCCCGTTTCGTCAGGAGGGATCAGGTAGCTGAGGTACATTCATTAGAAAATATAATACAGCACACATTTCAGAATATTTTCATGCAACTCCTCAATTATGAATTAAAAAAGCAAATGTCTATGTAGCTTCTGTTTGTTTGTTCGTTTATTAAAAAACCAATGCTTTAGACCAGGTTAGGTCCATAAGCTGATAATGCGCATTATGATACAAAATTTTTACATTCTATCGTTACGAATTATGTTAAAATTGCAAAAATAAAGGTATAAAGTACAATAACTATGGTAGTACAATTAGTAATAAATAGTAATAATAATACTGATAACATTAATGTCTAATAGAGGAGTTATTATCTTATAACTAAAAGTTTCTTTGGCAGAGTCATTGCACGTTAAATGATGCGTCTTCAGGATACTGTTGTGAGATTATTTCGAATTAAGTAATTCTATGTATACTATTCTATAGGCAGGCACTGACTTAGACTTTGACATTTATTTTGGTTAAGAAATTGCTAATTGTTTTAAGTGCACTATGTCCAATTCTTTCACGAATTAATCGATGTTATATGGATGCTCGCCATCCTTGCCCTTCATGTCCGCGCCAGCATTTTTTATTATGAGTAATACCTACTCTATTAAGTGATGAGGCGAGATTGTAGCGATTTGCCCTGTATCGACAAACCCATGACATAGTGAAGCGTGGGAGAGATTTATTGTGAAACCATCTTGCCATGAATTCAGAAGAAGACAAGTTCATATTGTAAAATATTTCCGAGCCGTTTCCCGGGGGCTCCCGAGGCGCAATGAAACTAAAACAGCATTAATATCAGCAAGCTCGGTAATTTTCTATAATTATAAGCTTGCGAAGCCAACAGGATCATAGCTAAATCAGCGGATGATTACAGTGGAAAAAGACCGGTATAGCAAGAAACAAGCGGAGAATTCGAAGAAGAGGTCGGCTTGGAAAAATAGATTAACAGTGGCTTTAACGACGCCTGCCGTGTTTTTCCTCGGCTGGAAACAGTTCCGCTAACAAAGGGACGCGATTTACGAGGTCAACCCGGAAGCTGCCGCAGGAATCGGCGAGTCTGGAGACCAGTCGGCAATAAAGTAGCCAGCCCGAAAGGTTCACGATGACCTTAATTAGTTTATTGGCCGGGATTACGTTTCGGTTGGCCGGTTGAACGGCCTGCATTCTTCTTCTTTTTTTTTTCTTTTCAGTTTTTTCTTCTTCTTCTTCTTCTTCTTCTTCCCACTAGCTCCTTTTCCGGCATCAAAGGGATTTCCGCGTTCCTTCTCGAACCGGCTGTTTCGGATTTTCTCGGCGGTCGTGATGGTTTCACTTCGCTTTCGAAAGGATCGACAATGGTGTATACCGACGGACCGAGAGATCGAAGCAGAAGGATATCGAATCGTTTACAGCTCCTCGATCGTAACAAACCTCTGAGAACCTGAGACCTTATTACGTCATCCAACTGACCGTTTTCGAAATTTTTTAATGTATTGCCCGACTCTCTTGACCATGTCGACATTAAAATACTTCGAAGATCAATTTTTTTTATTGAAATTTCATCGACATCCAATTTCCAAGATCAAGAACGTGATTCAGTAATTGTTTATTTTGCTGGGAACTTGATAAGATAATATTTTATCCCGACCTCGAACCATAAGATCCCTTATTTGCACGATCGCACGCTGGTCCACGCGTTCGATCTAGCTGTTCATTTGGTAAAAAAGCATATTGCCCAAATCAATATTTATTGAATGTATATTGCTTCTTAAATGTCCATGACATTCAAAAACGATGAAATTAATGAGATTTATTGAAAATTGTGATTAGAACAACCATTGAAAATTAACATTTTATGAATCCTATTTGTCACCGAAATAATGACCTCGTTTCTTATCGATACCCTGGAGAATCTATTTAATAATATGTGTCCATTTTTGTTTTGTAATGAATAGTATTTGTCTATATTTAGAGTATATCTTATGTATTAAGATTTAATATTTACAATTTATTGAAATAACAATGATCAATAAACTAAAGAGAATCTTCAAAGTTTTCTATCTTTGGTAAAGGATATCTTTTGAGTTCCACATTGGTCCCCATTGTATCAAAGTGCATTATTTTCAGCGTACTTTTCTCTATGAAATCATGCAAGAATCACAACTCATTCGGCCCCGGTACCAAAGTTATTATTGTTTAAAGCGTACGTGTCGCGTGAACTGCGGCCGAACCTCTGGCGCGGCGATTTTATACAATTCTTTTAAATTTAAGAAACAAACGCATTTTGATGATGAAGTTGGACAATTAATGTTGAAAGATGTTAACACTAATGATTTGTCAATGTGATGTATTGTCAATTATTATTTTTGTTTATAAAAATTATATTTTTGTTCTTTATAATTAATATTATGTTTTTTTGCACAGTTTTAAATAAAATATTTTTAATTATGTTTATAAAATCCATTACTTCAAAGATGATTGATTATTGTGTTTATTTAAAACCTAAACCTGATCTATCAGGCACTTCCGATAATCTGAGAAAAAAATGTTTTAAACAAAACTTAATCAACATTCAGCAGTCTACAAATTTCAATCAAAAAAATTAAAAAATAAATTTTTAATGCATAAATAATTGGTCACCTTGAATTTTTAAAAGTCAATATGTATTTTTGACTTCATAATATTGTAGCTGATATCAAAACGAATCCAACGACCTAAATTATTATACTTTTAAACTTTCAAATAGTGCTAAAATATTAATGAGCAGCTAGATCGGGGGAATGAACCAGCGTGGATCGTCCGCAATCTACTTGCCGGTGTGTTCCTTTTCTACTGCAATTACGAAAGGAACGGTTGCTGATCGAGTTTTGAAGGAAATGAGAGGAAAATAAGATTGATCACGGGCTGAGAAGCAACGTGACGACTTAAACATTTAACGTCGGCCTGCGTGGAGGGGCATTTTACAGCGGCCACCGTAACAACCGCAGTATATTTGCACGCGTATTTATGACTGTCCACTCCATTCCGCTCGAGATCGGGCCGTCGACGGAATTTCGAAGCGATCGCGACCCTCGCGAACGCGTAAAATCGTTGGAACGGCCTAGAAACGGGCCTCGATTATGTCCCTGCAACCATGAATGTTTTAAATATTCACGGGACCCGATGGACGCCATCTTTGGTGGCCGTACTTCTGCATAACACCTCAACAAATTTAATCTAACCCAGAAACGTCAGGCCGTCTAAAAATCCCGGAACGCGTGTGAGCATTTTTAGCTCGTCCAAGAAAATTCCATAAAGTTCGAAGGATCTTTTAGAAAGGAACAGAGGAGGAAGAGCCTCGGTCTCCACGAATGTGAATCCGTGATGAGCGTCTCCGAAAAACTCTGGAAGCAGCTTACATGGTCCCGGGGAACTGTCAAAAACACCTGCGAGAATTAATCACAGTGATCCTGCCTAACAGCCGCCATAAAACCTGAAGATTAAAAGGACCACGGTCCGTCGGGAGAGGTTCGTGTGGCTGCGAAAACCCGTTGCACTTCGACTAAAAACGATTTTCGAGTGACAAATCTCGACTGGAAAGAGCAGCGAGGCGGACCGATTAAACCGGAACAGCCTCTCTGCGATACATGCGCTCGGTCATAAAAATGTATAAATATATCGGAGCAAATCGTCCGTGAGAAAACGAGTGGAACCATGTGCTCGCTAGCGCGGCCTCTTTCGAGGATCAAGAGAAGAAACCGAAAGAAGAGAAGAGAACCTCGAAGGAGAGATGGAACAGTCGACAAAGTGGCTTCTGCAGTAAAATAGTTCGCCACTCCCACGGGATCGCCTGTTAAAAAGATCGAAATCCCACCCACTCCACCGGTTCCTCGGTCGCCATTACGAATAATTCGAAACCTGTTCCCTGTCGAGGACCACGAATCGCTCTTGTCGGGTGTGTCGCCTCGTTTTAATGCCCGTTTCGCTAGGAAAGGAACGCGACGGTCCCTCTCGAGTCTTGTCGGACAGTTAAAGCCCCTTATCTGAGCTCCTCCTAAGGGAATTCCACTGGAAACGGACCCCAGGATCTGCCATAATTGAATTCTCCCAACGACACCGTCTTTTTCCCGTTTTACTTTAAATTCAACGCAAAGGAACACCGAGATGCGACATCCTATGCAAATCTATGCAAATTCATATTTTATGCGAACAGATTCGAAGAAATTAGAGTTAACCCCTTGCACTATGATTTATTTTACGGTTGCAGTGATTAGAACTTATTTGTCGTTTCTAATTTCTTCGAAAAAAGGAAGTTTGTACGTTATTTATACCTATGCAGTCTCCAATGGTTCAACGACAAAAAAATATAATTTTGTTTCAATTTAAAGTTTGAAGGAAATTAATAGCATGAATATTTAGTATACTCTCTTCGAAATCTTCGTCACGAGTCCGACTCGGTATTACAGTGCAAGGGGTTAATTTGTTGAATAAACTGGAATTGTGGCCAATTCGATCCGTGCACCTCGACGTCTAAAGATTACTTACAAAAGTTGTGAACTCTAATTTTTCCGAAAATCTAAGATGGCCGACTCGATCTAAACGCGTGAAATAAATTTTTTTTTGCTGGTTCGGCGAATGCCTAGGTGCAGCCATCAGAACACGAAATAACGCCCTAACAAACTGCTTAATACTCCTGTTTCAGTTCCGGCCGTCAGGCGTGCTTTTTAGTCGCGTTGTTCCGCACTGAAAGGGTTAATTAAAATGTCTCTCGTTGGCCGAACAAGTTCCTAGCGAGTTCCTGCGCGCGACCGGAGAGACGTCTACGAGCTCCATCTCCTTAATGACGTGTTTTTATGAGGCATATTTGTTCCCCGCGAGATCTCGTCATGAACACCAAATCGTGCAAACCCCGAGTCAAAGATCCCCTATAATTGCCTTGACAAACCGATTGCTCGGGCGCACGGTGCGTTGAAAAAGGAAGAAACTAAAAGAAATCATCTTTCAAAACTTTTACGTGTTCGGTTTATAAACTTTTCATTATCTCCACATAGAGTGCATTACCTAGTGCTATGTACTTGTTATTTTGGTGTTCCCTCGTTGTTTCATATTCTTGAGATCAAATTAATAAATTCAAACGCTACGAACTTGCGCGAAACAATTAAGACGTGGAACGTCGCGAGAAAAACTGAATTCATAATTCTGAATATTAATGCAAGCAGAAAATTGTTCCAACAAACTGGGACGTGAAAATAGCGGTCGGCACTGTAGGAAAGCGATCGCGAAGCCGTAAAACGAAAGAAAGCCAATAAAGGAGCGGCGTTTGAACGAAAACGGGTGGAAGAAGTAGAAGAAAAAAGGCGCGCGCGAAGAAGAAAGATGGGCGGAGCCTAAAAAAACCAGCTTGAAAACGGATCCGATGGAAAAAGGACGAAGAGGAGGACGACGAAGAAAAAGAAGAAGAAGAAGAGGAGGAGAAGAGAGGAGGAACACGAAGGGGGCAGTAAAACGATGAGCGACCGGCCGCCAAGGAGATCCCGCGAGCAGATAATTGTGTAAGTGGATCCCGTTCGTTCGTTCTTGCGGAGAGGCAACGTCCACTCGAGAGAGGAACCGGCAACCAGTCCCGGGGATTATTCCTCGAGAGCAGAGCGAAGGAGACGCGAAAACCGAGAAACCGTCGGCCATCGTTCGTGGAATGCGCCCACAGACAAGCAGAACGATTTCGCAGAAACGGTTCCCTATAAATTTCACCCCGATCCCACGTGCGCGATCAATTTTCTCTTCGACTCCCACGCGAACACGAGGGAAACTCGCTCCTCTCGCGTTTCTGACGATGCGAAACTCCTACGTTCTTACGTTTCACTGCTGAGTGATTTTGCCTCTCGAAATTCTCGCTTCTTTCAATTTCTGGTCGTTTCGACATCTACACATTTTGTTAAACACGATTACAACGGTTTAAAAAATTATAAATTTCATCTTCTGTAGAACGTACTGCTCGAATTTTAAGAATGCGATCCGTCCAATAATGTACATTCCGTTTGATTTTCAATTCCCGAGACGATGACGAAGTGTCCCATCCGGCGGCCATTTTGAATATCGTTTACATCCCAATGAAGACACAAAAGTTCACCAAACACGGTTCAACAAAGATTTCCTCTTTCGCTGGAATCGAACAACCTCGCACAAAATTCTCCGCAATGAAACTGAATCTCCATTCTCGTAAATTCGTTTAAAAAAAAAAAAATAAGAAAATAAATTACACCGACTGCTTGCAAGAGACCAGTTCCATTACCTAACTAACCGAACTGCCTTGAGAACGTCTATCCACGAACGACTTCGAATTAATTAACAATTAATTTCCGTTGCAGCTGCAGAACACCGAAGGCAAGCATTTTCTTGAGCCGCTTTCATGTGTGACAAGAATGATTGAACGAAACACGGGGCTGTAAGAGCGCGAGAAGAATTTCCAAATGCTGTCACATAACTCACCAGAGACTCTTCGGAATTTTCTCCGGGCTCTTCAGAAACGGGACAACTTTCTATCGAACTCCTTTTCGGAATGGGAAATGTTAATTTCGCAGGATCCTAAGCACAAAGGGTTCGGACCTGTTACACCAGTCCGGAGAACGCGCATTGATTGACGACATAAATAACGCGATGATAGTGGATTTGTTTCGTAGGCCCCCGATGATTCATGGTACCCCGGGGAACGTCAAAGGATCAAGGATCATCGCCGTGAGTCGGTGGCGTTCGTCCTGCAGAGGATCGACGGCTGCACGCGTCATAGCATCGTTGTGCGAGACTGCACGATGCAGCGGTAGCATTTATGGGCATCGCAAGCGTGAATATTTATGCGGGGACCATTATCGTCTACATAATAGCGGGTACGGATAAGCGCGCCTCGAACCTAACGCACGAACACTCTTCTATCGTGCCTGGAAATGAGGCGAGCAGGGCCGTAAGATGATTTCACGATGGGTGTGCAACCATACACCTATCCTTTGTCCTGATCGAATCATCCGACACACTTCTAGCTTCCAGCGAACCTAGGATACAGATGATTTCTAGTTTACATTGATCACGCACCTATTAAAAGCAACTCGACAACGTCAAAACAGAGAAAAATCTTCAAAAGAACATTTCCAAACCCGGTATTAAATATTACAGATTATTAATTATTTAATAAACTGCACTTTATGTTTTAACGGAGTTTATTAATAAACTTCATAATTATGAAGCGATAAAGGCCACAAGCGAAAACACGTCTTCACAATTCGAAGGAAACTTGTCAAGTGAGGATCATTCTGGCAAGATAGCTGAGGATGAACGATCCCATGAACAAGTTAACAACGGTTTTATAAACAATCTGAATTTAACCGACAGTTTATTCTATTTGATAATAGATCTTTATTTTGTTTCTAATATACAGAAACACATTCCAACATTAAACACGTCTAAATCGCAATATCCTTAGTGATTCTCTCCAAGGTCCTCTGTAGCATCCTCTCTCCTCTCTAAGATCCTCTCTGGTCCCGAAATCGAACGAACAGAGTCCCAGGATCGTTCTCCACGTTCCCCTGGACTATGCAGTCGTAAATAACGCCTGTAATTTCCGAAACTTCGAAAATCACGTTTCATCGTTTTTCCCCGATCGGCGGCCGCCATTTTCTCGAAACCGGTCGGAGCAGTCTTCGGGACCAGCTCTTCAAGCAGAGAAAGAGAGAGAGAGAGAGGAGAGAATCGGCGAGGCGGTTTGAAAATTTAATCCCTTCTACGGTCCTGAAAACGCCCATAGTGCCATGGTGAACCATGGTACACCGCGGTTGGTATCTGTTCGAGAGGAGACACGAAACGCCCATGGCGCGGCGCAGCGCGTTCACGGCGAACGGCGCGGCGCGCACCGGCCAAGATCCTAAATCACATTTGACTGTGGTAATAGGATTGCTCGGAAAGCCTAAAGCCTCGAGAAATGAAATCCGTCTGATAGTAAATCTACCTTCTTCCTACACCTACGGTCTCTCCTAAAGCCTCCTCCAACCCTGTTCCTGCCCTTTTTTCGCTCGAGTATACTCGTAATCGTTCAACGTTTCAACCCGAACATTCCAGCCTCGTGGAATGCTGGACATTCGCGTTCTGTGTTCAGATTCTTCGGGTCTCCCTTTGTGGATAAAGAAACCCTCGATTGCCCTTCCTGGAATTTTTGGCTGGATCAAATTCGAGGTGAACTGCCTCTTTTAATGACATTAAAAAGTCGAAAATGATCTAATGATATACATATAAATATCCTTCTAATGTCTTTTCAATTTTGTACGTATTAATTTTTATTAATTTCAAGAAAGAGAAGTCGCAGAAATATCTTTCTGTATTTTGTAATCTTTACGAGTTGCATTATCTACTCGTATTTGTCATAAGTGCATAAAATCCGCAGTCTATCCATAACATATTGTATTTCATACTCCATAAGCTAACTGCATACACTACGCAAAGAGCAACCTGATGCAAAGTAGCAACAGAGGGTCCAATAGAAAATATTACATACATGTACGAACAATTATACAAACAAGTATAAGGACAATGTCTATTTACTTCTACCTGTTACATTTTATTACAACATTTGTAGTTGCTGCTTTAGTACACTTCATTGCTATAATAAAATAATATGTTCGCTAAAGCATTGAAATTTTTAAGAACATTTTATCTAACATTGAATGGGTGCTTAACGAAGAATAAAATTGTATTCCTTCGATATCCCACTCGATACAACAATAGGTACCTTCACGGTGTTTTTCAGCAGAGGCTTCGCAGAAGAGTGAAACCTCCTCACAAAAAGGGTGAAATCGCCTTGCGGCATCCCGGAAATTGTGTTTCCCAGCGTTCTATAAAATCCTTCCGCGCCTCCAGGAAGTGAAAACGGATTGGTATATAGGCCAGCGGGTCAGTTTTTTTCCTCCTCGGCCGAATAACAAACAGAGAGACGCACCAAAAACGGAGCAAGATGTTTTCGAAGCTCGGTTTAAAAGGGACGGGGAGAAAACGGGCGAAGGAAAAACCAGGGAAAACTCGAGCCCGAAAGAGAAACTTGGCCGAGAACTTGAAGAATGTGCCGTAGAGAAACACATTTTCTTCTCCTTGGACTATTTTATGATCCCCGAACCGTTTCACAAAAAGAAGAAATAAAGTTCGGCTACGGAACGATACATTTGGAATAATTTCTAATATTGAACAGAGTAAATGCGATTAAAAATTATTGGTGGGCAAAAATATAAATTAACAAAATACTTATATTGCGAAAACCTGATAATTATCTCAAGATCATTGCACAGAGAATTTACTAAAAAGTAAACTTGCTAGATTTTTGCATCAGGGCTTTCGATTGTTTCTTCTAAAAACTGAGAGGATTAAATAATCTGCTGCTTAAGAAGGAGAAGCAGAGATTCAAGAACTAAATTTTGTGTTCCATTGGACCATTTCTCCGGTTTCGCACGTGTCAGCGCGGCCAGGTGTAAGAGAGAACATAATTCAGTTTGTTGAGAGGCATAATATAGTCGGTGAGCGAGTATGCGTCGGAGTAATTGATGGAAAAAGCGTTGTTACGCACCGCGGAACACGTCAGTGGAAGAATCCGAATGGAACGCGACAAAGAGATTCGCCCGAGTGTGTCGGACATGTTTGTTCCACGAGACTCGTGGCGTCTCGTTTCACGTGTTAATAAATAGCCGGGTTATTACTGGCAAGCTAATTTCTCAGTCACTCTCTTCATTTAACGAAGCCAATTATGAGAGGCATAAATGTAACCAGTTAATAGTTGTATACACAGGCACACGAGCGCGAACTTCTGCTCCGAAACCAACGCTGCCGACGTTTCTCTATTTTCTCCATAAAATCATGTTATCCCTCGGTCGAGATATCATTCAAATTTTTCTTAGATTATTTTTAGGAGCAAATACTCTTGTTTGTAGAGTGTTCGTTGACGAAAAGTGTTTTCTCAATCGATGTAATCAACATACATATAAATTAGTCTGAAACAAAGACTCTTCTAATCTTAGCTGTCTACATAAAGAAATTTTACGCATCCAAATAAAAAAGTATTGGTTCTAACAATGACTCACAGCTCCAGAACGTTGACCTGTGAAAGACTCAAGCTCCATCGAACAATCAACAAAATGGAGTCCCACGGCATCGGCCGAGCATTTTGCAACGTCGACGCGCTACCTCGATGAATTTTCGTGGAAAAAATATGAAAGGAACAAGGCGAAAATGGCCGATCCCCTCGGCACGCTGCGAACACCATCGAAACCATTCGCGAATCATTCATCCGCCTTTCCGTAGCGATACTGAAACGCCGCGAGCGTTTCGCAGTTAAGCAAGTGCTCCGCTTAATTGCCGCCATGATACTTTTATTGTGCGTTAATTCCGTGATTGTCGTTACGAAATCAATTTGCCACGATACTTGAGGCCTCGTAAACTTATTTAACGCGTATTATAAAAACATTGTGGCTCGCGTGGCCCCTCGCGCCCGAGCGAAGATGAGCCGGCGCGGCCATCGTAAAATTTCAAACGTATCGACTCGTTTCGCTGTTTCGAACGGGTTTAGTGCGTTTTAGCGAGTTTACGTGGCCCTGGGACCACGTCGGTCTCTCCCTTCGGGAACACCTTAACCCCTTGAGAGTCCTTACCGCTTTAGGGGGTTCGAAGAATCCAATTTATTTTTTATTTTTTTTTCGCGAGAACCTAAAGCGCCCGCGAGAAACGCCGACGTGCGACGGCGCGTGGTATCTACGGAAAATTCGATCTCAGTCACGTTTCGAACCATCATACTTTCAATTTCGATGTAGGCTATTCTACTGTCCTTTGTTAGCCCTCTGCAACAATTTTATTGGCTTCGCGTTGAGAGCTTCGAAAGATTCAATGTAGGCTCTTTGGGTGTGGTTTTTGATGTTATACTGTCTTCAGAGAGTATATTTTCCAGATACAAATTTATGCAAGAAAATGTCAACTAACATAGATTTCGGATTATTTCTACATTTTGATTCCTCGTGCGAGGAGAAAGATAATGGCTACCGTCATGACGATCTTCTGAGACCGTCGGAAAGATATGGTGGGTGCTGATGGTCAGACTGCATGTTTGATAAATAATTCTTTAACATTTAATAACTCAATACAAGAAGAAACATGTTTATGAGATAGAAACAACTTCCTTCCAACAATAGAACGATCAAATAAAAACTCACTTAATAAGGTTAAATACAAGATTATTCTATCTAAATATAAAAAGCATCACGTTTCAGCTTCCTCTACAAACATGCAAGAATCAAATAAAGTCCCCACAATTACCCTGGAATGTCCTACACGATGAACGTCAATAAAAATTACCAAACAAATCGTCTGAAATCCAAAAGGAATTTGTATAAATATTTTCGAAACTTGAGAAAGAAGAGCTACCTGATTCCATGCGAGTGTAAGTTCAAGTCAAGCCGCCGTTGCCCGTACAATCACTGCACCCTGCACCCCGGAGGATCGCGACCACATGATTTTTCGTTTTTCTTTCTTTCTAGAGAAACAGGACACGTTGGCGAACGCAGTGCAGTTACACGTGTTGCTCGCGAGGAACTGATCATTCGCAGCGGCCACGAATCGTTCGTGGTCCGACGGCCGTCGCCGGTTATTTGTTCGACGAATTAACACGGCTGTCGAGCAAACACGCGGTGCAGCTTTTAAAGCTTCTCGCGCTCGTACCTTTTTTTCCACGGCCTCTGCTGGTAGCCTCGAGCTAGCCGCCTGGCATTCTTTCTCGTTTCTCGTCGACACGGAGCTCGTGAAATTTGTCGAACGCGGAAAAACAAACAGCGGACGCCAAGGAATCCTTCCCGGTGTCCCGTTGCGCGGATGTTACGTTCGTCGAGGTGTCTTGTATGCATAGGAAAAACGAATTGGACGAGTCGTATTTTGTGCCATCGTGGACCTGATTTTCTAGCGTGAAAGGTATAACGGAATTTTATAATTTTTGTGAACGCTCCTGATTGATTTTCCCGTCCCATTCCTTGAAATTCATTCGCTACTGTTTTAATACTGATTCATTGCAGCTTGGATTTCTCTTCTCCTATTGAAGATATTTACATCTATTTATTCACAGATATTGTCGTAGCATTTTAAATTTGACTGTAAGAAATTGTGATGTATAAAATTTGAAAGGCGCGCCATTTGCGAGAGTGGTGCCGCTCGTAGCGAAATCTAAAACCATGACTCAGCGGTCAAATGTTATCGGCTGAGTAGGGTTACGGTAGCGTCATCTACGGAAAATGACTGAGACTTAAAATACAGATATTGCATTATCACCGTGCAATGCATTTTTGATTTTTCTGTCTACGATTCTGAATTACCGACTCTGTAGAAAATGCTCTGGTACGATAGCGGACTCTATCGAAATGGAACGGTTAGCTTTTCGGCTAAACTTCTAAAAATCGGTCATATTGCTAGGAGCTAACGTTCTGCACATAGCCTTATTTTGCATTAGAAACATGTTTCCCACAGGGATTTGTGCCGAATCGTAAAAGAATTTCGTATCATTTTAGTGTCATTTTCTACCTTGCCCGGATTACGTTTTCCACACAGACCCACAGACACAGACTCAAGATTCGTACAAACATTGCATCCAGAGAGTATATACTCTCTGTTGCATCTTATGGACTTTTTTGTCTAGGCTTCGGGGGCGTACCATTTCGGTGTTGCGCCCAATGTTACCGATAGTTCGCGGATTTATCCGTATACTTCATTTTAGCTAACAAGGGAACATATTCAGTTGATACACACCGATTTTGATGAAACGTATGTGAGATATAGATCTTCGAAAAATATTTGACACGTATTTTTTTTTATTATAGCTCACATTAGTTTCATCAAAATCGGCCATTCTCATCTGAATATGTTCCCTTGTAAGGAGGCCACACATGTATATGGCGCGTGTATTTGAACAGTGGAAATAAAATTTGGAAGAATGTAGTACAAAAATAGGAAATATAGTAATATTGATTTTGGTTATTGCTCGTATCATTAAAGAAAGTATATTGCAATAGCTTTACATACTTTAAACTGATCTACTTTCTTCGCAATTATTTAATGTGTATACACATATGTATTATGTTTTTCTTTTCTTTCTTTTAAAATAAGTACTTGTAAGTTAAGCCTGATTGTGCTTACATTTTTTTATGTCTATATACAAATAAAAATTCACTACGTAATTAATTATGTTCACTTTTGTTATGCAATTCTACTTTATCCAAATATACATTGCTTTATGCAGAATACATATATAAAGAAATAATATACATATTTGATTGAAAAGATATAATATAAACTTTGTTTTTACGGTCATGTGTTATTAAATTTAATTAAAATTTTATCATGTTTATTGCATGCAATGCATTATTCTGTCTACGGTTCCCCTAGAATACCCTAGAAATCTGGCCGAAACTTGGGTTTGCGGGAATACATTTTTCGTCCTTATACGTGCATATTTTGGGCTGGGTGAGGGCTCAATCGAAAGAGGAAGGTTCAGCGCATGGTGCGCTGGTCATGACGTAACGAGATTATGTTGATATCTAATAATATGAGTGTCCAAAGTAGGGAAAAAAGTCGAGAAATCACCCGCAGAATCCCAATGTATTTTTCTGTTACAAAAAGAGTTTTTGACTGCTGTCATAACCAGCGCACCATGCGCTGAACCTTCCTCTTTCGATTGAGCCCTCACCCAGCCCAAAATATGCTCGTATAAGGACGTCAAACGTATTCCCGCAAACCCAAGTTTCGGCCAGATTTCTAGGGTATTCTAGGGAAATTCTAGGGACAAATCCTGAAAAGTCACGTGACTACCCTTCCCTCTTAAAATCCTCCGGTACGATAGCGGACTCTATCGAAAGAGAACGGTCAGCTAGTGAACTACAGGACGAGGGGCAGTCTCTCTTCGGTGATTAGACCATATATGTATAGTATGTATAATCAGGTATAATCTAGCTAGTTCACCAGTTGGTTATTCTATTTGAGTAGAATTGGTATTTCAGATTAAAAAGCTAATAGAATTTGATACAGAAAGTATCTTCTAAATTCTAAATTATAAGCGTCTCAAGAGATTGTATGTCTATTTAATATGTAAAAAACCACGCGCGGCAGAAGTGAAACTTCTTGCAGACTAGTAATGTTTAGAAGTAAATTAAGATTGGAAATGGTAAATAATCCTAATGAAGCGACAACAAGATCAGGAACAACTAATACAAAAAAAAAATCATTAAAAAAATCATACAAAAAGAAGGAGAGCGTATGGGAAAGAAAGAGACATAGTTCATAGCATTTCCCATACGCTCTCCTTCTTTTTCTATGATTGTTTTAATGATTTTTTTTTTGTAATAGTTGTTCCTGATCTTGTGGTCGCTTCATTAGGATTATTTACCATTTCCAATCTTAATTTACTTCTAAACATTATTAGACTGCAAGAAGTTTCACTTCTGCCGCGCGCGATTTTCCACGCGTATGTTTTATTTTTCTTAATATGAACATTAACGCAGTGATCATCGTTAATGTCTCTGGGTAATTGTTGAACCATCGTATTTACACAAATTGGAACATTTATAATCTGTCCTACAATGCCGTACTGGCCATGTGCATGTCTCAATCTTCTTATCTGCATAAAAGGAATGCGTGAAGAAATTAGTCTTTCTGACACTAAATCCAATGGTGGTAGATTTGGTGGCATTTTCGGATATTTGAATCCATTGAATTTAGCGAGATTAGGGATGTGATTACGACCGAGAGATTGGTTACAACACATGCATATCACAATCCTAGTAAGATCCACGTCCGGATAGACGCTTCGCAGTACTATAATTCTTCGTAATTTTGATTTGCACATTTCAAGTCACTTTGAAACCACAAACGATCACAAACTAACACAGAAAACCAAACGGATTGTCTGTGAATTTTTTTTTAAATTGTTTATGAATGTGTCGCGAATTCCGTGACGCGAATAGGCTTACACCCCGGCAAAAGAAGTTTCACTGCAACAAGATAATAATAAGAATTCAGTTACTTCTTCATCAATGCGTACTTAAAAATTTATTTATCGTAATTTCTCTACTACATTAAAAAGATTGTATATCTCGTTAAAATTAAACTGAAAAATTACTTAAAGAAATGGACGCTATTATTAAGATACGACGTCTGTATACCGGATTCTGTAAAGTTTTACCAAAACTTTCGGCTTCTGAACGAATAAGTAAGATTAAGTATTAAAAATGTGGGAGTCTCGTACTGGCCCCTCGAAAGAAAAGCTATAAACCTTCATAAGGGCTGTCAGTTACTGCCATCCATAAAATTTTACGAACCGAAAATATCAAGCCCACTCGGACGTGCGCAGATACATTGCTGCTCTTTACTTCCCTCCTCGAAGGCACAGTCTTTTGCATTTATTATTAATATTCGTCTACCATTAACAAATCGGTTATTACTTCTTGCTTCACAATGTCTTATATTTACCAACAGAAACTTCAATCGTGAATCAATAGTTCATCACCAGTGATGTAACTTACTATTTGTTTCAAGATGACTAAGCTCTATTGATAAACTTCCAGTACATCTTGTTTGTCGAGGCAGCTAATATTAACTTAGAAAAATATAAAATATGCGATAACTGTGATAGACACTCACCTAAGAAAGTGGTAAATACAATCTTTTTTATTCGGAGGTTATCAGTTCATACAATAATATTCTTCTTCCTGATGATTCTTCCTTTCTTTCATATAAAACTAAATTCATTTGACAATCCTTAAATGTATATCAACTTTTACTGTTACATATCCGAGTAAACCAAATTTATAACACCTAGCAGACTTAAGCAGTGCGGATAAACGTTAACTCTGCAGTTCCTGTTTCAACAGCTAAATTACTTTGATTTTATGGACTTTTTCGGCGTGGAGGTATAGTACAGCATTACTAAATGTATTATTAAATTTTCAAGCTTAGTTGGGAGAAATTACTAACAATAAAAGTCTATTCAAGCAACAAACCTCCTTTCTATTTGATTCAGTTCACTATGTTGATACTGTCAAGTCTTTGATGTCTTCCTGGTTGTGTTATATAAGATATATATTTCGAAAAACTATAAAATTATACATGAAACATAATTCGGTCATTTAAAGTGTAGATTGGGTAAGTCCTACACTGTATAATTATCCTGGGATCTTTTACGCAACTATATTTAAAGAGGCTCGATCGCAGAGAGTTTGCATTTCGCATGATTAACGACGGTGCTAAGTTGCTCGCGACTTGGAAAATGGCTTCGGTAGATCGTGGAAGACGAAGGAAACGGGAACGAGAAATTTACCAGGATGTTCTTCACTCGCTAATGTCTTCTGTTCCCTTGGAAACGATCCCAGAAGCCAGCTTCTTCGCCGGCAGTAACGTCCGCCAATATGTCGCCCCTAAAAGAGGCAGGGTGGCGGCCGTTGCTTCTGCAACAGCTGCTGAACCGTCAGTTGGTTTTACCAATCCATCCGAAAGACCGATAAAAATAACATTGCCGTTCTTTCGTCGGTCCAATCGTGTTTCGATCATTAAAAAAAACCTGCAACCGACAGACTTCGAATAAGTTTAAAAACAATTCCAACTCGGTCCAAAGTGTAGCCTCGAGACTATTCTTATAAAATCAATACGAAACAGTAATTTTTCAGCATTAAAAACTTCATTATCGACCACCTAACAATGCTTATTAACCTGTTGCAAACGAGTATTTATTAAAACATTTCAAATGTTTTCTTCGAGATGTTAAAATCCTTATATTGAAGTCTTCAATTCGGGGAAAAAATGAAAATGTGTACTTGTTTCAGTAAAATTGTTAAATTTCTTATTTTCAATGTTAGGATTAAATACATTAACGACAAAGAGTTAGTCCTCCATGTGTTCTAACTTTTAACTCGTTTTTGTGACCTTACAGAGAAATTGAGACACATTCTACCTTAAAAATTGAGAAGTGCAATACCGTATAGATAATGTTCAGAAAAATTTTATAAATGTCACCCACTCCATACAATCGCAGCAAAAAGAAGGGAAACTACGTTTTCGAAATATAATTCACATGAAAATGGTCAGGATGAGAACCAAATCTCCATGGAATAAAAATTCCACAGCATCAAAGAACGACTACTGGTCCACAGATTCTGTTAGGAACACACTACAACATTGTTACAGGGTGTATTTCCTCCGTTTCTCCGAAATAGCGTGGACTGACCGTCGTATAAGTGCAATAAAATGGTAAGTTCGTCGGTCCATTCATCTAAATCCTTTCGCTGTAGAAAATCCACGTCGCGGAGGTTTACCTGTACGTTTCTAAACGCAGCCTCTGTGGCGGATCTCGAAATTTAGACTACGGCTTCGCCACGGTTCCGTTTTATTGCCCTTTTTACCTTTTTTCGGGATCAGTTTCCCGTTTCGATTCTCCTCGGTGGCCAGTTCGTCACTATTCTCCGATTCGGTCGGACGTTTGTTGCACAACATGCTGTTTCCCAAAAAAGTGGAGTGTTTGTGATTCTGTTGCGAGCGTTTTCAAAGAGAGAACATTTTTTAGTGATCAACAGTCTGCAGATCCACGTACAAAATAAAAATTGGCTGCATCGACTGCAAGAAACAGAAGCCAGATAAAAATATCCGTTCTTAAATAATGCTTCTACTATTTTACATTACACCTACTGAATTTCATTAAAATACGTAAAAACCGCAGTCCAGTGATTGGAAACGATTTAATTTGTGTTCGCGGTTGCAAGAGCGCAGTGACAAGCATACAGAACCTTCTTATAGTGAGAAAAGGCAAAAATGGTTTTAAAAATTCAGTGGCAAAATACTTTTTATTTAAGGCATCCTTTAAGAAGCCTAAAAACAAACAAGCTAAAAAGGATATACATGGTTAACAGCAGAATCAAACGATAAAAAAATACTCCATACAATTTTAGAAATATTTGTACAATGAATCCTCGATTCTTTAACATCGTCTGATATTGCACCCATATGATAATAATTTTTATAAATGTGTATCTTCTACAAATCGACTGTCGTCTTTTAAACATTCATTTTGTTGGAAATAGAATGTTCGTTAAACATATAATTTGTCGTTTGTTTTAAACAAAACGTGGAAGCAGGATAGGAGACAGCCATGGCGAACAGGGTGAAATTATCGAATTTCTCAGGACGTTTCATCCCTCACGCCCCGGGCCAACATGGCCGCCGCTGTATCCATGGAAACATCCTCTGACTTTACTACAACCCCCATGAAATGCTTGCATTGAGAATAGAGGGGCGGTACGGAACGAGGGCTGAAATTACCATGAGGGGTTGAACCCAACGCGAGAAACATTTCTTCCCGGTGCGTCGGCCATTATGAGGCCCACACATCCTTTTCCGTGTCTTCTTTATTCATTTCTCCCTGTAAAACAGTCTAAAAACAAGAAGATTCGTTTAAACAACGAACCGTGTACACCATTCTTTAATTACTTAACAAGAAACTCATTGGCAAGATTCAAGGCAGACTCGCTAAATTTGTTGGACGAAGCTTTCGGGCCGTAAACACGCGAGAAAAAATTCTTTTAACATTTTCAGCATTATAATCACTCCTGAGGTCTTAGAATATTATTTACAGAAGAACAAGACTTACAACAAAACACATTTTAAGAACAATGAATTGATCTAAAAATGACTTTTCTAATCATCTTGAAAGATATCGTTGCTCTTCCCATTGATCCATTACTACACAAAAACTTCTACAATAGAATATTTGCTGAGACTATCGAGATTATTCATTGGTACCGTTTAATTTCCTTCAACAATCTCCATTGAAGAATTCTAAAATAATAAGACCACACGCACAGCGCAATATGCCGGACAATTCCGCAGTGCTCCTTAGAACGCCAATTTTCCTAACCACGTGTCCGGTTAATTACCTCCGGCGCAGCTTTATATCCTAAAGGGGCCAGAGAAAAGGCGCATAGTAATTTCCGGAATGGATACGATAAAAGCCCACGACTTTTCCCTGGCAGGAACAAATGGATCGCGTCGTTTCCACCCTCGTCGGTACCAGGGAAGGGACGACGAGGAAAACGACTTTCCACGTGGCCAGGAATTTGCAGCAGAGCCGGGTTTTATTGGTCGATAAAGGCAAAGCAGCGAGCGCTGCATTTTCGAATGGCAAACGCTGCGACACCGGCCATATAAAAATCTCCAAGTGGTACTGTAAACGAAACCCCTGATCAATAAATTCTGGACTCGCTCTTTCTCGAGGAGGAGGAGGAGGAGGCCGGTAAACACCGCTCTGTCATTGCGATACTAAAATTATAAATCGACAATCGACGTGCGGTATCACGTACCGAGTGTACGGATCCCATCAAACCATGGGGGACCTTGATTTATGGTAGATAGACTGCGAATCTTCCTGCGAATCTTCGTGCGAATCCGCGACTTTATAGTCTAAACACTGGTTTTGTGGAAGATGAATCAGTGCCACACTATGAGTTAATTGACACACTATGAGTCTTTTTAACACTAAATGTATCGAACATTACAATTGACTTGTATGCATTGTCTCATAAAAATAACTAGATTGTATTTATTTAGAGTTCGTGCAATTTTTATTAGAACGTACAGTGACTCCCATTAATATTCGAACGCTCGTAAAAGAACGATAACTGTTTTGATATTGGACCACACGATTTGAACTTTTGTCAGAAGTGAGAGCAATTAGTTTACTACATGGTATGAAAAGAAATTTTTTCAAAAATTGCAATTGGTCGGAATTGTAGAGAAAATACGAAAAGTTGCATTTTACAACTTTTTTATGAGGGTCTAAATTGAAAATTTAAAAAATATGTTTTGTAGATCTGTGTCAATTATGTATATGTATTGTAAAAGTTTCATCGAAATCGGTTGATGTGGGAAAAAAGGACAGGCATTAAAAGATATATGAATCCTTAGATTTATTGCAGTTAGAGGCCGAAAATCGTGAAAAATGGCCATTTTTACCATCTTTAAACGTTTTATACAGACCTACGAAACGTGTTTTCTACATTTTCAATATGAGCCCACATAAAAAAGTTGTAAAATATAACTTTTAGTATTTTCTTTGCAATTCCAACCAAATGCAATTTTCTAAAAAATTCTTTTCACATTACGTAACAAAATCGATTGTTCTAACTTCTCAAAAAAATCCAAGTTGTATGGTCGAATATTAAAACAGTTATCGTCTTTTTTAGAGTGTCCGAATATTAGTGGGAGTCACTGTATATGCTTATTGAAGAAAGAAATCTATAGAATCAATTCTCACGAAGCCATCTTTGAGAGATTTTGTTATTCCTTGTGGGTAGAGAAATGTTTCGAGTCAGTGACTCTCCTTTTGTGAATTTTAATTTCCGCTTTTGAACACTCTTAAAACCTATATGGCTTTTATCCATTGCAACTAATTGCTTACAAAATTATCTAAAACACACTCCATTATAAATAGAATCTCAGACAATTCATCTTTTTATTTAACCAATATATTCGCCGACATAATCGTGTATAGTGTTAGGCTACAGGTGATCAAAATGCAGGATGAATAAATTCAACCTAATTGACGAATAACACTGATCAATGTATTTATTATTCCCGAACTAACAAATGGATTAAAGTAATTCGCTATTTAAAATTTCTAAATAGAAATACGATTTATACTTCTAATGTTAGTTATAGGAAAACGTCGACATAAAAGTTCTCCAAACGAATACTGAACAAACATTTACTGCTTTATTCTTATTCAAACAAAATTCTGTTCAAATAACGTACCAAAACAGATCCTCTAAACTTCAGGGACACTCTATCAAAATCTATATTTCACGCTTGAATATCGGATAGGTACTAATACAAGGGCAGTCACGATAAAAATAATTTATAACAGGATATATTTTATTTTTTAAAAAGGAGGTGGGGAATATGTCCGTTAGAGGAGATCGCTATTACGAATCCACGTAGCTCGAGAATCATCCCCTTCGTGGAAAGATATTGGTCGCTGGCTAGTATAAAAGTTCTTTAGCAGGGTGCCTATCGGGGAGGAATAACGACAGAAGGGCCAATCGTGTTGGTTCCTTCAGGGGGTTGCTACCGGGACCTCGTGCTGATCGTAAACCCCCTTGAGGACCAATGGTGGCCCATGCAACTAACCCCCTCAGTTCCTCGAGACCGCTCGTTTCGCCGTGTAATGGCGAATATCTCGCAGCTGATATACTTGAACGACTTTCATCAAACGTTAGTTGTCTGAAATTAATCTCGTAAAAAATGACCGTCAAGAAGGGAGGCCGGGACCGGTTCTCTCCGAGAGAATGAGCATTTTAAGGGTCTCTCCTAGGAGCTTGGCGAATCCGAATCATCCTAATCGGGGATGGACTCCTCCGTTATCCTCCTATAAAAGAGAAATTATGCACAGCGGCCCACTGTTCGTGACGAAATCGAAAAATGGCTATTTAGAATACTTCGTTCGAAAGATGCAGGCACGTTTCAGATTGTGTTTTCTTGAAACGGAAGTTTTGTATTATTTCTACTATTTTTACTAGTAAAATAAAGATATGTTAGCCCTCAAACGACGACCATTCTTATAATCATATAATTGACGATGTCTAGAACCACTGGTTTATTTATAAATTTTGTAAAACATATTTTGAAGATACCTTTTAGACGCGTTAATCTTTTTAATTGTTTTTAATGCAGCAGCTATTTATTTAATTAATTCGTCAGAAACTGAGTAATTGACTGACGATTTTAATTTTACGACTTTAGACCATCGCCGGTAGATAAAGTTTCAAATTTCAAAGATCTACGCACCCTTAAATAAGGTTCGACTAATTGTGCAGTCGAATCAATTAATTTGTTTTCAAAACTGTCAGCAGAGGTCGCATCATAGTCATAGTCAGTCTCACTGTCTCTGTTTCAGTGAGAAAGTTTCCTCTGTCAGACAAGTCAGACTGTAGCAGTAAGCAAAGTGAGCAAACAGTTCTCTTTATGTGACAATTTAGTTGACAAAACAATGTTAATATCACGAACCGCACCGATTTTGAGAACTGTGTGTCGCATAAATGCTCGAAAAAATGCCGATATCAATTTAACACAGATTCGCCATGCACAGTAAGTTGCTATACGTCTGTTATATAATTCTTTCGAAAAGAGGTTATGTATATACATTTTCGTTTTCACTTAATTCGCTTTTAACCCCTTGCCCTGAAATATCGAGTCAGACTCGTGATGAAGATTCTAAACAGAGTCTAATAAACATGTATGTTATTTAATTTCGTTTAAACCGAATTAAAATTCTATGTTGTTGTAGTCGATATATAGCCTTTGTAGAAAACATGAGCATACAATAAATATAAACTTTCGTATTTTTTTCTATGAAATTCTGAACGATGAAGAATTTCTAATCACTATATAACCACCAAATAAATAGTAGTGCAAGGGGTTTAAAAGTCGAACAACGAACACGCAAATAGACAGACGTGTCAATACATTGTAAAGCATTTTTTAAGCGAACGTAAATCAGGAAGTTTATATTCTTTTTAGTCCACTCAATTTAATATACAATTTAAACGCACAAAACACTGTTAAGAGCGTTTTTTTAATTTCATTATGGTTTTACAGATTATTGTACCGCTGCAGAACTTATCCAGGTAAAATTAGTCACTGGGGAACAGAGATCTCTGCAGGAATTTTTTGGTGGTGGATTTTCTGGTTCCTGTATCATGAAATCGATATTCTACGCAAGGTAAGAAAACTGTTGAACTAGCACATATAATTCCCTATATTACATGGGAAATATGAAAATTTCAGAAACCTGTAACCACTTTTCTAATACATTTTCTATTTCCAGGGTCATATTCCAGGCCCAATACCAGAAATATTTTCAGACGAAGAGCTAGGAATTCCGCCAGATGACGATGATTAAGCAATAGTAGGCTTCTTCTATGAATACGGTACCTCAAACACTTTAGTTTTAAATACAAAGTCCTAGTACACTGTAGAGTTCTCAACACATTATCCTATAATGATACGGAACGAAATGCTTAATGTTTTTTATATAATATTGCTTCCGGAAATAAACTGTTTCAAAAAAATTTATCGATACATCATGTACGTTTATTTAAAACCAAAATAACAAAAGTTCGTGCGTTTAGACATCCATTTGTTCTCCTCTTAATTACGTGTCGGCACTTTGATGGTGACAGTCTTGAGTTCCAGATATTCCTTTATTCCCTCAGCACCCCTAGAAGCATAAGAAAGAAACTTTATGGCTCCAGTTCGCTTTTTGCAATCGTTTCTCTGTGCATGACTCCAAACTTACATCTCGCGACCAATGCCGGACTCCTTGAATCCGCCGAACGGAGTTTGGCTCGTGATAGCATCGTAACAATTCACCCTGTTGAAATGTATGCATTTTAAAGAATGTACGAAATTGCTGATATTATTCTGAAAATTCGCTATGAGTTATTTATAGAAATTTTTACCAGACACTGCCAGCTTCCACTGCTTGTGCGAACGTCAACGCTTTATCGATGTCTTTGGTGAGCACACCAGCAGCGAGACCGTATTTTGTATTATTTGCACGCTCGATCACCTCGTCGATGGTTTCGAATTTCAAAATTGACTGAACGGGTCCGAATATCTCATCTGTGGCGATCGTCATGTCGTCGGTCACGTTTGAAAAGACGGTCGGCTGTAATTAACAGAAAAATTAGTGGTCTTCATTCTAACAGAACATTGAATACACTGCCCCAACACCAATTTTGTAATGTCATTTTTCTCCATCACTCTCAGTTTTCCAGAAATTTCAGTTTTTAAACAATCAAATTTTTATGCATGAAATCCGCAACCAAACACTGAGTTTACGGAGCACTAAAAGTGACTATTTTACATTACTTTCTAAAAATCACAAGAATCTGTCTTTCCAAATTTTTACAATACAGACCCAAAGAAATACATTTGTTGAATAATTCCTTTAAACCTAGTGGTAATTATACAATGAGAGCTGAACCATGGAATTATACCTTAATGAAGTATCCAACTTTGCCGCACTGTTCCCCACCGGTTTCCAACACAGCGCCTTCTTTCTTTCCACACTGAATAAATCTCTGAATTTTGTTGAACATTTCATCGTCGATTTGCGGTCCCTGTTGAGTTTTCGAATCGAAAGGATCGCCGACCTTCCTCTGGAGTGCTAATTGTTTAGCTTGGCTAACAAATTCATCATAGATCTTGGCCTGGACGAAGGTACGGGAACCGGCGCAACAATTTTGTCCGTGGTTAGCGAAGACGGCGTCGTGAGCGATTTTCGCAGCTTCCTTAACTGCAAATCATTCTTTACTCTTAATCTGTAATTTTGCGATAATTTTCTTAGAAAGGACTTAGTCAACGCACCATCGAAGTCGTCGAAAACAACCAGAGGACTTTTGCCACCTAATTCCAGACTGACTCGCTTAAGATTCGTCTTGCCAGCCGCTTGCATTATCAGATGGCCGATCTAGAAACAAATATTTTAGTGACTCTTTGATTTGACTTTATTTGATTCGGGATTTCTGAGCACATTCCTATTCTTAAATGTACCGAGATTCTCGAAATTATTGGGAATTAGACTAGTCCCGACTATGGGGTACCCGACATTCCCGATTTCTCGCACGCCTCTAGTAATTAATTTTCCCACCACCGCAATTTAAAAATTTACAATTCCCAAAAATCTCCGCCGAGGGTCGGTAGAAAAATTGTTAATAAATTACTTCGGATGATCCGGTGAATGCAATTTTGCGGACATCAGGGTGCTCGGTGATGGCTGCGCCTGCAGTCGGTCCATACCCCGTAATAACGTTTATAACACCTGGAGGAAAACCAGCTTCCTTGGCAAGCGCTGCGGCATATAACGCACTAAGTGGCGTTTGTTCGGCCGGTTTCAATACGATGGTGCATCCCGTTGCCAATGCTGGAGCCCATTTCCACACCAGCATGGCGAAGGGATAATTCCATGGAATGATTTGTCCTACCACACCAACTGGCTCCTTTCGTGTGATGGTGATATAGTTTCCATCTAGAAAAGGGAATGTTTTAACGAATTAGAATCATCGATAGCAAGCAATATATTCAGTTGCGCATATAATATACCTGTTGGAATACTGTCACCGGTAATTTTGTTACACCATCCAGCATGGTAACGCAATATGTCTGCGCTGAAATACATTTCTCTAACAGCATTTGTGTATACTTTCCCAGTATCCATGGTTTCAAGGTTGGCTATATACTCCGCATCACGTACAATAAGGTCTGCAAACTGTTGCACAGTTTATTTAGTAAAAAATAGTACTATATTGAAACTTCCTAAAACAATACATGGTAAAAAATGAACCTTGTTGATCAGTTTTGCACGTTTGGTTGCGGTCATGTTCCTCCATACTGATCCCCTTTGAAATGCCTTCTTCGCAGCTGCAACTGCCTTGTCGACATCAGCCTATGTCAAGATTACACGAAAGAACAGCATTTGAGACAATGAACACTAGACAATTAAATAAAAATATAAGAACTTGATATTACCTTGTCACCCTCAGCTACTTCAGTGATAACAGCACCAGTGGCTGGGTTTATGGTGGCAAACTTTTTGCCACTCACTGCATCCACAAACTCATTGTTGATGAACAACTGCAAACAAATTGAATATTAATAAAAATCTTGTTTCAGGAGTATTCTAGTATCCATAGCAGCTTGGAATCGATTTAAAAAACACTTGAGAAAATAGAAATCTAATCTGAGGTGTTATCATTTACCTGAGTGTACTTGATGTCTGCCTTCTTGCAAGTCATTTTAACGTGTGCTCTCTTTGCCGGCCGCTTCACGAATGATTTGGAGTCCGTCAGTTTGTCAGTTATCACGCACCCGCTAATTTATAACCGAATGAAATGCATGATCTAATCTAACTTAACGATGCGTAATATGGAGGGGACGTAGCGCGATATGATACCTACTGTGGATCATGTTTCTGAAAACATTGGAATTTCTAAGGACGAAATTCAGCCACATCTTATTCATCCAAGATAAGGTTACGATAGATTTGGGGAATCTTCGATGCGTTGATAGGTTGAAGTTTGTTAATAGCATTCTGTCCTACTATATAGTACTATAATTATAGTATTATTAAATATAGACTCCCGCAATTTAATCTTTAGTTATCGAAGACCCGATAAAGAAAATAAAATATAGTTTCATAACACACTGATAATGATAACACAATTTATATGGGAGTAGAATGAATGTAGTTGCAATAAAAAAAATGGTAACATTAGATATAGGTATTTCAATTTTTAATCCATTTCTCATAAACCATGAAAATGTAGCATGTAGGAAAAAATTATTTATTAATTTTTGAGCTTCAAGAAACTTTATTTATTTATTAAACTTTATTAAATTAATAGAACCGTTGATAAAAGAGCAACAGCTCCGGTAACAAAATAAAAGCTTCAGTCGCCGTAGTTTATTAAATCGATAAATCACGTGTCAGGATCCGAAGAAGTGGTTGCTGTAGGTAAATGGAAAAATTTCGTGTTGTTTAAAGGAGAATTGTGGATATGATATCGAGTTACGTATCAGAAAAAATAAATGTGCAACTGGTCAAGAAGATTACGAGTTTGCAGACGTCGTTAACATCCTGTTCAAGTTAATCCCCCTCGAACCAACGAAATATTTGATATGGATACTAATCAAGATTGTACAACGAACCAACAGTCCCCGCATTGTGGGACCGGCGATGCGGTAAATTGATTAATTTTTAAACAATTGTTATGCATTAGTTGGCTCGATAGTAATTTGCGAAATTAATTGATTACGGAACATGTTTTTTAATACGACCCGTTTCGCAAACAGAAGTGATGCCATTTGAATAGAAATCAATGTAGGTTTCCTAATCTTTTTCGGCTCACAACCCCTTTGATAAATTTGTCTTTAATAAAATATATTTAAATGGACATGCAAATCTAAATTATTAATTTAGAATGGGATAGATTATCCCTCTAATACAAATTCGGAAATGTAGTTCTGATTTCTGGAAAATTAGATTGCAAATAAAAACTAAAATTTAAACTCATTTCTCCTTCAGTCTTCACCTGGAGGAAATAGTATGCATGCATATATTGGAAAACTAGGAATAGTATTATACTGAAAATATTGTTGTCAGTCCTCATATCAATGATTGCAACACCGTCGAACATGTTTCATCACAGATAGTATTCTGTGCTGTCTATAAAAAACGATATCGGCATTTATTTTAGTATTTATTTGTTGCCTTACACCTCTCACTTTCGATCCGTAATTTTGTGCCATCACGCGTAGAAGATAAAAAATACAGTCCGAGACCAAAATATCAATATGATTACAAGTCAAATGTACAGTTGGAAATTACATTTACATACATAAATTTTATCGGATGATTTGTGCCGTATATATAGCATGTAATTACAATGACAGAGCGTCTTCTTTCTCCTCAGTAATCGCATGTTTTTATTGTTTCATTAAAACTTATCGTTTATCAAACAACTGATTAACACTCGAATATGCCGTTTTGTTTAAATAATATTACTGTCCTACATCAACTTTGCGTTTCATTACCAAAAAGGCATTATCCATTTTTACATCCTGTATAATATATGGGCAACATTAACATTAATTATAGGAGGCGTAGCCTTCGAGAATTGGCCGACGTGAGCTACTTAAACGGCAAATAGCTCATTATAAGGCTCATTTGCATATACATGCTCGTTAATATGAATCTCAACATCGTTGTCACAAATGTTAATGTTGCCGCTTGCCGTAATAGTGAAGGCCAGAGGATGCCACGCGACACGAAACAGTTTTTCTTATTCGGAAAACTGTGTTCGAACCTCGAACCCTTGAATCTCGCCAGATGGTGAGGGGTACGCGATGGGTCAAAGATTCGAACACGTCCGTAACGGGGACAGCCCTGACGGTGGCAGGGCAGGTCTTGCAGGACGAACGAAACTTTCACGATATCGGCTCTACATTTTTTAAGGAGTCAAGTAGTACAAAATTCGTACAATTTATGGCGAATAGATGTTCTTTCGCAGCGCTCGACTGTCGAGAACAGAAATTTTCGCTTGCTCGCGGCAGCACGATAGCGGTCGCCGCGATAATAATCGACCGGAATCCTATTTGCTACAGTCTAGTCGGTAACGGCTCCTCCGAGAAAAACCTCTGTACTCCCAGCTTACGGGAAAACCCTAGGAACTGTCAATGCACCCTCGACATAGGCAGGAGAAGATTGCACGAGGCGAGAAGCGCACGAAATAAAGAATTTCGTTTCGTTCTCTCGCGAAAATCACCGAGCCATCTCGCGAAATAATTACAGAAGGATCACTGCGACGACTTACCGTTCCCCGTAGATGTTCGGATCCCTCGAATTTTATTTAGACGCAATAATAATGCGCTCAATAACGATCGGAACAAATGCCAGCTCGACAACTGATCCCTTCTTTCTCTTATTGTTAGTCTAAGTATGTCTACTTTGCGCATGAAATTTTAAAATCAGGGTCGTTAACAAGACAATTACCTCTATTCCGGTGATGCAGACGATAAAGTTACGTAGCAATACTTGCAACGTTACAAATGTTGCGAAAAATGACGTCAATGTATTCGGGAGAGACTCTAGAATCGTTCTAGGTGAAAATCATTCGTACAGATTTTACGATTAGAAACAATTCTTAAAATCAAACATTTGATTTTTTTTCTCGTCTATTGCTTATCGGAACGCAACGAAAAATTAAACTTTGTTAAACAGTGTGCTCGGAGACACTGTGGCTGGTTGTTGCAGAGGATCTTTCACCATAAACAATTTTTCGCAGCCCTGTCCCATGATGGAAATGTCGAACGAGGACGCAGCAGACAGACCAGCCCCCTATTTTCCTCAACCGGGAGACGAACTTCCGGTGCAACCGGAAGCGTCGATGGACGCTCTTGGTCCATGGGCCACCGGAAGAGTAAACTTCACACCCAAAGATGGTTTAACAGGCGTGAGACCGGTGGTTGACCGATATTCCGTAACTAAATTCGGCGCGCCGCAATGGAGGGCCCACAATCTCAAATTTTTCCAACAATCCAACGAAAAAATTCGAGACGCTCAGTACGAAAAGATACCTTCGCTTTTTGCGCACCGTTTGCTCTCATAGTGCTCGGCTGGATAGTGAAGGATTTACTACACTCTCGGGGCTGATTTAACCACGCGATTTTTGATACTAGAAATGAGTGGCAAAGATATACAGTATTCTTTCGATAATTGTCCCAACCACGGGTCCGGCCAGGGACAATTATCGTCCAGGGATACTATTCTTTGACTTGTGCCGAACGTAGAAATGGACTGGGAAGCTCGAGAGCCCTCGGTCGCCGAGAAATGTAAACATAATACGGGTCGGGTATATCGGTGTGAGACCACTTACTAATCCGATGACAAAACTTCTTTATTTTTCATTATTTTTTTATGGATCTTTCACCAACATATTCCTGTCATTTTTCTAATGAAAATGATACCAAATATGATATAATTCCGATTATATTTACGTGTGTAATGGACGACCTCGCGTAACTTCTCATTAAAATTATATGATCGGTAATTAATGTAAATATGATGCGAATTATATCGTGTTTAGTATCATTTTAATCAGAAAAATGTCACAAATATATCGGTGAAAGTCTCATATAAAAAAATTAGTAATGACAAAAAAGTTTTTTATTGGGATTACGTTGTAAGGACCCGGCGGGCCTTTGAACTGTGCTGGCGACTGTGACTCTCCGCGTCTCATTCTTTCCCATACGCTGTCCTTTCATGCACACGAAAATTTTATCATCCATTATATACACACGTAAATATCATCGGAATTATATCATATTTGGTATAATTTTCATTAGAAAAATTCCAGGAATATGTTGGTGAAAGTTCCATTAAAAAAGAATGAAAAATAAAGAAGTTTGTCATCGGATTAATAGTGGTCTACATAGTCGTCGATAGGATTAATGTTACACTTCTCGGCGGCCGAGACCTCTTGAGTTTTATGGCCCCTCACGGGGTATACCCCGCAGGAGTGGGGATAGTTCAGGGACAATTATCGTCCAGACATTTGGGACATTTATCGCGAGAATACTGTACTTCCAAACTGCTCGTCCAAATTTGTAAGCCGAACAGTATCGGAGTAACGTCGTATTTCGATTTTATTAATGCCTTGTTTTGCTGTTTTCTGATGCAAGGAATGAGCAAACTGATTTTATCTCAGGCTAGCAATAAGCAACGCGAAAAGGTGCGTCGAGCAATCGTACAAACAGGCGGACAAGACGCAATTGGAGACAACGAATCACTTGAAGATTCGCTCCGCGGATGTGTATCGTTGGAAAGTCGAGCTGGAACACGTGAACCGGGACATCACCGAGGAAATTGAATTACTGGAGTCGGAACATCGACGAGTGAAGCAATCATTGTCGGTTCTCACGGTCCCGGAATCGATCGCCGGTGAATTCATGCAACTACGCTCGAAGCGGTTGGAGTCTGATCTGATCCGCGACGAGGTCGAAGAGGAGTTGACCAAGGTGCCTGCCATATAGCGTCCCCTAAGAAAGGTGGGAATAATTCGTAGTTGAATTGAACATGTTTGTCAATTGTCGTAGGAGGTAGCGCTTTGCTCGGAGATACGGGGGTTGCTCGGCAGGACGCGCGAGCAAATAGAAATGCAATTGACAGAGCTGAAGGCAGCCAAGGCGAGAATGGAAGTAGATTGGACAGATAAGACTGATGCGTATGAAAGAGACTCTGGCGCCGCGCAGCTGAAAAATGACTCCACCGTTATTCTGTGGAGACCTGGCTCTACGAGATACCCGGCAGAGTGTGTAGCAAGTCATTGAATGTAACCAGAATCCTGATAACTCGCTCGCGAAACTGATCAGCTAATCAAGCGAATGTCTGAGACACCGTGACTCCAATCGAGGTTATTCTAGTTATCTTCAGGATCGATCTTTTTGCGCGATTATCATAGACTTCGATGCGCACGACGCATAACCGAAAATCTTCATAATTTCAAAGAATTTTTGCTGCGTTAAATGCAGAAGCTGCGTGAACGACTCTTTTACAGAACGATTCTGTAGACTCGCTCGAATACAATAATACATATTTTTATAATATTATGGGCCTAGCTTACTTGCTAAAAAGAAACACGAAGTCGTCCCGTCAGGGTTTGATAAATTATACAATATATTCCATGATTCTTAAAATACCGCACAAATTTCCACGTAAATTAATCGTAGATTGTAAATCAGTGTACAAAATGTAAAAATTGTATTGAGAATAGGTCTCTACCAACACTTCTGTCGACAGACAATCGACCCCAGCCAGCTACGAACATTACACGCGCGAAAGTTTGACCGACGCGGAGGCAGCCAGACAGAAATCGGCGAACCTGAGGTCCGCGTTGGGCGCCATATTCACGAATTCCATAAAGGATCTACGCGATCAATCGAACCGCGTGGATATTGCTCTCGGTGGTAAGATCAAGCTCACGGAGGAGGTGTGCTCGCAGCTGGAGAAGGAGCTGCTTCGCGTGAGTTTCATCGCAAAGTACAACGGTGAATCGTTTTCGCGTAATTTGACCGACACTTCGAATGCTTCAAGTGCTTGCACGAGCTGGCGAACACCGAGAAAGCGATCGAAGAGCTTCGTCATTCAGCGAGGGGCCTCGATTACGCCATGAAAGTCGCGCAAACACGATTAGCAGAAAGATTACAGCGGCGGAACATTGAAAACTGCCGCGATACGCCCCAATTTGCGTGAGTATCGTGGACCAACGCAAATATTCTGCGATGGTAGCTGATATTTCATCAATATTAAGCAAGTCCTCTAAGAAAAGACCCCTAAATGAGTCCTCCACTATCGCAAGTCGAGAACATTCCTTGAAAAAGTCTTGTCTTTTTACTGAAATTATTTTACAGTCAACAAAACCCTTTTCCTGACGAACAACTTAATTTTTCAATCCTGGTGTGAGCAACCTGGGTACTCAGGTACTCATTTACTGCACAATGTGTGCCAAATAAAGTTGCACAAGCCATTTTCTTAAGATATAAAAAATAGATTGAGGATTTTTATACGAGATAAAAATTGTCCACATTATTTGCAAGATACAGAAGTCACATAGACATCTGTTTCCTTTTTTAAAATGCATAAAATCCGCAGTCTATTCATTGAAGTAAAGCGTACAGTGAATCGAATACAAATAGCTTTCAAGTACTTATTTCTATATGTGTTTCGATCAGGCTCATAGAGGAAGTGAAGATGCTGAACGAACGCACTTCCGCCATGCTGGCTGAGCTGAAGAGAGCCGAGGAGACCCAGACTGGTCTGGTCAAGGTCAGAAGCGACCTCGAACGAGAGATCATCGTGAAACGGAAAACATTGTACATAGACAAGCAGCGTGGTCAATTGTTGCGATCTTTTTACCCCTCGGCCACGACTCTTTCCGGTTTTTAATGGTATTTAAATGCTTCTATTACGGCATGCTAATTAACACGTCCCGTGCCCTTCGATCATTTGGTCCACCATATGCAGGGTTTTGCTAAATTTCTTCACAAAAATTATTGTCGGATATATATTAATTAGACGCGATTACTAGACTATGTGATAAATATTAAAATTCAGCGTAGAAAAATATTTTTAAAAATTCAGTAAGTATTTTGTCTTAGTTCGCTCGTGAAAATTTGTATTTGCTTAAAGACTCCCAGTGTGCCGTTACTAAGTTGCCTGTAGAGAGTAAACAGTCTTGAGCAAACATCAGAATGATAAAGTTCCACCATGTTTAATTACGACTGTTTGAGAAGATGTTTTGCTGTGTGCAGTTCGTTTCACCTGCCGAAATTTTCCATTACACAAATCTGATTGTAATAAGGGGGCCGTTCTTCGGTGACTGTAATGGTAGTGAACGCTTTAAATTATAGTTTCACTGTGATAAGTATCGATTGCGCAATCAAGCACAATGGTCCTCCAATTTAGGAATGCCCTGTATATCAACAGTGATGAAATAAACCAGACTATCAAATATTAAAAGATGTGGCACGGAACGTGTCGAATGAATACACGTAACACGAGATCCAATGGAGATTAACGTTGGTTCTATAAATATATTTCGGAAGTACACCATTTAACCACGCGAAAAATATAGCGGTCCTTAGTATTTATGTGTAATAGTTTTGTATAACATTTTCGTTTTGATATTTTATACAAAAATGAAAAAAAATATACGGCCTGGACAGCTCCGTAGCTCTTCGTCAGACACGTCGCACGTATTCGTACGTAGAATTAAATTAATTGTTACACGTTCCAGAAGGCGGCGTAAGTTATCGCCGTCGTCGCGGAATTAAGTTTAGTAGAAGATAGATACATAATCATAGTTCGTCGTGCAGCTGTACATTGTTCAATACAAAATCGTAGAGATCGTCTAGATTGCGGCCACCATTGTATTCGTACACCTTCTGCCCATCGCGATATAAGTACAGAGAAGGAAAACCATCGACCTCCTGTTCATTGCACAGATCTTTGCTGACGTCGAGCGTGCAATCCACTTTGGCGATTATCACGTTCTCCTTGCCGAAGAACTTTTTCCCAAGCTCTTCCCAAATGGGCGCTAAACGCTTGCAGTGGCCGCACCACGGCGCGAAAAATTTAACAAACGAGACTCCCGTTTCGATACCATGCTTGAAACTGTCGCCAGTTAATCCAAGAACAGCGTGGAAGGTATTGTCCGAACTATCATTCTTGACGTCCACCTGTTCGTTGTTCTTAGCGAGCATTTTAGACACGTAAGCCTTCAATTCTTCGTGGGTGCGTTGTCCCGCGTATTTGTCCACCTGAAAATTATTTTATTTAAGTTAGAAATGTTCTCAAAACGATCGAAGATTTATGTCGCATTATTCAAGCTTTACCTTCTTCCCATCTTCGATCCAAAGCAAGGTTGGGTATCCCTTTATGTCGAACTGGCTACAAACGCTACGGTGTTGGGTACAGTCCACTTTAGATATGCTAACATGGTTGCTGTTACGTAAACTGTTAGCTAACTCCTCCCATGTTGGTGCTAATTTCTGACAATGACCACACCAAGGTGCATAGAACTTTACGAAATGATAGCCAGAGGATATGTGTTTGTCGAAAGTGTCCTCTGTTAATTCCAGCAGACCGTTTACTGCATCGGGAGGGGATGGAGCTTCGCGTGCGTTCTAAATTCGAACAATTATTATTAGAATTTGAATGGTGTGTATTATAATTAGACCGTGAATATTATAGAATTAATAATTACCCCGAAGGGGTTGCTTATTTGTTCCACTACAAAGGAAATTAGAGAAGGCAAGTCTCTCGTGCCCCTGAACTTAGTGCCTTTGGACTCTCCAGCTTTGAAGAATTTCAGCCTGCGAAATAAGCAGCACTAAAATGTACTTTTTATATATAGATGATTGTTTGTTTTATATTAACTTAAAAATAAGGCGTAGTAAATCAATTTTACACATACGTAGGATAGCCAGTAACATCATGCTCGGTACACAGACTGCTATCAGTGGTACAATCTACTTTAACAATTTGTACATTGTTGTCTTGTTCATTCGATATTTCGGCTAGTTGTTCCCAAGTTGGCTCCAGTCTTTGGCAATGCCCACACCTGAAAAAAAAAAATTGTTTATCGTGTAAGAACGTATAAACAATGCATAATGAATTTTTATTATCAATATCACATTGAATGCCACATCGTATGGATTAGAATATGAACGATGTAGAAGAGTTAAAGGAGAAACCAGTATGACAAATTTCCAGTTTTGGTTACATTAATTAAATTCTTCTAATTTTGTAGAAGATTCTTAGGATTATGATCCTGTAGTCAATGTGTTAATACAACAGATTCGCGCAATTTAGCGTTAAAATATAAAACATCGAATATGTGAGACATTTCTTTGTTCCTGTACTCCATGTCATTGAACAAAGAAAAATATTTTCTTTCGTGAATAATATTATTTTCGATTATTTGTGCATTAAGAGAAACATGATATGAACGTACCAAGGTGCGTAGAACATAACAAAATGATTTTTCTTCTTAATTTCATTCGCGAAATTGTCTTTGTTGTATTGCACAGTGTTGTGTTGTGCGGCCTCCTCGTCCTGTTCACTGTTGACTTGACTCAGCAGAAATAGAAAAACTAGGATATGTTTCGTTAACATGGCAATACTCGTCGAGCGTCTCGTCATTGCGATAGATTGCGAACACTTTATAAAATAATTTAGTATACGGTATAAATATTATATTGCCGCGGATAATAGAAGTGTGAGATTTTTAAATTCGGAACGTTGCGTTGTCGCGATTGCTTTATTCTCAGAATCACAGCGTCAGAGATTCGAATGCTTTCGGAATGTATTCTCAGGGACTTCAAAGTTTTCACTGTCCCCACTGAAATAGACAATTATTCAGTGCCACGCGATTCTAATTGAACTATTCTTTGGAGTTCGCACTCGTCTTTCAGCCTCCCACACAAATGGATCGAAACCGCCGTTTCCGCCCCCCATATAGTGACGCGTACTGATGCCAAAATATTACCATAAAATCCCCACGGGACCAGACGCCAAGATCTTTTACTGGAAAAATTAATATTTCAATATTTCAATATTTCAATAAACATTCAAGACATGAAAATAATTTTTTGCCCGCCGCTAATTATCTACAAAATTTTCCTTCAAAGTGACTAAGTCTCTGGTCAGTTATAATCTCTCAGATTACTCAATTACACTCTTATTGTTCCCTGCTAATTATAATAATTATCTACAAAATTCAGCGTAAAACAGTGGTAAAACAGCGTAAAAGTTACTGTAACGATACCGTTATCCAGAACCTGTCCAGAACCAGTTTTTGCTAGGGTTTTTAGCGATAAAATTCTAGGGAATAAGTCTCATGGACTTATCTCTCCAACCGGAACCTGCCGGAACCGTAAACATTAGGATGAACGCCGGATAAACGTGATTGTCAAGCGGCGTTTGAAAATATAAGTGATTTTAAAATATTTAATACTGTTTGTCATTCGAGGAAACATGGATTTCAATTTTCCGGATTTCTTGGTGGACGAGACCGTTGAAGTAAGTGTTTTGTTCTTAAAGCTTCCTCCTCGAATCGAATTTAATAACGCCGACTTGTTAGGTTACTTTGAGGTTATACTACCTGTACGTTTAACAACGACTTATAATAAAACTACGTTACAGTCTTCCAGATAACAATTATTTTGTTTTAACCGATTCTTGGATGTTTATTTAAATATTATTGAGTCCGTTTTGAATATTCGTAATTTCCGAGTTGTGGAAGAATGTAAATGTTTATATTGTTACAGAACGATAACCTCAATTCAGCAGACTTAATGCAGAATTATTTGTTATTGAAGAAGAAAATCTGCGAGACTCAGTAAGTAATTAAAATAAGTATTTCGTTTATGATTTTGTAATTTAGATAAGGAAGTTTAATGAAATATATCTTCTCAGTGAGGTAATTAAACAGTACAATGATAAACTTAAGGAATGTGAGCGTTTGAAGTCTGATTTGGATTCAGTGACAAAACAAACAAAGAAGGTCACTTGTGGTTACAATTCCACATTGGCTAAGGTTATTAAGTTGGAACTGGTAAGTAAAAAGTTGTCGTCTTAATTCGGAGCCCTTTTGAGGCAGCCCTCATGCTTATTCTATGTTGTTTGTATTTTTCAGCAAAATACAGAATATAAAAAAAATTTTGATGCACTGACAACGCAAGTAAATGACCACAAAATAAAAGCTGATGCTGACCAGCAGTATATACAGCAACTAGTATGCAAGATAAAAGATGTAGAAAATCAGAATAACGATAAACTAATGCAGTACGACTTGAAAAAATCCTCTCTTGAAAGTGAGTACTTCAATGTAATCAAATATTATGTATGTTGCTTTGCAATTTATGTGCGATTTTTCTTTTCCAGTGAAAATCAAAGGACTCGAGGCAGAATTAAAAACGACAAAAAAGACTTACGAAACAAAGCTTAAAAAGATGGAAAAAAAATCTTCTGTAGTAAATCATTCTGCTGAGAACAACGAATGTCATAGTAGTATCAACATTATCACTAAAGATGTTGCTACCAACACGTCTAATAATAGCAACAGTATTATCTCTAAGAACGTTGCTACCAACACGTGTAGTAATAGCAACAGTATTATCTCTAAGAACGTTGCTACCAACACGTGTAGTAATAGCAACAATATTATCACTAAGAACGTTGCTACCAACACGTGTAGTAATAGCAACAATATTATCACTAAGAACGTTGCTACCAACACTGCTAGCAACAGCAACAATGTTATCACTAAGAACGTTGCTACCAACACTTCTAACAATCGTAAGTTAAACGGGTCAGACAGCTATGTTTTTTGCAATGCTCAGATTGAAGTATTGATAAATCTTTCCTTTTCATTATAGAAACAAGAAACGTTGGAACAATTACAACACTTACCAAGGATGAAATAATGAAACAGTCAGAAGTCTCAGAGAAATGTGTACTGACAGATGAATTTTATAGAGTAAGTGATGATATGTACCCTATATTTTGTGCCAAATGCGAGGTCCACATAGAACCCACACCTTTCGACAAAATCTGCAAGGTTATGATGGAGTCGTGTCCAAAGTTAATAGAAAAGATCTCGTCTCCTATTAAAAAACTTGCGCCAGTACGACCAGGTAAGTAAGAGAATCCGTCCCGACTCGACATTTTTGGATTCTCGCACACCTTTGCTAATCACATAAAATTCCACATCTTGCACAATCCTTTACCAATTCTAACATTTTCAGACCTGACCAGTGGATACAGAAAAACCGAGAATTTAATAGCCTTACCAGAAACTCCTCCACCGCATTTCCACACGGAGGTCGCCCGTTCCGCATTTGCTTCTCCGGATCTTCCAGCACCGACGCCATTAGACCACTTAGATTATTGTCACAATTTCTCCCAACCGCTTAGTTTGTCGAATAAGAGCGACTTTTGCATTAGATCAACGCCGATCCGCGTGCCATTGGTGAACACAACCACAGCTAGTCAAACAGACCACTACGAGGGCAAGACGATAGACGCATCTTCACAGTCAATCATTTCCTCGCTGGAAAACCGGGTGGACACGCTAGCGAAGAAGCTGCGAAAGAAACTGAAGAAGCTGAAATCGCAGAAGAGTAGCAGCTGTTGTATGAACAGTCATCCTAATCCGTCCCACATGTTCGACATGAACAGCACGATGCAATTCAATTTCATGGAGCTGTGGAGGAGGATGATCGACATGTACCAACCCAAGGAGAAGGAGCCAGTGGTCGTGCATAAGTCTAGAGATAAGGCTTCGAAAAAGTCGAAGTTGTCCCGACGGAAACCCACAAAAAGACTGCGAAGCGCGTACAGCGGTAATTCATGGGAAGTGGCAACAGTTTCGAAAAAACCGGAGAAGAGTTCTCCTATAAAGAGGCCTAAGAAGCGCAAGCACAGGCATTCTATGCTTCTTAAGACATCAGACGTCTCGTTAGAAAACTCGAAACATTTGGAACAATCGGCCAGCGACTCGGATTCGAACTCATACGATAATTTGTTCGATACCAATCTTACCAATGAGGATGTTAGTAATGAACCGAGTGATTTATCGTACGAGGAAACGATGAACGAGACGTGCAACGATGTTATAAAACCGTTAACGCATTCTTCCGCTCATTTTACGGACATCGACGAACCGGAGACTATCGATAGAGTGAAGAACTCGGTCGAATGTAGCAAATCGATGAACGGTGAGACCGACTCAGGGATACACTCAGACTCGGTTGAGTCTAACAAGCTGGTACAATACGAGCCGGATTTGGACTCGTGTTTCCTTTCAAAGACGCGTAGAAATGCGAGAGACATCGTCACCGTGAAAAGTGCGTCGAGTTTCGCTGGAAACTTTAAATCGAATCCGTCTCGCTCAACTGAGAAATCCCCTACAGATGAGGGTGATGAACCTAATTTGGTACTTCCATCGTTTCTGCAAGAGGAGCCGGAAACGCCGAAAACAAGCGAAGTCATCGAAATTTCGGAATCTGCCTCTACGAACGTCACTGTTACGAGGAAGAGAAAGTTTGGAGAGCTTCAGGAGCCGAAGCATCGTTTGGACTTGATGAAGAAACTTCGGAACTTGAGGAAAAAGAAAATTCCGAAGACGTTTCCGAAGCTGAACATAACGGAAGAAGTAGTGTACTTTGGGAGGCGAGAAGAAGATGAGAAGCAGGAGGAAGAGAAGACTGAACTGGAACAGGAGGCTGAAACTGTTGAGGAGGATTATGTTCCTAAGAAGAAAGCTAGAATAGCTCATATACCCAAGGTCGCGAAGGGAGTAAATATTTCCTTGAACAGTTGTGCACAGGCTAGGACTTCTTTAGTTAAAAATGTTGAGGATAAAAATGTTAAACCCCAGATCACTATGGTAGACATAACTGAGACTGATACTAGCATAGCGGAAGAGACGAACATGACACAAGAAACGCCTATTCAGACAATAGCGAAAGAGGATAGCGAAAAATTAGCAGATAAAAGTAGCAGCGAAGCTATGGAAGATATAAGTCCGTTGAGTCCAGATGCTGATTCATCTAATGAAATGTCTGGTGATGACAGAAGTGAACAACCGAAAATTATCCCCGTTGAGTCCGTTTTTGATATCTCTGCATTAATCGAGCAATCTGAGCAATCAAGAAGCGGACTCGAAATTAATTTGCCAGTTCGTAAAAAGTCAGTTACTGAGACTGACAATGCTACAAATACTATCTTTGCATTGGAGCAATCTGAGCAAGGGAAAAAAGGACTCGAAATTAATTTGCCAGCACGTAACGGGCCAGTTATTGACACTGACAATACTACAAACGACATTTCTACATTAATTGAGCAATCGGAACAAACAAGAAAGAAACTCGAAATTAATTTGTCAGCTTGTAAAAAATCAGTTATCGAGACTGACAGTACTATAAACGACACCTCTGCATTAATTGTGCAACCTGAGCAAAGAAAAAAACGACCCGAAATTAATTTGCCAGCTTATAAAAAACCTGTTATTGAGACTGACAATACTACAAATAATATCTCGGCATTAATTGAGCAATCTGAACAAACTAGAAAAAAACTTGAAATTCATTTTCCAGCTCGCAAAAGACCAGTTGAGACTGATAATATTAAAAACGAGTCTAATGACGAGTTGAGAATTGATGGAAGTAATCAGCCCAAAGAATGGACGATAGCAAACACTAAGTTAAATGAATGTTTAAAATCATTGTCTTGCCAGGATAACGATAGTCTCGTTAGGGTCGAAGAAGTTGTAGAAGATAATAAGCCATTCGATTCTAAGAGTCCTCGAACACTTAGAGAATATAAAGCGAACGAAATTAACTACTATAGGGACATCAAATTGAATTCGTATTCTCCGGTTTTGATTCTGGAACGATTAAAGGATGACAATACATTTAAAAATATACACCATAAGAGGAAATTTGAACGTTTTCAACATATCCGTGCGTCGACAGGTAATATTGCTAAGTTTAATTAATTATTTAAAGAAGAAATGATTCATGCAATGTGTTCTATTTCAGATATGTTTGTAACGAAACAGCTGCAGAGGCTTGTAAATAGCGAATGGGAGAGTGATGTGCATTGGGACGTGTGTGAGAAATTGAAAACGGCATGCACGCCCCGAATCATAGCAAAGTAAGTATCAAAATGCGATTGGTATACAGGGTGTCCAAATAACTGTGGGCGGAGATATCGCCTTGTAATAGAGTTAGTGCGACAACCAGTATTTATCAGTTTGTTAAGCGGCCTATAATCGATGTTATCCGATTTCAGAAATATCGTAGACTTTTTAAGCACTGAAGAAGAGTGCAAACAGAGCTTGGATAAAACCCACACACCGCCTGCGCCTTTGATGACGAAATCGCAGCAAAGGATCACGGCGCTATTGGTTGACTTGGAGAAAGAATTTCCGATGATCATTGAACTAGTTCAAAGTGGCATCGAGTACAAAATATTTAAGTTTAACCAGAAACTATATGTAGGTTGAAATGATATTAATTAACTCAATTTAAAATTCGATAATTCGAATTTAACAATCATCTGTTTTTATTTGTAGAAATACGTTGTGGAGTCGCTTGCTAGGATGTACACGGTTCTAGCACGCGTTCAGAAAGACAGAGAAAGAGTAAGGATATTCTGTTGCGATGCGCTTTATTGTTTAGGGCTTAATGCAACCATTGTTTTGTACACAGTATTCACTTCTTGGCCAGAGGTATTGCCATCTAACGATATCACTAAAGGTATGTAACAGATATTAATATAAATGAATGAATTTATTCAATAATTGGGTAGTTCTAATTATAAGTTAATGAAAAAGTGAATGTCTGTTACATTACTGGATATAATCTGCAGAATATTTGCCAAAATGTATCGCGCATCTTATCCTGTCGATGACTGCCGTCGACTATCCTAAGTTGAGCGCATTAAAAAGCTTGGTGAGGATATACTACAAGTATCCATTGGGAACATTATCTAAGGATATGATAATCGACTTGTTGAAAGCTTTCCAAGGTAAGTAAAACACTGGAATAAATGATTCCAAGGTAATTGCTCCGATGTTAATTGTTGTCGTTGTAGAAAAATGTCAGGGTGAAGTAATGGCCGCCATCACGCTCATAGCGAAGAAGGAGGGCACGGCGTGGACGTACAAAAATATCGTTAAAGCTGTCTTGTTGCCCATGATAGTTAATAACAAATGCTTCAGCGAGTACAAAGCGTTCTGCCTTCTCGGTAATTAACTTTCACTCACTATTATCAGAGGTGTGCTAGTGTGTTCCGATAGTCGGAACGGGTCGAGACGAGTCGGATCCTCGAAAATTTCCAGATTCTTGAATATATCGGGATTCGAGAACTTTTTCCTGTCCCGATCTAAATTTTTGACCTGTCCCGACTCGAGATTTTCGATTTCTCACACACCTTTAACTATTATACATATTAATTGATACTTAATTCTTTTTTGCCATAATTGCAGGGACTCTGTTGCGCCCGTTCCCTATAGAAGATGAAGACAAGGCAGTGAGCGATATCGTGGAGCAACTAAGCGAGTTATGCGATTCCGATGCAGGTACGCTTTTTATTGAAATCGCTTAACCCAGATTGCAAGTTGTCGAGAATATGCTAATCGGGAATTTGCACTTTCAATCAGTGTCGGACGAGCAACAAGAGGGTATTATGTCGGCGTTAATGAGTTTGTCAAGACACAAATTCAACGTGGTGCTGCCGCACCTGCTCAAATGGACTCCTAATCTACCCCTTCGTGATCGAACCGTGGATCAGATCTATGGACTATACAATCTACGTGAACCAACTTACTGGGCGAGATACATCAGCAGTTACAAAGAGAAGCGAACGTGACGTGAATCTTCACCGCCGCCAACATGAATCATGTGATATTTATTTAGCAAATTATTTATGTATACATATACATTCTCGTTGATTATTTTACATTAATTGTTCATTGATAGATTGCTTGTTCGTTTCGAATTTCCGGTAAAATTCGAGATGTATTAATGATGCATTTTTTTATTTTCAGCATAGTTGATACTCTTACAGGCAATCGTTTTAGTACATTACCTATCTTATAGATTTTACCGGAGTAATCTCTTCATAGGATTACAATACAAACTTAATGTGTACATATTAATTTGTGCTTCGTGTTAGGATTAGTTTAATACATGCTTCAATCGAGTCAAACTCATAATGTTAGTTCACAACGAAGGACTAACAACTTTGGTAAACCAAAGAAGATATTTTTGTCGTGCAACAGAAGTATGCCCCTTGGCACGAATTAAGTTTGTTACGTCGAGAACCTGAAATGGTTTTAACGAATTTGTTCATATTCACCAGAAAAATGTCGAGAACACTAGGAATTTCTTTTTGTTATCAAATAAAGTGAAAAATTGGTTTTGTAGACCGACTCTATTGCATTTCCACCCATCAATCTGTTTAAATAGGGATATTTTTTAAAGTTGTAATTATTTTTATAATTATGTGGTATCAATTTTGCATGTGGGCTGGTTTTATGAGCACCACGCGGTATAATTCCTGCTGTATCTCCTGAACCGAAAGATTCTGCCTGAAAAATGCAGTGAAAGAAGACATTGGTCAGATCGGCGACTGAATATTCATGAGATTCCGGTCTATCGCATGAACGAGACCATTAACCTGAACTCAGGATAGCACTCATTATCGGGGTAGTGCACATTAAATAGTAATTAGAAGGTGTACGGTGTTACGTAGCTCAGCGACTCCCGCCAGGATGCTGATGGGGCACTTTTTGAATTAACGCGCCACAGGAAGCCCAACTACGCCGGGGGAAATTTGGATTCCAATTCATTGTTCTAACATTGCTTCAACATTTTCAGGTGAGTTTTGTTACTGCTTTAAAACGCGACAATTGTCTACAAAAAAGAACTAGACGAATATGAATAAGTTCTTGAATTAGAAAGCTTTATATTTTTAGACTTCTCTCAGTTACATTTCATTGATTTTTATTTATTTAATTTAGGGCCTACAACATGATAATGGCGCTTTGTATATTGCAACCGAAAGTCCTCTGGAGGAACGGTGGTAAGAAACTTCATTGTTTAAATTTGTAATCATGTTTAATGTGGAAAAATTATTAAATGCGTACGGTAAAATATTGAATTGGGTAGCTACCCTGACTTAATGAATTTTTAACTATCCTAATTAATTTAAAATTACAGTTATTCTCGTGGTGTCCGAAGAGAGGAGGATCGAGGGGCAGGGGAACGTCGAATGAAGTATAAAAAGTAGTAACGTGTAAGATCTCGATATTTATGCTATTTAAACATTTCGGGAAACAAGATTACAAGTTTTTATTCCTTTCAATATAATAATAATAATAATAATAATCATAATCATAATAGATAATAATAATAATAATAATAAAAATAGATAATAATAATAATAGCAATAATAATAATAATAATCAACATATCGTAAGCTTCCATACGCAGAGCACGCTAAGTTAATACATTTACATGGTTTCTTTACAAAAATAATAACAATGTTTCGATGCAACATTGCGGATCCCAGTGATCAATCTCGTCTAGCTAAATGACACTTTAGCAGCTTCCTTTGGATAGATAACTTTCGTATATTAATATATATGTCCCGCATTTAATCATGGTCGTCCACTCTTCAATTTTTCACGAAGAGGGAACGTTTGAACCCCTCACTCTCTCTCGCATCTATCTTTCTCTTATCTTCTATTACTCTCGCACGGCTTACCGTTTCTCTTTCTTGCTTTTTACCTGCTTCCCGTCCTACCTCTCACTCTTTCTCTCTCTCTCTCTCTCTCTCTCTCTCTCTCTCTTTCATCTTTTGCATTTAAATAAACTAAATTATTTGTCAGTTAATCGACATTGTCTTTGGTACATTTACAACGAACAGCATACCGCGCGATACAGTACGGATTTGGTAATGTCGGACGGGGGTACCTACCGTCCGCCGTCACATGCTTAAAGGGCACGTGATTCACGTTTTGGGAACGAGACAATTTCGTTCTGGGAGATCCGACGCGTGTCCCCGGACGCGAGCGGATCTCCGTCCGGAAATTAAAACGGAGAACTGAAGAGAACGCGTTTTTTTTTTAATCATTGTTAAACAACAACACTCTGAGCGAGCAAGCGAGTCGCGGAAACGAGGAATAGAAAAATCTAGAAGAACAGACTCATGATGTTCATTTCGTCCGCTGAGAGATCCGAAAGCGAAGAAGTAAGCCGGAAATCGATCGAGAGCTACGATCAAGGTCGACTGCGAATTTCAAAGTTCCGGTCTCCCCGAGAATCCTCGCCGATCGATCCCCTAAGCTTGCTACTTCGAGGACAGGCGCTTAACTGACCCAAAGAAAATTGTCCGATATTTCTTTCGTCCTAAATACGCTTTTCCGGTTCGAAACCACCCGTTTTCCTCTCTCTCTCTCTCTCTCACTCTTCTTCTTTCTTTCTCTTTTTTCCTCATTTCCGGGTTCCCTTGATCGCTTAGATCCGTGCGATCACACGGCCACGGCGCTGTCTGATGTACTAAAATGCCACCACTCTGTCTGCACGCTTTAAACGATCGCTGGATCACGGAGAGTTCGAACGATCGTTCTAGATCCAGGCAATGGAGTCCTATTTTTTCAAGATTCCCCGTGGGGAAATGAAAATGCTGAACAATATGGAAAAAACGAGCGAACAATTCGCGTCAATTGATCGCTTCCGATATGGAAATCACGGGGAAATCGGATCCTGGAGGATCCACGCGTCTTGAGCGATCGCTCGATCGCGACTAGGTCACACTGCGATCTACGCTAGCCGGTCCACCGATCTAAGAAAATTACTCATATTTTAGTCGCGGGTCCGAGGATTTTAGAAAATATCTCAAAATTCCTGAATGTCAGCTCTAGGAATTAGAGGGATCGATGGTGATCTATGGGGTGTTCTAGATCCCCCGACGCTTCGTTCAACGAATCGTGGATCAGAAGGTGTCGCAATCTTTCGTCTGACTTAACCTCGAGACAATTTCGAGATCTTAAGATGTTGCTATTTTTGATCCATCAGATGGATAAAAGATTTTACAAAAATGGCATTCCGATTTTAGCAGACCGTCTAGCTTTTTCGATCATCTCGCGATCCTCGCCGCCTCCGTTCACCTTCCTCGTTTCGTCTCTCTCCTCATAAATAATAAATTGTCCTTAAAACAACGTATCGTTAACCAAAATACGCGAGAGCTAATTTATTAGGAATAACTGATTAATCGAGTTCTGATCGATAGGTAATAATTAAAAGGGAAGAAGAAAAAAAAAGAATAATTGAACGATCGTAACTAATGACCGTAAATTAGTAAGAATAATTAAATCGTGATAATTAATTAATTACGAGAAAGTAAGAATAAATTAGGAACCAAGTACAAAGTATGAGACGTACGATTCTGGGGAGGGCGCTGGACTTCTGTCTTTGTGTCTGTGTATCTATGCGTATCGTGTATGTGTGTGTGTTTCTGTATGTTGTTACGTGTACAAGGGGGAGGAAAATTAAATTAGAATAACGCCGTTTCTCCACGTTAATTAGGACTATTTATAAATTAATGTCGGGCATCCCCGAGAAACACAACTTCTCTGTTAGGCCTCCTCCACTGATCGCGACCTAAACTTCGTCTCCAATTCTTGTCTCTTCCGTTCCGCTCCCCTGATTCGTTTCTCCCTAGTCAAGGAGGAACTGCAGTTTTCAACCCTTTGGCTGAGAACTTCAAGGGGGATAGAAAACATGGAGGTGCGAGGGGACTGACTGATCGCGACCCGTTAAGACACAAGAAGAGTAGACGATCTAGCGTTTGGAAGCTTCTCCTCACTCCGCAGTATCTACAAATATACAAATCACCGTTCTACACGGATAGACTTCTCTCCTAAACTCTCTCTCTCTCTCTCCTTCTTGCTTTCTCTCTGCGCGGAGAGCGTTAGGTACGAACGACGAGAAAAATATCGTGTATCTTCCGCGCAACACTCCTCGGGACGGCGTCGCCTTCGGCGGCGGAACATTTTGTTTTCGGTTCGCCTCTCTCGTTCTCTCTCTCTATATATATATTTATCATACTCTCTTTCTCTCCTCTCGCATTCTCTCGAACACCACGGTTCTTTTCGGTGGTGAACGCGACCCGGCGATCTCTCACGCAACCCCTGTCATCCAACCGACTCGTCTCTCTCCCCGTGGAAATTTATTTGTCGTCACACTGAGGGGTACTGAGCGGTACGTCACTCGGGGGTCCAAGGGGGCTGGCTTAATCGAAGCGTCATTGATTGTAGTTTCTCCGCTACAAACGGCGATTCTCGCATACGAGGCTCAGATAAATTACCCAGGGGTTCGAAACGAGTCGATCGGCTGGCCCTCTGCACGCACGGATAATTTACTATTTACATCGGGGGGCGGCAGGGGGTGAGTCTCTCGGCCAAAAACGCGGGCCCGGTTTCTTCTATTCATCCTACTCACCGAAATGCACGATGCTGTCCGCTGATCTTTACAGAACCTCGCCGATCTCCGGATTCGGACAACCTCGAAGATCCTCACAGATCCTCGGAGACTCCACGCTGAACAGTAATCGGAGGACTTGACACGGCGAACGGAAAAAGTACTCGCTGACGGACACTGGCAATTAAATCGCACATGTTACTTCTCGGAACTTTCCAGAATATCTCAGACAATCTTTCGGAATTTTTCACAATTTTTTAGACAATTTGGACTGCTTGAATTTTTGTAGTTTGTACATTTTTGGACTAAGAAAATGAGGTACCAAGAGAAATGGCGGAGTCAAACACCGTCCATTTTAAGATCTATTGAAAGATTGAATGAACGAGCGGGTTTCTCCGCTTCTTTCCAGCTAAAAATTTTTTTTATCATGATTCTGAAGGCTTGTCAACTCTAATCACGTTTTCCAACCCATCTTCAAGATCATACTTCTTGCACAGGCTTGGAAAATTCGAACTATAGAGGATTGACAGAGAATTATCGTACAATATAAATTAACTGATTTATACTGCCTCGTAAAAATAACTGGACTGCATTTATTTAATTTGTAGTATGTCTTAATAAATAAATTTAGTCAATCGTGTTTTCTAACCCCTTTTCAAGATACATATTTCTTATTGGAAAAATTGAATTATAGTGAGCCAACACGGAATTACCAAACAGTAAACATGAACTGGTTTAAACTGTCTTACGAAAATAACTGGACTGCATTAATGTAATTTTTAATATGTGTCTGAATAAATATATTTATTCAATCACGCTTTCCAAGAGATACACTTCCTGATAAGGATTGAAAAAAATGAGTTATAAAGAATTAACGTCAGAACCACTGGATACTAAAAATGAACTGATTTACATTATCTTAAAAATAACCAGACTGTATTTATACAACATCTGCACGATTTTTAACGTTTGTCTTACCAAATAAACTTATTCAATCATTTTCCCAGTATATAATCTCAGAAACAGTGAAATAAAAAATCTGGAGCCAGTCTTTCAATCTGTTTGATAATTCTAGCGTTAATTTTAGTTGATGATGTCTGAAAGGAGATTCCTAAAGTCCATGTTAATCATCACAAAAGCTGTCTACCTTGCTTCAGGCACACAACATACGATTTATACAGATAGAATGGACATATCTATTGTGATCGTCCATATCTTCTAAGTCTGTTTTTTTTTTTAAAGAATAGAGTACACAGTAGCGATTTTAGTGTTCAATAGTGTGCTCAGAAGCGAATACTTTTTCCGCGCGCTGCGTCTCGCGTCGGGCGCGTGTCCCGGTAAATGGAACATCGTTTTTCTCAATCGTCGAGCGTTTTGGAGACGTTACGCGACTGAATCAACTTGTTTTTTCACATGGTATATATTCCTTTGCGCACCATTTTTCCCGCAGTCCCGCAGATCGATCCTCCATCGAGGACGTGGGGGACGCGCGTGTTCTTTACACGTTCCGGATAAACTACTAAGATACACGGTTACACGGTTCGTTTTGGATTCTCTTTGGCGTTGTCTTAGATATAGCGTGGAGCGATCCGAATAAAACGAGGACACGTCGATGGATCGAGAAAACGACATTTCATGAGCACCAATCGTTTCGCGACGGGACGACACGACACATACACACGTGCATACAACACACATACACGCACACAACGTTTCGATCGTTGCGCCGTGATCCTCCGATTATTCCCGCGCCCGGGACGAGCTTCCGAATAAATAAATAATCGTCTATCGAGCGGACAGCCGCGAGTCCCACCCACACACTCACGCACACAGATACATACACAACAAACATAGACAGTAGACACACACAGACAGGTACACACACACACATACAGTCTTTCTTACACAGTCGCACCACCAGCGCAGAAACACGCTCTCGTCTGCCTAGGAACCGACGAACCGAGACGAACAGAGAGAACAAAGCCGGAACACGAGCATTTTTCGAGGAATCTCCGCAGATCGCTTCTCTCTTCTATCTCTTTTCTCTGGTGTCTTCGCAAAGAGGAACTTCCCGCCGAACCGATCGACAGATCGACAAGAACGAGAAAATCACGCGGGAAGCGCGGAGAGAAAAGAAGAAACGACGACAGAAAGTGAAAATAATGTGTAACGCTGATATCCACTGGAAAACGCTTCTCCTCGAAGAAGCCGGGAGAACAGAACTCGTAGATTTCCTCTTGTCGCTAGCTGCTACAGTTGTTGTTAGATTTCTCTCTTGTTTCTTCGTTTGTTATTATTGTCTGATCTAAAACTATTTCACTTTCCGTCCGGATAGGAACAATCATTTGGGTGTGTACACTCCCTTGCTCTCCTTTCTCTCTGTGGACGAGTGTCCGGGGCTTTTATTTTTAAAGCCTGCCTTTCTTGTCCTCGTTCTTTGTTCTTCCGAAAGGTCCAGCTCTATTTAAAGTTTAAGCTACTTCCATTTGGAGTTTTACGCGATTCCTCCTCGATTTCTTCCGCAATAGGATCCCCTAACTTGTTGTCTTTCAGACGATTTAGGGGATGGTTAAGCTTCCCGATCTGTTGATGATCTTCTTGCAAGGTTTTCTCGCGAGAGAGCAGAGATCGGTTCAAGAAGAATCGAGGGAAACGCGCCTCGCCCGTAAACGTAGTCCATGGACGGAGAAAGAAAGCTTTGGAGACGGGCGAAAGCGGTCGATTTGTTCCGTGGACGCGTCCCTGTGTCTCTCTCTTTGACGATGATGATCTAGGATGATCTACGCCCAGACGCCGTCGGTCCGTGTCGTTTGGAATTAGGCACCAGATTGGCTATTATTGATTCGAATGCTTGCCCTCGCTGATCGACGCCATTCTCATCGACTCCGCTTCCGGGCTGTTCCATCCGGGCATTCTCGTTTGCTCGATCGCTGCCTGGGAACAGATCGAATGGTGCTCGTGTTGACTTTACTCGGGATTCGACCGTCATTTCATGATACCGAAGCTCAGTCATCAAAAAGTATCACTACATTTCCGATTTTCGAAAAGTCGAGAATGTTTGAACTGCTACTACTTGGTCAAAGAAAGCTTCAACATGAGCTCAGATTTATCGCTGTACGATTTTTTTTTTAGGAAATTATAATAGTTTGACAATATTTCGAAAATTAGAAATTTACTAGTCGAATACTTTTTGGAGAAAAGAATTTCATTTGACTGAATTTATGATCGAAAGAGACTGGACAAGGTGTAGCGATATTAATATTGGTATTCTTCGCTTACCGAGCTATTAGGATTCTTGGTCATGAAGATCCTGAGGGAGCGGCTGCGGTTGCTAAACGGCCTCAGCTCCGGATCTCTTCCAGGACCATCCACCGTGTCGACGCAGTTACTATTGCCACAAAAGATAACATCCAACGTTCAAATTCAGCACACAAAAACGGATTATCAGATTATCCTGAACGCGACAAGCTAACCAAATCGTTCGGTCCACCGGAAAAATCTTTTCACATTCAATTCCCAGCAACCCTTAGAAAACTTGTTAATCTCTTCACGAATTATTTCTCTTTACCGACACAAAATATTCTTCTTCGAGTTAGGGTTAAGTTTTCTATTTTAAAATTATTTTTTATATTATCGTGTAAAAAATTTTTTAACAAGTTACATAATCATTTTTGCCAGATTTATAATAATTGAATTAAGTGCATCTTCAAAACCATTCTCGCATCGATATTTTACGCACTCGCGATTCCATTATACAGTTCAAATTAAATTTATCTACGATCAACTAAGAAAATAATTTGCACAAGACCGTGTGCGAGTAAATAAATAATGATTTCTGTCGGATCGGTTTCCCAGCCGAGTTGGTTCGAGTAAAAACGCAGAAGATAGATTTATCCGGGGTGGACCGTAGCGTGGTTCGGAAATGGCAAATGTATGGGGATCGAATGTAAATACGTACCTCGAGCGCAATTCCTTTTGCTTTCGCTTACAGTGGATGTAAGCCGCTATGCAAATGATGACGACGAGGAATACTGCTATCGTGGCACCGCTGGCGATGCTGGCCGTCTCCAACATTACACGCTGCCGGGAAGCTGTAACGCAAGATCAGCTTCTTAGAGAGGAGTAGACACGGTTTCCTGTTTCCCAGACTAGTTTCTAATGCGTCCCGCGATTGAATGCCCAACTAATTGTATCGTCTTGAACGGCGTCTCTCGACTACCGGTTCACGAAACAAGGACTAACTGGACCGCTGTCCGGGACTTCCGGGTGCGATCGGTAATCCTTCTCGATGATAATAAACACTGTCACACGTACAGTGTTAAACCGGAGCACATATTTCTACCATTATCACTAGGTTTACTAGGCCATTCCGACGATTATTGAAATTTTTAAAATGCATCCATAAGAAATTATTTAACAAATTTATCAATTTAATTTCCATTTAAAAAATTTCTAAAAATTTTGATACACACATTCTTGTTATTTTTATAAAGTAAAATAATCACTATTAGTGCCCCGTAAACCTAATGTTATTATAACATTACTCTTGCCGTATTTTTAATCGGAATACAATGGAATACGTAAATAGTATTCCCGTGGCTGAATTACTGTTAGATTTTACGGTTAGTCGATCGAGACGCGATCCATTAGCTTGCTATTTAGATTTATGGTTGTCTATTCATTAATTCTTCCTGTAGCTCAGAATTTTTGTTCGGTTTTTATGTTAAAATTGAACGAAGAGGCGTTGAAAGGATTAAAACGATCTTTCAAGTGTTAAGATAACTATCCGTTAACGAAAATCACGTAGAAAGTGTTTGATACTTACGCAAATAGGAACCATCTAAATCCTTAAACTCGCACCTCTGCCCGATGTAGCCGTTCGCACATCTGCAATGAAAGAAACAGCGAATAGAATCGGCGAATCTCATTGTCTGTCTATGCTGTGTGTACCATGAGTCGTAAGTGTGTGTAGGGTTCAGCAGAGAAAGAGTATCAAGAATGAGTATAAGCAAGAGGGAGAGAGAGGGACAGGGAGGAGGTGATAGGACGAGCGGAACGCGCGGCTGGCTTTATTGTTCGCCGGTACTTCCGCAAAACGCCGCGAGAAATCCAGGAAGTTATAAAACGTACTCTTTAGGCATGAACCGCTTTTAGTATCGGGCATTAATCAGATGGGTACACGCCGTCGCTCGAACCACCCAATTAGTACAGTTTATTATTAAAATTCACCGAAAAAGAAGAATCGGGAAGAAATAGCAGAACAAAGAGAATCACGGAGAGAACCGTCGAGAGTCTGCGACATGAAGATGAGATCGGCAGAAAAGAAGAAAAAAGAAAGAAAGAAAGAAAGAGCCGCGAGAAAGCGTAAAGCCCGTAAACAGATCGGTTTACAGGGCCTACCGGTGATTACGCGATAATTAAAAGGATTCTCACGGTCGATTTCGTCGAACGGTACAACGCGACGATTCGCCCTTCGAGCGGAATAATTAGCCGAAACCGCGGCGGCGCGGCGCGGCGCGGCGGTTCGGTACGATCGATAAAGAGACTCTCGTCGATTAAAACCGAGATCTCTCGCTCCGTCTCGGAAGATTAATCGTTCCTCGGACCTGCAACAGCCGCGCGGATCCACAAGAGCGTTTTCTTTCTGCTCGCTCGAAGGAGCCGAGCCGCTCGTGCGCACGCTTCCGTTAATTCCCACGCGATGAATCGCTCATGTCGAATATCTATGCGAATAGAGCTTCCGAACCGTTTTGCGAAGCCGATCGACAAGCACGATTCGCGAAATATCTCTCAACTGTTTGCAATCCGAAGTTATTCCCAATTTTCTGCCTGAAAAATTATATAACCGAGCAGAGGAGCCCTTGCCCATTCATTATACGCAGTTCCAATCGAGTAGCTTCACCAAATGAAAATTCCAATGAAAAACTGACCGGTAAGCAGACGGTCTGACAAACATCAGGAATTTTTTTCAGATTTTTCTCTTGAAGATCCTGGCGGTAAAAAAATAAATTTTTGGTGTCACTGGACCGGGTCGATTAGATAAAAACGAAAAAGATGACTCTCGCGATCGCGAACGATGCTGATCGACGGTATGGGAATCCGCGGGTTGTGAACCGGTTCGATTTGAGAATAATCAAGATTGGTTGTCGTAGTCGGCATTGTTAAACAGGCGAGCACAGGCCGAGCGGAGTGAAATCAGTCGTTTCGCGGCTCGAGGAGACGGGCTCCCAGCGTTAACATTTCGAGCGCGTCACGATCACGTTAGAGGCGGCATAAATTAAGGGCCTGGCCGGGGAGAAGGCGGATACACAAACCGGCACCGTTCGAAAGAGAGAACACGGCCCCGCCGCCGCCGCCACGCTGGTGGTTATTATTCACGGTAGATTTCTAAAGCGAACAACGAACGAACGAACGAACGAACGGCCGAGCGTCGCGTTACCAATGATCGGTCAACGGATAGTTTATCGGCCACGAAAACACGCGAGAGCCGAACGCGGACATGATTTAAACGGCCGCGAACCATTGGCCGCACTCGCGGCCACGCTCCCATGAGCGCTAACTTTCGACCGTGAACGGACTGTTGCACTTAGGCGCAATCGATATGCAACCGGCAAGCATCTTTCCGCAATTTTTCTCCTATTTTGCCATCATTTATTCTTCTGCAATTTTTTACGGACTTTTTAAACGCCCTTAACCACGGATTAAATACACTGGAACTCCGTTTATATAAATGATCACAGCCTATTTCACAGTTTTTAGTACAATCTACAGTAAACGTTTGATTCTTGTCCAACAGCCGTGTTTTTCATGGACAAGAATCGTGACCAGAAGTGCTTTTTGATTTATGACTGCGTCTAGATATCGCGCCAACCGCGCCGAGCGAGACTTCAATAGAGAGCCGAACATAGAGAAGGAGAGAATGAAATACGGTTCGTGTTTGGTGTCACTTTAATCAGAAAATGCCAGAAATAAGATGGTGAAAGTCTCATAAACAAATAATGAAAATTAAGAGATTTGTATAATCGATTCCTCGAGTCAATGTTGTGGTGTTCACACCGATATAGCCGAGCCGACATCAATCGTCGCCTCCCTGCAGAGCGACTCGGCGTTGACAGGCAGTGGAGTGGGTAGGCACTGGACAGGAATCGTGCCCACGCTCCGGACAAGAATCAAGCGTTTACTGTATTATGCAAACTAAATTTTATTCAGATCTACACGGTGTGAGAATGTTAGAAAAATTATTGTTACCATAAACTTTGTGTTCCCTATTTTTGTATTATCGAATAAGTTGTTTTGATTTTGTGTGACTTTTATGTGTATTGGTGTTGCACCGTGTTCAGAAAAATCGAAAGAATTGGAAGGAACAGTTAAACCGATTACTTTGCTAGTCGTTAGAACCGATTTTCGGGTAATACATAATAATTAATAGGATTTTCAAGAGCGCTGTTAGAAAGGTTAGTTCGTTTCCCCGGTAATGGACACCGGAATGACCAACATACCGGCTAATGGACGTTCCAGTACGGCGTAAGGTTAAACATTATAGATAACTTGATACAGAGAGAGTCGTCTCGGTTTAAGTACGGTTTAGTGTTGTTTTCGTTGATAGCGATCGATCAGCAATCCCCACGATCTCTCTGAACAACGATCCAGGTATATTCTACATACGTATATACAGTCCTGTATTTGTACCTGTTTAGAGACTCGAATTCCGCGTTTCCCGGGAGATTTACGAGCCCGTAAAACCCACTGTCCATTAACGACAGGTTTTTCACTTCACTTTCTCGACCGCCACGAATTTGTTGCGCCACACACCGGCATCGAGCCGAGTTCTCACGGGTCCCAGGGCCAAAAAGAAAAATCGGTCCCGATCATACTGCACGATCACAAAAAAATCCGTCGGGTCGTTACGGCCGAGTTTATTGAAATTGGACGTGTTCTCACGTCGGGGAGTCTCCTAAACTCTCGCCTTCTTCGAGCTGAATGTCTCGTTGAAATCTTTTGACATAACAGTATTTTAGTAATTTATAATTTGGCATCAATTCTATTCCAGATCACCGAATATCTTGTCCACTGAATCGTTTCAAACACGATTAAAATTTTTACTAATTTAACCTATTCTCCGTTCAATTTGTATAAAATTAAGGATGTACTATTTTGAACGAACCCGATTTCTTATGAACAATTTACACTCGAATAAATTTAGAAAAGGAGGGAAAACCCACTTTTTTATGGTTCAGGAGCACGGTGACCATCGTCCCCGTTGGTGTACGGAGAACCCCACCGAATCCTGGTCATAATAGAAAAACAGAATAGACGGTGTCAGAAGTGACAATAGTTAATTCTACGATAAGATAAAGCGTTCCGAATTCTAAAGAAAGAAAAAAGAAACTATGCCACGGCGTGGCGCCGCGATTGCAACACCTGTATATTGTGCGTGGAATTCCAGCGAAGACGCTTCGGAATCTTGCGTAACGAAGACACACCCTTTGTAAATAAAAGCTTGGTGAACGCGTTAGTCGAAAATACAACAGAAACACCTGAGATCTGTCACAAGCCTAATTCTTGCAGGTAAGGTTGCAAGGAATGCTGAAATGTCCACGATAGCATAATCAAATCCTCAAAAAATTTTTATTAGATCATAAAGTCCTGCTTAACTCGAAACAAAATTCTATCTTTGTGTTATTAGCAATAAGTTTTAGCAACTAGAGGAACTTTTCAGGAAATTACTGTAGACACAAAATAAACCATAAGACAAGAAGTTAGGAAGCTCCGAATCTTTTTTCGGCGAAATCTGCTACGAAAGATGCCTCTCCCAAGCGTTTCAGGCGGAACGTTGCCATCCTAGAGGAACTAGGACCTAGAGTCAGCTACCTAACTGTACTCCATCCCGAAATTAACATTCGGCATTCTCGGTACGCGACGAGTTTCCCAAAGCGAGGTCGAGGAAAGCCGTGGAGGACTATGGTGGCCTAACCTGGGGCCAGAAGTCTCCACCTTTCAGGAATCAATCGGAGCCGTTTGAAGAATGGTCTTGGTGTCTCTCCGAAGGCCAGGATCGGCGTAGACAGTAGCCGGGGACGTGTCGGTCCATGATCGAGGCCCGAAAAAAGGTCGATTGGCACAATCGACGGTGGTGGTGGTTCCCGTAGGAATTCCTGTGGAACGTGTCGATGGCACGCAACCGGGGATTAGGCCAGTCCAAGACGAGAATCGGTCCCTTTTACGGCTCTAGATCGTCCCACCCCCGCGGCGTCCGACGATTCAACCCCCTCCGACGCGTGAGCGAGAAAAAAGTCGGCTACAACCCCCCCAAACTGTAACGGCCAACCCCCCACCAACGGAATCTCGAATTCCTTTTCACCTGGTGGACGCGAGCGGGCATCCGTCCCGCACATTTTACAATTCTGGGAATCGAGAGCTGTTAAGGGTTGTTCGCCCCCGCACAGGTGACTGGGTAAATGCTCGGAATTCATGACTGCAGTTTGTAAGTGACAGTCGATCGGCGCCAGGTCTCTTAGTGATTTTAGGTGTTTTTAGGGTGTTGATCTTTTTGGAATTTTAACAATGAATAGTCTGACTGATACTTCACCCATTTTTTCTAGTTGAGGAACATACAATGATCCAGCTTTGCGTTAAAGAATTTTTATATTGTAATTAGACTGTATATAGATACACATATCGTTCGTCTCGCATTCATCCACGTTTGATCGATCTAATCGGCGACCTTCCAGTATATTTCCCAAGCGGCGCGCTCTCGGTGCTTAATTATAGCGGCGTAATAGAGGTGTCGACGATCAAAACAGATTTACTCGCGTCCGGCTCCCGTAAATCTGGTTTCCCCCCGGCTCTGTCCTCTATTATCCTCTCTTGACGTCACGGTTTTCCGCGCGCGCAGAAAATTATGCAAAAATGCAGCGCGACCCGCACTGCCGGGGACCCGACACCGTGTGCTCGCACGGGAAAGTGGAAACACACACGCTCTTGCTTATCCAGCACTTTCCACGACCGAGAATTTTCTCCGTTTGCTTCACGGAATCCTCCTTGGCCGACTCGCCGAGGGAATTATGGGAGCGCGAACGAGGAAAAAGTAGCGCGAATTGAATTCTTGCTGGGAAGGGTACCAAGTCGACTGCTCTGTGCCCCTCGTATTTGCAATTATTTTCCCCAAGTATGCGTTGTTTTTTCTGCGAAATTTGGTTGATGTGTGTCTTTCGAGGTCGAAATTGTGGGTGGGTTGCAAGCGTGCGAGAGTGTATGAAAAATTTAGAGAGAGATTGTTTGATACTCACAAGCAATTGTACAGGAGGGAATCGACGATTTTGACAGTGAAACATGTGGCACCGTTCAAGCAGTACCATTCCGCATAATCCGGAGGACACGTGTACATGTGGAATGTGATGTTCGGTCGAGGCGTCGGCGTCGGCGGCCGTGGCTTCGGCGTCGACCGCGACGAACAGGCGTCTGTTAATAAAAACAACAAATTATTCAATTTTTTAACACACCATCTTAACCTCTCTTGTTAAAAAAGTTTCCGCAATAAAAGAGCTTATAAAATGTATATGTGCCTTCTCAGAGGCGGATTTTTCTGTTAATTGTAAACTACAATTCTGCAAACTATTTCACAAATGCAGCCGCGAAACTAATTGGCAAAACCCACGGATAAATTCTGCGATAATTCCTATCGAATTCCTGATAAAACCTTATCAAATCTACTCGAACGATAAAAATCGAGATCGGACAATCGGATAAAGCACCGAGGCGGAAGGATGAAACGAAGTCGGTTCAGTGAAAAGGTGACGCGTTAATTCCAGGGTTTATCCAGACGATTTTCCTACGGAATCCAAAGAGACTCATTGTCCAGATCGGCCTGCGATTGTCCCGTGAAACAGTGGATCGATGAAAGCGCGGCGAGAAACCGGCTGAACGGCGAATTCGCTCGATTAAGTTGTGTAACGACCAAAGGCCAAGCATCGTTTATCCCATTACCGGTTACGAACGAGAGGCGAATTGTCGAATGGGGCCCCGGCTTTAGAAATTCCGACGGCTTCGATGTTCGCCAAGCACAAAAGGCCCCCTTTTGCTCACACCCCGAAAAACTTAACTCCCGATGTCCCATTCTCGAAGGAGAACCCCGGCTCCTTGTATCGTTAATTTATGTTAAATCCCTCCCCCCTCCCGGACATTTTTCATATTGTCAGTCGCCACCGTTTTTCACTGATCTGCTTGTTTAGGCTCCCGGGGACAAATGGATCGATGAACATCCACCGCCACCGTTCTTCATTTGAAATGTAGTAACATTAAAAGAATCAAAAAGAGTACCAATGCATATTGAAGAAACAAATTTTTATTTTGCATAAATTTGCATATAATTGCACTCGTATTTGGAGCGAGCCGCTGTCCGAAAGTAAACGATGACAAAGATTCTAGGACTCCGGATTCTATGGAATGCTTGAAATTCCCCGTCGATCTTATCACTCGTCGTGACAAATCGTTATCCTTATCAGTTGCTTCGATGTTCTCAATATTTGCTGGGGATTGCCAGTTTCTTTAATTTTGATATTTGCTTGGGTCAAATAAAACTTGTGTCGTTCATAACGGTGTTCTAGTCTTTTGAAACGTAGTCAAGTTCACTAGTAAAGAAAGCTGCGATAACTTATAGCTAATACCGTTATACCAACGTTCCGAAAATTCAGAACATTTATAAAAATAACCATGACTCGATATTTTCTAACAAAATGTTCCTATCAAAGTTACTTAAAAATTCTGTTGCAAAAAATTGTACTAACCATCCGACTGCCTTCAAAATGTTCCAAATCGATCAAAAAATTTGCGAGGACCCTCAGAAATTATTTTACAAATTTACAACAAAATGATTAAACTAGAAGAACAAACAATGTGATAATTTTTAGGGCACTGTAACTTTAATACCGAAAAGAAAAATGCATTTCAACCCCAGAACTTTTTGCCCAACCAAGGATCGCGTTGATCCCTTAAAATTCGTCATTGCATCGGATCTTGTGTCATGCCGAAAATGCACATTCTGCTCGCATTGTTGATGCAACGAGGGAAAAAACGATGGTCATCGAAGAAAAAATTGCGCAAATATCCAAAGTGTTCAGACGAGGAAAAAAAGTGGACTGAGGAACGCGAGGAACGCGGAATCCACCCGTCGATCCGAGGAAAATATTCGCAGATGCTATGCAAGGGTGGCGAGAGAGAGAGGAGTGAGCATGACGTTCCTGTGCACAACGCCGGTGCACGTTGCATCCACCCGTGCGGCGAGTTGCTATCTGTCACCTGTTCTAATTCTTGCAATCTGCCGCACGTCGGGGACCGAGCGAGGCCCGAACAAGGTTCGAACTGTTCTGTACGTGTCTGGAGACTTGGACATGCATTTTTTCGACAATTTTTAACATCGAAGTCAAAGCAAAGTTGCAAAAGAAAACTTGACTTTTAGCACTATCGTGAAAGAAAAATTGTAAAAGATCCGATTGCAACCCTTGTTTCGCTACGTCTACCACAATTTCAGCAAAATATACTAATCATCTTGTGGACATGAGTGTGAATAAATTTTTCGAGACTGCTATGCTATGTAGCGACGAAAAACTCTGTTTGCGAGAAGCAGTTCTTATCGTTCGACTAAATTATAATCCACTTTGAATAATATCTGAAAATTAAGACGTGCCTACGTGCAAGAAAAGGGAGATAATCATCTAGAAAAAGCAAATGTAAGTCACGTAACAATGTTGAACTCTTAATCGCTACTTTGGAACTATGGAAGCAGGTGTCTGAGTCACTGTAGATTGCACTCTATAGCTGCATATTAATCCTAGAAAGTCTAATAAATGGCTGCCAGTCGCAAACGCTCGGACTGTTTCACTTTTTGAAGAACGACGTGTTCCTTATTCATATAATTTAAAAAAGAATTCTCGAACTTCTACTAAATGAAGATAACAAAGCAAAATAATAATCGCTCGAAGGAAAGAAAAATTTCCTAATCGGTATTTCCAGCTCTAAATTTGCGTTTCTCGAATCGAACCAAAAACGTACCCTGTCGCACCGGTCTGAAGAATGAGTTACATGCCTATCAAAGACAATAAGTACTTAATATTCCATTGCAACTAGAGCTCAGAGAATCATGTACGTAACTCAACCGAGTACCTACTCGCTAAAGTCTGCAATTCTTGGTCGCATTTCGCAACCGTGGGCCTGTTTTGCGGAGGCCCGTAGCCGTAAACGCAGCAATTACGTGAAACGGGGGTTAATTCCGTTCGGAAGGGGTCTTGGAGGGTTGGGGCATCGTTCTTCAGCGTGCATCTGTGTACGGTCGCGAGTGTCATAAGGGTTAATAGCTTCTTCCTTCTCGTCGAACAAAAGCACGCGTCCATTTCGTTTAACCGTGGCTACCCGGTCATTTCGACGAGCGACGCTGTGACGACGGTATATCGCGCATATCGCACAATTCTGGAACCGGTCCGCGATGGATTCGGCCATTTGTGGCATGTGTTCGATATATTCGGCAAATAATTCGGGGAGCCCCCGGTATGCACCCGTAATCGCGGGGCTACCGATGTTTCAACGTCGCGCGCGTGTCTCGCAATCTGTCGCTCCCCGATGAATCGAGAGAGAAAGAGTGGATCGCGTGCCCCCACAGTGCCATTTTGGCCACGCTAATTGAAGCTGCCCTTTTTACGGGACCGTCAAGACGCCTAACGGCACCTGTAAAGCCGCACCGAAATTATCAAGCCCCGTTTCCGAAACCTATCGAATCATCCCACAAGCTTTGAAGCTTGTTACACCAGTATTAAGCAAGTATTAAGTGGAGACTATGGATATTTTTAGTCATCTACGTATCGATCACAATTTTTATGTACTACTTTTGAAATGAGATACGAATTCCCCTTCGAATATTTTGTGAGAGGTTTCCTAGCACTGGTTTTACCGGTTCACATGTTCCTTCACAGTGTCACTAATATCTAGATTCACATCACTATTCGCCGATATGCATAGTCCATGAGACACATTCGACGAAGAAAGTCCAAAACGATTGCGCACTAGAACTGATTTTCCGTAGGGCAAGACCAAACTACCCCCTTCAATTCCACTATTTCACTTTCGCGGATCACAATATCATAACACAGGCTACTTGAAAATAGCTGTTGAAAGAACGCGAAAAGATGTTACCTTTACCGATTAATTGTACTGCTGCAACCCCGAATGCGATACTAGACTACCCGCTCTACATCGAACGTCATTGTTTCACTTTCGAAGATCACGATCGATGGCCACGTATGTACTACTAGACCTAAAATTGTTGGAGAAAACCCGAAACGAAATTGCAAGAAAAAACTACTCCGTCATGTTAGCCTAACCACAGCTATACCATGGGGCTCATGCAGAGCCCTCTGAAAAATCCTCACTGGCCCGTCACTTCGAGACGCCGCGTCTTCGAATCGCGTAAAGAAAAACCGATATAAAAAAGAAAGGAGCACTAACCTGCTATGCCGAAGAGCGTGTAAGATAGGATGAGTAGAGTGGCGAGGTAGGGTGGGATCCTGCATCCTCTCGTCATGGCAGTGACGGTGGCAGGGTTGTCTTGGTTGGTCGCATCCGCGTGTCGTTCTGTAGTTCTGTCGATGCGATCGACGACGTCCTCGTGTATCTGTTCCCGGTCGCTGGGAGGCCTGTCGTCGGGCAGGAGTTCGTGTGTCGGATGCAGATGAGTAGGATGACTGCTATTCCGAGTAGCCGCCGTAGCCGCAGGATATTGACAAGACTGTCGGGTTTGACACCGATGCGAACGGTGCTGGGGATGATGATGGTGATGATGGTGTAGGTGATGTAGCTCGTGGATGTCGCGGTGACGAGCGGCGTGTGGCTGTTCCTGGCAGGTAGCCTCATCGTCGGGTTCCTCGTCGACGAGGAGCAGCTCGTCGCTAGCCGCTACCACGGTGTCCCTTCGCTGGTGACATCGGTGGCGCTGCTGATGACGATGATGGTGGCCGTAGCGACGTTGTTGCTGTTGTTGTTGCAATTGATGAAGAGGACGATGGGGTCGGTGGTGGTAGTTGGTGGTACTGCTGTCGCTGCAGCAGACCTCGCCATCCGCCACCGGTGAACTGACCTCCTCGAGCACGCTCGCTCCGACTCCGACCGACACTTCGCATCCTCCTACTCCCCTACCTTCGGCTGGCAGGCCAGCACAGGCTTCTCCCACCCCCGCAACAACGGCGACAGCGGTGCAGGCAGCGGCAGCAGCCTCTTCTGTTTCCTCAACGGCACGAGCTCTACCACCTGGCCCCGAGCTACGGCGCACGTGCCGCCGCCTCCCTGTAACCAAATATCCGAGCCAGAACCCGGCCGTTTACAGTGTGTTTTATCTCCGCCGGCCTCTACTTGATCTAGCCGGCTGATCCACGCACCCACACAACCATACCAAGCACACACCATGCGCACCGGGCGAGATCCGGGGGTAGCACCACCTAGGTTTAGGGGTTCGCCGTGCTTTCACGTAATGGGGAGGATTTTGGGAACGATGCGGTGGATTGGAGACGTGGTTTTTCGGGTATTGGCTTCTTGGGGACTGTGGATATGTTGGGTTGTAACATTAATCCGTTAGGTTGTAAATATACGTTCTACATTGGAGGATTTTGTTTAGAAGAATTAGTAGTTTATAAAATTCGTTTAGGGTTGCTAAAGGGTAGACCACCTAGCAGTAGGGTTTTCTATAAATTCAGGTAATATGTGAAATCTTGGTGACAATGTAAGAAATTGTATATGTATACTCCCCATCAAAAGAGTCCACAATGTCCACATCTGCAAACGATACGAGGTTTTGTTCGTACACGCACATGTTGCCTCTAATACTTCCACTTTGGACGAGCTTTACCGAAAGCAATACTCAAGAGGAATGTATAAATTAGAACAAGACAATCGAATATATACGATTTTTGAAGAAGAAGAGTGGGAGTTTCAGGCTACCATATTAAGATGCGAGAAATGCTTATGGACTCTGATGATAAGAAGTACATGTAGCAGTAAATACTCATGTCAGTATCGGTCGTGAAGATTGGTCGTGCAGACGTTATCGAACGAATTCTCATGTAACATTTCATAAATACTGAAATATTGAACCAAAAATAAGTTTAAAAATTCAACGAATTTTCTAGTATGCACTGTTATAATAATTATTAATCCCCTCGATGATTTGTATAAACGTAAATGCGATGGCCAACTGTCTGCTACAGTAATTTTAGACCATGCGATAAATTGAGTCCGTGAATATTAACTTTTAGAACGAATAAACGAATTTTTATGTCAATCAAAAAATTGATAAAGATCAAAATTGCACCCCGATAGGGTCAGTTCCCTAGAACACTCTGCAGGAATTATCGTCAGGAAGCAGAGACTTATTTTATTTCTCTCAATTATGGTCCCAACTTTCGCAAATTAACTCTACACGTCGCATGTTCGTTACCAGCCGAATCTGTTTTAAGAACACCGATTTCCATAATTTTTCCAGAGAACTTTTCAGAACACCTATCGAGGAGAATCGTCGATCACACTATAAAGTTTGATAATTCGAGAATAACGATACTTCCTCGCGAAATAACAGGGTTTCCATTTCGTGAGACAATCATGTCACCTAGTTCTGATTTCGGTTCGAGTGTAAAAACTCGTAGAAATTTCTCGCGTGCGAGAACGATGTTATTCGATGTCAACGGTTTATCGCTGTTCCTTGGTGAAACGTATTTTTTCAGTATCAAAGGGGTTATTTTTGTGGGACGCTTCGACGTTGCAGAAACTTGGAACTAGGGTACGGTAGTTACTTGCATTAATTTCCGGTTGATATTCTTGCGAGATACGGAAGTCGCTCTTGTTTAATATTATTGCGCTTTTATGCAGAGCGGTGGACGTAGATTGGCAATCTAATTTGTACAGATTTTTGAGAATTCCAATGTTGCAATTTGATAAATTAACACGTTGCCAAAACGTGCACTACTCGGCTATTTATAATATTTTTATCGATATTTAGCCGACAAAAAATACAGGCATTTTTGTTACTAATATTTAGGTATTTTTCTGCTATCAACATTTCACCTTGAAAAAATTATTTTTCTGTTGTCAACAGATAGTCATTAAAATAATGTAGACACGCAATAGACATCAATTTTCATTTTCCTTTTATCAACAGATAGTCATTCAAACAATATAGACACGCAATAGACATCAATTTTCATTTTTCTTTTATCAACAGATAGTCATTAAAATAATATAGACACGCAATAGACATCAATTTTCATTTTCCTTTTATCAACAGATAGTCATTAAAACAATATAGACACGCAATAGACATCAATTTTCATTTTTCTTTTATGCAATTCTGAACAACCAAAAAAATTCGAAAGACTAATTTTGGAACTCGGTAAAAATTGACTGAATTCTACGTAAAATTCCTCCATTTTATTCAAAGTAGAAAATGTTCTAGACCTTTACCGTTTTCACGGGACAGTCGCAAAAATTCTTCAAGAAGTCCCCACAGAATGTTCGAGGTTCTTAAGAACAGCTCATTTAGACGATACGAATTCCTCCGCGGTATCGATTCGGTAAACGATCCCACAAAGACTAAAGTATGACCAGAGCCCGGCCCAGGAATTCCTCGATACTTCACCCCATAAAAAATCATCCAGTCAATCAACCATCAAACTCGAATCCCCATCGAAATTCCCCGAGTCACCCCGAAATTCCCTGCACCGGGTCTACCTGCTGTCCGAGGCGCGAGCCAATCGCCCGAAAAATTCTTTGTAAGCGAATCGCGATCACGAACGACCGTAAAGGTGTCCAGAAGAGGAGTAGGGGAGAGAGAGAGGGAGAGAGAGAGAGATAGATAGAGACGGTAACAGAAAAAAAACGGAGAATTTCACGCGTCGCGTGGCCACGCGACAGAAGATCCCCATGCGGTGCATGGTGTTCTTTTTTTTATCTAGCCGAACAATAGTATCACATAAAGGAAGTGCTAACCAAACATTTGCACCGTTAAATTTAGAAATAAAATTCTATTTCTTCATTAACCCCTTGCACTATAATACCGAGTTGGACTCGTGACGAAGATTTCGAAGAGAGTCTACTAAATATTCATGCTATTAATTTCCTTCAAACTTTAAATTGAAACAAAATTATATTATTTTGTTGTTGATACCATTGGAAACTGCATACGTATAAATTACATACAAACTTCCTTTTTTTCGAAGAAATTAGAAACGACAAATAAGTTCTAATCACTCCAACCGTAAAATAAGTGGTAGTGTAAGGGTAGTTAATTTGGGAATACAAACAATATAGATTTTCTAGTCGTCGCTAGAAGGTGAAACAAAATAATAATGCTTACTTAATTTCAATGTTCGGTCCAGTGTCAAGCACCTGGATCATCGAAACTCAATTTCGTGAAGATTGCTGGAACATCAAACAGCGGAACAAACGTCGAGAGGCATGTCTGCTGACAAATATTGTCCCTAAACTGGCGAACCAGGGGGTGGTATGTAAACCAGAAGAACAGGGGCACGCGAACGCGATACTTTTGTCGAGAGGGCCCGGTCAAATCTGTTTCCCGAAAAGTCCCCAGTTTTCCTTGTCGGGCCCCGAATAACCATTGTGTGCGTGTCCCCGGTGGTTAACGGCCGCATTGTCCGGCCTGTTTGCAGAGAAAATATTTGCCGCGAAGAGAAATTGTTTTCTGCTCTTTTTCCATCTCCTTTCACCCCCTTTCCACCCTCTTAATGCCATCTGCGCGAGCGTCGATTATGCCCCCCCCCCCCCCCCTCGTGATTGGATCAGATTCCACCAGCCTCCCGTCGAGACACTCGTTTCCGCTTTTCTACCAGATTTTCTGGCTCCACCATTGTTAACCTGGCCGCCATCTTGCTTGGCAGGGGTTGCGACCTACATTACAACCCCTTATTGTCGAGAATGGCAGCGATAGTTGGTGAATATTTGGTAGGGAAAATGTGTATGATTATGTGTTGTGCTGAAGTTTTTTAAATATTGTTAATACAGTAGTGGTGGCTTTTGGTCGACCCTGTACAAATAAAATTTCTATTCAATATCCATTGCTCACAATTGATGGAGGCGATTTTTATTTTGCAAAAAGATTCAGCGCCCATTTATCCCACTGCAGGGCAAAAATAATAGTAAATATGATTGCATAATTCATTAAAGATGCTTGACGTCACCAGTAAATGTTCCTTTGTCGGTTTGTTTAATTTCCAGCGTACATTTGCGTCCGTAAAACGAACGACAAAGCTTTGTCACCCGATCCGATAAATCCGTGTGTTAGTCGACCGCGTCCGAGATCGAAAACAACTCTCGATCGCGCGCTGCCGATACGATCTTAACCGGAATTGTTTTTCAGAAGACATTCCAGATTTCACGACGACCTTGTCCCACTAACTGCCTATGTGTGTCGTAAGCCACGAACGATATGGCTCGCGAGAAAGATCGCATTAATTGCCGCGGATTTTCTCCTCGACACTTTTTCACACGCCGGCAAAAACTCGGAAAAGTATCCTGTCCGCGGGCGATACGTTTCAATTAACCCTCTTATTGTGTTCGCGCAATTGCTTCCACGCTTGTTTCTTTCTTACGAATTGACGCTCGGATCGAAAACAGCTTACGAAAAAGCGGAACGAACGTCTTAATCCACAGTTGTTTCGCGATTGTGCAAAAACCAGCAGTAGGAAATTCATTTGTGCGGTCGTGGACCCTGCGGACAATTACTGGAAACGATTTCTTTCAACAAATGACTCACTGTTCACGATTTTGCGTTTCGTGCAGAGACAATCAAATTAAGTTGGTAAAAGTGATACTTTAAAATTCGATTTTGTAAGCTCGACAATCGGAGAACGTGCAATACAATTTCCACTACAATTTATAATTGTTTATAGTGTTTGTATTTTCGGAGGAAATAAGAATAAAACAAAATCGAATTACTGTGGATATTAGAGAAATTAGTTTGAGAAAATAGAGTACATCGCTCAGTTGAGAACACGGTGCCATCCGATCATAATGCTCAGATCATAAGACTATCATGGTGTTATGGGTGCGATGATTCAGAGGATCGTCGCGCGGTCTTCATCACGGTAAATCAACACCGGCAAGTATCGCAACATTTTTACGGAACTCGAGCGTGTCTCTCGTTGCTCTGGTTCGATTAGCATGTTAAACGTGACACACAAAACTGACGTCTTGCGTCAAATGTGACGTCAATCCTCGTTGAAACGTTCACGCCGCACCGTGGTGGGGTTAATGGTGTTCTTTGACACCGACTCGAAAAGATACTGGTGACGGTAACGAAGCATAATAATCCGATCCGACAATTTCCATCATAAATGTTTCGTATTTTAATGCATTGTCGCAATCACTATTCCTATAACCGTATTGTCATTCAAAACAATCGTCTATCGATCCATAGAACACAACGGTCCTCCAAAAATGGAAAAAAGCGTTCCACTTTCATTTTGTATACATCTTTTGTTCCATTAAGACTCAATTTTGCAAAAAGTTTCTATTGGAGTGAAGATTGTGTACTTAAAGCCTCGAGTGTTTCAGAGTGTTTGCGAACAGATAATGAGCATAGTTTACGATTCTTTAGGGAATTGATTGTGTAAGACTCTGTAGAGCCGTTTGAAAGCTTGCTTGGAACATTGTTAAGAATACTGGAAAATATTCTTTGTTAACTCTAGTATTACGGAAAGAGACTATTTTATATTGTAAAAATTTATAATAACGTATTCGTTCAGATTTTTCGTGCGTAATATTATGTTCGTTAACGTCAGAAAATAATTCCAACAACGCCAGATGATAATAGAATGTTTCGTTTTCGCTGTCAGGAGTTTTCCCAGGCAAAAAGTTGACGTCCGCCTAGATTTTTAGCAAATGAGTCCCCTAACAATTTGCGAAGACCTCGCGGTTTCGTCGCTGGAGAACAATCGTTATCGCTATCGACGCAACTTCTAAAACGTCGAGGCGTCTCCCTGACTATCTTGACCCGAATCTGAAGCCGTATTTACAATCCAGCGACAAAAATTGTAGAAAAAAGTGGCTGTCGGTGGCGCGCGGCGAGGCGAGGCGAGGCGAGGCGAGCCGCGAGCTGCGAGAGCACCGGAAGTTACGGTAAAGTGCGTGCAATTAGAAAATAACCTAAATTCAAGGCGGTTCGCGGTTCGTGTTAAGAATGATCTCGCCGGGAAGGCGAAGAGGAGCGAGCAGAAGCGTTTAACGGCCCGTCGAGGAGGGAAATGGTCAATTATCAAGAGCAGACCACGTGGGCCGCACTTTAAGTCACCGGCCAGTGCAACGAGAACGACGTGTCACCTACTTATCGCGAAATTTCGCATATACCTCATTGCGAATCTCGCCTAATCCCTCCTGAAGCCTTCTGGCATTCAATCGTTGAATCCAGGGCTTCCGAGTCGGTAGACAATATTCATAACCCCCACTCCGACTTCTCTTCTTTTTACCTCCGACTGTGAATCCGAATCCGACTCTGACGCCGATTTCGACTCCGACTCCGATTTCGACTCCGATTCCGACTCCGACTCTCCAAATTGAAAAAATATGTACTCACAATAATTAAAAGTTGTAATAAAACTGTTATATGGAACAGATAACTCTGATACAAAACACAACACGACTGTTACTTTCTCACTCTCAGGAAACCGTTAGAAAATGCGTATCAATTTGAGAAATTTATTAATAATTTATATACAAAATAGCCAAAGTTGGAGACGGAGTCGATATATTTTTTCCCGACTCTGACTCCGACTCCAGGAGTCGATATATAGCTTTTTCTTACTCCGGCTCCGACTCACAATGAACAGTAATTATTCCCAAACTCCGACTCCGACTCCACGACTCCGACTCCGAAACAATTGAAATTTTTGGTCCTGTTCCCGATCGAAAATCGGCGAAATTGTTTTCGCAACGAAGAAACGTTTCTTGAAAAATCGCAATGTCGAAATTGCGATACTTCCAGCCGGATTTATTATTTTATCGGGTTTTCGCGAAGAGGCCGAGACTAGTGCAAACAAACGAAACGGTTTGATCGACAAGACGATGCGTCAACGCCTGAGTCTGTCGGATGGTTTCAGGACAGGTTTTCGAGTGCTTGTGCACTCGGCGGGAAACGTTCTTTCTTCTTCGTCCGTTCCCAGCAAAGAGACGGACACGCGCCGATAACTGTTGGGAAATTTCGCTTGTATAAATAGAATATCGAGGAAATATCGATTGATTTGCCGTTATATAAGCGCGTAATTCACCGCAATTATCTTCCCGCCGAACGTGTTTCTTTCTATCGTTTTTAGACGGCGACACAAAATCGCGTCTGACGAGCTGTAACTAACGATCCTCGTCTGCAAGTAAATGCGATGGAGTAAAACTTGGTGTAAAAAAATCTTACAAGGTTCTACCTGTGCTTCTTTCAAAGGGCGAAGTGTCTTTCACACCCTTGAACTCGATTTCCTTAAAAAATAAAAAATCCTTACCGATTAGAGAATGGAGTAAAACATTCTGAAGTCGCACGGTTCTTCTTTAAAGTAAAATGAAACCATGAAAAAAATCTTAGAGCAATTTTCGTGAGCTCATCGCAAAGGAGAAACATCCCCCTGTACGATCATATAAAAATCAACACGGAAAAAATGTTTTAAAGATCCATGGATGCCGTGAAGTGGCGTAGAATAACAATTGGCTGAAATTTGTCAAGAAAAATCAGGCGTCCTTTAGGAGAGTCCGAGAGCAAACAAAAAGCAAAATCAGTATAGCGCATTGTTTGTGGAGCAAGCGAGCGAGCCGTTGCGTAAACACATATCCGCTTTCGTCGGACGAAAGGAAAGGTGTGTTTCCAGGAGAGCGACGGAAAAGCCGAGGCACGCGATCCGGCTAGAAACCAGGGACCTCGCCGCGATCCACCTGAGCAGCGGTCGAATTTACGGCTCTAAAAACCTGAGAAAAGCTGCAGAAGATCCTCCTAATTACTCCGGTCCTCTCCGTTTAACGTTTCAACCCCTGATACCGCCACGTGTCTGCCACGAACTCGTTTCAAGAAACGAGCTGCGACGATATTTCACGGAAAAAGCAGGCAGTTACGGCGCGAGGAACATTTCCACGAGGTCCTAATTTGTTAAACGGTTCACAGATTCGTTGAAAGACGCTCTTTTTAGGGGACGGAGGCTGTCAACCTTCTCAACGTGCACCGAGACACGCACCGACACCGATTCTTCAGTTGTTAGAGACATTTCGGGCGTGTCTGGTCACGTGTACCCACGGAAAGCTGCAGCTCGCAGGGCGCAAAGGGAGCAAAGGGCGTAGGTAAGAGAGGGAGAATTCTCTCTATAGGAGAGGGATAGAGACAATTTTCCAGAGAGAGGCTCTCCTTCCGGGACCGGTCCAGTATCAGCTGCGTCTCGTTTAAACACGGAAATTCATAAGTCCGAGTATGTTGCCACACCAAAAAAGTTCTGTCTGCTGTTCACCGAAGAAAAGGGGGTCAGATAGGACCCCTTGGAATCGACCAAGCGATCTACACCCCCGTTGGACCACCACCAGCTGAACTGGAAACAGCCTGGACACGTCCTGACACGATCTCTAAGCTAGGAGCTCAACTGTTACTTTGATCATCAGTTTTTCTTTCGGTATTCTGATGGACGGGTTTTTTAGGGGATGGAGTGGTGCTTCGAGTGATTTTGATGGGGTATATTGGAGTATTTTGTGCGAAGGTCTGTCGGAGCGATGGGCTTTCGGTAAAAAGTGTGTGTTGAAAAGTATAACGATCTTCGATAAAATGTAATAGTCACGATTGAAATGACTGTAAACAAATTCTTAGCCACAGTCCACAGAGATAAAAAAATTTATCGAATAATCGCCGGTAGATAATGTGTTAAGTGTCGGCAAGTGAAGTAGCCAAGCCAAGAAAGGAGAGCACAGGATCTTGGACTCGAAGATGTATAGAGGGTGAGGCGGCGACGACGAGGGGGGTCGTAAGAGAGATTTCGGGTGCAGGGCGACACGCGGCAGCAGCTGCTGTCTGCCAGGAGGACGCTCACCCCCGGCCTCGCCGCGCGGCAATGAGACGAGACGCATGCAAATCCTCCGGCCGTCGCGTCGCGTCGCGCCGATTCAAACCGTTCAACTACAACTCGTCCTTGCACGTTCCGCAGATAATGCAACGGTAAAACAGCCAGAGGGGGGCGACGTGGGAGGAAGGAGAGTCACGGTAATTAAAAAGCAACGCTCGAAGGTATTTAACCGCGTGCGTCCTCCTGGCCGACAGCTGAGGGCATTCCGAGAGGCGCGAACGCCTCTTGAAACGCTCTTCACGTATTTCGCCGCATCATCGGCTGTAGTTGAGACTCGCGAGATACCGATGCACTGAAACAGACGGGAAAATGGAAAATTTCCACTGGAACAGACGTTGCGTCAAAATTCACCTAAACTTTCGAGAGACGTTTAGGTTCTCGAGAATTTCGGGTTGAAATTCAGCGAGTCTATACTCTAAGATTTGTTTAACTCTTGCACCAATCAATTGGCAGTATATACAAATATATAAAGACCTTCAACAAGTGCCTACAATTTTCTCAAACAGTATACTTATTCCTGTTCAGTTCCAGGGTCTTCAATTTGGTCAAACAATTTCGAAATTCCCGATGAACACCATTAATAGATCCATCTGATGCTCCAGAAAATCGATCTAGATCGAAGCACCCCTAATGCGCGGCTGGCAGGCTCAATCAAGATTCGGTCGATCCATCAATTTCTAATTTCCCCGTCAACGATATTGAAAAAAAGTGGAGAGAGAAAAAAACGCGTTCGAAGGAGAGCCAAAGGAACACGGGGGGAGGGAATGGTGGGGGGCGTGCAGGGTGGAACGAAGAAATGAGACTGTCTCTCTCTCTCTCGCTCTTTCTCTCTCTTTCTCTTCGTTAGGACCTCGATGTTCTGTCTGTCTTTCTTTCTCTTTTCGAGGGGAGCGGAATTTTGAAAACAGGTTATGGAGGCAAGAGGCGCGTGCCTGCCGACGTGTCCCTTGAGTTCGGCAGCTGCGCCAGTTTGAATGGGACGTGCCCCGAGAGCATGTGCGATCCACGCTTTTCTACGGGGAGGAGGCATATGCGTGTATGGTGAACCGGTGCTGGCTCGAGCCACCACGGCCAAATCGTACCCGAAAGATTATGAAAATCTACCCTCTCGCTCTTCCAGCTCTCCGACCTCGTGGAGACTCTGCGCTCCACCCCCTACCATCGGCGTGCGCGCACTTATATAGCCCCATATACTGGGTGTCCTTTGTACACAAGACATTCATGTTGAAGAGAAGGAAAACAGAAATGAAAAAGAACTGATGATAGAACTTGGGAAAATAACTTGAATTGAAAGTGACGAAATTGGCAAATTAGTAGGACTTTGAATGGCAATACAGACTTAATTGAGTTCATTGGCAGCAATTAGAAATGTCGATTTCAATGATTTTTGTGCTGGAATGCAAATATTTCAGTGCTGGGAGCCACATAATGACATTCAAGCTTATAATGGCTTTGTGTAATTGAAATAGGGGTTGAAGCTGTAATTCTAGCCCAGTGATCTCCAGTCATTGAAAACATACACAAGAAATATGCAACATCAGAATAAAAGTACGAGCCATACCATTGAATTTCAGCTCTTTACAGCTTTTTGTCATTCAAATAGGGGATGAAAATGAAGCTGTAATATCAGGAAGTAGGTTCGAGACATTGAAAACGTAAAAGATCGAAAGATACACCATATAAAAATCGAGCTAGACGAGCTACGACATAAGATCTCTGATAAAATAAAGGTCCACATGGTCCAATTTCGTCGCATAATTTCCATGCCTCTGGGACGAGGGTGAAATGTGCTAGGATAGTTCCGATGATCACTTTTGATGGCGTTTAGGACACCCAGTATCCATCAAGAGCGTTGCCTTCCACTGTCCCTACTTTTCTCCGTCTTATTGCTCTAGCCCCCGTTCCCTATTACTATGCCTCCCCTAAACCGTATACGGACCTTAGCGCCTAGGAGTAGCGATGGGATTGAGCTCCTTGCAAGCAGATTCCAAACTTGAATAATTCGATTCGAGCCTCCACTAATTGGATACGAACCTACATTGACTGAATGCGAATCTTCATTTATTGGATTTGAACCTTCACTGATTGGATTTGACTCGTGTAAATATTTTAATAATAATTTCATTTGCGTTGAACCAAAGTTTGGGTGCCATTTGGAGCCCATAAGAATGGAACTTGGTGTCTAGAAAATTCCTAATCCTTCCAACTTAATTTTCGTGCCATTCGCAGTCCACAAAATGGAACTTCGATGCTTAAATTGACTCATACTCGGCAATGCGTATTGATCTTGATCCCATTGCTACCCAGAGCAGCTGGATCGACCACGGATCAAGTCACCGAACCTCGTGTGGCATCTTCCGACACCGTTTCATCCCGATTCCAGCCTAGGTGGGCGTATAAAGCAATCGAAATTGGAATCTGACGGGGTTGAACCGCACCCCCAACTGCGAGCGACGAATCTAACGGGAGTGGTTCTCCTCTAGGGGTGTCGTGTCTCCTATAATATTGATGACAGTGACACGAAGAAAGGCCTTCCGGGTAGGTGGTTCGTGGAAATTGCTCGACCCCCTTGATCCAACGATTTTTCTTCCTTCAAGTCGCGATAATGTCGACTTTAGATTGCATTTATTCTTCGATTGTTCGTTTGTGTGCTTGTTTGTAGACTTCTTGTAACTTAATCTGGATCCTCTGAACGGGTAATCTATTTGTAGGACGCACGATCCAGTAAGAGGATTATCGAACCCTCTGAATAGCATTTCGCCGTGCATAAGCTGATGAAAATTGAGACCTAAGTGTTAATTAACAGGTCGCCCTGTTTGTAGGATGACAATCGTTTGCAGGACGCCGTTTCTTGAAAACTGATCTATCGAATCTGCGACCCTTCTGGCGGTTTTTGCAATATTTCGACAATCTGCGATGAAACACAAATTTTTCTGTTCCAGGCGATTTCGATGAAATTTAGGCATTGTAGTAGTTTTTTTTATCTAAAGTGGACGAGTCTACGAACAATTCTGCGAAGACTTACAAAAATCGATACGAGCCTGAAACGAAAATCTAATCGAAAGGCGACCGAACTATCGAACTATCGAGAGACGAGAGTGAAAAATGCACCGCCAACTGCGTATCGCGATTCATAACGCAGAAAGGGGGGGATGAGGGGGAGGATCAGGCAGCCGGTTCGACCAGCTGGCGGATGGTAAAGAGGCGCGTCGCTCGATACGATCGGCAGAAATCGATGTCTGGTTAATCATCGTGGCCCTGTAACATTATCCGACTTTTCGCGCGAGATCCTCCGATCATTGGAACTGGAACAAGGAGAATCGCGAACGATTAGAGTCTAACAATATTTTTCTATCATTTTCGATCCATTGAAGATATTTCAAGAAGAAACAGATTGTCGCGTAGCTCCTGCTCCTCACAATCAAGTTAGACAATTTTTATTTTGTACGAAGATCCGTAGTCTAAGTGACGATTGAATTTATGTGGTGGTTGTATGCGGATCGATGGATCGGTAACGGCACCCTGAACGGATACAGAGAAGATGATCCCTTGGGCCACCAACGGGGCGCGATCCAAGGATCCTTGTCTTGAGGACATCATCGTGGTGGCCCACTAGAAAAGGTAAAGGGAAGGAAGGAGCATCGTATCAAGTGGAAAGAAGAGACCGAGAAGGAGTCACCGATACCTTGTCTTTTGGATCACTCGAGAAGAGCGTCTTGATTAACTCACACGAACTGTTTGGTGAAATTCAACCTGCTGTCTCTCGATCTTCGTAAAAGAGCCAAATTGCTAACTACGAATCAGTCGAACATAAAAATCGAAAATAATTGTTCCAAGCTCCTGTTTCCTTTACTGACAGTTCTTGATTATAAATCATTTGAAATATAAATTCGTTCCCTTTATTCAATAGAAATTTTGGGGATGGGAGTGGTTCTGAAATATTTTCACGAAACGTGTCTAATCTGATCCAATATAAATTGCAGATCGTTTTCTACCGATTTCCTTTTTTTGCTTTCAGCCAACTGCATTATTTCCTTTACTCGAGAGAAATATTAAGGCTAGGGGGTTGTTCTGAAATATTTGCACGAAACGTGCCCGATAAAATATAAAGTATTATATGTGTACGATGATATAGAGAGTAATAGAAAAGAATTGCGAAAGTTTTATTGTAGTGATGCACGTTTCTCTTGAAGCTAACCACATTATCCCCCGTGTCTCATTCTGTATGAACATCGAGGGACGGGGGATGGTCCCGATATACCCCGCAGATTATCCTCAAGAGGGATGCTTTACACGCCTCTTCACCGGAGGAAGATCAACGAGGTGGCCCACTAGAGAGATATAAAGAAGAAAAAAAGGGACGCGTCGAGAGAGGGTTGAGCGTAAGGGGTCGCTGAGCGCGTTGCTACAGACAAGAAAAAAAAGAAGAGAGAGAGAGAGAGAGAGAGAGAAACACGGTGGTCGGCGAACCACAGTCGACATTTATCGTCCCATTAAAGCCGATTATCGTTTTCCATTCACCCCCTGGCTACCCCTAGGCATTTGGCCCTAATCAAATTCCACGGATCCGAAGGATCCTCCAATTATCTTAAAAGTCAACGAATAAGTTCTGGAGCCAGTTGCTTGCGAAAGCTAACAAACAATTCAGGCGCATAAAAGGAGAATTCCCGAAATTCGTTGCTGAGAGTTGCGATTGTTAAAGGACATCGAGTACAATAAAATGTCTGCAGTATCAAACGCAGCGAATAATTAATTTTGAAGGCCAAGTAAGCGTGGTAACGCACAATCTTGAATAAAAAATCGCGAAGCCAGCGTTCACCGCGTGCAAAAGGGGAATATATCAAAATCGCTACCTAAAGACTGCAATTAAGTTGCGATTACGTAAACTATTTTCGAGGATGATGAAATAATTAAAAACCGTCGGTGCTGGCTTGTCCAGTGCACAAAAGCAGGAAACATTATCCGGCTGTTGAGCATACGAAGATCCAGCGCGTGCACGGGGTGGTCGAAGGGTGTAGAAAAAGAAGATCGATGAATATGGAGACAGAAGAAGGAGAAGAAGAAGAAGAAGAAGAAGAAGAAGAGAGGAAACAGGAGAGAAGCGAGGAGAGAAAGAAGGAGGAAGAGGGAACGTTCGATCGATCGATGAAGAGATAAAAAAAACGTCGAGCTCTCGATAGCATAATACCGGGGGCCGGATAGACGAGCAGGACGTATCTTTTCCACTTGATAGGGCTCGAGGAGAGAGCCCTATGGCCACAGGGCCCTGTGCTGGGCATCGTGTGTGCGGGCATCATGGGTCCAAAAGAAGACGGGCTCGCACATGTTCTTCACCTCGTGGCAGGGTATTCATGCCGGTATTCATGGCGTGCAGCTGCCGAATGCACTTCAACGCCATTACCTGTTTTTCGCAACGCTCGCTCGTTTGCGCCCGGGTTCTGGGCACGCGCCCGTCGCCGCCCGCTCGAACACAACTCTCTCTCTCTCTCTCCCTCTCTCTCTCTCTGAACACTACTTTGAACACACAGCTCTCCCCACGACTCGACGACCAGGACGAAATGTACCCCGAAATCGAGGCGGGACTAATGCGTGCCGAAGGGCTCCGGCCGGCCACTCCAACGGAATAATAAGGCTTCCGGGTGTCCGAGCCCTCTCTGTCCTCTCCGAGATGAGCACACTTTTATTCGAATCAGAAACCACCACAGGAAACAAACCCGTAAGCTGTTTTCCTCGATCCTGATGCGTCGCGATGCTGACCGCTCTATTTGACAGAAATCTGCTTGCCCTTTCCGGACCATTTTCCCAAAATGTAAGGTCCATTGAATTAAGTGTCGCGTCTTCGGATTGAAATATTAAATTGGAACGGAAGTTCGTAGCGTTTATAATAAAAATTCTAAAATTAATGAGAACTATTGTCTCGCTATTTATTCGCAGTTTCGAAGACAAAATACACGAGATTGAGGAGATGGGGAACACCGGGGGTGGGAAAAGAAGAGAAGAAGAAAGGGAGTTAATTTTTTAGCACTTGTACTCTTTCCAAGCCAAGGCCACAATTGCTCCGGTATAATGAGCGAGTCCTTTTTTGCTACTCTCATTCGACGTACCGCTACGATACTGTACGCCTGGAAGCCTTATTGTTTCCCTTAAACTCGAGAAGGGCCATACACGCATTAGTCTCGTTTCTATTTCACGAGACTAAAGGCACCGTTGCCTCTTTCTGTACGCATGTATGTTGTATATGTACGTATGTATGTATATCGTTTATTACTTCGCCAACGATGATTACTTGCTTATACTCCACTTATATTATACATCCCTCTTTCCATTAGCCAAAATTTCTGTTATTATACGAATTATTATAATTGAAGGGCGCCGGAGAAGTATCTACACAAAACGGTAATTTTATTATTACAATATTATTACCGTCATTTTCTGTTCTTGTTCTTTCTTTTCGACTAATCTTATCTCGTGTACCGCAGATGAAATAATAACAAGCCTGTATGAAGAAATTTCTTTGGCGCCGACTATAATGCTTGCGGTGCAAAAAGAAAATCGGAATTTTATTACTCCCTTGGATGTTCGATATTAATATTCGTTTTTATTACAACCATTAGATGATTAACCTTTTTTGCGGAGAAGTTTATGTTATTTTTCAATGAGTCCATCGCGTTGCTATTGCCTCTATAAAACAACAGTAAAAATTGAAGAACCGAACGCAGACGTTAAATCAACTATAATAACTCATTATTGAAGATTGAATTATTATTGTCTTTTTTAACGTAGGTGAAGTGTTAACGAGAAAATGTGTTTAACGAATAGACTGCATATATCTATATGCAAAATAAAAATTTTCCACATCTGCTGAATGAACAAGTTCCACCTCGAAGAAAGGAAGTACCGTCACTAATCATCAAGCATCCACCAAGAGAAACAAAGATCGAGACAAACGAGGCCGAGTATCAATTCCAAATCGCTTCCAAATGGCCGATGACTCACGGTGTCGCGTTATTGGAAGGCCGCAGTCGTTCTTCCGGCGCGTTCCGAGTTCCAAGTCCCTTTCCCTAGGACAGAGGCTCGCGTCAGCCAACGAAAATAGCGTCGAATGTGGATTCCGCAACGCTCTCATCGTTACAAAACCATCGGATGGTCTTCCGCGCGTGAAAGTAGGGCGACAAAAATGCCTCATATCGTTTCGAACCGATCGGAGAACCAAGAGATCACTGTGAACCGAGTACGATTGCGGAATTCGCGATTCTGCGAACGTTTCCGCGGCTTTCCGGACAGAAAGGGAAAAGAGAGGAGAAGCAAGGAAGAGGAGGAAGAGGAAGAAGTACACGAAGAAAAAAAAAATCTGCGGTTAGTGTCCGCGGATCTGTGGAAACGGGCCGCCATAATGAATAGCGGTTCGGATTCCCTGTTTCGTACGGGACAATGAGTTTCTGAAAAACCGAAAGAATTCTTACGCGCCTACGGAAACAATGGGGGACTAGATTGCCGGCTGTAGGCGCCCCTTCCCCCACCCCTCTTCTCCCCCCTTCACGCCGTATTAATTTCTCTGGCCTCTTTCGGATTGCGACATAATTAACGGCTACGCCAGCCAACCACAATCGGGACTTTTATCTGACGTTCTGGAGGTGTTCCCGGGACGTTACGTGTGGCCGAAGATGAGCCTCAGACTACGGTTCGATCGATGGATAGATCGATTAACCATCTTTCGAAATTTTTCATTTTCCACTAGCGAATCAGCTAATTTATTCTTAAAACGCTGCAAATACTGGGCATGTGAAAACTTTTTTGACAATACAGTGCAATTATTTTTGTGGACCCTTGCATACGTTAATTTATTCAGACGTATAAAATTATAACAGTACAAATTTTTAGTGCTCGGTGGTTCCAGTTTTCAATTTCGCTCAAAAATCGTACGATCGCAATTAAATTTTTATGGAACTTCAGAACGACAAATTAAGGACAGCGCATCCTCGACGATTAACTTGCTTTGAAATCTGAATTGCGTCGAGGGGCTGCCGATTGTACATACGATTTCAAGCAATAAATTCACGGAGCAACGTACAGGACACGTCCCAGGCAAACATGTTTGAGAAAGTCTCAGTTTGATTTCCCATTCCCAGCCCCGGGAACGGTACGAAAGTCAGTGGACGATGCCTCAGAATAAAAAGGGGCGAGCTTATCGGTGGCCCACGGTCGCTTTCGTGTTCGGTCCGGCTCGAATCGGCTCATAATTAAGCGTATCAGCGTTTCGGGCCGTGTACCTGTCGAAAATGTGCGGGCACCAGCGGTCCCCGAATCGTCCGGTGACATGGAATTCTCACGGCAACGCGAGAGCTCACGATATCGAGCGGCCCGCGAGCCCCCCAATTAACGAAACGGATGCAAATGGTTTAATTAGTCCCGAGGAAACGGTATTTTTCATGAATTTATAGGAAACCACACGCTGCGGGACGGGCCGAATCGCAGATTTCAGACTGGGCAACTGATAACGCTCTTTTCAATGTAATCGACGCGCTTACTGGAACTAAAAGCGAAATTGCAGCAATTAGTGAGATTTTCCAAACAATTTTACATGATACTGCAGCGTGGAAAGTCTGTATTACATATACTGGAATATTTGGGGACGTTCAATTTATCTGTTCAGTCCCCCGAAGAAAAATCGAAAATGCGTCCGATCAGCTATAAATTTCGCGCAAGTTGCATTCTACGAGATCGCCCCCAACCCCTTTCGCGTGGAGGTCTATGTATATTGTTTCGCATCGGAAAGGAATAAAACAGTGACCGCAATCATTCGAACGAAGACTCTGTTGTTCCCGGTCGAGTTCACCCGAGGACACGGGGCCTCGTTGTTCCACCCCCTGCCCTCGCTGCGTCGACAATCATCCCTTTGAACAGCAAAACTGTACGGGCGACAGGTGCATCAACGCGCGGCGCGTCAAGTGGCGCGTCACGTGGCGCTTTCCTGGAGCCTCTCTCTCTCTCGAGGGCCTCAGATAAGATACCGATAGCTTATCAACGCTAGAATTTTACAAGGTGGAAACGGTAAACAGAGATATACAACACGCGGTAACGGAGATTTAAAGGCTTTCGTCGGGCCGCGCCGTTGCGTTGTCGTCCTCGTCGCCGGCTGAACCGCGGATGTTTGCGCGATTTCGCAACTTTGGCCAGCTGGCTTTAAATAAATTACGGCCAAATCGAAACACCTATTTGCACTGGATACTCCGTAGTGTTAACGGTGACACAGCACCGAATTTCTGCGGAGACGCTGCGGGTTTTAAATCGGTGAGAAACTGGACAAACATCCGTGTAGTCATCGCTGTTCTGTTGACACAGGCTTCGATAAAGGGGTGGCTGCCATTGTTTGCAAACGTTTATGGTTTTTTTCACTTCATTTTGCTATACATAAACTGTATCGTATTTACGTCGATTGCTAAAAGATTTGTCTAACACCAATGTTATTCTTAACTCCACTATTCTTCTTCTCGCAACTATTCCATATGTTTGTACGCCTCTCTTCAGGATTGAAAGATGGCAGCTTGAACCTGATCGCTATTATTCTCCAACGTCCCATGAAAAATTTCCAGCCCAACGATGCTCGATTAATCGATCCTAGAGCAGTCTCTCGAAGGAGGCTCGAATCAGTCGCGAGGCTTCGTTTCCCGGCGTCGTCGTCTGATCGAAGGGCGTAGTCGCTCGTCAATTTTGCGGCGAAAATTGATCGAGAAATAAAATGTGCGCTGCCGCCGCCTGCTCTCTCCCTCAGCATGCTTGACAAAAAACCATAATCGTGTGCCGCAGGAGGAACCATCTGCGGCTTCGAAAATCATGATGCGGACCATGTGCCGCCTGCCAGCGATACCCTTCCGAACGCGAGGGCTCTTACACGCGGAAACCTGGCTCGCCTTATATTCGTACACGCGCACACATACACCGACGTGCTATAGTCCGCGATTGTGTGGATGTGTGCCCGCGTGCACGCCACCGCCGACAAAGTCCATGGAACCCGGAGAAACCGCGGCGAAAAATTACCCGATAATCCTATTCCGTTTTTTGCCGATCTCTCCCTCTATCTCTCGATACCCTAAATGGCTAGTCTCGGGATCATGCGCCGAGGGCTGCTTTATTTGCCCGGGAAATTGCTCTATTAGCAGTCACACGGCCAGAAAATGCTGCACAAAGGCTACGTGTTTGGTGGATGCAGTTCAGAGTCCCGAAATTGGGATGTCGGCTGCGATAACTTCCAAAAAGAACATATACATTCTCTATCCCCAAAAAACCGCGGATCAACTCGATTGAACATGAACGAACAAAATTGAACTCGGTTACAAAACTGTATGGAGTAACAAGCTCGCAAACTCCACAGAAGCACACATCGATCAGCATATTCGGAACTACAGCAACTGCGCCGACCAGGTAAAACCTAGTCGAACAAGAGCGCCAATCCAAAAATCCGTCTCCAAATCCGAGAAACCGGAGGCTCAAACGAAATTAGCTTTCAGCCCCGGAAAGTCTGTGCATCGGCGATGCCATTAACGAAGGAACCGCACAATGCGCCGTTCCCCAACAAAGGGGGACCCTATTAACTCGATCAAAAGGGTACTCGCGAGACGCAACGAGGTCTCCCGGTGAACACCAGGGCACAAAGGCCGCGAGAATCGGTGGTAAGCTCCAGAAGAACCGGAGAGTTCGTTATTTGATTTCTTTTATTGGTCCGGCTCATTCCTGTCTACAGAAAAATGGTACTTTTGCAAACTAACACGCCGCTGCTATGGCAAACAAACACACAAATGTCCTGTTGTTCTTTAATACCCGGTAACTATAATCGTAACTGATGAAGTACAAATTCAAGGTAACCGATTAAAGTTACTCATTCCACCAATGATTCTAGCGATGTTTGTTACTGCATGACGATTTGAGGGCAGATCAGCGCCTAATCATTTAGCAGAGAGTGTCCAGGACAGGTCGAGACGATAAACGAGGTCCATTATGACGGTGCAGAGCTGCGACAATGCAGCGACCTCGAAGAAAGCGAAAACTGGCGTTGTAAGGGGGGGGGGGGCTGGCTCTCGGAGACGGTAGCTTCAGCGGCGGGGCTAAAAAAGAAGGATCGAAGGGAGAGGCAGCAATCTTCGTTCATTTCTTCGTCCATCTCATCTCGTTTCTACCCTCGTTGTCCCCACCGGGCCACCCCCTAGGCCAATCTTGTTCGGGATAACTGGCGACGAGCCAATCCTCTTATTCCGTTTCATTTGCCGATTGCGAGAAAGAGAGCCTCTCCTCTCTATCCTGGCTACTGCTGCTACTGCTGCTGCTGCTGCTGCTGCTGCTGCTGCTGCTGCTGGCATTGCTGCACCGGTGGCATGTGCCCGGCTTTATTATTCCGCATTGTCCGCGTAACCCAATTCAATAGCCTAATCTACTTTCCGTTTAGGCTTTTCTCTTGGTAATTCGACGGGGGCTACACACGTTGCCAAACAGCTCTCCTCGAGGACTTACCCCTCCCTCTTCGTGTTTTCCGCTATTATTCGCCGCAACGCACTTTAATGCATCGGACTCGGTGGATCGGTTTTTCTGGTTTTCTTAGTCTTGTTCTTTTTTTTTTGGGCGGCGTCGTTGATCTTCTCTTGTGTCTCTCTTGTCCGTCTGCCGCGCTCGAGTGGAGAGACAGGACGATCAAACTGGACACTTCGACAGGGTCGTCTCGGACAATTTCGTGGGTAATTGGGGTGCAACGAGACCTCGTCAGCTGCGGTCCCTCTTGATCCTGCGGGAACCATTACGATTTGGCAAGACTGGGATTTCGCAATTTTTTTTTTCGGGACGACTGCGTTTCGGTGAGACGTGCTCCTTCGAAGCATCCATGTAGAGGAGTGGAATTGTGACAAAAATGAGTAGATGAAAACAGTAAAAATGCCTGACGATTTCAAGAACACAAATTATATTATTTGTGACACTTGAAAATTATTAACAGAATAAATAAATATCTATAGAACAATTGTTTCTTGCAATTCACTTAGAAAATGCTTATTTTACGTCATCCAGAATACATATTTCCTAGCCAATCATCACAAATATATCCCTTCTTCTCGAGAAATTAATTTTCATCAAAATCTAGCATCCTCCATGAACCTCTCAGTCCCCTTTTCCCATTGTTCGATCGACCCAAGAATCGACCATTGAACTAGGGCTTGGACATTATAGAAAACCCATGGATGTTAGCCTGATTTCCAGGACAATTGTCCAGGGGAAAGGCTTGGTTCCCTGTGGTACACGTTCACCGGGAATAACGAGGCAATTAATTGGAAAGACGCCCGATGCATTGGGGCGGCTCTCGCTCGAGAGACGCACATAGATCCTCCGCGCTGTGGATCCTGAGAGAGAGAGAGAGAGAGAGAGAGAGAGAGAGAGAGAGAGAGAGAGAATCCAGGGGAAGAGAGTAGTCGTTGAAACGTCCGATCGGTCGGTGTGTATAGATCCGTCGATGGATATTGCTACGAGGCGGCCATGCCGGGATAATTGGACGGCGGGAAAATTAAAGGGAGCCACCGGGCGTCTTGACTCTTCGGAGCGAGCGGAACGAGGCGGAATAATCCGCCTTGTCTTTAAGAGATTAGGTCCTTAACGGGGGCCCCCTTAACTTCTCTTTTTCTCCCTCTATCTCTCTGTGTCTCTCCTTCTTTCTCTCTCTCTGTTGAAACACTTTTCATACCTTCGAAACCTACCGCGGATCCACGAGCCGCTTCTCCTTGCAAACGCGCAGGGAACAAGGAGAAGCAAATTACCGTGGACCCGAGAGAGCAGCCTGGCCGCCTCTCCTCTCTTCTCGGAAGTCCAATTAAAAGTACTGTGTCTGCAATGAGAGAACGGCCGAGCTGCCGCCGGAAAGTGAACTGGAATTTTCGGGCTGCTTCCCCTTTAATCGGCCCGACACGGCTATCTTTCGGGAAATAATTCGCTTCGAACTGGTAACGAGATTCGTCTGCAATCCAGACGTCTCTCTTTCTTCTTCTCCGTCGTCTTTTTATCTTGTACAATTTAATTGATTACGCAGCCGGGCTTGTTCAGAGGGAATAAATAGGAACTGACGTCGCGCGGTTTACCGAGTATGATGCAAGTCGTGGGAATATGCAGATCCTCGCGAGATAAGATGCAGAAATAATTTAATTTTGACGAGAATTGCGTCGTTGAACGTTGGTGGACGTGGACGTTGGTGTTTTAGATGCTGTAGCGGTGCGCGTGCAGAGTTTTTCGTCTGCAAAATGTGCGGTGCCTCCTCTGCAGATCGTGCGACAGTTAACCGAATTTACTGACCCCCCAGACCCCAAAAATGACTTCTTCAGGATCACCAGGAGATCCTATTAAAACCGGCTCCGGTGCAGGTTAGGGGAATCATTCCCAGGACAATTCGGGGATTAATACTAATCGGTGGCGCGCGTACGAGAAGGCGCTTAACAAGTTCGTCCACTGTGACTCATTGTCAGTCAAAGCATACAAAATTTGTGCTGGCGGTTACGTGCATAAAGAGCGGTCGATACTAACAAAAAAAAAATGACAGATGTCTCTATTTCTTAAAAATGGCTCTAATTCTGGCTTCGAACGCAAAAAGATTCTTTGATCAATCATGAGAACCGCTGTGTAGTCAACATAAAATTGAATATGTTTCCTCGTATCGGAGCGTTCAAACATAATCACCGAGAATTAATATTCTATAGCAGCAACACTGTAGTCTCTTAGGATTGTTAAACACAATGCAGTGCACCGTGCACAGGGTCGAATCGAGGAGTTCTATCATCGATCGAGGGAGGATTAAGCTCGATCCTCCTATCCAGCCAGAGTTCCTTGGCTCATGAATATTAACCCCGAAAAGTATAAGCCGAGGAATCCTTATCGGTGTATATCTTATAATTCCTCCGCAATGACCGTGCACGGCCCGTGAGCGATAATGTTAATAACATAGAGGGCGAAAATTATGGTTGCCCCCTGGCTGGCCGTGGCCCGTGCCTTTCGACTGTTAACGAGAAGTCGCGCGAGAGGAATCGCGCGCGCGCCATTGTTGGTATTCTGACAGGCAACAGACCGGCGCATCGGTTTTACATAAATTAACGGGCGCAAGGTTGCACGTCTGAGAAAATTCTCACGGGAGATGCGCTTTGTGTCCCTCCGATTCGTCGAGACAACTTTTGTTTGGTTCCTCGACTGCTTGCAGTGGCTGCGATCACTACTCTCGACAAGGAAAATTACTTGGACTAATCTCTTCTCTACACTTAATGCGTTAATCAAATTATTAACATCAGATTTACGGGGCGCGTCTCGATATTTTTAATTTACAATTATTCTCGATAATCAAGTTAAAATTGAATCTTATTTCCCATATTGAAAATACTATAAAAGAAATGAGGCATGTTAAAAATTTCATTGCAAATTTTCTTAAGATTTTGGCTGAAAAAAAAATTTTAGCAAAATAGGTGAATGAAGCAAGGGTTGGATCAAACCAGAAGCATCAAACAGTCCGAAAACAAAGAAGATAAAAACTACTTAATCTTTCCATTGAAAAGCATTAAAGGGGGGATCGACTCTAATCTGTTCACCGAAATCCCATAAACAGTCTTTCAAATCAACACTGCCGTCAAGCTCGGAACGAGCCAATCTGCAACCTCGTCGGCCCAGAGATCGGTAATAATCGACGAAGAAGCAAGAGAGAGAGAGAAAGAGAGAGAGAGAAAGAGAGAGAGAAAGAGGCAGCGGCAGGTATACATCACTAGTATAAAAGAGCCGAAGGATTCCAGGGCGGTGTGCCGCGCCGTTCCGAAAAACTTCGCACCCCCTCAATTTGTTCCTGGGTGGCCAACATAGCACTGTGGTCCATTTTGTCCCAAAAGCGGTCAAAAATATTTTCTGGCTCAAATCCTGTGTTTATCCCCTGGGTTTTCGTTCCGTCTATTGGTACAGACGATTTGTAACCTGGTTGGGACGAAACAATCACTACAAAGTGACTTTTTAACTGCAAAGAAGTTGTTGGAAAATAGGTAGCATGCTCGCTAAATCGATGATCAATATTTATATTCTGTGATACTGAGCCTAACACTCAAGAAAATTGATTTTAAATGGATAAAGTGAAGGATCTACCAATTTCAATTGATGTTCTGCATCAAACTATTGAGCAGAACAAATTCAAACAATAGTTAATGGCGTTAAGAATAAATTTTTAAACCTGGTTAGACAGTATTGTCACAACTATGCGTCCAATGCGACACTTAACGACTGAAACACCTGAGTAAAACAGTCTGCTCATCGGTATATTCTATCGGAGTGACTTTTTACGACATTTGGAAGCCAAATGGCCTACGAAGCGCCAACCCCCATCACCCAGTCATAAATCGGAGACGGTTCCGAACAGCCACGCCATTGACCCAGTTGCTAGTTTAATGGGAGGCGCAGAAACCCATGGGGTCCCATCTCTACCATCGAGGTCTAAGATCTACCTGGGCCGGTGGTTTCGCGCGGTTTTCCTCTGGGGAGAAGCGTATTCTTGGCGCGTGGGAGGCCGGCCGGCCAGTTTCGCTAATCGGAAATATGGACGATGACTAATATGCGAGAGAGCCGGCGTCGGCGTCGCGACGCGCGCGAGACACGCGCGACTCGAGAACCGAGACGTGTCTCGGAGGCACGAAAGTCTTCTCCGTAAGTCTATAAATGTAACGAGATGAAGGAGCGGCCCGCAGACAGACCGCTAGAATGCCGGCCGGGCCGCACGCGATCGAAATCCGCGCATTTTTCGCCGCCGAATGGCAAATCTGCATTTCCCGTGTCGCGAAAACCATGGTAAATACTCACTCTCCCTCCTTCATCTACATGCATTGACTTTGCGAGTTTGTTCGGCGACACTCGGTGTAATTCACTATTTAAGTGCTGAAACTCTCGGAAATGGGAGAATCATCTGTGCAGAGTTAGAAATTAATTTTTGCAATAATATAGTCAATGTATACCGGGAAGAATTTAATTGCCTGGAAAAAAGATAGTTTAAAATTGCCTGGTGGAGTAAAATTATTCCTGATCAAATTTTGCTCCACCTAAAACGGATAAAACGAACCAGCACAATTTCTGACTCTCGTAACCGTTTCCTCGGAGCGCACAAACCTAAACTTGCATAAATACCCCCGTACAGCCAGATCCTCGACATAAAAAGCGAAATACTCGAGCACAATTCTCAATAAATACAATGCACCACTGATGCTACAAAACAGGTATAATTTCGAATATACAGCTCGAAGATAATTTCAATGTTATTCGGTTCAGTTTGGTCGGTATCCTTTCATCCCCTCGATTTGATCGTTTTAAGAGCGTCGAGAACAGATTTTCGAAGACTGTTCCGCAAAGATTCGCAGTAATTTTCGAACGTGGAAGTTTGATTAATGGAGAGGCAGTCGGGTTACTGGCTGGTATTTAAATATCGGGGAGAGGACATGAATTTTTATGATCAGTGTTGCGTGGATCACCCGTGATTGATGGTTTCGCGGGGAGAGAATGTTTAATGGAACGACTTCAACCCTCTTCAGCTGTTTAACGACGATTTCAGCTGAATCGCGATACTTGTTCGCCTTCTTTCCGTTTCGGGGAAGCTTGTGTGTGCGAAGTCGATGCTACACGACCGTACATGGTAGTATCGTGGCGTGCATTGCCAAATAAACTAATTCTGCAAGCTTGAATTTTTTTGGAAAGCAAAGTTTAAAGTTTCTACTAATTTTGTTTAAATATCTGCTAAAACGGGATAATATCTGTATTCTGACAGTGACATAATCGCAGAGGGAGCAAACAGTACAATCTTCAAAGTCTTCGGGGGAGTAGCTCTGCGTCAGCCATCAGATACGTGGTCTAACGAGCGCTGAAACCTATTGCGGATCAAAATGGGCCTGCGCGTGGACTTTTGGAAAGTGCAGTCTAATTGCAGTTTCGGGAGATGTGCTGTTATGCTCGTCAACGGTTTTCCGTTAACGGATCGATAACGGTGCGTGGTAACGACGACGATGGAGGCAGGTTCGTAAATTTTCCTAATCTCTTGCCGAAGATCTGTCTCGTGCCGATGGCTAATGCAGACATTTCCGCGTGGTTCTTTCTTTCTTTTTTTTCTCTCTTATCCCGGGCTTCGACGTTTTATTATTATGCACGGGGGCGAGCTTTTACGGTCGTTGCGTGAAACATTGTGGCCCTCTCTCGAGACAGGGCCCGACAGATTTCGGCGATCGATAAATCTTGAATTTAAAAAAGGGAAACGATAGGCTGCATGCGAATGCGTCGGATTTATGACCCCGCCGATCAGATAGCTACCGATTTTCAACCTCTCTCTGCCGGCTCGTATCTCGGCCCGATTCAATTTTCTTGGGGTGGAAACCACCCCTCCTCCGCGTTCACCCTTCTAGCCCTTTTTAGGTAGGCAACAGTCCGGTGAATTGGCCCTTCGTGACCGCGCGATCAGATGCTGGCCGTTCTATTTTCGAATTATTCGCATTCGTTTATCGCAAGCTCTGGAATTAATGTTTCCACCCTTCGCGATGGACATGCTTGAAAATACATTTCAGGGACGAGGTTGGATTCGTTTCTGGTGGCGCTTCTTGATCGAGATTGGAGTGGTGAGATACTTTTTTAGGCTACCGTGTCAGTGATGTTAATTTTGGTTTTTGTTGGGCTGTGAGTTGGTCAAGATTAGTTTAATGGATTCTATTGGAGAGTTTTAGTCTGGAAGTATTTTTGTTATTTTTGTGAAGGTAGTACAGGGTGGAGATTGAATTAGTTTTATTGGTAGTTAATATGTAGTTAGTATATATTGGTAGAAACCAGTCTAAGAATTCTTCTTCAAACCTTTCCCTGTGTTACTAATATTATCATGTTTTTTTAAACAATAATAGACGACAGTTTTCCCAGAGTATTTCGTTCTTTAATCTATAAAATTGTCCGAAATCTGGCGAATTTGTAAATGATGTTGTCGGTGTAAGAATGAATAACGCAGAACGAAGTGTTAAAATTCAGGCTCAGAATAAACTGCGTCGAGTGCGGCAACGCGAAGTGCAAGCGACACGCGCGCGTAACTGCACCCTGGCCGGACCACGAAGGCCACCACGCCAAATATCGATTCTCGCTAAACTCGAAATGGATATGGAAGCCCGAAGAATGTTGGAATTTTCTAGCGGTCTGCCTTTTCTAGAGGAGCCGGCATCGATAACTCTCCTCGGGCCTCGCCCTTATCACCCTTCAAATCAATCCTTCGAACAAACTTCCAATCCAATCTCCCAGATTAACCTGTTAACCCAGGACGAGTTAACTCGTCCTCAAAAGTCTAACCCTGCAAAAAACCTTCAAAATAGAACTTCGTTATTATAAAAATCACAAAAGTAATACATTTACTGCGAACTAAATAGGTTCATTTAATCATTATCTGCAAAGTCTTAATTGTCTCGGTGATGGCAAAAATGGCAAAAACCTAAAACAACTCTATCTTCGATTTTGCGAAGGGCGTGAATCGATCGTATCTCCAGGATGCAGAAAGGGAAGTTCCAAGGGAAATGGCGCAAACGAGAACCGGTCGACGTGGTTTGCAGATCGGAATCCGATGATAACGAGCCGCCACGGATAACAGCGTTTCCCGATCGCGCGGAAAATTACGCGACACGCTCGCAAATGGGACATCGTGATCGGCTCGGTACATACACGCCATAAGGAAATGTCCTCGATTAGCACGATCGATTCGCACCAACTCTAGCGCCTTCATTTTTCTTTCCCGTGTCGATGATACTATTTTATGCGAGGCGGTAAAGGTACTCTGGGGAAACGAAGGGAAAATGAACCGATCTTGATGAAGAGAAGAAAAATTATTTCTTAGCTCTTGGTACGCATTAATTTTTGTTTTATTATTTGCGATTTAGGTGGACCATTAATTCGTCGAATTTATCAATCTCTGGACAAGTCCGAAGCATTTTGTCTGGGATAAACTAAAAATTCTAAAGTCAATATTGATAGATTGCTTTTTGAAGTTGAGAATAATTACGTAATAAATGAAAATTGAAAATAATTATGTAATGATTATAAGAAATGCGTATGTTTAATGACGAATTTTATCAGTCTTTCGACACGTTTTTTCGTGAGAGAGGATTGAAAAGTACTTACTTTTTTAATAAAATCGTATCTGTACGTTTTTACAGCACCAATAGTAATCTTGATTGCACTAGGTTAGTCACAAAAAGAAGTAATAAATATTGCAACCCAGACCTCTCGAGTCACGCAAAGTTATCAGTAGACTACAAATTTTATGTATATAGGACAAAAATAAGTGGCTGCAATTTGAAATAAAAGAACGATTAGAAAAGAAAAAAGAAAGAAATTCCCGAGTATACTTATCAGTTTAATTACTGTTGCTAATATTATTTTTCCTTATCATAGGCTGATGAAGATTTCTTGTTTGAATAGTTTTGAGCATGTTTGAGTGATTTACTGGTGCTTTTGTAGGTAGATCGCGATTTTCGAAATGCCCGCGCCGCAGGAAGCTCGATCCCGGTTACGTTCGCACAAGGATTTAAAGACACACGATACGATAACGTTTATCTTTACTTCTGTAAGCCGGAGGAAAGCCCGAAATACCTTGTTCCCGAAGGGGAACGCCACATTTGATGGCGAAGCTGTTAACTCGAAAGCATATGAACGGCTTCTCCGCACGTGATGCAATTAAACCTTATCTCGGCCGGAACGTTAGATTCGTCGGAGGCGCTTTTCGACACCTGGACGACCTGTCTCCGATTCCTCTTAATTGCCCGAGCTTAGGCTCGTTACAGCAACCGGTAACCTCGTGTCAACCCCTTAGCCTAACCGCATCTCTCCCAAAAAAAAAATAATCTCTTCACATAGCTCGAGACAAATTTTATGCATTTACGACAGAGGCAGAGCATTTTGGCAAAGTAGACAATAGATGAAATACAAAATATTAGGAATGGTAAACCTGGAGACCATTTTGAAGTCAGGGAACACTCTTGATACCTATAGGTAACAAGTTGAACTCGACGAAAGTTCCTCTTCGATTCGTATAAATTACAGAGAAACTCTACATTGCAGGACGTCTGACCTTTACAGGGAACAAGCAATTAATTTTCCAGCTGCGAAACGATTAATTACACAGCTTTGACTAAAGAAACCGTTAAAAAGTCCTGTGACTAAACGTGTAAATGTAAAGTCTCTGTAACAGTAACTTTGAGAAATAAATCTTAACGAAATGGTCATTATTTTTAGTGTTCCAGTGTACGTATAAATCCTTTATTAGAAAATCCCTAGTAAAAGCATTCATTGGTCAAATAAACTGTAAAAAAAGGATGATTAACACTAGAACCGAGCTCGTCAAAATGACGAATTTCAAATTTTTTCTTTTAGAATATTCTTGAGGAATATTTTAGTATAATTTCTTATTCAAGTAAATGTTACAATAAAAATCCTATGAGATCTGAATAAATTCAATCCTGTTATTATGATGAAGGAATATACACAGTTTTGGGTTTGGTAGTTCTTTGGTAAGTTGCCTACCTAACTACAAGTTTCCTACCCACATATGCGAGTCTGAAGTCTCGAGTTTCGTATCGAATGAGAGTTGACAGAGCGATTCGAGCGCGAATAAGTTCGCGAACGGTAATTACAAGAGCGCCGGTCGTTGAATGCGAACGGAAGACAGGAATGCCGTGTACGGGAAATGTAAGGGACAGCATTATAGCCGCGATGATTATCGGGAGACCTAGTATTTCACGCCGCAAAGTAGGTGCAAACTGCCAGCCAAACGTTCCAGCAGTAACGAGGCGGCGAGGTGCAATAGGTCAGCAGTTTGCAGTTCTCGCAATAAAAAAGATGATATCATCGTCGGCGAGACGTCTGCCGGCAGGCATGCTAATTTCCCTGGCAATTTAGCCAACTCCGATCATCATTGGTTATAGCACTCCACTGGGGGCCATCATTGATCAACGGGAATCTCGATCATTCGGAACCCGAGGTGCATAGGTGCATTATTTTTCTCAGAAATAAGTACGTGTCAAAACTACACAATTTTTCGTTCACGTTTCTTCTAGAAAGTATTTATCATACTTAATGTGATCGTTGTTATAAAGAAAACTACTGTAAGTAAAGCAAAAAATTCAATTCTAAGACAATTTAATAAAAATTAAAACAGTACAAATTCGATTAATGGATGTTGCAGACTCAACCCTGTGTACAGTGGAGGGTTAAATACAATTCGATTCTGTAGTAACAAGTACTGTAGCAACAACGATGTAGCAACAAAAGGAACTTTGGATCGACGGTTGCTTACGAACCTCGAAGAACATCAAAAGTTTTCTGCTGTCCGAAAGTCAAAGATTCCACATGTCGACGGAAACAGGCGAAGATGAAGAGCGCCGCGACGGGAAGTCTCGGTCGTCTACGTCGAAGACGAAGAGGAACACGAAGAGGAACACGAAGACGAAGACGAAGACTGCGCGTCGGTGGCGTCTTTCACGCACGCAGAAACGCAAACCGGTGCGCACGAAAGTCCGCCGGTGTAATATTACAGGGCTCGAGCCACTAGGACTCTGCTCCTGGGTGTTCGTTGCTCGTCTCTATACCGGGTGGCTCCGATCGATCGCCGCTACACCAAGAATATCGATTTCGCTTTCATAAACGCACACGAAGCTGCCGATCGATCCTCGAGACACCGTGACTACGAAAAACCTCGATTAAAAAAGAATAATCAACGCGGAGCAATGTTCGTCGACCAACTGCGCAAGAACTACTGCGCAAGAACTACTGCGCAAGAACTACTGCGTCAATTTTAGTTAAAACAAATTCAAAATAAAATATTTTTTATACGATCTAAACTGTGTCAGATCTCTGCTTGGACCACTCGATGCATGAAGAGAAGGTAAACGGCGCGATGTATGAGATGACTGGGCGGCCCATCCACCACATCATTGACTTTCAGGGATTTTTGTCCGACTTTCGACCGAGTCATCGCATTATTCTCAATAAATGCGAATCTGCAGGAAAGCACCGTGCCCACTCGATAATAAGAATATTATAGACGGTCATTGTGAAGCGGCGGAGTCGTTGAAAGGGACAGGGGCGGTGGTCCAGGGCCCAGGATTGCGAAAAATTGGGCAACACTGGGCCCGAGAGAGGCCCGCTGGTGGTCCCCCGACACGATCGCCTCGACACAGGACATCCAGCCGAGATATACGTGTTTAAGGATCGTGGTTCTCGGAAGATCCCATCATCCGACTACAAGAATTCCCACGGAACAGCACTGACTGCGATAAAATGGCGCTTTGGGCGACACAATGTTCCTGTGCGAATGCGAACATTTACGTTTAGAAATGCTGAATCGAGACGGTTCCTTTTGGGAAGCTGTGAGACACTTTTTGGCAAATTTATTGAAACACTTGATTGGCATTAAATTTTTGCATGTAAAATAAATTCACACAGCAGATAAGCTTTCAAACCACCCTAAACCGAACGAAGCCTGATTCTAGACGGTCAAAGCCCTGTCCACAGATTCTCACATAGTGGACGTTCGATCTCTTCCATCGATATTTTTATTGAACCGAGTACCCATGTACCGAAAAACCATGTGGACCTATTTTCGTCATGGGTTTCGAACGGGGTGAAAGAATCCGGGATTTCGGGCCTCGATCCGATTCCAGGACCGATAGTGGAGCGTTTAGGGGAGCTTGCGGAGAGCACCTGGATCAATGGAGAGAGGAGAGAACACGTCGCCTCCTGTCGGATATAGATATTTTGTCCGGCGCATAACGAGGCCGGCTTGACGTGCAAAGATGGCCCTTAGGACCGGAGGGGGATGCCAATGCAGTTTAGGATAATATGACGAAGATCGGTAGCGTGGGGGAGACAGAGCAGGAGAGCCAGGTGTTTCGTGGGCTACCATAGAAAAGGAACCACCCCCTGCCTATGCTCCCTCTTTAAGGGGACAGACCGCACGCTCCCTTTGCCTCTTACTTTTCGCTTCTTCGACGCACCCTTTCTCTCCTCCTTGTCCCTCTTCCGCTCTCTCTCTCTCGATCCTTTTCTCCTTCTTTCTCTCTCTTACTCTAACTTAGGCTGTTTCTTCTGTACTCTAACCCCCGACTCGACCTCCCACCCTGTTCTCTCGCTCTCTAGCTTCGACTGATCCTCGTTATACCGGGTGTCGCGTGGCGAATCACAGAATCCGCCTTCGATGATTATATTTTAAAGAATATTTAGTATACATTCGGTATACGTTGATCGCAAAGTTTTACCTCGAATAAGGTTTCTAGACGAGTTCAGTCACTGTTCAATTTAACACAAGTTTAATATCCACTGAGACAGTGGAAGGGATCGGAGGATTTGTTCATTGGCAAGAAGGATTGAGCAATTGAAACATTGCAAATCTAGGCCCCTTCGATATCAACGACCCAGTCGGAAAGAGAGATTGACTATGACATACGCAGCCACATTAAGATCACCATATCACAACAAACGAGAGAAACGATGTCACAGGGATTTATGTTATAGAGCCGCTCTACAATGTGCCAATAAAAGAAAGAATAACTACGTATTTCAGCACAGACATCAACGACCAATGTCCGCGCAACCCTGATCAGCAAACTAGAATGATCTACTCGTCGAACACCTACGTGTGCCCGACGTTCAACTCCGAATAAGAAGCTGGATCGGTCTATTCGTCACACACCTACAGACGTATCAGCTACAAAGCTGAGGACTAGAGTGATTGGACACCTCCATTTAGTACCGAGAAAAGCTATTAACTGGCGAATGATCGTTTGCAGTCGGCGCTCGTCACGAGCAAAACCTTTTAATCCTCAGAGAGCGTGTCGCCCTTAAATTATTGTCTATGATGGATGCTCTATTGTCGGAGGAAGTTTTAGCAAAATACTTCTCCCAGTTACTATTCTCTTCTAATTCAAGTTACAACTTATCGACTGTATTTGTAGGCTGATGGTGACGTTAACATAGTTATTATTCGTCTTATAGTTAAATATATTCAAACTATTACAATCTAGAAAAGTTGTCGGGACACTTTTAAAAATCTTTATTTTCTTCGACACAACATAGAAGTGGATTCTAATTTCAATGACTCGGTCGAGTTTCAGTCTAAAATCCACAACTCTGCAATCAACGTAATCTTAAAAAACTGATGCTCATTTCCTTCGAACTTCTTTTTCCAGATGCAACTCTTCCACTTCGCAACGCCATCCTAACAACTGGACTCCGATTCAAGGCGAACCCTAAGACAGCGACTGAACCCATTCCGGTTCGCCTGGCATTAACACGATCAACAAGCACATCGCTAATTACGCTCAATCCAGCGTTCCTATCCGCCTCGTCTAGGAAGAGCCGCGCGTAGGCGTGACTCGAGACTGACAACCCCGTCTTATACGCCAAGAGCCTATCGATTCTCGAATAAGAGTCGATTCTAGTCGAGCAAGTAGGATTTTCGAAGGCGAAGGATCACGGGCCGGTGACGTTTGGTTCGGTAACGCTCTTAAAATAGACGGTCGTCGCGTTTCAGCAGGTATTGTTCATCGGCGAGGTACGCGAGAAAGCTCGACGAGAAGATCGAGGCGTCTCCGGTCCTCGGCGATTTCCGATGCAAAATCGGTTCTTGGAAGCCCGGAGCGACGATCTTGTCGATATTAGTTGTAACTGGGAAAAATCCACTAGGATACGCTCTTCAGGATCGTTGGGTGGAAGTATAGCGAAGGTGCAAGGGCCCGATTAGGGTAAAAAACGGTGGCGCAGGCGAAGACAAACGACAGATCAATCGGCACCTACTCGCCCGGCTGGATATCAGGCAACGAACGCAATCGCACAAAGCGTTTAGAGTAGCGCGCACAGTTTTTGCCCGTGCGCGCGTGGGCGGTATTAGGATTGCGCAACCGTAAGGATTAGGATCTGTACTGTGTGCCGGCGAACGCCGGAGAAAGGGGTAGGTGGGAGGCTTGATTTCCGCAAATTAATTCATAAGAACGTCGTCGGCTGACGTCACTTCCTGGATACGCGCCGGCAAGGCGGGATACGCTCGTAGACGCGAGACGCTCGTAAGACCGTCTCTCTTTCTTTCTCGTTCTCCTTTTTCTCCCCCTTGTTCTTTCTCCGTTTCTTCCTTGGTCTACCAGAGAACGTCTCTCTCTTTTTCTCTCTTTCCCTTGCCCTCTCTTTCTCTTTCTCTCTCCCTCTCTCTCTCTCTTTCTTACTTGCGGACGCGTCGCGCCGCCGTTCTTCTTTCGCGCAGACAACTATACTTGTGTTCCGCGCGATTCACCTATACAAAGATAGCCCGGCAACTAAAAACTGCACCGGCTGGGCGTAAATAGAATCCTACTTAAAAGCGCGAAAATAAGGGCACTGACATTCACCGGCGGGGATTTCGCGAGACGAGGATTCGCCGGTTCGACCGGAAGAGACAGCCGATCGGCTACGGCGCGGTCCATTTTTATAAAATAGCTGGAATTCATTGAAAAATGTCCAGGTTGTAACTAGGTATACCTTGTAGGCCAATACTTGGTGGATTGTAGGATAAATCATTTTGTCGCCATTCTTCGATCTTTCTCTTGGTGACATAAATTTTAATATAGGAAACTTTGTCAAATAGTTCGCCGTCATTTATATTTGAATTCCGGTGACTGGGAATGAACAACGTTCTTCAATTTTCGTGCACAGATTCGCGCCATGGCCTACACAAATGTTAACATACTAGCCTTACTCTATCGTCCACGAATCTATAAAACGAGCAAAATCTGCAGGAAGTTCTACGATCGTTCCCAATATCGATAAATTGAAAGAACCATTGACTGCAAGAATTGCGGCATGCACCTGCCTTACTCAATGATCCCTGACTCCATAAAACAGAATAAACAATCTAGCCTCGTATAATTTTACGAGATTGTTAAAAGCAAATGATGAATCGTTGGCACACCTAGTAGAGCACAATAATCGGGTTCCAGAATCAAGATAAGCCTTCCAATTACAAAGTGAGACAATGTATCGACATCATGGCACGAAGTTGTTGAAATACGATACAACAAACAAACACACTTTAAAGCGAACCTCTTTTTACCAACCTTCTCCACAGTTCAATCTCATCAAATTCTTCTACAATGTAATTTCCATCGACGTTTCACAGCGACCGTGTATAATTGTTATTTTTACTGTTGAGCGTTCTAAGGGACGGATAAGCGAGACGCCCGCTATGACGGTTTCGAAAACGCGAGATTTACTATGCCCACAGGGAGTTCAAGTGAAATGGATCGTGCGACTGTGTGTTCAAGCCCGGAGATTTCAATGCCGGTGAATTGCGTGCAGGTGCGCAGCTAGAAGCTGCAATTAATTTTCGCAAAAGTCTTTCAGACTTCAGATTATAGATATCTTTTCTATTTATTCTTTTTTTTCTTTCATATGAAAATAGATGTTGGGAATAATTTGTTTATTTTAGTTTTAATCGGAGACTGTATGGAGTTAGACGGCAATCAGTGGAAATATGAATAATAAATGGAATAGTAGATCCAATCGAGCGAGCCAATCATAATTACCAGAGAGATTGCAATCGCGACCGTTGCTCGGGAATAGACTTCAAAGTCCACGGTCGCTGATATACCGTTATCGATATTTATTCGCCGGGTAGATTTAACCTGCAGCACTGATACAGCTGGGTAATAGAGGGAGACATAATGCTTCGACTGCATTGTGCCATACACGGTGGTGTCCGGAAAATTTTACCTGCTAGCTCAACGATTTTTATTTGAATGAATTTGTTGCTTCAATGAAAATTGCCATTCACACTTGAATCCAAAATCTCGATTCAGCAGAATAATTCAGAGGAACGGGAAGTGAACCAAGATCGCCGTTAAGCCGCCGCGCAAAAGAGCCGAAGGAAACAAGGTCAGAAATTACATTTAATTTACAGGAAATTACGGTAACAGCTACAGAGCGACGGGGGCTAACCACCGGATCGGAATCGAGATATCTCCTAATATCCCGAGATTGATGTCCTGCGAGTAAAGGGCCCCGGGCCATTAGTACCGACCGGCAATTTCCAAAGTCAACAAAAGGGACCGCGCCGCGCCGTAATTATCCCCGGGCCCTCTCTTCTCTTTTCCCCGTCGAAATCCTCTTCGATCGCGTCTGCGGATCTCTTGATCACCGGGGGCCCACCGAAGAAACCATGTCCGTAATCTCATTAAACGCTGCCCCACACCATCGCCGTACCACAGCCGGGTGAAAACGTATTGATACGTGTCCCGGGGGCTTATTAATATTTCGGTGCGAGAGAACCAACGGTCCCTGTCGTTAGTCGCTCATTAAATTCTCTCCTACGAGCCGTGGCGATGTTCTCGGCCACTTGGCCTTATCATTTCGAAGGATAATTGCCGTCAACGAAAGGGGAACGACACGCACCGGCATCCCGGTGGCCGTTTTTCGGCACCCGCGTCCGGCAGAGAATGTCTCTATCGTTTGTTTATGGGAGACCATGCGCCGTATCGGAAAGGAAACATGGGGTCATTGATAACGAAGAGGTTGTGGGATCGTTAACATCCTGAACGAAGTCTTTGGGAATCGTGGCAAATCTTGTTGCGATTAATGTTAAAAAGTTAAATTTGGAAAATTAATTATTGTTATGATCAATTGAAAATATATCGCCCTATGGGGATGGCGGCGCTTGGAATGTATTTACATAATTCTTTTTCTGCCACTGCTTAGTTTCAATGCGTTCGTTATTGAACTGCAACCCTTAAAGTTACATGGAATCAAAGTATGTACAGTAAATGGCCTAAATTAATATTTAAATTTTGTTCGTATTGTATTCACAAAAACTGAAAATTTTATGTATAAATATGTACTCTAAGGATTGTTGGGGTTCCACAGAAAAATTGATGGGCTCAGGGGGTGGGCGAGCGGTCAAAGTTTGAGGGCGGCTATGCGAAACGCGTTGCAGCGTTGCATCGGTGCATCGGGGGTCGAGGGCGGTGCATTGCGCCCACTGCAGGAGTTCCGGGGGTGTGGGTGCCAGCGTCGGGTTGCGGAAGTCTCGGGCACTTCGTGGAAATAAAGTTCCGTGCGGTAGGGCATCGCGAGGTTAAGAACGACGATATATCGTCGCGGCCTGATTTCAGCGAGGCACGAAAACCACGGCGTTTTCTAAGCTCTTTCCTCCCTCTCTCTCTCTCCCTTCTCTCTTTCTCTATAGGGAATCTGTTCTTTCTTCGCTACCCCCGCGGCCTCCAGCAGTTGTCGCGCCACGTGTGTACAGGGTGAACTGTTATCGAGTGACCGGCGCCATTATTCTCAAAGCGGAATTACATCCGAGCACAAAAAGGGAATGGTTGAAAAGGGACGGTGATTTGGCGGGAATGATTAGTTTTTCGGGGGGAGCTATCGCAATGGACGATGAAATGCGAGCCATTTCGTCGATGAATGCTATACTGCCTACCCGGCTCGAGGGGAAGTGCTGATTGTTTTTCGGGACAAACATAAGTCCACTGGTCGAAAATATTAGGCGTCTTTTATTATCGAACATCTTTCAGTGGTCCCCCGTTTGTTCGATCTCTGTTCTGTAACACGGTTGTGGAAAATCTGTTTCCCAAATTCAACATAAATTTATTTGGTACCGATTGAATTTTATAACGGTTTGAAGAATAAAATATCACTCGATAATAAACCGAGGAATAAAATTGCTGATGTGGCTACAATTTACTAAAAGGCACTTGAAAGTGGAAGAAACGTGGGACATTTATGTTCTCTAATTCTGGCATGAAGTTTTTGGCACTACCTTGATATTTTAAGGGGTTGAAGGACAAAAACCGTATTTCAGTAAGACTCTGGCCGTATCCTCGAGGTTTCGATCGGCCCGGTAAGAATCGTTTTGCTATGCATGCGCCAGCGAGCACCTGCAGCGTGAAGTTATGCAAATTCTTGCATTCGTGTGCACGTCCGTGTGTCTTTGGTAGGCTCGCGCGTTCGATGCAGTGGACCTTCCAAGTTCTATTCGGCTACCGCCGCGTGAATTATGGTCCGCGAACCGGCGCCGCTTTTTCTCCGTTAAAACGACGCTAATGCCAAATTAGCTTTCGCGATCACGAAATTCTAGACGACCTCCGAACGTCATTGTCGGGGCCACCCTTTTGTGAGCCGAGTATGTATTTGCGATTTTCCTCGGCAAAGAGAGACTCGAATTTTCGCTGCACGTTGCACAATGCAGTTAAAATTTTTTGGGAATTGCACAAACAAAAAACTATTTTTCACACTCGCGGTACTTTTCGTGCTTTTTCCAATCGGTCTATAGAAATCAACATTAGCATAAATCTCCACCAGACATAACCGAAACGCCGATTCATTATGCCAGACTTCGAAAGGTCCTGGAATACACATTATCACGTATGCGTGACTACGACCACGCGATTACAGGCCGGTGACTATTGTAGTTTCTATGAAAAAAATTGTTCTCAGTCGTGAGAAAAGATTCGCGTTCCCTTTATCGTCTCATCTACCCTCTCTCCCACGTGAACCAAAAAATTTTCGTGATCACGCGAGTCGCTCGTGACACATTGTTCTTCGGCGAATATTGACTTTTTCCGGGGTCAAAAAAAAAAGGAGAAATTTGTTCTGTGACTGGCAGATAGCGACACTGCAAGCGTTTGGTGTAAAAACGCTCATGCGACTGCATAATCTTACAACGTACCTTATAATTAGACCCTGAATCAACGGAAATCTAATTTGTCCGCTGGACTTGCATATTTGTTATGTGAACTGACCATTAAGGACTGTGATTTCTTCCATAGATATGATGATTAGAATCCTTGTAATTTTAACCCTTTGCTTTGATTTTGGCTCGCGATGTAGATTTAAAACAAAATTTACTGAATATATACGAATCAGCCACGATATTATACAATAAAAGGAGTAATAAAATTTTTCAAAAATTCAGGGTGATTGGTGTAGATGATATGCGATAATGATCAACATGATGGTGGTGGATAGTGGCCTGGATGCGTTAAACAAACGGATTTTACCGGGACACCGGCGGATTTGCTTTCACCGTCGAATAGCATAGCCCTAGATGCGCAGCCGGTGAGAAATTAAGTAAAACGGCCTTGAGAAATCGAGAATTAAATAGCGTGTCAAACACGTAGACAACCGGCGACGCCGTTGCACATATCCGCGAGTGTTCTCTATTTTTAAAGTTTACGCGGAATATTTTTCACGCGCGACACGTGTTTCCCATTAACGAGCCGACACTGGGAATTCTATTGGGAAACGCCGTCGGGATGAGTGGCCACTGTCATTCATGCTCGCTGCAATGGAACTCGGTCTTTCATTCACTATCCTTTCCCTCGTTGACCCCAAAAACAAATAGGGAGCACCGAGAATTTAATTAAGACCCGTTCTGTGTTCCCCGCGTCAGTTTTTATCGATCATGTTGCTGCTGCACATACGCAATTACTTTTAATTTTCCCAGCAGTCTTCGATTCGTGCACAAAAAACGGAAGGCTCGTTTTATTTCACACTCTTTATTGCACTTAACACGGAATAATTACTCCCCCCTCCCCCCAGGGATTTAATCGAATCGTAAGGCGGGCGCCGATCAATTAAAGCAGAATCAGAGTTTATTAGCTTCCTGGACTCGGTTAAATCGCATATGTCAAAAGCTGCACGCGCGCGAGCCGTGCAGAAAATCGTCGATGGGAATCGACTGAGAGAGAACTATGCTAATGAAGTTGTTGCCGACGGGTCTAATTGCGCCGTGTCGGCTAATGAGTACCGACGGTTTACCCATCTCGTACTGTATGTTTGTATGTCCGAAAATTTTTTAGTATTTAGACGTCGCAAACGAACCTCTAAACGATTTTAGCGAGTAATAATGTTGGTGTTCGCCGCGATGTTATCTCGAGACAAAATATTCGAGAACTTCATGTTCTGCTTCTTTTTGCTAGAAAGTCTCCTCTCGGCTACCTTTCTTTGCTAGAAAGTGATGCTAATGCTTTTTTTCGTAGACGGTAATTTATTCGATAGACTGACTCGTTTTTGCGGAGCACCATAAAACTCGATTGAAATAATCTTGGTAGGTTACTTACTCATATTCTATTTTATATATGTATTAAGATAAGGTCTTGTTTTATTTCTACGTTTACTGGATACTGAACAAGTGATCATAGTTCAAACAAATTCTTACGTACCCCCCAAACAAAATCTGTTTGCCATCGAATGACTTCGATTCGTCTCGATAAACAGCTCCCAAGTAAAATCGAGCGTTCCCCGAGACAACAAACCAAGCAAGGGTTGCTCTGAAAGGGATGAAGGGTCCAGTAAACAACCTGGGAACACGTTGAAGGAAAATACTTGCCGAGAAGTGGATTTTACGAGAGCCACTGTTTGGCAAGCAGGTAGTAGCGGGTGTTGTCGCTTATGCGACCCAGAGCTACGATTTTCACTATACCAAGAGATCGGACGCGATAGGTATGCACACAGTTAGCATAGTTCATGGGGGTTTGTTGGGAAGACGAAATCGATCTTTCAGCTCGTCGACCATGGGAAAACTCGTGGGATGAATTAATCTTCGTTCGGTCCATTTCATTTCCCTTATATGTACATAGCATTATTTTCGTAGACTATTATAGTGTTTTGTAATGTTGGCTGAACGTGTCGGGAAAGATTCCAGTTCATTTTAGGTTAATTTCCAGATTATTCTGTGGAATTGTACATTGGAATGTTAGATGATTCTATTGAAAGGGATTCAGGCTGATTTTGGGTAATTTTTGGTTCTGCCCCGGAAACATTCTCACAGTGACATTTTAGGTGCAGCGTTTCAAAAAGAGTTTCGCCGAGACGCGGAGCGTAAAATCTGAATGAAACGTCGAAACGGCGGAAAATTTGTGAGAAAGGACAGAGAGAGCTGGAAGCTGGAAATCCTTTAAGAGAGCCCGTTAAAACTCGTAAAACCCTCGAGGCCCGACAAACAACAACAAGACGAAGTCTCGTAGTCCCGTGGACAATGGCCAGGCGACCCAGACCGATCGGCGATTTGCACGAAAGAGGTTCGGCTTGGGGGTACGGGATCGACTGGTGGCCGTTGTTTGTCCAGGAAACCTAATAATAACGGTACTCATTGTTGTATCGACGAGTCCCACGCCCGACTCGTCCATTTAGAAATAGGCGTTACGTCGGCATTGTTGCCGAACGGGTCTAGCCGTGCAGCCGACTTCCATCGGAGACAAGGAGAAACGTTATTGTGTTTCCGAAACGAACGAGTCCATTGACATTCGGTATCGAACGAGACAGTCCACTCTGGATCCTATCCTCTCGCCCATCGAGGCAATCTGCTGATAGAAATTTTATCCGCTTCTTTCCATTTCGCTAGTTTCGTTGCAGTCGCGTGCGGTAAGTGGTTCAAGGATTGATTCCAATCGCCAATATAAAAGAACTGGTACACACCCGATTATGCCTGAAATTCGACGGATAAATCCCAAGTTTAGCTCGCTCGGATTCCTCTCTATCTAATTATTCTCAGTCTCGGTGAATATTATTGTTCACGTTATTTTATTGTAGTCGCAGATCGCTAAATGGTTCGTGAATTGTGTTGCTCGTGCGGCAATGTTCGGGAACCTTACAATTTTGCTGTTTGCGGTTATTTCAAGGCAACCCTACTACGCGCCGCATGCAAGTCATTATACGCCCGTGGACCTTATTATAACAGGTAACGAGAGGGAATGCGCTGTGCACGCGTTTGCGAGCTGAATGCGTGTTATATTCTGCGTGCGCGGACACAGTGTGTGCGGCGCACCGTCGCCGGATGTAACCGCGAAGAATGACTTTTATTAAATGCCGGAATTCCAGGGATTCCACTCGCCTTGCAACCAGTTGCATCGACGCGATTCGATAGAATCCTCGAAAACGTCATCCGAATCAAACGCATTAAGTGTTCTGATTTTCGAGGACGTTTTTGCTCGAATTTTTTGGAATTTTTTTCAGAGAAACCATTCAACCTTTTGCATTGGGATTTTTCGCACATATTTATTGACGTTTGCAGCACACGTGTGATTTTTCTAAAGTAAAAATAATAATAATTACATGAGTTATATATTTTTTATAGAGTATTTTGAAGAGAACGCGTTGTAGTATCGTGAATAATGATTGAAATGGTCGAGACTTCTCTGAGAAAGATTAATAACTTTGAGAATTTTCTCGATTGCGAAGCCGAACGAACGCTATCGAATTTTTCCAGGAGCTCGCGCGATAGTATGCGAGGATAAAGAAATTCGTCCGGTCGAATGGATTCGAAGAAGATTCGCCGCTTAAGATGCATACCGCGAGCTCGCCGGTTCCCGGCGTGTCTTTATACGCGCGCGAGTATCGAACCATTTAATTTTCCAACTCGATAAACCCGACACATAACACACAGCCGCAGCTAATTAACGTACAGGCATGTATAATTCATGTGCTATTTGCTAATGGGGACAGAAATACTCTCGAATACGTCCGACGCCGCGAAATTTCATGTGCCGCACTAAAGTAATCATGAACGGTGTGCGATCGAAACGTGTGATCAAGACGTGCGCGTTCCAGACGCGATCGATTGACCGGAACACCGTGTATCATAATCTGGCGAATGGCCGTTCGCGATTTCACGGTGATCACCGATTAATTTAATACCCTGCCGGGCAGCGTGACTTTTTCTATGAAATTGATCCGGATTGCGAGATCGATCCTTGATCGAGAACTCTTACGGTGATCCCGGGGAAATGAGCAGAAACTTTGTACTCGTTATTCGACATCAGTTAGGGAACTAATGTGAGTTTAGATGATAGAGTTATCATTCGTGGAAACGACGATGCTGAAATACAAGAAATCGTGTGTATTAATAACCACTAATAAGATTTTTATCTCCTTTTCATTGTAAGAAAATTTTTAGTCTACGAGAGAAATTTAAAAAAAAAATGAGAATTTGCATAAAGGTCCGCAGTCTAGATTAATAATAATTCTCATCGGAGTTTGTTTAGCAACCTAAGAGGTCCACATATTAATAATTTCTATCCTCGCAATAACCAATGCAATAAAAACGGAGCAGCACAGGTGGGAAATTAATCGGATTAAAACACGATCACCGGTCACCGGTAACGACCACAATCCATTGCGTCACGCAGTGTCGGCGAGCGCGGAAATATGTGGAAGAGATTCGATGGAAATCGCGGCAAAAAGTGAGAGTAGCACAATGAGTCAACATCCGCGTCTGCTATTTTTCTAGGCTTCGATAAATAGATTCGCGCTGTCGGGCGACCGCATTTTTCCCGGTCGCCATTTTGCCCGGTTCCGATCGGTTTTCGCTGATTGCCTCCGTGTTTCATTTCCATCGTGGTCTCTCTTTTTATTCGAGGCGGTAGCTGGATCCGATCCATAGGACGATGCATAGAAGGATGCAGAGAAGCCGGTAGGAACGATTTTCTTGTTAAATCGCTTGCAGACTGGCTTTATCTTTAGAAACCCGCGGAGACAGACAGTGCCCAACGGTTTTTTTCTCCTTAACGGAAATAGCTATCATTCTATGCGCCTTAGAATGAACCGGCAATACACTCCGCAAAATTTATTTTCGTGTGAGTTTACGCGGGCCGCCGCGCCGCCGTCGTCTCGCCGGCGATATCATCAAAGCGCGCACCGATTAACCGGTGAAAATTTGCCGAATTTCGGATCCCGTTCGACGCCCACGCGGACGCTGTCGCTTTTTATTGCTCGGAGACACACGGTGCTCGAAATAATGGAACGATGCTGCGTCGCCTTTCGATCGTACCCTGCGGCATTAAAACGATCTCTATTTGGCACGCGTTGCGCGTAAATACATCCGATCGATCTTACACCCGTGTGAGACAGACACTCTGTCTATGATCGATAGATCAATCTCAAAGAAGCATGTTCACAATTATGTAAAATAAAATTGGATTTCAATGGATCCAGCCATGGTTGGCATGAAATCGTCAAAAGCATCCGCCTTGGGAGGGTTAATTTACAAAGGCCTAACAAGAGTATATCCGTCTCGTTGGGAAAGCAACTAGATCTCCCATTCGGGCGGTATAGCAGTCGCTGGGAGTGCCTAGTTGCATCCCACAAACGGTTGCACACCGACTTGGACGACGAATTTTCTCGGTTCGAGCGGGTTTCGCGAGTTCGAGAGAGGGGTTCTACATTCTTGGTGGCTTCGAGAGGCTCCGAACAGCGTGCGCCCGACGACACACGTCGACACACCGCGCCGGACCGTCTCAGACACTTCTATTTATATTTTGATGTATCTGCGCCCGATTTTTCCGCAGAGGTTACGCTCATTCACTCGTCGATGAATTAATGGACAACAGAAACCCGGGCCCCGTCGCCTCGCGCCCCCTTTTACCACCCATGAACTTTCATCAGCCCCCCTTTCCCCCCTAACACGGGCATTTTGATTCCTATTTAACCCATGAAGCGATTTGTTTAATTTCCAGAATGTGGACCTATGAGTTTATTAGCGACGACGACTATACTAGATGATTTTTTCTTTCCCTTATGACAACGACATAAATAATTTCAAATATTAATGGGTAGACAGGAGATTTTTGTTCATACGTGGTAAATATGAATACATATATGAAATACTGTAAAGTACATTGTTTGATAAAATTTGATATTCACTTACGTTATTGTTCACTGTGAAGATACCAACAGTACTAAGGCAAGAAATGAACTATTGTGTGAATTTGATCTTTAAAGACCTGTTAGTCGCACCCTATTCGTGAACAGTGCATCAAGCAACGAATTAATGATTCCATCAGTTAATTTATTATATAATGAATTGTAGATGCCAGTGCACGATGCAGTAAATAACACACTTGATTGGCCAACTCTTTGTTGAACGAAGTGTAATTTGTTCCTTGATTGAACCGTGTAACAACATTTCTATTCGATTCTAGTTTCCACGGGCGAGCAAATGTGTAAATTAAGATTTCTACTCTATTTATAATCGAGCAAGCCACTTAACGAACGTTTCGTGACTGAATACTTTTCAACGACACTAATCACTCCCGTGTATAATTGACGAGGAATAGAAGTTTCCTTTAAAAAACACAAAAAAAGGATCTGCTTCGATTTAGAGGTGCTATTAATAAAAAAAAAACGCCGTGAGAATTCTCCGTTGATAGAATTATTAAGAATGAATAATGAGGCGTGACTCGTTCGATTGACATTCATTACTGTTGCGTAGGAACAGGAACATGATTTCATTGAAAAAAAATTCCGATGACCTCAAAGTCTCGAGACACCGGTTCCCTGTTTCTTCTGCACAGTTAGCATTCCACACATTTGACAAAGCATTGAAAAACATCGTCGCCAAAACCAAAATTTCAATATCAATAAATTCTCCGAAAAATCTAATATTCTCAATATTCAAGAATTATCCTACATTCATCATAGTGAAAACGAGGACATTGCTTATGCCATCCGAAGGATAATTAACACTCCAACGAGAAAAATCAGTGTTGCAACGACGAACACCAATTCTCACTTCGCAGCCAATGCAAATAATGACTAGACAATAGATCTTTATGCCAAATAAACATTTTCTGCATTATTTACAAGGTACTGGAATCGAATAAAAATTTATTTCCTCCTTCCATAATTTTAATAAGCTGATGATAATCTATCGATATTCTCAAATTCTGTTAATTTTTTTACCGTTTCATGTTTCTGTCAACGAAATCTTTTCCTCGAAGTTTAACGACTATGTGCAGTCGAAGAACGCAGACAAATAATGCACCCCTAAATACTACGAAATTTTATGACTCGCAAATTCGCCCACTCTTCCAGGTAAATCGAATGATCCAGGTAAATCGACTGATAGTATCTTCCTGTTTACCGCGAATCGTTATCTGAGACAAGCTTGGTTTTGATCGCGCGATTAAGCCGGTTTATTTATATATCACGGTTTAATGCGTTCACAGAATCCACGATTCTGTAAAATCGTAATAAGAAAAAACATAAAATCTGCAATTCAATTTCTGTATAAATTAAAGTCTACCGCTGTGAGAATTTCCACGAAGGTCCGCAGTCTAGTTACCTGTAACGGTTGCATAAAAAGTGCACGAGACAAGAAATAACCCATATACACCTGTCTGTGTATAGAAGTTTCTATGCCATTAACATCCTATAGCTCTACACCTACTAACCAAGTTAACAATTGCTGGATAAAGTCATTCTTGTACAGTTGTACACGATGTAACAGATAGAATCTTCGAAAGATCCAATCTTTGAATAATTAACGAGAAATTGTACCGGCTCGTGTCATACACTAACCTCCATTAACTTAACAATTGTTAAATGAAATGATTCTTACACGAAATATTGAAATAATCGGATGAAATTCCCAAAAGATTCCATCTTGGAATAAGTAACTAGGAATCGTAACGACTGGTGTCATACATTAATCGCAACTAACTTAACAATTGTTGGACAAACCGATTCTTGTACGCAATGTAACAAAAATCAGATAAAATCCTCAAAAGATTCGACCTTATGTAACTAGAAATTAGATTATTATAATTAAGTAACTAGAAATCGCGTAGACTAGTTGCAAGCACTAGTAATGTCTATGCATGATGCAATGAAGCATCAGTGAATTGTCAAAAACAGGCATGTTTACTAAATCTCAATCCACAAGTTCCCAAAAAATAGAACAATATTAACGCTAGGCTTACGAGACCCGTCAAAATGACAATATATTCAGTTTAAGATTATTATTGAGATTATAAAGATACATCTACGAAGAATTATTAAACGAATTTATGTCTTTGTGCATACATTATAATAAAAATAGTAATGTAAAAATTAATGTAAAATAGTCACTTTTAGTGGTGCGCAAAGCTAGTATTAATCAGAAGGTGAACAAGCATGCAAGTACCTCATCTTATCAATTCCCCTCAGTGAAACCGCATTTTCTCTGTCCCGTGGGTCGCGTTCGGTTGTAGCGTCAAACACGAACTACGCGATGGGTTAGAAAAGAGAGTAGGTGGACGGTTGTTCGATCGATGGTGGTGAAAAAAAATTGGCGAAACACGAGAGGAGAGACCGTATTAGCGAGCGATCTCGACGGACACGGATTACGTAGTACACGGGGCAGCACAGCCGACACACTGAACAGGGGTGGTGGTGGTAGTGGTTGTGTTGGTGGCGATGGTGTCGTGGTGACTTGCGGGTAGAGAGTAGCGAATTTCACGCGAGAGACACACGACGGGAAATCCGAGTCGATACGCCGTCAATCCTGTCCGGGGCGAGAGCCGGGATACACACGGGGCACACGGCAGCGCGAGAGAACTCGTATAATACCGCGCGCGTACGAACGAGGCCGTCTCTCGCCGTTTTTGTTCCTCTTATTCTGTCTACGTCGTTCGCCGCTGTACGCGCTTACTTTAACGGGCCGGCTGGTAGCGGTGCACCGACTCGAAAGTCTGGGAATCGAAACCGCACACACGGATTCTCCCCGTGGCTAGACCCCGAGAGCCGAGCAGCGACAGTCCCGGAGAGAAAACGGCGAATTTTACGAGCGTGGACACGCGTGTGTGTCCCCGCGAAGAACGGCACGCGACGCTGGAAAACGAGAGAGAGAGAGAGGGATAGGGAGAAAGAGAAAATAGACGAACCTGAACTTGAGAGTCTAGAGAGAAACGTCATGGAAACCGGGGCCCGGCGAAAAAGCGAAACGTCAAACGCGCGACGGCGATCGGCCCCCTCGCAGGCCGATCTTTCCCGAGAGAGTGTCGAGACCGTTATCTCGTCAGCGAACACGGTTGTCGTATCGATAGGTATCGTCGATTCGCGTCACTTCCTCCCTGCACCGTTCTTTTCCAATGAGCCATAGACAAAAAAATGTATATACACGCACACACAAACACACGCGCGCGTACACAGGCAGACACATACACACAGGACACGTTAATATAGTATATATATATATACTATATATATATATATATACATATATATGAATATGTACATAGAGTATAATCGAGAACGGCGCGGAATACGAGCGGAACATTTCAACGAGGCATTGTAAGAGATGATTGCGTGCTAACCTGAAAGTCTAGCGAGGAATCGAAGCATGCCAGCGGCGGAAGACAGGCAATGAGCCGCGGTTCCAGCGACCAGAATTCCACCGGCGATCGGCATTTGTGTTTTCCTTCTCTTTCCCCGATTGTCCTGGGCTGGCGTGTGCGATGGTGGTGTTGGTATTGGTGTTGGTGTTCGCTCGGTTTTCTCTCGTGTGTCTGCTGCGTTCCTCTTGGCGTGCGCCAGACAAGGAAGGGGGAGAGGGGAGGGGGAGGAGGAGGAGGCCGAAGAGAAGAGCGAGACAGTGAGAGAACGTGTGTGAGCCGCCGCGCGTTCGTGTATCGGTGTATGTCCGTGCGCGATGTCCTAGCCTAACCTAACCTCTCTTCCTCCTTCGGGTAAAAGGGACACACGGAGAGAGGCGCGTAGCGCGCACACACACGCGAAAACCGGGGACGAAATGCAAGGAGCCGAGCGAAAAAGATTCACCCGCGCGGCTGTAACACGGGACAACCGGTCGTTCGCGCACTGTTTTTCAGTCCGCGGCACACACTGTTCCCATGCCCGTGATTTTTCCTCGGATCTTTGACACTCCCGTGGCTGAATTCTCTCTCCCTCTTGCCCTCTTCGTTGCGGTGGTAGTGGTAGCGGCCGGTTTCGTTTACGTGTCGTGTGTCTCGTGTGTTGCGCCCGATGCGAGCGTGCGTGCGTGCGTGCGTGCGCGCGTGCCGTGTCGCGCCAGTGAAAACTCCTGGCAGTCGCACACAGAGAAACGGAATGTCGGTAGATCGCGCGAGAGCAGACGCGCGATATACACACAAATATATATGTATATATATATAATATGTGTGCTCACACACGACGCACAGCCACAGCCACAGGCACTGGTGTGGGATAGATAAATGGGCCCTGGTGCGCGAGAGAGAGGGAGAAAGGAACAGTCTCACGGCCGACGGGGTGGGGGGCCGAAGCGTGTACGACGGCGTAAAGTTCGACTACGCGAGAGTGGCGGACAGAGAGAGAAAAAGAGCGAGAGAGACACGACCGAATGACTTTTCTATCTCCCTCTCCCTCTCCCTCTATCTCTCTCTTCTTCTCGCCGTGTGTCCGTACACGCTCGTGTTGTGTCACGATTCACGCACTCATTCGTCCCTCGACGCTCGGCCAGACGCGACCGTGTACGCGTATAGAACGCGCGGGCGCACTTTTAGGAACTCCGGTGTGTGTTCCACGCTGAAGAACACTAAAGTAACCAGCCGCCGACGACGAGGACGGCGACGGCGACGACGACGGTGACGGCGACGACCGGCTTTCTCTCTTTTGTGTCGGAGAGAGAAAGAGGGAGAGAGAGACGAAAAAAAAACGACACACTGTGATTATACGGCTCGGCACTGTTACTACCTCCCGCGAGAGCCAACCAGCGAACTCGACCGACTCTCTCCACTCCCGTGAACTATTTTACACAACGAACACGGGCTGGCTGTCGTAGTACAGCAACGTGCGACGTGTCTCTCGGATTATCCCGGTATGGATGATACCTGTGCTGCGATTGTTGTTGTTGTTGCTCGATCGAGGCCCTTCCGAGTCTGTCATCGTGACACACCGCGGCGGTGTTTTCGCTCGTGGGCCCTTAACGGGCCCCGTCTCGCGAATTATATCGGCAGCGGCACCGCACTGTCAGACACGGACTACGACAGAACAGCCGAGCGACGACTGACTCCTCCGCTCGCGAACCACCGGCAACGTTGCCACATCACTACCGACTCGCGATCGGGACAAGTCTTCGGCCACCGACGGACAGGTACGACGGTCACTGCGTTCTTGGTGGTGGCGCGCGACCGACTGTTCCATTCGATTTTTCTTTTCCTCTTCTGTGTGTGTCCACACCATCCGATTGATCGTCTCTGCGCAGCCCTCGTACACCTTTTGTCACCTGTCCATTGCACGCCGTCGATATATCCGCCCCGTCTCTCTACCCAGTGTGTTACTCTGTTTTCGTTATCAGTCGTCGCGACTCGTGTCAGCTCGCATCCTCCACCGTAGTGCCCTCGACGCAGAGGGTCACCGAAGCTCGTCAGCTACGGTCGTTGTCGTTGTCACTGTCGCTGCTGCTGGCGGCTGACTGCTGACTAGCTGCTTGACGAGTTCACTGCATTCGTATTCGGTTGGTGCATCGAAATCCACGGTACTCCGAACGAGCGCACAGCACCGAGCTAACTGGCCACATCTGCTGTCGATTCGCTAGGAGTGCTCCGCGAACTACAGCGCGGCCGGCCAGTCTGACTGCTGCTAGTCAGTATTGCTATGCCTTGCTTTCTTACTCCTGCCTGCCAACCTACCAGTCTACCCAGCCTTCTCGGATCGGCCGTGCCTACCTCTCTCGCGTATTCTCTCCTCGCGCCCCCTTTCCATCGGGCTCTCGTACTCTTTCTCTCTCGCCTAGCCACCTCCTGTCTCCTTCTTTCCTCCTGCCCTTCCCCTTCGTCCTTTTCTCATTCACTCGCTCGTGTTCGCCCGTGACCGTTTATCCCGCTCGCACCTGAAACCGTTTCACTCGCGCCTACCCACCTTCCTAGCCCCCTCCTCGTCTAACCGTCGCCTCTCGCTCTCTCGAATGAATGGTTTAGTTCGGGAGGGCCGCCGTGCCGGAAACAGCCGATCGCGTCCGGAAATCGCCGAGCTCGGACTTCCCGCATTAGTGCGCTTCTTGAATAAAATTGCATTCCTTCCTTCCTTCCTTGCTTCCTTCCTTCCTTCCTTCCTACCTTTCTATCTTCCTAACTTCCATCCTTTCCTTCCTGCCTCCCGCCCCGAGATCCTCTGCCCCGTTCTACCCGCTTCCGAATTTCTACCCGACCGCCCCGACATCCCCGAATCGCCTCTCTTCTATCACTCTGCGCGGGTAGATCATTCTAATATGTATCCCTCTATGATTCCACAAACGATCATCTCTCGTGAACGAACGTCCCGTTTTCGTCGGGTTGCGCGAAAAAGTCCATCTACCCGACACTGTACCCACATTTCGGCCACCCGTCCGATTCCCGCCGACCCGACCCGACCCGAGGTACCCGCACGCCTCCATCGCAGCGCACGCCCGTGATCCGTTGCACTCGTTCGCGTTCCACGAACCTTTCGTCGGAGCTTTTCGTGCGTGAAATTGTAATACTTTTTGACGCGTGCGTTTCGTTTCTAGTGCACGCGCTTCTGCGCATCGTTTTTTTTCCTTCTTTCCTTCTTCGTCGGCTCTCTTATTGTTAGCATCTCCTCTCGCTTTTCCCGCTCTCGCACACAGCCCTGTCTCCTGTCGCCGAGTGTGTCCCCGGTAACGGTAGTTAACCTGCTAACCGGGGAGGACGAGTTAACTCGTCCTTTGTACCCATTTGTATCCTTCGACCGGCTTCTCTCTCGCGCGCGATCTCGCATGTATTTGCCGAAGAGTCTGCTCGGTCTAATGCAATCGCGATATCTGCGCCAGCATAAATTAGATCGTATCCAAGTGAATTATGGGGTGAATCGCTCCGAATCATTTTACTTCGATGGTAATTGCCCACGTGCGGGTGTTGATGACCGACAAATCACCTTGGTCTTGCTATTTCTGTTCCCTTGAAAGTCCTTATAATTTGATCATTTTTAACCCGGTTATGGTAGCCTAGGTTCTCTCATCACTCCGGTGTAATTGCAACTATGTATCCAACAGTGTTCCCAATGTAATACTTTGTAGTCTGAAGTAATGGGCTACTATTACATTTTGATCAGTGTCACCCAACAGCTAACCTTTCTCATTATTTATATTTCTTGCAGTTACAAAATACATTTATACGTATGGTCCAGTTTGTTCCAATTTAGTTTCCAGAGTATTAATAGGACAGGTACCTGCAGGGTTAAATTCAGTGTGATGCTACGACTCGAAGGTTATGGGACACGTGCAAGGAGAAAAATCGGCGGGAGCGTTGAACGCCGCTCGTTCCACATTCTGTGAAACTGGAGCAGTATTTTAGGGTGAATATTGGAGGCGATTAAAAGAACTGCAGCGTCTGGTGAACTAAATTATGCAAGAAAAATATACCGAGCTCCTTGGGACGGGATACGTCAGCGCAGCGGAAAAGCCGCCGCCTTAACTGCCGTTCCGCGCATATTTTTCAAACATCCCTTTACGATCCACTCGAGAGCCTCAAACGTTGAAAGAAGGATAATTTGTGGCTGTACTTATGACGAGTGACATAAAACAATCCTGATCCGAAAGCTCTGGCTGAAAATCGATGTAAACCATTGTCGGGATAAATATAAAACGCCAGAACGCATAAAAGAAAATAATTTCGAACAAGAAAGACCGCGTCCGCTTGTTTCGTTTTACTATTGAAAGATTTTTGTTCCGAAATAGTTTACAGCTCGTTTATCGGCTAGAATGATCGTGATGACTCATTTCATTGTGGGATAAGTTGGTTCGGCACCGTTCTTATGCATCATTTACAATATTCGCGATTAAAAAATTCACGGACATTTAATATTGGGTGCAAGGAGAATTTCTTTCGAGCAACGGGGTTTTGTTGTAACGAGGAAGAAATTTATTTAAATGGATGGTATGTTGATTTCTGTATTATCGACCATTTTTACAGTGACCCGCCGCAACTGGTCGTATCAATCCTTATTCACGTAAGTCGCGATAAGATCTTGCAGCGTATTATGCAAGGCGGTGCGTGACGCAACGCGATGCGTCGATTCATAAAGCGAAATGCAGCGTGTGGAACCGTGATCGAGATTTGTCTTTTCGTAGATGCATTTGGTGCACACACAGCGACATCTGCTGGCGAAATGGGTGCATTAAAATCGAAGCTTCTAACGCGCATGTGGAACGTGGCGCCCTCTTCATTGTTCCACTATTTATTATTTTATTGAAGCGGTAACAAACCCTTCTTTCTGCAAATAAAAATTATCTAATTATTCTAGAACAAGCATCAATAAAAAATAAATATTTCATGCATCCAAATTTGGAGAAAAATATGAAGTAAAATTGTATAGAGATTGTATGAGAAATTGTATAATCTTTTTATAAATGTATTTTTAACAGATTTTAATTAGTACGAATGGCCACAGTTTATTTATTAGTAAATTGTGGATTTTATGATGAGAAAATTATGCAATTTAAAATAACAGAAAGAGTCTAAGAATTATTTTCAATTTATTAGAACAATTGAAGAGAAAATTCAATTTTTATCTGGCTGCTGTTTGTAATCGAGGAAGACATTTTTTTAATTCACACAAAGATCCGCAATTTATGCATCATGCAATTTCCGAGCAATATTGACTCATGCAACTGTCATGGCCAATGCGTCTGACTTTGAATAACTCTTTCCACTTGGATTGAACATGGACTACCTTGAAGTATAATTTAGTTCTCATGATTCTCACACTATTCTACTCTTTAATCTACATTTACCATCGATGTTTATGAACGTTACGTGGGGTAAGGGACGTTTTGAAGCTTAACGTAATCTTAGTAGATCCATGACAAATTAAAACTAGACTATTAAAATGCATTTGAAACAATCCAAGTGCTCGGAATTCAAAAATCACAAGATTAATAGGCTCAAACTTTCACGATCCGCGAAGGAGCTTTTACGATCCATGCAGCGACCATTTGAAGGATCCCCGGTGCTTCGCATGCAAATTGCGACACTTTGCACAGTTCGAGCGAGAACGAGAACGGTTTCCGAAGATTGCGCTCGCATAAAGGACATCAGAAGTCTATTTAAAAATAGTGCGAGATTATTGAAGCATTTCGCTTCACCTGCCAGCCGGTAGAACATCTGCGCCGCAATCTCGATCCTTGCGTCATTATCCTTTGTGACCGCGCATCATCGATTCACTGTTTCCTCAACCATGGAAATTAATCAACCTTAGACCATGATCAGGAGTGATAATGGGAAAACGTGATGCCCGGTGCGGCTGTGGTCCCTCGGTCGCGCCAGAATTCACCGATTGAGAAACTGATTCTATCATCGCCGGTGTCTTTCTTTTTGTTTTTTTTTATTCTCTGCTCTCCATCGTTTCTGTTCTTCTCTCTATATATTTTTTTTTCGTTCAGGATTCAATCCTGCAGGTCCGATGAAGCGATCCGTCGATCCAGAATGATCCAGACGAGCGTTTATCGTTCACCTGGCCGTGAAAATAGCGACACGCCGGGGAACCGATTGAATTTCCAGCTAGACGGAAAATGCCCGATGGGCTCCACAGCTCGGCGTCAACGCGATAGAATCAATTATCGATTAGAAAAGTGGCGTTTTCAGCAAACGATTACACTGAGATTGCAGCCTTTCGCGGACCCATTCCCAAAGCGAACGAGACTGCACCTGGACAGTGCAGCGAATCAATAATATGCGTATCGATCATTTTATTGCACGGGAAAACAGACACAACCCGGTTGGAAACTTTGCGTGACATCGCCTGCAACTCGGTTGCCACCGATTAATTCATTGATACCGGTTTATATATTTACAATTACAATTATATAAATTTATCACGACCGCGATTTGTCTATTTTGCGATAGAATCGCCGGACGAGGCGATCAATAGTGTGCGTGGTTTAACGGCTAGGCGACCCTAATTGTTCATTGAATGTATGCATTCAAAACGCTATTTTTCATTTGACGTTATCTGGATAAGATATTAATGAAGAATCCTGGGTAAATCCAAATCTTAAGAAGGAGAACTGGAGCTGCTAAGTTTGTTAGAAATTGATCAATTATGTTTTTTATATGGATTAACACTTGAATGTAAAAATTCACAGAACTCTGCTTTTCTTTAATGTACTTCTTAAATAAATAAAGGTTCAGGTAAACATCTATTGCTAACAGATATTCCTTCTTAATAGATTGTGTTTAAAATTCCATTTGCAATGAAAAATCTCACTTAAAGAATAAGGAACTATTTTGGATCTCGATGCTATGAATAATTTAATATCGATTGACATTTTTGGCATAAAAATACATGCTCAAGGTTTCAAGGACCGAGGTGTGCGAACTCATTGGACATCGTGGAAAGTTTTGTTCGTCGACATAATGGTTAGTGATACAACAGATGAGTGAAACAATTCGATTCTCTACCATAAGAATAATCGAGACCATAGATTCTCGACAAGCATTTCAGGAAATCGATATCCCAGCAGTCCTCATCCCCGGTGCAGTCATAGACGAAAGGAAAATTCGCGAATCACGTATCATGAGGCGCGTCGCGCTTGTTCAGGTTCGCAATCCTTGGTAGCGGTTGGTCGCGACGACGATAGACAGACGGTTTCGCCGATAAATCGATGCCCCGTGGAAGACATTCGCGTGGCAGGATGTCACATTGGGGCCGGCTTCTTTGTCCCCGGCGCGGCGGCCTCCGCGCCAAGTCGAACGTCCACGTAAGCAAAGTGCATTCACGGGGAATAAAGGATCGCGATTTGATGGGCGCCGGTATAATATTCATAAGCAACCGACCGACCCCTCTGTCGAGCGTTTCGCGTGGCGTCGCGGCGGCGCAGGCGTCGCCGGCGTCGGCGTCGTCCTCCAGGTTCTTCCCTGGTCTCAGGTTTCCGTGAAATACAACCGCCACCGGCTCGTTGCACCGTCAACCACTTTGGTTCTCCGCAATGTCGGCGACCAAGCTGCACGCTGCCCTCTTCGTCATCGCCACCATCATCGGGACCACCTCCTGCCAAACGGCCATGACCATGCGTAAGTCCTCGGCATAGTTAAAACACCAATCACGTACAGTTTTGACTCCAAATTCACCTTCTGATCACTACGCGATCAAAAAACTGTCGAAAGAAACTCTGTTGTACATATATTTTATGAGACAGTAAATGTAGACAGAAGAAGCTGATCATTGCCGAAGCCGATTTCAAAAGAACTAATTTTTACAAATCTTACAAGCATTTGAAATAAAATATGCAAGTTTTTATCTACATTCTCAGCTCCTTCTATTCGTAAGAGAAATAAAAATCGCATGTGTGTTTATGTGTGTGTTGCGCGATTTACACACGATCATCAACGTTGCCGGAGATCGACGATGATTTATCGCTCGCCGGAAAATGCCTATCGATGATGATTTATCGCTCGCCGGAAAATGTCGATCTAGATTCGGAATTGTTTATTTAGTCGAGTATAGTTCGAGTAATGGTTCCGCTGTTCTCCTGTTCAGAGTTTTAAATAACAATGATTTATCGTGGCTGGTTTGATGCCGATCGCTTGTTGCCCGCTTGTCGTCCGTTCGCTGTTGAACTGATTTATTAAATATAGTTGTTTTTGTTACTCTCCGGGAGCCATAGGTTGATCCCCGAGTTGATGATGGAAGATCAAATAGGAACGAATTTCTATCTTAAATAATTTTAATAAATTGTGATTAATGTATCAATATTCTAAAATTCCTTTCATGTTTCCACTATTTGATACTTCTCTCGTTCGTCATTAGACAATATCTTAGTAGAAAGAACATTTTCAAGATGCGTTAGAAAAATTAGTCAGCCTGTTTATTGCCGAGCCGTTCGTATTAATCGATTATGCACCTCAAACATTGATGGCTCTTATGAAAGTTTCATTCGTCTCCGATATGAAAACTTGCCGCACTATTATTCGATTATTCATGGGCAATGTCTGACTGAAAGTAACCCAATCTCCTGCACCGATTGTCCCTGGCCCTTGACACGAATAATTGTATCGATGCTGATAGAAAAAAATACAAAGGGACAGGTGGCAGTGAAACGGTGACACGTGTGGACATCGACTAACAAGATAGTCAATAATTATTACAAGAGGGTAAAATAATTGTTGAACACTGTAATATTAAAAAGAAAATTGCGTTGCCAACGCTATCATTTTTTATTGCTATTTATTACATCGATTCGTGTGCATTTTCTCGCTGTAATGCGACGATGCGTCGTGTGTAGATAATTAATGCACTATTAGATACGATCTGTACAAACCAATTTATCATCAAAGTAGAATGTCACGAACTCGCGTGTCTCCGGGTAATAGAAATTTCTGCATAGCACGTAAAACCATTGTGCGATACTGATAGAAATTTAATAATAGTCTCAAACACTAAAACCACATAAAGATAGTCTAATGCTTCCTGGACAAAAACCGCGGACTGTGACTACTGAAACTGCATACATAATATTTTTCAGGGTCTCGTGAAGCTATTTCGTTATTTTCTTTTCGACAATATTTTTCTAAGGCATCGTACTCAGTTGTGTGTCAATTTTTGATACAGTGATAGTGATAGAGGAGTCTGACGAGCCAATCAAGACCGTCATTAACGAGGCTGTGCCACAGGCTGAGAAGAATTTCGGAGGCGATGTCATTCTTGTCAATGTTTCCCTCGTCATCGTGGATCGGACCAATATTGACGCTACTTTCGAAAAAGGTTGAGAAAACACATTTGTTAAATATGTGATCTATCGTTTCGTGCTAAATTAGCTTTTGGGGTACAGTTTCTACTTAACTACTGGCTAGAGCAATGGATTTAACAATCCTAATTTTGTTCAATTTTGTTCCCAAAAACTGTCGAACACATTAAGTATATTATTCAAAATGTACATTAAAAACCAGTTTCAACAGAACTGAAGAAAATAAATGAAGAAATGATAAATGAATGAAAGAACCAGAAATGAACGTTCCCTCTGACACTCTGCTTTGACTTCACGCTTAAAAATGGCCTTTCAGTGTGCGAAGCCTTGTTCAAGGGAGTCACTATCATACTGGACATGACCTGGACCGGCTGGGACAAGCTGCGCATCGTGGCCGACGAAAACGGAATCATATACAAGCGAGGGGATAGCAAGATAAACTCGTACGTGCAGGCGATCGACGATCTTTTGATGTTGAAGAACGCGACCGACGTCGGTCTGATCTTCGAGGATGAAAGGGGTGCGTTGTCTTGTCATATTTCGCGCGTGCGATCGTCCTCGACCCAGCTGCCACGTCAAACGGACCGATTCTTCCAGAGCTGAACCAGAGCTTGTATTATCTGATCGGGAACTCGATCATCAGATTGGTCGTGATCGACGACTTCACGGAGAAGACTGTGTCCAAGATACGAAACATGAGACCGTCGCCATCGTACTACGCAGTTTATGCGAGCACACAGAAAATGGACGAGCTGTTCAGAACAGTGAGATTTTTATGTGGCTTCTTGGAAGCAAAACTGATACAATTGATTTTAGCGTAAAATTGTTTACAATGATTTACGCAGTAGGAATTTTTAAAATTTAAATGGTCAAATTTTGCAGGCTGTATTGGGGGGTTTGGTCAAGAGGGATGGAATCTGGAAGCTGGTGTTCACCGACAACGATTACAAGGAGTCAAAGTACATCACTGGAGATATGCAACTGAACGTCTCTGTTACTATTCTAACAATGAAAACGGAAGTTTGTTGTCGTCTGATCGGCGAACCGTCTTGCACTTGTCCCTCTGATGTACAAGTAATTTTACTAATTGTTTAGTTTAACATGATTTTATATTCTCTATCCATTCGTTGAGCAACAAAAAAAAAATAGTTCAAGAGCGTATTACTTCACTTCATAATCGTTTAAGGTTCTTCGAAACAGCTTTCATACCGAATAGATCAACTTTGTGGATCAAACGATTCATCCCCTATATCCTAGTTCTTAATCTTTTCTCTTCTCCAAGAACAGAAAATTTAATTTTTCCACTCATATGGACACGATCAAAATTTTGATTATTGTAGTTATACTGTCTAACATTGTTTCTAATTGCACAGCTTTTCTACTACTACTTCAAGCGGTTGTTGGGCCTAATAGTGAACCTGATGAGTGATCTACAAAAATCAGGGATCAGCGTTGCTGCAAGAAGAGTTCAGTGTTCTCAGAGGAACGCAACTCAAACACCTTCAAACGTTACTTCGGAGGCGTTCAATAAAAATTTGCTAGCTGTAAGTCAGAGTTAAAATTATTATTACAATTGACTTTAACTGAATGATTAATGTAAATATTTTCTGGATGAAGAAACTCGGAGGAAACGACACGTTCGAGTACTGGTCGGATAAAGGATTGATCACGTACAAAGCGGAGATTGATATAGAGGTGCTGAAGAATGGTGTTCTGGAACAATTAGCTACCTGGACCAGGCGCACTAAAATCAAAGAACTCGAGGGGAAAAGCATTGAGCCTGCGAAACGATTCTTCCGCATCGGGATTGCACCTGTAATCGATTAATCCTTGATTACGATAATCTTCTTGTAAATCCTTAAAGTCTTTGATTCTCGCTTTAACACCCTGTATGTTTAAATCGATAGACATATTTTGGACTTTGTTTAATTATATTCTGTAAGACGGTGAGATATTGCAGTACTATTGTAATGTAAGTTTTTAAACTGTATCAGTCAGTTCCCTGGACAACTGCCAAATTGGACCCAGTCACCGGACAAGTGATGAAAGATGAGAATGGGAAGGAAATATGGGAAGGCTATTGCATAGATTTCATACAGAAATTATCCGAAGAGATGCAATTCGATTATGATCTGGTTCTACCGGAAGACAGACAATTTGGGAAGAAGTTGTCCAATGGACAGTGGAATGGCTTGATTGGCGATCTTGCGAAGGGGGTAAGTCTCATCACTAGACTGCGGATCTTTATGCAAAATAAAAATTGTTCGCATTTATTGCAAGACACAGAAGCTAAATAAAAATGTCTTACTTGATAAAATTATCTTATTAAGCTGAAACTAATACACCGATGTCCTTAAATCTTTTTAATATGTCCACTGATTTAAATTGTACGTACCCATTTTTGTCATAAATGCATAAAATCCGCAGTCTACGAGAAAATTAACCCTTTGACTGCGAATAATGATTTAATTCGACATTCGAATAGGTATAGTATTAATAGGATTAGAATAGTATACTTCAGCGCCTTAGAGCCGGCTATCATCTACACTACGGTGCACAATGAGTTGCACTCGCAAGGCTATCTCGTTCAACTTCGAAAATTGAATTGATCTGTTAGAAATTCTTTTGTTATTGTATTAACAAACAGATATTTTTTTTACAGGAGACAGATATTGTGGTAGCATCATTAACAATGACATCAGAACGCGAAGAAGTTATCGACTTCGTCGCTCCCTATTTCGAGCAGTCTGGCATATTGATCGGTAAGAATTAATCATTTTAATAATACATAACGATTGATTAAATGCAGTTCTTCTTCCCCAGTGATGAGGAAACCCGTTCGCAAGCCGTCCCTCTTCAAGTTCATGACGGTACTCAAAGTTGAAGTCTGGTTGAGCATCGTGGGGGCGTTGACTTTGACGGCAGTGATGATTTGGATCCTCGACAAGTATTCTCCTTATAGCTCCAGGAACAATAAACGACTCTATCCGTACCCTTGTCGGTAAAAATTACTCTATTCTCCTAATAATTTAGACAGTGGTCCAAATTAATTATTAATATCTCAGAGTTCAAAGGTCCATCAAAATTATAACTAATTTCTTTTGAAGGGATTTCACACTGAAAGAAAGCTTCTGGTTCGCTCTAACATCGTTCACACCTCAAGGAGGAGGCGAAGCTCCAAAAGCTCTGTCTAGTAGGACCCTTGTGGCTGCCTATTGGCTCTTCGTAGTCCTAATGTTAGCTACCTTTACTGCGAACTTAGCTGCCTTTCTCACTGTAGAACGAATGCAGGTTCATTTCTTCTTTACTTCCTTGCAGAACCAACAATTTCATTTTTTCATTAAATCGTACAGTGCTCATCCATATTTTAATTTTAACATAGACACCCGTGCAATCGTTGGAGCAGCTAGCGAGACAATCGCGAATAAATTACACCGTTCTTGCGAATTCGAGCGTTCACCAGTACTTCAAGAACATGAAGAGGGCGGAGTTCAAACTGTACACGTGAGTGAACCTCCTTTTGCCAACAAATTTAAAAATCAACTAATTTGTTATTCTTATAAAGAGAACTTCATCTTGTGTGAAATTCAAATGAAACATTTTCAAACAATTTCTTATTTGAGATCAATTGAATCATTCAAATAAAATAGGAAATAGTCTAACATAGGAGATTGTGATTTTTATTTGCATGAATTTATTTTTAATTGTCTGAATGATGCCCAAGCCTGTGTTCGCAACTAATTCTTAAGATCAGATGAAATTGTTTAATAAAAAATTTGTTTAGCGTGTGGAAAGAGATCACATTGAACAGCACCAGTGACCAAGCAGAGTACCGAGTATGGGACTATCCGATAAAGGAACAGTACGGTCACATCCTGCAAGCGATCATGCAAGTTGGTCCTGTGAAGAGTTCGGAGGAGGGCTTTCGAAAGGTGGGAACGATCATCGATCATCATTCGGTTCTCGCTCAGCGGAATCGGCGAAAAATTGCCAACTTTTTGCTGTTGTTTCAGGTGATAGAAAGCGAGAGCTCCGAGTTTGCTTTCATCCACGACTCGTCGGAGATCAAGTATGAAGTAACGAGGAACTGCAATCTAACAGAAGTTGGCGAGGTGTTCGCCGAACAACCTTATGCAATCGCTGTGCAACAGGGAAGTCATCTGCAGGAAGAAATTAGCAGAAGGTAGCCATTTAAAACTGTATTAAATGCACAAATTCATTCGTTTTATAAGACTAATTTCATTTGAACGTTAATGTTAAAGCATTCTCGTGCATGTATTTCTGCGATCTTGAATTTATTCTGTTTGATTTGTCTCAGGATCCTGGATCTGCAGAAGGACAGGTATTTCGAGACGCTAACTTCAAAGTACTGGAACCAGTCGTTGAAGGCACAGTGCTTGGATTCTGATGACAACGAAGGCATAACTCTCGAAAGTTTGGGTAAAGAATAACAAATTCCGTTAATACGTATGGTCAATTATTGCTCTGATGTTAATGACATTAAATTTAAGTATTCAAATTAAAAACTCGCATTTTATTTACCGTTTTAAATAATTTTTTAATGCACTTTCAGGTGGAGTGTTTATAGCAACTCTCTTCGGCCTAGCTCTAGCAATGGTGACATTAGCCGGCGAAGTTCTGTACTATCGGAGAAAGAACGACTCGCAACAGGACAAGCAAAAAGAGAAGAAGCCCAAGAGGAGCAACGACAACGAGAAAATGATGCTGCAGAAAATGGCGTCGAAGCTGCAACTGAAACCCGCCCCGACCAACGCGTTTTTTGAAAAATCGACGAACCCTCTTCGTGTGTCACACATTTCCGTTTACCCGCGACAAATTCCATTCAAAGAGTGATCGTTCCACGAACATTTGCAAAACACTTGTTTACGAAAATAGGAATGAAACGAAAAGTTCATTTCTACGTCGACACACTCATCGGCCGATTCTTGTATGCTTTAGTCACACAATAAAAATGTTTCATCAGGAATCTACATTCTGAGAACAATCGAGGATGCCTAGTGATCTGGCTATTTGATACTTTTTAAACATTCATTATTTACAGTTAAGATATTCTTGGTACATTCATTAATGGCGACAGCAATTTGTATTCGATACTAAGAGAATTTTCGCTGACAGATTTTTCCGTCCAGGTAAAGTGTGAACGATTAGAAGATTTATTCTGTACAGATCATGTTCGACAAGCTGGGCATTGTTAATAAACATTACCACAGAACAACGAGAGCGCGAATGAATTTTGTATATAATTGGTGTCTTTCACTTGTTTCACAACGCCGTTATCGACCGTTTGATTCGCTGATTCTTCACGCCTCTACCAAACTGCCGGAAACAATCCTGGATCGATCGTTACGAAACCAATCATGGATGCAATCTCTCATATTGAATATTTTTGAACGTTACTCTTCGATTGTATTCTTCGGCAGCTGCGTACAAAGACTTAGAAGTTAAGCCAAAGACCTGAAGAATGAAAATCGGTATTTTCTTGCAGTCAAAGGAAAGTCTGTCGATTTCTCGTTACCACCGAATCAGAATTTCTTTCATTCGACATAACGACAGCTCGTTTGAAATCGACCATATTGACAGACACCAGGGAGTTTTTCTAATCGCAACTGCAACGAAATCGCGCAAACGAAAGCGAAAAGACAGCGATCATTCGGCTGTGTCGTTTCAATCCGCGACGTTTTGCCATAGTCACGGATTCGACACCGCCCTTTTATCCAATTTACGAAAACCACGAACCACGAGACCGCAACCGTCGGGTCGGAGTACCAAATACTTTAACTATCCTCTAACAAGATGCCAGCAAGAAGAACGACGATTGTTTCGACCTCCTTTGCTTTCGAACCTTCGAAATCTGTTTCTTTTATTGGTACTGTCAATTGTGTGAATATAACGTGTCTAGTTTCATACAAATTTCTAATCATATTATTGTTTATGCTCTCCTTTTTCAATTTTTATCGTAAATGTACAATGTCCTCAGTCTATTAATTATATTAAACGTAAGGATTAAATCGTGGCCCTCATAATTAACACTTTGAGTATTTGAGACCTCCAGAAATTATTTGTTTGCAATTTTATTGTAATTTGTATCGTAATTTTCAGTGTGCAAAATTTGAATCCCACATCTTAACTTTTCAATTTTCATTTCATTAAATACATGTGAAAGCGTGTAAAAGCATGTGAAAGAATTAAACCGAAGAACTGTAACACATGCTTTTCTTTTGCCTGTAAAATTCCTACATATCGGACCTCCCAAGTCTCTTTTGTGCTCGTGTACAAGAAAGTTCTCAGTAAAAGGACAATTCAGGTGTGTCAGGTGCCCGCGTGCAGCCACAATCACCTTTTTTGCCTTTAATAAGGAAAAAATGATAGTTTTATCAGCCAAACAACTCCCAGTACTGTTTTACGGTCTCTGATTCAAATCATTCCGATGCTCGCGACTGGATCATTGACAAGATGGTGGGGCGAGTCCCTAAGTCAATATAAAGGCTCTCCGAACGGAGCCGAGATCACTTCATGAGAAAGTTATGTGACTCTTCGAACCGGAACCGGAAACTTGCTTCTGGATCGACGGACTTGCAGCATGGCCTCTTACAAGGTCCACAATCTCATATATTTAGTGAAACTTTATGTGTTGTCTTCCTCCTATTTTCTTCACTTACCTACACACATTTTTATATTACATTAATGTTTCTATACGTGGGATCGCATTGTTTTAATTTTCACATCGGTTTTTTATTTTCTGTTTTCTAATTAGAGTGTTATATTCTTCTTCGCAAATTCCAGGTGTGCTTCACTTTGGCGACCTTCTTGGTCTCAGCTAAAGCAGCGTTCAACCCCGTCCTGTTCGACTCATTCCCTATTCGTGACCATTCCTGGATCAGCGATGACCACCTGGACTCTGCATCCTCTGAGCACTCGTCATCTTACAGTCCATTCTCATCGCTGAAGAAGAGAGAATCAGATTACGAATCCTCCTACGAACGTCCAAAAGAATGGTTCTCACCGTCCTTCAAAAAGGAGCCTAGAGAGGACAAGAATTTCAAGAAGATCATCTCACCAGTCTACACAATCAGAGAAAAGGACTCTTCCTTATACAAGGACATTGTTTTCAAATCTGGAGTGCCTTACTGCCAGGAGAGCAAGACTAAACGGGCCAATAGGAACAAAAATGCAAAGGACAGCCTAGTTTGCTACAAGTGCAGAAACCCAAAGAATGGATCCACTTATGAACAGTGCTCCTACGTGTCCCAGCCTCTATCAGAGACTAGCAATATTGAGAAGGTGTTGGAAGCGCCATCAGGCTTCAGGTTCAGGCGATCCAACTCTGAAGAAGCTTTGTCAGGCTTCAAGAGGTCTCCAAGAGAGAGATTCGGTGACCTGAGTAATCGGTATAGATTCAATGAAAAAATATTTTCGGATTCCACGGAGGATGTTCCAGCAGAGTACAAAACGAAGGACGAAGAGTGCGAGAAGGTGGTGAAGGACACGATGGTCTGCATGGTTTGCAAAGACAAGAAGGGCAATGGCAAGTACGAGCAGTGCTCTTATGTCAGCCAGCCCAAAGAGAAGAAGTACACCTATAGCAAGTCTGCTGGCTACCAGAACCCTGAGAAAAAGGATGATGAGGACGACGATAGAGAGAGCAAGGAGTATTCTGACAAGAAACCTATGAGTGAAACTTCATCAGAGAAAGAGAATAAAGAGAAATTGAGCGAGGAGGCTTCAGAGTCAAATTGCAAGAAGGTGGAGAAGGACTCCAAGACTTGTACGATTTGCAAGGACCCTAAAACAGGATCAAGCTCTGAAAAGTGCTCCTACGCTTATCAGCCTGACGACAAGGTCTACAAATACAGCAGATCCAAGAGCTTCGGGAATAAAGAGACTCCTTCCGAAGATTCTTCTTCAACTCCACAGGTGCCCATTTATAAAGGTAGCTACTCCAAGAAGCCTGAGGAATATAAAGACTATAGCAGCGAGTATTCGAGCCCTGAGAAGTTCTATCAGAAATCTGGATCCAGCTATTTTAAAGATAGAAGAGAGCCTAGCGCCAGGTATCAGAAGTCAGACGATGTAGAGAGCTATCTTTCTGATTATGAAAAGTCCAAGTCAGAATCCGAGAGGATCGCTAAGAGCATCGAACCTAGTAATTGCAAAGAGGTTGAGAAGGATTCTATGACTTGCACGATGTGTAAAGATCCTAAAACTGGAGCGGTTTCGGAAGAATGTTCGTACAAGTACAAGCCTAACGAGAAGAAGTTCGTTTATAGCAAGTCCAAGTCGTTTGGGAGTCCTACGAAGGATGAAGACAAGTCCTCGGACAAGTCCACGGAGCAGACTGAGAAGAGCGAGTCCAGGGAGCCTTACTTCGACAGGTCCGTTCATTCGTTCATTCTCAATGTTCAACTTTTACAATTCTTTGTACGTTTAATCCTAATTTTAGTAAAATCTGTGCTAATAATACGTTAACGTCAACAGGTCCCACGGATTCAGGCCCGAAAAAGCAGCCCGCAATGACGACGACAACTCTAAAAAGGGGTATCACGAGTTCCAATCTGGCAGCGAGTCGAAACCGGAAATAAAAGAACAGCCATCATCAAAATCGCCAGAGGACTCACGTTTCTACGACGCCTTCGAGAAAAAGGCTGAGATAAGGAAGTTCCTGCAGGACTTCCAGAAGGAGGACAGGTCCAACTGCAAGAAGCTGATGCGTGACAAGATGACCTGCTACCAATGCGTCGACGAAAAAGGATTCCGGCAAGAAGAGTGCGCGTTTGCTACAACCGAGGACTCGGACCCTGACATGTCCGAGAAAACCGAGGCTAAAGATGATGTCGAGCCTAGCAAAAAAGTCCCCAGATCCTATATAATCGACAAAAGAATTGATGATGCTCCCTTGGACTCCGACGCAGCTGCTACTGAAGATCATGTGACAAGAGACTCCCCAAATAAGCAGAAGGCTGAGGATGAGGCAAAGGGAGTTGATGCTTACGCTTATGTTGCTGAAACTAGGCCTGTTTATGACAGGGTCCTAGGGTTCACGCTTCCAGCATACATGCTGGAGACCTCAGAGTATGAGCAGGAGTTTGATAAGTCTTATGCCGCCGGTAAAAATTAATTAAAAAAAAAACAATTAATTGCAACGTCTTGGGAAAGTTAGAAGACTGCGTTCGTATTCAGATCGTGTACGAACTTTGGGAATTTTTTTCGGGAAAAACCTAACGCCTGCCACTCCAAGTTCTTACACAGGAAGTAAAGAATAGAGACCAATGAAATCACAGAGTAGAACCAATTAAGAACGCGAAAAGTAGCAGCGAGCGTTATTTAGTGTTTAAGCTGTATCGTTAAATACAATTAAACTGTTTCTTCTCCAATTGTTGAACAGAATTTAATTATTTCTTCAAGCGCTCGAAATTGACCTATCACAGAGTATTATAACCAACTATTGCCAATAAATATCGTGATCGATTAATCGCGATTTGGTGGCCAGTTCATAGATATACATTGCCAAAGATCTCTTACGAAACGAGTCATGCGCTGTTTCTGTTTTTGCCTTAAAAAAAGGCATTCTCGTTGGAATTTCGCATGAAGAAAGCGACGATACGCGTTATACTCTTTGTTCCTAAAGGCAATCGATGTTTTGCGTCATGGTTGGGCAACGGTGGCCAACGGAAACACTGCGATCGATAGAAAATGGTAATACCCAGATCAAGAAACTTTGTTTTTCTACCAAGTTCATTTGTCCGACAAGAAACCACCTGGCGCGTTGATCGGTGTTATTGTTTTCTCAGGGCACGGTGTCCATCAGCTGGAACGAATATTGCTTTCTAGTGTCGCGTAACACGCCTATTCTCGATTAGGAGAGGGAATAGTGTGCTCGGAAGCCTCGACGCGACGCGACGCCATCTTGGGGAAGTGGTTTCCGCGATGCTTGGCGAATTTATGCACGTGCAGGACGAAAAGAAGCTGAAAGTTGCATAATATATTGCGGTAACATAATAAAAGGCTATTTTACGTTTTTTTGGTAGTTCCTTTTTAAAGGAAGCATTGGAAAGTATCCTGACACTAGAACTTATTCAGACATTGTACAACTTTTATCATAATAAATTAAAACCTGGATGGGAGAGATCGGTGATCAAAGCAGGTACCTTTCGAACCGAGGCAGTTGTTCGAGCAAACGCGCCATCGGCGGTCAGCCAGCAAAGAAGAAGATCCAATGGCGGCCGGGTGGGAGCGTGATCCACGATCCAAGGGATCTCTGTGCCGCAGTAGCAGCGGGCGCGCGCTAGTGTCGGCATCGGTGCTGCTCGTCCCTTTCCACATATCCAGCACCTTCCACCTCCTCGAACACGACAAACTCGGACCTCGAGGGACAGAGCCACGAGCAGAGGAGAGGAGAGAACCGGTTCCTATCGGCTGGTGGAAAACGGCACGAGTATCGTCCACCGGATACCAGAAGGCTATCCGACATGAGCACGTCGACGGTCGTGGGGTAAGACTCGATTTTCCCTTCGATCCTCTTTTGCAACCCCTCAAACCCTCTAACACGTTGACTGCCACCCTCGAATTTCTCTAAAATCAAATCAATTACCTCTTCGATCCTCCTACGATTCGCAGACTGTAAGCTAATCTATCACGTTAGAATTATTAAGCCTCCAGAAATGATTCTGCGTGCCAAATATGGGTTGGGTGCTAAGGCAATCTTGAGACATGATTCCTTCACCCAAATATGGGTGACACGATGGCAGTCAGCGTGTTGAGGAGGAAAGTCTTCAGATCGTTGGAAAATTCGCGAAGAGCACCCACAGCCTGAAAAGGTAGCAAAGATCTGGGCAGGTCCTCTTCGCCAGCCAATTCACAAATACGTTTCATAGGAGCGTGAAGATATCAGCGAAACTTGATATCCGATAATGCGGACATTGTGTTGTTGTAAACATAATCCGTTTTATTGCACGCTATTGTTGATAAGAAATCCAGATGCTATTGGGATGTGTATAGGTTTGCACGTTTTGAAGATCTTTTCTTGTGTGGTTGTATGAAAGATTGGTACGTTAGGTGTGGAGGAAAATGTCTTTTTTGTGAATTCCTTAATACGTTTGTTAGCGATACTTACAAACAGTGTACAGTCAATATTCTGCTTTACTTGAAGGAATAAACCTTTGAACTCAAAGCTATTTTAAGATTATTTCAGAACTCAGAGAGACGTTGCATGCAACAGACAACATTTTGATTATATGAGCAGGCCAAGGCACGAGCCAAATGGACTAATCACCTTTCGAGTTTTCTGACATTTTACTGCCAACACACATGATTGATGCTTAACACTTTCCATTAAAAATAAATCTACTTAATAATCAGGCTCGATGAACCAGCCTTCGATGAGAAATATTGAGAGGACTTTGAAAAACGCATTCATCTATCATATTCATCATAAATTGTCACCATTTTCTGGAGTCATTCCAGGCTCGTATATGATTTTCTTCTTCTGAGTCTAGGTCTAGGGTGCTAAGAATGGAGGACCAGGCGCGACTGGTTCCCACTTTAGCGACGCTAGCAACCCGTAGACCTAGCCACAGCATCGAATGAGTGATTACATCTCGAACGGTCGGTTGTTTATCGAAGATTTGCGATCGACGATGCCGGCTCGCAGCTAAAAGTAAAAGTGAGAGCTTCTCGGACGTCGGCGGCGGCGGCGGTTGTCTCTCGAACGTGGCAGCGTCTCTTCGCTGCCAGAAATGGTAGGATAGTCGGAACTGGTTTCCACTTTGGCGGTTGGAGCTACCTAATTCGTGAACGTTCAGATGTTTGTATTTTTATCTGCCATCTTGCGGCTCCGGGCGTGGTTTTTTTTCCTCGTTCGATGGTACGTGGGTGGAGATCCGTTGTTCACCGATTTCTGGCTTCGATCGACAACAGAGAGAGGCTAGTTCTGTCCTCCTGGACAGAGGAGATTACTATGCTGAGAGTACTATACGGGAATAGTGCAGAAGACTGCAGCTGTTTTGGTAGGAACACGGTCGCGGAGACGGTTTCGGCGACCGAGGTAATCTGCGCAGTTGATTTTCTCTGTTTCCAGGTTGTTACGGAAATAGCGGCTGCTTTTTGGAGCACGTTAGGGGATTGGGAAAGGTCGGGATACCGGCGGTTCGAGACCATAGTGTTACGTCGGAGATTTCGAGCCGGGACGTCCTGTTATCCGATGATTTTCCTCGTCGAAATCGATCGGGCCGTGGAGAGTTGATCTATCATTCAAATTTTTCTTGTACTGCAATATTCAGGACGTAGAAAGTACATCTGTCATAAATATCTTCTTCGACTGTAATCATTCGATAAATATTGAAGACGTAGAAAGCGCATATATCATAAGTTGAAAACTTTCTGCATTAAATTATACAAAATAGAAATTGAATGAAATGTATTTCTCTTCTTAATAGTTTTAATAAACCCAGATTGAAAAACACTAGACCACATTAATGTTTAGATAATTAAACATGATTTAGACTACAATCTAATTGATTAGAATTGTTTCGAATTAATTTCATAGTCACACGATTGGTTTCTAGAGGTTTTAGAGAAGTTTGCAACCACGAGGTCGAGGCAAACATGCTGAACAGTATGGAGTAGGCTCTTTGACGATGTTTGCTTTAATGTAGGCCTTGCGAGGATTCCGAGAAAAAGCTGCTCGACCTATATTTCGACGAGGAAAACATCGTTCTGGATTCATTGGAGTGACCAACGCAGAGTTTCTTCGCTTAAATTGCTCATATTCGTGTGACGTTCAACTCGAGCAACATAGTGTGCGCTTTATGTTTTGCTTATCTTCAGTTGTAGATCTCGTAGCTAATCTCAGGAGCCTTCACCTTTTGATTTTCATTATTCTGGGAGCCCCAAATTGTAATTTTGATCATCACGAGAGACTTTATATATTTTTATTTGGAGAACAGTGTAAGATGGAAAAAATAATTAAAAACATTCTGGTCCGATGTAGGAAAGACCACCTCCCAGGATTAATCACTGGGATCGATACATTTTTTATTTCATTTGCGCATTTTTGGTTATTCTCGTTGAACTCTGAAATTTTGGGGAACCGCGGCGAGAGAGCATTTGTGTTTCGACTTCGAACACAAACGAAAACGCAAATAGCTATTTTTGAGGAAGCGCGCGATACTCTCTCGAACTCGATGCACCGAAGTAAGGAGAGGCTTGGGAAGCATGTTTATAGTCGCCACCCACGCCGGGATTCTATATCCACGCGGATGAGTAATCTCACCGGGCAGCTCGATGAAATAATCGATGCATCGAGACCGTTCGATTACCCCTGTCCCCGGCGCGGCGCGGCGTGGCGTGGCGTGGCGCTAGTCTCCCGAAATTCAAGGCGCAAGATCATCGACACCACGTCAAGATCCCGACATTCTCCGCTTTCTTTCTGGCTCCTCTTCGATTCTCGAGTGGCTGTCGATCCTTGATACGCGCGCATTTGGATCACGAACTGACGCCGTAGAAACGCAACACGATCTGCTTTAGCACCTCGAAACAGACACAACAACATTCTCCAAAAAGTAAAAATAAATACACCACTCAATTGCAAAAGAACCAAAGACGATTTGATGTAATCGACGCCTTGGACACATCCTAACACGTCGACTGTTATTCATTTTTACTAGATTAACACTAAACCAACCAGCGTAGGTTTCGAAATAGCAATCTTAACTTCTCTCGTCTCGATGCAGGGCAACTAATTTTAACCATTTAGTATGCAATTTCTACTAGTTTCTAAAAAAGCTCATTTAGCCGAATTTTTTTAAACAACTGCTTTAACAAATTTATTCGGTTTCTTGGACCGAGACTGTTCAGTTCGAGCAGATATTTTCAAGAATGCAAAACATCTGATTTGAACGAGCGAGTATGAAATTTTGCAGCAAAGAATTCGCGAAATGTTCCGTCGACGTCAGAGGGAGCCACGACCCACGCGATCGTCAAGAATCCCATTTTTTCGGATGTTTAAGGCGACAATAAGTTTTCGCGCGAGCTTATAATCCCGCGGTTGGCCAGGTTCCTCTAGATCCCCGCCCACGCGTGATCCAGTCTTGGACGACCCGTACGCGATGTCTGCGAAAAAACAATGTTTTGGATGTTAGTCAGCTACGCTCGATATTTTCGTCGGTAAACACAGGTTGTCTTCGAAGTGGTCGGCAATGGCATACGGAGAGGGTGCGGATTCCTCGTAAGCTTTGAAAAAGGAAAATATTGGTGAAATGGAATGCCGGTGACATAAGCGGTGACATAACGACCGTAACGTGCTGGTGCGATCTTTTTTCTGTTCGACCTCTGCATGGTTGCATCAACAAAAATAATATTAAATTATTGGGGAGGTATTTGTAATACTGCGAGTTTGAGTATTAAAATAAGAATAAGAGAGATCTACATGAAATGAGTACTCGATGGAAATTATATTAATCTTTCCTTTAACAGTAGGTTTACGGAACAGGAAAATTGACTATTTCAATTATCAAAATAATAAGATCTACACAAATTTGTAATAATATATAGAAATAAATTTGTTGAATGGGCTTTGCAATCGTAAATTAAAAATATTTGAACTTGCCATTTTGACGCGTTCCGTAAACCTAGTGTTAATATGGGAGGTGGATGGTTTATCAAGGTCCATGACACACAATAAAAGTTGCAGTGGCGATCTCAAAGGCTGGCGGAATTCATTATCAAGGTCCTCTCAAGACCACCCACTCGAGAACCTAGGAGAATGCTACTTGAAACGCATCTTCCGATGCAGAGGTGCCCATAACTTCAACCTATACGAAGCACTCTTCAAAAGTATCTCCACCGTTACATGATATACCAAACATAATTATTGAACTGCATATCTTTATGCTTTCATATTCTTAAATCCTTCTAATTTATTTTCTGTTTCAAATTACACCCACTCGTTTCCCACAGTCTAATCACAAAAATAACAGCAACATAAAATATTCATTTTGCTTCTATATTTTACTCTACATACATTTCCACTCATTTTTCCCATTGCCGCATAAAATCCGTCTAATAATAAAAGTAACAGGAGCACTAACAAAGATTCATTGAACGAGTGTTTCGCATAATAGTAACGAAAATAACAGCAATATAGAATAGTTGTTTCGCTGCATTTGGACCACTCGGCGATCTGAAAACGGAGTCATTTCGTTCCGGTAAAATTCCGAAACGACTCTCCGCGATCTATTCCGTGTCCGAGAGCGACCGTGCTCGAGGATCGAACGATCGACGGGATGGAAATACACCGACGACGGGTTTCTAGGTCCACGCCTACGAATCGTCCAAATTTGAACGTCACGGGAACCTTGCACGCTATTAACAACCCTGCTGTACTCTGTGTTGGCCGTACGATCGAAACGACGTCGTCGTCGTGGTTGTCGTGGCCGTCGGATGACGCGTGGTCGAGTCTCGGACGCCTCGTCATCAGGGAAATTCGCAGGTGTGAACGACCCCTTGATCGAGGGGGTACAAGAAAATTGTTCATTGCCACGTGCCGCGGCGGCCCGGTCGACGCGGTGTATTTTTAACGGCGCGTCTATCGCGGGCATCTTCGACGACGACTCGACCGAACGGTTCAACGTTCAACAAACGACAGGCTTTCGAGAGCCGATCTTCCACAGAGTGAACTGTAATTAATAACGCTCGAACCACCAGGATTTTTTTTCGGAGAAATTCGGACATGGTGTGGGGGAAGTTGGGACCATTTTTTGGCCCTCGAGGATACTCTTGCAACTTTTGTCGGATTTCTCTTGGACCCTTCAAGATTAAAGTTTATGAACTATTGAAGAACACAGGCAATGTACTATATTGTGCATTATTTATGATTATAGAACAGTCGGTTGAATTTTCTTGTATTTTTGCTCCCTGAGGGCCACGGGAACATTTTTGGAGGCACCTCTATTGGATCCTCTTTGCCTCCTGTTTACAATCGGTACCATTTAACTTTGTAAACTGTAAACAATTCAGAAAACTAATGCATTCTTCGGAAAATCCTCCTAGACCCATTTAACCTACATTACGTTAGGGTGATTTTCTTTTTGGAGATGGGTACTATGAAGTTGTCCAGAGTGGAAGAGGATCAGATCCCGTGCAAAAGCCGAACTTTCACAGCGAATCAAAGGCGTGACGGTGTCGCGATGCTCGGAACCCAGCCAACGCGGGTTGCCGTGGCTTGTACAAGTGTATTTAGGTAGATACGCGAGGTGTAGTTAAATTTAGAGCGGACCGACCTGCGCACAAAATGCTTCCGATTATTTTATTTTTAGGGGCTTCGACGCCGCACGGTTTTTCCGCGGAGGTGAAGACACACCTGACGGTGCCCTGATCAATGTGACCCGACACTTTGCCAAATTCCAATCGACCTGTGGACCCGCAATCTCGTCGCTCCACTGTTCTTGTTTTCTTTTCTCCAAAATACCTCCTGAGCTGCAATTAACACCAAACCATCGCTGGTCAAATGATCGGTTTCAAATTTTTTATTTTGCAATTATAAAAATGCCTTCAATGAGAATTGATTCGATAGATTTACTGATTTAAGTATACATTATGATAAAAATCGCACTAAATCTAAATAAATCAAGTTTTGTTATTTTTTGAGACAGTACTTACTAGACCTATGATTTGCTGTTTCTTTATAAGGTAACATATTTTTGTAGTTGACTAAACACAGAGTGTAATTTCTTAAAGTAATTTGGACCGTGTTCTAACTCGATAGCGCACTATGGCCACGATCTATAACAACTGACACAGTACAATGATTGTCCCAGGAATTTGGCAGAAGATTTTCCTCGGATGGCAAAGACGATGATCCGCGGTGGTCAGCGTTTATTTGATCCAGCGGATCGTGTTTCGCTCGGGGTCTCTCGTTTTTCATACGAACGTGGTGTAGAAACGTTCGATGGGTTTTCCGAGAAAGTCGGCCGTCCGTGGTGAATTACGATTCACCGTTCCACCATCGATAACGATGACGTCACCCGTCGCTGATTCGATGTTAAAATTAGTGGAGGACCGAGATCCGTGTGTCTGCCGCTTGTAGTTCGTGTAATTCGTCAGAAAATTTTCGCTCCGAGGAGATATACAAAAATACAAAAAGAAGAGTATAGGAGTCAAGAAATATGTATTGGTAGAATGAGAAGAAGAGTATGGGAGTCCAGAGAAGATTATAAATAGATAGAACAGAGTATAAAAATCGAGGAAAGCTTAGAAAGAAAGAAAAGTGTATGCGAGCACAGAAAGCTGTATGAGTAGAAAACATAATAAGTAGAAACAGAAGGCCGTAAGTCGAGCAGACTACAGTCCGCATAAAAGGACATCCGTCCGTCCGCCTGTCTAATTCCTCTGAAAGACAACCTACAGTGACTCCCACTAATATTCGGACACTCTTAAAAAAACGATAACTTTTTTAACATTCGACCATACAACTTGGATTTTGTTGAGAAGTTAGAACAATCGGTTTTGTTACGTAATGTGAAAAGAAATTTTGAAAAAATTGCAATTGGTCGGAATTGCAGAGAAAATACTAAAAGTTATGTGGGCTCATATTGAAAATGTAGAAAACTGTATCAATTAAACATATTCTGAAAATTTCATTAAAATCAGTCAACGTTGCAATGAACTAAAAACTAATATCTCTAATTGCAATAAATCTAAGGATTCATATATCTTTCAATGCCTGTCGTTTTTTCCCACATCAACCGATTTCGATGAAACTTTCACAATGCATATAATTGACACAGATCTACAAAACATATTTTTTAAATTTTCAATATAGACCCACATAAAAAAGTTGTAAAATGCTTCTTTTCGTATTTTCTCTACAATTCCGACCAATTGCAATTTTTGAAAAAATTTCTTTTCACATCATGTAGTAAATGAATTTCTCGAACTTCTCAAAAAAGTTCAAATCGTATGGTGCAATATCAAAAAAGTTATCGTTTTTTTAAGACCATCCGAATATTAATGGGAGTCACTGTATGTCTCGTCCTCTCGTCTTCTATCCCGTTCCAATCGTCCACTGAAAAATATTCCGGAAACCTCCGAGTTTTCAGTGTCGGTCTAATAAATCGTACGACACGTGCCGCGAACCCGGCACGTCGGAGTAAAAGTTCTCCTTCAAAATTCTATTATTAAACCCGGAGTTTCGCACAGACGAGAAGTCTGCCATGCAATAGTATTGTTCCAAGATTATAATTGTTTTTCGTCATCTTCAAATATATGTCCGAACGATGTTCGTCGCTCTCTGTTTCGGAAAAAGATGAGACACGACAGTTTTAAGAAGTTCGATCACCCAACAAATTGGTGAACGCCGTGGACAGTCCGAATCGTAAAAATAGAAGCCTATCAATATTAAGAAGATAGTAGCTGCTCCTTGAAACCGTTGTAAAAATACCGACTCTTTAAATAGCGGATCATCACAATCGTAACTAAACGCCGTTTCATCAGTGAAATAACTCCTGGCCACTTTTCGTGTCACGGACGTATCGCGCGCCATTGAAAATGCGAGCTGCGTTGACGAAAATCTGTGCGAAAAGGAAATCTCTTAATCGAGAGACTCTTCTCATCGAGCTGTAGAAAATGAAGAACCTTTTCGTGCTAGACTTTCGAATTTTTAATAGTATAGAGAAATAAAAAAATTGATTATGGTCCGATCAAGCTCGATTATCTCAAGATTACTGCTAAAATCGTCGATGACAGAGTCTATTTACTTGGCAAAAGATTAAATAAAGAATCGACATACCGTAAGAAGTACCCATATAAATCGAGCCGGAGGGGTCACCTCTGCATCCGAAATTAAAATGTACGGTCGGTGTTTAAGGTGCGGAGCCGAGTTTTATGAAAACGACACTCCCACACGCTCGGTTTAGACGCCATTTAAATGACAATAGCTACTACCGGACCACCCGGCGTGTCCAATAAGCCCGTCTTATATTTTCCGATACCACCGATCGTGGCTAAGACGGCTTGTTTCGAAAATAAAATCGAAAAAGACCATCGGCTTGAACTCCTTCCAATGTTTTGACGCGGGGATCGATCGAAAAGCGCTAATCCGCGAGATTAGCCTAACAATTCGTCAGAAGACAAACAAAGTTCAGTAATCGTGCAACTATTTTCGATCTTGTGGATTTTTCTCAGTCAAAAGAGGATTTCGTTTCTCCAATTTGTATTTCCAAAACATGTTTTTGGGAACAGTTCTGCTTGTTTTTGTTTCCAAAGTGATCGGCATCCGGCGATACGAGAGCCCATTGATCAGCAGCCGATTACGAGCGTCGATCGCCGTGGTAATTAAGCGGGGCAGCCTTCCGTCGGTCCGGGGAGCTTCCTTAAAAGGGATTCCATAATGAAGCGGGAGCGAGTCATCACGAGATAAGTCGCGGTCGTGACAATGTACGTTGCCATTCGAGGCTCGTTCCTTGATAACTCCAAAAGCAGTTTAGACACGGCAGCGGCGGTCGTCGGTAGCTCGCATCCGTGGCCTCCTGTGAATCAATTCGGAATCGTAGGCTCGAACACGGCTCGTTAACAAGCTGAAAAACGATCGGAGCACGCTTGTGGATCAGGTATTTCTTCATTCAACTCGGTGTTTTATCAGGAACCTCTGTTTATCTGTGATTGAACTGCTGGTATTTGTTTTATAACACTGTCAATTTTTACCATTTCGTTCAAAATGGTAAATTTCATCGTTGTCCACTATGAAGCTTTCAGTGTCATTACTGGACAGCGGATTTTTATGGAAAATGAAAATTTTCTTCTTTAAAAATGTTATAAATTGTTTTATTCTCTCAACTGTTCCAAATTGCACCTACTCATTTTTTCCATAAATTCGCAAAATCCGCAGTCCAGTTATTACATTACCAAACCTCGACGATCAAAATTAATTTTGTTGACTAAAGGATGGAGGATAAGGGTCAACGAGGCAATAAACGTTTCGAATATGATATATGTAACTAAAACAATGATAAAACAACGATCTGTCGAGGTTCGTTGAGGAGGTCGCAGGGTTCTCGAATGCTTCGAAAGGAATTCGCCGGACAACTCCGGTGTCCCGTGGCGAAAAGAGTTACGTCCTCGACACTTTAATTGGAACGCGAGCCGTCGTCGCGACGCAATCGTAAAGTCATCGAAATGACTGGTTTCGACAGAACAGAGCTCGCCGGAGCAGAGACACGCGGCCTTTGCCGCACACACGGTTCGCGTAGGTGCACAAAAATACCGATACGTGAGTCAACGCGTTCCAATAGATAAGCGTGGAATGCGTTTCCGTTGAAAACCTAAATGCGAGCAGTTGAATCGCGCGCCTGATATAATCTTTGCATGACATTGTTTTACGCGTCATCGATGATCCCCGGATGATCCTGATCCTTGGATAGTCTTGGAGCTGGCTGCGTCACCGGAAGTGACGGCGAAAGCGAGGAACGTTGCACTGTTCATTACTAGACAAAAAAAAATAATTGTGTGTATCAATTGCGAAAAATAGAAGCCATAATCATGTTTTTTCTTCAGTGATCTGAAACAGTTGAAAAGAAGCCATTTATTTTCTTTTGAGATAATCTTTGATTGATATGTATTTTATGAAATAAGTATAAAGTATAACAACTAATTTTAATTCGATATAAATAACGAGGTATGCACCTTCTTTGTTGCAGGAATTCGGAGGGTCCAGTGGCTGGTACGTCTGCCCAAACGAACAATAGAAAACAGCGAAAGTGTCGGTCAATGAAAGGCGGAAGTCATTGGCAAAGTGCAGATCTTGTGCATTTATGATCCACGATAGCAACAGGCCGAAGCCTGTGCGCAGAATGCTCGATCAAATTATCGAAAGTCAAAATTAATAATTAATTTCTTTTGATATTTGTTATAACTAAATTTATACCGATTAATACTCAACTTCACTTGGCAATCGTCCAGAATAGACCCTTCAGGGGGTCTATCCTATGTGGCAGATCCAAAAAATCGAAAAATTTTTTTTCGCAGAAATTGCTTCTATAACATTCCTAGAATATGCAGGTAAAAGGATATTTCGATATTCGAAGTTGTTCGACTGTTATAAACGTAGAACGGAGCAGATTGTGCCTCATTACGATTATAGTATTAATAAATAATCAGTGAAATATCAATCAGCTGGACATTAATTTGTGCTGGAAAAAAGTGCATTCGAATCAACGTGCACTTCGGAGCATTGAGCCAAGACAATTTCTCAACACATAGCAGACTAATGTTGAGTTTACATTTTCTTTGTGTAAATCGTACTTGAATCTTTAATCGCGTTTTTCTCAAAACCGTATTTTTCATATTGGCGACCACGATATCTCAAAAACTACTGAACGGATTTCGCTCAAATTTTTATGGTATAGTCAGCACATCTATAGTTCTCGCCTGTACCAAAATATTTCGGATATCTGCAATAGTTATTTTTTTAAGCTGAAAAAGACGAAAAAAATGACGAAATTTGGAACTTAACGTTTAAAACCGTGCCAAAAATTCAATTTTCGATATTTTTATATTACTTTGGTACCGGAGATAGCCGCAGTTCTACAAATTAAAATGCCGTTTGATTTTTTGATATCAGATGATCGACACCTCCGGAATCATGGTCGCCATCAACCTACTTTTGTTACATATTAGTGTCTTCCGAACGGTGTAAAGTCGATCCAACTAGTTATTTTGGTTTGAAAAAAGTCGGAGAAACTGTTAAAATGTCAGTAAATGTGTGGTAAAAATTTTAAGATTGTATGTTTTAAGGGTCCTTTAAAAAAGGTTCCTAAAAAAAGCAAGAAAAAGTATCTCTCACATGGGATGACCCCCTTAAGACTTTTCTCTGTAGAACGTTGAATGCCATGGTTCTCTAAGAATTCCTACGAGCAGTAACTGTAAGATCCATTTGCTCGGATCGTGATGCACAAGGAAAGCATACTAGATACCCGTGGCCCTCGTTAGCATTCCACTAAATCGCTAATCGTTCCAGGATTCTGTCCAGCGCCACCTCCGCCACCACCTCCGCCTCCAGTACCTGGCCAGGTGCCGGCCATGAGGATCAACACCGTCGAGGTGAGCCCAGCGCCTTCAGTTTACCTTCACGATTCGTCGCGAACGAGCGTTGTCCTCCTTTCAAAAACAACACCGCGAGTGGATAGTAAAAAAAAACGTGGAAGCAAAAAAAAGACCGCTCGGTTACTCGTTCGAATGATTCTCGCTGAGAAATTCGAAAATATTTGCGTTAAGATGACGCTCGGGTAAACAGACAAGGAGGAAAGAATTCGTTCTCCGATTCCTCGTATATACATATAGTATTGTGTGCCACGAGGCGATTGTGTGCCGGTTCGAATTTCTTTCTTCTCCGTTGCCGAGGAATCCACCGTGAAATCGAAAATATATGGGCTCGAGTGACGCTCGGTTAAACAGGAAAAAAGAACTTGTTCCGCGATTCTTTGAACAGTTTCTTGAAATTTGTTGGTCGAACTGGAAGCGATGGTAAGAAATGGTGAAAATAAAATTATTCTGTCGGTGTGTGTAACGTTGAGTGTACCGATTAGTGCATTGGTTTTAGCCAAGTTCAGTGAAATTGAAAATTGTCGTTCGCAGTGCATTGGCATTTGTTAACTTCAGTATCGGTATTATTTAGAGAGTCGGAAACATATTTCAAGAACGTGTTCTTATTTTTGATTTTAAAGTGTAGGAATTTCAATCTTGCTTGGTTTATCGAACAAAAATACAGAATCGCTGATCAGAGGTTGCTTAAGTAAACAGATATACGACTTGCCGAAGTAAATCCAGTCAGGTCGTTCAACGGTTATTAACTCGCTGGCTTGAAAGATAAGGCGCAAGTGTCGGTGAAATTGTTCTGCATGAAATTAACGACGCTTGCCGCAAAACCTTGACTATGTAATTGATCACTAAACTACGGATTTTTATATAAACTAAAAATTGTCCGTATCGATTACAAGAAAGAGAAGTTACATAAAAATTCATTTCTTCTCTTAATAATTTTAATAGGCAATAAAGTACCAGTAATACTAAATTGCAACTTTTTCAATCGTCTAATACAATCGAACAAAAAATCAGCAAGAACGTCTCAATCAAAAGAGACCTGAGAAATTAGCGAGTGAATTAGCAACAGTCGGCTAACGTCACCGACAGTCTCGATCTGAGCGTTATCTTTCGACTCCAGGCGCCAACGATAAGGAGGCCGCAGCTGGCTAACGACGGCTACGAGCCGCCTGCGGCTATTCAGAACGCGATGCTGACGAAGGACAAGAAGCCTTTCACGTACACGCCGGGAATGGGCGGCAAGCTGGACCTCTCGCAGATACGTAGCCCGCGAATGGCCCGCAGAGTCGCGAAAAACGCAAACGACGAGGGCATCGAGGGCCCGCCGAAGTCCGCGCTCGAACAAAAACCGGCACCGGTCCCGAACGCTGCTCCGAACCTGTTTATTCAGCCCCAGGTGGCGATACCTGTCTTCCCGACCAATATTCCAGTGCAACCCCCAGCGAACAGAACACCACCCACGCCACCAACAAACAAAACGCCCACGACACCATCTGCTAACTGGACACCGACCCCGCCGACTGTCAACAGGACCCCGTCTATTGGTGAGTGATTTTTGAAGATATGCGTTAAATTTCTGCCACATTTCTACTCTTTACAACCTGTCGCCACTACAACTTGAATTTCAGAGAAGCAACCTGAGGTAGCGAAGCCGGTAACGAAAGTGGAGACGAAAATAGCGCCGCTGGTGATGACATCGGTGCAACCAGGTAGCCCAGAAAGTCCCGGCACGCCTACCCAGGTGACCCTAGCGAAAGCGCCGACGCCCTGGTTACAGAACAAGAACAAACCCCAGGAGGAATTACCCGAATGGGCGAAGCGTTCTAATGCGAACAAGCAAAGTTCCTCACCGGAAAGTCCAGTATCACCGCCGATTTACACGGTTCAGCAAAGTCAATCAACACCACCGCCTACTCAACCACAATGGCAACCAGCTCAGCAGAGGCCGTTGTCTCAGCAGCCTCAGCCTTACCAGAACCCACAGCCCCAACCGTTTGTTCAACAGCAACAGAAACGACCGTATTCTAGTCCTCCGGTGTCCCAGCAAGCCAGTCCACAGACGCAGGAACGCGTGATACCGATCCGCGTAAGTCGGCCATCTTGGTTTTGGGTTTGCTCGGTTCGCCACTTTATGGGTTTCGTTTTCGGAAACCGTGCAACGAAATTACAATATTCTTTTTGCATTTTGATTACCAGCCGTGAGAGTTTCTTCACGGCTTTGGGTAAAGCTGGGTTTACATTGGTCCAGTTGCGATTATGTTCTAGTGACTTGACTCAATTGCATTTGTCAATACTTTATTGAGTTGCAATGGATTTGTGTCTTTCAGATCGAGGACAGGCCGTCCGTGTTCGATGTGAAACGCGAGCCAGGTCACCACCAGTTCAAGCAACCGAGTCCTCACCATCAGCAACGATGGGGACAGCAATCGAATCAGAACCAGGTTCAAAATCAGGTGCAAAAGCAGCCGATGAACAGCCCTCAGCCTGCACCATCGTCTGGAGGAGGTTATGTCATACCAATTATGGTAGAAGGCAGTGATAAAAAGCCTGTCGGAGGACCTGCACCTAATTCTTCGTACTCGCAGCCTGCCATGATCGTCAGGAACAATGGACAGGGTGCTGAGAGCCAGACCGTGAAAGTGTAAGTCTCTGTTGCCTATTAGATCATCCTATTACTTCTTATTAAACTGCGGATTTTATGCCTACTGATTATGATTTAATTAGAAGATGCATACGATTTAATTCTGCGCAGGATACCGCAACGTGCACCAGTCCTAGTTCAAGATTCAGGACCGGTTCAGTCCCGATCGTTCCGCGTGCTCCAGAAAATCACAGACACAGACTCAACGAACGACTTCGATCCTGAACAGCTTCGTAAGCTTCAATTGCTAGAGGACGACAGGATTCTGATGAACAAATTCAAAGAACAAGGTATAGGAACTTTCCCAGCTATACTGGTTCTAGATTTCTTTAGGTTCTAGAGGTTTGACTTTAGAGGTTTGTCGTTTTCCAGTTGACAACGAAAACACGCTTCACTACGAAGAGGATCCAAGATATCGTGGCTCGGCGATCCCGTCTAGAGCCTTTCGCTATTTGCAAACGATGACTGACTCTGGCGATGTCCCAGTTGCGTCCAGTGAGTGTAACCTAACCCAGACCTTTTTGTAAATTCTGGTAGATTTATTGCTATTGTTTAATCATGTTTGTTAATATGATTATTGTATTGTATATGCGTAATTGTAGCACCGCGACAGCAGGCCGCCATTAACAAGCGACAGAACAGGAATTCAAAGTCTTTTGGTAAGTGTTTCAATCTTGCTGTAAATTTATGATCAACTTATATTCTTTCTTACTGTACCGACGAATAAGAATGTTTAGATAGATAGAATTTTAAAAAAAATTTAAACATAGAGACCACCTCCATTTCTGTCAAAATGGACAAAAGAATAGGAAGTGACCATTCAAGACATACTTGCTTCGATTTTATTTTTTACGATCAAATGATTGTTCCATGATTTGAATGAGCGATTACTCATTGGATTTGGGAATGTTTCAGAGGAAACACAAGCGAACCTGCCGCCGAGCGAGCAACAGGCCCCAGAACCAAAGAAATACATGGGCAGCGCGATTCCCTCGAAGTCCTTCAGGATATTACAGGCGATGACTGCGCCAGAAAGCGTCGGTGAGTATCCTTGCAAATGACGCCGAGCCGTCATCCAATCATCTCGACATGTATCGTGGTATCCATCGGACGTACTGTTCCTGACAGAAAATATTCGATCAAAATCCTCAATACAACTGTTGCAAGAACCACTTAAGTCTATACAATGAATTCTCTTGTTTTTTTTTTTACCTTAAAACATAAAATAATACACGGTCCATCGTTCTGTAAAAATTATAACAAAATTCGTACACTGCGAGAAAACGGTCAGATTAGATTGAAAACCTTTTTTCAGGATACTATTTCCTCATTCTGTATCTGCATACGAAAACATTTCTAAATCATTTTCTGCACGTTCAACGAGTTTAATTAATTTGATTAAAAGTTTATATGTTTAGATGTTTATTAATTTGATCGAATACTTTTTGGCAGATGCGTACACGCAATCCACGCAGAGAATACCAAACACGCTACTCGTCCATCAGATTAATCGCAAATACGCTTTTATTGACCACTTGTACCATTAATTGTTCAGTGACAAGCGTCTCACTCTCTTTCTGTCTCACTCTCTCTCTCTCTCTCACTTTCTCTGTCCCACCATTCTAATGAACGATTAAAAATACTGATGTAGCAAATGACTGCGTGCCGTCGCTGGGACATTCCCGAATCCTGTGTTCACAGGAACAAACGAAAATTCCTTGGCGTGTGTTCAGGTCGATTTCCGGGCTGTACGAGCAACAGAATCTGATCAGACACCTTCAGACGCGTCCCCGAAATCCCATTTCTCAGCGAGAAGTCCGTTCGAACGGAGGCAAAAATCATTCTAATGTGCAATTTCAATTTTTGAAGCTTGGTGAACGAGTGTCCGGTTGTTGCACACGAACTGGCCGATCCCTTGTCTTGTTTGACACATTAACTAGTCTGCCATAATCATCAGAAGTTGTCACAACGTCAGAGTAACTAATGTATTGTGATAATTGTATATGATTGATATGACAGTCAACGTGTCAATAAACAAATTCCGAGTCCTCTTTAATTATATTCTAAATTAGTTCGATGATTTGTACTCGATTTGTACTCGATCCCGTAGATCCGAAGAATTGTGTTCAGTTGGTAAACGAGCCGATTCCAAGTTTGAATCGTTCGAACCGTGTTCGAAGACTGTATCGAACGGTCTAGAAACAATCGATGAACATATTTAAATCGATTGAACAATATAGTTCACTCTAGAAATCAATATGGCGGACGTATGGCGAGCTACGAATGGACTGGGTACTTAACCGGGAATGTTGCATGTTCTATTAATGATTTCACGTGTTCACTGTCGCTGATCATTGACGATTTCAATAATTACAAGCGGTCGTTTGCATGTATCTGGATACGAATATTATTTTGGACTCCGGTACACAGGACACATGGCGTCGAGGCGGCGACAGACAGCTGCTCTACGATGAAAGATCTTCAATCTTCGTCGGAAAATCGATCTTCGAATCGAGGAAAAACAGTTAAATTATTGTGTTAGCAAACAGTCGATCATCGCTGCATCGTTCGCTAGTTAAATGCAAGATTTCCGAAGCAGGAGCCGGCCAGTATTTTTATATACAGTTAACAATTAAATACAATTTTTAAGACGCAAGAACCGGCCATTACTCCTGCTAATGATCCTGCTGATTCACAGCTGTGAACCAGCAGGATACTGTTAGAGAACCAAGAACGATTCCTCGACGAAAGAATAATTGTTTAACGCGAGAGCATGTCTTCCTTCTCTGTTTCATCGAGCTGGTTACCGCGTTCACGAAATTTTCGATGGCTTCCTTTGAACACAGGATCACACGTTTTCTTTTCTCGTAACCGTCCGAAACTACACGTCGCTTATCCTCGCCGTCGGATGTCTCATCCTCGCTTGTCAGTCGGTTTCTAGCTGCCGGAAGTGCGCCCACGGTAGACATTTGCCTCGTGTCCTCCTCTTGAACAAACATTTTATTCTCCTTACCTTATCATTTCTCTCTCAGCTGGCATAATTAAAAGTACTTCGTTCCCAATATCAGAAGTATCAGAAGAAAATATCAGAATAATCTAAAAATACTATTATATTTTCATTCTTTTATATTTCACCTGCTCATTCTCGCCATAAATTCCATCTAAAAGAAGCGAACAATAGAAATACTTGGTAAATACACTAAACAATAGAAACATTTAATCAGACTCAATATTAAAAGGCGAGGAGATCGAGAGCTTCCTCTGCAGAACATCCTCAATCCAAATTGCTTCACGCATATCTACCGTGGTCGCAAGTTGTCCAAAACCCCTTGAGAGCACCCGTGAAAGTAGAAACGGCCGGGAACGGGGACGGAGAACGTAGTGGGTGGGATTCAAGGATCGGGTACGATATCATAAATCAGGGAACGCAGGAGCACACCGACACCCGAAGATCGGAACAGCTGAGAACTTGTTGTTTGAATGCATTGTGCTGTTTGTTGTAGCCACGCAAGAAAATCGTCAAGCAGATTACACCTGCCAAACCGAGAATAATGTTCCGGGCAATCAGCAGCCGGTTGTCCTGCCCCCTTGTCCACCATTTTGGACTCCCGAGGGTGGCTGGTGGGGTTACTACCCGCTGCCATATCCGAACGACTCCTACCCCTACCATCCTGACAACACAGCCTACGTGTACTTCCCGATTTATAATCAGAACTACTCGGGCTACCCTGGGACCAGCGGCGACAAGACACCTTATCCTTATCCACCTTCTTACGTCATCCCGGTTCCTCCGCAGGGTAGCGATCATCTTTTCGAGCAAGGTAACGTCGGTGCAACCGTCGTGGAGCCAGCCTTGAAGAGTCAAGAGAAGGATCAGGAGGATAAGAGTCTTGAGAATAAGAACAATGAGATCAGAAGTCGCGAGACTAACAACATTAACGACAGCTCGAAGGACATAAAAGGTTTGACTCAATGGGACAGTGTAAATAACGTGTCAAGGACAGACAGCAGCAACAGCAAGGACAGCGACTGCACCACCGCGATGAACATTACCGACGAGGAAGAGATCCCCGAGGCTGTCGTTCCCGAGGAGATCCAAGAGTCTTCGGCAGACAAGCTAGCGACAGCTAGCTTGAACGTCCCCGTACCTAATTACACCTATATAGACACCAGCGACTCGAGCGAGTCGACAGACTCCGAGTCCCAGATGGAATCCATCATCGAATCCTCCAAGAGTTGTAGCGACCATAACTCTGGGGACACGTCCTCGGACAGCGAGGACTCTGATTCCTACTTAGCTTACTCCACCGGTCTGAATCCTCATGGTAGGACAGAGAAAGATCAGGAGAGGATTGGCAAAGAAAATTCTAAATCCTCCGTGGAAGGAAGTATGGAGGAAGCAGGAAGGATTAATGATGCGGAGGGAAAAGATATCACGGTTCCTCATCAGCTGAGCGTGATCTACGAAGACGCAGAGCAGGACTTCGAAGGTCCCAGGTCCCAGCAAGCGAGGAAGTTGAAAGATCGGAGCGGAACGGCTTTCGAGGCGACGGACGATCCTCCTGACGAAGCTGATGACACGACAGTTAGCGTGAGTTTGCCGTTGAGATTCAAGTTCTCCGTATCAGAAAATAACGAGGATGTCACTACGGTTATCGTAGGGGACAGCACCATCAAGCCTGAGAGAGTCTGCGGCAAGGAGGAAGTGAAATCATCTTCGAGAAGCCAGGAGCAGAAGGCTGAACCTGTCGAAGTGTCAGCTAACTTCCTGGTGAACAACGACACATGCGCGGACTTCACTGTCAAGAGAGATTCGTCAGATGGTAAACGAAGAACCCAGCAGTCAACGAAGAGCATCATAACTGATAGGATCAAAGAGGACGCAACAGAGAAGCAAGAGGACCCGGTGGTTCCTCACGTCAACTTCACTTTGAGGAAGATCCCGACCAGGTTGGGTCGCATCAACTGCGAGGAGACAGTGGAGACAGAGTTCACGATCAGGAGGAGGAGTTTAAGAAAAGAGGAGGATTGCTCGCTCAGCACGAGCACGGTCACGTCGAACGAGGACAGCTCTACGATCAGCAGGGAGACTGTGATCGAGGATCGATCAGAGCCCCGGGACTTCAACAAGAACGTCTTGAAACCGGAGGTGATCGTCTCCGAGTGCAACAGCTTGGACTCCAACAACGATTACTCGAGTACAGAGAGGAACAATGAGATTATTGACGCCGCGGTCGACTCCTCAAGGAAGCTGGACGAAGAGAGGACGACAAGAGAGCCGAAGCACCTGCTGAGCGTGCAGAACTCTCGCGAGGAGACTGACGACGAGGACAGCGGCGTCACTTCGGACATGAGCAGGATGATCTCCGAGGTGGACACTGACTCCGAGTGCACGTCCACGAAGAACATGAGGAAGTACCAGAGGACGCAGACTCATTCGCGACTCTTCAGACTGCTGAACGATGATTCAGTTTTACCGGAGGACTCAATAAAGCCTGAGGACTTTTCTTCGAGGAGGCAACAGCTGAGCTTGCCGCTGAAGAACAACGGGTTTAACTATGATGAAAGTTATTGCTCCAATTACTCGAGTGGTTTGACTTCGCCGGAGTACTCGCCCAGCTGCGAGCAGTCCTGGAGGCTGCAGGACCCTGAACTTGCCACGAACATACTCAGAACTCAAGCACCCAATGATCAACAGGAAGAGCACCGTGCTGAGCATCCTCTAACTCGACAGGATCGAGTCGCCTGCAAGGAGGACCCCTACTACCAGGCCTGGAAGACCAGCAAGTCCCCTGTGTCCGGTGATCATGATGTCGTTCCATCCCTGGCCTTCAAGGTCCTGGAAAGCAGAAGACCACCGTGGGCCTACAAAGTGAATGTACTCTGTCCAAGGATCAAAAGCACGAAGAGCGTTCCTCGCACCTTGCAGCAAAGGAAGATCAATAACGATTCCCCCAAGGTATCCTCGAATCCCATGTCCTATGTAAACCTGAGAACCGAGCGTTGCTGATGGCCCGGGGCAGATTGAGGTCCACGGAACGAGCCTCGCGCAACTTTTCTCTAGCATTCGCAACACTGGGCTGACTAGGCCCGGGGGGGCTACAGGCTACGTGGTTTTTTTTTCTATCGGTACATATCGTTTCCATGTAATGCTCATCTGTATCGCTCTTTACTTTTCTTTGTTTATCTAGTTTTTCCTTTATTTTTCTTTTCTGTTGGTTCTTTTTTGACCAGTCTTGCGTATTTACTTTTGATACATTCTTTTTGTTTTTTGTTTACTATTTCGTCATTGCTCTTTCTTTCTTCCTATGTTTTTATTGTTTGTTTGTTTGTTTCTCTCTTTCTTCTGCCTCCTATATGCATTTCTAGGTCTGGTTCGATTGTGGACCCTTTGGGTCGTTGAAGGAAGCCATTTTGTTGGAGACACTCTGTTGTGCGATGGAGATTGATAATTGGGCTGTTGAGAGAGAATTATAGTGATTGGATGGTCGTGGGAATTGGAAGGATTGCAGGAAGTGGTACGATTAGAGGGAACATGAAGATTGTGAGAATTATAAGAATTATGAGAGGATCACAACGGTCATAATGGTTATAAAGGCCGTAAGGGGATAGTAAGACGATCATAAGGGTCACAAGGATCATAGGATCATAATGATCATAAGAATCATAAGGGTGATACATACAAGGACGATAATGGTCATAAAGATCGTAACAGTGACAACAAACATATAAAAATACATAAGACAGTATCTATACAAATCTGACCCACTAATTCCTGGTCACGTCATACTCGCATAGAAGAATAAAGTAAAAGATAAAAGATATCGATCACACACAACAGAGTGTCTCGCACTAAACGGCTCCATTTTTACTTTCTTTTCTCACAGTGACATTTCGCACCTATCATCAATATTTTTCGTTGGTCCCAATGATAGCAACGTGTCCCAATCACGTACAATCTTTAATCGTCGCGAGTGTATCGATCCTGTCACCCGGAGTATTTTTCCATTTCTTTTTGTTTTTCGGAAAGTCAGTTTCTTTTATTTATTTCTTTTATTTATTACTTTTTTTGTTGCTGAAACTTGTTACTAACGCCGCGGTCGCGACGAACGCGACCCGTTTTGTGTTCCCTCGACCGATTAACACTTGCAGTTTAGTGTTTTGTTTCTACGAGATCTTTTTCCTGTTTTTGGTTGGACCACACTCATCCTGTCTTCCTTTTTTTTCGCCGAGAATGTTTTGTGAACGTTGGAGTAGCCACGCTTGTGAATCCAGTTTGAGAATGATCTGGTGCGTCTGGTTTTCTTGTAGTGGAGATTTCGCGGGGGCACGACGATTCGTTTATGGATCGTCTTTGAAGATTTCGTCGCAGCAATATTGATTTTTTTTTATTAGTTCTCCTGTGAAATCACCTTCGATTCTATCCAGAAATTCGCTCCCTATCGTACATCCTGTATCCCGGAACTGTTTTCTTTCCAGAAACTACATAAACATGCAGAAGAAATCACGGAAGTCTCTGACACTTGATTTTTAACGCAAACGCCACAAGCGTTCATTGTTTTATTCAAGCTTCGATAGCCTGCGAATTTTATGCAATTAACGACTAAATTGTGTTGGTGAAACAGTAAAACTGCGAGAAAAATTTCAAAATACTGTTTCACTATACACAGCTCAATTTTCATTTAGCTCCTGTTTCTTGCAATCAATGTGAAAAAATTTAATGTTACATAGAGACCGCCGCAGTCTGTCGACAAAAATTTCAGAAAAACATTTCTCTCCTAGGATTCAGCATGACGAATCATCATCATCCCTATCCCGCGACTAACAAAAATGGCCACCGGTTGATCGCCGCGTGCATGGTTGGTTGTGCATTTGCTATCTGCTACGATGCATCTTGCGATACAGCTATAATAACAACGTACACGGTGTCGTTCGGATGCGTCGGTTGATGCGATTTCGTGTTAAACGCGTGCACGCGAGATCGATCCTGGCGAGATCACGATCGAATCGCGGCCTTCTCATTCGATCAGTCGTTAATCGCTCGCCGATGTTAATCCACGCTTCGAGTAAATTGCACATTAATGTCATTCATTGCCTCGATCGGCTTCGATTCACCAACCACCCTTAAATTTAGTTCCGAATTTCGTCCAAAAGAAAATGCTCGTCTGAGTTTTTAATAAAAATTCAAAACCGATCTTTTAGTCGAGTATACTTTGACCTGTCGAAAAGATGAAAGCGCAGTAGGAGAGTTCGAATCGTGTCGAAGTGATTCGTGGGAGTAGCATTTTTTGACATGCCTCTATACACAGTCGTGGCAAATATATTAACATTTGTTTCTCTGGTTTTTCAGGTCCCGACGCAACTGATTACTGAGCAAAGACGGGTACCTACTTAGGAATCATGGCATTGTTAGTGTGTTTTCTCCTTGTTTCTTCTTTATTTTCATTTTTTATTTTGTCTACACCAGCGGTCCGCAGCGATCGATCATGCGACGCTGAAGAATCCGGAATCCTCCTCGTCGCCTGTATATCCTACATTATTTTCTCTTCTCCTTTATCTTTTCCTTCTCTCTCTTTCTCTCCCCCATACTCACGGTTTCTTTCAATAATCCCACGGTTGGTGCGCAATGCCGAGGGACGATATCACGCGACTTCTTTTCTTCACCATCCTCCTCTGCCCCCTTTTTTTCGCGAGACGATCGATAAATCGCCGCGTCGATCCGCGGCCGGTATTATCGTGCGAGCGGTTTGTTCACGTAGAATCAATGCCTCGTTGTGACGTTCGTGTACCATTTCGTTTTGTTTCGTTCCGTTTTAGAGAGAGCAGGTTCGAAACCGACCCGAAGTAACCGGCTGAAAGTATGTTTGTATCGATACTGTCGTTACCTTCGATCTGTCCTTGTGCCTTATTTAGTGTAAGTTGTGTAAAATAAATTATTTGTAAAGTTGTTCTTCGAGATTCATTCCTTCGGGTTACCCTAGGTAATTTTTTTACGAGATTTCATAAGAATCACGAAGATCATGAGGACGGTAAGTTCGATCAGCGTTTCAAAAATCCTGTCATACTATTCATAAGGGTCATACTATTCATAAGAATCAGGAATAATAATGGTCATAAGGGTCATTATGACTACAATGATCATAATGGTCGTAAGTGTCATAATGACAGCAATGATCATAGTGGTCGTAAGTGTCATAATGACCGCAATGATCATATTGGTCGTAAGTGTCATAATGACCGCAATGATCATAATGGTCACAACGATCATGGAGTTCGCAAACATCATTCGGAATGCTTTTATTCTTGTTCTCCCTACGTAAGTTCTTACTTCTCACAGGGTTCCCTCAAAATTTGAAATCATCAGACAAAAACGGTTCACAATTTTTTCGAAAATATATTTGCTCAATCTCGCGAACATGGATTCACAGGGTAATATATACTCGTTGCCTGTGCATAACGTATGCGATCACTGTCCACAAACCAACGCACCAGACGGACTCCAACAAACGCAGTCCTCGGCTCTCCATGTTACCAATGCTCCAGTGGAACGGGAAAATTTGATAGCAGAGCATGTGGCCGACGTATAACAGTAACGGGTTCATGCCTGCGCAAAAATATCATCCACAATCCACTGACTTAACAACATTTAAACAACATTAAAGTAGGTGTGCAGTTGCAGACGAGTTCGACGGGTCGAATGTTATTTTAGGAGCATAAGTACAGGCGTACTATAGTTTGTTATGCAATAATGTGAAAGTGGCACGTACCGGGGATTCGGAAAGGCCCGCCATTCCACAGGTTGACAACGTCCACGAGCAGGTAACACGCGGTCAGAAGTGCGAGAGAGAAGGACGTCGTGACGAACACGAACGACAGGGACCTGTTTGCGACGAATAAAATCATGTGTTGCAATCGATGTGTGCGTATTTCGGTTCTGCGAGCTATTTTTGGAGGTTCCGTACGCACCATAGGCTCTTATTCACCGGGATCACGTTGGTGAAATGCAGGGCGCAACCAATGCAGCCGAAAACTGCAGCCCACGCGAGCCACCTAATCACCCGCGCCTTCCAGTCCTTGTACGACATCATAATTATGCCGGCGTGCAGGCCGAGGAACACGTGGAACGTTGACGTAAGCGTACCTTGGAAAACGAAGCACGTTTTCGGTCGTGAGTCTCCGAAGACACGAACATTATCATTATTTTCTAGGCATCGCTATTGTGGAAATAGATTTCTATATAAACTTTTTAAAAAATTATTTCGCATGAAGATCCGCAGTGGAGTGATCATTAAAATGTGGATCTTTATATGTGTAGCTATTCTTAATATTTGTAATGAGCTGAAAGTAATGCAAGAGTATTGTTTTGCACTTGATCTACTCATTTTTGTCATAAATTCATAAAGATCTGATCTATTGATCGTTTAAACGGGACTCCCACGTTCGATCAAAATTTGTAATTAAATGGTCGAATTAATTTTTAAAGGGTTAACAGAAGCAAAAAAGGGTTAATGGCATACCTAAAATTCCTTCGGGGTCATATGGGCCGGCGTTGTAAACGGTCGCAGCATGATGCAAATGAGGTTCTTTGAGCACTATTCTGTCGATGTAGCCGGCTGCCCCGCCGGCGCAGTCATAGTGCTTCCCATCGTCGTGCAGACCGCCGGGACCGAGGTATCCGCTGACAATAATTCTTTGAATCACTTGGCGCGAAGAGGAACGGTTGTTCATTGTAATATACGTACGTACGTGGGACATCCGGGAACGTCCAGACAGAACGTCAGGACGCAGTGAACGGCGACAATGGCGAGCATCACGCACCATTGGGGCAGCAACATGAAGATGTCTTGCACCTCGCGTAGCATGGGCGACTGTTGCATATAATTTTTCCGATTTACAGCTTTGGGGAAGGAATTCAGCTTGGAATTTTAATATTTTAAAATGATCATGGGGATCGTAACAATTGTAAGAGTGACGGGGATCATAATGGTCATAAAGGTAATATTGATCACGAATTCGAGGAAACTTTCGGTCATCTTGCACTCACTTGTGACTTCACCGGCCTCTTGGACATCAAACAGAGGTAGGTCAAGGAGACGATTAGATAAGTCAGGCTGAAACGTTGCAGAACACCGAATAATCTGATCGTTTCGAGTCGAGCTCCAGCGGCGGCTGTGTTCAACGATACTCCGATCAGAAACAGCAGAATGCTTCTCTGTTAACAATAAACAATAAATTAAATCATTATCTATCTGTGATATAATACACCGAATGTCAATTAATGAGCGTCGTGATAAGCCGGTACTCGATGCCCACGGTCAATTGATTAATTAAAGATTAGATAATTTTACAAGATCAGGCGAAAATGTGTCAGATAAAATTGTGGAACACGATCTACTATCGCTTGACACAATTGTGTCCCTAGGTAAACAGTCTGCGGTACTGTTCATTATCATTCTGACGAATACTGTCGTGACATCATGGAAAAGTTGCAATCAAATTCGTGCAGCAGGAACGTGCGAGGTTTGAAGAATATGGAGGAATGCAATCAGCTTGTAGAACCTTAATGATTCCTCTCAGGATGACGACTCTAGGCGTCATGCGCTTTATCTGGCCAGCCAGTGCTACGGGGATGCACACCCCCATGATCCATATGAAGCATGGGAAGACCAAGTCCCCTAAAAGCAGTCCATTCCAAGTAGCGTGTTCCAGGATCTTGTAACCACCGGATCCGTCGTTTACGAAGATCATTAACAAGGTGCTCGCCCTGTCGAAATTCAAACAATGCAAAAATCCATAAATTTATTAGAGCTGCTTTTCGAAATAAAATATCTTTTTCGAAATTTTACCAACCGACCTGCGATTTTCCGAGAAGTTAACCGAATTATTTTATTCGATAGTGTGCACAAAAATTCGAGAAGACTAGAGAAAATTAAAAGACAACTTTTGATATTTTTTTTCCGCGATTCGGACCAATTTTTCAAAATTTCCTCCACGGGTCATCTAGCAAACTAATCTATCTAATTTTGTGATAAAAATTCCATTCGCTTGGTTCAATTTTCAGGTTTTAATTTAATTTAATGTTGAGCTGCCCTGGAGGTTTTGGAACCCATCTTCTGGATTTCTAGTTGACGATAAGGTGTCGGTAGAAACTGGTTGTGCAAAGGAAACGGCTGACAGGCTTCGAAGGCTTACCCTCGAACTGTATCGATTGCTTTCACCCGACGTTTCACGGGTTGGTTCGTCGCGTCGTCCACCTGATGTTTCGCGCACTTCTTCCGGCACAGGTGCCATAGTAATTTCAGGCTGGACAGGCCGAGCAGGACGACTATCAGCACCCCGAAAATAACGAAGAGCTCTGGAAACAGTCGAGTTTACCGTTGAGACACCGAAAATCCAGTAATCCTGTCGAGCATTAAACGTGATCCATATTGCTTCATAATGGGACTGCGGATTTCGTGAATTTATGACGAAAACGAAAAGAAACGCAGGGCGGTAAGAGCGTTAGAAAAATGTTGAAATATCGTCGCATTATTTTTAACCCATTGTACCTAAGACAGGAAACCTAGTTTACTTCAGTTTTAGACAAGTTTTACTTTGCATAAAAATCGGCAGTCTATTTATAATCATTTTTTATATCGAGCCATTTTCAACGCAATTATTAATCGTGTAAAATTGGTACGAATCGAGGAGCTTTCGTGATGAATGTCAAACGAAACTTTTGTAGCAAAATTGGTGGTCTTGCCTGTGTAAGCGTAGGTGGGTTGCGTCAAGACCCTGAGGTCGCAGCCTTCCGGTTGAATCGACAGCTCGTAGACGCCGAATTGGCCAAGGCTTGGCGTCAGCTCGCAGATCACGTTGCTGGAATGCGAAAAACAGTTTCTGGGACGCGCTCGAACGATGCAGATAACCGTGAACAACAGTAGAACCGGTTGAACAAAAACACCTCCGCTCGACGCGTCGTCCGATCTACCTAGTGTTCTTCGCGGACAGATATTCGATGGGGTCCTCGGCGTCAAGGACCCTCAAACTGGATGGCCTGAGTGTGTCGATCGTCACACTGGGACTCGAGTTAGCTGCGAGGTGCTTGATACGGGTGTACGGACACTGGAAAAAAGGCACATCAGCGTCTCAGCCTGATGTCTCGGGTGTCTGGGTTTATTATTGTTATTTTAGAAATATAAACTACTTTTCGTATTAAGTTTTTGTTGAATATTTTTGACGAGGTTTCGATGAATACAAAGCGTGCGGTATCAATAAGATAAAATCGAAATCATTAGAATAGAGGATATTTCATCCGAAAGGAAACAGTTAAAAATAAAGAAGAGGATGATAAACTCACGGCAGCGCAGTCGAATGATAGCCAGTAGAGCCACGCGTCTAGCTCCTCGTGTTCGTTTCGGAGACGCAGACAGGCTTCGTCGAATCGTAAGCTGTCCTGATCGCAAACCTCGGAGCTGTACATGATCGTCAGCTGGCGGAATGTTCGAACAAACGCCGCTGCAAACAGTAACAAACGCCGAACCGTTCGCGGGGTACACTTTGCGCGCTTGCATAATTTCATTATATTTCGAAAGAACAATTTCTCGAACAGTAAATGGATATTTCACCGTATTCGACTAATTTGTACATACGGTAGTACCTCGATTATCCGAATCTCGGATATCCGACTGCTTTATTGCCTGAATGCGATTTTAGAATGCAAATGTTATGACCAGATTGTGCATCTTTGTGCCAAATTAAAAATATTTAGAAGTGATCATCCGAACAATCGTGTTCCAAAAATCAGTGCGGATAATCGGGGTTCTATTGTATACTTGTTATACATACTGTTACGTTCAAAATTGCGCGTGTATGTACGCTCTGGTGATAGCGGCCAGGAAGACAGTTAAATCCGGATAAAACGTGCGAGACTTTCGGGGAAAGTAAAACGATGAAAATCAAATTTCTGGAAGTTAGCCGATTCAATCGACTCGGATACGATCGAGTACGATTCGCGTTGATTTTCGCGTCGATCGAGCGACGTCGATCTCTAGCGACCGTCGGCTCGCGACTACGAAGTGGCACGACAGCTTTCCAAGATCCGCGGGACACGAGTCGAATCACCGCGAATCACGTGGGTGCATCGACTGACATTTCACCTGGCATTCAACAGGTGAGATTTTACCTGGCCGCTGCGCTGGCTGCGCTGGCTGCGCTAGTTACAAGGCCGCTACGCAGGAGATGCGTCTGTCATGGTTTCAAAACCGTTACGAAAACGATTTTGAGTCTCACTACGGTACCAGAGAAGATTCATCACGGAGAATCGTTTTTAATTGTCGTTTAATTGTCGAACATTCCTTCGACTATCTTAGAGATGCTTTGAACAGTTCTAGAAGCTGTTTACCCTTGAGGGACTTCCCTTAATGGACGGTAGCTTTATCTTCAACATTTAAAACATTACCGAGTATTGTGTCAATGGTAGAGAAAGAGAAACGAACAATAATCTAATAAGGATTTACAATAACATTCGGGCAATGAAATTGTATAATGACGAAAACGGTTTTTTGGAGGAATGTCGTTTTCCTTTAACCAAAATCATCGTCCCAAGTCATCCTGTGCAGGGTTTGATCGTCTAGTAGTGGCTGTAAAAGAAATGAGAGCATCGACGAGAGACTGCCAGCCTAACGGGAGGGCGTGTCACTCGAATAATTCAGTGTTTTCTTATAGATGTATTGTGACGCGAGTAAGGAACAAGAGGCCATCGACGGCACATACTTAAGATTAGTACAGACATTGCAGTGATTGCATGCAATGCATTTTTCTGTCTACGGTTCTGAATTACCGACTCTGTAGAAAATGCTCTGGTACGATAGCGGACTCTATCGAAATGGAACGGTCAGCTAGTGAACTACATGACGTTGCAACACAAAAGCGCCGACGAGACTGCCAGCCATACGGGACATCGCGTCGTCAAACAAATTTTGCCGTTCTCTTACGCCCTCTAGGATATATTGTCGTCGAAGTAAGAAACAGAAAGCCACCGACGGCATCTCGTCGGTGTAGAAGACCACTGAGGAGATTCTTGTCGGTGAATGATCACGGAACCATATCGGTTATCATGAAATGTTACATTCTCCGACGAACGTATTCAAATATTTCAGACAATATTTTGGCGTTGATTTCTAAAATATTGAAATCAAAATTAATATCGAGGACAAAAAATTCCAAGAAATATCTTCAAATTTCATATGAGATACCTCAATTTTTAATATAAAAATATTTCATAAACGAGCATTATTTCCTTCACTTGTTTTTATACATAATTGTTCCAAAAATCGATCTGGGGGAACAGAAGTATGTTGAAAAACAGAGTAAGATCAAGAGTTAGATCAAGACTTTACTGTAAAAAATTACGTGGAAAAAATGTGAAGGGAGTGCTTGTCGACATCGTTGGTAAAAGGAATTATTGTAAATATTAACCAGTTCGAAATGATAAATTTATCAGTGTATTGTGTTCAATAAATTAATGCGTGCGAATATTCGTGGTTTAAAAGTTATTCTGTACCTCGAGTTCTATTACCTACTTTTACTAAAAAATTAGATGGCAAGGTGGTCAAGAGGGTGCTTGTCGACATCGTTGGCAAAAGGAATTGTTATAAACATTAAACACCCAGAAATAATAAAGTTATCAGTGTATTGTGTTCAATAAATTAATGCGTGCGAATATTCATGGATTAAAAGTTATTCTGTACATCGAATTCTATTACCTACTTTTACTAAAAAATTAGATGGCAAGGTGGTCAAGGGAGTGCTTGTCGACATCGTTACAAAAGGAATTGTTATAAACATTAAACAGACAGAAATAATAAATTTATCAATAATTACTATCACGACGATCGAAATCGATCGATATTAGATGGAGCGGGGGGAGTTGCGCATCGCTACAAAGGTGCGCGCGCCTGAACTCGGCGAGCGCGCTCAGTCAGTCAGACGGGCCAGGGATTCCGGCAGGAGCGCTCGGGCGCCGGGACCAGGAGAGGACCTGGGGAGGACCAGAGACCGCCCTGGGAGTGACCAGTGACTGATCAGAGATTTACCAGTGCTTGATTTCCAAGTGAATTCCAAGTGAATTCCAAGTGAATTCCAAGTGAATTCCAAGTGAATTCCAAGTGAATTACAAGTGAATTACAAGTGAATTACAAGTGAATTACAAGTGAATTCCAAGTGAATTACAAGTGAATTACAAGTGAATTCCAAGTGAATTCCAAGTGAATTCCAAGTGAATTCCAAGTGAATTCCAAGTGAATTCCAAGTGAATTACAAGTGAATTACAAGTGAATTACAAGTGAATTACAAGTGAATTACAAGTGAATTACAAGTGAATTCCAAGTGAATTACAAATGAATTACAAGTGAATTACAAGTGAATTACAAGTGAATTACATGTGAATTACATGTGAATTACATGTGAATTACATGTGAATTACATGTGAATTACATGTGAATTACATGTAAATTACGAGTGTTTTACGAGTGTTTTACGAGTGTTTTACGAGTGATTTACGATGGATATACGAGTGATTTACGAGTGATTTACGAGTGATTTGCGAGTGACTGACCACCTGGCTGACCCGTGATTTACCAGTGACTGACCACCTGGCTGACCAGTGACTAACCAGAGGCTGCCAAGTGTTTATTCGCCTTGCTGACTAGTCTACTCCACCTGCACCACTTTCAACAATGGTAAGTCTCAACAATTTTATTTTTATTTGCGAGTGTTATGTGCTGTACAGCACAGGGTGGGCCAAGGGTTCTAACATGCTTCTGTTGATTACCCTTGGCCCACCTTCAACAATTTTCTCCGTCAACTGTCAATTCAACGAACACCGTCGATTATTATTTCTCATAACCTAATTGAAATTTCCACCGGAACTTTCAATCTTCTAAAAATGTATATTTCTGATTTAAAATTGGTATTCCTTCGAATGGATATCCCTCAGGGGCTCACTCGCGGATAGTGAAACCGTGAGTGAGTACGGGGTGTCGCGTCCCCGGGGTCCCGAAGCGCCTATAGGCCGCACTCGTGTGCGGGGTTAGTTTGGCTCTCATGAGCTGGCTTTAGGTTGGCTCTCGTGAGCTGGTTAGATTCGCACTCGTGTGCGAGGTATGTAGGCCGTACTCGTGTACGGGGTTTATAATTGCTTCTCATCGAATCTTCATTATCGCCATTTTTGTTACTCGATTTCTACTTGAAATTTGGTTCTGAACTTTTACAAGTTCCTCTTGGTATGCTGGGTTAATTTGGCTCTTGAGAGCTGGTTAGATTTGCACTCGTGTGCGAGGTATGTAGGCCGTACTCGTGTACGGGGTTCATAGTTTCATCCCGTCGCATCTTCACTATCGTCATTTTTATTTCTAACGTCGACGAACACACATCGAACGAAGAGGATACATCGATCGAAGAACATACATCGAACGAAGAGGATACATCGATCGAAGAACATACATCGAACGAAGAGGATACATCGAATGAAGAGGACACACCAACGAAGACTGCGGCGTATTTTTAAGTTAATTATATTTGCCGAGCAATTATTGTCTTAGCGTCACCCCCGAACCAGAGCCTTCTGCTCTGGTGCATGTTTCTTCTTTGCGAATCAAAGCCTTCTGCTTTGATTCTTCCCTCTTGTGCGACTTAGTTTATTTGCCGACAATAATTGCTCGATTTGCGTGCGTGCGTTAATTATTAAGATTGTATATCGTCGTTGTATATATGTCGAGTAATTATTGCCGTAACTTCACTTTGCTCGGCTCGTTTTTTTGACTCCGACACAGCCTTCTGCTGTGTCGGACCTTGCTTGTATGTGCCAGACCGGTTGGTACCGGTATTCGGCGTGGATACATTGAGAGTGGGTGGTTGAGAGGCTGTGTTCATCGTGTTACACTGTTAAGTGAAAAATCCTCTCTTTTGTAATACCACCCGAGTCACCTCAACGTTTCGTTGTTTGGTGGCAGGTGGTTTTAGGAGTAAATGGGATATCGTTTGAACACGTCTCTTGGCCATCGCTCTTGGTGAGGACACGTCGGGTATCGTTGCTGGCTGGAGTTGGGCTGCAAGCATTGTACGCGTCGCGTCACCCTCGAACCAGAGCCCTCTGCTCTGGTTCGCTCTTGTTTCTCTCTTTGAAAGAATCAGAGCCTTCTGCCTGATTCGCCTTTTGTCCCCCGTGGATCGGAGACTTCTTCTCCGATTCACACCTTTTGCTCCGCAATAATTACTCGACATACTGCGTTAATATAAGTTCGTCGTTGTTAGGAAAGGGAGCCAGAAGGAATATTGAATTCGTTCTGACTTCCTCTCCGGGTCTCTTGTGCAGCAACCTCCTCGTGGTGAGATCTGGGCAATCGGTATTATCCTCTATTTGTCAGAACTTCTGGTATCATACAAATAGAGGATAATATCGAGCTAATAGCTGCACATTTAGAATTTCCGTTTATATTCCGTTTATATAGACCAATCATCCAATGTATTTTTTTTCTCACGTCCGAGAGGTTCTAGACTGTCGAGATGTTATAAATATTTAGAATATAAGTTATGCACCTACATGTACATTACAAACATTTTATGTATGAATCTACAATGAATAAATAAAGACAATGTAATAAAAAAGCGTATCTGCGTATATATTTATTGAACCATCAATTTTTCTCGAACGTCTGACTTGTAGAGTTATACTAATGATTTCCGCAAAAAGTTACGTCCATCTAATTTATATTGTCATTGAGTTACTGTACTGATTTGAAATTGCAAAAATAGCGAAACTTGGAAAACCAATTGACTGTGCACTACTGAATTTTCGGAAATTTTTCAACCTTCTGGCTTGTCGTTGAGTTGTACTACTGAATTTTCGTGCCACTTCTTTCGATATCATATTCTCCTAATACAAAATTCAATTTTCGTGGTTTTTGAAAATTTTCGGCTTTTTACTGGTAGAATATGATAGAGAAAGAGATGGCACCAAATTTTCACGCCTCCTCTTTTACTATGATATTCTCCTAATACAAAACTTAATTTTTGTCTAATTTGAAATATTTTTCTCTATCCAAAATTTTCGAAGATATTAATCTAGTTCTACTATCGAATATTTATGTAGAGGGTGGAGAAAAAAGTACACAATAACTGTTGTAACTAATATTTATAGAAGGTCCCTGGCAGGAATGCAGTGACGTAGATCGATTAAAATCTTTGCGCCATCTGACGTCACTCAATGGTACTATTTGGGCAGACGGTTGTAGCTGTTCGTTACAGATGGCACCACCCGTCTTCCAAGAAATCTGCTCTGTCGATAATATTCGATTAAAAGTTTGGAATCAGTTTGGATTGGAATCCGAGATACAAAGTATGTATCTTGAAAATTATAAAAGTTTTATATTCCAATTGGATGGAGGTTGGGAAAAAGCATCGATTTGTATATCGTACACGACAATTAGATCTAACGGATCCAAAGAAGAATTCACCGTGTTCAAAACATTTTATTATTATTTTATATTTCCACTTTTAACATTAAACATTCAAAAAATTTGATTTCGTCGCAATATTCCAGACAATAATCTCAATTACAATTAAACATTCGGATACAGACGAGTACGAATAAGAATCGCGAGATATATTGTGCAAAGCAAAACAGAACTTACAAGTGAACTCGAAACAGGATTTAGAGGATCAAACGCAAAACGTGCTAGAACGTCGTCAACGTGTCGGTTCTTTTAGGGGACCTGGTTGATTCTGGACTTCGCGTTTCGCTCGCGAGGACTAGCCTGATGATTGCCATGATTCGGATTTCTTTCGGAAGAAGTCTTCGGCTTCGTCTTTTGCTTATTCTTTCCAGTGTTCGCTCGTCGTACGATCTCCTCGATTAACCGTTGATCCTTCTCGTTTATATCCAATCCCAAGCTGGTCCTTTGGTGATCATCCTTGTAACTGCAAATTAATCAAAGTCACGTAAACTCGCCGACCCGTTTTACGACTCTCGAAGAGTCCTCTCGGCTTCGTCTTTACAGCAAAACACTGTGACCGGTAAACTTCTTTCAGAAACCCCAACAACGATGACTGTCGGAAACTTCATTTCACCATGTAATTAGCTTACCCATTAAATACTTGAAACGCTTGTTTCCGTTCCATCACCGCCTGTGCAACGAATCAAAGGCGAGCTCATGATTAAACTACCGCGTAGTCGACTTTCTCGTTTGCGTAGACGACGTCAATTTAAAAGCTGAACGTAGGCCAAAAGTTGCCGGAAGCGCATTCGAGAAGTTTCAAGATACCGACAAACGCCGTCGGCCATTTTGAACGAGCCTGTTTAACAGTGGCAAATATACACCCCGAAAAATGTCACTTTATGCAAAATTTAATGTTGTCTGCATCAATTGCAAGACAGTAATTGTTTCAATGTTCCGTTCTTTAATAAATAATTCTAACGAGTTAAAAATAGTACATCCAATTAATTGCATCGAGTAGTTTCTGTCGTAATCGCATAAAATTCCCGGTCTAGTTTGATCCCTACATTTAGTTCATTTCAGTACGAACAAATTGATATTTAGTGCCACTAATTTGGTGACAATCATTAATCTAAACAAATTAATAGCGCCGGTCACCGGTGACCACCGTTAGCAGTCAACGCATTAATGGATTCTCAAACGTTTATAATTCACAGCTGAGTATTTCTTCAAAAATTATTCAACTGCAACGGCGACTTTAGGCACGAACTGACAATGAACCCTTTCAAATGTAATCATTTCTTTCGGGATTATTTTTTAAAAGAAAATTTCTAAGATCTTCGTTGATGAAATGGCGAACCGTGTCCATTTGAAGGAAATCGTGTAGGGCTCGGATTTCAGCTTTCGTATCTCAAATGTCCAAGAAACCTGTGTTTGGGTAAAAGAAGGATCTCCGGTGATCTTTGAGTGAAACGAACTCGGACTTAGTCCTGGCCACGCTTGTAAACCGAGCAGATCTAATTATCGATTAGGAAAGGGAAGTTTTTAAGCGGGCTACGAGAAATCGGATTCGGATGCCAGAGATACTAGCCCGGACCTAATTCCCCAGTCTCTCGCGAAAAATACTCGAATTCCGGGACAGGTTTACCGGCTGCAGTTGCATTCGTTTAGGCGAGATTGCCCAGCGTAGTGCTCCGACTGCGAAAAACCACGTTCACATTTGAAACTATACGGGTCCTTGGAAATAAATTGGTTTGGCGATAATTACGCTCGTAACAAACGTCTTTCTTTCAGACATTCATTCAATTATAAAATGAACACTCTATACAAAATAGAAGCGAATTCTACGACGTAATAACACTATCTAACAAGTGAGAACTTTTTTCGTGTGCTCCAATTACTAAAACCGAATCCGAAAGCTGAATTTATCTACCAGGCAACGTTTTCGAAAAACATTGATTTTTGTAAAAATGCTTGCCTGGTAAGAAAAGAAAACGTTGCCTGGTAGATAAATTCAGCTTTCGGATTCGGTTTTAGGACGACAATGTCTACAAGAATCACCCAACAGTAATTAGAGCACAAATTTGGTGTTCTACAGTGTAATCCTACAGAATCGTTTCGTCCATAATGGATAACGCGTAAATGACAATTCAATGAATTTTATCCGCGTTCTGACGATTTTTGACCGCGCTGGCGATAGTCACGTGAGAAGAATGAAGTCGCGCCCCGGTTTTTACCAGGGACCCAAGCAGCCCCGACTATCGCTCGAACCCCGGGCTACACTCAGCGCATTTTAGTCGTTTCATTAGCGGAACGCCCGACGTAATGTACCGCCGAGAATGCCGGTTCAAATTTCGCGTAACGACACGCGAGAGCTCGCCGCCAGCCAGGCATGTCGGTGGATCCACCATTGCCGCCCTTTCTTTCCATTTCGAAATGCAATTTCCTTGCCAAAACGCGCAAGAAGCTACCCCTCGCGAGCTCTCGTCCTCTAACTCAGCCCCGACCTCGTCCTCCCCTCTTATCCGCTCCTTATTCTCATTTCTTTTCGCCTCCTCTCTACTTCGCCTCCAACATCAACGTTGCTCTACTGTCACAGGTGTGGCAAAAATCCGATCGAAAATTAGCGGGATTAATGACGTGACCTAGGATTTTCGATTATAGACTATAGGAGTCAGGGGAAGCTGGATCTTTTTACCTTTGCTGATAGGTGAATATCCTGGCTATCAGCTTCTGCAGAGTGGCGTAGTCCTTTTGCACCGACTTCAATTCTGTTTCCTTTTCCTGCGAACAGACCCACACTTCCGTCACCTCGGACGCACACTGGTCCACTTGCCCGATGTAGCTGTTCATTAATATTTTAGCACTATTTGAAAGTTTAAAGGTACAATAATTTAGGTCGTTGGATTCGTTTTGATATCAGCTACAATATTATGAAGTCAAAAATACATACTGACTTTTAAAAATTGAAGGTGACTAATTATATATGCATTAAAAATGTATTTTTTAATTTTTTTTTATTGAAATTTGTAGACTGCTGAATGTTGATTAAGTTTTGTTTAAAACATTTTTTTCTCAGATTATCGGAAGTATCTGATAAATCAGGTTCAGGTTTCAAATAAACACAACAATCAATTATTTTGGAAGTAATGGATTTTATAAACATAATTAAAAATATTTTATTTAAAACTGTGCTAGAAAACATAATATTAATTATAAAAAACAATATTAATTATAAAAAACAAAAATAATTTTTATAAACAAAAATAACAATTGACATTACATCACATTGACAAATCATTATTGTTAACATCTTTCAACATTAATTGTCCAACTTCATCATCAAAATGCGTTTGTTTCTTAAATTTAAAAGAATTGAATAAAATCGTCGCGCCAGAGGTTCGGCGGCAGTTCAGGCGACACATACGCTTTAAACAATAATAACTTTTGTACCGAGGCCGAATGGATAATTAATTATAATGCACTTTGACACAATGGTGAACAATGTGGAACTCAAAAGATATCCTTTACCAAAGATAGAAAACTTTGAAGATTCTCTTTAGTTTATTGAGCATTGTTATTTCAATAAATTATAAATATTAAATCTTAGTACACAAGATAAACAAAAAAAAAATGGACACATAATATTAAATAGATTCTCCACGGTATCGATAAGAAACGAGGTAATTTTTTCGGTGACAAATAGCATTCATAAAATGTTGATTTTTAATGCTTGTTCTAATCACAATTTTCAATAAATCTCATTAATTTCATCGTTTTTTAATGTCATGGACATTTAAGAAGCAATGTACATTCAATAAACATCGATTCTTTTTGATGCTTTTTTACCAAATGAACAGCTAGATCGAGCGCGTGGACCGGTGTGCGACGTTTACCCAAAGAGAAAAAGAAAAAGAGAGCGTTGCTTTCTGAGCGAGGAAGCATCTTTTTTATTAACCTCTCAAACCGGTAATATCGCACAAATTAACGATTATGAAAGACTGGCGTGAGCTCGGACCGTCAAATAAAAAACATTCAACTTTTTTATTTTTGGTGTTACATGAATCAAACCATGAATTTACCATCATAGTCGTCACGTTTTTCCAATTAAAACGACACCGAACACGATATAGTTACAATTATAATTACTCGTGTAATAAGCGATTAAATGTTACAATGAACCTTACAATTAGTCTCTCGTTCAGTCTTCTTTCTACAAAGAATGTAGCACCTCTACTAGAACTGTGGCTCGGCGGACCCGACGATACGACAGTTACGGAAATATTTAGTGTTTTATACGATTGAATTGTTTCGATTCAACTGTCCCCGTTGGTTAATAAAGAAACTAACGATGCTACTCGGGTATATTTACCGACAGAGTTTTCGTGGTAGCTTGGAGCTCCTCGCAACGTGTTTCGGACAGGTGACGGGCCGTGATCGTCTCTGTGGTTAATCGAATTAATTGTTGCCTGTCATTTTCCTCGCGCTCCATCGCCTTGTCCCACGCCTCCTCTCTGGCGATTATGGTGTCGCGCAGGGTCTGCATGTCCTTCTCCAACTCCTCCAGCTCCGATCTGTTCGAACACGTCAATCAAACGAATCAAAAGAAATATATCCACTCCGCAAAATTAATTTATCACACCCTTAAACGTGTCATTTCTTTAACGAGATCCACAATCTCACAGTTTCTTTTAACATAGTCAAATTAATTTTATACATTTCGTTGCGTAAAGTCATAGTATAAAGGAGGTACGTTGCATTTAATTAAACATTTTAACAAGGAAAAAAACAACGCAACAAGTGCTGGTAGCGAACCTTTTCATCATAAAAGAATTTGTGATTGTTAAATATACGAAGAATCAATGATTAACATCATTAGGCTATTTTCTGTAATCCGATCGTCCAGGTCAAGAAAATCGGGTAGCTCAAGAATAAATAATTCGATTTACTTGGTAATAGTGACAGTGGGAGGCAGTTTCTCGCAGCTCTCCAGTTTTCTCTGACAGCCCGAGCACACTGCCCAAATCTGCACACCCCTGTCTACCTTCGAAATCATGTTCGTCGTGGATGTTCCGTTCGCTTCGACGATTGGCTCCTGCTTGCACTGAAATTGTGGAAGTATTCCATAGCTGAACAGACGAAACCAGAGATTTTGAAAACTTTCACTTTCAAAAATGGTTCCAAGGTTCGTTTCGTGCGGGTTCTATTATATAAGTTTCAGAACTCGTACGATGGCCCAGAAAAAAAATATTGAAATGTTTTTGCACCGACTTGCTCCGCGGCTTCCTTTGTCTCCAGCAGTCTCAGCTTCTCGCGATCTAGCTCCGCTCTCAGACAGGCCATCCTCTCCTCGACCATTCTCACCTCGTTACGTTCCTCCTCCAACCTTTCGAATAAATCGCGGAAACGAAAATCATTCGATAAGGGACCCAACGTCGCGACGATTAATCGTTGGACTGAGAATGTTTATGCAAAAATTGTCTGCAGGAATTGTGACAAACACGATCCGAATAATATTGCCTTTCATCCTTCAATAATTTAACGAAAAACTAAATAAATAATGGCATGCACAAAAATTAATTAAATTTCCTTTACGCGATATACAAAATTGTGAACACGGGCGTCACACGACGGGAGAGGACGTGTTAATCAAAGAGTTTGCAGAGAACAAAGCGAAAGATGATCGTGCGAAAATGTTCGGTAAAATATTTATTTCAATTTTTGTCCTCACTTGGATAGAAGCATTTTGTTTTCAGTGACGAGAGTATGGTTACGCGTTTGCACCACGACGTTACTGTCCTCGAGGTGCCTAATTTTCGCTTGCATTTTCTCGACGATGAGGGGGTCGTCCACGTTTCTTCTGAATTCCTGTCTGCAGGATGCCGCCCTCCTGTTTTGCGTCCGCGAGTCCGGAAACGTCGGATCTCCTCTGGCTGCGAAGAATTCACTTCCGGTCAATCGTTAATCAGAGTTTTTAAGTGTTAAACATTTATAATATGCTTTTTACCATGTTTACAATTTCAGTAATAGTAAAATCTGGAAACGGTCATTTGACCGTCACACAGTGGAGTACAGTATTTTATCGATAATTGTCCCAACCACGGGTCCGGCCAGGGACAATTATGTGTGAGCGATACTACTCTTTGACTTTTGCCGAACGTAAAAACGAATAGCGAAGCCCGAGAGGCCTCGGTCGCCGAGATGTGTAACATAATACGGGTCGGGTATATCGGTGTGAGACCGGGAGACCACTACTAATCCAATAACAAAACTTCTTTATTTTTTATTATTTTTTTATGGAACTTTCACCAACATATTCTTGATATTTTTCTAATAAAATTGATACCAAAAATGATATAATTTCGATAGATATGTTTATTTTACATTTCCGTTTTAATTCGTTCGCAACGGGTTAATGAAATCCTTTTATTCAGAGGCAACCGGATAGCTACAAAACTATTCTATCGACTTTTAAATTACTTTTTTACGTAATTTACAATTACGAATTGTAAATTACTGTTGGGTGAAGTAACACACAGTGACAGAACATTTCGAGTACCGTGAAAAAACTAAAGGAAACAAATCGGAAACTCGATTGAATAATTTTGTAGCTATCCGGTTGCCTCTGAATAAAAGGATTTCATTAACCCGTTGCGAACGAATTAAAACGGAAATGTAAAATAAACATATCTATCGGAATTATATAATTTTTGGTATCAATTTTATTAGAAAAATATCAAGAATATGTTGGTGAAAGTTCCATAAAAAAATAATAAAAAATAAAGAAGTTTTGTTATTGGATTAGTAGTGGTCTCCTGGTCTCACACCGATGAAAAATTGTACATGTACATAACTTACTTATACCTACCAAATGCACCTTATAAATTTTCGTTACAGGCACAGATAAAAAATTTAAAAATCGTGACCTTTACTTTTTCTTTCACAATTACGACCAATAACAATAAAAAAAAAAAAATTATTTACATATTAGCTAGGAAACTAATCCTTCTAACGTCTCAAAAAAACTCAAGCTGTTGGGTCGAATTTTGAAAAAGTTATTCGTTTTTAAAAGGTGTACGAATACTTTTCACACCGACTGTAAATACATTGGTATATGAAGATACAAATACTCCACTGTGCTTCAATGGTTGATTTGGATTTAATAAAATGCTAGACGCAATTCTTTGATAGAAGGATTAGACGGAGACCGCGCGTCTTACCAGCCAAGGAGGTGTCATAGATGCTGCCTTGCGTATCCAGCGGTTTCCATCCAGGGCAGTACGCTGAAATATTTGGAAAATCTACTGTAATGCTTCGACAAGAGACTGAAAACGGTCAGTCATTTTTTCAAATATGTTTCTCATGGTATTTACCGGATGGGTAGACATCTCGAGAGCGAGTCGCCGCCGAATATGAGAGATTCGCGTAACGATTGTATTGTCCGTTGTAGTAGCACCTATCCCCCGAAGGATTCGAGGATTGATGATGCACGCACGACATCGTGGGACTGGAATCTTCTCGTTGTATCGCTGGTCGACGTGTTTCCTCGCGCGGTTAGTCCGGGGTCTTCGATCTAGACGCCGAACCTGGGATCAACAGGTGCTCCGCGACCTGGATCAGGAGAAATTATCCTTCCCCCGTTGACACTCACATAATACCGTCAGTAATCCGTCGCGGAGGAAATAAGCGGACGTCTTCTCACCCGTTTGAAGTCTGCGATGAACACTTGCGATCGATCTTCGCTTTTGTTTATCGAATTCCGACGAATCTTATCGGAGACGTCGCTCTTGTCCCTCGAACTTCCTCGTTCCTCGAGGGATGCACCTCGCGACATTGGGAATAAATGTTGCTCGAGCATGATGCACGTATTTCTAACATACAGTGACTCCCATTAATATTCGGACGCTCTTAAAAAAACGATAAATTTTATGATATTGGACCACACCATTTGAACTTTTGTGACAAATTAGAGCAATTAGTTTACTACATGCTGTGAAAAGAAATTTTTTTAAAAATTGCAATTGGTTGCAATTGTAGAGAAAATACTAAAAGTTGCATTTTACAACTTTTTTATGTGGGTCTATATTGAAAATTTAAAAGATATGTTCTGTAGATCTGTGTCAATTATATGCATTGTAAAACTTTCATCGAAATCGGTTGATGTGGGAAAAAACGACAGGCATTGAAAGATGTATGAATCCTTAAATTTATTGCAGTAGAGGCCGAAAATCGTGAAAAATTGCAATTTTTACCATCTTTAAACGTTTGTAGCTCATTGCAACGTTGACCGATTTTAATGGAATTTTCAGAATATATTTAATTAGTACAGATCTACGAAACGTGCTTTCTACATTTTCAATATGAGCCCACATAGAAAAGTTGTAAAACATAACTTTTAGTATTTTCACTAACTTCTCAAAAAAATCCAAGTTGTATGGTCGAATATTAAAAAAGTTATCGTCTTTTTAAGAGTGTCCGAATATTACTGGGAGTCACTGTATATCGAGGCATTACCGTGTTTCGATCTCAGGCAGATAAAAATCATTTTCCGAGATATTTATGCGAGTGTTTTGCGAGATGAACGGGGAAAAGGGGTTTGCTCGCGTAAATTCCAGACGGATCTGTCGAATACCGATTATGGTGGTTTCCCCAGGCAGAAATAAAGGTCGTCGGGGAATGCGAGGGTGGATTAGTATTAATTCCGGGGCCGTTGGTCGCCTTGAAGGATCGTTCCGCCCGACGGTCGAGTAAATAAGCGGCGATGAAAGAGGGTGAAACGATCGTTCACAGCGGCATTCGACTTATCACGGGCGGGCGCCGTTGAATTTTACAGCTGGAACACCACCCTGCCATAAAAACGAAACGGTGGAGCGCCGCGAAATTTTATTTCGTATCGCTGTCGAACGCGTTTCCCTACTTTATGCGGGATTTCTCTGTGCGCGTGCCCTCGTAAACCTTTTACGAGCTCTGCAAAGCGAATCCGCCCGGAATTACGCACAGTATATTGACTCATGACTTCTAGCAATTTTCTAACCGATCATCTTCTCTACTTATTGCAATTATTCTTCTTACAGCAATATTTCTAGTATTTTTCACATTTCTGTGCTAACTGCAACGTCACTTTCGATACTAAAGCAGAAGAATAAGTATTTTCATATATTATCACGTTTAAAAGCGACATTTATATTTCAGTCAATCGAGTTTAATTTAATTTGGACATTGCTCATTTTATTTCTAACCGTTAGGCCATCTCTCAATGCACCTGTTAGTCTGTAGTACTTATTGTTGTATACATATAGTATCATTGTTACAGTGAGAAAAAGCACGAGAATACTTTTTAGATGATCTAATAAGCTGGACAATAGACTTTAATTTTTGAGCACTTAAGACCTCCGACTACCAAAAATCTCTATGCAGTAACATCCTTCTTGCAATTGTCCTCAACTTCGGCATAAAATTGTCAATTTTTAATTTGGACGATCTTTGAACTACAGATGCATCAATCAGTGCGTAACACGTCGACTCTTCAATTGAAACTGAAGAGGTCGAGTGAGCTGCAAGTTTAAATGAACAGAACTATGAAAGCCTGAATGAAACTATTAGGGTATTAGGGGATGAAGTAAGGGGATGTTACAGTCGCACGAAGTCGAACAGCGTGCACTCCAACGAAAGCGGCTTTGGAGTTTAGCAAACTTTAGCGGATAAGATCACATAAATAAAATGAGAATGTTCGAAAGCGGATTTCAAGAAAAAATTCGCATTAATCAACAGGAGATATGGGAACGCACACACGATCAATGTGCTAATTAGGAGGGTAAGAGGCCCGGGGGTCCGACAGTTACCTATTGCGACAGACAAACGCGGTAATTGAACGTTAACCGTAATTACGTAGGAGCGGCGGTCTTTCTTGTTGCGATTAGCCGCGATGAAACGCCAAATTGTGCCGTAAATTGATTTGCCCCGGGTCTTTTGGGAATCTCGCCGTGTTCAGACGCCGACACTTTCACCGTAATTTCGGTGGCGAGGCCGATGGGATCAAAAATTTCGCGAAAATCGTCGACTCTGATGAAAAATACAGCACTTCCGTGCTTCGTGGCACGAGTAACGAGCGCTCATTCGCTGTCAGCTCCCGTTTCTCCCTTGTAAAAGCCCTTTTGAGGCATACAGTGTGTGTCGTTTAAAATATCGTCCCCTTGAAAGTACCTTTTAATCGCGACGTTAAATTAAAGCCTATTTTTGGTTTTGTTTTAATTTCCCGCCACGCCCCCCCCCCCTGTAATTTTAGAACACATTTGTGCGGTCTAGGGATTTTAAAAAGTATTTAGCACAGTGTCGTTGGTCCTGATATATTTAAAAATGGCGGTGAAAGATAACGGTAAAATAATTAGGGATATGCTAATGGATTTAACACGGAGACAAGGGTATTTTTACTTGACAACGGTGCGTTGTATAAAATCTGAGAAAAAGTGAATGTAATAATATTTATAGATCCGCGTATGTAATATCAGACGTCTATGAAAAAGGGAATTGAGAGCCATAATCGCGTCGTTTTCACCAAATAAAATGCGAAATAGCGCGAAGTCGGAGCCCTTCGAACCATTCGACATCTTCCCTCGCCATTTTTCCCCCAAGCGCAATAAAAAGCGAATGTGAGAGGATCCGTTCCAGTTCCATGGGCCGTTTACTCGCATAATTCGACGAGAGACGGATTTTTGAACGAGTCAGGCTAAAAGTTGGACAGGTTTTGCATCACGGACGAGTTTATTAGACAGTATGTACAAATTATATCATCTTCTCCTTTCGAACGGAGAGGGACGTAGTTTATAAATAATAAATAGACGTGTTACGAATACAGGCTTGCCTACTGTTTTCGCTACATTGCAACCTCTGCCGATCTCTGTCTCTTGTACTCTTCTTGACAGTGATGGGGCCAAGAAAATCAGCATTTCCATTTTAACACATTATTTATCGATTTGAAATGTTTACTTCAAATTTTCAGCTGAGATTTTCTTAAAAAATTATTGAACAGCAATTTCGATAAATAAATTATTTTCAGGAATGTAATTCAATCGAAAATTAGAATGACGAACCAATAATCAGTACTTCGTTGTTCGACTGGCCGAACGAATTATCCATTTTCTCATCAACGTAGAAGAGTTTCTCGGCGAAAAATGAATTTTTCCCTCACTATTAAACTGACCAAGAAGTTGATTTAAATTCTCATGGATGCGGAGGAGTTCCAGGTTGGAGAATCAACTTTTTCCTTGGCCAAGAAACTTAGTTAATCTTATCAATACGGAGGAGTTCTTTCTACGAACAGAGAGTTTTTCAAAGGACGTGGAAGCGAAGCCATTTTTAAAATGAGGGAACATTAATCCACAAAGATCTTTCAGCCAATCTAATAAAATCTAAAAATTGATCCCGGTAATAATTCCCCCAGTCCATTCCATTAACTATTAAAATTGATGAAATGATTGATGTTTAAAGTGGAGGAGTTTCTTGATCAAGAAGGTGCTTTCCAAAGGACGTGATAGCGATGCCATTTGCAAATTGGGAGAACTTTAACTCACAAAGACTTTTCAGCTAATTGCATTAACTATTAAAATCGCTGAAGTAATTGATGTCCGATGCGGAGGAGTTTCTTGATCAAGAGGGTAGTTTTCAAAGGACTTGATAGCAAGGCCATTTGCAAAATGAGATAATATTAATCCGCAAAGACCTTTCAGCTAATCTAATGCAACCTAGAATTTGATCAAATTTCCGATAATATTTCCGAAAGTCAATTGCATTAATTATTAAAATCGCTGAAGTAATTAATGTCCTATGTGGAGGAGTTTCTTGATCAAGAGGGTGGTTTTCAAAGGACGTGATAGCGATGCCATTTGCAAATTGGGAGAACTTTAACTCACAAAGACTTTTCAGCTAATCTAATGAATTTTAGAAATTGATGAAATTTCCAATAATAATTCCGACAGGTAATTGCATTAACTATTAAAATCGCTGAAGTAATTGATGTCCGATGCGGAGGAGTTTCTTGATCAAGAGGGTAGTTTTCAAAGGACTTGATAGCAAGGCCATTTGCAAAATGAGATAATATTAATCCGCAAAGACCTTTCAGCTAATCTAATGCAACCTAGAATTTGATCAAATTTCCGATAATAATTCCGAAAGTCAATTGCATTAATTATTAAAATCGCTGAAGTAATTAATGTCCTATGTGGAGGAGTTTCTTGATCAAGAGGGTGGTTTTCAAAGGACATGATAGCGAGGCCATTTGCAAAATGAGAAAATCCATAAAGATTTTTCACTCAAAAATTGATTGAAATGTCAATAATAATTCCGACAGCCAATCGTGAATGAAAATCGATGTTCAGAGATCTTGATCCCATCACTACCTTTCACGCTCGATCGCGCCGATAACGATCCGCAAGTTCTACGGTAAAAGTCGAAACCGAAAAATCGAGAAGCAAACTTCTACAGGATTTGACGGAGGAAGGCCGTTATGCTATCGGCTCCGCCGATCGGAGAGTTTTATCAAAAGTTCTCACGTCAGCGTGAATCTTCGCCCACTATAGCGGGCTAGGATCCCTCTTCGTCGAGGTTGATGAGGCGTCCATGATGGAGGCGCTGACTATCGCTCGGAGCCACGAAGACGACCCTTCGATTCCAAGTTGCTTTCGACTCGACTCGAGCTGCTACAGCTAGCGATGGGACTGACCGAATAAACCCAAAACCCATTGCTTTTATGCTAAAAATATTCTACTAATTAAATCATTTTCAGGATCGTATCAAATTAAATTTTCTTCGATGCTTTACAGCACTTCGCATCGGTTTCCAATCGGAATAGGAATGAAATCTGTCTCCAGATCGAAAAAATTTCGTTTTCCATTTCGCAAGGCTGCTTGGAAAACTGCAGCTTTCAATATTTCCGCGTAAACGTCCGAGGACCATTAATCACCACATGAACGCAACCGAATATCACTCAATCGTCCATTCGCTGTCTGTCTGAAGCAACGGCGCTCTCGTATCCGACGTTAATTGAGAGATATCGGTCCCATCGCTAACACGATCGACTCGATCTCGATCCATCATCGTGCTCGAACTTGCCCGGGACCCGTAGCCCGGCGGGCGAACATTTCCGCGACGATATCGCGACGGATGGAATACATTAATATATTACACATTTATGGTTACACGTAAGTATATACAAGAAGCTGCCGTCCATTCGCTATGTATATATGTACATGTATACTTTGAGCGTATCATTTTCCACGCAGGCTGATCGATGGCCACGCTAATGTCCCTTTCATCCCCGTGGACTCTTGCGAAACTGATGCAACACGCCTCGTTAAACAGGAATTTATTCTTTCTGCTCGCAGATCATTCTCTTTGCGACTCTAAGTCCGAGGCAACTCGAGTTCTCGTGCGAAAACAGTGTCCTTTTGGCTTTCCTCGTGCCGAGTGCAAATTTTCGCAAATGCTTTTCTGATTTCTATTTTAAAGTTAGGCAACTTGACGAGACTTTGCTGATTGACGAATATTAACCCTTTGCGGACGAGAATTATTTCTAGTACGCCCTTCCATTGATCGAATGTACAATAGTGAATGTTTTCAGCAAGATTGTGTAAAGAATGAAGGAAAATATGTTGCTCTTCATTTTCATTAGTCTATTGTGACAATTTGATACATTTTTCACCGATTCCGAATAAACAGTATGTTCTGCACAATGGTTTTGTTAAGGGTGTGTTCGCGAAGGGTTAATAAACAATAATTAGAAGTAAATTGTGAGATTCGACATTGCTGTTTTTGTCCAATTAGTTCAATTCGGAAGGCAAAGTTGGCAAGAAGATGAAAGGCATTCGGGACGCACGATCAGGCGAATACTGATCACGTAAATACGGGAATAGAAAACTTATATATTATTCACACTTAAAATGATCGTCCACCAACGCCTGGCATACCAAAAAGGAATCTTTGGCATACAACTGTGAGCAGAGACGAGGTGTCTCCTCGCAGTGTACCCACCATTCGATGTTCAGGTGTAGAAAAGAGCGATAACGATCCAGTGATTTCGGTAGATCCTCCGTGGTTCCCGTCGATAAATCAGTATTTCGTTTCTGGCGAATCGACTAATCGACGGATTTCGGTAATAGTCGCTTTGAGTACGTCGGTGCCGATGTATGTATAGTAATATTTAAAGTTCCACTAGAAAATTTCTTACGACCAAGAAACAAACCATATGGTGAAATTCAATGTTATCTGGATAAAAACAATTGGTAAAACCCTGTTGTAATTTCTGTGGACCCTCCAATTATTCGCATTATTTACACTACATTTCTTATATTAATTACAAAAATTGTCGTATCCTTGCAGCTGTCCCATTATTTACAAAAGTCCTAGTGTATATTATCGGAGTCAAAATTAGTATAAATAATGCAGAAGAGGCGTGTGTTTCGACCCGAGCCACCAAAGTTAATAAACATGATGATTAATTAGACTTTCCCATATTTTTCATATCTGTTTTCATATTCTATAAAGTGTGTCATACCCAGCGTTGTCAGATCGAGGGAATTGAGGGAAGAATAGTGGGGGTAATGCTATAGTCAGAATCCGAGTGACGTTACGAAGCTACAATGTAGTCTAACCGACACAGCGAGGTCGCTATTCGTGCCGAAGGTGGGGATCCTATCACGACCTCACAGTACGGATAGTGACGTCACTAGTTACCCGTTTATTGAACAGTTTCCGGAACGCGACGTTATGCTTTACCTGGGATGGAATTTTTACGTCAACGGCTGGTCATACCTAACAGTCTGGCCTCGCGTAACAAATTCTACAGGATCACAAAGGATCAGCGCCGACGTACTCGTGCTCGGAGAACATCACTAGACAGCGGATTTTGTGCATTTATGAGAAAACTGTGTAGATAAAATTGAAAACAGTAGAAACATTTAAAGATTATTAAAGATACTGTCGTATTACTTTCAACCCACTACAATTATTTAAATAAGAAGTAATTGCCTATGTGCCCTCCTGTATCTTGCAATTAATGGAATTTTTATCTTTCGCATAAAAATCCGCAGTCTAGACATCACAGTCTTGACTCCAAGGGAGTCGAAGATGGAGGCTGTTAAAAATGGCCTAATCAGCAACGACGTATACGTGCTGATGAGGGACATCACAGTCCTGACTCCAAGTATCCTTGGAGCAAGAAAATGGTGGCTGTCAAGGATGCCCCGATCGTTCAGTTTCTTACACAAGAGACACCATGACCCGTTTCCTGGACGTGGAGTGTAGCACTGCTATGTGACCACTTCTTCTGGACGAATGTGCGGTCAGGGACGTGGTCACGGTGGTCCTGGTGCTGCTGTTCGGACCGCCACCGGTGCCGAAGCAGTGATGAGGATTCGAGGCACACCATCCAGAAACCCAGGATATCGCCTGCATGTTCCTATCGCATCATCATCGCTGTACTTCCGATCCTCATAACCCCTTCAACTTCCGGTCCCCATAACCCCATTTTATCGTCCACGTTCCCACAAAAACCATAAAGCCATAAAATCGGTATCGATCAATCAATTACGACACCGGCTGCCACTTCGGATTTTGATTGCACGTGCTTCGTCGTTATCCGCGTTATTTATGGTCACCGTCATGGTCAACGCCACAAGCCCCATATCCGACGATGCACTCTTTGACTGCGAACTGCTTTGACACGTTACACGCGATCGAATATAACAGTAGACCACCGCGCACCGCCGGTTTCGGATTCGGCACTATTTACTGTCGTCGAAATTTTCCGCGATTTCCAGATTTTTACAACTTTATGATTCGCAGAATTTATAAAAATGTGGAAAATTTCTTGGTGGCAGCTGATATACAGTCATTGATTGACTGTGGATTTTATGCATGTATGGCAAAATTAGGTGCAATTTTTTTTTGAAGGAGAACAACATTTGAAAGAATTTGAGAATTATTTTTAGCTTTTTGAAGTTATTAAAACAATTTCTACTTCTTGCTATTGATGCATAGAATTCTTATTCTGCAAAAGATCCGTAGTCTGATCATTAAAATCGTTCAATGTCTCTTGATATTGTAAATGTGTTACTTGAAACTGTCAGCATCTGGCAAATATAAATTACAGTCTGATTGACATCGCATCAGCTGTGCTCGATTGATTTCTACAGCGCAGGAGCTACCTCGATCGGACGTGCCATAGTTTCCCAACACCGACGAGTTACGAGCAGTCACATTTTAGTATCCAATTATTTTTCATTCTTCACTTTTCATATATATTTTTAAAATGTAAAAATTTTACGCTTGGGTGCGTTTATAAAATAGGTACACTTGCCACAGAAGATAACTTTTCGATCACACTTTGTCACATTGAGAAAACAAGTTTTCGAGTTATTAACGATAAACGCTTGGATTGAAAAGTGCTGGAAAACTATGATAGAAGTAGTCGTATAAAGTTTCACGAACGAATGGCAATACTCACCGTACGGTTTTACAAAAGGACGTGCTGAAGAGACAGTATATAATCGGATTGGCAGCGGAGTTCAAGGGTGTCAAGCTCTGAATGAAGGTTGCCACGGCGATGTTGGTCTGCGTGCGCGGCACGTACCCATAAACCTGGAGGAGGTCGAACACTATGTACGGGCTCCAGCAAAGAATAAATACTGGAACAGTCGAAGAAGAATGTCGGCTATTTGATTCCACGATTCGTCTACGATTCCTCGCCTAACCCCGTTACCATCCCCGATGGAAAAATAATCGTCCGACCTCTCGAATCCTATCGACAACTGTCACTATCGCGCCCTGCAAAATGGCGGAAACTAGGAACGATAAAATCAAAACATTAAAAACAGTGGTTCGGACAGTGTAAATCAAAATGGGACGCTTCAATTTATTTTCTACATTCTGAAACGATTGATCGAGGAATTTCAGTTTTCATTAATTCTAATTTCTTTGTGTTTGATTAAAAAATTGGACTTAACGGGCCTCTTTGTTAAAATTACTGTGAAGGATACCATGTATTAGTTTATTTAGCAATTTTTCCATGTTTCTTGACGTACGTTTTTTTTAGCGAAGAATTGATCAAAGCGTTTCATCGCGCCACGCAGTTTCACTCTCGAACAGCGAACAGGTATGCCATAAAACGACTGATTAAGCAGAAGACTAGGGTACACGAGGAAAGTTTGTGTCTGTCCCCGAGGCTCGAGGTGGTTCGGAATCACCGGAAGTGGTTGTGGATAACGAGGCGGAGGCTCCATCTTCGAGGGAAGCTACTTGAGAAAGCGCGCTGGAGCATGACAGAGGGAGGCAGAGGATCGCTGGCAGGCAAACGGTTCCTCTTGTCAACGAACTTCGTGAGCTTGCGATGTTTCCTCTCCATTGGTGAACAATCTCGAACTTCTCGTTACCCTACATTCGCGGATCTTAAAAATCCCCAGCCGAGTGCCGAGACCGTTTCATTGAAAACTTTTTATCGGCGAAGTACACTGTTCGTCATGGCTGTTTCGACACGTCGGAATTTTCTGCAATGTCCACGTTTTATCTGGATTATAAATCAGGTTTTTACGTTCTACACAGTGTTTTCGTAGTCTTTAGTGCTTGTTTATTGCTCTGCAGATTCTATTGCTGGCGACATTATTCTTCTGCGAGGTCCAATAACGTTCGAAACATTCTCAAGTCTCGCAAACTCTTTACAGGTTCTACGATTCGTTCGTAGTACCCTGTAGTCGTTCCTTTGGTTCTAGAACTTTTTTACAGTGTGCTATTGTTATTCAGGATCTACAATTTTTTAATAACTCCCACGAGTCTTTTGTGAGCTACAGAAAAATTTTATGTGCTTCTCCGATTTGTCCAAAGTCTCTACAATTGTTTACTAGTTCTCTGCAGTTTGTATTCTAGCTTTATAATTTTTTTTACAGAGCGAATTATTATTTTCCAAGTTCTGACCATTTTTTGGTACCTCTTACGATTTTTTGTGAGATCCAGAAAATTTGTTTGCGTTCCATGGTTCGTATCTTTATATATTCTTGTCTATTCTTTAAAAAATTCCTCTAACCAAAATTGGACCAAAAGTGGAGATGCGATAGAATAATAATGAAATCAGTACCATTTGCATCACGATTAAAAATTGCCGCTGACCACAACGTGGTCCAAATGGCTCCATGAACGATCCCTTGTCCGAAATGCGACTACACGACCCTGCTAATGGCCGATCAGTCCATGTAACATCCACGGAATGATGAACGATCGTATTGTACAATCTATATACCCTCTCACTGTTCGATGAATTTGATTATTGTTGTTTGGGAAGACGTGCTCGACGTGACTCGACAGTTTGCTGAACCTGTTTGCCATACAACTACGACCACTTAAGTCGCGGTGCAACTGGGTCGCTGCTAACAATGCTTTTGTTGTAAATATTGTGAAGAGGCCCGTTCACTAAGAATCGCTTTCGTGGTAAAGAGTCGTTGTAAACGTAGACTGTTCTATACTATATGCCTTTTTCAAATTCGATTTTATTCAAACACAATCACACCAGCAATATTAACAATAAAAGACATTTTTGATTTTTCCAAAAATTGCACAATTTCATACTTTTCTGCAGCAATCAAGTTTAAATTTTGAAAATTGTTTAATTCTTGCACCAGCCAATCAAGTGTTGGGTGCCATTTGAGATTTGTAAATACTTTTATACTTACCATTTAATGGTACTCTTGAAGATTATGCACATTTAGTTTAATTTAGCTTAGTAAAGCTATATGAACCTGAAACTAGGATTGTTTCGATCCAAAAATCGACAAAGAATCACGGTTTCAGACTCTGCAGCGTTTCGCAGCGAAGTTTTAAAGTCCATCAATTCTGAAGACGAGGGTATACGAGCCTTATCCATTTTGACGGTTTTCATCGCGTCAATAGCGGAGTCGATCGGTTAGAACGTAGTCTTTGACACGTTTTGAGAAAGAATCTCGCTCCGATTGGTCCGGTTGATTCTTATTAGTTTGCGTGAAATGGTCCCCTTAGAGGACTAAGAGGAAGATGGTCCTTTGAGCTGCGAGCTTTCTTGTTCATCGAACATCGTCTCTGCGAATGTCCTCGGGGCTGAATCGCTTCTATTTAATTGTCAGCTTCGTTTGCTCATATTAAACAGCCAGACTCTGATCTTCGTTCGCTTTATCACCGGCAACCGAATCTAGTGAAATTCGACGTCTCGACGTTTCATTGAACCGATTTGAAAAAAGAATTCTTCGCTTTCGGATGAAAGATGGAATTCCTTAGATCGTGAATTTTATGAAACCGAGGGTCGGATTTTGATGATATGGAGATTGAAAAAATGTAAGAGGATGTTCTCTTTTTTTATCTGTAGGAAGCTTTCAGATAAGTTCAAGAAATATGAAGGTTCGAATAGGGTAAGATAGATGATGTTGGTCGTTGGAACGGTTCACTCACCGAATACTATCACCAGGGTCATCTTGACTGTCTTCACTTTCGCCCTGGGTATCAGTCCTCTGGACGAGGCTCTTCTGGTGTCCCTGGTTGGCCCCTGTCGCAACACCCCTCCCTGCGACCATATAGTAGCGACGATCACAGCATAACAGCCCCCTATTATCAGCGTAGGGGCTATAAAGAGGGCAACGCTGACCAGGCTCATGTAGATCCTCCAATGCGTCGGCGTGGCCAGCTCTATCCAACACTGCGTCTTCCCCTGGCAAACGAACCTGCCCGATTATGCTCGTAATACGATAGATTCAAGAAAATTCGCGGTCGAGACTCCTAGCCAGATCAGAATTCAATCAACTTGATTTTTCAATTCTACTTCGTGATTCAACCCCTAATACTACCCTTGGAAAACATTATTTGACCGAACAACTCTAGTGTCTATCACTGTAATTATTCGTATCCATGATATCATTAATACTGTACCATAAATGCACAAAAATTGGCAATCTATCCACGACTGTGAAAATTGACAATTGATCATCCTACAATGGCTGGAAAATTTCTAAATCGGATGTAAAATAATTTCCAAGCTCCGAATTAATTTCTATAGCTAACAATGGAGAAAAGTTTTGGTCTCTCCGTGTGTTCGTTACCTCTATGGGTTTCTCTTCGTAGAGAAAGAAGATGGGGGCACTGAAGAGTGCAGACAGGCTCCAAGCAGCGACCACCAACGCCCTCGCCCTCCACCCTGCGACCACATGCGAAAATCCAGTGTATATTGGCGCGGTTTCAGCATGGTTTTCAGCAGGACCGCCATTAAATTGACTTTTGTGGCAGCGGCAATTTTATAAATGGCCTGAACGGTGGCGGTCCGGAGCTTACGAGGTAAATGAACGGATGCAGGTGCCTCGCGGATCCCGAAACTTTCCCGTTTTCTTTCAAGCTTCTTTCCAAGTTCCGCGGCAGCTGTCCCCACGGTAATAGTGAAAAATAAGGGCGGAAAGTAATAAAGAAACTTCCGCGAACTTTTCGCGGTTGGCTGACTCCGACGATGCACCTTTGTCTCCGTGTTATTAACACGATCATCGTTAGCGCGGTTGCTTTCCCGGAAATCGCTTATGCAACCCTTAAAAGTGCCTTTAGCATTACCGCGAATGCCCTTCTTAAGAAATTTTTAATTACCGAACGGGTGGATGGACATTTATGAAATTTTTTCAGTGTTTTCACTACTCTTAGGAGAACTTGTGAAAAAATTTTCAGTTCACAGAATTCAGTTTTGAGATTGCGGCTTAAAGTGTATACAAACCAGAATACCCTATTAAGGTATTCTTATCTTAACGTAATCAATCTGTTTGATCGGTTACAGCGAGCTCAATATTGATTCTTGCTTCGACTAAAAATTTGTGAACATTGCTAAAGCACGGCCAAAAGCGTACATAAAAGTCCCACGACAAAAAATTGCGCAATATCACGAGGAAAAATTGCAAAGTGGCTCTCCAGTATATTTTATCTGTCTTGTTGGAATGGATTTCGCGAATCTAGAGGAAGTTGCGACCGTTAATGCGATTAATGACTCGAAGTCATTAAAACTCAGCGTCTCCGCGTTCTTACAGTAGCCGAGCGCATTTTCCCTGGATTTCTTACGGAAATTTCTGACGACTATCCCGGCAAACGACGCCATGTGCCACGGTTCGTTAAGATATTCCCGTTTTCCAGGGTCGTCGAGTGGAAAGCCGAGTTTATGGAATGATCGGGCGATGGTGGGACGTCATTGTCATCGATTGCTTCGCGGTAGTGACTCGCGAGAAACGACGGGAGAGCGTCGTTTGCTGCAGACTCGGTGACATTTCATCGCGGGGAACGGTAATTCCGACGTCTCCGGAAGATTTTCTGGAGCAGCTCTCTCTCTCTCTCTCTCTCTCTCTCTCTCTCTCTCTTGCTCTGTTGCGTTTTCCCGGCTAGGTCGAGTATTTACTGCCTGCCAAGAAATCACTTTCAGCACGCGGACTACCGAGACCGTCATCGTTTTATTCTCATTTTATTCCAGAAGAAACGCGGCCGCGATGCCGCCCGTCGGGTCGGAAGGTGAAAAACCGTAACGAAATAAAACGCGGACGACCTCCGCGACGTTAACGACGATCCCCTGACGTCGATGTCAGGACATTAACGAACTCGGTGCTTCGTGGCGAACCGAGTGCTTCCGAGACAGTTCCCAATTAACTGGACTTCTTGCCGGTAGCCGGACTGTGACCGAACATTCGCTTAACAGGGTACTCGGAACTGGGCATAACTTTGGGCCGAGTTTGGTTGTGCAGGAATTTTTTCATACAGAGGAAATCGAATTTACCTTATGGGGAACTGAAAATTTGCCTCGATGAGGTATTGTGGTCTTTGTACACTTCCGGTTCACTTTGAGATTTTTTAATTATAGAACCACAAAGATTATCGTCGTGGGACCTTCGTGTACCGTTTCAGCAATATCTCAGCAGTAGTCTCAAATTTTTTGACCAAGTAAAAATAAAAATTACAGCCCCGGCACATTTTCAAAGTATAACGAAGATAGCTGCATGGAGTCCATTTCTTCGGAGTTGGATGTAGCGTGATTAATATGCGCCAGGGTCGACAGACTATTAACTACAGGATAAGGACAGCAGTACTTACATCTGCCACTGAAGTTCATCGGTCTGGTGATGGCGTCGTACCTGTCGATCGACAATGCAACGAGCACGTAGGTGGAGCTATAGGTAACGAGAGCTTGCATGAACCTTATCAGCTTGCAGGCGACGTTGCCCGCGTGCCAGGTCACCGTCGTCCGCCAAATTATATCCGTTAGGACGGATATCAGGCCGACCAATAAATCTGCAACAAGATATGCAATGCAGCGCATCCGTGTGATTCATCGCGACGCTATTATTAAACCGTATCCGCGGCGGCGTCCACTTAATTCACGAATGAATGAACGCGCGAGCGAACCTAAACGGCCCCGCTGCAATCATTAATCCCGCGAGTTCTACTTCGGAACTGTCGTCGCGATCGTTAACACAATTATATTCGTACGCGATCCTGACGTGAGCACAGCAAGGTTGTCGGGTTTTAACCAACATCAAAGGGCTCCGACAATTTATTTGATTAATTAGGTATAATGGCACCACTCAGATATCGTTTCTAACATGATCTACAGGTACAAAAGATCCTGATGCGGGTTCAGTAAGGTTGTGGAGTTTCAACCGACATCAAAAGACTCTGACAATTTAGTTTATTAATTAGAAATTATAGCACCACCGGGATATTATTTTTAACCTTTGTGTAGATTGTGGATGGATATACAGTGATGAATTTTGTTGTCAACGGTTGCACTTTACTACTCCCGCATTATTATCATAATTAGCAAGTACGAACGGGCTCTGCAAACATTCAAGCGTCCGCATTACGTTGTAAATATTTGCGGAATAGTTTCGGAGCTGTTTACGAACGCTAATGAAACATACTATGGTAAAAACTTGACAACGAGTTCTACAGAAGGTACGGAAGCTCTGCTGCCGAAAACGGTACTACTATATTAATCTGACATTCCATCAGGAATTTTAATAAAAAGTTTAATCCTGAAGAAATATTTAAAAAATCCTTAACAATCATCTACCACGGATAGAATTTCCCTTCCACGATCGAACAGAAACACAAAGTAAAATTCCGATGAACGAAGCGTACAAAGTCGAGCGAAAAATTGTTTTCCCTCCGGAGATACTTAAAAAATCCTCGACAACATGCTACCGTCGATAAAATCTGTTTTTACAAACAGATCCAATAAAAACAACGCAAAAATCCGATTATCGAAGCGTAGAAAGTCGAACAAAGGTTTACTTCCCCACCAAAAAATACATGAAAAAAACCTAGTAATCGAACTATCGAAAATTGAACAAAAACAACGTTCCTACAAATATTCCGCGAAAAGCCGTCGCGAACACGTATCGCCGTTAAATTTTGTTTTTACGACCGCCACCGATAAAAACGCACCAAAAAGTCACGTAATCAAAGCGCAGAAAATGGATAAAAAAAATTGTTTTCACCGGAAAACTATCTGTCGAACCGCACAATCCATTTCGTAGCTAGAGGAGAGCTCAAGCGTGGAGTGTTGCGAGAGTGTTCCGGAAGTGCCATTTCATACATAAAAAGCCATGGAGAGCCCCGGGGATCGAGATTTAAGGGTTAGGGTACTCGTGCCGATCCAGGTCATATATTCTGGCCGATATTGAAATTCGATTTGGACTTATTGTCGTATAATAACGCTGATTGCGCGTTTCGGCTGTCGCTCTAAGGGACGATTAATCGGTTGCGAGTCGAACCGTTCGACTGTCGACGCTTCCACGTTGTTCTTTTCGGACGGGTGTATAATAGGGTGGATCTTATTTTTCGACCTTCGAATTTTTTTCTAGACACCCCGTAGAATTGTGGCACTAGTTAAAAAAATAATCTATGCGAAATTTTAGATTGATCGAACAATGGGAAAACGTGCCGCATCGAGCTTGAAAATTTTTTATTTTTGGATCTTGGTTTTCACCATTGTCATATATTGTTGAATTTGTGGTTCCATGCTCTGTAACTGTATGCGAATAAAATACAAGGTCATCGTAAAAAAAAAATTCGCAACTTTGAAATTACGAAAATTGGATTTCAAAGAAAAAGATTTGGTAATCTCAATAACTAAGACCGAGCGGCGGTAACATGTATAGGGAAAAGTTGTTCAGAATGATGACCTTGACAACATATTTCAAGGTCATCAAAATCGGTGAGGAGGGCAAACTTCTAAATAATTACCATTTTTATTATTAATATTAAAGGCATAAAGATATTCATCGATACTATAAACGTGGTGCTCTATCGTGCTCTCGGAGGAACAACTGGAAATGAAGTGGTCAAAGAGCAGCGTGCTATACTTTCTAGCGTGTCCTGATGCGACGTACATACGTATATGTATACATTATATGTATGTGAGGTATATAAAAAGGAACTCAACCGCACAGGGCATAAAGAACCAACGTCGCCGGACGTTATATTCCCTGTGTTTCCCGCGATTACACAAACGTCGGCCCGTTTTACTTTTTCCGCCGACGCGACGCAACGTTTCTAATGCCCTTCCCGGAGGAACGATAAACGAGCGATAAAGCGGAAGTCTAGCTTGTACATTGAGCGCAATACGCGACCGATTTCCTCTTTGCTCAGCTTTCTCTTCTTCCCTTTTGCTCCCACACACCGATTTTCATTGGTGTTTTACTTTTCCACCCCCTGCGCTGCCATCCCTCTATTCCTGGTTAAGCCCCATTCACATTAACGCAATTAGAATTGTTAGAGGACTCGCGATAACATTGTATCTGTATATGTTTAAATTTCATTTACATTTCTGAGGTATAAACGTAGTACATAAAAATCATTAATCCCTTCAAACTTAGTTACTTGTCTGTATTTATTGCGAAAGAGAAATACGGAATAATAATTTTACAAATAACATAACAAATACCTCGAATAATAACCAATATTGGAATTGACCATCCCTAATTCCCACAGAACCAGCAAAAAAGATAATCTCCTATAATCGATACCATCCAATTCGTAAGATCACGAGTCTCCGCCCACTTCGCCGTCGTTCGCCCCGCCCATTTACCCTCGGGGACCCCGTGGAGTGGCCCTGGAAGCAAACAGCGCTTTTTGCTAGCTTCCAGTTATGTGGATCAACCTTTAGACCCCGTTTCTCGCTGGGAAAGCGAGAACCCACGTCTCGATACTCGTTTTCCGATACTCTGGCGCGTTTTACGCAACGTACGATGGGTTTTACGGGGGCGACGGGGGTCGTATTTGCGCGACGGACAAGTCGGTTTACGTTCACACGCGCGAGTGAAACGCCACTTGCACTTCGGCGCATTTTTGCACGTGCAAACACCGTTTACGAGCGTCCCCAACGGAATCGATACCGTCAGAAACGGATTGGAGAAGCCTGCAGGCGGTTACGTGCCCGAACTATATTGTTTTGTTCGTTTATTTTGGAGCCTGTGCGGCTTCTTTTTTGGCTGAGGACGCGTGGGTGACCACTCGAATGTAAGGCACGAGCGCGGCTCTTTCCTGAAATCGAGAAAAGTGTGGAAATCTGTGTTGGTCGATTAAAATAATCGAGGTGCCGTAAAACGTATATTTTCTTGCGCGTATGTAGGAGCACGTATGTATGTAGGAGGTTTTTGAAACTTTGTGGAATGTAAAATAAGAACTTTTGAATTTTTGCAGAATTTCCCCATTTCTAACAGTGAACCCTTAAACGTTCGACATTTCCACAAGTCTATATTTGCAGTTCACTTAAAGCATTGACTCTAGTGTTTCGGATTAAACTAACCGAATTATTTCTGTGTCCGTGTTCACGCAAGACAATAGAATTCCGAAACAATACGGCAATTTAATTTGAACGTAATAGTAGTTAAATCACGTACCGCGTTTACACCCCCGCCACGGATTTAATGTAACAATGCGCGCGTGTGTGCGAGTGTGCCAACTCATTATAGGGTAAATGAAATGAAACTAAACTTTACCCTAGTACGTGCATCCAATTGTTTTGAATATAGAAAATATATTCGTTCCACGGTATACGGAATTTCCACGATGATCACATTTCATTGTTCACGGATAATGATTTACACGAAATCCTTCAAAGTTCATTTTCTACCTTTTGTTCCTTCGAGTGGAAATATTTTTCAATGTACAGATTGTTGCTTCCATTATATGTAGCGAAATTAATTCATTGTGTTTCTTCGCTTTAAAATTTTAATGGTACACAGCGGACTAAAAGATAGTGTACCTTCGGGAGAGTTATTCGAGCATACTTCACGCTTTGTAAAATTACTAAAGGGATGCAAAGAAGATACGACACCGAGAAATATACTCACCAGCGAGGGCAAGCTGCTTGATAAAAAAGTCCATCCTTGTTTTCCGCCGTTTTCCCCACAGGAGACCAATCAGGACCGCGATGTTTCCTACGACTATCATCGCGAACAGCAGCCACAGGACCGTGAATTGTTCGGTCTGCAATAAAAAGAAAGAGCTTCGTAATCGAGCAAACAAATCGACAACGGGGATCGTTACAACGACAAAACGAGAGAGCCTGTTGAAAACTTTCGATGACATATAATTTCCACTGTAACTTTTCCTGCATCCGGTTTGATCGTTTGAAACGATCGAATATCAGCTCGGATGTACATGCACCGATCAAATATCAATTTTATCGGGACCATTGTTTTTTCCTTTTTGAACATCAGTTCGACACAATTTCGACGCGTTTCACGCGTTCAGGACATTTGCTATTTTTTAGCTGCACCCTTCAGAATTCAGTTGTTTTTTCGACACAAAGCGTTGTTGCCTTTTTTCTGGCTCATGCGACGCTTTTATTAAAACCGCACCTGTTTGCAATTGACCTTGCAGGAAAGACATTAGACCACGCTCGATTGCGCAGGCGCAGTTTCACGCGGACGAATTTGGGGAATTGCAGTAAGATAAATTTTTTGCAGCTGATATGAAACAGAATTAGAGTACTTACTTGAAATTTATGCGCACTGCGTTGCATTATAGTATGTAATTTATACTAATTTTTCTGCGAACGAATTTGGAGGCATTCAAATTATATCAAATTACTGAGGTGATGAGAAACATTGTTAACTCTAGCACTCGCTCACAAATTTTCCTATTGTTGTAAATGTATGCAAACAGTGTTCTATTGCAGAGGCCAGAGGCATGTTGTTTCAACAGAAAATTAGTTACCAGTTTGTGCACCCAGGTTTGTCATTGAATTTCATCACTGAAAGCGATTAATGCATATTTCTCCAAATATCTGAATCGACTTTGATGCAGAAAGAACGCAGTTATTGGCATAGTTCACGAAGATGCTGAAAAAAGTTTCGCGATAGAAAGAATTAATATGATTTCTTTCAGAGAGAAGTATTTATCGAAGTAACGTTTATTGTATCGAAATCTTTCGTATGTAATCCTCGTGTCAATATTTGAATACTTTTTCAATTTCTCTTTCCAAGCGAGCTAACTTTATTTCAATTTAATATAAGAGACGCAAGCTTCAAATTCAAGAATGAAATTTCATATTTTAAATTGAGCCGTATATTCAGCTGAGACACACAAGCATCGGTTTTCTATTTTATTGAAACTAGAGTATTCTGCTCGATCGTGAAAGATCAGCATAATCTTTACAAGAGGATTGAGGAGATTGAGGATAATCATCGATAAAATCTTCTCAACGACAGGATGACTAAAAGGGATGATTAATAACGAGATGAATGCAGAAATAACGAGTAACAAAATGTCAAACTGGCGTTGATGAAATGTTATGAACCTGGTCGAAGTTGCTCACACAATCTAACATTTGAGCCATGCGAGATAATTTTACAGAAATGTAAAATTTACGCGGCAGTCGAACATAGTTCACAGACACTGAAAGATCGTGGACATTTTAATTGAGTCGCTTTCATGACCTGGAACGCGTAGGAAGTTCCAAATATTGACGCAATGTTTAATTAACGAGCATACTTCGCACGTAAACATTTACGAAAACGCAATCGTTGTACCGGCATATTTTAACTTTTCCGGGATTAAACTTTTTACTCGAAATTATCAGAAACAGAACATTAAATACAGAAAGTTTATTAAAAAGTAGTAGATTAAATTCAAAACAGTGAAAATACTCCGTTAATTTAAAAATGCTCTGTAATTAATGAATGCAAAAAATTTCAGTTTGCATAAAAATCCGTAGTCTAGTAAGCAGTAAGTGAAGGATGTAATTAGATACGAAAATAATTAACGTACAAGCCACACGACTGATTAAAAATGATGTCGCGTCCGTCGTGCGAAAGTCGACGCGGTGTACGCGCGACAAATTACAATTAGCGACGATGCATGATTCATAATCGACGCGGAACGTATAGAATTAACGAAATAACGGTACAGCAGTTAATCGAGTGAGAGCGTTTCCAGTCTAGATGAATCGATTTTAATGAGCGGCACGGCCACAAATTTCTGCACTCGGTGGTCCGTGTAAATTTCATTCGAAGCGTGATTACTATCGCGTCCGGTTCCTAATTTATGCCAACTGGAATGGGACGAACATTTCATTAGCTGCACTAGTACTTGCACCATATTCCAAAGACCACTATTTCAATCATTCTAACACTTCAGATTTATCATTCTTCAATCATTAACACGCTCCATTAATTATTAGGTGCCGAGTATGGATTCCACTTCCCCCAAAATAAAAGTAATAACCAAACCGAAACTAGAAAGTGAAAATTGATCGTAACGTATGCTATTTCAACCCTTTTGCATTCTACAAATCCTAACACAATTCAATTCATTCGAATATATTATGTATAGTGTATATGATATGCGGATTATTATTTAAGACAAATTAAAAAATGCTAATATATTATTTTTGACCTGTTCAAACTATTAAAAAGAGAAAGACTTCAAAGTACCGCGGGTGTTTTAGTTCGGCAACTTTTCGTCGAAAATTTAACAAGTCCCACCGCTCAAGAGGACCCTGTTTCTGTATCCGTCCTAGACGATGTTCGACGTTATTTACAGTTTAAATCATTTGTTCTCCCGTACCTGCAATTAATGCAACAAATTTTTATATTGCTTAAAGATCCACAGTCTAATCATGATGAAAATAAATCTCTAAGCGGAACTCTTCCTGGACATCCAACCTGCAGAAAATTCTCTGTAAAAATGTTCTTTTATCGTTAAAGCGAGGCAGGAAGGTTTCACAACGTGGTCAGACAGTTTCGCGGAAAGTTGGGGGCGTGAAAGCCGGGCTCGCGTAAATCGTCGAACACGTCGACCGCAAAATAGGAGAAGTCCGACCATATTTCTACGGACCCGACGACATCGGTCATTTTATGTGAAATCGATGAGGTCCGTTCGATCTCTCCGCAGCTGCGGTCAGTCCCAGCTGCCGATTTCAATGGCGGATTATTAGTTTCCATCTCGATGCACGCGGAATTCCGCGCCGCGGATCGTTAAGATGGAAATTTACGGCCGCGGATTCCACGGTGCGGTGGCGTGCCGCCACCTGCAACGTTGCAACGCTGCAACCGGGAGAGCATGCACTTTGCCTCGTCGCGTCGTCGCGAGACACACTCCCACGCGCAGGATACAGTGTGGATTTGCTGTGCAACTCGATTATCCTGCGGATTCAACACTTTCAGGACGAATGTCGACGCGCTTGTGTCTAGACTGCGGATCTTTATGCAAATACCTGTTGTCGTAAATTATTCTCTGAAATCTAGAATAGAGAGAGTTTCTTTCGTTGACCGAAAATGTTGCTATTACCTATTATTACTAAAAAGTTAGATGGCAATTATTCCTACTTCAAACTTCATATGAGATACCTCAATTTGTAATTTAAAAATATTTCATAAACGAGCATTATTTCCTTCATTTGTTTTATACATAATTGTTCGGTGAATCGATCTGTGGGAACAGAAGTATGTTGAAAAACAGAGTAAGATCAAGAATTAGATGAAGACTTTACTGTAAAAAATTACATGGAAAAGTTGTTAAGTTGTCAAGGGAGTGCTTGTCGACATCGTTGGTAAAAGGAATTATTATAAATATTAACCAGTTCGAATTAATAAATTTATCAGTGAATTGTATTTAATAAATTAATGCGTGCGAATATTCATGGTTTAAAAATTATTTTGTACCTCGAATACTATTAGCCAATTTTACTAAAAGATTAGGTGGTCAGATAGTCAAGGGAGTGCTTGTCGGCATCATTTGCAAAAGGAATTGTTAGAAACATTAAACAGCTAAAAATAATAAAATCAACAATTACTATCACGGTGATCGAAATCAACCGAAATTACATGGGGTGGGGAGAATTTTGCATCACTGGGCACGCGCCTCCTGATTGTGAGTTCGGCGAGCGCGTTCAGTCAGTCGGGCCGACGATTTCGGCAGGATCGGGCGGACTCTGTGACCAAAAGCTGACCAGAAGCAGACCGGAGACTGACCAGAGACTGACCAGAGACTGACCAGAGACTGACCAGAGACTGACCAGAGACTGACCAGAGACTGACCAGAGACTGACCAGAGACTGACCAGAGACTGACCAGAGACTGACCAGAGCTCCCCTGGCCCACTTTCTTAAGAGAATGGTTCACTTGAGACCCATTGTTCCTTTGAAATTTTTGTTGCTTGCGATGAATACTATACGATGCGATAAAAAGTTTTTTGACCTTGAAAGAAAGGGTCAAGGTCAATTTTGCGGTCCATTTTTTTAACAAATCTCCACCGATCCGGAGGTATACAATCCCTCCGTGGTATTCGTGACATACAATTTTTATACACCCTATACATTATTCAAAGAATAAATCTCTGTTTGTTAGACTAGGTGAACCTTCACTGTTTTCCAATTTATTCAATCTTCTCAATACCATGATTCTTTGTCACAAGGAATCGATACCGCTTGAACATGCTCAAGGCCTATCACTAGCTGTATACTTCGAATTTGCGTTAGTATCGTATACTAGAATGTAAGACATGCAAGATGTAAGAACAAATGTATTGAATGATTTTCAATAAAGATCTTTTAAATTAATATCTATGATTACTATTTGAATTAACTGAACGAAACGTGTGGAGACTGAGGAAGAAAATGGATCGACAAAGGATTTATTCAGCCTCATAAAGAGCGATTAATTAAAAAGGAAAAATTGAGGATAAAACACGTTTGAATGGAACGGAGCAGCCTCTTTCCACTGCACGATTGAGAAACGACAGGACTCGTAGTTGGTGCTCGAAGGCAAGGATACTCGGATAATTGGGTTTCCAATCAACGGTTCGGATTAAAGCACGTTAAAAGAGTTCAGATCACATGGCAGAGTTGTCTCGAATTGCAATTCGCGAGGCTGCACACGCGGCAAGATTGACCGGCAGGATTCTGCTAATGCATATCGATGCGCCTCGTTATAGTAATCAGTAGATTTATATGTCGATCCGCGGAAGTTGAATTTTAAGATAATTCGCGGGTATCAAGCGCCCCAGGATTAATATAATAAAGCCAGATTTTCATTTCATGCCATGAGCCGCGCCGTGTTCCCATCGGGAATGTAATCAGCAAGGCGAGCACGAACGGCATAGTTTTGCGGTGCGTGTGGCGAACCAGAGAATCGTACCTGATGATATTCTAGTGCTACTTCGGGCAATTTCCTAGATGCAGACATGTGTATCTGCGAGAGGATGTTTTTAAAATAATTACTGTTCAATCTTTCGTTTAGAATTTTCTAAATTGCGGCTGAATGGAGAGGGGGAATTTTAACGAAGAGTTGACTCGATGATTGTGCAAACTTTCCTCATAGGATTCAGTTGGAGACACATTCCCATTCTCGTCTCGTTTTTGTGTAAGTCAACATAAGGGAAAAATTGATTTTGTCAACTGAGATGTTGTTTGCGGTAGAAACAATTATTTTGTGAGGCTCAATGTACGAGAAATATAGTAGAAAAATTGTTGGTTTAGATTAGTGTGGACGTTTTCCTGCATTTCATAAATTCATAAATGCTGTGAGTACACAACTATTCGGAGTCCAAATATTATCATTCATTCTTTAACAGCACGAAATTGGTAAATAAATGTTGTAAAATGTATGACTTAATTAGCAACATCTAAAAGTCTCAACCATTTGTGATCATGCAAGGAAATTGTTTAACACGAAATCAACCAAGAAGTACATGCAGCTATGAAATTTCTTAATATATTTCTTATGCTACCACAACTAAAAAATTTATTTAAGTGAGACATCTTGCACTTTGTTCACTGTATTATTTAATCAAATTCTCTAGCTGCTTCTCGTGCTACAGTCTCCACAATAAATATTTGATAAATAAGGTCTTCAACATTTTAGCAAAGAGCCTAGGAAGCTTGGATTAAGAACCAAGAGAATATTAAATTGTTCCTAAAGTGCACTTACGAATATCTTAATAGCTAGAATTCTACCTTTCGCGCATCTTAGTTCAAATCAGGTTTCTCGGGTCTGCTAAAATACAGCAGCATCTAATACCCCTAATCGCCTCATCCTCAGTCTCTAATACATCCCACTGCAAAGCAGCCTCGCAACGGATCAATTTGTTTGAGTACTCTGTTTGCAGATTATTCGCAGGTACTAAGTTCCCTTTTAAGACATCTGCGATCTATAATTCCGAAATTAGCATAAAGATAATACACACAGTTGTCAAACGTAGTAGATAAGTGAATCATTCGTTGCAAGGTCTAGTGCGCCAGGTAACGAGTAATCAACTCAGGTTTTAATAAATTCGTCAATTTAAACGTCGCATTTACTGTTAATGCTAAATGCAGCTCGGCAATGGAGACTCGTGTCAAACATCCGTGATACTATCATTATTAATTATGGCCTCATTGTGCGATCGACGGTTTAAACAGATCATCCATTTATACGGGTCATTCAGATGAAACCGCGCCGCTACTCGCACATGGTTCTGTGGATTTCGACTGAAATTCGAGTATTGGGCGGTGTGAGCCGAATTAGGGGCAGTTTTGTCATCGTTTTCCTCTATTCGCAGTTTTCTGTGCATATCGACCTCTGCGATTTCTGAAGTACAGTTTTGAAATTTTTCTGTTCCTAGATGATTGATTTATAAATAAAGAATACGATTTATTGTACTTAATAGACTGTGGATCACTTTATGCATTTATACGACGTGCAATTTGTTGAAATGTAATGAACGACGTGTTCATTAATTTTCGACTATGAGAAATTTTCTATTGATCGAAAGAAATGTTTATCTGGCAGTTTGTTATGAAACACGTCATATAACAATGGGAATCTGCGCAAAGATTGACATTTTAATAATTAATTATCATCAAACCAAACCTGAACAATTTCAAGAGAATTTCATTCACGATTATCGGATTATCGATATTTTCGCCTATTATAATCCAACATTTCTGAAAGAAGCCATTGTGGAGGGAATAATATGAGCCATGCGTATTATATACGTGATGTTGTGCGAACTGAAGTCTTGTTGCACAATGGGTTTTCGTGTATTTTCCCGTGTATACGGTACATTAAATTCATTCAAATAATTCATAAGGTTTTTAGTACAAACAGCGATGTTTTTGAATGGATTTAATATAACATCGATGCGAATGATATAATATAAAATCAATGCGTAAAACGATAATACGCAGAACGTACATTCTATGTTGTAACAATTATTGAAATGCAATTTTTATCAACACTAAAATCCTGCTATCTTTCTTGCAGTAAACGTCATTTTTGCACATGCGAATTTTATAATGGATCTTTAGAGACAGTGAATAAAAATAAGTTTTTACCGATTATTCGAATGCAATTAATAATAATTCTCGCAATCGATTGGAACTTCTACCAGCGGCGCCAATTTCACCGAATGCAAAATGAATGAGAAATCCGAGGGATTCCCACGTGACGGAGAAAAGCGAAATTGGTTTGATTAGCGTGTTGACGAAGTCTATTCGCAAACGAAAAATCATGCCTTTACAAGAGAGCCCCACGGGACAGCTGTCTCTGCGTCTTGTATCGTCTTTTGCAACCGGCTCTGTGTCTCGACTTTAATTTTCCAACGAAATTAGACGGCGAACCGCAGGGAGTTACGGGCGCCGATCTCATTAGCAATCGACCGATACTAGACAGGTATCTGCCATCTATGGGAAAACCTGTGCACACCAGATGAGTCTCCACCTGCGAAAGGCGTGGATTACGATGCACAAGAAACTTTTCTCCGCCGCGCCGATTGGCTCGCTCCGGAAACGACGCCATTTTTACTACACCTCCGCTGTTGTCGAACCGCCGCGCCGTTTACGGTTGCTTGTTAGCAAATTGCATAAAAAGGAAATTGTTGAATATCATTTGTCATATGTGTTTACTCGTGTGCAGCTAACAACTAAAGTCCACTTTCATCAGTAGAGTGAGGATTTATTTAGGAAAAATAAAAATTTACGTTTATATGTTTATTTCTTCTTTGAATAAATTTAGCGAGTTGGAAATAATACATCAGTATTTAGAAATTCTACAAAGCAAGTGCCAGTAACAGTATAAAATAAAAACGCGGTACAGAACTTCGAGATCCCAAAGACAGAAGCACTTTATCGGGTTTTCCGGGCTCCGTTGTCCAAAGGGAGGGTGCCTAGGGGGTTGTTTCTGATCCGTGGATTAGACTGCGGGGGTGGAGAATTCCCCAGGTCCCTGAAAAGGTTTCCCACTTCCTTCCAAGCGGCAAATTATCTCCATCGACGAGAAATATCGCCGAATCGACGAAAAGCGAAGACCAAGGTCCGCGAAACTGCCAGTCTGGCTTTGCACCCCTCTCTGACGAAATTATGCCACGTGTGCGTGCTGTACAACAAATAACTATGACCTGTTTCTCTCCCTATCTCCCGATTTCTCTCTTCCTCTCCTCTATATTTCTTTCTTGGAGAGGACAACTGCCGAATTCGACAATATTCGCGTTTTCCGTGTGGAATTTTGCATTCGTTCGATATGTATTTCTTTTCTATGGACGTTGCAATATTGCAGTGTACATGCGCGTGATGCACAGTAGGATGCATTCGGATGCACATACGGCATTCCCTTTTTCTGGTTTATCTGTCCAAGCACGCCGCCCACCCGGAACAATAAGAGCAATATTCGGAACGGGTTTCTTTCTGGCTTTGCTGCGGGTCTTGACCCGAAGACAGTGCTATACCTGGATGAACACAGGGCCCCATACTCAGGGATGGGCCTGAAGAAATTTTTGTTTCACTCCCATCAATTTTATTCGAACAAAAATATTAAGGAATCTTGTTGCGAAAGAGTTGTACTATTACTGGACTGCGGATTTTGTGCATTTATGACAAAAGTGGGCACGTGCAATTTAAAATAGTGGACATATTAACATATTAACGGGGTCATCCCATGTGGCAGATCCAAAAAATCAAAAAATTTTTTTTTTGCACAAATTACTTCTATAACATTCCTAGAATATGCTGGTAAAAGGATATTTCGATATTCGAAGTAATTCGACAGTTATAAACTTAGAACGCGGCATCTGTTCTCCTCGTTACGATTAAAGTATTAATAAATAACCAGTGAAATATCAATCAGGTGGACATTAATTTGTGCTGGAAAAAAGTGCATTCGAATCAACGTGCACTTCGGAGTATTGAGCTAAGACAATTTCTCAACACATAGCAGACTAATGGTGAGTTTACATTTTCTTTGTGTAAATCGTACTTGAATCTTTAAACGCGTTTTTCTCAAAACTGTATTTTTCATATTAGCGACCATGATATCTCAAAAACTACTGAAAAAGACGAAAAAAAAAATTACGAAACTTGGAACCTAACGTGTAAAACCGTGGCAAAAATTCAATTTTCGATATTTTTATATTATTTTGGTACCGGCGATAGCCGCAGGTCTACAAATTAAAATGCTGTTAGATTTTTTGATATCAGATGTTCGAAACCTCCGGAATCATGGTCGCCATCAACCTACTTTTTTTTACACATGAGTGTCTTCCGAACGGTGTAAAGTCGATCCAACTCGTTATTTTGATGAGCAGTGGCAGAAAGTCCGTTCTGCTGGCAACAATGTAAAATACGGTGCTCTATATTTTTCAAAGATCTTTCGATCACCGTGCTTCCAGAAGCAACGGGTGTACGTTCCTTTGTACGTTTCTGGTTGTCACTTTCAAAGAATATCGATGCTACCGTCACACATTTTCAGCCGCGTTCAGCCGCGGGGTTTGATCAGGTGTAGCTGGAAGCTGTCACACCCTTGGATCTTTTCCTTTAACCCTGTTGCGATCATGTCCCGGTATACAATGTCACCCTTAATATTTACGATGTTTGTTAGGTTACGCGTCAACTAGTTTTGTTTGGAAGAAGAAAGTGATGTAAAATTGAACATTGATGTCCGAGCTTCCTGACACTTCATCCCACCGTGGAAACGAGGCTTCAAGTCCTAGGCAGACATGCCTCGAGCACCAGGAAATAAACTTATCTCGTGGTTCGCAAGGGAGAAGCATTTTCCTGGTTTCCCACGCTCGGCGGAATCCATCGAAGTCGTCGTGACATGGATCTCGATCAATCCGCTGGATCTCGCCTGCAGCCGGACGAGCAATATCCTTTTTTGCCACCGAAATCGATCACCCAAGTTGCAGCATGCAGAATTGCTCGATCGGAACTGGACATTGTTCGGAAATTCTCCGCAATGTTGCGAACAATGTTTGAATAGTGGTTGAACAAAATGGTTTCCCACCGTGTTGCTAAATGCATATTGCAGTAAACATCCGAAATTACTCGAAGCATTAACGCTAATCTATTCAATCGGTTCCTGTTTAAGCAGCATCACGATTTGTCATTTCTCGGTGGTCTGGATGATGAATATTCAGTCTCGAATGATGAATACATTCCACTCGTTCACTGCCAAAAATATTCAGTTTCAGTGATAAGCGTCAGTTTATTTACCGAGGTTGACTCCAACTTCGTGTCCCTTCAATTTCCGGAACGGTGTACATAAATCACCGACCAGTTCCGACGAGTTCCAACGACTTTGGCGAAGTCCTGCGATCTATGGTTTTCGAATTCTCCGCGCGATTTCCAGTCACGCACAAATAATAATCGAGCTGTAATCGACGCGGAAACCAGCCGGCGCGCACGAAGCATGCAAACTAATGAGTCCGAGCCAGGATGGATAAAATACACGAGACTACTTTTCGGCCAATTTTTCTACCACACTTTATAGTACAATCTAACAGATTTCCATCCCAAAGCTAGAGCAGTTTGCAAACTTCTCGTAATTACGGTGGCTGACGAGTGGATTTTATGCAATTTTGAAAAAATTCAGTAGCTGAACTACGATAAAAAAGAACAGTATTTTCAACGCACTATTTTCAATTTATTAATCCCATCACGAAAGGAAATTCATTTGTACTAAATTTATTTGACTCCTGTTCGGTGTGATTGGGGTAGTTTTTATTTTGCACAAAAATTTGCAGTTCAGTTCCACGGATCATCAACAGTATAATTATCAAAACCATTCACGAGTGTTAAACAACTGCTTCAGTAGATACAAGCACTGTCGCCAGCGCAATTATGAAAATCGTCAAAATCATTCGCTCTTTAAGAGTCGATGATGGAGATTCAATGACGAAGCGTCGTCGCTCAAATGGTTTCTCTTTCTTTCATAGTGACGTAACGTCGGAGGATCAATGGTTTGGTGGTTCCGAATGGTTTACGAGGCACTCGGTCGTATTGCCGCGCGTAATCTCGCGGCTCGCGAGGAGAAAGAGAAAGAGAAAGAGAAAGAGAAAGAGAAAGAGAAAAAGAAGAAGAGCGGACGTTGATTTAGCGGGTCTCGTTCCCCGGCGGTGGAAGAAAGTCCGACACGACGGTGGTTTAGAGGCGACATTAACCCACTTAATCCACCGGGAACCGTCGCGATGTATGGCCGTAAAAATCTGTTACACGTAATCAGCCGGTGCCGTTAATCCTCGGACCTCTCTTTAACGACAGCTACCGTAACTTACAACTCAATTGCGGATCGCATCATTCACGCCCAGAAATTAATCGCTCGAACGCTTTCGAACCCCGAAATTAATTTTTTATGCCCGATGAAATCAATTTCGCTACACTTCAACAGGCGGACATTATAAATTAAACAACTTTGTAGACATCAAGATTAATTTCAATACTTTAACAGGTGAGCATCGATACTGTGTTTTAAAAACTTTGGTAAATATTTTAACGGTTCATTAGCAGTATTGCAAAATTCACACCGCTGAAAGACACCTTTTATAATTTTTTAAAGGAAGGGCATAAAAGTCCTAGAGAGCTAGAATTCAATTTTTCTTCCAGAGGATGGAATTCATCAATTTTGGATCATTTTTCAATCTTTTTGTAACGAAAGCGAAGTTCCATGGAGAAAGAAGAATGCGTCGGCTAATTTACGAGGGCCATCGATTGTTCAATTAAAGCCAGCTACCGATGAATGATGGAGACCGACGTTGTTCGCGAAGCCGTGGATAATGCCACGAACAAACAATAAAAATAGATTCGATGATAGGACGCGGATGGAGCGAACGTCAGAGCCGCATGCAAATTGGATCACCTAATAGCCCCAAGCGCTTGTTAGCGCCGCGGACACTTTCAACGTTTAGATTGGAATGCCAGAAGCATTTGAACAGCGATTTAGCTCTGTGCTGCGGCGAGGTGTTGACAAATTATTCGAATCGAAAGATAGTTTATGCTAGAAGATTATGTTAATTTTCGAGCACGATCCCTTGGACAATGGAAGTCATCGGGGAGATGCTCCCTAACGAATCACGTGCTTTCATCCCTGCATGAGTACGTGCTATTAATTCGACATCAAATGGGAGTGTAAAGCAGGACTGAGAACCGAGCTTAATAATAACACGAATTAATTCGTGACTTTTACTCTCGTCGGTTCATTGTTCGTTTACAAACAGACAAAATATAGTAAACTATTGAAATATAATCTCTTGTCTTCTGACGACGCGTCAGAATCAAAGTTACGTTTATTGTGAAATTGTTGGTCAAAGGTCGTTTTAATTGGTTATTAATTTTGTACAGAGGTTGATTTTGTGTCCGAGGTAATTAACTATTTTTTTGTCGATTCTCTACGAGTTCCCTGCTGTTTTCTTTGCAACGATTGTCCACTACGCGGAACCGCCTCCCACGCATCGAGACAAAAAGAAGCTGCTCGAAATAAAGCCGAAAATATCGCGAGACGCATTCGACAAGATCTAGCGATCTAAATATACAATCTACCGCAGACCATGTGTCCCTTTCCTGTTCGTCCTCCTCCATTCAGTCTTGTTTTACCAAATTAACCTCGAACCCAGTGAATCGATTGTCGGAAGAGCCTTCTCCCTGCGCTTGATCCGTCGTGGTGATCTTATTTTCTGAAGTGGTTACTCATTCTTTCACTCTTCAGAAATCGAGTTTTAAAAAATTATTCTTGAAGCGGTTAACAATTTTTGTAGTGGTTCTTCATTTCTGAGCTTGAGCTAGGTAACATTTATTTTAGGGAAATTCATTGAAGATTTCTACTCGCAATAGTTTTATTGTAGATTATTGGTTTTTGACTGATGGAATTGTTCGCAATAGAACAATACGAGAGGCGGAGGACACATGCTATGTGCATGGAAAACACATACAAGTTTACCAGAGGGAGCGTGTATGGGATATGCATGAAAACAGAATGAAATGTAAATCAAAAACTGTATAAAAAATAGTAGAGCTGCATGGAAATGAAAATATGCATGGAAAATGAAAATGTGACAGAAGTAAAATATTTGCAACGTGAATGGAAAACAGATGGACATACACACGAAATAAATATGTAAACTGCGTGAAAAATGCACGTAAAAAACGTGTGAAAAATTTTCGAAATATGAAAAATAGATATAGGCATGTAGATAGACTTGGCCTTACAATAAATCACGTTCCCAAGCCCCCTACAATTTTTCCATGAAATTGACACTAAACCACGACCGGTCAACTGATAGGTGTCACATTTTCTATTCAATAATTATTGGAATGATAAAGATGTCTCCACTAGAAATTATTGACTAAATTTCTCCATTAAATATTGCTATAAAAATTGCGAAAAATCTAAATAAATTCAATCTCGTCACATTTCGTGCACATTTGTTCATAATTAAGCCTCTTGGCAGAAAATCGTCTGCAGCGGACGCGTCTTTCCCGCTCGAAAATTGCCGCTCCACGTAACGAGGGGTCAATGGTCGACGTTTGATCTCAATCCCCGATGAGAAGGATCCTACGTTCTCATCAGATTTTTCGCAGCAACGAGCACTCACTCTCCCTCTTCCTCTCTTTCTCTCCGTCTGTGTACCACCCCCTGTTAAAACTGTTGACGTCGCCGCCGCGCGGATAGTCGATGGAACTTAAATAACAAGCTCTCCAACGTTTCATTTTCCCGTCCCACCGGCCCGGATACTTTTCGCCGTACATTTATCCTTTCATTTAGATGGAAATTTCACTTTCGAGCAACGGCTGTCGGTGACACCGTCCTCGCCAGCTTTTCGGCGTCCTCTATAGAATTTCCATTATGTCAACGGATATCCGTCTCACCACTCTTCGACGCTTACTCATTTATTTACGGAGTCGCTTTAAATAACACGCGGGTCGTTGCACTATAATTTATGATATTACCGTCGGATCATGATCATTATTCTTACACTTTCGTCTTAAATATATAAATAGTAACCCATTCAGAGCAAAAATTTCAAAATTTGGTACTCAATGAGTAGATAAGGTGTTAATTGTTGTCTTTATCCCACGATTAACTGTTTCGACTTGCAGCATTTCCGCATTAAACGGTTCACTTAATATTAATTTCAACAAATTACCAAAGTTCGCACTAACTGTACCTGGTCCCAGTGGTACCATCGTCGCACAAAAGGTGAACAACGTTCTTTCGTAATTGTTCGCTAGTTCATTCAACTGCAAAAGTCCGAGGATGCAATAACGTACATTCCCGACGAAGTTTTTGCATCGGATACGCCGAAACAGTCGACGAGGGTTCGCGTTCTATTGAATTTCGTTTCCGGAGGATGCAAACGGGAATAGAAAGTTCTCGCGCGATTACGGTCGCCTTTCGAGACCAGGATAGTGACGCGTAAGGGTGGAACGTGAGAGAGCGCGGGGATGGAGGGTCGCAAAGGTGCTATCCAGAACTCCCCGTTCGCCAATACTTGTCGCGAGTTCTTTGCGAGTGATCAGCGTTACGTGCGCGCCCGGCTTAATTCCGAACTCTCAGAACGTCTTCTCCTTTGTCGGTTCGCAAACGAGTGGAACGATTCTGATAAGAGGAATACGTATTGCGATGTAACGCTACGAATCCGACTCAATTTTTACTGCTGCTGATTTCCCTTCCCGCGTAACTGCCTGGGAATATTTCGTGGCAAATTCTTAGGTGTACTCCCGGATGTGTAGATTCAATTGTTTTCACAATAGACCAAAAATTGTTTCCAGAGACTGGTCACAGGGTGTCCCAAAAAATGTACTTCATTGAAAGGCGTGGTTCCTGAGGTAATTCATAGAAAATATTTCCGGACCAATCAGAGAGGACAATTCCTGCCCCAGGAATTTAAAGTACAAGGAATGCTATAGCCATGCTCTCACGAATGCAATAAAATCGTAAAAATCGTTTGGATTCTGTGATTGCTTGGCAAGATTTCCAACTGTAAAATTGTCATCTGAAGAAGTTGCAGTCGCGCGCAGTACGTTTATACTGCAAACATATCGCACAATAATATTTGCCTTCGACGTGGAAGCAACGCATTCCTCTCTCCTCCCCTCGCATTTTTCCAATATTATGTGAAAACGGACGTCTTCCCAATAAAAAAAAAACCCGACATCTGCAACTTCGATTTCAATTTTATACATAAGAATTCTTGTAGGAAATCGTGGTTCCAATAAATCTTCGTTCTGAACTACGTACATCCTGCAGTTAATAACAAAAATAACTGTTAATGGTAATGTTAATGTATTCACAACTTCCAGAATACATTAAGTAAAAATTATAGTCGGTACTGAATTGATGATCTGAAGCATTTGGAGGATCGTCTGATGTCTGAATTTAGCGTTATCCACCGTTCCAGTAATTTTTCTCGGACGAGAAAACAATTCCCAGATTACTTTAACAGCCCGGATCGATCGATCTCCAACGAGCTACGGACTGGAGTGTATTATGACAGCCGTTAGGGGGACTGAGATGGAAATCAAGCTCTGTTCCGACGATTTCCGTTTCTCCCCTTTTCAGCCGTGGCTCTGTATTTCATAAATTCAATCTCGCCCTTGATATTTCCCGTCCGCGGGAGGATTTTCCCAGCCGCCAAGGATCCTTTCAGCTTCACTCGAGGATACCAGTCTCCTTGTAATCGCGTGACTTTCGTCGACGTCCGTTCGACGCATATAAGAATCCTCGTGCATTTTCGACGTGCTGCTGGAAAAGTAAAGCAGGTCCTCCCAGTGGAAAGCTTGTGCGATTTTATTGACGCGTTTAATTTTCAAATTTTTATGGACTCTGTTTGAATTTTATAGTGGATGTACATGAATGTTCCGTTCGAAATGAACTAGGGAAGATGCAAATGATTCGAAGGACGCGACGACAATTTTTAAAGATTGGTCGATCCACCCAAAAAATTTCAATGTCTCTAACTCTGTTTTGGTTTTATAGTAGGAGAATGTTTTATTCGAAACTTATTCTGGATGATTTTTTTTCTGTGTCTCTAGAAACAATTTCTAGCAAAATTCAGCGTTTGATCATTATGCGAATTACCCCGCTACTAATTATCGCGATACCCTGGCGTTTGAAATACATAGAAACGATTCCACCCACTCTTCCGACATTCCTTGATCCCTTTGGTCGACGACGGAAGACGGCGATCCGTGTTCCGTCGTCGAAAGAGCCTCCGACATTCGACGAAACCAGAGAATCCGCGAAAGATTCCGTCGCGAACCAGCTAATTAATTCTGGGAAGCATGCATAAACATGGATCATTTGCCGATCTCGATTTCTAATTAAATTTCTTCAAAGTTTTCAGTCTTTGCTGAGATCCACTCATCTTAAAAATAGAATCTTCCGATAGTCTTGTGTCAATCCTTCCAATACCTCTATACCATGATGAAAAGCTATTCTTTTCAACTCAGAACATTTTTGTACAGAATTCCAAACTGCATCTACCAGTAAAAAATGTACGGTCTAGTTAAAAAAATGGTTTACTCGTCTTTTGATACATTCATAAACATTTAACATATATTTGGTAAATTTTCCTGCATCACCTACAGTTTTGAAAAAATTCGCTATTTAAGCGGCACTTTGGGTATCATAAAATCTATGCACGATTTGATCAGTTATTGGAGTAGTTCGGAGCACTGCTCGCTTTTAACATACTTCTAAAGGAAATGGAAATTCGAGACCTCTCGCGGAATTGAAATAATATGAAAACTTTCAGCGAATAGGTTCTCCGAGCAAAACGCTCTGACCTATTGTTTACCGGGCAAAGCCGATTCCAGTAATCTTTGTGTTACCTTGCTGATGGTATTCGCTCAACGAAAACACGATTCGCGTTATCACGGTTTCATGAGACTTTTTGCTCCATGGGCCAAGTAGAATTTTTGGTACTGTTGCACATTTCACCAGTGAATCTGTGACAAATACCTTGCTACTAAATGCTGTACTAAAACATGTGAAGGTGAAACTTTTGGACCTTAGTGCCTCTATTATATAATGCTAACATGTAGCTTTAGTTTAAGTAGTTAAACGTTACAAAATTCCTATGGGAATACATTTTAAAATTGACTCGAAGGGTTCCAATAAGATAGAGTAAATTTAGTTTGACACGAAGATCTAGTTTTATTGATATTTTTGAGATGATTCCGAATTTATTTTAACATGGATATGTTTTTGGGCTGTGGTGGTCATTTCAAAATTTGCGTGATGAAACCACCAAAAAGTGTAACGCTGAAATAGCCCCCCGCCCCCCTCCCCCAAAACATATCCATGACTCAATGTTTTTCCATGAAGTGGAGAAAATTTCGAGGTGGCAGGTTTATGACTGCGTTGACCGTTTGTGGCCGCGTCGACCGCGCCGAACGTAGATAAGGACAGAGCATGTAAACACGAACCGCGCGGCCGAAGGCGCAACTTTTTTTAACAGTGGCCTATCATGATGTGCCATCTTCTAGCTATAATTTAAGCCGTCAAATATTTCAAAATTCCTACGGGAATATATTTTTAAATCAACCCGAATAAATCATGCCAATTTTAACTTAGCTGACAGTCGAGGTTTTTGGATTTTGCAACGTGATTTCAAATCTTCTTTTGAAGTAAAATTTCCCTATCATAAAGTTGCATTTCTGTCCTATTATTTAAGCAATCAAACGATCAAAAATTCCTATAGGAACGCATTCCAAAATCGACCTAAATAGTCGTCTTAAAATCGTACCGATTCTGTGTTCCCATTTTTATTTTGAATTTACGTGTGACGAGGGGAACGATCATTTGCAAAACAATAAAATTAGAATGATTCGTATCTCACTTAATTAAAACAAATTTAAATCTCGCTACATTTCAAACATTTTTGAAAAGAGTTTGAATTCCATGGGAGATTTTATGCGAACCAGAGACGGTTAATTGGATATTTCTTGCGCTGGGATCTCCTAGGATGAATTTCTGCGGTATTCGTCGAGGTGGGACTCATTCAAGGATCTTCTCTCTTCCTCAGATTCTGGAAGCACTTCATCAACGCGGGAAAGCTTATTCCGTCGCGAACTCCCCGCGATTCCTCCTTTGAACGTTCCCGTGCGAATTCGGACGAATTTTCGCGATTAAGTCACCTCTGGCCAAATAGTTTTTGCAAGCTGTAAGACTTTGACACTTCCGTAGACCGTCGCACACTGTTGCTCGTATTTACTCGAACCGCTTTCAAACTCAAAATGTCAAACACTAAAACTAAAAGCATTCGAATTAAATGTTAATGGAAGATAAATGGGCTGGAAATTTTCATAACAGCCTCCGGAAAGCCGTGTAAAATTTTAAAATAACACGTGTGCGTTTTTAATCCATTATAAAGTTTCCATGAGAAGCCTTTGCAATGCGCTTACAAAGCTTTGATAAATATATTTTGCGCGACAACGTTCCCAATTTGATCCACAAATTCTTGCATAATTCAGAGAGAGAGAGAGAGAGAGAGAGTATTACTAGAATCATTATGAATAAAAAACAAGTTCGAGTCTCTCGACTATTTTTACTATATTTTTCATATAAATAATTTGTTTTCCACGTCCTCTAGTTTCCTAGATATTCGAGAAAATATATTTCCTCTAATTTCAAAACTTGCTTCTTTCCATCCTTCCAGTATGAATCAGAAGGAATAAATTATCTCGGTGTACAGCATGTGTAAATATTAAAAATCTTATTTCGCCCGTATACAAAATATATAAATTTTAATATATAGGTCCAAGTGGAATCGGAATTAGTGAGTGAAAGTGAGTGTATTATTTTAACGAATATGCATGAAATATACGGTTGCAAAATATTCAATACGTTCTTTCAATGTTTACTGCATGATTGCAGATAATGGGTATCTAAATAGGCCCCTCAAACGAAACCAATAAAAATATTATAAGCGTTGTAACTCTGCTTAAAGAGTTTCTTTGCGAGGAAATGCTGCGAATATTGAGCCGTGATTGTAAACAATTTTTTATCATGCGGGGATCATAAAAATTAAACCAACAGCTTGCAAAGCTCATTAAAAAATGACTTAAAGAAACGAAATGATTAAAAGGAACACGCTCCTCGCAATAAATTTTTGGTAACTATACGTGCATTTAAAAATTGTACAATGCGAGAGTTTAATTTTAGACGGCAAAAATGCATTTTCTGACAATCAAACGTACCAGCGGTTAATTGACTATAACACGCTTCATTGGAAGTTTGATAGAAGCGGGTTCCAGAGCTCAGAAACGAGGCCGTCGCCTCCATTGCGGTGATAACGTAATTTCCATGCGAGCCCGCCCCTAAGTCGAAACAACCCTAGGGGGTATAACTGTTTATCTCAGAGGATTCGGAATTTTTTGCCCTGGCGAGATATCAAACGTCGACAGTTTCTCTCTATTTCCATTCCGTGGGAGTTTCTTCATCCAGTGCTCGGTCAGTAAATGCTGGAGACAGCGAACATTCGCATGCGAATCGAGCGAGCAAATCGAAAACAACGACATTTTTTCTTGGAACATCCCACGACCGAGGCTTTAAAAGTTCGACGCGCATTCTGTCTGATCAATGCTCGCTACTTCTACTTGACCAGATTAGTGCACGAAATATCTGACGATGGAACATATACGAACACCTTGGCTGACCATATTTTTGAGTAAATATGTTAGACCACATCAAATGAAAAATTAAAAAAGCAAGAACTGTTTCATTTAATATTAAGACTGTCGTTTTAACAAACTTCACTAAAATCAGTCCCTTGTCTCTTCAAGTTTTGAACATAAATGAGAAAATCAAGTACGAGCCACAATTCAGCGAAACACCTATCTCACTTGAGATTTCCCCGCGACATTCAGAAGAGGCCATAGTCCTCGAGGAGAATCATCCACTTTCGGTGAACTCTCTCGTATTAGAGACAGGATTTCATTTCGTTCTCCCCTCGGAGACTGACAACGCCCCGTCGCGTCTTATTTTACAACCTTTTAGTATTTTATTGCGTTGCTGACGACGCGCCTAGGTCCTGCAGAAGATTGAAGGGTCGCGGATGACGTCGCTCTATTGTTCCGCGAACCAGAGCACCCTTTCCCTTCGCCCTTCCCCGTCCAACAGCACCCTTTTCCTTTGCCTTTCCACGTCTCTGTTACCCACTTTGTGTCTTATCCGCAGGAAGTACTCCAGTCACCGCGTCTTACTCAACGATTTTCCTCTTTCCCGTTCCTGGCCCGCGGGAAGAAGTTCATTGAAGAAAAAATTCTCTCCTCTTCCAGGAGACGCGAATCGATTTTATCTCCACGAGAATTTTCTACGCTTCCTAGAAAGAATATATGGAACTTTTTCAGACAGAGTTGAGGGAGTTGCATTCGAACCTGAGGTTCAAAGTTTTGAATATTCTTCAGTCAGGAACACTGTGGATCTTTATGTAAATTTTTATTTGCACGGGTTGCTTTAAGAAAAACAGACTCGGCAGATATTTCTCTCGTCTACTGGAAAATTATTCCGCGCAAATATAAAGTTATGTGTTTATTGTTAACGTTATGAAATACTGGAGCACGTGAAACGTGAAATAGAGGAAATATTAAAAGAGTTTCAGCACATTTTTCATCTTTCACTTATTAAAGTTACTACTGGAAAAAGTTCTTTCTTCCTTTACTAATTTTAGTAAGGTGCAAATAATACATTGGTGTCTCCAAATTCGCTCAATCCTTTAACTACTTTAACTAGCATTTAACATTTTTGAAATTTTGAATATTGACTATTCCGCAGTCAAAAAGGCAGAGAGCACGTAAAAATTGCACGAATGCTCCAGCTTTTTAAAAATATCCCAGCAAAACAGGACTCGTTATTTGGAATTGACGGGCCTGATAAACTTTTAGCTTTCAGGGAATTGAAATCATGCAGACCTCGATGAATTCGTTTTAACGAGGCGATACACACACACACAGAGTGTCCCATTGTTCTCCACATCGTCGCAGGGTTCCCAGCTACACGTATCGGGATATTTTTCCACGAGAAGCGAACGTGACTCCATCGCAGCTCGCCGGAGCGAATTAAAAGTTGCGAAATTCCGTCGGAACGTGCTCCATCGATTTTAGCATCTAATATTGCGACCGCAGAAATGCAACTTTTCGCGTTAGCACGCCGAATGCAACGTGCACTTTTGCATACAGAAGATATCCTTACGCTTTTCTCAAACAGTGAAGCTTTTCATAAATGATCTGCTGTGTTGTGACTGCTGATTTTATGTATTCACGACAAAATGCATTTACGAACATTTTGGGTTACAATTTTGTTTATACAAATTCGTCGGGATTCAATTTTATGCATTATGATTGCTAGAAAAATGAGAGAAAAGGCCTGTATTTTGTTGTTTCGAATATTTTTCCAGCTCGATTCACCTTCATTAATTATTACGATTGCACGCCATTCAACTCGATCATATAATATGATTCAATTGTGTTCGTGCAGAAACTGTACGGCTTTTGTTAACTTCGACACGCATGCTCGACTTGTATAGCAGCGCGGTTGTCAGAAAATCTCGGCAAGCAGACCACACAATGCGTACCGAGTGCGATTCGATTTTCAATAAACCTTGATCCATTGTACGTGATATTTCGTTTGATTCACTTCTACAGGTCCAATGAATTTCGCGATTATACGCAGAATGTTGAAGCATGTGTGGATACATCTGATTAACGATGTGGGTTCAGAAGAGCTGATTGGATGGCACATAATTCAGCATTACGTCACAGAGATTTCAACCCTGCGATCTTAATCCGCTTAAGCATCAGACTATATTTGTTCTAAATTGTTGTAATTAATACATTTAATATCAGATATGACTTTCCAAATTCGCTTATCCCGTTCCTTCAATTAAATTATACTCTCGTTTTTAATCGTTATTTCTACGATTGTTTCTAATAATTACGGATTTGATGCATTTGTAGTGAAAATAGGTTCGCACGATTTAAAATAGTCGAAAAAGTTCAGTGCGAGGTCAATGTGATTGAAAGAATATTTTGAAATGTTTGCAACTTTGAATATCGAGTACATGAGAGATTGATATTCGTGGAACAACTTGCGAAAGCTTCCGCACTCGTGAAATGCTTGCATCACGGTTCATCACAATTTTCGATGATAATGATTTCCCCAGCGGGTTTCTCTGTGAGCAGAAACGATATTTTCCTAGAAAATCCAGGCTCGAGAGATCGGGACAGCGAATCGATTCCGTATCGGTGTAGAGCATGCGATCGCGAAAACGCTCGAGAAGGCCAGTCGACGATCGAAAAAGCATCAGGTGTGGCGTAAATCGATGGCCTGGCGATTCCCGCGAGTGCAATAAATTGCGGACAGGATTCCTTGCGATTTCTTTCTCAGCCGCGAGTAACGTTGCCGATCGTCGCGCGACGAAAAACACGCGAGAATTTTATTAGAGAGACACACCGTGAGACGCCCGAGGGATCGAGATCCCGAAGAAACGCCGCAATCTCGACGATCATAAATCTCCCGGCACGAAGAAAAAATCGATTTGCCGGCACCGAAAGATCGGGGCCGTCCGATGAATCTACGGGAGATCGAGGATATTATTTTCCTCGCCTAATCGTCGAGACCTCTCGACGTATCGATCATCTCTTCTTGATCGGTTCATCTTAAAAATATTAATACTGCCTGTTTGTTTGATAAATATTATCTCGAACTGTCTACTAACATCTAAAATCTTTATAGTTTCTACACTCAACGAACGAATTCAGAGCACCAACCTCATCCATAACACACCCGAAAAATTAAAAGCACATTATTTCGATGGCCGTACTAATTCGATAAGCTACCATAACCGGTCGAACAGGTCTCCCTCGACATTTGTTCACCGACACCTAGCATAAATCCCACCACCCTCGTCGCGAGATGAAAAAAAAAATGATCGGACAACGTCCGAGCATGGTTATCCATTCTGTTCGATAGAGGAAAGAAGTCCTGCTGCGGTCGCAAAACCCACGGAACCGCCTCCCTTTTCCGCTCGTTCACGATCGCTGATCGATCTTCAGCCTTGCTATAATAAATCCTCTACGACGTCGGTAGTACATGAAACGGGAACGGCAGAAGAGGGCTGGAAAAAATAGCGAACATCGAGTGGAGGGTTAACAGGAACCATATTTCTTGACGAAAACCCTTTTTTGCTGGAAACAGTATCCTCGGAAAGCACAATATCGCGTCACGTCCCTTCGGATTTTCCGCCCACGTTCGGTGTCGGAAGTATTTTCCGTAGGATAACGGCTTACTCGTCCATCTTCCCCTTTTAGTCGCCCCCGAGGTTCGTTTCTATAGCGATCGCCAGACCGGATTTTATGCATTAATGGCAAAAATTATTAAGTCAAATACAAAATCGAACGGACGTCAGAAGGCTTTAAGGACATTGTTATATCATTTTCGACTTTATAAAATATAATACACATGATTGCGCATGCTAACATTACACGAATACCTTATAAACTAGGATTAACAATAAATTGGAACATTTCTGAATGTTGAACTGAAGGCATAAACAATGAGACCTAAGGAAGTTGAAAATATAAAATAAAGGGCAGAGAAAGGGTCCACACAGAAGGGCATCTATTGTGTAGGGTGGAAAGTAACCCTTGCTGCAAAGATTCTGGATCAGATCCTCTCTATTATCATGTTGAAATTCGGGCATTGCGATATCACATGATTTGGATCCTGTACCTCACAACCGCATAGACAACTTGTGTCAGAAGCAAGTTTGATCCAACATATGAATGCTCTAGAGACCTTTAGATGTGCAAACCAAGGTTTAGGGCCAGAGTGGTAAAATGAACTGAAAAATTTCATGCCCTTGAACTCTGCTTCTTCGAGAATATGTCTTGATATGTCCTCTAAAATTGTGGGAAAAGTCAGAGTAGGGAACCAGGATGTTGGAAGAGACAGCAAGTAGAGACGCCTCTTTAACGAGTGCGTCCACTCTTTCATTGAACGTGATTCCAATATGCGAAGGGATCCGAAAGAGAAATTTTAAGGTCATTAAAAGTGTAAATATAATATTATTTAATTTCAGTCTCTTATAATAGATGGGAAATTTTGTCGATCGTAAAGTGTTTTTGAACAACGTATTGGAATAATAATATCGGCGCAATGGTTCGATCAAATTCTACCCTATATATATCTAATACGTAGTAAACTCAAACGTTTCGATTCGGATGTGAATCTGTGCGTCCTAAGACCACGTTTGCTATAGAATTATATACTATTAGAGGAAAAGAAAGGTGGTGTTTCGTCCTGGACCCGCTAGTGGACTCATCAGTAAGGCTATATAGCGGGCCCTGCCTTAGACACAAGTGTCGGAAGACTTTTTAAGGAACGTTATTAATATACTAATTGGTGACAGTTTAGTAACTAGCGAGAAAGTTATTTATTCGACGATGTGTCCATCTTGTGGACGGGGTCGAAACTAAGCCTTCTCGAACTCTGTAAATTTTTCGCAATGAATGATAAATAAGAAATTTTGTCGATCGTAAAGTGTTTTTGAACAACGTATTGGAATAATAATATCGGCGCAATGGTTCGATCAAATTCTACCCTATATATATCTAATACGTAGTAAACTCAAACGTTTCGATTCGGATGTGAATCTGTGCGTCCTAAGACCACGTTTGCTATAGAATTGTATTCTATTAGAGGAAAAGAAAGGTGGTGTTTCTTATAATAGACTTGGACAATTTTTATTTTCTAAAACAAATGAAATGAATCGAACGAACTAATTTCAAAGTAAAGATTGATAATCTCGGCCTCGGTTGAACAGTGGGAAATCCGATTCGCATTCGTTACAGAGCCGTGCGACGTGCGACTCCTGCGAGTTCTGCGGGGCGAACTTTCCGCGAAACAGCAGCGCCGCGACTCGATCGAAAGTTTTGAGACCTCGGCGATGTTATTAAATTCCACGATACTCCGAATCTCATTAGACGGAAGAGAAAGAGAGAGGCTGGATAAACGGTGGCAGACCGTGCCCCGAAATCGTCCGGATACGGAGCACCTCGACGGAAAGAGAATACGTAATACACAGAGGGTTGTGGAAACGTTCCTGCCTGTCCCGGGACCGGATCACTATAATTCCCGGCGAACCCCGATCGATCGATGCGCCGCGACGTGTAATTCTAACAGGCCCCCTGATATACGGGGGCCACTTTTCACCCGAGGACAGTCTGGAATTTTCAAGATTACAGCATCTCTTATTTCCCGACGCCAGACTCGCAAAAAGCTGGACGAAATTCATGTGTCTCCGTAAATTATATATTATTCATTATAAATAGAGGTTTTAGAGATTTTCCCGAGCGTAGAATTTAATTCTCGCATTACCTTAGAATTATCCGAGGAATGGAGTAACAGAAATTTAATGTTTCACATACCACGCATTTACTCGAATAACCGCTACATCTTTCATTACCTTGATTATTCGCGGTACTACAATTTTCCTGATATTTGCATAACTTTTTCTGTCTCGAGAGAGAATCGCGTGTATTTACCGGCTGGTTTGAGAACGATACACGCGATGATTACAACTGGTAATAACGTTCGAACATGGTGCGAGGGAATTGTCAAGTAGCGAGATATTGTACGGACAATAGTAATCGATGATTGATCGAAGACCCCGCTAACGATACTCGTTAGAAGCTTATGGTCATGTTCAGGGATCATGATGCTCGAGCGTGATCTTGTCTCGTTCTAATGAGTCCTGCGACGACCATCGACACCTCGAGTCTCGATTACGATCGCATCGATTCCCTATTCGACGCGTCCTTTACAAGTTCCTCTTACCGAGCACGAACCTTTTCTACTTGATCCTCCGGGCGTCGAGATTTAGAACAATGGGCCATTAGCAGGGCCGTGGCCTTTCTCTCGGAGACCCTGGCCAATTTTTTAATGACTCCGGCGACGACCCCTTTTCGTTAATTTTTCAGTTATCAAGTCTGCCCTCGTTGGTCCTACAATCGTTTTCTCACACCTCGTAATCTTTTTCTTGGACACTCAATTTTCTTGGGAGCTTCACACTTGTCTCATAAGCTCTACATTTCTTCTACAATTGTTGGAGCAGCCTCCACAATTTTCTACAATTTCTTTCGAATGTTCCACACGATCTTTGTCGGTTCTACAATTTTTTCGTGGTCTCCACGTTTCAGTAGCTCCCGCAAAGGAAAGGTATTAAATTAAAAATAAAAAGCACACCCGGGTCCAGACAGTTCTTTGGACAGAAAGAAAGTTGTTTTCTATAGCCAAAGAAGCTTTCAATTCAGGTTTACCCGCGATAAAACAAGATTTCAGAAAATATACCATCAGGAGCGTCGACAGCATCGGCTCCACGAGCCAAGGATCAGTGCGCATCATGATCCCTCGTAAACCGGAATCTTCTATAGCTCAGGTAGCATGCTCGCGGGTTTATTGGAAATTTTATGGAGAATTTTGAATGTTAATGATTTGTCTCGGTGCTAGTTATGAAATTTCCGGGGCAAGGTTGCGTCGTTTCATCGCAATCTGTTTGAACGAAGCGTTACAAATTTTATGAATATTGTCGTTTTTTGTATTAGCTTCATCTTATATGAGTAACTCGTCGAGTTGTTCTATAAATTTTGAAAACATTATCTTAGTCACAAAATCCAAGCCGGAGATAAAAGACAGATATTTTTAAATATTTTTTTATGCAAAATTTAAGATACCACATTGTTTAAATAACTGTTTCTTATCATTTTTGTTTGATACGTGTTCAGCTCTCGTCGGATACACGTGTTGTCAAAACGTCAGAACAGGGAACATTGAATTGTAATTATCCGAGGTTCTCTAATTATTTGATGCGCGCACTGTGACGATCAATTGTCATCGATTTGTGTCAAACGATGTACCGAATTTTACCATAATCCGACGAACGTCCAAAACACGCACGGGTCACCGGCGTTCCCGAACGATATATCGATCAAATGGGATGGAATGGTCGAAGGCGCATTAACAGTTCCTCGAATCGATGATTCGTGAGGACAGCGAATCTGTCGTTACACGTTTCATGTTATTCGAAGGATTACAATCAAACTCATGTGCCACTCCAGAGCTACCTAAACATAAATCTCCCTAACGTTATTTCCCTAAAATTGTATTTTAATTAAGCCTGAACGATCCTCGAAAAAATTACACTGTTTAACAACTTAATCGCCTCAAGTTATAATTATTCTATAATCTAAAAAATGGATTTAAATGACCATCAAACAGTGCTTTAATTGCTCAATAAAAATTGTTACTGTCATATGCGCAGCACAGTTTTTATTGATTTTTATTAGTCATTAAACACAGTAGATCTTTAGGCGGAATAAAAATTTTCCAAGTCGATTATCAAGAACGGAATTTATATATCCCCTCACGTAGAAAAACTAGATAAATATAGATAGAAATTACTGCAGCAGAAATTTAATAGAAAAGAGGAACGAGACGATGATAACTGAAAGCCGCAAGATGAAAAAATTATGCAGTGGGAGAAACGGTTAAATAATGTGGTAACGAACACCGGTGAAAGGCAAATATTTTTATGCGAATTTCACATGTGGTATAACAATATATCGCAACTCGGAATGCGTTTTTACAAAATTTTATTCATGGAATTTTAATAACTCTTTCTGCAAAAAATTACCTTCATTAGTCATGAAATAAGGAACTTTATAAAATCAGAGACACTGTGAGATCAACTTCAATTTCTCTCCGGAAGGTTTCATACTTCACGTAGAATGTGGTTAATTAACAAGATCCAATGAAAACAGCAATTTTCTCTCGTCGAGGGAATTTAAATTAAATAGATTGGAACATGATTCTGCAAACAAGAAGCTTTATAAAACCAAAGACACTGTGAGGAGAATTTCAATTTCCATCGTAAAACTACCCTTCGTAGTTCACGTAGAGTGTGGACAATTAACAAGATCCAATAAAAAAAGTAGTTTTCTCTTGTCGCGGGAATTTCAATTAAATGCATTAGAACATAATTCCCCATACCTCTATATTAAGTTTTATCTTATCGAATTAACAGCATAATTCCCCTCGGTTCGATGTATCGAATTTTCCCCACTTTTGGAATCCTCGTGAAAATGTAAAATTTTCTATTTAGCGAAGCAAATACGAATTAAATTGAGCTCGATATTTACGCGGCTGTCTTAAATATTCTCAAATGAAAAACGGGAAAGAGATTAAACAAGAAAAAGGGGAACAGGGAGAAAAAGAGGCTGGCGACTCGGCACATAAAATTAGACTCCTAGTCGCGGCATCAAAAATAATGCGAACGTTATGCGAATGCATTGCGGACAGTTGGACGAGAAAGTGTGTCCTCTCGAATGACGAATGAGTGGGTTTATTGGTAATTTCCCGTGGACATCGTTATTCGATCCTCGGTCGAACGTCGGCCAGGCCGGTTTCGCAATAAAAACCGGAAAATGACAAATATTCTCGCGGCCATGGCCACGTGTCCGGGTAGTTGAATAATTGCGCTCCTATCGATAAAAACGATAAGCAAATACAACGAGGCCGAAACGAGCCAAAGTAATGGACTCGTTTTTTATCGTTTTCCTAGCTGAATAACCGTCGCGGCGTCGGTTTTCGTGGCGTGTCAAAAATTTATTCCTGCAATTTTTGGAACGAGGGAAACTTCATCCGAAATTCGATATTCGAGACCTTGGCGTCTTTTGTTTTGATCGATCCGATGGAAATTGCGTTACAAGTAATTTATCAGCTAGGTAACAAAGAGCCGTGTTCTATTTTTTAAAAACATTTTTGCTCCGAAATAAAGACTTATTAGTCCTCCGGCGCGAATATTTCCAGTATAACAATTTAAAAAAAATCTAATAACAAACGGATAAAGTGACTAAAATCACTGAAAAATCTCGAGTATTTCACGTTGTATTTGACGAGTACGTTTCGTTTAATAAATACATAAATACGAGCGAACAGTCTCAGTGTCAGTGCAGTAGTGATGCAATCGCGTTAGCTGATAAGGTATAGTGGTATAGTAACCGCGGGGGTGGATACATACGTAGCCAGACAAACGAAGCAGCTATTCTTCTTGCTGCAGCAAGCCCCCTTTTAGTTGTTGACCGACACAGGGGATCTTGGGAAGTTCATTCTCTCCGCGGAACCGTAAACAACTCCATCGCAAGTTTCTTCCATCTCCAGGATCATCGGGATATATCCCAGATACGCAATCTGAACTCGTAAAAACGTTCCCTGTCCGATGTTTCCGCGGTTTTAATGCGCCACGGCCTAGCTTTATTAGGATGGTTTTGCGACCGCCGCCATCGCGATAGATAGATATCAAGGGAACCGTATCTTTTTCACGGCCAGGCGAGCACCGACCCTCCAACGGCTTCCTTTTTTCTCGTGCTCCCCCGATGTATTCATTGCTTTATTTACGTGGAGGGCATTCTTCGGCACGCACAGGGCCGCACCATCCTCCGCGAGAACCCTAAACGATCCTCAAACATTTTTTTCCAAGCGTTCAATCTCTGCAAGTCTTTTTATAAGTTCCACAATTTATTGAGGGGCACGCATTTCTTTGGGGGGACTTCCGCGATTTTTTGTTGGGCTTCACGATTTTCTAGGCTGATCTACAATTATATGGAGAATTCTACGATTTTTTTACAGAGCTCCACGATTTCTTGGAGTGATCTGCGATTTTTTCTACGGATTTTAAAATATTGTTACGATCTCTATAATTTGATCGTACGCTTAACAATTTTCTGGTGGCGTTAAAAATTGTTTCGCGATCGCTGAATAAAGGCGCGACCCATCGATTTATACATCCCTGAGAGAGTCTGCAGACAGTTTCGAGACTGGTCCGGTACAATAATCCCGACCCTGTAATTTCTTCCTTGAAATTCACGCTTACGTTTATCGAACCATACTGAATTTCATTATCTGTTTTGCGAGAGGAGCATCATTATCGTCGATCCGCGTGATCTACCGATAATTTCGCCGGGCGGGACCTGTAAGCCTTTATGACAGATGTTTACGGGAAAATTCGGCTTGCTATTAGCTTGGGAACAATGGGGCCGGGCTAACAATACACTTACCGGACTGTGTTGGAGTTTCATTTAATTAAGAAACTTTTCGGTGTACATCATCGCGTGCGTGTAACTTCCTAAACTCGCAAACGTTTGCCCAGCAATTTAACCATGCACAGCCAGGAACACGTTGTTTTCGCAATTTTACGATCGGACCGGGGCTGGTCGATTATCGCTCCTGCCATCGCATTCGCGATCGCCAATCAGGTACGCAGATTGCCAATCGATACGCAGTGCTATTAAAGTAGCTGTTAAATTTGAATAATCTCTATATCACTGCCCTCGCGGCTCACAAAATTTGCAAACGCTAAAAAACAAAAAAGAAAAATTAAAAATATACACGCAGGACATAGAAAACAAATTTTTCTGAGAGCTTTGCAAATTTTTATACACTACAATTTTTGTACGATTCGTAGTCTCGACAATGTTTGGTAGAATCGATAATCTTCTCTGAGACTGTACAACATTAAATAAATAATTAAATGTCTTTCGTTTACAGAATCAATTACAATAATATCATCATAATTCATTGCTACATACGTGCGAATGTTCGTAAGAAGTTCGCGAACAAACAAGATTATTAACTTTGTAATTTAGTTTTTCCATTTCGCCTTCCAGGTATCTGAAGCAATAAACAAATGCAAATCGAGACAGGCAACAGGTTGTCCGACACGCAATGAAACGTGCCACTTGTTCGCCATGTTAACCGCTAATTGCCAGATAATATACGACACCGCGACACGCGAAACTGTTCAAGGTACCGCTTCGCTGAGCCCAACAATTTGAATATCTCCGTAGATATCGTTAATCTCGTAAATGTTTGCACGGCCGCCTACAGCTTGGTTCCCGGAAGATCGGCTTCGGTGAATACTTAGAACAGCGCGACTTCCACGGTGCACGCAACAAGCAATTGTGCCGTTCAATTAACAACTTTGAAGTCGTTTCGCGAGCTTAATTACGATTTTGCTCGGAGGATTCTGTAAAATTGCCTTTGTAAAGCAGCGAACGCTCAAATCGATTTTCATTTCCGCGTCTCTGAGTCCTTCTCCTTCACTGTATTATTAAAAAGAAAACGAAGTTTTCTAGAATCTGCTCCTACAATGATCTTCGCCATTAAAAAGTATACAAATTTTTCATGTACAACATTTTTCTAGCTGGCACAGTTTCAAAGTTATTCGCCCATGCTGCCCAAAAATCGCACGTCGAAGCAACCGATGGCCGATCAAGAGAAATATCAATTTCGCGAAGGCTCCCGAATCACGTTACACTCTTGGGCGTCTTAAAAAACGAGCGAAAAGAGAGTCGAAACTCCAAGAAGCAGAGGTAGAGAGAGATCAACGATCTCCAGTGGATTTACGTCGATCCGTTCGCAGCGGAGATCGCGTCACGAAGATGGAGCGGAGCGATTCCAGATCGCGTCGGATGATCCCGGTTAATTAAAGCTCGTGTCGTTGATCCGACGATTGATTCGGGGCTGGCCGGTGGAAAACAGAGCGTGAAAAACAGCCGCGGCACTCGTATACCGCGATTTACGACCTTGTTCGGGACCCTGTCGCGATTTACGCCCCATTCTGCCAACAAAAGACACTGTCCGGTATTTTATTATCACCCTTCCGTGCCGTGAATCACGTCACTTTTATGTTTTGCGGATTCCTCTGTCCCTGGATGCTTCGAGACAGTTTCAGTAACAAGTCTTCGGTCGCTTGTTGCCCATTCCGTGTCTTGTACCAATAAATTTTCAAGGTTTTATATTCAGAGATTTTTCTCCGATTGAAACTGGAAAAACAATTAGAGATGAATGATTTCCTGTTTTGACTGAATTTATGTTCAGGATTAGTCAACTAAGGGAATTAGTTCCCTCACAGCAAGAAGTGATGTATACGTTCCACGTGTGACTAGTCTGAAACGATTCATATAGGTTCAATCTGGTACAGATTCATTAAATAACCAAATTGGAATTCAGTTCAGCACTGAAACCAAATATTCTACTATCTGGACATCCATGTGCCCTAATTAATTCTGATAATCGGGCTTCTTGTGCACCTATTTCTGTTTACGAAAATAGGAATGTTGATTAGATATGTTCTAGGTCAAAAGAAATGTCTCGATTTTCGAGTTAAAATAGCTTCAAGTGCAAAGGGGTCATCAAAAATGGATTCAAAAATTCGTAGGATTCTATTCTCTCTTTTTTTGGGGGGGGGGCATAGTAGGGTTTCCTTCCAGCACAAAAAAGCGTCCAGCAATGAACAATAAAGGCAGCCTTTGTGCCATCTCCATTCTACAAGCAATAAATACAGAAAGGATCAGATATACCAATCCAATATTCGGGGATGCAGTTCAATGCGCACTGTTTCCACGTATCCCATCGATTCTCACGATTGTGTGTCGCCAGCTTGAATTTGACGAGCCCCGTCTGCACCTGTACCGTGTATTTTTTAAACCTCCTGTTGATAACGATCCGCACGAACGTAAAGGAGTTTGATAGCGAACAGGATTTTCAGAGACGGAGTTCGAAAAATACGAGCACCATTGGGTCCGAGTGATGAAAATTGCTGGAAATCTCGAAATAAAGGATTCGATTAGTCGAGTAATTTTTTTGTGCGCCGTTATTTTCACTGTGAGAATCGACAAATAAAATTCGGATGCAAAAAAATTACTTTGGAAATTATTTCGCAAACTTCTACCTAGAATTTTGCGATAAAATCGCCTCGTCGCGTCGCATGAAAAACTGCGTGGAGAGAATGCAGAACAAATTTTTGCAACAAGACTTCGTTTCCGAGATAATCGCATGCAGAAATCTCGCTCGCTTCGAGCACACCGACCCGTCTGTGCATGACACTCCGTTTCCACTTTTCACGTCGTTGGAAACTTCAACACCGATTATCTCGGGAACGGAGCCCCCTTATGAAGAAAATTTCATTCCACGTTTTCGCCGTAGTTTTTCATGCGGAATCATCCCCTTGTGCCTCGACCCCGAAGAATGCATAGGTGAACCACAGAATCGCGAGCCCGCGGAAATTTTAATGCGAAAACGAACAAAACCTCCGCCTGGTTTTTGTCAGCTGTCTACCGTTCTTCGCGGTACCCGTTTTCCGAGGAACGCGCAGTCCTAGCAAAAATAATCGAGTCCCGCACTCTGCGGATAAGTGCAATGAGCCATGATTCCACAAAGCGGACAAGAAACGGACTGGCAGCTGATTGGTTTTAGCACGAGATCGCCGAGACCTCTTCGATTTTTTTGGAAACGTCTACGATTTTTGAAGGGGTCCTACCTTTTTTAGAGAGCTCCCCAATTTTATTAGAGAGTCCTGCAATTTTTCAAGCAGTCTTTCTATCTTTTGGAGAGCTCTGCGATTGAAATTTCAAAAGTGGACACAGAAATTGCATTTTGTTCAATCTAACGATTAAGAACTGGGTCAATAGCTCTGTCAATACTTTGGTTCGTGACTCTATAACGCACGTAACAACGCGAGAGAGTTTCCGAGTTGCTCGAAGTCCTTTCGTTAATTCGATTGATCTAAGCACCACGAGTTGTTACACTCGTTATATACCTCTAAAACAGAAATATCCCATTCGTTCTTTCCCAAGAGTCGAGCTAAAGCTCAACCCCTGAGTTTTATTGGCACAGAAACGCAGTATTCTTAAAGTGCGACATCATTTTTAATGAAACCTCCGTTGTATTAACTCCGTTATCCCAATTGAGCGCCACCTTTCATAAATCTTTCGTTAAAAAATTACAAAGTGATCTTGCTTTCTCCCCGAATAGCGTCTGAAACAAAATTGCCCCTTTGCTTCATAAAAATTCTCACTTTTATGGACCATCACGTTCTATGGAAAATGAAATACTGTAGCATGGTAAGAATGATTAGACACGACGGAAATGAAGTTTCAGCTACTTTCCTGGAAGCATCGAAGAACATTCCAATTTAACTGTTCAATTTAAACACAAGGAACAGATGAGATGATCACAGATCCCAGACGTTAAGCTTTGATAGACAGAATCCATAGATCTCGTGCGAAGCAAGTCCACCGACCCGGACAATTCGATTTAGCCCGATCGCATCGGATTCCTCCGATATTTCTGTCCCGCTGGTAAAATCATTATCTCGAAAATGGCCGGTGCCTAAACGGGGGGGAATGGTCGCAGTATCCCGGGGTTCGTGGACCGTATTTCTCCCGGACTCTATTCCCGGCGAACTTTCGAAAGAGCTGGGCGCACGTCCGAATATTAAATTTCGTGGACAACGTGTCGCGGTTGGTCGCCTAGCCAAAACACGGGGCGAGAAAACTGTCGTTGACGGCAGATCGAATTAAATCGGGCGCCTGTCTGGTGTCTATGGTAATTCGTCAGCAACGGGCGATGACGTTTGCTCACCTGTTCCTTTCCTAGTTCGTTCCCGCCCACAAATCGGTGACACGTGTCTTGTACGCGCTCCAAAAATCATGCGCCCGACGTTCGCCACTGAACTACGCGCCTGTCTGGCCATCCAATCAATTTTGTGGAAGAGAGAATGAGAGAGAAAGAGAGACACACGCTCTTCATTCATCCCTTTATGCTTGATATACCCTATAACCAAGATTAGCTTTGCTTCTAATTAATGACTACTAAATATGAATGGATGTGTTTTCAATCGAATTAAAATTTTATTTTTCTGTTACCCATATTGCAGCAGTAACTGCAGATAAATGATAAATATTATTTTTCTACTAAGGAATAGTTCAGGACAAATTCTAATGATTGTCGCTGTGAAGAAAATACGGCAAGGGGTTAATGGTGTTTCGTTACCCCATCGTCGCGAGCGAAATATATGGTCGCCGAAAACGGCCATATCGTTATATATATTCGAGAAACGTGTACGCGAGTGTCCCGGAGTATATGCACTCGAGCTGTTGCAAACCGGCTCCATTAATTGCCGGACAAACAGTGGATGGACAAATTAGCGTTCTCCGACACCGATCGCCTAACCTCGCGCAGCTGCATGACCGGAAGTCGAACCGTTTCCGAGGACCAGGTTACTTCCCCGTTCCCATTAACGCGTTTGTAATGCGAATCCGATGGTGTAACAGCATCGATTCACGAGCCGAGCCCAGCATTTCGGTAATTTCAGCTTTAGTGGTTCCATGCTCGAAATTGTACGGTTTGCGCGTTTGAAGTTCATTGTTGCAGTATGCACAGTTCACTGTTTTGTTGGTATGCAATTAGGTATTACGATTTTGGTTTACACAAATTAACAGTGTAGAAACTGTTGGTTGCCTATTTCTACAGTTAGTTGTGGTCGTGGTCGAGGTGGCTCATTGGTAGCTTCATCAAATCAACTGTTGAGAACGTGGTTTTGCGAAAAGTGATAAATTTAACACGTTCACTTTCACATCAGTGCCTATAAAAGTCACAGAAAATCAGAGCAACTTATGTATGTAGTAACACAAGAATAGAAAAGATGAGATTTATTATAGCAATTGCTTTCGTAATCTTCTTATTCCTTGTAAATAGCAAAATTTAATATTATTCAATATATTGCAATCAGTAGACCGAGAATTTTTATGAAAAATCAAAATTTTCTACCTGCATTGCAAACAAACTGGAGTTAAATAGAAATTTATGTTCTTTCTGAATATGTTTAATAGGTTTAAATTGAAAAATAGTGTCAAGCATACTTGACTGGAGTTAAAAAGTATAAGTACTCCATTCACTTTCGCTCATCAGATTCCAGCGGACATTCTAATTTTATTTTATAAGCGCCCTACGCTTTTTCATTGTGGACGCAACGACGCGTTCTATTAATAGGCAAAGAGTGCTTCGTCGAATAGCTTGCATCATCTTCATGATTTTAGAATGTCTCTGTAAATAAAGATCGAAATCAGAAGCATTCAGTCTGCCCGTGTCGTTACTATCAAAAGCTTATGTAGTCGTGACGTGAAAAATCGATTTTTAATGTCCCTTTTTCATTCTATTAAGAACGTCTGGAGGGTTACTCGACTGCGAGGAAAAGGAATCGTAATTCGAAAGAAGTCTGTGGGGACCCTGAACAATCAATTCTCCAACTTCTGCAGAATTCCAGACTTTCTAAATATCAACTACAACAATTTTGCATGCATGCATGTGATGGCTAATAAATAGGGATCAAAATAAAACAAATTTTCTAACTTCTTCTACACTGGGAAGATCTTTCTTCTCTTTCAAGAATGTCTCATTCTCGCAGTCAAAAACTTCAAATAAATCCATCGGACCAAGTATCTACTCAAAGCGGATTAATTACTGGTTCGAAGGTATAAAGTTTGCCAGGATGTTGAAACATGTGTATTTTCGAGGCAAAGCGAGTTTATCGTTCGGTTTCGATACCAGACAAAATTGGATTTCGTTGGCCCGAACGTCACAAAATCGAAACACAGCATTATTTGTCTTCGTTTTCCCTTATGATAGACGGGAGGGAATTTATGTCGTCGCATATCGCGGTGTAATGAAAGAAAGCCAAACGGCACCTAGGAATAACGCGGGCTGCGCCGTTATCACGGTTTTCCATTATGCTCCGCCGAGAAACACCATAAATACGCCTTTCCCGAGGACCGTCTTCTAAACTTTCTTTTGTCGGCAGCCACTCCCGAACCGCTGTCACAATAAAGCAAAGGGACCGGCGTGGGCGTACGTTTGACGCGGAAATGTTTTCCCGGAAAATGCCAATAGCATTCTCGATCCTCTCCCATGGCTGAACAAATCGGACGGAGACCTATCGGCTAACTTCATCGACTTAAGTGATTGGAAGTAATAATAGTCGTACCGTTTCTCCACACTGTGCTAATTGTTGCCTTTACATTCGAACGATCTCAAATTAGCTGTTCGAGTGTCTACAAATAGCAGATGGAATTATTTATCCTGATTTAGAAGTGCGAGGATACTGTCATAGTCATATTAGTAATTTATTGTACTTTAAATAAAAAATTACACCGTCAATATCAGTGAACCTGAAACTTGTTAAAGTATTTTAATGGTCCCATATATTTTCAATGTATAGTATCTTTAGAATTATTATACTATGTTTCGCTACTACCCTTTTAATTTCCGTTTCCATTAGAGAGATTGCTTCGCAACGGATATTAACAATTAAAATGGACGCAACAGATTGTTGAATAAATACTCGAAAGCATTAAATGCCATTTTCAGCATCCATAGTGGTATTTTGTACGTTATTCGAATGGTTTAAGTGGAATTACTGTTTATACTATCCATAACAAACGGATTCCCAGAGATTAATGCACGAATGTTGAAACAAAGAGAATTTATTCTTCTTTATGCACATAGCCAATTTAACGTAAAAGCAAATATCCTTTGTGTTTTTGGAAGAAAACTGCCTTTTATCAAAACTGAAAGGTAAAAACAGTAAAAAAGGTCTTAACGGTAAAAATAAAATAAAAATATTATTACTAATCATTTTTCTATGTTACAAATTAACGCATGCCATGGATGCATAAATCTCTATAATTTACTAGTTATATTGTTTGTCGTATCATTCTACTCGTTGTACTATTAAAATCTCTATTATACTGCGCTTTAGGCAAAAGCATCATAAATATAATACATAAAGAACATATACATATACAGTATTTTTTAAGAAGGTAGGACATAGAATACATGTATACAATAATTCTTAAAAGGATAGCTACATCAAATATGTATCTACAATGTTTATGAACAATCTTTTAATTACATCATACGGGGATCAACTGTATACTTGTTAGATTGCGGATTTTAGTGCAAAATTCAGTGAAAAAATTAAAATAATTGAAGAATGTATTATTTTCAACTTGTTAAAATGATTAAAGGAAGGATTAAATCTACATCTGACTCGTATCTGTTGTAATTGAACAATTTTTAATTTGCATAGTGACCCGCAGTCTAATAATCACTATTACCTCGATAATTAAATTTATATACTATATTTGTATACTATATTATATATTATATTTATATAATGCACTTTGACAGACCGAAGGAAAATTATCAGTGTCACAGAGCTCCATACGAGCAGTAAGTAGAAACAGTCAGCAATAGACAGACACCCACACGAAATTCGTAGATTCGCGCTTCTTGGAACTCGATATTCTCCTTCCTCCAATCTCCATACGAAAAAAATTCCTATTCAACTGTATTTCCCGTTCCCTTGTTACCATATAGAGTAACCTTTCCTTCATGACGCAATATCCACTGTCTCCTCTGTGTATTCCGCGCTGAATCAAAATCGAACGTGACTCGAGCTTCCAAACTCGCAAGATGTTGCGGAGAATCGCGATCTATTAATCATCGCTCGTTGTACCATCATCACAAGGTAATTCAATATTAACGCAGTCCCCGTATATACGCGGAACATTAATTAATCAGGCTATCGGTTGATTCACGCCGGCAATTCATTGGTAATAATTACGGTTCGGCAAGAATCAACAGTGACGCTCGCACATAACATGCTAATCACAATGCAAAACATTATTAGTTTCTGTTTCCACCTTGTGTCTACCATTTCCAATGGAAGTTGTTTAAGCTTACTATTTGCTTCAGCTTAATGTACTCGCCTGAGCCTGCGTTTGTTTACATATTATGGCTTTTCGTTGCTGCGACATTCGGATTACTGATTAATGAAATTCTGATTTTTCAAATGATTTTCCCATGAATATTGAAACATTCGATCAACTTTTAAATGATACAAAAATCATGTTTTTCAATATTTTTATTACGTAAAAGAGTGTATGAAATGTCTGTATACAAATATTTGAAAACTATCACTTTGATGGAATTAACTTGAGACTGAGGTATGCTGGCCAAAACAGTTGTTTAAAAATAGGACGTTTATTTTGAAACAAGACAAACATCCCCCTCAATCTTTCAAACAATCAATCCCCGGTCCAAGAGCCGTCCAAGAACTGTCCAAGAGGATCTCAGGACAGCTGATTAGGGTTCTCCGGTAGCGTGACAATAATGAATAGGCCAATTTTCTGAACTTACCTCGTAGAAGTAGAATGGGTCGATCGCCTTGGTGGAGTTGGCATCGGGCAGCGTGTCATTGAAGTACTCAGTCTGATTCCTCTGAACGGTTCCATCGAGCTCGATTTCGTTCCGATCTGCAGTGATTCCCAGTTTCCCGTGTTGTTCGTCGGACATGTCGCTCTCTTCTCTCCCTCCTCTCTTCTCTCTCACTGTCACTGTCACTGTTCTGGCAGCAGGGTCGCAGAATTCAGGTTTCCACTGGCTCCCTCGAGTAATTCATCGCCTCGAGCCGAAACCACCTGACCGGCTAAGCGTCCGACGACTTCATGTCCTCTATCCTTTCCGCGACGATTTTTCGAGGCTGACCGATCGATTCCCACCAGCCTCTCCAGGATTTCCGGTTACGATCGATCCTCTGGCATCCTCGTGGTACCTCGACGGCCAAAGACTGGCCCCCACCCGTATATCTAGATAAAGGCACCCGGTCGACATTAGCAATTTCATTAGAGATCAAAGGATTCAATTACCGCGAACACCGAGGACTCAAAGGCGGACTACTCGCCGTTGCAAACGTGAACTAAATGCGGATCCCTAGGACTAACTTCTCTCGCTGATACATGTTACAGCTACCGATTGTTTCTTCCATTGTTTTACGTTTTCAGGGGTTGCGGAGTCGCTTTGCGATGTTGTGAGAACTTAATTTTGAATGGTTCAAGGATGGAGCAGTAGGGAAATGGAAATTTTTAGGAATGTCTAAAAGGGCCCTTCAGAGGAAATGAGGGATGGTCTACTTTTTGCGATATGATTCGAGTGACCCTCCAATTACTTCCTGTTTTACTGTATTACTCGATTTAAAAACAAATCTTTTTATGGAACCATAAAATATATGATAAAGAATTATATGCACGAATTATATTCATGAATGCGATTTTACTTTTAAAAAACATGAAAAATATTGAAAGAACCGAATGGTCGTTCCATTTTGATCAACAAAGTGGGACTTCTTTTGTTTTAATAAACGATGATGGAACACGAATATAGTATGAAAACAAAAATAAAAACAATGCACACATTGTTATTAAACAGAATATTAACAAATATTGTCAATTGGAACGTTCAATCATAATCAATAACCAGCTAGACTAAAAATGCAGTGAAACCTTTAAATATTTTAACTGGGAGAAAACAAGTATAAAATTGTGGGAGCATGAAAATAAATGAAAAGAGAGGAGGAAAAAGGAAGGAGCGTTTCGTCCTAGACCCGCTAGAAGACTCATCAGTAAGGCTATCTAGCGGGCCCTGCCTTAGACGGTTGGAAGGCGTTTGAGGACGGTATATATACAAATCATTGAAGGGTTGAATACTAGCGAGAAAGGTCTTTCGTTCAACTATGTGTCCCTCTTGTGGCGCGTGTAGGAAGTTAGGCCGCCACAAAATATTTAAAAATCAGAGTGATAAAATACAACTTTATTGTGATGTATTTCACAATATTAAGTAAGAGAAGACAGACAAAAGTAATTAAAAACGCGTATTTTACCATAACAGAGTGACAACGGAGAAAATATTTAAAAATCTGACTGATTAAAAAGCAACTTCATTATGTCCAGAATATCTGCCTTTATTCTGTTATATTTTACCACGCTAAGAGAAAATGGACAAAAATCTATAAAAATCCAACACCCTAAGAAACCAATACAATTCCGTCCCACTATACTTCACTAAAAAGACCTGTCCCTCTTTCTGCGTGTTTCCCCTAACTGGAGCGCACCGAAAAAGAAGAATCAGTATCCATTCTCCCGGAAAGGACACGGGCCCTCATCGAGAAAGTCGAGAATTTGTTTGTCCCTCGGTCACGAACTCATCGGATTAATAAAGCACGATGTTTGCGATGCGGAAGAATCCAGAGATGCCATTGGCCAAGCTCTACGACTGAGGAGGTAGCTATTTCGCCAATGATCCTGGTCGAGGATAAGGCAGAATCCTCGAAGGATCACTGGCTCGATTCAACGACGATGAGAATGCAAACAATGGAACGCAAAATCTGCGGGAATCCCATCGACAGAGTACCAAAGGGAATGCAGCGATTTACACATGACAATGCAATTATAGCAACCAGACGCACGAAATGAAAAAAATAGAGTACTATTTTCAAGATAAATGCCCATACAAATTAATGTTACAATTTGAATTCCACTTCGAGAATTTACAGATTGCCTTCAACGAAAGTTCGAAAGCACCGTGACGCTATGATGCAAATAACATTTAGATCACTGCGGAAGATATCAAGCCCAACTTTCCAACAAAGCGTCCACATAAATTAGTATTAAAATTCTACCTCTACTCCGGGAACTTGTAAATCATCTTCAAAGAACTTTCGAAGCCGAAGAACAACGACGTGTAAAACCGGGTGGAAAAAAAATCGGCGCAACTTAGCAGACAAGGATCGCTATAAAACACTGTAAAAAACGCGTGCACGGTTACGTTTTCGAGAGACAGTTTCTTCGTCGGTGCCTTCATTTTTATCGGTCCGCTCGGAACCGGGGCCGTCGTATACGAATAATTACGCTTTCATAATCCAGGAAGATTTATAGAATCGTTCCGGGGCAGAATTTTAAGCATCGGGAAGACCATAAATTCGACCTGGCTCTACCATGGTCCTCCATTTTATTCTCCTTTTCGCGTCCGCTCGTCTGCGACTAATGCAGAAGAAGAAGAAGAAGAAGAAGAAGAGGCTCGTCCGAATCGTTTCTCCGTTCTCGCGGCGGTAATTTATTTATTTATTTACGCTTATCAACGAGCAAGTTCCTCGACCCTGTCGTTAATGACACACTGGATAAGATACAAGAGCGTAACCGATAAAATTCGTTTTAATGCTCACCGGAACTCGTTTTTTAATGACGTACAGATGCAGGACGGGTGCAATGATTGCACTGCAATCAGATCGGCTGCGAACGAGTTACGAAGCACGCGCCCGAACCTCGATCTCGTATTCGATTACAATCTATCCTGTTTCGCATCGTTATTTATTTATTTATGGACCGCGAACCCATCCGTGCAGACGATTACTAAATACAAATGCTCCGAAAACGTGACGCAAACGAACGGCTAATTAGGATTCGCGTCTTCAAAGGTACTCTGCATTTAATTGCAGCTTGATGACGTGGTTTCGTCTGCGGATTTTTTATGGACCTACAGCACTCTGTTCTATGCGAATGTAGTGCTAGATATGAGAAAGGAGTGTTCAAAGAAGTGTAATATAAGAAAATTAATGTTAGTACTTTTTTCGAGATTTTCAACGAAGCCAGACATTTAAATTTAATCGGATTTTTTCCCTCACTGAAGTGAAATAGAGCCACATATGCTCTATCGATTCCAATATTCAGAAATTGCGCCATAAAATCCTGCGTAGAGGTCCGCCAACGAAAAAGGCTTCTCTTTGCAAATTTCGTGAAATGAATCGCATGAATTTTGCACGGTTTTTATCGGTGCTGGTTCAGCAATCGATGCACTAACGGCAATCCGATTTCGCGTGTTCGACGCTGGCCAATTGATTTCAGTTAGGAGTTCGCTAAATTAGCGGCACTGCGATGCTCCACATTGCACAGAGAAAGAGAAAAACAAAACTGTTACTCCTCCATTTAAAATAAATACACGTCCGAGTTTAAATATTATTCAATCGTAACATAAATTACAATCAATTAATTATAAAATCGTTGGTTGCGAGTATCAGCTGCACAAATTAATCCGTACACGTTCGTGCGTGAATTTGTTGATTATTTGCAAAGAATCGTAATACATTTTACCGTCGAAAATAATTTCCAGCCCTCCCTGTGAATTTTCTGCATTTTTTAAATATTAATGAACCTGCAACGCGGCGAATAACAGATTTTACTTTAAAATAATGTTACAAATGTACAATTGCTACGGTTTTCATTTAATTGCAGTGATCTGCATTTAGAAGGAGTTTCAACCAAATCGTGCAAATTGGGACATATTTGTATTAGCAACGGAATTTATGTTACAACCGTATGTTTTCATTGAACTGTTAAATATGGTCCACTCGAAATGGCATTGCGAATATTTCTTTTATAAATTGTGGCCCACGACTGGTCAGCAGCGAATGCATATGCTTGAAAATCAGAATTTCAGAAATAGGGGAACCTGTTCTGGTTGGAATAACGTTTCCAACGGTACGTGGGAGCATTTCGTTATGACAGCTATTTATTCGTCCGAGTGACCCCTGTGCAAAATCCCGGAACCTCCGCAGAAAGAGGACTTCTGACGAATTTATTCCGTAATGGATAAAATGCAATACAAAACCTTAGTACTACAAATAAACCATTGCGCATACGCGACGAAGAGAACTATAATTATATTCGCTATTGAACAGTCGACCCCTTTGTGGAAAACTCCATAACTGGCAAATGATTGACCCTTTGTAGAATGCACGGATGAAAACGTGATATTCTGCGAGTAGTGTAATATATTTCAATTTTTCAATCATTTTAGTCAAACATCTCCTTCAATTCTTTTACTCTTAACACTAAGTTTACGGGACCCATCAAAATGGCAAGTTCGAATATTTTTAATGTACGGTTATTGAAATTGTAAATATGCACCCATAAGGATATTATTTAACAGACTTTTTTATGTTAATTGCCAGTTGCTCGTACAATAAGGCAGAAAAGTGAACAGGTCGCCAAATGAACGAGCCCAAAATGAAATAACGAAGACAAACGCAATCATTACTGCAACAGCAATTACGAAAGGAGCTTTTTTTTTAATCTTCATTAGCAAATGGTTTCCGGGTGTTCCAATTTTTACTCGCACTGCATCAGATTTCGCAAAGCAAATGATAATAATGGTTACAGTTTCTCGTTGTTTGGGATAACACTCGAAGAACTGCGATCTCTAAATATTCATATGGATCTGTTAGTTTATCTTCGAGGAGTGCCATATGTGCAATAATAAATATTAAAATCGAATGACTGTCATGAAACCGTTTGAAGAATGATGTAAAAGGGAACCTAGCGAAAATTGTTGGCAATTGGATTATTGTTGGCAACGACCACGAAAAACACGATTTATCACCGAAATTTTAGCCACGCGAATGCTATGCACCCCTGACGCATTCACATTTTCTGATCAGATGAACGCGAATATTTCAAAACTTAATTCGGTTGAAAAATAGCTTTGACAATGTGTAGGATAGTTTTAATTCGATGTTACATAGTGTAGCAATTATATCGAATTTGGTAGAGGGGCTCGAATTGCAGGAATTTAAATGGTTTCACTGCTCAACTCTCGTTTCATTTGGAAGTCTGCTAATTTCATTGCCGGACACGTTGGCTGTCGAATCATCGCACCGAAAAATTGCATAAAGGAGAGATAATTTTATGAGAAATATTTGAATCAATTTTAGAACTAGTATTTAGCAAAATGATTGTTATAGTTCTATCAATTGTATCGCAGTCTTTCAAAGATTACTAGGTGTTTCCAGTGGTTAGAATGTTAAGTAAAATACGAAATGTTTGACAAAGTTAATTTTGTTATACGTGGCAGAGAATTTATGGTACTCGGACAAGAAGAGTAATCTTTCTGACAGAAGCATTTTAATGTCCTCTGTCTCCCTGTTTCAGGTCCGTGATTCGAGTTTAAGAGACCCATCGGTTTTGCGTTACGAAACGGTCACTGCAATAATGGCGCACGTGGATTCTCACCGGAAGGTAATGTCCATGTTACGTTTCCTAAAAGCACACAACGCTAGCACATCGAAACCGCAAATGTACTCCAAATAATGGATATGGAATGGGGAAACAAGCTTTTGCAAAACAAAGTCGTTTAGATTTTAAACTGACCCTCTTCGAAATGAAATTTCCACGGATATTACGGAGAAACATTGCAATTTAACTGAATTGCAATATTCAGACAGCCAGTACAAATTATTAACTATTCATATTAGGTCCAGAAAATCAACATTTATCTCAAAGAAGTGAGTTCAAAAATATCAAAAAGAAAATTTCTACATAAAAATTGATAAGGATCCAACAGAATGGGTTCCATATCAGAGAATTTCGTATTCATCAGGATCGATGTTTTATTAGACACTATAGCGATACTTCAGACTCACAGGAGACCGTCAGATCATTTGAATAGCCAGATTGGTTGCACAAAGTCAATCAAAAAGAACTCGCCTCTATACCCAGTAATTTTCTGGTTGCACCGTGTGAGCGCAAATTGACTAGACGAACTATGAAAAACCAGGTACGTGACTATCAAAGCTTGAATACAGAAACGAAATTAAATGTACACACGTGTCACGGCGTGTCCTTGAAGAAGGTTAATGGAAAATCTGTGGCGTACCTGCGCGAACAATTGTTCTTTTCATTGGAGCGTTATTATAGTCTCGGACAGCGTTCGCGTACTGGTACAATTTTAAGAATTATTTTCGAGGTTTCTGGTTTTCTAGGGAGAAATTTCGAAATCGGTGGACTATTTTCGAGAGCTATGATCCTCGGTGTCACATCGATTATCTAGTCAAAGTAATCTCGGTGGATGCGTCAGCTCGTCTCCGAACTCTCGAGGTTTCAAAGCTGTCGTTACTGTCAAATAATTCAGAATTGCAGCACGAAATAATCAAAATAAATACCGAGCTATTCGAATGGCAAATAAATGTGTAACTACTTTGAATGAGAGACAGTATAGCAATCGAAAGTCAATAGATAGAATTTTGGTTTAGTAATAATTAGATTTTATGCAGTTATAGCAACAATCAGCAAGTGACATAAAACAGTGAAAAGATTGAAAAAGCTTAAGAGTATCAAGCTAGGTTTAATTTATTAAAATAACTAAAAGGAAAAACTTTCTGTTTATCTTCTGTTTCCTGACATCAATTTTTATTTTGCATAAAAATCCACAGTCTCGTAATAATAATAATGATAATAATAATAATATTGTCCTCGTTTATGCGTCTGGCCCTTCGATAAACAGGAAAGATAATAGATAAGACACGAGTATGTACTTACTCGAGCGAAAGAAATACAAGAAAATTGTGCACGATGTACAATAGAATTTTATTTAATCTCCGATGAAGCAAGATTGTTAGCAGAGCAAAGAATGTTCTGTTCCAACCAACAGTTTGTTCAATTAACTTGAGAAAATCTGCAGTCTAGCATACGAGAGAAAGAAGTCCAAAGAAATTAACAATAAATCCGAGCTGTACGAATGTAAGAAACTTCAGGACGAGAGTGGACAGAATTTTTATTAAATGCTCGATTTAACAAGACTTTACACGGGACAAAAAATTTCCTGTTTCGTCCGACAGTAAGTCAAATACACGACTCTCCATAAAAAACAGAACCTGCGTTCTAGGAAAATATGTCAAGAAATACAAAAAAATTTATGGCAGAGCGTATAAATACTTAAAAAACCCAAAACCACATTTTTCTCCGATTTCTCAATTTAACATGATTTTCCAAAAAAAAATACAAAATTTCTTGTTTCAGTACAGTTTACAAACTATACAAATTTCCATAGGAAAATCTACAATGTCTCGTCAAGCTTTTCACAACTTTGACTTTTACTTTGTGCGAAACGTTTAGCGAAGAATTACAGGCACTTCTAGGTATTTTCATTGAATTTTCCCAGTTCGAGAAAAATTCTGAAAGATACTGTGGAAACGTCTTCGGAAGGATCACTTGCCGACGCGATTACCTGAGGACACGTCGGACGCATGCGAGAGCAATTGTGTTTCGGATTTGTGTTTCCGCGTTCTTCGGTAGCAGTGCGTCGTTGGTCCGACAGCAGCGGGTTCAGTAAATTGTAAATGATCTTTCGAAAGAACAAGCATTGCCGGGACAGAACGACAGCGATGGCACACACGATCGGTTTCACTGGACGACAACACAATGCGATGATCCTCGCATTTTCGATCCCGTGACCCGCAACAGGTTACGTTCTTTCACCTCGAGGTCTCGATTTCGAGAGACCCTGCATCTCCCGCGTGGCAGATTAAGCTGGATCGCGAGCGATTGAAACGGCTCGGAAAAATTGATTCTGGCAAGAGCACGGTCCTACGGGACGAAAATGCGAGCTTTCCTGACGGGGGGATTCGTGAAAGAGATGAGAAAAATAGAATATCCCTGTTCAATATCGATATGTGGAAGTTTTTATAAAGCCCGATTTATAAGGCACTTTAATGTATTTTTATTGTAATTCTTTGGTGAGTGGATTCTGGATCTTGGTATTCGAAAGTAGATTGTGAAAATGTTTGGTTTGGTGAAAGCAAATTAAAATTTGGTAACGTTTCATGAAGATTAAAGAGGAAAAATTTGAAATCCTTGTGAAAGCATATCAAAATGTTATCTTCGTAACAATTGGTTCGACAATATTTTATTTTAACTGGCAAGTACAAAAGCAAGCTCGAAAATTGTAGACGTTACAGAAAATTTCTTGAAGCTTACGGATATACAGAAACTTGCAGGAACATCCTCAATAATTATAGACGTAGAGAACCTTTTTCAAAAATTGCAATCATGTTGAAGCATCGTCAAAAATTGGAAGAGCATCCATATGGTTTCAGCAACACAAAATTCACTCCAAAATGAACAATGAAAAATCAATCAACCCAAACTGTAAATTGCAGGAACATGTACTATGTACCAGTTCTCACTTGCTCTCTCCATGTTCGCCCTCCGTCAACAGGTGAACCATGAATATTCATGTATTTACATTCAATCGCGCAGAGTCACAGCTCCCTGAAATTGTATACAAAGTTCCAACCTAACTGGCAGAATTATTAGACGGTATTTTAATAAACAACGACTGATTGCAAATTCACCGCTCGATCGAATGCAAGGACTACAAGGACTATGAAAACTACAAACCCTCTGCGAACTGCAGGGATTACAAAAACTACAAGGACAATCTAACTAATTACAGGCCATGTTAATGACAGAGAACAGCCCCTAAACTGTAATTCCAGTACCGAGGAAACCTCCCGAAACATTTGTTTTCGGACCGACGCGACGGATCCTGTGACCTTTTCATTAAAAGCTCGGGATAAAAAGGAGTGAATGTAAAGGGAAAAATGGGAGCAAATAACGAACACAGGGGCCTCAATTTATGGTCCGTACCAGCGAGAACGATTTTCGAGGAACAGCAACGACGGTTTTTCCAGGTTCGAGGTTTTCCAGGATCCTCGAGCCGCTCTCAACATCGGCACATGTTTCGGTATCCTTTATACGATGCCGCAGTTTGTCTCTTCCGTTTGATTATTTTCTAAATACTGATGCGAATGGGACGAATATCGTTGGCTAGGGATGTCTCAAGGTGAACTCGGGTTAAGGGTTACGGGATGAGAACGAACGAGAACGTACTTGCTCGTACGACGCGCCGAACGCGACTACCGAGCCGGACAAACTCCCGGCGACTCCTACGACCACCAACACTTACGATGACGTGCGTGTACAGGAGTTCGCCCCGTCTCTACGCATGTGCGAACGTCCTGCCGAAACGTGGGCGAGACCAGGCCACTCGCCGCCACTCGCGAAAGCTGAACAGGTGCGCGATCGCTTTCCCGCGTTTCCGTTAGAACACCCCTTCTTTTGTTTCCGTCACCTTCACCCTCAGCAAACTTCTCGTTTTGTTTTGAACAATTTTATACGGTGTCTGACTGTTTTTGTAGGCAACTGGATATTGCAGTGCTTTTCACAGGCTCACAAGTTCTTTACGAACTCCACAATTTTTTAAATCTGCCAATCTTTTTAACAAACTATAAATCTTTTTGACGACCCCATAATTTTTTTAATATACTCCACAAGTTTTTGAGGACCCCACAATTTTTTTAAGTGGACTCTAGGAGTCTCTTGTGCTCCACAATTTTTTTTTTAATGGACCCCTGAAGTTTTTCATGGTATTGCATTTTCTCCAAGTAGTCCAAAAATTTTTAACATATCCACGATCTTTTGTAATGTTTTAACATGGTCTTTGCGCAAAAAGCCGCCCGAAGGTCTAAACGTTTCAGTAATTAGCAACCGGTCGATTTCCCAAAACAGTCGTCCGGTTATCGAGTATCGAGCAGGACAAACCTGGGTTAATAGCCGGAAGATCGAACGATGTTCCCGCGGGCCGCATTTAGGGCACGTGCGACTCGTTTGAATTTCGTGGCGCGCGCCTCGAGTGTGCCGCCGCTTATTAGAACGCCCGCATATCGGTTTGCAATCGATGATAAAACAGTTAGGTGTACCTTGTGGTCCCGGTGCAATTGATATTCGTCGGTCGTCTCCGGCGGACGCTCATTAATTTCGCTTATAAACCCACTTACCGGGCTCGCTTGGTTCTCCTCTTCACCTCTCTCTCTCTCTGTGTCTCTCTCTCTCTCTTTTCTTTCTCATTTCGTTCGACTCCTTCTCTCTCTTTCTTTTTTTTTTAATGAGAAGTCTGAAATTGGAAACCGTGTTCATTTGGCGGGCGAACAGAGTCACGCGAAAATAAAGTTCAGCTCTGACGCAAATTGAAACCGTTTGTTCTATTGTCAGGCAATTGACTGGCTCTGTTCGCTGCGGAACGCGCGAACGTCGACTTGTCACTTGGACCGTTTCCTCTGGACCACGTTGTCCACTATATTGCAACCATACAACTTCCGGTTGTTTGTGCAAATGCTCCGAAAATGGTAGAGTTACTCTTTGGATGGACATCGAGACCGTTTGGACAATTCTTCATCAATTTTTTAAACATTCTTTTAATGGTATTTTACACAAATCCATTGGTCTTCTCAATTACGCAACTATCGATTGAAATTCATTTACCAGGAGCCGAACAGCTAGGCGATGCCTTTAAAATACTGGGTCAAAATGGACCCGGGTCCCGCCATTCAAGTGCTACTTGACAAAAGAAGGACTCGAACTCCTTTTATCGAAAACTGCGTTGTATATACCTTAAACATTATCAGGTTCCGACGGTTCTATTCTACGACTTACTTGTACAAGACATTGATCGTCAATCTTACTCTAATTTCAACAAAATGTATTTTATTCATATGTGCAATTAACTGTTATCTGGACTTCCGAAGAAATATTCCAGAATTTGTGTACAGGGGACAAAGAAATTGTATTCTAATTGGTTTACTTATTCTTTGGTGAGTGCACAGGAGTCAAAGAAGATACAGGTCGCTAAGTAATTGCATTCTAATGTCTTCACATATTTTCTGGTGGGAATTTACATCTTTTTGAATCGTGCACAGGAATGAAAGGAGATAAGGCTCGTTAAAATCATATTCTAACTTCTTCGCTTACTTTTTCGAAGGAATTCGCTTCCGTTTGGAGTCGAAGGAAAAGAGGTAACTGTGGACAGGATTTAAGTTGGTGGAGCCGTCTAATGAATTTTAATAGAGCCTCTTGGCCATGATCTTCATCTCCTTCGCCTTAATCCCTGGGAAAATTTCGTTCCCCTCCTCGTCGAGTATGACGTCGTAATCTTGGGCGACGATGTCCTCGAATCCGCATCGTGCTGCCAGCTTCTGCGAGATCGGCGAACTGAACAGTGTCGCTGTCACTTCTATGTTGTACTCGCGACCGATGTCGTCCCTGTGACAATAGTGAAATTAATTAATTCCAGTTGTCGCGTAAACTTTGATCATATCGTAACGTCTTAGACGCTGCAACGTAATATATATTATCGCTTATCGATGTAAATGAGTACGCAGCGCATTAACCGGAGCCGCTGTTTTTAAAAGTCCACTCGGGGATTAAAAATCGACGTGTGCACAAACATCCGTAGTCTAATAAATAATCAATCACTTCGTCATTGATACTGCAAAACAAGTCTGATTCGATAAGAAACATTTAATATTCGACTGAATCTTGAATTAGATATACTCATTTCTCTTGTAAAATCCACCGTCTGCTAATAATGACATGATTGAACTAAATGACAATTCCGTCTGTTTCTCGTCCCTAATCAAGAAGGTTAACGAATGCACTAATTGAGGAAGGTACTGCCACGAGCGTAAACTGAATCGTCTAGGATTCCAGGCATTGTCGGAGCTTCGTTGACGCGCCGACACTGTCAGGCTGACAGTGACGCGCGACCGACGGCTCGCGACTATTTAAGAGCCCACGTTCCTGGTATACTGTTCCGACATAGTCTTTCTAATTGGTCCAAGCGGACAAATTGGTGAAAAGTCGGTTTTCGCCCGGTGTGACACCCGGCTTACACCCGGAAGCTAAACTCGGCACGTGGACGCGTCGGGTGTTTCATTCGCTAATGGAGTGTACTCCGACATTTCTTTTCTTATCCTCGAGGAAGACTCTCTCTCCTCTTATCCCTAACTGGCAGGCTTTCAGAGCACCCGAACAATGGAGCCCGTCGCGACGATTCAGGGCTTATCTGCATTTAATGAATCCCAATTGAAGCTGGAGTGTCACTCTTTGTATTTACTTGAGAGAATATAAAACGAATCCGAGGAGAAACGTCTCAACGATTAACGCTGGAGTGTTCGATTCTGTGCCTGATTTTGTTAGTCGTGGGAATTGGTGGTACTCACGATGAATGAATTGCACCTTTATATTTTTCATAAAAATCCACAATCTATAGTTATGAGATGCTGTAAAATTTATCCTTTTATCTAACGAGGATTAATTCGATTGTTTTACTCACCTGGCGCTGAGAATATGCCCACCCAGGGAAGCTCCCCTATACGCTGGATCCACAGACAGGCCAAGGGCTCCCATGTACCTGTCCACGCCATATTTTTCGTAAATGTTTGCTCTTTTTAGCAGGTCTTCGATGACTACCAATAGCTGCTTCGCCCTTTTCGACTGCAAATAATACGGATACGTTGTAAACAATCAGTTGAAAATATTTCTGATGAGTGTGAAAACGGCAATATGTTGCAACTTGGCAGTTTATTAGAGAATTGCATGATAGAATCGAACCTTGCCACAGCTTTCGTGATCCAAATGGTCACCTTGGAGGCTTAGCATAAGCATGTTCACGCCTGCGAGGATCGGCTTGCCACCATTTTGGTCCTCGACGAAGGCTCCCACGGTCAAGCCATGCTTCAACGTGTCTGTCCACAGTGTTCGGAAGAACTGAACGTATTCTGGATCCTTGGTTCCATCTACAAAATCACAATCATTAGTCTTGGAGAAGTCATTTTAGAGTAATTAATTATAATTATATCGAAATATAAATGTCCTAATTTCCTAAACAGTGTGCAAGGATTAACAGTTCGCTGCAGCAGCTCAGTTTCTGCAGTTTTCTGGATTCCCTATCTTCCTAGCGTGAAAAAGTTCAGTTCGAGTGTATACAGTTCGATAATCGCTGGTTGCGAAATGCGAAATCACAGTGTTATCTGGCGAATTACATTCGAGGAGGACGGCGCAATGTAATTTTGTAATACGAGTTAGAAAATGAGAAGCACGGGGACAGAGAGCTTCTATGTGAGTATACCAAAGTTGAACGTCACTGGCACTAGTTGCCGATAAGCACGATTCACTGTCCTTAATTTTTGTGAATGAAGCTGTTACGCGAGTATGATAGGAGGTTTCAAAATGTCGGACACAGACATCCATATTTTGTTCTCCTTCTGGTCAATTAAGGGGCTCGATGCTCTCGAAAACATACAATTACAGCATAAATACTGCCGCGACGCGATCCCATTTGTCATGGTATCTTACAAATTACAGTGTCATGAAGGAACATAACGTAACCTTTTTCATGTCCGCACCTACTGTCGCATCTGTCGAAATGCTTATCATCTCGAAGCCACAGTTTTATCGAATAATGATACCTCAACGTAAGATCTTTTATCAAGACGCGATTACACAACAGAATTTAAAAATAGAGAGAATTTCATATTCGCACTTATCGTGCAATGTAAACAAAATTATAGAAAATTTTTCAGAAAAAATTCCCCAAGACTAAATATCAATAAGAACACATCGCAGACTGTTCGAACATTGCATGATTGTGCAATGACGTCAGCAATTGAACCATCACCTTCAACTATTCGAATTTATCACTCAATAAACTATTCTACTCTTTCGGAAGGTCTAACACAGGAACAAATCACGTTGCACTGATTTGCATTACATTAACCAAATTAATTCGATTTTATAAGCCATTTCAGACGTTCATCGACATTAATCTACACTAATCTACGAATCGATGGCATTCTGTTGTCTCGCCATCAACTGCACTTTATCTCCCGGAAATCTATTAATAGCCTTCTGAATGACCACGTCGAAAACAAGTTCCATAATAAACACTCACCACAAAAATAATTATCGTTACTCGGTGTAATCACGATTCACAATTGAAATTGCTGAAAAATTTACTATAACGTTAGATGGAAACATAAATAAAACAAGCACGATGCATTATCGTCTTAATGATTCATTGTACTACCAACTATAGCTACCAAACAAATGGCGACTTATCAGTGCAAATAACAGCGAACACAAAATTGATTAAGTCATAATTAGTATTTACTTCAAGAAGAGAAATTCTAAAAATGTACCTAAACGATACTCTCAAATATGAATTGCAGCTTATAACCATTCTAACAATTTCTTTTGGATAATTACTACTGCCTTTCTCAATAAGGTAATTTAATTAGCCCTCACCCAGGCTACCAAAATGTACAAATAATATTAAACCTCCACTATTTAACATAGTGTGCACAAATATTCACTTTGAAATTATATTTGGTATTCATTGGTATTCAACGTCCACTAACATCTTCGCAAGAACACAAAGAAAACTATTGAAAACCATATAGCAAATAGCTGCCTAAGGTCACTCGCGTAAGGGTTAAGGATTAATGCAATTCGGTGCAAACATGAAATCGCGCAAATCTTCAAACAGAATGTTAGTCAACTCACTCCAGCATTTGCACATGGGTTCGTCGGCGATGAAATAAGTACACATGTGTTCGACGACCTCTTCGTACCTGTCCTCGGGTATTTCTTGAATTGTGAACTTGACAGGAGGCCCTGGTCTACCTTTGATCGCAGCCTCGACTACCTTCCAAACCTTGGTCTGTCCAGGGGGCTTCAAAGGGAACGTAACTTGCGGCTTCATTTTCCCCTGATCTTCCGCCATGGTGTTCTCGATGGTGAAAAGAGGTCAGGAGTAATTAGTCCGGGTCCCAGAGGTGGTCTTCAACGACGATAGTAAATAGAGGTCTCGCACAATGTGTCGCCGGCTACTTTGTGGAAGCCTTGTAGTCGAATGACACGCAAGATGATAAATGCGCTCGGTTATCTTGCGCGATACACGCCACTGATTGTCCTATTCGCTCCAATTTGATTGACACCGCTGCCCCCCATGAGCTTCTAGGCTCAACGCGCTTCCTTTGACCGAATTTTTCTCGTTCTTGTCGACGACGTGAGAAAACGCGAGATTCTCCATCGCTGTTGCTAACTAGCACTATTTGTACTCGGCCAAACTACTCGACAGATTGAACCAGGCAAGTGGAGCATACTTCGACGTGTATTTTTGTAGCGAGCTCCTTGTTTGCCGCAGCTTTACGGCGGACTGACTGTTATTCCGAGTGCAAACACTGGATTATGATTATTTATGTGTTTATTTGGCTCCAGACTCTCTCCTGGGCGCTCGGTTGTGTTTGGGAGAAGTGAGGGCGTTATTTTGTTTAATCAAGTTTGAAGGTTTTTCGCAGTAAACCATAGTGTATCACAGTATCGAATATTACGATAAAGAACAGCAAGGAAATTCGATCTTCCTAATTTGCTTCCCGTAAGTTTTATCTCCCTGTTCAATTGTACCCCCAAGTTTGAAACTTTTCTGAAATCAGTGAATTAACAGTGTCGGGTATTACTGAGAGAATTTTTACCTTCTCCGAAGAAGAGTAATTTTAATCTCGTTCTTCATCGCAAAAATGCTCGCTGTTTGAAGATTGTCTCAAACATCATGAGCAATTTTCGTTTCTTTCTCTTTTCGTGATAAACTTTGCTCTTTGAAGATTTTTTCCAGTAGTACAAAGAACTGCGAATGAAACTCGGTCTTCATACTTCATTTTGCCTTATTTTTACCTTCTCTGAAGACGAACGTTTTTAATTCCATTTTTTATCGCAAAGAAAATTTGTTCTTTGAAGGTTTTCTCAATTACCACAGGATATCTAACAACGTTAAATATTACCGAAGATGTAGAAGTAAAATTCGATTTCCGCAATTTGCATTTCATTACTCTCCTCTTATCTCAAGACAAATATTATTAATTCTTTGAATTACAAATGAATTACTTCTCTTTATCTCCATCTAATCTGAAGACAAACGGCTTTAATTCTTTAAATTGCAACGAAAAATCCATTTCGTCAAGTTTGCAGGTATTCTCGAGTACCGTAGTACATATCTTGTATAGTGATCGTGACTGGGAATGGGAGTGGATATCAGTAGTGTCTTCATCTAATCATTCTAATCTATAATCGATAATAAACGAAGGAAAGAATGAAGTATTTTCTAACTGAATTTGTTTTTGAAATTAACGATAAATCTGCGCAGCACTAAAAACGACTATTTCACATTGCTTTATAAAAATATCATGAATATATTTATTTGTACTTTTAGTGACTTTTATTATATGTTTGACGAAATAATTGTATTGAATAAATATTCCATAAATCTTTAAAATCTCAATAAATATAAATTAAAAAATGTGGAACCCGTCATTTTAACACAATTTTAGTGTTAAGGAAAGGCAAGGATGTCGTGAATGGTAGAAATTCTGGGTTGTAAAATATTTGATCTCCCGTGTGACACGATATCGCATTGTGCACTTACAAAAGACACTTGGGCACCATTAAAATAATGACCTGCGTCATCTAGAGATTTAAATTATTGTAGCACTCAGGAAAAACAATAGATTGTATAAAAACATTCTCTTTTTATTAGTTCACGCACGTTTCTTGTTATTTACATTATACGTCCAAATGTAACCGCTACAGATTTATTATGCCTATAATAAATTCGTTTTACCTATTTCTCAACGAAATCTGTGTTGAAGTCGTAATCATCGGGAGCGGAGAGATTGAACCCTTCTAGTTGTCCCGATAGTTGCACAGCTACTTTTTCTATAACAAAACGAGACCAAAAATTATATTTTGTGCTCTCAAAAAATACATTTTTCATTTAAACACGGACCTCGCCTAGCCTGCTCCTTCTTTTCTTTCTTAAAGGCCATTTTGCTCAATTTATTCAACTTCTGGTTGCCTTCGATCTCGAGCAGAGGGTCCGTTTTCTTTTTCCTGGAATCAGCGTGCTTCTTCGCGTTCTCCAACTTCTTCTTCAGCTTCTTTTGTATTTTAATTTGCTAAAAAAATTTATATTTATTTTTTTGATCAGGAAAATATTTTTTTGGTGGACATACTTCTTCTTTCTGCTTTTCTATTTCCATCGCAGAGACTACTGGCCCAGTGCTTTCGATCAATAGAGGATCAAGCTTTGAGTTTTTAACAGTTTCTTCTTCGAACGTGTCCAACATCATTTTTTCCTCTGCCGCGAAATTCTCGATTTCGAATTCCTTGCTGATTTGACTGACGATCTCCGCTGATACGTGACAAGCTGGTTGCTCAGGTGGTACAGTATAATATCTTCAAAAAATAAATTCAATCAAATAATTGTATAACATCTTCAACTTGATGGTCACCAAACGGTCCACTCTTCAATAAGGTGAATTTTGTCATTCTTTTAATTTATGTCTGTCATTGAGAATTTTAGTTGAAATACAAATACGATGAAAAAATGATTAAACCTTCGTTAAAATATGAAGTATTGAACAATAGTTCATACTCACCTAATTTTTCCAGAGTTCCAATCCTCGAGGACGCTACGAGCAGCAACCATGGTATCCGGTACTCCTCCCTTCTTAAACTTCCCCATCCTAGTCGCTTTTAATGCGAAAAATTCGTCAGGCGTCGTAAATTCCGGTATGTCATACATTTCCATAATTTGCGGCTTGGAGACCCTCTTTAAAATTGCAGTTGCAGGTGTGTGTGGGTCTTTCAATGATTGTATCTTCACTGCGTTTTTAAGAGCAACCGAATCATCCGATTTTTCTCCTTGGCTGGCGAAAACTATACCGGGAGAATCTAGCAATTTTATTTTGGAGTCCAACTGTACCGCTTGCATAGCTTTCGTGACCCCTATAACCCAAAAAAATAAATTCACGTGATATTAATTACTAGAATTTTCGCTTCTAATAGGAACAAGAGAAAAAATAAATATAAAATGTTAATACTGCTTTGTTTACCATTTACGTATAAAAACTACGATATAAATGTCGTTTTTGGTTGATAAAATGGACATACCCGGGGTGCTTCCCACGCTACAAGCTCTGCTGCGCTTTAAAGAATTGATCACGCTGGATTTTCCAACGTTCGGAAGCCCGACGACCCCTACCCTAATACTCGTTTTCACATTGCCAACGTTCCTGCAATAATTTGCCAGCAGGGACAGGAGAAGCTCCGCTCCGAAACACGTGCCACCTTGTATCATGGTCTCCGTCTTTTTGCCTAATTTTCTTCTTCCCAGTCTTCTTGCCTGAGCTTGTGTGGACGCTTTAAATGCTACAGCCGGTAAACTACCTCGCAAATACTTCAACCACTGATCTAAATTCTCCCTGGGCACTAAATCTGCTTTATTTAGGACGATTACTAATCTTTTGTTCTCCTTTGCTGATTGCACTGCTTCTTCCACCTACAAAAAATACAATAACACTTTAACTACCACAAAACATATTAATAGATTTTTGAATGACTCTATTAGAAAATCTTTAAGAATTTATCTCTGATTTTTAGAGGATTGTTACATCATTATTGGTAGGTAAAGTGTTAATTAAATAGACAAATGAATTTCGTTTTACCTCCTTGCACCTGGTCCCCAGAGGATCCCTGGCATCAACAACTTCAAGAATAACATCAGCCGCATCTACGACTTTCTTGAACTCCTTGTAGTAGGCTTTCAGAGAGTTTTCCTCTTTGCCCAAAGCAGCCTTTATCTTCTCGTGAACACCATCAACTTCCATTTCTTGGTGCTCTGCTTGTTTGCTCTCTGCAGAGGATACCAAGCCTTGCAGACCTCCTTTAGCCAGCTCTTGGCGCTTTTTCTCACGAAAAGCTTCACGTTGCTTCTGTTTTTCCTCCTCTTGATGCTTTTTCATGGCCTCCACTTCTTTCAGAATGTCTTCTTTAAAGGGACATTGGTTTGGAACTTCCATCATCTTCTTCTTCTCTGTAAAATTGAAAAGAATATTAATATCAGAAGTATCTTTCAATATTTTTACTTTAACAGCAATGAATAATTAATAGTCTTTTGAAAATCAATAAGTATATGCTAAGGATTTTTTAATGAATTTTTCAACAGCGATAATTGGCTTCTGGTGATTAAACTTTAATATGAACGCATAATGCTTACTTTTCGGGTGCTTTTTAGCTTCTTTCCGCTGCTTCCGGTTGTGTTCACGAACTTTCTTCTCGATTTTGTATCTTTTTCGAGCTGGCATACGCTTGCTCTGTTTTTCTGTAACAAACAGAATATTCAAGTGATTAAAAGATGCGTGTAAATAAAAACGGAGCAGTGTACTATCCACTAATATAGAGTAAACATAACCTCGCATAGTCGTATCACGTAAAAATGATAAATTCAAGCGAGAGAATCGTTGAACTTACTTAAGCAAAACTTCGCCATTGTATCAAGGCTCTTCCACTAACTTTTAATGGTTATAAAACACGTTTATAATCACGTTATCACAATAACAAACTCCACTACAATGGTATCACGTGCGACATACGCGTGGTCACAAGGAAAAGTTAGGTTAAGAACCAGGTTCACAGCGCATTCTTCCGATAAACGTGAGAACTTGCAGGAAGCACGTGACTGCAATTTGAACTGGTACGCGGAAACCACAGATGAGAAATAGACTCATGACAGAAACACAGACGAGATATAGAGTGCGCTGCCAAAAATTGTCAGTCTCTCGTGAGCTGTCGAAGACAGGAACGCTCTGAAGAGAGTCTCTGCTCGCCAGTGGACTATGGAGGATGTATGTAGGTCGCCCATGGACCCTGGTGGGCCCTAAAGTATCCTGGTGGGCCCTAAAGGACCCTGGAGGACTCTATAAGACTTATATAGGTCGCCTTTCCCTAGATCCTCTCTTTCCTTTCTCCCTTCACTTCCCTTTAGAATGTGTTCCTGCAGGAATTTATGAAATTTGAGGCCCTCCACTAAAGGCGAGTGATAGCGCTTTGTGAAACTTTATTTAGCCCCAGTCTTTCTAAATCTGTTCGTGAGTAGGCATAAAAACTTACATTTGCATAAAAATTGATAGACCAGCAACTAGTAATTAATGCAGTTTTGCAGTCCTCTCGATGCAACCTTTCTCGTCCGTAATCGTGAAAGGCCTGCATTCTTACGTCGGAACGGTGCATGGAAACACCATCCATTAAATTCGGCGTAAGAACAATCGTTACCATGAAAGTAACACCGTGAGAATAGGCGTGGAGAAATTGTATCATTTGCTCAATGAAAATCCGCGAAACACGGCGATTTCACAGAGCGAAATAATTTATGTGAATTTCCATTCCGACCTTAACTACCATCGTCTCATCTCCGTGCCGCTAAACAACCACTTTTTTTTACCGGGACAGAATGAAAGTGTGAGAATCCTCTTACAAGCATGTACCTTTCACTGTCTTCCAACGAAATTTCAGCTAGGTCACGAAAAGAATGGGATCTCTATGTGACGTCAACACCTGCTTTGATGCTGCAATCGAAATCCTTATCAATGCTGTGCATTCAGCAACTCACAAAAGGTGGGCTCAGTCGCCCGAAACATATTCAATTTAATTTTATCGATCCTTCACGTTTAATTAAACCGAAGCCAAACAAATTCGATGATTTAGTATATTAAATTAATTCCAATTAGCTTCACGCTTGTGTAGACTCTCGTATAACACGATCCAAATATTGTTTAAAACTACATATTTACCGTGGCAGTAAGTATACAGACTTATTAAACGATCTTTTGTACATTTACTGTTACTTAAAATACGTACATAGTCTTTTTAAACAGTTTCTTGATCGCGTTATAGAGGAGCTCACAGTAGGGGTACTTCTAGCTTCTAGCTCTGTTTTATCGACTGCGTCCAGCCCCTTGCTGCTTGTGTAGGCAAAAACAAACTTAAAGTTTAAATATTTAGGACGAATTTTATGGTTCTATATTTAAAATTGATCAAGTACATTTTTAGGTTGAACACGTGAATGAACTTGTAAACTGTAGCATTCTTTTTATATATGTATTATATGAAATTGTTAAAGAACGACGGAGGAGTAGAAACATCCAGTTCGTGAATATTCTTTGCAATTAACCAACATACAAATAGAGATTCAAAACTAGTGTGATGAAGAAGTTGTGATTCTTTTATGAAACCTATCTTAATAATCATTCTAAAACAATTTGTTTCCATGGAAGCTGTTATAAGGACTGAACTAGTGTTCAGTAGCCTTCTTGGGTAATGCCAGGTATTGCGCTTGGTGCCGTCTAAACTCGAAGGACCACCATCGTCTCTAGTCTCAGGTTGATACTGAATAACAGTCTGTTAGTAACAGATCCAATTCTTTTACAAACTACCCCCACACTTAGGTCTACTGACCGCTCCTTTGGGTCTTCCCCAAGTGTAGAATGGGGGTGACTGGGCCGCTGGTGTTTCCCAGATGCTTATTTTCTACCTGACCTTCGGCACTGAGACTTTACGGTACGGTCTCTTGTACCTGGCCGGCTAAATTGAATGCATAAGTTAAGAAACCTTCTAATTCTGTTGGTTACGGCTCGATGCTAAGAACGAAATTACTGAATAACTCGTAGATAGTCGACCGTATCATAAAGTCATCCCTAGGGTCCTTGCCTTAACAGAACTAAAATATCTGTTCCATAAAAACGGTTTTCAAAGAAGTTCCTAAGATTGATATTCCTTTCCTTAAAGTCCCATAGGAACAAATATTTTCTCGGAAGAAACATATAAACCTGATCAGAGTGTGTTTGAAAACAAAGTATAAAAATTGATTGCAACCTCTACTAGGCTAAACGGAACTGGTAATGGGAATAAGGATACGTTTACAAAAACATATTATAGGGAATGAAGAAAACCAGATGATGTGGTGATAAAATAGTAAATAATATTATCAATGAGCAGACCTGAGCGCTTAACAAAATTTTTAAATAACATTATTTTTAAATTACTTTTTAAGGTTATTTCAGAAATACTCTAGTTTCCAAATATTAAAATTTTATCATTAAGTATTTCATAAAAAAATTAACTTAATTTATTTCCAATTAAATTATTTATTTATTATTTCTCGAAATAAATTATGATAAATACAGCTATGAGGGGACCCACCTCGGATCACTTTGACCTTCACATATGTTGTCAAAGACAACATTCTGAACAACTTTTGTCATTTCCACGATTTATACATATACACATTTGTACAGATATTATTAATATTATTTATAAATATATAGACAATATTTTGATTTCATTGACCTTTATTTTGAATGTTATTTCAGAGACAATTTCTCGATAAACAATTAAACATTATTCTTTCAAATAATCAGTTCTACAAGTTATTAGTTTCCCAATTATTTGTATAGGTTCAAATTTCTTCAATTAACCAAATGTAATATACATATTATCAATTGAAATACATTATTTGTCAAATACTAAAGTGCATTATTTCTAGAATTTATTTACAAATTATTATTCGAAATAAATTTGGCCCAGGTCTCAATTAGTATCCTGTTCGAAACTGCGAAATTTTTTGCAATGGAGATGAAGGAAGGCTTGCAATTTGAATAGTTTCGCGCACAATGCACCCGCTTCGATTCCCTCGCAGCTGCAGCTGCAGGGGTCTCGGTGGTGGGGGTACGCGTCGCGAGCGTCGTGCACCGCCGCCGGTAGACGGCGTGCGTCGGACCAGTTCATTCCTGTAATGGCCGCCGTCTGGCGTTGTCGGTGACTCGGTTCGTTTCGCATTCTCGCGAGAGCAAGCCCCGGATCGTTAATTTCCGTCGTCTCTAAACAAAAACCGTACAGTGCGTAGGAACCCTGGTGCAACGAGGATAGGTGTCGGTGATCCGTTGTGCACAGTGAAACATTGGTGGCCGGAGAAGAATCTCAGTGTAACAGCGGCTTACTTGTGTGTCCGAGACGATCGAAAATTCAAACGGTCTATTCGCGGTGGTGTTTCGCCACTATTTACTCGTCCCGTTGCAATACCGAGGAAGCTGCAGAGTCTTTGAAGGATTAAAGAGTCTAGCGAAGCTCGCGGGAATATCGTTAACGGGTACGTGGGATACGAGCTGTAGGGGATCATTCAGAGATCCGATCGAGGATCCCCCGTTCCGAGACAGTAAACAAAAGTGACAGCGTGCGCGGACGCCCAGCTCTCGGTCATGCCTCCCGTCCTAGGCCAGGCTATCGACGGTGTTTGACGTGTTGTTCTCGTCGACTGTGGTCCGAATTCCCTCGGACCTGGTTCAAGGTCTTCTAAAACCATCCGAACGTCCACGCTGCCAGCTAGCCTCCCAGTAAGTTGCACGCCGCACTCCCGATCGAACGTGTTGTTGCTACTCTCTCGAGCATCCGCACTGACAACCGACGTCAACCGCGCTTTTCGATGACCGCAACTACCCCTCGAATCAGCATTTACAATATTTCCTTCCTACAGACAAAAAACATTAATTTCGATTTACAGTCGAGGACAAAATTCAGTGAACACCGTTTAAAAACTTTTTTACAATTGGACCGAACGACTTGAGCTGTTTTTTTTTTTTTTTTTTTAAGATGTTAGAAGGATTAGTTTACTAGGTAATGTGTAAACAAAATTGTTCTGAAAATGCTATTGCTTGGAATTTTGAAGAAGAAACTGAATGTCACGATTTTTAACATTCCTATATGCGCCTATAATGAAAATTTATGCATGATATGTAGCAGTGGCGGAACTACAATACCGCAAGACCCCGCAAAGCGAGGGGGCCCAAAATTTTTGCATCCATTATCTTGTAATTTTACCAAAATTATCCCTAATTCAAATTAAATTAAAAGTACACTGACAAAAAAACGTACTCTTTGCGTTTATTGAATTTTTACAATTCTCCTAACTAAAAAGCATTAAAAAATCTCAATCCTATAAAACTATCGAAAGAAAAAAGGGGGCCTAAAATTATATTTTGCGGAGGGCCGAAAATTTGTAATTCCGCCACTGATATGCAGAACCTTTATTTCATTTTTATTTATTTATTCACTGTTTTAATGGCATTGAGTTCTCCTTTATTATTAGAAATGTTGTAAACAGAATAAAGACAAAATTAGTCTCGTTTACAAATAGCATTGTTTTATGTTGCATTATACAATTCTCACGTTATATTATTTATGGAATGGAGAAAAACAAGTCTCATTGTTTCATACGATGTTAGCTCGTACAAAATATTTTTTCCCCACAATTAATCTTCATCCGATAGGCTCTTAAAATTGATCTTCTTAAATTTTGTTTACAAATCATATTATGTACTTTTATTACAACTGATATGCAAAATAGTTGCATCACGTATGCTATGATTATTACAAATATTATTGTCTCTATAAATGCTTTCTCATCAGCCACAAATCGATAGAAAGTTTATCGACGGCTCGCCGATTCTCCACACACTATAAACAGAATGTTATTGCCTCTGTAAGAGTCTGAAATGACCCAGCCATCTGACCCATCGTCTCACCTATTAAAATCATACATAGAGAATCTTAAACATATTCAGTTAATTAAAATTAACATTAACATAAAACCTACCGTGTCTATAAATATCGTGTTGGCGAAAAGTTCATCGTCCTGAAATTGACACAAAATTTCACGCTCCAGTTTTTTCCGACAACTTCAGGTACATTCAGCGATAGTTGCAGGCAATACCACAAATTGCATTCTTAGCTAATTGTTCATATCTCGCATTCGACAATTATAATGCACAAGCAAAAGACAGTGTGGTTGTCGGGGAAACGGAGCCGTGCGAACAACCACGCGAACGTGAACAACAAGGGGACACGTAACTATAGATTCGGTACGTGTCTTCGATATTGTTTTTCCGTGTGCGAGGCTCGCGTCGGTGCATCGAACTTTCTATCGCGGTTTTCGTGTTTCCACGTACAGTGCACCGATCTAGAGTGCACCATTCGAGGAAGCGCTTTGCATTCTTGCGCATTATTGTTTCACGCCTCGGTTGTTACCCGTGGCCGGTTGTCAGCCCGAGGGTTGCGTTTCTAGCTTAAACGCGGAGAGAGCCTCTCTTCTCGCCTTTTCGTTAGAGGTGGCAGTGATCGAACGAAACACGGTTTGTTGTGGCTAGGATCTCTGACTCGCGACAGTTGTTTTGCTCCCGGTTTTATAAACGTGGGATCGTTAGAGCGCAGAGTGCTCCCCGACTCGCCAAGTGGCCGCGATTACGAGCACTCGGTAATGTTGACCTGTCAGAACTGGGACACGATTCTTAATCGTGACATTTAACCGGGACCTTTCTCGCCCCGCGAAAAAACCTGCTCACTCTTCGACTTTTTGCATGATTCAACCCTCTGCAACTACATTTTCCCCGAGTCTAAATAAAGGATGTGCAGCAACGTCTTGAAGTTTTATGAAGTTTCATAAAAGAATAATTAAAAACAGTATTGCTTTATTATCGGGCTTCGTACAGAGTTTTGAGATTTACTTGGCCATTTTAGTTCATTATTTTGTTCAACAGCTAGAACGGTAATCGTAATTTGGGGTTGCTGCACGGCAATTTTATCCCATAATTGATATCTTCATCAATTATTTAATAAATTTTTTTTATCTCTGAATCAGTGGCCCGACAATTAAGTAATTAAAATTGTTAGAGACTAAAATTAAACTCTCTGTTAGAGGACACGGTCTGAAAATTTCAAATAGGCACCAAGTGCAGTTACGTGGTCATTTTTTTTTGTACATTATTTGCTATATTTATACATATGCGGAGTGTTTTAAGAATTGTAGTAAATTGGACGATTTTATTGGTGAAGAATCAAGCCAACGGAGAAAAGAACCAGAGTGACAAGAAAATGATTTATAATACAAAAGTTTAAAAAATTTTCAATGTCTCGTTTACAAGAAAAATAAACTCTGAGAGTTTCTCCGATTCTCATGCACTCGTAATTGCAGTAAGTGGAATCGGTATGTAATTAGCAGACGCGTGAACCGAGTCCTATTTAATTATTCGTGCACCTAATGAATATTAAGTTCGATTTAACGAAGCCTCGTTCGAAACAATCTTGTTTTGCGATTTCTACTTTACTTTTTCCTTGGGGACCAGCCCACCCTGTTGCAAATTTTCTGCAAGACGAAATTGATAAATCATATTTTAATTGTAAAATATTGGCTAGAAATGTTGAAACACAATTGGCTCAAAGGAAAAATACATTGGAAACCAAGAGCAAGATTTATATGCAGTAAAATTGAACACAATTCTAATATTATTGATGATAAAATATTTCTAGTTCATTTTGAATGTGTCTTAAATTTTATACAAAATAACAATTGACAAATTGTACATTCACAGCCCATGAATGCTACCACACTAATAAAACATTGGCAAAAAAATCTAAAGAGCATTTAGTACAGTATAACTTTTAGAGAATCAAGATAAAAAATTATGTACAGTTGCATTGCATAAAATTTGCTTATTATCACCAATGAAACAAAACGCACCGATGCACCACGCGATAAAAGAAATTTGTTCCTAATCCGTCAACCCATTTTCCAAATCAAAATTGCAACTTAAGCGCAATTGGAGGCAGAGAATCGTAGCAACAATCATTTCAAAACAGTGAACGGGTGTTGGCTATGCCCGTTCTCGTGATTGCACGGTATAATTCACAACGAATCGCATCTCCGGCGTGTGAAAACGATCATCGCTGATTCTCGCGAAAGAAGTAGCGCTGCTTTGTAAATCAAATCGGCGCGCATCAACCACGCCAACTTGTTCAGGGAACGTGCTCTCGCGCGCGTCGCTGTTATTTAACGAATCCGTCCGCATTCCCGAGGTTAGGAATTTGGCATATTATTACGCGATACATGCCGCACGCTTAGCACCAACATTTCCAATTGTTTGTGCCTCGGTTGCGCCGGAAATGTTTGCCGATCTCGTAAATTGTCTCTCTTCTCCCCGCGAGTTTCAAACCGTCCCAACGATCCTGCCGAATCGGCCAATTTGAGAGCAAGATTGCGGAATTTTTACCTTCCTTGGAACTGAGTGAAGAATTTTCGAATCTTTTTCATACGTTTTTGTATAAATTAAAAATATTAGAATCAGTTATTTTGACGAGTCCCGCAAACCTAGTGTTAATAAGTTGAGGGTAATAAAGCAGCACCAACTGTAATAATCTAATAAAATTTGTACAGTTGTGTAACAGTATAATCGTTAGAAATAACCGCAGATCGCCGGATGTGGGATAATTTTATAGAGCAAGGGATTAGGCACCTTGTAAAGTTATTAGCTGCGAGAATGAATAAATGAATTTGCATTAGTCACGGGTGCTTTGGCCGGTTATATCAGAGACCCGGATATTTTTAAATAAAATAGTTAGTAGGTAAACACAGCCGTTGTGTAGCCGCATAAGCTCGAAGTTGTGCGGCGTGCATGCACCGGATAGGTCAAAGCGAGCACGGATTAGGTACGGGTCAGGTGTCCGTAGTATATTGACGCCGCGCCGCAATAAGTAGGATAGATATAGATTAGCTCAATATAGTATATTAACGCGGCTTTAATATATATTGGGTGTGGGTTGCATCGGTTGTGTATGGATATGGGTTATCTCGGTGCACCGTGACGGTGTCGTGCCGTTGGGTTTAATCTGATCCCATAAAACATTCCTCGATTGAAGGGTTTGCTATAACGAGCCGGACGCGATAAGGCTGCTCCTTAACCCTTTTGTAACTAACCCCCAAAATCAACAATTTAATTATTTACGTAACAAGATATCGGTACACTTCATTTTTCTATTCAAGGAAGCAATTTTAATATTTTAAGATAACTTCGTTTGTAATTACTGTAAACCACTTAAAAAATCACCGAGCATTCCCCAACAGAGTCCCACCAACCCATCAAGGCAGCTGCTTGGTATTCACGAGGTGCTCTGTTCGCAGATTTCTTCCAGGAAAGCCCGAATTCCGAGGCCGGCAAGAGAAGACGAGGACACCGGTGGCTAAAGCAAGAGATGTGCCAAGAAGTTCAGTTGCTCCGCAAGGTTCCTGCGATGTCCTCATCGTTCCGTTTACCGCAGTGCGTCCTCTAAGCCCCATGTCCCAGTCGACTGTGATTCCGGCTCGTGCTGCCACTACCAAACAGCTCGGACACCTGGGCCGAGGTTAAATGTGAGCTAAACGATGACTGACAATTGCCTCGAGGCTGGAGTCCTCGCAGGAGAACATCCTGCGGCAACCTGGTGTGTCTAAGAGACGACTTTGGGAACTTGGAGAGACTGGGAACCTTCGTGTGATGCAGGGCGTCACTGGGATTTTCCGACCCAGCTGATCTAATAACGGCGAACATGTTCGGCAAGGTGCCACCTTCAAACACGCCGGATCCACCTTGCAAGTCCTGCACCAAGTCCGCGGGTGCGACGTGTCTGCCTTGTTTCTCAGCGGAAGACACACTTGGTGGGACCTGCGAGGAGAAGTCGAAACCTTGGAGACCGAAGGACAGTGTCCAGGTGGTCTCCGAGGCGCCGCACCTGCTCGACGAGAGCAAACCTAAACCCTGGAGGTCCAAGGACAACAATAACCCTGCTGGCGTGATCTTCGATGCGCCGTCCATCGAGGACAAGAAGCCAAGGAGGATCAAAGAGATACTCGGATCGTCGAGCGAAGCTACAATCAAAGAAGACAAGCCGAAGGGCTGGAGATCGAAGGAGAACGAGACGTCTTCCCACCTGCTCGAGGATAAATCGATAAGGAGGAGCAAGGAGAGCGTGGCTTCCGAGGGTCCCACGATCGGCGATAAGCCGCACGCCAGCTCCCAGGAGTCCAGCCCCCCTGGGAACTGTGTTCAGCCGTCGACCCCGTTGCCAGAGGTCGCTAGAGCCTCGAAGAGCTGCTCCAAGTTTCCTAGCAAGGAGACAGGCTGTCATGGAAGGAGCAACGTACTGCTGGCGAAAATCAGCTCATCGACGAGCCCGGCGATCCACAAATGCTCCTCGAACCCCAATTGTCCTAGCTTCGTGAAGTCAACGAGCTGCGCGACTATTAGCTCGACCACGAAGTCGCAGAGGGTGCTGTGCTCGAGAAGTTTGAGCAACTTGAACGCTGACATGAGCTCCAGGGAGCCGTCGTCGAAGCTGGCGAAGAAGCAGGTTGGCTCCAGGGAGCTTCAAAGGATCACTATGGTGACCAAAGCCTCCAGATCTTCCAGATCTTCCAAGCCTGCCGACGAGTCCTACGAAGAGGACGTCGAGTTAACTCGGATCAGTGAATCCTGTCAGAAGAAAGTGTATCTAGAGAAGGATGACGTGGCTTCCAGCTGCGAGAGAAGTTGTAGGGAGGACTCCCCGGTGCAGAAAGATTGGAGGTGTAACGGCGACGCGTTGCAGCAGAGCTGCATATCCTGTCTGCCGCAGGATCTGCCTACAGAGTTGCAATTATCGTCGCCCAGGACATACAAGGACAGAGAAAAGTGCCGCGATCCTTGGAGACCCACCGAGATGGAGAGCAACGTGTGCAACAGTATGAACGTGTGTCCCGGGGACGCTTTTCAGGACACCGGGACCAAGAGGAGGACCGGTGCTTCCTGTCAGGCTCTCAGGCATGCGGTTGCGTCCTTGAATAGATTAGACGACTTCTACATGGAGAAGATCGGCGCTGGATTCTTCTCCGAGGTCTTCAAGGTGAGTTTGTTACTTGATTTTGGTGCTGGTTGGTCATTAACGGATTTTATGCGTTTATGGGAACTGGGAGGAGTTTGTGATGTTATGATTAGACTGCGGATTTTTATGAAAAATACAAATTGTTTGGATTAATTGCAAGATACAGGATCTACACAGACATTTCTTTTCTTAATCATTTTCATATAATGCTAATAATTAATACTGTTTATGTTAACTCGTCTGCATTCGATCCATTCATTTTACCATAAACGCATAAAACCTGCAGTTCGAACATAAACTACGATAATAATCCGAAGATAAAGAAATAGAATGGGAGTTTCTGCAAGCATTCGCAACGTTCCATTGAATGAGAGGAACAGTATCATAGATAAAAGCGATGCGATCGGTAGCCGCATACATATCTACAGCATAGTATACTATTCCGAGCGTGTGCACAGGTTTCTTGTTCCGGAATCCGCAATTAGGATACGTGAACAGTGGACTCCGTCAAGCAATTAGCAATGGTTTCTCCTTGGCGTAGTACTGTTTTTGCTTGTTTCATATTTTCGCTGTTGCTATTACATTATGTATAACGTTGTTCAGTCGTTCTTTTCGCAATGCCGATTCGCGTTATCGTTGCCAGATTGGCATCGGTGTTAGATTAAATAGGAATGCGTGCAGCATTCTTGCATCGTATTAATTTCACCTGATTACTCGCTGTTTACCAATTTCTTCCCTCTTTCTCTTGGGAGTTTCTCCGTTCGATTCCTTCTTTGATTACGAAAAATGAACGAATAGATAAGTACGCAATAATCTTTGATCTTCCAATTAATTTCTGATGTTATCTGATTAATCGGTCTTTGCCAATTATTGCCTTTTTCTGTTGAGGATTAAATTGTTATTTGCGCTTGATTCATTCTGTGATTGCGCAGAAACATGGCTGATTTATCATGTAGGTATCATCGTTTGCTTTTACAATAGTTTTTGCGGTTGATATAGTTCTAAAGACAAGCTCTTTGCAAAATTCTAAAAGGCCAACAGAAAATTGTCCACCCACTCCAAATCTATCGACACACACACACACACACACACACACACACAAATCATCATCTAATAACAACAGCTATAACCTAAAGAGGACAGACTTTCACTGCTGTTAGAAAAATGCAATTGCTTGGATGAATGCACGTGCATCTTTAATATGATTATAGATCACAAGTGACCCAGAGTTGCTCAGGGTTAAAAGAAAATTGAGAACTGTCGATTAGATCGTTTTGTGAATAATAAATGTGATTTTAAGCGGCGATTGGATTCGGAAAAATAGTATAGAATAGCCAGGTGAATAGAGTGACGAGCGTATCTGCGCACGTTCACAGTATCATCGTTCCGATAATATAATTCGTGCCGGTTGCAGCTCGACAGCATATGGTACTCTCCGCTGCTCTCTCACTGTTATTACTAGGTCATTGTCCCTGGCAGCTTCTACGGGAGAAATTGGAAGTTGCTAGAGACCTTGTCCTAATAACACGGAGATGCGTTGCGTTCGCTCCCACTCGCATACCATCGCCGTCCAATGAGAACTATACACCGGACCCCTTTCTCATTATGTTTATCCGCACGGAAATTTTATTTTTCAAACCTTGGTCCAACGCAATCTCCTTCAAACGTCGTGCAGCAAAAGCAATCTCCATACAATTCCAATCTGTATGAAATAAAATTAAATTCTAGCGATCATTAATTACTATTAGACATTGTGGCAATTTGATCGATAATTCTCAGTATTCGTGGATTCTCTTAATTTTTAACGGTCCCAGCTAATTCACCGCTGATGAATTCGAATACAATTAATCCGGTATTCAGCAGGCGTGCTCTTTTCGCCCAGTACAGTATTTCATTTGCAGGGTCGTTACACCGGATCCATTAATATTATCCTGGTTTTACTGGGCCGAAACAATCAAACAGATACTTAAATCGCATTTAATTTTTGATTGCCCGGGGCACCTGGACTATAGCCCGTGCGGTTTATGAGCCGGCGGATTACATTTTTTTCAGCAGTGAATCGTAATTCTCGACGATGATTTGGAAACATGCTATAAAGCACGGACAAGCAGGTGGCATATTTACGTCTCTTTTCTTGGCGGATGTGCTCTTTCTGACGTAACGATACGCGACTGTGCACGAGAGAGGCGAAGTGGGAGTGGATTATGTATCACGTTCGCTGAAATCACGGTCTTCCTTGTTCCGCAGCTTTATCATCGCGATTCCCAGGGCAAAGAAAAAAAATACAATCATCTCCTTGGATCTATGTTGGTCAGGGCTGGACGCAGCTGGTCGACTTTTTAGGCTTGGCGCGCAAAACGAGCTGCGTTTCCCGCAACCGTGAATTTTTATCGCAGAAATTTGCTTATTAGCTACCGCGGATTCAGGAAAATCGTTTTACACAATTCTTCTGCACTGAGAATTAAGGCCATCGAATAGAATCGATAACCGAGCTGTTCCGAGGCTAAACTAGTTAACCAATTTGTTTCGCTATTGTTACATTTCACTGCCAAGGCACTTTATTAATGCTCGGTTCTACTTGAGAATTTTTGCTAAATTGGAACACAGAATCGAAAGCTCGACTCCCTTGGCTCGAACCCAGCGATTGTGGGTCGCATGTGACCCACGTCCGACGCGCATCCTTCACCAAACCAAGCTTATGCAAGCAGCGAAACTCTGCGGAATGCGTTTCAAATGACGACGCGTGAACAGTTGCGCTACATTTCGAGGGAAAAGCCTGCGTAGAAATGCGTAGCGCTCGAACAACGCCACATGCGAGGAGGATTTCTCCTTGGGCGATGCAACGCCAGGTACGACGATGTCCTGAAAGGATGCTATAAGTCACAATTTCCTTCTACTCCGCAATCGCTTCCTCTATTGCGTCTCCGATTTCGTTCTTACATTCCCTTCCTTTCTTCACGGCGCGTACCTATCTGTGCATCTTCCTCTTTCTTTTGCACCGGCTCTAGTCTCTTCTGTTTCCTCACTTCTCACTTTCCACGGAAGGTCGTACTTTTTCTTCATTCTAGAATGTTATTAACCGTTGTGGTATTCTATTGACAATCCCGACGCGTGAAACAAATCGTGAAACAGACTGAGCTTGAGAAATTCGAATGAATACTTGAAGACGATGAAGAGAAGATCGAGAAGTGTTTGGACCACCCGACCAGTCTTCGCGAGTATCCCAGAGTGCATCTGGAGAGGCTCGAAGATTTCATCGCTCGGCCGAAACGGCAACAACTAATAACAACTACGGGCGAGGCACTTTAGGAGACTTTGACCTACGGCACTGATCCTCCAGGGCGGATTTATTTTGGAACGGAACCTCGGAGGAAGCGTCGCCGTCGCTGCAGGCCGCACTCAATTTCCTATTGACCTATTTATATCGCTTCGGAACCGAGATGAGGCGAGAAACCGTCCAAAGCGAGCGGATCGTCAAGGTTCTCGGTTCGATGGCACCGATTCGATCGCACCGGGATAGATCGATCGCAAATTGCCGGCTATAGCGGCTCGTTGCGGAATCGAACGGACTGTTGCAGTCTGCACGTGCAGCGACCCGTGAGCACCCTGCCAGAGGAAGGTGCATCCCGGGTCATCGAGGAATGCATGTGCCCGACGAAATGAAAGTTGATAAACGCGTGCCGAAAGGTTACCTGATCGCTCACTTGTCCCTCGAAAACAGGAGATTACCCTATCGTCCTGATGAGATGATCTAAACTCGTTTTTATTTTCTGCATTTTTCAATGAAAATACTACCAATCTCACTCTACCATTCTGCAGATTGTTTTAACGAATATTTTATCTAGCTGTGATGATTTTTAACATTTCCTCTATTACATAGAATTCTTTAAAAATTCAATACATTGGCTCTTTCCAATCAACTTCCAGCTTTGAAACTTTCTTCCACATCCTCGTCAGATCTGAATGTTTTGCCTCGATCATCGAGCTAGTTGGATCTCGTTAATGGACTACCAATTTAAAAATGTTTACGGCCTGATATCGAATGGACTGGCCAGATCGATTTGAAAAACCGCGTCGATCGTCATCGAATTTCTAAACTCTCACCGACCGACATATTTATTTCGAGTCTCGATCCTCTTCCGATTTCGTCGCCAGGAATTGGTGAACACGAGAACCCGGAGACCTAATTGACAGTGTGTCCCGCGACTCTCCATCCGATTTTTGCAATTTCTTCGATCGACTTTCGTGACTTTCACCCAGCTGGAACTTTCGCGCAAATTGACTCACATCGGTTCTCGCGTAATGACGCTCCAAGGACGCGACCTCGAACATCGACGTTAATTCACGGGAGAGAAAAGTATACGATATATGTATATATATATATATATGTATGTATAGTCGGGCCACCTATCACTCACTTCGGAAGCATAATTTCGGTTCAGGAAAGAGAGATCTACACGAGATCGAATCGTACAGACCAGCTGTTCGAACACGATCGGTATCAATAATTGCTATTATTCGCAGCTGCGCGATACAAATTTCCGGGTTACCGCGTCATCTTCTTGCGTGACAGCGAGCGACACATTAAGCGAGCTTTCACCCATTAATTAAATAGCTGATCGATTCGCGATGCATCGACATGCTGCAGATAGAGACGAATAAATCGTGAGGCAATCGAAAAGTGTCAATTAATAAAAAATTGGTAGAAAATTGCAGGTCTATTCAATTTTTATTAGCCCCTGTAAATTCGAAAACAAAATTATGCCAATTTCTATTCGAAGAGTAAAATTTAACTAGACTGCGAATATTTATGCAAAATAAAATTTTTAAGCATCAAAGAGTTGGAATACCATATCGGACAAGTCTTAAAGATCGGATATCATTGGAAGAGATTTTCAAGATTTAAAAATCGGTCAAGGAGAGTCCAAAGAATTGAGAAAACGATCGAGCAGCTTCAAATTGGAAATCGTCCAAAGACAGTTTAAAAAATTTTATAGGTGGTTGAGGAGGTTTTAAAAATCGGAAGATTCGAACAACGAACGACGACGTAGGGTCATCCTCTCGATCTGCGAATTAAGTTTCACGAATTCTTGGCACCGACTTGGCGACCAACGACTAGCTGGCATTTTGGCCAAGCAATTTCCTTGATGCCTCGGCCGAGGAATTCATCTTCTCAGTTGGGTGTATCTATTACCAGCCGGAGGGAAGAACGGATCTCTTGTAGAGATTTGTAGTTGAATCAATTGTCCGCACATTGTTCCATTCTCTGGGGGAGATCTCTGCGAAATTGCGGATCATATATTACAGACGCTGATCTGCTTGTATCAAGATGCTGACTAGTCAATTCTTATTCTCGAGCCACAGCCAAACATTTTTATTCAATATTACTCCAAACACAAAATAAATACTCTTAATTAATGAACAAAATCAATTTTCTAGTCTTAAATAAAAGAGTCTGAAACAAATCTAACTTTGGTTCGTACTGTGAAACATCTTATATGTTCTTTATTGAATAATCTACATTTTTATCTTCGTCCCATTTTCCACGATAAAATATGAATTTAATCAATCTTCTTCTTCGTTCAAAGTTCAATGGATATTTTTCTGATACTTGAATGGAATTATATTTGTTCGTCAATCAACCATTTTGTTTTGTCATCGCTCCAATTCACCCAATAAAATCAATTTACATTGATCTTTTCTTTCATCAAGAGTTCAATGAATATTTTTCTAATCCTTTACTTCATTTATAATTCGTCAATTAACCTTTTCTCTCGTCTCCGCTCCATTGCGCCCAATAAAATCAATTGTAATTCATCTTCTTTCCCACTCACAATTCAATGAACATATTCCTGATTAATTAACCACTTTATGGAAGCATAAGCTTCACAAACAAATCTGGAACGCACCTCACCGAAATATTCGGTTACAAATGCGGTCTCTGTTAAACAAATTCAATTGTCAACGTCAAAATCCCGTCTCGGCGAGATCATGACTTGCCAGTTTCACAGAGAGCATGATTACGAAACTATACCGGTTGGAATAGTGTCAAGCGCCGGGTGATCGTCGTGCTGTGACCGGTGTCGTAATTAATAAAAGCAGATTGTCGTCGAGAGCATCAATGCCAGAGCATCATCCTCCGACGTCGATTCGTTAGCTTGTCTGTTTGTTGACCGGCCGCTCGGAATTAATTAGGCGACGTGGTCCTGGGAACAGGTTGAACGATCATTCTTTACTTTTCTCTTTTTTAGGGGTGAAACGAGGGACAGGTAACTCGGGGGGAGAGACGTAAAAGGAAGAACTGTAGCAGGGGACGCTCTTGTCCTTCGCAAACATTCGCGTCGTTAATCATAATCACGTCGCGATGGTGTCTCGACGATGATGCGGCCTCATCGCGATGATGAATCACGACCTGTTCCCTGTGTCTCGATCCTCGTCGCTCCGAAACGTGATTTGTGCTTGGCGCCTGCGTCCTTTAACCCCTTGCTTGATTATTTCGCTGGGTGAAATTAAAATTAATTTGCTGAAACGAGACGACGGAGTTTCTTGCGACTCCTTGCCTGCTCGAGACCGTACACTTTGTTCAAAGAATTCCTCATTTTATTCAAAGAGAAACGAGTACTTATTATTTATTATTTATTATGCGAGTAGACGTTAGTAGAACAAAATTTTTTGCTTTGTAAAATCGTATTTTATTTTAGATTTTCGAAACGTGACTACAAAAGTGTGAACTTTCGCAACCATTCTGTAGCTTCGAAAAGTCACAAAGGATCGCTTAAATTTTTATAAATGCGGAAATTTATTCGGAATACTATGTGGCACAGATTTAGCGGAATACTTTTACGGGAAAGTGAAATAGCGATCTCGATTTTTTGGAGCGTACGGTAAACAATAGGCGTCCGTGTCGCCAGTTTTCGCCGCGCAATTTAAAGAAATTAAATTTAGCCGCGTGCGTGCGCGTTTGAGCTCTTGAGCCTCTGAATTCTGGTCCCACGATCGAGATCTCTCGCAGTGACTCTCCGAAATTGAACGACAAAACCGACGCCCCGCGGCCACAGAAAAAGGAAAAGTGTTGCGAGATCCGTGCGGGGGCGGAGAAGAGACGCGAAGACGCGCCGGTTCTATTTTTGCGACCCGTTCAACTTCGATCCCTGCTCTCCCTTGCGATGAATCTGAAATTTTTAACGATCTTGCCTCCGAACCTTCCCTACGCCTCAATTTAGAGTCCTATCTAGTATTTCAACACTAATTATTAGATTTGAAAAGAGAGCCGATCGTGATCACTTTTATATGACAGTTTTCTCGGATGGTCTTTAGATTAGCCTCGAGATAAACGTAAGCTATTCGGCGACACGTTCGTTTCGCAAGATTCCGCGAAAGTACAGGGTAAACCCAAATTGCAAAACTCCGCGAGGATTCTCTCGCGCGGCGCCGCGTCAATGATTTAGCAAAATTCCGCAAGCAATTAAACGGTGTTGCGAAGTCCGGCAATTTCGAGGGAAATTCGACGTCGTTCGCGCCGCCATCATAGCGACGAAGTTCATTTAAACTTGTTCCGAACTGGATCTTAAATTTCTGAGGATAGGGTGCGTGAAACTTTGATCGGTTTTCAGGAAACAACCAGGAATTTTCATTAAAAAATATTGAGAGATAAATTTTCAATCAAAAACTTAAAAAGATCTGACCTGAAAAAAAATTTTAGCACACTGCTTCAAGAAATATCATTTGTCATTCAACGATTCGAGTTTAAGTGTTTGAACAGTGAACTGTTAATTCATTGTGCGCGAAGGTCATTAGATATGATTGCGACTCTTTTTTATTATTTCACGATAGCGAGAAATAATACGAGCCGGTCGTAAAAATGGCGGGAAAGATAATGGAACGGCACGATGATAATCCATCGGTTCTTAGGAACGTGCTTATCGTCGAAGTATAATACATGACCATATTTTTATTGGCAAAGAATTACACAGTTTCTCGCTGCCAAACGTGATGCATTCGCTGACCTGCGATAACAGAGCTAGCTGTGTGACATCATTTTCTTTGTTTTGCAAGCTTTGTTGCTGTTGGGTTCTATTGCCTCCCTGAGTGTTTACATCGGGCAATTATATACATACTGTGGAATCTTTGCACAATTGCACACGACGATGCACGAATTCGTGACGTTAAAGCTGAAACAAGAAACTTGTCTTTTGTATTTAATGATCGTGTTATACGATCTTAAATTGCAATTCGAAGGAGTTCGTTTCAAGCATCGCAGCGACTTTAATGTCTTAAAAATTGCAAAATTACACGAGATCTCTCAACAAAATAAAAATTTTCTGACAATTTGTACGATTAGAACTGTCCTTAATTTCCCATAGAAATTAGTGAATTACATATTATTAACATAATTTCACAATTTAAAAAATTTTTCATATTCACCATATTGTCCAGCTTGCAAAGTTCTTTTTCGCCTCGACGAAGGATTCCGCACGTATTGAAATTATGTTTGCGAACCGGAGTTGATCTAATCGCGAGTACTGCTCGAACAAGGCGCATTTTATCAGCTGTTATCAATTCGTGACTCCTTGGTGTTCCACACCGATGTTTTCAGTCGGGAAAATCATTCCCGCACATACTTGCAACAAAAACTCAACAGACCGATGCAATTGTGCATCCTTTCAGCCGGCTAATAACTTTCAATATCGCATTTTGTTTTACGTTCGCCGACTTTCGTTGGTTCTTTTTCAAATTATGTCAGCGACGGTAACCCGAATACATGATACAGTAATTTCGCCGTATCTAGCTCGGTTTTTCCTCGCGTCCGAAAGTTTGATTCGTGCCCGCTGCCACTTTCTCTCGTTATCTTTCCTCAAGTGGTCCCAGCGTAAGGACAAGTTACGAGGGATCGCACACAATTTCTCCATACTTTACGTTCCACTCGTGTCATTCATATTGCACTTTCTTCGCATTAAACGCCGTGACTTTATTCAATATTAAACGGTCTGAAAAGCATTCGCACTCTCTGGTCGCGAAGGATAAATACAATTTCGGCCGAAAGTCTGGCATCTGCATCTTAATTTCGAAATTTTGCCTGATTACTGAAACTGTCGGCGAAGCTCTGAAAGTTCCACTTTTACCAATTAATGAGGTCAATCGCAAATGGACGCTGTTCTTCCAATTTTATTGCAGCGCCCGCCGTAACCATATTTACCCTTTCATATGAATGCATTTAATTTTGATGTTGTTCTGCTTCGATAAAAAATTTGTAGATAGCGTCGAAGCCCGTACGAAAACACAGATTGACGTTTGGTGTCCAAAGCTTTCGCAGTTTTTCCGTGAAAAAATCGCATTAAGTCGGTCTAAAATTCTCCTTTCTTTCCCCATCGTTCACGAAGTGAATGGAACTCGATTGCCAATTTCAGTCCGAAAAAAAACCCTGTAGAAACAGGTGAAGGTAGAACGGAAAGAGGAGCAACGCACAAGCTGCAGTAGAATCGCAACGATGCGATTCAGGAGCGCCCGATAGAATCCCATTCACTCGCGCGTTTTCGCGTGGTCCGCTCCTCGTACCTCGAATTAAATGGCCCGCAAGTGTTTTCGTAACCGACTTCGCCTATTGTGCAAATCCGTTGTGTACGCGGGTACTCTCATTCGTGGATTCCTCGCGTTTTCCCCCCGTTTCTAAATTGTGGCGCGAGCAAAATGAGAAATTGCCCGAAACGCGCGTCCTCTTCTCTCCCCACGACTTATTTGAATTTTACGCAACGCTTTAATTACCGTCGGAATGTTCCTCACCGGTAGAACAATCCTTCTTGCGCCTTCCTGATTTCCGTGGAACCTTATCAAACTCTTTCCATCGACCGGAGACCTCCTTCCGGTTGCGGAAACGCTATTAATTGCGGTTATTGTGTCCCTTAACACTTGGAGCACCGTGTATTTAAAGAGGCTCGCTTAGATCTTCTCGTAATCTATTTTTAGCATTTTTAATGCGCATTTATTGCAATATTAGTTGACTGTTGTTGCACCGTGCACGCGAAGAAAGCGATTTAGGCAATCATTCTTCACGGTGCCAGCATAATTTGAATAATTGTGGAGCAAGAAGTTAAAGACCGATACATTTTATCGCTCCGGTAGATACGTAATTAGGTTACTATTCTTGCAAATATTTAAAGCAACAATTTTTTGTACTGGAAGTGCTGAAATAGGCTAGATACTATTACATAACGATGTTAGACCTTATCGAATTCCTCGTAAAAAGATTAAAGCACAGTAATACATTTTGAATCTTCTTTGAAATATCATAAGGAAATGATTTCTTCATTTTGTTTCCAAAAGGACAGCTCGAAGAAAAATATTTGAAGCCGAGGATAAAATTGTATACATACCTTCTGAATACGATAAAGAAATATTCTCCTCGATTCTTTTTTCACCTGCTCATAAAGATTTATATTTACACGAAGATCCACGATTTACATATGAAACAGAACTTTCGCTAAATGTAGAAATGCATGGGTGAATAAAAAATCGGAATAAATGTTTCTTTTTATCAGCAATTGCGGAAGAACTGAGTGCACCGATGCATCGTCGATCCATTGCACTCGATCCCGCGTCGTCAGTGCGATTAACGAGAAAAGCTCGACGATTCGAGTGGCGATAACGTCATTATCCGTCTCGATAGCCGCGAAAGAGGCCTCGAAGAAAGACATAAGCTCGGTTTCCGGCGCAACTTGCCCAGCAATAACGCGGCCTGTCATCAACCGTATCGTTACCGTCAATTTACTGCATTTTCACCGGTTCGCATCCGCGAGCATAAACGCAGGAATCACCGGGACTGATAATAATTGCATTCCAGACGGGACCCGATGCGCTCACTCGGGGCTGCGTGATTTATGTCGATAGCGTAACGCGGAAAAGAATGCATATATGCACTCGTTCGATTTCTTTGCCCCAGTTTCGGTGCCTTATCAATCGTCGCGCGTGACTTAAACAAATGCACTCTGTTTTTTGCGCGCAACTTATTGCTCTCGTTTATCCGCAGAAACAATTTATTTCGCATGGAAAAAATTCTTGTGGCCAAGATAAATAGGAAGGCCATTGCTTAATGTCGGCGTTCCTTTTTAAATTCCATTAATTTGCAAATGCTCTTAATGCATACGATGATTCTGCAAAGAAAATTCTGCTTCAACATGTCAAAATCGCTGTGGCTTCGTTAATTTTGAAAATTCGAGTATAAAATTCTAGAATTGCAGTCGTAGCAAGTATAAGAAAGAAGAATTTTTTAAGATTCATTTAGATAATTTATAAAACACAGATACTTTCATTTAGTATGCAAGAGTATATTTCTTAAATGCCACAAAACAAATACTTCTAAATGCACACTTTCATCCTCCGGATCAATAAATATGCCAGAGCACAATGCAGCGCTAATTGCTACGTCTTATAGCACAATTTTTGCGTCCGATTGCAACAGAACGGTTGCAACCTGCATTAATTCGTTCCCCAAAGTAGCGGCACAGGTGTTCGCTATCGATAAACCTAACTCAAACGCAACCAACCAGAAACTTCACGCTGTCGCTAGAATTGCTGTGCACTTCTCGCCGCAATCTGAAATCCTTCAGATCGACGGAATAAAAAAAAATAAAATAAATACATAATAATAATGAGCGGTAATCATTTCCCTGTGATAGGCCATAAACGAGCGCCCCGTATCGCGTCTAGAAGTCGTGGAAGTAGAGTATGAAAAATGTTGATGCACATCCTAATAAAACTTTCTCCCGACCGGTGGATGAAGATTAGGAAATTGACCCGTATGTTAGCCCGCAGATGATACCAACATGATGATTTCACCTTCCAGAGAAATAGAAATGCTATCTGCATTCCCTCACGCGAGCGTACTTATAAAATTACTCGTATCTCTTATCCAGTTTCACTATTTCTGATCTGGACGAGTTACCGCAAGAATAAAAGTCAAAAGGAAGTTAAAACCGCCGATCCTCTCGCTTTCGATGGCTGGTACGCGTTTAATTGCACCTGACTGCATCTTCCTGGTCAGGCGAATCTTCCTGCTCGATAATTGTACTGCGGATCTTCGTGCCGGGTAAAAATTCAATGAACCAATCGCAGGAAATCGCGTACGTATTTTAATAATTTTGCATAATGGGATGCGGGATTGTTGCGGTCATGCAGTGCATCGTTATTGCTCGACATTTGAACCAAAAAAGTCTGTGACATTTTCGAACTGTTACAATTTTTACGGCCAGCGGTAGTGGTATTGGAACGAAAAAAATTGCTGCACGTGCAAACACAGTTTTCCTGGGAAAGTTCGCCAGTGTTCGCCAATATGTGCACCGACTACAGTTCACCGACTACGCGTGTTTGCGAAAATATTTTTAGGACGAACATTCAGCCTTTCTTTGACCAGCCGACCGGACAGTTCGACACGAGGATTTTGGGCTTCGATTAATGGACGCACCAGCAATTACATGTCACCGGGCGTATTAATATCCTTAGACGGGCCATTAAGATCGATTAGCGTTCCGTCGTCGCGAGTTCTTAATTATGTGCTTCGAATTCCGATCGACGCAGCTTTGCTCGGCGTCGAACCGATTCGCCGCGACCACTGCTTCTTCTTCCTCGAGACGATAATTGAAATGATCCCTCGAATGATGTACGCTATGCAATTACCGTTTTTGCTCGATAAGTGAACGGAATTGTTCGCCACCGTGCGTGTTTTCCCTTATACCGCGAGTCAGTACGATTTGATCGACAATTTTACAGAGTTTTTGTCGACGCATCTGATTCTAAAAAATTTGTGGATGTAGTTGAGGTCTGTATTAAAATATACAATGAAGTCTGGTATCAAAAGCTTTCGTAGTTTTCCAGTAAAAAATTCGTAAAGTCACCCTCAAATGTCACCCTTTAGAGTTTAAACTATAATAAAACACAATCGCTCTTAATCGCTTACAGTAATCTCAATTATACCTTCTGCTTCACTGAAAAATTCTCAGATATACTTAAGACCCGTACCAACATGCTCGTCGAAGTCTGATACCAAAAGCTCCCACGGTTTCCCAGTAAAAAAATCGCAAAGTTACACAAGATTCCTCGTCGTCCCGACTCCCCCCTTAAGGTATCGCCTCGCGTGCCTCGCTGCGAGACCTTCGTAAGGTCGTGGACGTGATCTGAGGCGAACGAACGGTCTCTCGGAAGTTGCTCAGCGTCCGCAGTATAGAAACGACGACGACGGCGACCTTGCCTGGCCGCGGCTCAAGAAGTGTCCGCCTGCCTCGGGCATTTCCTTCCTGCGGCGAAATAAAACTGCTCGGAGCAGAGACGAGAAAGCCGGTCACGCCGCGTTGGCCATGGAGTACGAACACTCTCTAATGAGCCTCTGTTACGGCTACCAGTTCCTCGCTCATTTTCGTTCCACGACCGATTCATTACCCCCCGAGACACGCGCGCGCACCAGGCTCTCGTTCTATTCCCGATGCGGACGCGATTGGGAATCCTCTCTCTTTCCGCGGAATTCCGCGGAAACCGATGGAATTCCCTGAACCGTGAAAACCGATTCTTTCGGGGCAACATCGATCTGGTTGCCGTTGGCGCCAGCCACCCCCCGTTTTTCCAAAAAAACAGTCAAATCCGTCACATTTTGCAGGATGAGATTTCCAGGTAATTTAGCAATTTTCTTACCAAAAATCTATGAAAGCTTTCTGAACCAGACTTCACCGCACACATATACCTGGCTTTGACCAGTATGCTCAAATTTTTTGAAGAAAATACATCCACTGAAAATCTGGAAAATTCCAATCAAGAGCGCAAGACGATTCTTTTGGAGGCAATATCGATCTGGTTGCCGTTGGCGCCAGCCATCCCCCGTTAAAAAAATAAAAAAACAGTCAAATTGGTCACATTTTGAAGGATGCGATTTGCAGGTAATTTAGCAATTTTCTTGCCACGAATGTATGAAAACTTTCTGAACCAGACTTCACCGCACACGTTTATCTAGCTTTGACCTATACTATGATTTATATAAAATCTGGAAAATTTCCATCAAGAGCGCAAGACACTTGTTCCGTGCCGGATTCGGGTAGCTGAACACTTACCAGCAATTAGGAGACCCGAGCGACGGTGGAGATTTATGAACCCGTTCCAGGACTCGTTAAAATCTCGAGTTCAATATCAGAATCTCAGTCGGCCAACCTGAATACGCTCTATTAAGCAATCCGGCCTATTGTTGGCAGCCGTCCGACGGAACAGGTAGATCCGCGGGATGCAGGCGCCGATCGTTGCGAAACTATTAAATAATCGGCGGGTGTATCGTTCGCCGAGGGATCGATTCGATCGACGATCGCTGCGTGTGTTTCTGGGACAGCAGGAAGACATTCCGTCACTTTCCAATTCCTCGCGGTTACCTTGCTCGAACGACTCGAGGATACCGATCTCCTTCATTGCTGGACGGGCTCTTCCGCCGGTAGTGGAACTGGAACTCCGTCACTTTCGAAATGGCACGAGCACACCGGTTTTACGTGGAATCGCGGTTTCCGAGGAATCCCGTGGAAAGAGAGAGGATTCTCGGCTCCCAGCCATACGGGATCGCTAAATATTGTTCGACTCGGGGCACCACTAAAATTTACGAGTTATAAAGTCTCACTTTTATGTGGAATTCGAGTGATCCTTATGTAATGTCTCGGAATTTTAGTAAGTCAGGAACTCCTCCATAGACAGCAGTACAGAGTAGGGGTGCTCTTAATCGTTTGCCACGAGCACAATTTTGAGTTCTGTTTGATTCATCGATTTCTGCAAAGTAAAGAGCTACTTTTTCTTGCTTTTTTTGGGGAATTTTTTTTGAAGGATCCTTAAAACATACAATCTTGAAACTTTCACCACGCATTTACTGACATTTTCACAGTCTCTCAGAATTTTTTCAAACCAAAATAACGAGTTGGATCGACTGTACACCGTTCAGGAGACACTCATATGTAAAAAAAAGTAGGTTGATCGCGACCATGATACCGGAGGTTTCGATCATCTGATATCAAAAAATCAAACGGCATTTTAATTTGTAGACCTGCGGCTATCGCCGGTACCAAAATAATATAAAAATATCGAAAATTGAATGTTTGGCACGGTTTTATACATTAAGTTCCAAGTTTCGTCATTTTTTTAAGTCTTTTTCAGCTTTAAAAAAAAAAACTATAGCAGATATCAGAAATATTTTGGTACGGGCGAGAACTATAGATGTGCTATACCATAAAAGTTTGAGCGAAATCCGTTGAGTAGTTTTTGAGATATCATGGTCGCCAATATGAAAAATCCAGTTTTGAGGAAAACGCGTTTAAAGATTCAAGTACGATTTACACAAAGAAAATGTAAACTCAGCATTAGTCTGCTATGTGTTGAGAAATTGTCTTGGCTCGATGCTCCGAAGTGCACGTAGATTCGAATACACTTTTTTCCAGCACAAATCAATGTCCAGCTAATAGATATTTCACTGTTTAATTATTAAAACTTTAACCGTAATGAGGCAAATGCTCCGTTCTACGTTTATAACAGTCGAACGACTTCGAATATCGAAATATCCTTTTACCTGCATATTCTAGGAATGTTATAGAAGCAATTTGTGCAAAAAAATATTTTTCGATTTTTAAGGGATGACCCCCTTAAAGGGGTAACTAGGTTGGAGGGTAGAGAACGAACTAGGATCTAGGGTGCAAAGGTCGCGGGCCGCATATTTATCGATCGTAAATCGAGCCTGCAATCGACAATCGTGTCCCGTGGCGGAGAAATTTCCCAGGTATGCGTAGCTCGCATCTAGCAACCAGGGTGGAAAAATAATCGGCAATGTAAATGTAAATTAGCGTCCCCGCGGGGGTACATCTCGCCGCGCAACATTCTTGCGCGCGATTCGCGATGTACACCTTAGACCACTGCAAATTAAAACAACTCCGCAAACGATTTGCATCGAATTATCCTCCTTAATTTCTCTGTCGAGGTTTATTACTGCGCGACGACGACGCACCGACGCGTTCGCGCAATAAAACATCAGATCGAAGTGTGTTAACGACTATGCCGAGCTGTGCAGGCTGATCGATCGCATCCATGCTAATGAGACGCAGGATCGATGAAGAGATTCCTCGAGGATCCTCTCTCTGATCGATCGTCAGAGAAATTTCCGCGGATCGTGCAGCTGTCGCGAGCGCGCTCACACGGCTGTCGTAAAGTTATTCAACAAAATCAACGAATATGTTTTCGAGACACGGTTGATCAAATTAATTGCGGAACTATTTAGCCAGCACCAGTTCCCAAATGTCACCTAGCCCGAGGACCTCTATTTAACGCCAACTTTTCGAGTGAGTTTCGCTCGTTCACCTTTACGTTGCATAATTGATATCGCGAACCGCATTCTCCCAGTGCACCTTCTAAAAGAGAAAAGATTCGTTTTTCCCGTTGGCACGGATTCGATTCTCATTTATTTGTTAAATGTAATCGAGTGTGTCGGTAAAAATGCTGTTTTTATATAAATCACAGAAACGGAGATGAATATATTCGTAGATATTTTAGAACGGAGTCGTTGCCTTTTTCACAAGCTTTGCTATGAAAGCATGCAGAAGCCGCGTGTGTATGAAATTGTTGGGAAGCTGCGAAGAAGGTGAGAGATCAAAGAGATCTCTCTGCCGCATTTTTTAAATACTTTCCGGGAGAGACACGTCGCATTTGCTTGCGTTTGATATATAAATATGCATGAACAGTGTAATGATCGAGCGAGACTACCAATAAACATGACACATAATATTAAAGATCAAACTGAAGATCGGAACAACATGTATGAACGAATACGTTAAAGTCTCATATAAAAATCTTCCATAGTTCTCTGGAAAAAAATCGCAAAGTTGAAGAAACGACTGCTGTCAAAAATCGAATACATGGCGGAGAAATTTTTTGATGAACGTGTAAAATAAATTAATAAATCCTTTAAATCGCATCACAGCTAAATCTAACATTTTATATCGTAATATTGACATTTTTAATGGTTCGTTACTGTTATTTAAGAAAAAGTTGCGTGCGATTATATGATTATATGTAATATAATGTATTCGTATAACTTTCAGCATGTCCATTCCTATGTAACTTTATGCTAAGACTTTCTTTTTCTTTTTTTTTATGTTTATTTTCTATTGTAAACATTTGTATAAAAGGACTTCGGTCCTTAAATAATAATAAATAATAATAAATAATAATAAAATATTATATAAAAAAGGGCAGCGTGAAGAGCGGAGGTCGCCGGCCAATAAGGAAAGAAAATGCTGTCCAAGTCGAACTAAGTAAAGGCGTTGACATTTCGCCGTATTGCTGGAGATACGCGAACGGTATCAGTTCCGGTGGAAAGCGCGGCGCCCGTTCGAGATTCGAAATGTCCCGTGACAGTCGATTAATCGAGGCGATTCTTTGGCCATCGGGGAAAGAGGGAGATGGAAAAATCGACGCCGGACTATAGGCGGCATGCAAATCGCGTTAGATTTCTCCGGCGAAGTATGCGAGGTCGTCTTGGAAAACCGGTCGCGTTGTGCTTTACGGCTCGCGAATTTCGAGCGACTCTGTCTCGTTTACTTGGGCGCGCTCAAACGAAACCGATCCGAAACAGGTTAATCTCGTTCTGCTCCTGCTTCGTTGTCAATGAAGAAACGTGGATAATTTTATTTTATTGTCGAAACGGTAGCCGAAAATATTTCGCGAAAATTGAAACGCATTTCTCAGATAAAGAAATAAAAAAAGAAATAAAAAAATTCTCGCGATAAATGTCCCAAAAATCTGGACAATAATTGTCCCTGAACTATCCAGAATCCTGCGGGGTATACCTCGTGAGGGGCTATAAAACTCGAGAGGCCTCGGCCGCCGAGAAGTGTAACATGATACGGGTCGGGTATATCGGTGTGAGACCAGGAGACCACTACTAATCCGATGTCAAAACTTCTTTATTTTTCATTATTTTTTCATGGAACTTTCACCAACATATTCCTGGCATTTTTCTAATCAAAATGATACCAAATACGATATAATTCGGATGATATTTACGTGTGTAATGGACGATAAAATTTTCGTGCGCATGGAAGGACAGCGCATGGGAAAGAAAGAGACGCGGAGAGTCGCAGTCGCCGGCACAGTTCAAAGGCCGCCGGGTCCTCACAATATGATCCCAATAAAAAACTTTTTATTATTACTAATTCTTTTATGAGACTTTCACCGATATATTTGTGACATTTTTCCGATTAAAATGATACTAAACACGATATAATTCGCATCATATTTATATTAATTGCCGTTCATATAATTTTAATGAGAAGTTACGCGGAGTCGTCCATTACACACGTAAATATACTCGGAATTATATCATATTTGGTATCATTTTCATTAGAAAAATGCCAGGAATATGTTGGTGAAAGATCCATAAAAAAATAATGAAAAATAAAGAAGTTTTGTCATCGGATTAGTAGTGGTCTCGCACCGATATACCCGACTCGCATTATGTTTACATTTCTCGGCGACCGAGGCCTCTCGAGCTTCTCAGTCCATTTCTACGTTCGGCACAAGTCAAATAATAGTATACCTGGACGATAATTGTCCCTGGCCGGACCCGTAGTTGGGACAATTATCGCGAGAATACTGTAAATCTGTTTTATTGTAATTTTATTGTACATTTTCGATTGAAATTTTTGCGTAGAATCGACTTGACTTCGTCGATTTTCTCCTATATCGTCGGTCTAATCGATACACGATTTAATCAACGAGTCCTCTCGAAGAAACTTTACGACACAATCGACGCTCTTTTGTCTCCTTGCAGAACGATAACGATATTGGTAATAGATGTTCAATTTATATACGCTGAAGAGAACTACACAAGAGTATCAGTGATAATAATAGATTAAAGCTACAAAGCTGCGAGATAACTCGAGTAATCACTGGTGTTCCGTGTGCTCGGTTCGTGACTGATGAACAGGCGCAAATATGCGATTCGTGTTATCGATAGAGCATTGTTTATTTTGAAAGGATTGATCGGACCTACTAATAAACGTTAAAACACGGTACAGACACTGTAAGATGTCGAATTATTTTGCGAATGAATTTATTAATTTTAATTTAATGAAGCAACAGAAACATATGAAAGTGAAGATAGAATATAAAGAACCAGAACAAAGAGACAACCGATAAAGACAACACAATAAAAGGAGATGAACATAGAGGAAATATAAAATGAAAATTATACTGCATTGTATGAAAATGTTCTGTAGAAAATCCGCAGATTGATCGTCAGATACCCGGCGTCATTTTGTACGAATTTCCGCTAAAATGTGAATGCATATTTTACGGTTAGGTTCGCGATATCGTGCAGCTGCATCTAAGAACGAAAGGAACAAAAGAAATAAGCATACTGACGAGAAAGAGAGTGATTACGCTCTCCCGGTGCGGCGCGACGCGGCGCGGTGCACAGAATGAGCTGCAGGCAGCGGTTCTTTTAACGATGTTGATTCTACGATGAACTTTTCCTCGAGTCGCGATTAGTCGACACCGGGTCGCGTAATTAGACTCGGTTAATTCCGCGGTCTCCTGGTTTATTTGATCGTTCTATCGAGACAGCCGCGAGGAGGCAAGAGTAACGAACGCGACCGCTTAATTATACATTCGCCGGTGGAAAACGCGTGTCCCCGGGCACCACGCTAAATCATAACGCGATGCAGATGTTTCTGCCCGACTATAAATACTTAATTGCCGCTGCCAAATCTCGGCTTTCTCACTCGATTAAGTTTTTTTTAGGACGAGTCTCCACGTGGCTGAAAATGGCGAAGTTATTCACTAATTCCGAGACCTCGGTACCTAGCAAATCAAACACCGGTTATCATCGCTACGAATGATAGAACTTGATAAGTGTATTAAGGGGGTCATCCCAAGTGGCAGATCCAAAAAATTGAAAAATTGTTTTTTGCACAAATTGCTTCTATAACATTCCTAGAATATGCAGGTAAAAGGATATTTCGATATTCGAAGTCGTTCGACTGTTATAAATGTAGAACGGAGCATCTCTGCCTCGTTACGATTATAGTTTTAATAAATAACCAGTGCAATATCTATCAGCTGGACATTAATTTGTGCTGGAAAAAAGTGCATTCGAATCAACGTGCACTTCGGAGCATCGAGCAAAGATAATTTCTCAACACAGCAGACTAATGTTGAGTTTACATTTTCTTTGTGTAAATCGTACTTGATTGTACTTTGTGTAAATCATGATATCTCAGAAACTACTGAACGGATTTCGCTCAAATTTTTATGGTATAGTCAGCACAGGTATAGGTCTCGCCCGTACCAAAATATTTCTGACATCTGCTATAGTTTCTTTTTTAAGCTGAAAAAGATTAAAAAACTTGGAACTTAATGTATAAAACCGTGCCAAACATTCAATTTTTGATATTTTTATATTATTTTGGTACTGGCGATAGCCGCAGTTCTACAAATTAAAATGCCGTTTGATTTTTTGACATCATATGATCGAAATCTCCGAAATCATGGTCGCCATCAACCTCCTTTTCTTTTACATATGAGTGTATAGTCGATCCAACTCGTTAGTTTGGTTTGAAAAAATTCTGCGAGACTGTTAAAATGTCAGTAAATGTGTGGTAAAAATTTCAAGATTGTATGTTTTAAGGGTCCTTAAAAAAAATTCCCAAAAAAAGCAAGAAAAAATAGCTCTCACATGGGATGACCCCCTTAAATAAAAAAAAACATTAACAGTTTTAAGAATTACAGTAGCGTGTATGCTAAAGGGTCAAAGGTCTAGGATTTCTTCCGCAAACCTCCGCATCGAGATATTGCGAAACAATGGCGAGAAGGTCGCGGAAAACCGTCCATGAGAGTGATTTCGACTGACTGTGTAGAAAGCAGATCTATTAAGAGCGATTTACCAATTAAGAGCCTGCCTCGAAGGCCGTGCCTTGTAAGGCTTTACAAGTTCAGAGTTTTCCCCGACAGCAGCTCGCTCGGCGAAAGTTCAAGCGGCGTTCGAGGACCGGAAATCGTAGGGATCGAATGCACTCGCGATTCAACGGGACGAGTTTGCAATGAAACGATGCGCACCATGTATCGAGGAGGCTCTGCAAGGATTTCACTGGACGACCGATTTCCGACCACGACAACGATAAATTTATCTTTCTCGCCACTCTGTCCGCGCCGCGGCTTTCTCCGGAGTTTCTATATTAATATTTTTGTCGATCACTTTTTCGCAAAAAAGTTTCTCCTCGCGAATCCGGTCGCGCCTGCTCGGACTGCTTAATCCTCTTTTCTGGGCTCGGTGTCCTCGGCGAATCGCGAATTTACGGCTTCTGGTGCGTCGATTAACCCCTCCGCAACCCTGCAGAACATTTCGCGGAATGTGGCTAATCGCTAGACTGCGGATTTTATGCATATATGGCAAAAATATCAAAATATTTTTATACTATTTTCAAGCCATGCAATCTATTAAGAAAAGGAATAAATTTCTATTTTACTCCAGTTTGTTGCAATAGCGGTAGAAAATTTTTATTTTGCATAAAGATCCAATTAGAATCAAGAATACCAATTAAAACCCGTACACAAGGAACACGGTAAAATAGCTTGCAACGGGTCCCGTGATAAATCCCGAAAATTATAAATCAGCCTAAAACAGAGTAGACTAACATTGTCCCAGCCCAGACGCCATTTTTCCAAGAGAACTGCAAGCAGCATAAATTCTAACCCGACGCAAACGACCGAGAAGACTTACGTCCTATCCTATCTGCAAGAAGATGCATCACAGGAACAAAAATTAGCCAGATTAGCGGAGTAATTTACTCATCGAGCATCACGCGCGATACACCGTAAAACGAGCGCGACGTTAAAGAGTTTAATTAGCGAGATAAACGCGGTGAAAAAACGGAAGAAGAGCTTCGCAATATAAACTATCTCCGAGAGATAGGCCAAGAGCCGTAAAGTTTACGAGAGCGCAGATAACGTGTAGCGGGCGTGAAGATTAATGACGTGTAATAATCACCTTCTCCAAGGTCGAGACAGAAAATTAATGTACCCGCATGAATCCACTAATAGAGGGAGAGGCTCTAAGCTGGTTAGGGTCTGGCAGGTGTGGTTCAAGAGTTAACTCGTAGACTCATTAATGATCCACGTTATCGGTATCAGTGTTTAAGGAAGACCCTCCATCGTCTATCTATGCGAACTACGCATTCCGTAGCTGTTTCATTAGAGCGATAGACTCCGATACAGCTAGATAAAGCAAATGATTACACAAGCTATCAGCGAATTGCTCGTACAACGGTGCGAATTCCTCGGAAGACCAAGTCGAGAGCTGTGTACACCACGGAGCAAAATTTTCTGCATTATCTACCTTTAATGACTTCTTCGTGGACTTCTTGACTTGGCGATTTATTTTTAGTAAAAGACCGTGAAAGATTTTGATAACACACTTTAGCGAGTGTGTTCGTATAGGTGTTTGATGAACTTTTCGATGGAGCAGAAATCAAAATTGAGTTTGTTACGACCGATCAAAGTCGCCCACGTTCTGTAATAATAACTAAATGTTAATGCTTTCGTCGCAAGGTTCGATCAATTTTTAAATAAATTTACAAAGCAATTTTGCAAATTACCAACGTAATTCCGACGTTTCGATCAATGTTTAGATCATCTTCAGGGGTTTACTAGACTTTTGCGTCTGTGAAATTTTTTTTTAAATTTTGGAATACACCAAACTTTGAGATTGTAAATTAATTTATTGAAGAAAAACTCACTAGCTTTGCGAAGAAAATTAATAAACTTCGGTGAGAGTATGAAATGCATGTTTACTACCTGCCGGTTATGGAGACACTGAGGTGAGGCGGAAAAACATTAGGAACGAACGTGTAAGATCGCAGATCTTTAGTACGACCAATCAATATTTGGCGGTAAATTTGAAATACTTTTGGAACACAAACACAACTTGCTAACCTCTTGAAGCTATAGCATACCATATTTCTATAAAATTATGGTAATTCTTTTTGACATTCAAATGTCTTTGAATCGAATACAACCTGTTACAGTTGTATGTGAGAACAGTTTAATATTACAAAACGTGTCAAAGCAAAGAAAATATTTTTAAATTAGACACTGTAATAGTCTAAGGGTGTAGAGGATCTCATTATCGGCCTAATTTGCGATTTTGTTGCCATAAAATTGTAAAAGCTACCGCTACCGGACTTCCGCGTACACATTCCTGTATCCTTCAGGTAGATCTGCAAATTTTTCCATGCAGAAAAATTGCAAATCGAGTCAGCGACGAGCGATCAACGGTAACCGGGTTCGCAGACGGCGCGAAACATAGTTTTCAGATCAGGATAAATGGTGTCGCGTGTGGACTGTGGATGACGTTGCAGTCATCGCGTTGATGCGCTTCCGGCAGGCAAAGCGATGTTTGCTCTCGTCGTTCCCTGCAATCGGAGGCTCGTTTGAGAGCGGGTAACGAATCGTCTGGCTTGGCAGACTGTGCAAACACCGCAATAACGAAGAAGCTCGCGCAGGTGCTCGAGCCTGCGCTCCGGGGCAGAAACCGCGGCATAATTAAAGTCGGTCCACGCACCAATTAAAAATCGCACGCGCGCACACCGCGAGGGGGGGGGGTGGAGGGCACTTTGAAAGTTCAAAGTTTGCGCAGCGACGCGTGCTGTGCGCGGGGGCTTGAGGAAAAGTCAATTGCTGAACCCCCCCGGTGCGGTGGTGTGTGCGCTCGCGCGAACACTACTCTCGTTAACGAGAAGTAGTGTGCTCTACAGTTTTCACAACGTCGGCAACACTCTCGATTATTTTCTAGAAAAAAGAGAAAAACGGAACAGGCTTTCTTCCATAGGCGAGCCGCCACGCGAACGTGGAGAGGCGATCATGGAGCACGAGCGGGCTTAAACTCGTTTACCGGCTAATTTCTCGATAGTGAACGTCCCTTCGCGTGCAGCAGACTCGGGGAACTGCAGTCAGACTGTGCATCCTTGTGCAGGCGTGGCTGCCGAAACGTTTTCTGCAGGCTGGTCGACTTAGCTGAATTTTATGCAATTGATAATCTGCAGTTCTTTTTCGCGATCTTTTTGTATTTATAAACTAATTTTGTTTGTGTTCTATTACATCAGACCCACTAACCAACCAGCTGAAATGTGACCTGTTCCTCGAACAGTAAATTTTGCAGAATGTTCCTGTCAATTTGCATACAGGTGTGACCAGCTGACAAGGATTCGTTAAAACGCGAGCAAAGTCCTCGGCACTTTCGCTGGCACGCGAGACGAAGAATCGAGTCCGGAGATGAAAAGTGACGGGCTAATTAGGGTGCGGCCGATTCCGCAGATTCGGAACGGTTCCGGACAGAAGCGAGAGCCCGATTCCCATTGACAAGATCGCTTTGTCGGGACGCTGGCTTTGTCAGGAAGAGAGAACGAGAAACGGCCGGCGCGCTAATTGCTCTTCTGATTCAATAAGAGCCGCGAGGAGAGATGGTCGTCGAGCGTCCCGGCCAGATAAGAATGGAATTATAAATCTACGGAGCAATTAAGGTCGACGAGCCAATTAAAGGGTAAACACACTCTGCGCTTTAAAGAGCACAGCTTTATTCAAAGCGGCGTGCCGCGAAACGAGAAAAAGTGAGAGAAAAGGAGACGAAGCGAGAGAGAAAGACACCGGCAAAGGTCAGCTGACGTCTATTTGCAACCAGCCTCGCTGGTAGCTACGTATGAGAAATGACCGATATACCGGGAGCTATTTCTGCGACGCCTTAATCATTCCAATTATCGGACTCTGAATGAAAAATCAGCCGTGGGCGGCGTTAGTCACGCGAACGAGCGTCGTCCATTCCCAGAAACGCGCGCTGCAAGTTGCTGCAAGCTCCCATTCAACGGAGCCAATAGAATTCGAAGACAACCGTCTCCGTTAAAAGATCGATCATTCCCTTTGCCACGATCAATTCCTCATGCTTTCTCCTCGCGCCAGGATAACAATGATCTCCGTGGAACACAGGCAAGGACGCCGACGATGAGAATTATTTAAATGAACCGGCTAATTATTTCGGCGCGGTTACTTTCGCGCGGCACGTGTTCTGAAAGACGGTTTCGGGTTCTCGACGCTTGCTTTCAGCCGCTGCCTCCGCCGCCTCCGCCGCCGCCGGGTGAAAACTACTTGGCATAGTTTCATCGTTAGCAAAAAAAAAAAAAAAAAACACCAGGCGATATTTCGAGGCCCCGCTTTCAGAACGAACACAAAGGTGTCTCGTAATTAACGTCTTCCGACGCGCGCGGCCGTCTTCTAGTCTTCTAGGAGCCGCGAGAAACTCCGCGGAAGATCGGCCCGCCGCTGTCAGTGAAACGCTGTCGCGTGGGAAATTGAAAATATTTTACAGCCATGACTATAGTTACATCGACGCTTTATGAGCCACGGACCACTTGGGAATTGAATCCTCTGGAACCGTGACTGGGCGACCTCGTTTATGGCAACGCACTAATGCTTTTCATAGCCGAAACACTTTCCTGCAACGACTGCAATCTTGAACCCTTGGGGAAATTGTCAATTTGTTTTTTTGGGGGAAAAATTTATTTACAAATGTGAACAAATAACTTCAGTGTGACTATGACGATCGTAACAAATTGCGGAAAAATGGACCATGCTTTCAAACACTTGAATAGTTTAATTAATGATTGACAGAGGTGTCACGGAAAGCGTCACAGCTGCCAAACTTCGGGCGAATTCCACTGCTCACGTGGGAACGCGGCTTAAGACGAACGTTGCGACAGAGAGTATGTACACCTATCTTCGCCTGAAATTCATTCTCGACTCCACAATGTTTGCGAGCGGAGAGTGGTGAGAGGATAGATGGCAGAGAAATATCGTTGGCGCGTTAACGAAGAGCGAAATGGTCTGAGAACGGCAGTGGGCGATGACATTGTTCAACAACCTAGCGACAACTGTCGCGAATGCCCTAGCTGCGATATTTTTGGAAGTTTATGGATCTGTGACGCCAGAGAGGGAAAACACAGTTGATTAATCATACGAAAACATCACCTGTTATATGTACCAAGAAATCATCAGTGTGGTACCTCTGAAATTCTTTTCACACTGGATCTCTAATGTTTAGCCTACTTAGCAATGATCTCTCCGGGTTTTCTGACCTTGCAAATTCTCGCGGGATGACTCGAAGATCTATCGCACTTTGAAGAATCCGCTGCATGCTACTAATTCAGAAATACCGCGACAGATCTCGTGAATGGCGAGAGATTTCTAAACGAATTATCTTTCGACTCAGACTTTGGGATTTTTTGAACCCCCTAATGGCTACCACATGCTCCAAGTTTCTACATTTCATTTGGTTTTAGCACTGAGAAATGGCATAATGCTTCTTAACACGTTCCACGTTATACAGTTTCCACTGAGACTTCAGCAATATAAATTTATAGATAGGATCCCAAGCAGTGAAGTAAATCAGCGACAATGGAAATTGACAATTGGTTGCGGATTAAATTCCCAATCAAAATAGTCCTCGGATTTGCACGGGATAGCAACTTTGAACAATTTCACGATGGAAGCAACGCACACCAGGTTAAATAATGATCAAACTTCGGAACAATCATAGAAGATTCAAAGATCCCAAGCGGTAAAATGAATCAGTGACTATGAAAACTTGGAATGGGTTTCCGATTCAATTACATTCCTAATCAAAACCGTCTGCAGATTCACAGAGGAGATCTGCCTTTAAAAATTTCACGATCGAAGCAGCGCAGACCGTGTTAGATAATAATAGACCGTAACAAAGGCCTCGAGAACGAAAAATCGAGCCTCCAATTTCCTGAAGCAGAGCTGGAAACTCGATAGCCCGGAGGAATCGATCCGTTCCATTGATCCCACTAGATTTAGAGCCGAATCGTTGAGAAACAGACGGCGCGGCGGGTTTAATTCGTATTAAAATCCGGGAAAGAATAAATTAAAAGAGAGAGAGAGAGAGAGAGAGAGAGATGGGATCGCCTGAAGCGTAACAAAGAGAAAGAGGACTTTTTTTCGCGCGCGGCGCGTTACACTGTGACAGGAATTCCGGCGGAATCCGAGTTCTCGTTAGCTTCGCTTTCTCCATTCGTGTTTCTTCTATTTTCTTTTTGTTGTTGATCCTCGCGAAACGCTCGATTTGCAAGCGCTCTGTTTACCCGCCGGCTCTCTGCGCCCCGTATTCGTCATCGTTTGGACGCGACCCAACTAAGCCAGCCACTGCCAAGGAATCCTGGCCAGATTCCGCACGGATATTCTCGACTTTTTAACCCGCGGAATTTCCATCTCGCGACACGCCGCACTCCTCGTCGTCGTTTTCCTGTTTAGCGAGATCGCACAGCCCGAGGAGACTGAAAACACCGAGGAGATTGAAAACACCGAGGAGACTGAGGACATTGAGGACATTGAGGGGCTCGAGAGTCAGCAGTAGATGCTAAATCTCAATTGAAGGTGCTACGTTTTAAATTGCACCGAGTCGTTTCTGTCATAAATACATAAAATCCGCTATCCAGTCACGATCAACATTAAATATAATATATGTAGTGATGGGCGTGATACAAGTCTTTCTCATGATCTTCAAACAATTCGATACTTAAGTGCTTGTTTGGGTGTTTCGATATGTATCAAAACATAAGGAACTTGTAGTCGATCTGTGATACCAGTACGTGCCGAAATGATACCAAGTAGTACCGGTATCACGGCAACGTCGAATGTATCGATACTTTCGAGAACCTTCATGTACTCGAAAAATGGTATCGATACCTAAAATGATACCTTCTTAAATGTCTCCGTCCTTTATAAATACAACTTGCATGAAATTGGTATCGATACATGTGCAATTCACGTCTTCACCGTTTTGAACGTACCAGCATAATATTTTCATTCTTTCTTCCTTTTTCACGCTTCATATTAGTAAACATAATATACTTGTCATTCAGTCGACTCGACACAACAGGATTGCGATAGTATCGATAACAAACTCATCCAAGATGTACTTTTGCGATACCCATGATTCTTTGTCACAAGGAATCGATACCGCTTGAACATGCTCAAGGCCCATCACTAAATACATGGTATGTTAATGTGGATACCGCGGCATACCGCTATGACAGGTTTTCCCTTCTCCTGGCTAGTTGTTTAGCACAAATTTTCCCGATTGACCCGATTTCCGCGCGAATCCTAAATCTCTAACGGTAAACTGTGTTCGCAGCAACGAGCAGAAAGAGAGGATACAAGTTCACGCGTTACGGAAGCACGAGCGCGCGGGAATTCGCAAAAGTGCGGGACGACGCGAGAGCTCGTCGTCCCGTTACGCGAGCGACGCGTTCGCGAATTAAAAATGGATACCGCGAGGACGATTTCCAGCACATATCCAGCTCCCCTCTCCACCCCTTGGATCGATTCGATGATCCGGTGTTTCCTCGAACTATATCTGCCGCTTACGTGTCAGTGCCGCATCGAATTTCACTGTTTTCCTTTCCTCCCTTCGTATATTTGATTACCAAGCTGCAGATCTACAAAATAAACGGCAGCCACATAAAAATTTCACTCTTAAAGCTTCGGGAAACACTTCGAGGATCAATAAAATGAACTCGAAGAGCCTCGCAAATAGAGCGACAATATTCTGAAACCGTTTCAAAGCTGTGCGAATCAATCCGAAAGGTACCTATGTCTCGAACGGGAAACCCTGTGCAAACGAAACACGAGAAGGGATCGAAGTTTCGCCATTTCAAGTGACAACGCGATTCACCACAGCGCATTGTACCGGTGTCTTTGTGCCTGGTCTCCGATTCAGCCTGAACAAAAACGATTCATCGACAGCCGCAAATTCTGAATCCTCGTCCGTTTGAATAGCATCGGTTGCGCGCGTCTCGTTTCATTAATAACAGTCGCCGTTGTTGTGTGAATCGCGACGGTTGTCTCTCACGCGGCTCTTCAGCTGTGAGAACAACACGACAGAAAGTATATACGTATATATCTTGTCCCGATCAGGATGACGTCCCGCTCCTCGCCATTCAACGTGAACGCTTAATTACGGAACAATCTTTGTCGAGATCGTTTTCTCGTATATGCTGGAAACGCGATTTAATCCGGGGAAACCACCCCTTCGCGATTTTTCTGAGCTCTTTGCAGGATCAACGCTGCGGTGTTCACATAATTGCTTTAATGGTAATTGCAAAACGGTCCCTGATTTCCGAATAGAATTTAATTAAGTCTGGGAATTTGTCCGTAGCGATAGGAGCTACAGGCTCTTGTGAGACGTTGCGGAGCAATGGAAGCTATTTTCTCAGTGTCCTAATTGGCTCGCGACTCGTCGCGTCACAAGATGGCGGTCATAGAGCTGCGACGCTACAGAGGAAACTCGATATTTCTTTCATTTTTTCATTTTCCGCACAAGTAACTTTCAATTTCCGATCATCAGCGAGAAACTCTATCAAAAACAGACAAACCAGTGTAACACTTAGGCGAGTATCATCTGAACACTCGGGAAAGCGAAGTCCCATCTCGAAAACTGGATCTAGCACGCGTTTTACGCTGTTATTTTATATCTCTATAACTCTAATTCGTGGTAACCACCAATTAACACGATGTTCGGTCATCGCAGGATGCCGTGGAAAATCGATAACTTGATTTTTCCATAACTTTATTTATTCACTGCTCACGCACTTTCTAATTCCCTTTTTTATATCTGTCAAGTTTCACTGATCGTTCATAGGTTTATCACAGTGTTCCTCATTTTTATCAATAACCTGGCACACTTAGTCCACACGTGTCCACTTGTTGCGCATTTAGAAAATTCAATCCGCGTTTTCGCAGTCCAATCAACGCACGCTTCTTCGAAACTTTCTTCTGCAATTAATCCGTTTAAAATGTTATATGTTCAGAGTCGGATATGCATTGGCGATTTTCGAGCGCAGATTTAGCTGTGTATCAATTTCGCAATGGTTGGTCATTCAATTATCAAACATACAGACGGTCAAATCTGCATTTTACGCATTTTTGCACGTTACAGTCAGGGTCTGGGAGGCATTCGCAATTTTCAAGCGGAGATTAACCTATATAGTCTTGCAAGACTCGGTCATCCACTTCTCAGGCCAGTAAAAAAAACAAAATTGCATTTACCATCTGTGCGAGGACTTGTTCCGACGTTTAATTAATTGAAACTATCATATTCGGAGTTCACGGGGCATTGATAATTTCCGAGCACAGATTAAGTTATAATTCAATCTCGCAGCAGCAGATCGTCCACTTACCAGGACTGCAAAAGAAATAAAATTGCATTTTCAACGCAGCAGAATCAGTGCGGTCGCCATTTCTCCAACTTTCTGCGGCATTTAACCGGTTCAAGATGCTACATATAGGGTCTACGCGGGCATTAGCGGTTTTCGCGCGCAGATTAAGCTATATTTCAATTTCGCAACAGTTCGCGATAACTGCTAGTCCCATCAGAAACCGCTTAAGCGGTCCGCGAGCCCCCCCTACGACGAAACTATGTGTAGCACGGCCGAGCACCGTGGCCAATCGGTAACAAATCGTGCTGAACGTATGTCCAATCCTGTTTCCAGGTTACACACAAAGTGACGAGTCAGGTGATGGTGTTGAAGATGAACCAGCTGCCGGCGAACAGGCCGAACATGCTCAAGGAGGTTCAGTTGATGAACAAACTCAGCCATCCGAATATACTGAGGTAAGTCGAACCGAGAATCCGGTCCACTTTTACGCTAGAGAAACTCGAGATGCCGATCTCGAGGAAACGGAGTGCGTGCGCCAGCCGAATTTCCTTCTGCGGCCTCGAACCGGGCCTAATTAGCCCTTGCGCTAATTGGCGGCCACCTGGGCAGCCCCCTTGGATCTGTTTTGAAATTTTATTGTGGCTGGAAAGCGGCAAAATTGATTTCAATTAACATTTTAAGCTTGGTGGATCGCATGATCCATTCAGGATGTTTTGGTTGTTGATATGTGGGTTAAAAGGGGTTGTAAATTGTAATGTAACGGTCCTTGATACTTTCAGTGTCATGTCATCGACGGCCATAATGATTAGTATAGTGTAGAACTTGATTGGCTAACTTTTGGTTCGTATATTTGCAATTTGGAAATCAATTGTTCTTAATGAAGAGATGAACAGAATTCTCTTCAATTATCATACACGTGAGTCACCGTGTATGACGAATCTTTTAGTCTGGAGCTGATAATTAACATTTATATTTAACATTGAAGCCGGCAATCGCTGAAAATGACTAATGCGACTAATGTGTTGGCCTGTGAAAAATGACAAGACTGAATTTATTCATTAAATTAAGAAATCTATTTGATAATTTCCTGATAAACAGTATAATAAATAATCTGACACTCCTTCTTTGACTAGCAGTGAAAGTTTTAATATTAAATGTGAAATAAAAGCAATTCACGCTAGATTTATAAAGACACGAAGATTGAAAACACGAGAAACACGAGTATGGGTTATTCAAAGGGGTTGATGGCTTTACTATAGATAGTAATTCCGGACCAGACAGCAGAGAGTACTCAGGTGATTAGCTTCTGTAAAAACAAGTAGGGCGACAGCTACTGCCCAGTCGAATAAATTGCTCTGTCGCCTTTGAACCCGTTGTTTCGCGATCGTCCGACAGCGAATGGAATCATAGACAGCTGTGTTATCGGTAATCTGATACGGGTTGATATGGGTGACTATTCTACAACCCTCCATTAGCCATTCCAATTCCATCGGGAGTTCGCGGGCGTCGGAAGTCCGCGAATATTGGCTTGGAGAAAATGGAATTGACCGAACCTCGATGGCTAAATCGATAGGTTAATATCGTAGAGTAATGGGTGAACGGTACTTTCATATTGCGGGCTGGCCTGATCCCCTTTGAAAACTGGCATAACAGTTTCTGTCCGTTTAGGGTTGCCAGAGTGGCAGAAATTGTGGTGGAATTTCTCGGATTCTTTGATCTTTGACCAGTTTGATCACTGACCGTTGAAATTGTTCAAAAATTCAATAAAAATTGCAAAAAGGATAAAGTATCTGGCCTCAAAGCAAAAGTCAAATAAACATTGCAATTTTTCTCAACGTACTCGATTCCTAATATTTCCAAAAATTCGTAAAAACTCACAGGTTCACAATTGTCAATCGCGAAATCGGTATCAGAGCGCGCTGTAGAGGGGGTTAAAGCACTCGGAGCAATCACACGGTGGTTCCGAATGAGCGTGTCGCTGCGCTGGTACAGCGCCGCTTGTCGTCTAAATAATCCGCGCGATTACATCGCGGAATGCCGGCTATAAAAAGCGACACGGGTAACGTGTTCGCCGAGCAAATAAAGGGTGAGGAATAAAGTAGCGGCCGGTGGCGGTGGCATCTTGCAAGAATGAGTTTGCGGACGGAAACAGGTTTTGGCGCGCGAGAAAGACAGAGTGAGAGAGATGAGAGGTAAAGAGAGAGAGAGACGAAGCAATCCCCCCGCGCGCGCGCGCGCGTCCCTTGAAAACAGAGCGCTCACGGTTGACGCAACTGGTCCGAGCCGGTTCAGCCAGGCTAATGCCAAAAGAGTTCCGCGGTTTGCGAGTTACGAGTTATGACATAATGCAGCGATCCTCGGCTAGACGGGCTCGCTCTCATGCTCCGTCCAGTAGCTTCGAGTCGAGTCGAGTTAAGTTGAGTCGCATCCGAGCGGCGACAACGCATTCCAACGATATAAACGGCTTGGCCCAGATTCGGGCCGAGTGTGCGTGTGTTTATACCGGCGGATCTTATTTCTGGCATTTCTCTCGTTGAAGGCTGCGGAAACCGCGACAGCACGCTCCGCTGACTCAGTGTTTCATTGAAAGAAGCGGCCGTTTGTCCACGGACAACCCTTAACCCTTTGCGATCCAAAGGATCCCCTCCCCTTATATTTTTCAAACTTGCTATAACTAGTGATGGGCCTTGAGCATGTTCAAGCGGTATCGATTCCTTGTGACAAAGAATCATGGTATCACAAGCATGTATGATTCTCTGGGTATCAAAAAGTATCGATCCCTAATGATAGTTGCTCAGAAGCCTCGATCCTTTATAAGTACATCTTGGATGGGTTTGTTATCGATACTATCACAATCCAGTGGTGTCCAGTCGACTGAATGTCAATTATTATGTTTACTAATATGATGCGTAGAAAAGGAAGAAAGAATGAAAATATTATGTTGGTACGTTCAAAACGGTGAAGACGTGAATTGCTAATGTAACGATACCAATTTCATCCAAGACGCGATACCAATACTATTTGGTATCATTTCGGCACGTACTGGTATCACAGATCGACTACAAGCTCCTTATCTTTTGATACATATCGAAACACCCAAACAAGTACTTAAGTATCGAATTGTTTGAAGATCATGAGAAAGACTTGTATCACACCCATCACTAGTCTTGATCATGTTCAAGCGGTATCAATTCCTTATGACAAAGAATCATGATATCACCAGCATGTATGATTCTCTGGGTATCAAAAAGTATCGATCCCTAATGATAGTTGCTCAGACGCCTCGATTCTTTATAAGTACATCTTGGATGGGTTTGTTATCGATACTATCACAATCCAGTGGTGTCCAGTCGACTGAATGTCAATTATTATGTTTACTAATATGATGCGTAGAAAAGGAAGAAAGAATGAAAATATTATGTTGGTACGTTCAAAACGGTGAAGACGTGAATTGCGAATGTAACGATACCAATTTCATCCAAGACGCGATACCAATACTATTTGGTATCATTTCGGCACGTACTGGTATCACAGATCGACTACAAGCTCCTTATCTTTTGATACATATCGAAACACCCAAACAAGTACTTAAGTATCGAATTGTTTGAAGATCATGAGAAAGACTTGTATCACACCCATCACTAGTCTTGATCATGTTCAAGCGGTATCAATTCCTTATGACAAAGAATCATGATATCACCAGCATGTATGATTCTCTGGGTATCAAAAAGTATCGATCCCTAATGATAGTTGCTCAGAAGCCTCGATCCTTTATAAGTACATCTTGGATGGGTTTGTTATCGATACTATCCCAATCCTGTGGTGTCGAGTCGACTGAATGACAAGTATATTATGTTTACTCATATGATAAGTGAAAAAGGAAGAAAGAATGAAAATATCATGCTGGTATGTTCAAAACGATGAAGACGTGATTTACGAATGGATCGATACCAATTTCATGCAAGATGTATTTCATAAAGGAAGGAGACATTTAAGAAGGTATGACACCGGCTCGAAAGTATCGATACATTCGACGTTGCCGTGATACCGGTACTACTTGGTATGAAACATGTCGAAACACCCAAACAAGTAATTAAGTATCGAATTGTTTGAAGATCATGAGAAAGACTCGCATCACGCCCATCACTAGCTATAACATCATAGAATTCGATTGTATTCACGTGGAATTCCGTCCACAAACATCCGGACACTAAATTCCTCTATATGTTAAATAATGAACCGTTAACACTAAAAAGCATGTTCCTACACCCTAATAAAAAAGATCAAAGAAAACTTACCGCGCGTAATAAATCGAGCCGTTTATCCATCGCGAACGTCCTCTCATCGGCAATACTAATTCGATTCGGACACCGCAAATAAATAAACAAAGGATCGGTTTCCCAGGAATTTATGATTCCACCGAAGCATCCAATGGATTTCGCAACTGTTAGACCTCTTGCCAGGTGTGGCCAAGCCGTTTCAGCGAATATGGATGAATGGAAAACGGTCGATACACCTGGCAACGTAGGCGACGGTGGCTGCCGCGATTTACTACGAGCATGATATCTCGCCTAAATCGATATCTCGCTCCCCTCTCCGTTCGTTTTCCTTGAATTTCGTCCAGGACCGGGAACGTGCTCGCGATTAAATTCGCTCGCCTCTTCGGTTCCTCCAAGGCCCCCGGTTCTTTGAAAGGTTAAATTAGGATGCCGCGGATTTGCGGAATCTTGAGTATTCGAGTGCGCGGGTGGGAGCCTCGATTTAGACCCTACGAGGACTCTATCGATCTGCTCAACTTTCGGGTTCGGTTCTGCTAATTAATGCTTCAACGGGACCTTCAAACATTTCAGACGTTCACCGGAATTTGTTTAATGCTTGTGTGCGCATACAAAACTGTCAATTGAAGCGTTTGGTTTCATCTCTGTCGTATTATTTTCTGTAACGATCTAGAAACAATTCGAAGACGGTGAAGAAGTTGAAAATAGAGCGTGCTCGTGAGTGCTTCGACCAACCTTATCTCTCGTATCCCACATATCGATACCAGGAAGAGTAAAGTCACCACGATTATGTTTAGTATTGTATTTGCCCGAACATGACATGTGTTTCTTATCTCGCGATTGAAAATAAAAAGTCTCGTTGATCCGCGTTGTTCCGCAGCAACACCGGCCACGGTTCTGTTGCGATTAAATCGATACTTGTTCTAACTGTTTCGCCGGCGAAGAAACGGCACGGACGGAACCGTAACGTAAATTGCCCCGTTACGGGATATTCAACACTATAATTCGACGGAGAAACTATACAATCTTTGTTCTTCCGAAGACATTTAATTTATCATTGTACCACAATGTATTCTTTATTTTATCCTCTGTTCCGAATCCTTTTTTACGCTTTTACGTCACGCTTTACCATCGTGACACAGTTCTAGATTTTTCTCAGTCAAGATCATTGGAAGATGATAGAGTCGTTGAATTGATTTTCATCTTGATTATTGCGCGATAAGAATCAAAATATACGATTTCGTTGAATGAAACACTAATAAGTTTGAAAAATATGACCTTGATCCGGGATGACCTTTAGAAAAAGGACCCCGCACAAATCATATGGAAAATCTATCCCGGTTAAATCAGTTGGATTTTTTGTATGTTGTAGCTTATGATCTACCGAACAAAAGATGCAATGGGCACAAAGCTCAATAATGGACAGTTATCGAGTTATAATCAGTCAAACATGACAAATTCGAGCTGCCGAATACTCAAATCTCGGGAAGTATTTATTTTTTGGAAAAATGTTTGAAACAAAAATAGTAGGGTTTCACAAAATCCGTTAGGTGGTATCATTATTTTTGAATTTCGAATGACCTTGAAAAGGTCTGTGAACAGAAATCTTTCACAAAAATCTTTGCGCGTCACAGCAGAGATAAGGACCCCACGGGTTCGTCACTCGAGTAGTAGGCAGTGTCGCCAGTTGAGTCCGAATCCGGACTCATTTACTCCCCTACTTTTCCCCTTCCACTATCCCATTCCAGCACCACGTCCCACTCAATCCCCGTCGCGCACGCGCAACGTGTCACATATTACGACTCTGGCCATCAGAGAGGGGGTACCTGTATTCCCCTGGATTTTCTCCACCTGGCGACACTGGTAGTAGGTCCGTGTGAAAATCGAAGGAGTGGGGTGATGGGAGTGGGGGTGCGGCAAGCGTGTACAGTAAATATATTTCCCGAGATTTGAGTATTCGGCAGCTCGAATTTGTCATGTTTGACTGATTATAACTCGATAACTGTCCATTATTGAACTTTGTGCCTATTACATCTTTTGTTCGGTAGATCATCAGCTACAACATACAAAAAATCCAACTGATTTAACCGGTATAGATTTTCCATATGATTTGTGCGGGGTCCTTTGAGATTGCATAATAGTATCTGCATGGCTGAATAAAAACTTCAGAAGTCGATATCCCTCTAAAAACTGCTAAATCATCGAACCGATGACATAAACACCCCCCTTAATGTCTCGCGTCTTTAATCCACGACTACAGATAAAAATCGCATCGCTCTCTTGTCATCTTGGGCAGCGTGATTCGCGAGATCGCGTGCGAATTTCACGCCGTCTGCAGTCACACGATGCGAACAACAGCCGCCGCGATGCGACGCTTCCGATTGTTTGATCTAGTCGGGCCGCGATAAAGTCGAATCGAGTGTTTCCACGGAGATATCGAGATACGCTTCGAATCGTCGACGTCCGGTCGTTGTCGCGATAAAGCTCGATACCAGTCCCGATAACGCTCTTGCGAACTTTTACCAGGCGTCAGATGACGTAACCGCGAATACAAATACACGCGCGCGACTTATGCACTGCGGTACTGCTCGGAGCGTGTAGGAGAGAAAAATCAAGCCCATCTCTTTCACCTTTCTTTTATATAATTGTTAATTAACAGACTGGCGAGCGCCGGACGCTTAATTAATTCCAGGTGAAATTTAATCGGCGCCGCGGTTGCGCGTGTTAAGCACGCCTCTTTAACTCCACGATTAGATCGGATGCATTAGAGGAAGAATGTAGTTAACTTTTTCAGAAAAACTGTCTGATACTCGGATGCGCTCTTCGTGGTTGTTTGTTATTACTGATCTGGAACAAAACTGTCTGATGGTAATTTATGTACAGAAGATTAAGTTCGAGCTACGCTACAGAACAGATCGCTAATAGGCACTCAAGATATTTTTTTTAAATGTTAGAAAATAATCAATTTAATCGGTAGACTGCGGTAAAGTCGTAGTAAAAAAAGTTCACTTTCATGAATGAGGATTCGATGATTGATATGGGAGAAGGAAACTGATTGAACCGTGCACCGAATCCTCCATTTTCGAGGTCCGAGCTGCCGATAAGCCTCGAGTAGCATAAATCAACGATCCCAAGCGGCCATTCAGATAAGAGGGTGTCCCGGATGGTAACAAATGAAGACAAGCCGATTGTCGACGCGCTGACTGCTAATTGGTGGTTATCGCGTCGCGTTAAAGGGTAATAATGGGACAAACGACCCCGAACTTTACCCCATACGCGTCCAGCCACATGCGGAGCTATCTAATCTGCAGGATCGCTGAGTCGAGTCTCTCCTATGGAACGCTGATTCTATCGTTCCTCTCTGAAATGATAAACCTCGCCGCAAGTAACGGCGGGGTACGCTGACAACGCCAAGATGGATCGCCGGATAAATTGTCTCCGCTCTATTAAAAATGATCGAATACACCGCGATACACCAGCAGAACTTTCTTGCCGGGACTGTGCCCGTGTATGTTTCTACTGGGAGACGCGCGCGTTGATGTCTCTTAACGCCAGAACGCATCGAAACGACCCAGTTTGTTTAGATCTCATTTCACAGCAAAATGATCACAGCCATTTATGAAATTGCAGAATTAATTCTCTTAGTGCGATGAAAGCTGTGGGAGAATTTTCAGATCTGTTGGCGTTGTTAACGTTAAACCTACCGAGCACTAAAAGCGATTAAACTGTTTCAGCTTACAAAAATGACAAGGCTCTATTTATTTCTATTTTGCGCAAATTTTATTACAATATGTGCATGGATAAAGAACTTTAACGAATCAATTTCCATGTCAGCAACTTCGTCGTTTAAATAATTGTAAAATGAAAAATATAAAACCGGTCATTCGACCGGTGATGGCGGACTTAGTGTTAAAAATCATTTAAGAAATCGGAACAGCAACGAAAAAATTATTAATATTAAAAAAAAAAGAAGAATTAATCGTGTCAATTTACTGACAGAAAAATTGCAAATAAGACGCGCTATTAATGCAAAGTGGATCACCAACAGAAAAGGTAGGATAGAATTGATGAAGCCATTAACCAGCTCGAAGAATTAAAATACTTTTAGGAAATTAATGATATCGCACTAACGCAAATTGCATTAGATCAGTAGACCGCAACGAACGGAATTGAACCAAATCAATTTTCGATGAAAATGTTCAGGGGGTTGTGAAACGTTGTCAGCGGGCCAAAAGCGAAATCTGCGGCTCGTGGCGAAGTCGAGTGATATTAATCCAGTGCGATGGCGAACGCATGGCCAATTAACCCTAACGAGAGGAAAGCACGGCTCGAGGAAGGCACCTCGTCTTTAGCGAGTTGAAATTTTCCGGTTGTTCGGCTGCCAAAGAGGATCGAATCGGCCCCCCCCCCCCCCCGTTATCCGAGACGGGAGTCGAAGGTTCGTTAGTGGCACGGGTGTCAATAGAGCACCGTGGCAAATCGATACAAGCTACCATAATCGACTTACCCTCGCGCGGATTCGCAGAAATAAACTCCGATGGTCTGCGGCACTGGCGCGGCGTTTTCCAGGAGAAACTGATTTATGCGAGTACCGTCGACTGTGCTTTCGTGCAGAGTACACTGCCGTAATGTTCTTTCCTGCCCTGGTATCATTATTCATCTTTTCATTCGGTGCTTAATTTGCATTTATTATTAGACGGTCGCGTCACGATTTTATGGACGAATTTAAAAGAAACTTGGTGGAAGTTTTCTTTCTGCTATTAATCTCGTCGTTTTTTTGTTGACGACTTCCGTGCACTGTACACTTATATGTAAATGCAATAAAGGTCGATATTGCACCTCTGACCTTCTGCATTTTTTCACACTCTATTTTTATAGATATTGTTTTCTTTTATTTCTGCCCGAGTTTCCTCGTTTTTATTGTTGGCAAGTTAAATGCTTTTCTTCTCTCTTTTTGCGCCCATACTAATTTGCACACGCTTAATTTTTACTGTTACGGTTCTTCGAGCGTTTCACTTTCTGCTGAACGCGTTGTATTCAGTTTCCAGCAATAAAACCACTGCTATTGGCATTGTTAACGTCGTCTGCGGACATTACTGCGCTAAAACGTACGAATTAGTCGGTCACCAAGTACGCGTTAGGCAACCGATGCTAATAAGTTTAACGAGGATCTAAGAACCGGTGAGCAGGTTCGTGGAAACGTATTAAACGTTCAGAAACTCTGCTCCGAGATGTTTTAGAGAAGGTGACCTTTGGTCTTTCCAAACAAACTGACCAGGAATCGCATCTTCTAAACAATAACGTGATTCTGTATATTTTCCAGGCCGCAATTTATGCTCGATCATCCCGTTTCTTTAAAACACTGAGAATATCACAGTTCTTATGTTTTCACTATGGGCACCTAAAATATCGTTTTCATCGATTTGTTAGTTCAGCCGTTATAATTTAATGACAAAAAGTTGACACTTTATTTCAGTCTGTAAATCCAACAATTTTCAAGACATCGAAAAATCCTTTAAGATACATTGACTCCCATGAATATTGGGACGCTATTTAAAAAACGATAACTTTTTTGATATTGGACCATTCGATTTGAATTTTTTTTTAAAAGCGAGAGCAATTAGTTTACTACATGATGTGAAAAGAAATTTTTTCAAAAATTGCAATTGGTCGGAATTGAAGAGAAAGTACTAAAAGTTACATTTTACAACTTTTTTATGTGGGACTATATTGAAAATTTAAAAAATATGCATTGTAAAAGTTTCATCGAAATCGGTTGATGTGGGAAAAAACGACAGACATGGGAAGATGAACGAATCCTCAGATTTATTGCAGTCAGAGGCCGAAAATCGTGAGAAATTGCAATTTCTACCATCTTTAAACGTTTGTAGCTCATTGCAACGTTGACCGATTTTAATGAAATTTTCAGAATATGTTTAATTGATAGAGATCTACGAAACATCTTTTCTACATTTTCAATATGAGCCCATATAAAAAAGTTGTAAAACGTAACTTTTAGTATTTTCTCAGCAATTCCGACAAATTGCAATTTTTTCAAAAATTCTTTTCACGTTACGTAAGCAAAACCGATTGTTCTAACTTCTCAAAAAAATCCAAGTTGTATGGTCGACTATTAAAAAAGTTATCGTCTTTTTAAGAGTGTCCGAATATTAGTGGGAGACACTGTACGTTCATATATCCCTGAAGTCTACAACATATTCGAAATTGAACAAAATCCGAAAGACTGTCCAAAAAAGTGTTCGATGTGTAATGATCTTATAGGAAATTGCAATTATTGCAACTCTAGGATAAATCCTAGTGCAAGGGGTCGAATTTCCGGCAAATGGGAAATCCGCCAATCCGCGGAAAACGAGTGATCGGACGTCGCGCGCACATCCGACAAAGCGAACGTCAATCCTCGCCGCTATTTATAGCCAGTCAATTAAATTCGTTGCGACACGACGAATTCCCGGGGCTGTCTCTCACTGGAAACTATAGTTCGATCCGTGGTAACCACGGTCGCAAAAATATCTTGTCGACTCTCGCGCCGTACATTGTCTATCCTCGCTTTGATTGGCCGGTCAACCGATGCGATGGGAGAACACAATCGTTGACCCGAGAGCGCCGCTGGCGCTTCGTATCCGAGGCTTCTTTTTATTCGTGCCGCTTTTGTCTGAGTTTGCGAGTACGCTGTACGGCATTCTAGGTCGAAGACCTTCGTCCTGAGGTTGTCCTCGGAGCTCTCCCCCTCCGGAACACGAAGGTCGCGGGCCTTTATTGGGAAAGATGAGTAACGAGCGAGAACAACATTCGCGATTCGTGCGCGGATTGGCAAGGAGAACCGTCGCCGCGACTTGCTTGGCAATTAAAGCCCCTCAAGAACCTCGCCTTTAACGCCTCGCTGAGACGTGTTTGGCGCTGAGACTTGTCGAAGGACAGCATTTCGTGGTCAATCGTCCCTGCTTTTGCGGGAGTATTCCCTCTAACACGAGCATGAAAACAAAAGGGACACCGGTACCTTGTTGATTGTGTTCGAAGGTACGTTTCGCAGTATAGGTTGTAGAAGGACAGTATTTTTATAGTCATTTTGTCTTCGAAATACATATAATATAGCCTGTGTCCTTCCTTTCCTAGCCAGATGGTCGGTTCGTTTATCACATTTAGATAAAGAAACATTGTATATGTATATTTTTAATCTTGACCGTACGCAATTATTCTGCATTTGTTTTCCAAAACACCGTTCTGTTCAAATTTATACCTTGACTATCTCATAAAGACAATGCCGAATCTCATTACCTTTAATTATTCACATCGTCGAAGCTATCAACTGACTAGTGCCACGGAGTGAACGGGGCTACCGTTCCTAGCACATTATTAGGGACTTGCGAACAATCGTGAAAGAAAAGCGAAGTTGGACAGGTTAGGGTCCTTCCCGTGCGCTTATGCAACTTCGTCCAAGCAAGAAGAAGTTCGTCGGGCGTTCTATTACAGCCTGATCCCCCAGGGGCCGCGTAGCGTCTTCCTTGATGCGTGATTATTAACGCTGTCGTTATTATTCTAATTGCCGTTCTCGGCACCAGTTGCGAGAGACTATTCTTTGCTTTCCTTCTTTGCCCCCAATCCCGAGATATCCCATTACCGAGTCGAGTCGGTGCACTCGCGTAATTGAGGGTAGAAGACTCCGATGCCCTTTCAAGGAATAAATCTTGGAAGGCTCGTCTGCTCGCTAACTGCGCGTGCTGAGCGCAACTATTACCAGAATTACCCTATCCCGACGGTTACCGGAGCGGCGGGTCAAACTTCGGGAGGTTATTCCTCTCGCCCTGGCGGAACGAGGTGATATACAGTGTGACCTAGCTGTTGGCAGCCTTTTTACAAACCTCGGCTCGATATCCCTTCGTTCACACGTGAAATTACGTGTCAATGTACGTCAGGGCAACTGTCCGCTTGCGTGTCTGATCAATGCTGACCTATTTTACTTGCCAAATCTACTGTATGCGGATTCAAAGTCAGCTGAAGATTCGTGGAGACAGGTTGCTTGCGTGTCTGGTATCTGCTGGCTTATTCTACTCGTCAAATATCTGATCAATGCTACTCTATTCTACTTGTCAGGTACATTGCATGTGGCTAAAAGTCAACCAAAAGCTAACATTCTTGGAGTTGGATAGGATCCTAGTTCAGAGTTAGAGTCCTCCCTTGTCAGGGGGCTCTCCACGCTAAAATCAGGAATCTTTCAACACAATACTAACAGCCTGATGCTTCCTTCCAGGTTCATGGGAGTGTGCGTGCACGAGGGTCAACTGCACGCGCTAACGGAGTACATAAACGGCGGCAGTCTGGAGCAGCTGATCATGGCGAGCCACACGCCGTTACCCCACCTGATTAGGATGAACCTGGCGAGGGACGTGGCGAGAGGCATGGCCTATCTGCACAGCCGCGGTCTCTTTCATCGGGACCTCACCTCGAAAAACGTCCTGATCAAGAAAGACGACGGCACGGCGGAGATGACGGCCGTGGTCGGTGATTTCGGTCTCGCCGCGAAGATCCCCGATCCCAGCACCGGGTACAGACTCAGCACCGTCGGCAGCCCCTATTGGATGTCGCCCGAGTGCCTGAAGGGACAATGGTACGACCACAGGTCCGACGTCTTCTCGTTCGGCATCGTCGTCTGCGAGCTGATCGGACGCGTGCCCGCCGATCCCGATGTCCTGCCACGCTCCGACAGCTTCGGCCTCGATTATCTAGCCGTGGCTGAGATCTGCGCGGCCGCAAATCCGCCCACGGACTTCCTGCACTTAGCCTTCAACTGCTGCACGGTGAGTGTTCAATGGAATCCTTGATTGTTGCTCCAGATTGTTACATTATTCTCGCTGACGAGCTAGGTATGGCTGAAACTGGAGCGTCAGTGATATCGGCAGATTCCCCGTGAAAAACTGAACATTATTTGTGCAATACAATTTTTTGTACGAGGGTTAGTTTTCGAGCAAATTGAACTTGAAGATGGACGCGCCAGGCGCCAATAATAGTGCTGGGCGTGGCCTAAAGTATGCGCGCGCTTCGCGTATCTTTGAACTCGATTTTCTTGGAGACTGAGCCTTGGGTGAAAAAACGTTGTTATTCAATTTTCATTCGTTTTTTCATAAGGAATCGATTGGTACTAGATTTTTTGTTGTTGCTTGTGTAATAATCGATTTAGAATGTTTTAAAGGGCAGGAAATGAGATCTTTACTCACTGACTTCTTCAATGTTGCTAATTAGACTAACAAGTTCACTTAATGCAAGATTGTTTGTAATTACAAAAATTAATTTTTCTTCGCATGTAATCGATTTTTCCTTGAACCTGTTTTTCTCGACGAAATAGGAAAAGATTGGAACTGGTTTCTGAAGTATAGACTGTCAAAGATTCGATTAGCCATTGTTGCGCATAATCAGAAAGGCTCCCGTCTGTTATGGCACTGTTAACCTCTGCCTGATATGGCTTCTAGAGAGCACGGATACGCAATATTTCGAAGTCGGTCCGTGTAAGCGAATTATCTCGGTAGCGCACGGTTTGTCAACCGTCGCCTAAAGTAACGGTCGCGATGTTAACTTTTCTGGCAGTGGTTCCATTTAGCTGGTAAGACGCGTTGCGACAGAGATTGTGAATAATAAATGGCTCGAAACTGGTGGCCAACAGGAACGTTCGAAGCCACTGAACTTACAATAAGCTTCCAGGATTACGCAAGCGCTCGTGAAACGGGAAACAATTTTGTTTTGCGCGTCGTTCCTCTGCAAAACGAAACATTGGCAGCTGTCGAGACGTTAGCAAACAGTGTTAGCGAACGATGCTGACAGTGTTTCAGAAATGTTGTGTAATGGACACTGAATTCTCCTTCCAATTTTACCGTTATAGTCTCCACTTGCTCGTCATGCTACTCGCATCATTCTCCTCAAGAAAATTAATCTCTAAATATTCGCAGATATGTTCTCAATTTTTTAATCAATTTAACAAGTGCCCAATTCCAATCGATCTTGCAACTTTACAAAGATCTCCCGCGAACATGTATTTCCATCTAGACGAAGTGGATACTTTTTGCGAGTATGTACCGCGGTTTGTTTTATTTTCCGAAGAAAATAGGTTAAGCACTCGAGTGTTGGTTGAAAAGGATTCGATCCATCTGCAGTAGCCAAGAACCTGCCCGCAGTCCCGTTTCGTATCGACCCAACTCGCGCTCAGCGACAGCTTCAGTCCCGCTTGCAATCACCCATGCAATTAGTTTTAATTTGGACAGAGACTCGCGCCGTTTTTCCCTTTTGCGTCTCTTGTTTGCTCCAGTTCCTGCCCTCAAAATTCTTTCTCGTTTAATGATCTGAAAAACTGAACTTACAACATGTTTTGATGAATTTACAAATTTCTAGACTGCGGATTTTATGCATTTGTGACAAAATTAGGGGTAGATAAAATACGAAACGGTGAAAATATTCAAAGATTTAACAAAAAATTTCATTTTGTGTAAAAATCCGCAGTCTAGACTGTCGTATGGACTTAGTAAAGAGGATCTATGGGTTTCAGTACGAGCCAAAGTCGCGGCCAACGTTCCCAGAGATCACGTCACGCCTGGACAGCATGATCGCGAACGGGGAAGAGGAGTCTAAGAGCAACATAGGCAAGTGTCCATCGGTGGATCCAACGCTGATGTCCAGCATGGACGAGATCACTCGCGAGGGTCGTCCCGCAAAGCGGAAAACCGCACGTTTGAGGAGTCAGTCTGCAGATGCCAAGGGTTGCGACAATGCGACACCTTCTGACAAAGCAAGATGCCATTCGGCGAGGCGGGTAGCCGAGCTAGCCAGCAGAAGAGACCCTCACTACAAGCCGATGACCGCGAACCCGTTCCACGCGCTCGGTGGCGTCAAGAAGATCCTCGGCGACCTGTTCTCCAGCTGCCTGGAGCTGCCCTCGCTCGAGGACGTCCGGCCCAGCGTCACCGATGCTATCGGCAAGTTCAAGCCCGCGCAGAACGACAGTATCGCCAAGATCTTGAACAGGAAGAAGCCCAACTCCGAGCCCAGCAGCCCCACCGCCAGGAAGAAGTGGGAGAGAAAGGTAAGGGAGATAGCTACCTTTCGAATCGGAGGTGTTGGATGTAGCTGACCGAAGCTGACTGAAGCTGACTGAAGCTAGTAAATTGTAATTACTGGATATAGCAAACTGAAGCTAATACCACTAATCTGACAATATTTGAAATCTTTATTTGAAAAACTATTTTTAACCGGAGTCTTTAATCATTATTCTCCGCTCTTAAATCGCTGCGATAATTAATCGAAACTAGAAATCACCGTTGATAGTAGCTGATAACAACGGGAAAATCTGCTTCTTTCCTCGGTTGTGCATAAAGGAAAGCAGATCCAATTAACGTTTCAACGAGCGTTTCTTAAACGTCGATCTTTAATCGGGATCTAATCGTCGATTGTTTATCTTGGTAAAAAGACGCGATCGTACAGCTGCTTCGCACTTTATGCGATTAATTGCCGGCGTTAAGAATGTACCAAAGGTTGTAAATGGAAATTTTTAAAAGAGTTTTATACCGCGTTAACGTATGAATAAATCTACGATATTTTAGAAAAATTAAGAAAACATTGTTTCCTCCTGTGCTGACAATTGTTACGATCTTACAAAAACGCGCGGAGTATAGTATTCCGTGGGAGCTGCCAAAAGCAACCGGTCGAGAAGCAGACCATAACCGTTTATTGTCCACAGCCTCTGAACAGTTCAAAGACCTTAGAAACAGCGACCACTCCGCGCGATCGTCGGTCGTGTTACTAACCCGAAAACTCTCGATCACGCCCTTGAATGCGAAGAGATCGCGAACCTACGAGCCCTCGACCTACCTCTAACCAAGATGCCAGCTGGCATGAGGTAATAGTGGGACTGTTGCCCGGTTCACGGTCAAGGAAGTGACCTCGGCCAGCTAATGCCGGTCGCCGCGAGCGTGGCAGGCGAGTTGCATAACGGGAGAGTCGATAAAACAAAGAACAAAGAGAGGAGCAAACAACAGACCGTTTAACAGCCTCTTAGAAATCTTGCCAGTAAAACCGTCCTACCCTTCCGGGGCTCAAAAACACCTTAACCGTCATCATTTTACTCCCTTCTCATATCAATATTCAAGTAACTTTATTTTGACGTGAAACGTCTTTAAAATCACACCGAAACATACGGGTACCAGAACAGAGTAGCGTAACGAAAAGGTCTATATCGTCTTGCCTTAATAACTCCCTAAATATTTGTCTCAGTGACGTAAGCGCGGTGTCATATTTTAACATATATGGTCAGTTCGCTGATATGAGGGGGCACAGTGCTGATTGACAATAACTGGCGCTCTGGCTCCTTTCCATTAAAATAAAATAAAATTTGGTACGCAGTTAACGTCTCGTGTTCATTTCAATTCAATACGCTAAAAGCGACTCGCTGGCATAGACGTTTCACGTTAAACAAACTGCCGTGCGCCCCAACACAGCCCCGCCCGATTTTTTTTATTGTCCCTTCTATGCCTGCTAGGTTTAGAGTTGTTGAGCAGCATATTTTTCTATGTCTAAATGTTTATTTTGCATGAAGATCCGCAGCCTATTCATATTCACCTTGTTATACCACATCCAGTACAATAATGTCATATAAATGCACACATCCATCCAATATAAAAAATTTCTTTCTTTTATGATTTTAATAAACGCATAAAATCCGCTGTCTACTTATAAGACGGTAACTTAGAAAAACACAAAATACCAGTGGACGGTATCAATCACTTGTCTCTTCGATGCTTCCAGGTGGCAACGAAAGTGGGGGCTGCAAGTTTGTTCAACCACCCTCTTTTCCGAGACGGCTGGGAGCCAAGAAGACGAGGCAGCTGCGAATCAGGGTTCTGGAGCTGTGTCGGTGAAGACCTAAGTCCAGAGCCACCCAACAGACGTCATACTTCGACACTAAGCAGCTCAGCAGCTAGCAGTCTGTTCCTGCTGGACGATCATCGAACTAGCTCCATCTATACTGATTCTTCCGAAGACATTGCTAGCCTGGGAGGCGGTGATTCCTGCTGGGAGGATCGTCTCGGTGGCATAGGCTCCTCCAGCAAAACCATCTCGAAGATCGTCGAGTATTTCGAGAGGAAGCAAGCCGGTAGTCTGAGGCTTGTGGATCACGAAGCTGGCTCCAGTAGCCGATTGACCCTCCTCAGGGCTAGTCTTGAAGGACCCGTTCCTCTTTGTAGCATCTCTGCTGCCCAGAGACTGGTCGTCTGCGAGGGAGCCGTGCGCAGCAAGCTGCCACTCTTCGATAAAAAGTGATACGCGACTCGCGGGATCTGTTCCTTGGGATTCTGCGGTTCTCATGCAGGGATCCTCGAGCTCTAGCTAGCGGAGAATCTGAATCGATTGCCAAGGAACGCTGGGCTCGGCGAGCTGGCAGTTGTGGATCGACTGAAAGTAACTGGTAACGAAGAACAGGGGCGGCCTCGGCGGACCTGATCGTTTTTAAGGGATGAAATTATACATTTTCATTTAATTTCAAACGTTGCGAGAACCGTAGGAAACTCACCCATATTTTAATCTGACGATTTCATGGGAATTGAAATTAATCCTTAGTACGCGAGACGCTACTAAAAATTTCTATATTTTTATTTAAAATATTTTTGCATTATTAAATTTATTTATATTTAATACATTATTAAACATTTACGTATTGTACATATGTATAAGTAAATTGCATTAGCTTCATATGGAATCATATGGAAATATTCTAGGTCGGAAAAAGTGTTTGGATTTCGAGTTAATATTGTGTTCGAATGCGAACACACCTATCAACCTAATTAACCTATGCAAACCTAATGAATCCTTGGGTCCGCTGAGGGCGCAGTCAGCCACGAATTCAGCAGACGCTTCTCTCTAAAATCTAGTAACCTGACTGTGATGTTTTTTGATAATCTACATACATTATTGATCCGTACGACGTAAGTGTCGGTGAAGCCGTCGGCAGGGCTCGTCGGTCCGCAATGCTGCTATCCGCTCGATGCTCCGGCAACGATCTCGTTGCGAGAAACGTGTGCACGATCAAACAGAACATTTTTCATCGGCGTAGAGAAACGAACGTGTCAATAGTATTCCACGGAAGAGGACGTGAACGATCGTTCATCAAGGGATCGACGAAAGCAATATACATAGAATTTGATTTGGAGACTGCGGCAACCGGATGCCAGTAGAAAAACACGCTGCTCATATTCTTACCTTTCGCAGTGTCTTGCAGTTCCTAGTTAGCCACCTCCGTCCTTATCCACGTCGACCGAACATGGAGAACGAGATACGAATTTAGTCGATATTATACTTGGACACGAACATCGGTGTCTCGCCAGCGAAGGACACTAATCCGTCTTCAACCTGCTCTTGTATAATGCTAGCTTTACAAGTCTCTAACGATTAGACTGCGGACTTTATGCATTTATAACAAAAATGGCTGAACGTAGTTTAAGACAGTAAAAACATCAAGACAATTTCAGAACGTCCACATATCATTTTCAGTTCATTAAAATTGTTAAAGATAGAACGAAATTTTGGTTCCTGTGAATTCTAATTCACAAAAAAAATGTTTATTTTGTAGATATATCATTAGAAACTTGTGTATCATCATTGTACAAAAGCTTGTTAGGGTCAGATTTTTGTGGTTCTTCCCGTCAGTGCTTTGCGTTGCCCTAAATTGGTCCATCCTTGCCTTGTTTCACCCTTCCCCGTCACTAGACTCTGAGAACATTGTCGGAGGTGTTGCTGGTCGAAGCAGACACGCGAAAACTATGACTGTGTACAGGAGAATACGGCAATTTTATAGTGAAACCAACGTTGCTCTTATTCGTAATTTACTGAACAGGGGTAGGGAAAATTTCACCCCTTTTCACCGCGTATATGACTAGCGAATGTGAACAGAATGAGGAGAGGTTCTGTGTACTTTTCCCCTAATGAATATTCATAGTACAAAATGCTGTGCCTTATTAAAACGTCACACGATACCCTCGGTTACCTTGTGTTGAGCTTCGAACCTTTAGACGTCGATAATCATGCAATATCCGGAAAAGGAGTTTGATTTTTAACTATAAATATTCATCCTGCGGAAAATAGTACAGAACTCTCTTCTGTTGCCGAGATTCATCGATCTTGTTACCTTTTATGCGTACGTCCACCTTCTGTCTCACATTCGCCTGGAAAATCAGTTGCCATGTTCGAAAAGGTATCTTCTTATTAAGTAGCTAAGATCCGACTGATTGAAAAGCTCATGAATAGACTGCGAATCCTGAAGAAGTATAAATTATTTCGAAAAGATTTTTATCTTCTTTAGAACTTAATAAAAGTCCTGATAGGGAAGACGAAATTTTTCTCGATTGCAATTTTTGTAAATTATCCAGTTGGCCAAAAAGTCTCTGGCCAAAACTTCAGTTCCATATTAGTATTTTATTCAATGGTACAGTCTAAAAATGCTATTAATATTGTTTTATTTATTTGTAACATATTTTTTTAATGAATATCATCCTTTTACCCAAAACAAATATGAGAACTTTTTGGTCACTATAATAATTGTCTACAAAATTTTTGTTAATAAAGATCCGCAGTCTACTGATCACTCGTGGCGGCTCTTTGCGTAAGATAAGTTATTGTTGAAGTACTATTCGGTTAATTATCATTTTATTCGTAGACTGCAGGGTGAGAGCACAACTCTCCTCGCATACCAGACCCGTGAGTAACCATACTGCCGTCTTCTTTTGTATTAGAACGTCGTGTAAAAATTCGCGAGAGGATTCACGAGGAATCCGCAGGGCCTACGCTGTGCTTAGATGAGAGTTTTTATTACACTTCTGATCGGGCGATGGATACTTCCGTAGATTAGCCACTCAGGATGCGAGGAAGCAAAACATAGTATATTTTGTTGACAGAGATGACACCGCGTGTCCTGAATATTTTTGTTGACGTAATCGGGACGATTGTCCGTTTTTCAGTAAGTGATTGCAAGAGAGAATGAAAGAAAAAGAGAGTGAGAGTAAAAATAAAACCAGAAGAGAGAAAAAAATGCGAGAGAGAAAGAGAGAGCAAATGAAACTGATCTAGTCAGTGTATTATCGTGGCGGCCTTATCTTTTGTATGTCGTAGCGCTAATAACTTAAGTGTTCCAAGAAAAGAACGAAGTATGCAAGAGAAAGAGAGTGAGAGGCGAAGGCTCAGAAATATTGTTTCTGTTATTGGAGTAGGTGAACGAAACGCGGAATGTACATGGTAAACCATTGAGAGTGCATGAGTGACTGTGAGTTTCAAATTGTATGATGAAAAGAATCGCGTGTGTCCTTTGATTGCTCGAGCTAAAAAGACAATTGGCTGACAGCAAATATTGATGACTCAAGGTCATCGAAGGTCATCCCCACTTCTACACTGAGACTTCAAGCTTTGCCATCTGGTGTTCTTTCACTCAATCATGACTGCATCATCTTCTGTTTTCTTTTTTATTTTCTGGACAATTCTGGTTTAATTGTACAACTTTTGGGTGGTTTAAAACATCGTCTTTCTTTTGTAGACAGATATTTTCGTTGTTTTGTCGATTCAACGATTTTCTGGGTTGCAAAATTTTTTCATAGAACCTAAAATCTTTTCTGTAGACCCTAAAAGCTATGTTTAAAGTATTTTAGTAGTGGAGGATGGATAATAATTAACCTTGAGTGACCAGTATGATCTTGAAGAAAATGGTTTAACCAAACAATGAATCCAAAACGAAGTACACAATAGCAAAAATGGATTGAACATAGCACAGGGGACACATAGCTTTTTAGTTGCGCGGTGTAACCTTGGTACGGTATTCTCGAAGTAGCTGGTGAAAGACAAGCACCGGAATCGTCTTCCTGATCCTGATTTTTTTTTCGATTTCTGCCTGTTTCATTAGCGAAAGCATTTTCAGTTGCCCTCAGTCTAAACACAGTATTTTCTCTCTGTAAATTCTAACCTGGTTCACAGTAAATGGCGATGGAGTTTACAATTAGAAGATACTGTCGATGATTTTATTTGATTATACAGCTGAAAGAATACCGTATCAGCGTAGCAGAAGATGTCAAAGGACGCTTTAGGTAGCTACCACTTGGCCGGTCAGCGTGAATAGTTTCGTCGACCCGGCTGCGGGACGAGTCGAACCAAATTTCTACTAGGATTAAATAGGCCACTATACCTTTTTACTTGTCGGAGTTCGTTCACAGGTTCTACTTGATAAGACTGCGTGTTTGTTAAATATGTATGTAAGTAGTAAGTCCCCGAATAGTTCGCAGTCCCTTCTTCCTTGCCTAACGGAATGCACCGTCGACCAGAATTCAACATGTTTTTCCCTTTCTGTTTCGCTCTAGTCGAGTTGATGCACCGGTAACACAGACAAACATTATTTTATACACTGTCTTGCGTAAAAATTGCTAGAACAATAGCTATCCGGCCTGCAAAACTGCACAGAGGCCCTCGAAAAATTCAGGAACATAAAATTCAGTTTTATGGTTCATTGTGGAAGCATCAAAGAGAAAAAGGAAGTTTAATTTCAGTTTTTCTTGAAGATTGTCGTAACTCGCGTTTATTTATGTAATCTAGGCATTGCTATCAATATTAACACACTGTCTACAGGATCTTTCTACAACTGTTATAGGAGAATAGCTTTGACATATCTATGGTTCATGATTAAGGGCTTTTTAATTAATTTTTCGATATTAATAACATGTTTTACTTGTGGAACAAGAAGACAGCCCTTGGATGTAATTGAATTATTTCTTTTGGGATTGTTGCTTACCAGAAAAATGATTAAGCTTCTTTGAGATGTTGTATAGTCATTAATAAACCTACTGATTGACTCCCAGTAGGTAATGTATTGATAGTCTCCTAGTAGGTGAAGTGTGAAATGACAAAGACTCAATGAATTGAGTTAGCTTATCCGCAACTTTTATGCACCGCAGTCTTCCCGAGGAAACTACGAACAGTACAATGACTAGCACAGTCCGAGTTAGGGTATCTGTACACGTCCACTACCCTTGCATCGAGTCGACGAGGCAAGAACGATGCGTTCTGCTTCGACGCGTCAATCGGTACCTGAAGAAACCTAGAAGCAAGGACTGCGAATGGGTTTTATTTTTAATAGTCGCGGACATATCAGGAGTGGGCATATCCTGAAGGAGTTTGTTGCTCGCAAGAGATGATCGTCGAGTGGGTAAAAAAACGAGAGAAAGAAATCGAGTAACGTAGGAAAAAGAGTGGAGAGAGAGAGAGAGAGAGAGAGAGAGAGAGAGAGTGCATTGGACTCGTGAGACCGGGAAGGCGCATTTTTCTTCTTAAAGAGGGTTATTTATTTTAAGTAAAAATAGGTATATGAATAGGTACACATTTAGAGAATCCACTTAAATCGTCTCTTCCAATACTTTTGTGGGACTATCGTGTCCACGTGGCCCGCAAACAGCCACACCTAGCTGTACATATTTATTATGCGAATGAGGGTGAAAACGAACGAAAAACTACAATACTGTTTCAGCGAAACCGTTTTTTTCCATGATATTCCCGGGCGTCGTTCTATATACAAAGGAACAATAAAGGATTTCGCTTTTACGATCGTCCGTTCGAAATAAATAAAAGGGAAAAATAAAAAGAGAGAAAACGCGATTAGGGGGGTGTACAGACGACGACGACGACGACGACGACGGTACTGAGGATAATAACAATTCTAATTGCTAAGAATTAATATAACGAACGAGAAGAGAAAGATTTCAGCGAAGCTATATATTATATTATATATTATAAATATATATATATTGTAAAAAAATTCCTATATACAAAATAAAGTTAAGGCTCCAATTTTTACCAAACATCCTTCTTCGATTAAGCCTTTCAATATCCTTAATGATATACGTCACTCTAACAATTATTTAACGTTATGATAAACAACAACACGGAGCACAAGTTAAATTAACCGGATCCAAACTTCAGTATCATTAGCGCTCGATTGTTTAATTAAAAATGAACAATTTTTAGAATACTGTCATTGGTGACTTTTCAAATTCAAAAATATTAGCGAACTTTCGAACACAATGAACATGGTATTCAGTGGTATTAAAAAATACAATAAAGCTCTGGAAAATAAAAATTAACCCTCGGAAGACTGTGCCTGGGGCCATTTCATCCTAGCTCTATAAAGACTTCATCTTTCTTCTCAGTTTATGCCAATTAACTTCAATTGTAATTAATTTTCAACAAGTTTAATTACGAGCTTGATTTTTTTGAATATGAATGAAAAATTTATAAATAAGAATTTTGATGAACCCAGCCAAACAAGATTTTTCAAACCTCCATCTTCCGAGGGCCAACCAAACAAAAATCACCAACGCGGTCTTCCCAGTTTAACAGCTTGGCTCGAGGTGACCAACGAAGTTCCAATTCGCAGCAACAATATTCAACAAACAATTCAGCAAATTAAAAATCAAAAGCCTCAACGCTCTCTCTCAACAGTGTAACGAGGTCTTCCAAGGTCCTCTTCGGGGATCAGAGGTATGTACCTAGTCCTAGGGTCCTTCTTCCTCTCATAGGCGTAGGGAAAGACCATACTCTTTCTAGTAGTAGTTCTGATCTCTGTCCTAGTGTCCTGTGGCCTTGGGATCCTCTGAATATTCGAATGTGACGAAGTAGTCGAACGATGCTCTGTTAAATCATTAGAGCCCGTGACAAACTCCTTGATTTCCGGTTCGGTCAGTGGAATATACTTCTTCTCGGTCTCATTTAATTTAATTGCAGGCTCTCTGAGAATCTCAGGAACCTGAGGGGTTTCTAACTTAACAAAGATGGTCATCGGTGGGACCTCGTTGGTAGCGTTACTGGGACTCTCAGTAAGACCTCTGACTTCGTTCTTGATGGTGGTGTTGGGCACCCAGTCGTTCTCAGGATTCGAGCTACCATCCTCAGAACTATTATCCGAGTTGATGGACCAGCTGGGGTTGGTGTTTTCCCAGTTCAAGGACCTGGACGTGTTGAATTCCCTGCGAGATTGAACCGAGACTGAACTCAGACTCGAAGATGAATTGCTAGTCACCCATTGGTCGACCCTCAGGCTATCATCGGTGCTCGCAATCTCAGACTCCGTTTTATTCGACTTCAGCCTTTCAGGATAGACAGCTTGTACCATTGCTGGGACTTCTATCGATGTACTGTCAGGAGACTCTGAGACAGGCTCTACCTTAGAACCTTCGTTGTCCAGGTCGAAGTTGGACTCCCCAGACTCTTTGCTCTCCTCTGAAGCAATTTCTCCAAGAGTTAAGTATTTTGGCTCCTCGTAACGAGACCCGGTCACGAAGCTGGGAGTGTACTGGGAGATTAGAGGCAGTAAAGTCTGTCTAGTGTACCTCTCAACTCGAGCCAATATGCCCGCTATCTTCTCGGGTAAGAATTGCACCGTGAAGGACCTCGTTGTCGATGAAGTCTCCTGAATTTCGTCTTTTTGCTGTTCTTGGAGATGCACATCGTTCCTAGTGTTCTGTCTCGCTGATCTCGGCCTGAGGATGGGCTCGGTGATCTCCGGTAGCTTCAGGGACCTCCCAGTCTCCTTCTTGCTCACCCTCAGCACGGGCTCCCGAATTTCTGGCAAGAATTCCGTCGTGGCGTCCACCGAGGAGTCGGCGGGCGGATTCCTCTGAAAGAAGTTCAACCCTGAGAAACCTCTTCCTCTCTCAGAGTCCGAGTTCTCCAAGGAATTAGAGTCTCCGTCGCTGGATATGTCCGCGATGTTCCACGGATTCGCGCTGCGACGGTTCGTAGGGTCCTCGAAACTGTTGGGCTTGGAACTCTCCTGTCTTTCGACTATGCGGAGGTTTTGCTCTTTAGTGAATGGTCCTAGGCCTTTGGACGTCGACGAAGAAGACGTTCTTTCCATTGAGAGTGATTCCACGTTCTCGTAGTTCTGTTCCTTGGTGAAGGGACCGATCCCACCACCTTGTTTTTCTTGGATAAGGCGATCCAGGATTGCGGACGTAGAGTTCTCCGAATCCGAAGGTACGTTGCACTCGCCGGAGAACAATGGGAGGTACACGGGCTTCCCTGATTCTAGGCTCAGGCCTTTCCTGCAAATGGAGAGGGTCTTTCCGAAGCTGTCGATGATGGCTACCTTGTCGATGTTCCAGGACACCAGGCCGGAAGAGATCCACCCGCTGTAGGCGGTGTACTTGATCTGGAAAGTGGATGGAAGACATAAAATATAATAAAAATTGACAATAATCAATAGCTAAAACATGAGACTGTCTCCTTCTCGCGTGCTCTTACTTCGATAGCCTCCAGGCTCGAAATAGCAGGGTGCGGCACGATGATCTTCTGCAGGGTGGAGCCCACCATGAGCTCCTCGTCCTTTTTAGTCATGGCAAAGGAGTCGTTGAAGGATCCATCACCGACAAGAGTGATCTGCAGCTTCCCGTAGGACCTGGTCGGTCGTTCACTATGGCTATTATAGACCTTGACTTGGTACTGGTGTGCGCAGAACGGTTCCTCCTCTCTGGTGACAAGGTAAAGTTGTCCTCTAGCAGGAGATTCATCGCTGTAATAGCCCATATCTCCGCAGGGTCTGCCTACTCCATTCATCCCGCAAGGAAAACAGTCTCCTTTGATCAGACCATCGTATCCTCTCTCACAGGGGAACGCTGGGAATCGACATTTTGGACTGACCGAGTCGGTGAACAATTTGTAGGCTCTTCTGTGGTTGCACAGCGATCTACCTTCCACTGCGCTTGCTGTAAATAAGAGAAACATTAATAAACAATTTGTACATGGGACCAGGACCCGAACGTTGAGCTTGCGGATTTGAGTCGCGCTCGTGCTAGATTTGCTGTTTTCCCTAAAATTCTACATGTACGAGACTCCTTTTGTTTCTTAAGGTGTGATCTTTGGATCACGCTGCTCGCAGGACACCGTTGACCCGCTTTCTTTCGGACAAAGAATTCGATCCACGTTGCGGACAAGGTAACATTATCCCACGCGTGAAAATCTTGCGGCGGGCTTTCTAATCCTTCGAATGTGGAACCTTTTACTTCGCAAATGAACGATAACCGTGGGACGAATTATCGCGCGAGATATAGGTCCCCTGATAATGATCCTTAAAAATATACTAATCGAATTCAGACTAGATTCAATCGGAAGTTGCGAAAGGCGTACGTCCAAGAAATTTCGTTCGGTACACTAGGTTCAATCCCTTTACTGAATTGAAATCAATGCAATACTTATCCATTGTAGCGATAATTTAACAATGAATTGTTTGAGCTATCCGAAACTAGATCAAGCTAGAGAGCGCCGCGGTGCAGTCATTAGGTTGACACATTATTAAAGCAATCCAACCAGCATTACTTTATGGGCAAGTATTAATTGTCCGTATATTTTCGCTGCTGTGCCGACAAATTACAAAAACTTTCTACCAGGAAGTAACATAAGTTCAAGTAATAACTCGTAACGTAAGCACTTACACCAGATGATGTCGGACACGGCCCCTAAAAACAGATTGGAGCATCCAGTCTGCATTCTTCCACCATTAGGATAGAAATCCACGTCGCCCATTGGTTGCCACGAGCCCAGACCACCTAATAACAATTGTTCGCCATTGCTGTGTATCACGTCGACGAAATTAGCGTCCGTTTCGTCGAGCCTGGCTCTGGGATCTTGGGATTCGAAGAGGGGTCCTGCGGGATCCAGTCCTGCAAAATTAATTTCGATTATTTTATATTATTGTGCATCGAAGTGCATTACGACAGAATTTAATGTTTTCTACAATTTCTGACTTTTCTGTTCATTTCATGTTACCGTCGGTGGGTTTTAAGCGCACGTTCGAATCAGTTCGAGTTTAGGACAACTTAAGAAAAATGAAAATTTGTCAAGGCGAACTGGACACCCACGCTCGCTTTTCTTTTTCCCAGCAGTCATTGAACATATGAATGCGTCGGCCTGTGGAAACCTAGTCAGTGAAAATAGCTCGTTGTCGATCACGGGAACACACGCTCGTAGATCAACGGACCGTGGCAACGAAAAAAAGTACAAGTTTCCGAGCCACCGGTTGCTTGCACAATTATGTTGCCAATAGCAAGATAGCTCCAGCACGTCGATGTATAGCGTATCAATAGAATTATATTAATGTCGCATGTGAAATTGCGACACATATAATATCTGGGCTGCATTGAAGCTTTTTTCTGGTTTACTCATTAGATATACATAAAACCAGCGAGAAACCATTTATCGCGTCTGATTATTGCGCATTAATTCTACTTATCTAAATCTGGGACAGATGCAGGGGTTGTTAAGCTTCTATTTTATTATTCATTGTAATAAAAAAAATTTAACCACGATCACTGGGATCTTGTACATTCGCACAAATGAAACGAAAAATCGTCGAATGACTCAAAAGGAATTCCAAATAGTTGCGGAAATGGAAGATAAGCTCTACATGTTCTCTCGGTTATGGACAAGAGAACCAGAAAGATAGGAAAATTCGTCCACGCGTGACCGGCAAAGAAAATGTAGCGAATTGGCATCGCTTTGTAGGAGTCCTCGTTACAGTTCCCAGTGAATGTCTCAGAGAGAGAGAGAGAGAGAGAGAGAGAGAGAAATCGAGAAAAAGAGACACAGCGCCTACGTTCTGCAAGTAATTCCCTACCTTTCAATCGTCTCGGTCCATTTGAATAATTAAAACATAGTGGGGTTGATAAAGCTTGCATTTCTGTACAGACGATTAACCACAACCGTCATTACTGCCAGGGACTGCTCGATACTTAATTGCAAATTCCATTTGCTAGGAGATGAAATGAAATCGACTTGCCTTTTACTTCGAAGGACAACGAGGTTGCAGCTGTCGTCGGTTTCGCAATTTTAGTGTAATTATTTCACACTAGGGGGCAAATCTGTTGACTCGATACAATTTTAAGGGAAGTGCATAATTATGGTAGCCAGAAAATCGGGAAATTTTTTTAGGTAAATCGGAGACAACTTTCACGTTCACAAATTGAAGTTGTGAACATTTTCATTTCGCAATCTGCCATTAGCACAGCGGTGTTGCGAAAGCAGAGTAAACATTCGGGTATTTTCAGTTCGCCAATTATTCGTGAAACTTTTTGGGTAGCTCGTTGCAACACCGGCAGCCGATTTCTGCAGGATTTATCGCAGGAGAAATTTACCTGTGAGAATGTGTTACCTGTGATCCTGGACACGTTTCCCAATTCGGCACCAGCGAATCCAGCGACGTGGGCCCCCAGACTGAAACCGATCAGATGGACCTTCTCCAAAGGCACGTTCAGGCTTCTAATTAGTTTCGCTAGCTGTCTGCCAACCAGCCGAGTGTTGGCAGCTGCTCTTACGTAGTTAGGAACTGCGCTTCCTGGACCCCAGTCGACGCACACTGGAAACGGACGTCGTATAGCGTAATGACGGGGAAATTCGTGTGACGGTAATGAGAGGTGGTAGGATCGTTAGCTAGCCATTTATTTATTTGCTTGAAGGTCCTTCTCGTTCGACGTTTATCATCTTCAGACTGCGGATTTTATGGGCTGATGATCGAAGTTGAGCGAAATTCTAAAGGCTGCGAGGATTGACTGAATTTACGTTCGTCTATAAATTATTTTCAGTCATCATTGACCGAAGACATTTTCGACTCGCGTTTTTAACAATCGGTCAAGATCATTTTTATTCTGCACACAGACAATGTTTTTAGAAAGTGGTCGTGGAATTTGTCAATTTATTTGAGATACTACAACTTTAATTTAATGAAACATGTACGATTGTTCAAAATTCTCTCTCGTGTCGCTCTTCTTATTCTTACTTAACGTTCCCTAACTATACATTTGAAATAACTATCACTGTCCTAGATCGTTCCAGCTAATGAAGCATCCACAAGAAAGGTTGAAAGAAGATTGGAAGTGTGTATAAAAAGAGAAGTAGTGGTTTGATTAAATACGAACCTATATTGCATTCGTGCACGGTCATTAGCGCGGACCTCATCTCGTACACCCAAACATGATCGCAACTGGATCCGAACCCGTGAACGATCACTTTAGTAGGTAGATCCGGATCTATGGCACGGTGCGCGTTGTCGTTTATGTCATCAGCAGGAACCTCCATCAGAATCGATCTCGCTTTCCTGCTTCCGTATACTAGAAACCTAATGCATCCATTTATGGCGTTAATTAGACTATAATTGGTCTCTTACGTGGTCTATGAACTTTTACGCAAGCTTTAGAAATTATCCAGGATGGAAGAAATAAAATGCAATAAGCTCTTTTCCAAAGCCAATGCACAATATGATCTTGAAGATGATTGTATCGTTTAGATGTATATAGATTGTTTTAGGAGTGTTAAATTGTATGTAGGTACCTAGTGCCGACATCTTTGGGCGGCGATGGCAGCATCTCCAAGTAGCTGAAGGGTCCGGTGTCCTCGAAACAGCCGACATCCTCGTAGCAAACCTTCGAGACGTCCCTCTTCGTCCTGTGACTCAATCTCTTGTGCAACGTCCACTCTTTCATCGATTCGACGACCGCGCGTAAAATCTCTGCATCGTTCTTCTCGTCCGCCGATTCGTCCAAAGGCGTCGGCCACCCCTGCGCCACTGCGGGATCTCCTGAAAAAATTCATTTCAATTTATTTAACCCTCATTCGTCAATCACTTCGTCAACCGAATGTGTCCCTCTGTGTCACATTGACACAATGGTGAAAAATCGATACAATGAAAGGGTAGACGATTAACTTTGAAGAAACTTTTATTCGTTTTATTCATTTTTCGCAAATCGAAAATCGATATGCAGTACAAACTGCTTTTTTGCAGTTTTGCACTCGATCGGTTTTCGCACATGCAGTGACTCCCACTAATATTCGGACACTCGGTCAACTTTTTTATGTGGGCTTATATATGTATATTGAAAATGTAGAAAACACGTTTCGTAGATCTGTATCAATTAAACATATTCTGAAAATTTCATTAAATTCGGTGAACGTTGCAATGAGCTACAAACGTTTAAAGATGGTAAAAATTGCCATTTTTCACGATTTTCGGCCTCTAACTGTAATAAATCTAAGGATTCATATATCTTTCAATGCTTGTCGTTTTTTCCCACATCAACCGATTTTGATGAAACTTTTACAATGCATATAATTGACACAGATCTACAAAACATATTTTTTAAATTTTCAATATAGACCCACATAAAAAAGTTGTAAAATGCAACTTTTAGTATTTTCTCTACAATTCCGACCAATTGCAATTTTTGAAAAAATTTCTTTTCACATCATGCAGTAAACAAATTGCTCTCACTTCTTAAAAAAAATTAAAATCGTAAACACTTGGAGGTGCCGTAAAGCAGTCTCTGGAAGGCACTTTTCGGCTAAAATCATGCCACAATTGCATTACCTTTCGTTTGTAACGATTTTATAGTTTCGGAAATGAGTCTTCGAGAGAATACTATTACAAAAAAATATAAATCGTTCAACCGGTCAAATGACCGGTCCTGATAGGTAAGACAAATTTTCCTCAGAAAACAAACAATAAAAAAAGAAGTGAATATTGAAAAACGTATTATACGTATATTTTAGGAAAAGTCGTGAAGTTTAAAGACGATACAATTTCATTGTATACAAATTCTAATCGAAATTTTAAAAACGGTCATTTGACCGGGCGTGGTAGGAATAGTGTTAAAAGCACAGACCATCAGAAAATAAAATCATAATTTATTATAAAATATTGGTAAGAGCAGAAAGATGTGTGAAGCAAGCAAAATAAATTTAGCACACGCTTGTTGCAATTAAGGTAGGAGATTTTTCTCGCAATCTAATAATAAACAAGCTATTACAGTAATATCTAGGATTATAAACTTAATTATCGACAGAGAGAATTATTACTGTCGTTACCGCCTCGAGGCAAACTCGACCGCATATTCTTAACATTCGACTCGCACGCGCAGTAGAAACGACAGTACAATCAATCATAATGAACATGCGGGAGTCATTCTATCGGTACACCAATGGGGATGGTATAAGTTAGCAACAAACTGCAAGGAGCCTATACGGAGGCCTGCATTAGAACGGGTTAGCACATTTCCCGTCTTGCGTGACGCTTGCAACGATTATTTATGATGCTGCATAAACCAATACATTTTACCACAGAAAATACATAAATTCAGAAAATAGTATGTCGTTAGATTGACACGGCAATACATCATAAAGAGAAGAATTCTGTGTTTCGTGAAACGAACGGTAACCAAACTCTTTCTCCTCTTTAGATTGGTGTCAAGTGGACCCTCTAGCCGAGAGCAAACAGTGCTCGGGAAATGTCATCCGCTTGTCCAAAGACAAGTTTCCCGATTTAGGCGAATATAGCGAGACGCAGGCACAGTTAGAGACGGTAGCGAAAACAATCAGTTAATTTGTGAGCAGCCTCATAGAATTTCTAAATATTGTCTACTAATTTCTTAAAGTACCTTCGTCAGGTACTATCAAAATTCGAAAGCATCCTGTAAATAGAGTCTCATTTTCTAGAGCGCTCCAACTCGGGTCCACGACTGCTCCAAATGACTCCAAAGGGCCAATCATCAACAATCCCCTCTCCATCAATTTTCCCACTACCAAATTTACGAATCCGTGGCAGCACGCCTGGCGGACCAGATTGATGGATTCGTGCGAACCTTTGGTAACGGTATCCTCGGCTCGTTGCGCTGTCATTAGCATAACGCCTGAATAACAATCTCCTGGAACGCGAGGCCATTTTGCCTGGCCCCGGCGCGGCACGGCGCTCTTCCAACTATAAAACTTGAGCAAATCTGCTGGACTATAGTTTCTCACGGTATCGCGACGAAATACAGTGAGAAGACCGTGGACCAGAAACTCAACCATCGAAACGATCACTGTGGTTCTCGTTCGGGTATCGGGGACAACGATCGAAAACCCGTTCGCTTTAGCATCGTCGAGCTGCGAGCAGACAACGGATAGTCGTGAGAAGGGAAAGTTAGGGGATCGATACTCTGATCGAGCGAGTCGACGGACTTCGGCGCTAGAAAATCGCACGATGAGTCGCATGATCGCTCCGGGCACGTGTCGTCGGGCTAGCGAAACAACCATGCTTAACCCTTGGCGTACGAGTTATAGCGATTAGAAAATTTCTGTCTGTTCAATGTCTAATATATTTTCTCCAGTGACTAAATGTCGGTGATGGAGAAATGGATTTTTTTCCCGCGTCGAAAGCACTTAATAATAGATTCGATAGATTGAGAATTTATTAATGGACAATTTAATGGACTGTGTCTAAATCTTCATCGCAAATCTGACTTGACATTATGAGGCTTTGACCTTGTGAACTTAGGTTTGATGGACCTTTGTGGCTTCAGTTAGCACAATGACAAAGAACAATACAAGGATGTCATACATTAAATGTCTTAAAACTATTAAAAATAGGAATAATTTTATTTATTATTTCAGAATTATTTTTTTTTATTTCTTTCTTTTGAGCTTCGGGAAGATGAGAGAGCAAATTAGACTGGTTTTTGGATGACCTGAAAATTAATAATGTGGGCGCAACACGGAACATTTTTATTCTTCATAAAGATCCGCAGTCTACTACTGATCAATTCTACGGATTGCATTTAACGAATTGAGATCAATGTTTGGTTAATTCTGTTTGCTTTTCCGAGAAAATTGATGGTCCGATTCCAGTGCACAGGTGTTCTCGAGGAAAATCGCCGGCACCTGTCGGCGACGGGTTTGCGGGTCGAAGAGTCACGTCTCCTGAACTTACGACCCAGATTCGTCCGCCGGAAAGAAAACTCGATGGGTCAGGGAATATCGCGTTATCTGGAAGAATGAGTGCCGCGTAGGGGGAACGAGTTCTCAGGCGAGAACGGAGGGAAACTCGAGGAGGTGTATTCCGTCGTTTGAACAACGAACGCTGCTCCTAATTGGGACCAGTCGATCGGACGCGATCGGGAAAATCGGGACGATCGCGTGCCACTTTACTTTCCTTTCTCTGGCCATTTCTTTCGGAATCTTTCGAAAGGGACCGCTTCGTTCGCGATCCACGGACTCTTAGAAAATTAACACGGAAATGGAGAACGTTTACATTTAACTTCCTGGAAATTTTTCAGACCATGTTTGTGTATACCGATGTACCATTTGCCAGTCTCTAGATTAATTTTATCGCCTTAGACATCACCTACGTACAATTCTCAAAGAAGCATTTGCTAAATATTTATGCTAAAGTGCCACCGTCATGTCAACCCGCGTAACCTGAATCGATCGCTAACAAAGACTGAATCCTGTAGTGAAGTTGAATCGTGACTTCCGTTCCTAATTGATCGTGAATCTACCAGTTCCAGCAACACGATCGAAGAGATGTACAGGATCGCAGGACAAAGCATCCAGGAAAATCGGCCGAAGAAAGTCTCCGCAATGGTGGCTCGCGATAAGAAAGAGAAACCGTTTTTGTTGGCCTCGTCAATTATCTTGTTAGAGATCGGAAAACGAGCGAAGGCGGCATAATCATCCGGCGATAGAACGGTAAGCGGACAAGCTGTTTCGCGGATGAACCGACCAGACCAGTCCTCGTCTCGAGTGAAATTTGGAAAAAGAAAGCCAGAAGTCGCCGCGCGCGCCCGTTAATGGCCAGCTGGATCGGACGAGAGCGGTTCGAGTTCCGCCGGTTTTTGTTCGTCGCGTGGCCAAGACGATCCGGCTGTCTCGCAAAAACGGTTCTCCTCTGCGGAAGCCAGGCAGAGGATAGAGGAAAAGGGAAATCGGACGGACGATCATCGAGTGTGCCAACTTCATACGTGATAGATTCACAGTTCGCGTCCCTAACGGGCTCCAACCAACAAAGAATACAGTATTCTCGCGATAAATGTCCCAAATGAGTGGACGATAATTGTCCCTGAAGTATCCCCACTCCTGCGGGGTATACCCCGTGAGGGGCCCGAAAACTCGAGAGGCCTCGGCTGCCGAGAAGTGTAACATGATACGGGTCGGGTATATCGGTGTGAGACCACGATACCACTATTAATCCGATGTCAAAACTTCTTTATTTTTCATTATTTTTTCATGGAACTTTAACCAACATATCCCTGGCATTTTCCTAATGAAAATGATACCAAATATGATATAATTCGGATGATATTTATGTGTGTAATGGACGATAAAATTTTCGTGCGCATGGAAGGACAGCGTATGGGAAAGAAAGAGACGCGGAGAGTCGTAGTCGCCGGCACAGTTCAAAGGCCCGCCGGGTCCTCACAATGTAATCCCAATAAAAAACTTTTTTATTATTACTAATTCTTTTATGAGACTTTCACCGATATATTTGTGACATTTTTCCGATTAAAATGATACTAAACACGATATAATTCGCATCATATTTACATTAATTGCCGTTCACATAATTTTAATGAGAAGTTACGCGGGGTCGTCCACTACACACGTAAATATAATCGGAATTATATCATATTTGCTATCATTTTCATTAGAAAAATAAAGAAGTTTTGTCATCGGATTAGTAGTGGTCTCACACCGATATACCCGACCCGTATTATGTTTACATTTCTCGGCGACCGCGGCCTCTTGTACTTCTCAGTCCATTTCTACGTTCGGCACAAGTCAAAGAATAGTATCCCTGGACGATAATTGTCCCTGGCCGGACCCGTGGTTGGGACAATTATCGAGAGAATACTGTTATGCTACAACCAGAAAATAAAAATGCATCCTTTGTCGACTACTGACAAGGAGAGAGCTTGACTCTATACCAGGGACTGAAACGGTTCTGAAAATAACTCTTCCAAACTGTTATATATCGGTTCTGATTGAAACAGTTATGAAGAACCGAAATGATGTTGTAACTGTTACAATGTCATTTTTTGGTTCTAAAACTGTTATTTTTCGGTTTTGGATTTCGGTTCCGGTTTCGGTTCTACCATTCTACATTCTGTTCGGCCGAAGAACATACAACGTACGCAAGCTTGCATACATTGTATTAGGTAGCGCAATGTGAAATGTCAGATTATTCAATGAAGAAAAATAAATTTTTCTGAATACAGAATGACAGAACCGAAATCGGAACCGAAATCCAGAACCGAAAAATAACAGTTATAGAACCGAAATAATATCGGTTCTCCAAAACCGTAAACGTAACCGATATTCTCGTAACAGTTATAACATCATTTCGGTTGTTCATAACTGTTTCGAGAACCAGAACCGATATCATAACAGTTTTCAATCCCTGCTCTATACGGACTGTTTTGAAATTGTTCCGACAGTAACATAGTGTACGAAGATTGGATCTGCAGATCTCGAGAGCATTGTTAGACATAACATGAATAGTGTTAAGGTAGTCCAGAAGCTCCAGCCCCGGGACACGCCATTGAAACCTCCAAAGGTAGCGTACCGCAGGGCCCGGTCCGGTCTGTGTCAAGGCTCCTTCGATGACAAGCGAGCCTGACCGTTTTACGCACCGTCAATGATAATTAGTACGTGGACAACCAAGCCGGTGAATCGAAGACGTCCAACGGATATCTACACGCGTCGATGTCTCGGCTGTTCTCAGCGGTTTCGTTGAGCAAACCTGGCGAAATCTATCAACTACTGTTGTGACACGGGAGGACGTCGAGCGAGACGGTACGGAGGAGTGCCAGAAGCTTTGCAATTTCCCTAAATCATTTCTGATTATTTCTATGTATCGTTTCCTAATCTACCTTTGATCGAACTTAACTATAACTGCGCTTGAAAATTTTGATAATAGAAAGATCGTGAAGCTGCAACTCACTCCCAGTAACGTACTGTAATAGTTTTGATGAGATTATTATATAAAATGTGACTTTTAAGCATATTTTGGTACATCACAATTATTGAAAATCCCATTAACCCGGCGTTAGTTAGGTAGGGTACCACAGATCCCAGAGATTTTAGATTTTCGTTGAAAAATAAAGATGTTTCATTGTGTTCAGTATTTTTGAATAGTAAAAATTTAATTTTGTGGATCTGCGTGTTTACTCTGTAAAATTACAAGCCTCTTAAGCAATACCTAATAGTACAGTCATTTGGTAGTTTTACCTGGAAAGTTTTCCGAGAGTTTTGAAAATGGGTAATTTTATAGATTTCGATGTGCTCTTTCCGAATTTCAACTTTGCCACCTCGTATCTTTGCCGCTTGTGCCGCCATATGGGAAAAATGGTTTAATTTTATATATAAATGTTTTTATCGTAAAATGAGTCGGAAAGGAGATATTGTCAAAAATATTGCCATTTTTCCAATATGGCGGTGCGAGCGACAAAGATACGAGGTGGCAAAGTTGAAATTCGGAAAGAGCACATCGAAATCTATAAAATTACCCATTTTCAAAACTCCCGGAAAACTTTCTAGGTAACCTCTTTTTCGAACCAAATGACTGTACTATAATCTTATATTCATGAAAAAGGTATTTATTTCTATAATACAATATATTATTTCGGTGGGTCTGTGAGACCCCACCACTTTCGATACATTTTCCCACCTTACCAACGCCGGGTTAATATACTTCCGGTAGATAGTATTCGAATTGAGAACCGTCGCTAATCGAAAATTAAATTGCAGCTTCCTCTGCAGCTGCAAATTTTTTTGCGCAACTCCAGCATCGAACGATCCTCTTTCTCACGAGCTGTGACCGGCGTTTCCAGAAACCGGGCTACAAAATCAGATTGTCCGACAGCGACAGTCCGTCTGGTACCGTCGAGTTCCATTTAAAAAGTCAGCCAGGAAGTCGCTGGGGCGCAGCCGCATCGTGAGGAGCACTCGAAGCATTTTTGTACCGTTAAACCCCGGATTAGTGTGCCTCCTGGTCATTTGTCTGTCTCTTCCGGTGACCGACACACGCGGACCCGTATAATTGTACTCGCGTTCCGAATCGTCTACCTAACAAAAGGACGAGCGACACCGACCGTTATGCATAATTAACATCGTCGTGGAAGCAGAATGACAGTGGGACGGAGCCGAGCGAGCGCGAAATTGGTCTGGAACTGCAGTTGTTTGAGCGAGAGACGAGCATCAAACGTTTCCGACTGCTCTGACAGCGCTAATCGCTCATTACAACGTGACCGTTCTTTGTTCGAGGTTGAGGACGTCGCCATTGTCGGACAAGTTAGGCGCTTATCGTACAGACTTTTTATAGGAGACAAGATTTTTTAGATTTTGATTAACCCCTGCTCCACAATATCGAGTCAGACTCGTGATGAAGATTTATCCTATTTATTTCCTTTAAACTGAAATTAAATTAATTAATTTAAATTTCTTCGAGTGCACACGGTTAATTATGTACTACCTGATTAATTATAGCTTAGAGTTGCCCGACTCGCAAACCCTAGAAGTCGATTCGAGAGTGGTGAAAATCCCGCGAATGCATCACTCTCAATTACTTACCCAAACCAGATTCAGAGTAGATAATCAATTTACTCGAGACCTAGAGCTCAATTTACCGCGGCGCATTTTTGCCAGCAAATAACTAGCTACTTAACCCTAACCCACACTATATCCGGTTTGAAGACGTAGGAGTTAATTCTTGAATTTACCATCGCACTAGTAGACTAGCAAAATTAACCCATTTGTATCATTAGTATGGTTGGATTAGACAGGTATTTACAACAATAACATAATGTACAAATTACTGAAACATAACGGAATTAATTTTCATTCTTTCTTACGGTGGAAATGGGTCGAATGCTCGCTGCTCGAATAAGGCTCCTAGCCAGAATATCGCGTCTTCTCCGATCGATTATATCGAACAGAAAAATTCAGAGCCCGACTTATTAACCAGCTCGCTATGATTACGACATTATCTGCGTCCGTACATGCGAGATCGCGATAGAAGCGAGCGCACCGATGTTCCATTATGGTTAATGAAGGTGAAGCAATGTTCTGAAGCGGTTTCGAAAGCTTCGTCCGCGGCGGCCGCAGAATTTATTATGTATACGGCTCGAGACGTTCCTTAAACGCCTTTCTCCGGTTCGACTTTGCTAATTAATCCTGCTGGTTAGATGACAAGTGAGTTTCTTCTGTCGGACGACAGGAAACCCTTCGATCGTTTCCCGATCTATCATAGCAAAAACGTTTAGAAAAAAATTTTTCTACTATTAAATAAAAATTTAGCATATAGATACAGATTTTATGAACCGAAAAGTTGACTGATTAACCCTTTGCACTCGGAGCTATTGTAACTCAGAAACGAAAGATTTTTCCATTCTAGAATATTTCCATTCTATACAATTTTTTTTCATTTTTTGCATATAAAACTGGTATAATATCTCATGTAATATGTAAATGTCTAGTAGTTTATTAAATACAAACAAAAATAATAATGTGAACAATATTTTTAAGAATGGCATAGCAATTTTCAGTGGTGCCTCAGAGTCGCCAACCGAGTGCTAAGGGTTAAATTTATGATGTCGTTTCTAAAGAGAACAGTCGAATCCAAAATGTTAAAATTGTTTTTCTTCCTCTCTATAGTCTTGAATTGCGTTCACCTTGAAAGACTAATCGGAAACTGAGATCATTTCTATTCCCAAGAAAATTCGTTCTTGACCGGGTCAAAGGTAAGTAGAACGAGCGCCGCGATGAGGATTTGTTACATTTTCTCCTTCGACTCTAAACTCACCGGACACACGTGGTTTTCTACACCTTTTTACACTCTCGATATTATGCAAGTAATCGCCATTACTCGCCAGGAATAGACTGGACACCGGAAAAACAATAAACAAAAACAACGGCGCTATCAAACAAGATGCAAAACGGTGCACGGGAATACCGTTGCGCAATGCTCGGATCTGTAAATGTTAGTGTGCCACGACTTCACCCAATTCAAGAAGCAAGTATTCTTGATATTCGAGCAAAATAAACGACTCCCGCGTTGAGGTAACTCGATGATCCAATCGACTCGACTTACATCATTGCGATTTCCGTTCAATGTTAACTTGATCAGAGATGGAATCTTGAAAGGATACACCGTGTTAATCTCGGTCTTGTTGTTTATGGCATTTTGCAATGTTTACAGTCCTTTCCCATTATGTAAACGCATCGGACAGTTGTCAGAACGAAAGTGCATCCGGGGTCAGTGAGTTGCATTGTCAATAATTCGCGAATGGAGGAGTAAAAATATTTGGGACTGTATTTTATGTAAGTGCACGAAACACAGAAATTTTAGTGACCATAAAAATTTGACAATTATAATTATAATTGCTTCAAAACGAGCCTAATTTCCCTATAAGCGAGTCTGTGTATAGTAGCGAGTCTGGAGATTTCAACGCGTGGCAAGGACGCACTGTCATGTCGGCGCGGCGCGGGGCGAGAAAATCGAAAGTGCGCGCGTAGATTTTCGATTTTCGCGCTTGCGTGTTGTTACAACAACATATTACAATTGATTTACACCGTAGTATCCTGCTAGAAAGCACTTAGAAAATATATAGGAAGCGTTAAAATATCGATTTCCTACTTATTTTACCTTCTTGCATCTAACTTTCTAAAACTAAAAAATTACATGCACCGTTGCACTCTGACATTTTTATTTCTGCGCCGGACAAAAACAAGCTTTCAAAAGAGAACTGTTGATTAAAAAAAAAAAAACAGTTGGAAAACATTGTCTGAAATTCGGAAAAAAATTTGGAAGAATTTAAAATTTTGATCTTGCAATCTAATCCTTAACTGTACTCTGAAATTTTTATTACTGTACAAAATCAAAACAAATTATTATGAGAGCGCTGCGGCAAGTAAAGAATATTCCAGTGGCAAACAATGGCGTAAACGACAAAATAATTGCTAACAGTGGAACAGCGGACCAGAAACCAGCACTCGAACTCTTTTAATCTACGCCCGAGAATAATCACCAGCCCAATTAAAGCATCGGACACGGACAGCTATCTGACCCATCCGCGCGCTTTAATCTATTCGCATAATGGGCCATTCTATTCAACGTGGCCGTGTTTACAAGCGTTCACAGTCGGCAATTTGATGTTTTACGTAATTTATTACGTACAGACAAAAGCAAAGGGAACCAACTACAAAAACCGAACGACGCAACCCGTTGCGAACATTGCCATTGTACTGTTGTATCGCGAGCATCCTGTGTCAGGATGGTTTCCGGAGTGTTTGAACGAATTTCCAGCAATTCGAGACCGCATAGCGCAAGATAACGCCCTGGAAAACAAGAGATTCTCGCGGGAAGAATACCGAGAAGCTGAATGTGGGTCGCGTTGCTTGTGAACCCGCCTGAACTGGTTCCCAGGACGTGTTTACGATTGCTCTGGGCTAACAGTGGTTTGCGTAAACTTCGATGCTTTTTTAAAAACTGAAAGTTTGTTAAAAAATGTTGCTCCTTTAGGATTTCGTCTAGAATTAAAGACAGAGTCTAAAATGTTTCTATTTGGATGTTGATTGATTTTTTGAATGTTTGCAGAGTTCAGTTAACGTCCCATTTCACATTAATTTATATTTGTCCAAAAGTCTAAATGATTTTCTAGCAGATTGACCAGCGCAACAAATAAAAATGAATACTTCGCAATCAGCTACAGCTTGAAACATAATCCCGCTTCCGGTCGTAAATCCGAAGGGGCTCTCGTTAACCTAAGCGAACCCAACACTTCAACTCTCAGATCTCAACGAAGCAGGGTCGATCTTTAAAATCGATTGCTGGCACAGTTTCCAGAGGTGACTGAACCCCAGTAACATAACCTAGCCGTGTTTTATCTAGCGATCGGTGACCCGAGACGTTGCTCGTTCGGAACCCGTTCCACTCGAATCTCTTCGATTCACTTTTCGTGACCTCGATTGGGTAGTTGCGAACAGGCTGGACCATGATCTCGTGTCCCCGAGGCTTTAACCGACTATGAACCGGGCCTTGAGAATGGAAAATGTCGAATGTGGAACCGTTATGCTGTTAATCCAGTCGGCTAGTGGATAGTCGTGCGTCTGTGACCTTAAAAAGAGAATTCCCGGACACTGGCGCGGACATTAGGCGTGTAACAAATTTAGGTATACTCAACAGAGTCAGTATGCTGTACAGACCTCGTCCCAGAAGGTTAAAATTGTTTTCATCGATTATTTTTATTGAGAAAAAATGAATTTGATTCTTCTATTTCTAGTTTGTCGATCGGACAAGGAAGAGAACAATGTTCGACACAGTTGACCTCCATCAAGCTTTCCACCGTATCGCGGTGACTTTCAAAAATCTGGTTCGTCGGATGTACCGTGATCGGGGGGAAACGTTTTGCAGAAAAACGCGTAGATCCTGCGGCCAGAGGCGACGCGTTCGAATAGAAAGCAGAACAAGTGTAAATTTCTCGACGAGAAGCCTTCGGGGAAGGCAGAGAGGTCTTGTCGTGGCTCCTGGAACGGAAAGCCAGCAGCCCGCGGAAACGCGGAGGAGCTTGAAAGCGAAAAGAAAGTGATCGAACTTAGGCGAGGAATTCGATGCTTGGCTTACGGAACCGAAACAGTGCAACGAATTAGCAAGAACTGGTACACGTCCAAGATATTTTTCTCAGAATCATATTTTAACTAGTGTACCGTTGTAACTAATGAAGGAGCAAAAACAACTTAAGGGCATCCGATGTGGCAGATCCAAAAAATCGAAAAAAAAATTTTTGCGCAAATTGCTTCTACATATAACATTCCTAGAATATGCAGGTAAAAAGGATATTTCGATATTCGAAGTCGTTCGACTGTTATGAACGTAGAACGGAGGACATGTTTGCCTCATTACGATTGAAGTATTAATAAATAACCAGTGAAATATCAATCAGCTGGACATTAATTTGTGCTGGAAAAAAGTGCATTCGAATCAACGTGCACTTCGGAGCATCGAGCCAAGACAATTTCTAAACACATAGCAAACTATTGGTGAGTTTACATTTTCTTTGTGTAAATCGTACTTGAATCTTTAAACGCGTTTTTCTCGAAACTGTATTTTTCATATTGGCGACCATGATATCTCAAAAACTACTGAACGGATTTCGCTCAAATTTTTATGATATAGTCAGCACATGTATAGTTCTCGCCCGTACCAAAATATTTATGATATCTGCTATAGTTTCTTTTTTAAGCTGAAAAAGACGAAAAAAATGACGAAACTTGAATCTTAACGTTTAAAACCGTGCCAAAAATTCAATTTTCGATATTTTTATATTATTTTGGTACCGGCGATAGTCGCAGTTCTACAAATTAAAATGCCGTTTGATTTTTTTATATCAGATGATCAAAACTTCTTTTTTTAAATATGAGTGTCTTCCGAACGGTTTAAAGTCGATCCAACTCGTTATTTTGGTTTCAAAAAATTCTGAGAAACTGTTAAAATGTCAATAAATGAGTGGTAAAAATTTCAAGATTGTATGTTTTAAGGGTACCCTAAAAAAAAAGCAAGAAAAAGTAGCTCTCAAATGGGATGACCCCCTTAAGAAAGTATCGTAGTGTCCAGTAGTAACGCTGTTGTTTTGGTATCTTCGGAGAGTAGTTAATTTATTGGTGGTTTGATTGGTGTAAACATGCCGGTATTTTGCGGTGAACGAGTGGCGGTTTTGCATCCGAGAGGATTCACGCGGAAAGTGGACGCACCACGTGGCGATAGGCCGCAGATGAAAGTTGCCGATCCTCGCGGCTACGCCTTTCTCGTTTCACCGTTCGCGAGGATATAATAAATCTCTTTTTCAAGGTCTTCGCTCGTCCCACCCATGTCTGCATGAAATCAGATCAGGAGATTTGTTAATTCGTTAAGCCGAGACGCCCCCTCGGGCTGACCCATATTTCTTTCTGCAGAGATGCTGCGCTGATTTCGCCCATGCAGTTCTTGTTCCTGATATATCATCGGACATTCTTCTAATTTATTATTACTACGTAAAACGATGATTTAGATAACCAACAGGAAAACTGGACGTAGAATTTTATAAAAAATCGAGTACCTTCGAATCCGATGGTATCTACGATGCGTTCTACCAGCGTGTTTTGATTCGATAATATCTCGAGAGAGAAGTTACTTAAAAAATTTCTCTTCGCACTCGATGAATATCCGAGTACTTCCGAGCGAGTGGCTGTTTAGAGAAACGAGTATTGCCTACTTGATATGTACCACAATTTATTAAAATCAAAAATAAAATCTCCTGAGCGAACCGTATATGTATGTTTAGCAAACAAGTAAATTCAGTGATCGAGTCTGCCGTTACGGGACGTGTAATTTTTGCTTAACGAGTTATAAAATTGAATCGCATGTTCACTGCCAACGCCGATAGTAAATCACGGGAGCAGATGGAGGAAAGCCGGAAATATTTGTCGGCGATGAGGCCTATGAGCCGGAACGGCCACGGTCAGAGAAGTCGGTAAGATGGCGGACGTCGGCTCTCACTGACCAGAAGAATTTCTAACCGGAAGACCACAGGTTTTTCAAGAGGAAGAGACGGCAGAACCGACAAGTGGACAATGCTCTCTGTTGTTCTCTCGCGATTTACGTTGACGCGAGCCATGCCTCGCTTCGAATGCTCCTCGCGTTTTCGCGAAACATTTCCGGAAGTCTTCCGATCGACGACATTTCGAACGGAAACTATGCAGAATAATCGCGAAGAATTGCTGCCAGGTTTTTCACAAGGGGATTTCCGCCAGTTTCTTTTAAAGAGAAAACTCACCTATGCGGAAGAGAGAAAGTCTCTGTGTTGCTAAGTAGATTTGTCGAAAATTGGGATGCTGGGAAAATAGAGAATTAAATTGACGGGCTCGCTCTTTTGAAAAAATTGAGATCAAATTGAAATACAATTTACTCGAAGAACAAAAAAGCCACTGTAATCCACTCAGGCTAAAATGTAATATAAACTTTATGGACCATGACTCTTTTTTGAAAAAACTGTGCAATAACCAAGAAGTTATCGGAAATAATAATATCTCTGTATGAAGCCGATAAGAGGAAGTAATTGCAGCTACGATCAGTATTCGATCGTTCGACAAGCCTGATCTGAAGAACCATGAAAGAGAGAATAGAAAGTAACGAGCCGAAAAAGGAATAACGGTGTAATAACAAGCCCGGTTGGCGAAGGTGTCACAATTAACCACCGAGAATAAATAATACTTTCACTGACGAGTCGACATGTGCATTTCGAGTATTCGGATAGCCTGATCGATGCGTCGTGCCTGTACTCTAAGCGCGCCGAACGAAAAGAGAACTCACTCTCGAAAGCGTAATACTTAAACCGCACCCTTCTCTGACAATTATCGCAGCAGGCATCTACTGAAAATTCAGTTTCCATGTCTTTTATTGCTGCACGCCACCTCCGCTACTTTCTCTCTGTTTACTATTGTTTCGTTTTCTGTCGACGACTCTCCGATTCGCCCGATTAGATTTCTAAAACAATGCTTTGACCTTCATCCGAACGTTTTTGCCAGTCTTGAAATCAATCTTGTTTTAATTTTACCTGGTTTATTTTCAACGTAGATCTTAGTCAACGAAGAAGTCGCAGTCTTGTTTCAATTTTGTCTCGGTGAAAAGGTTTGTGAATTCATTTGTTTTTCGTCTCAATTTTTCACAGAAGAATTTCACCAAAGAACAATTCTTATCAATTATGATCTTACATATGAAATGTCCGATCATTAACAGGCTCTAACACCAAAATCGGACATTTCACATGCAACAACCAAATTCACCGGGAGTATCTATCATCTTTTAAAAGTCTTCCCAAGCGACTCCCGGAGGTTAGCAAGCGAAGAAAGTTTAAATGAACGTAATTCCCGGTCCTTCTCGTTTCAGAGCAGCTCGATACAATCTGAATTCCGTAATTTCCGTGTCCACACACTGGAAATGAATTTCCCAAGACGAATCGGTATACTCTCCGAGAGGATCCGTGACGAGAATGGAAAAAGGAAACGAACGCAGAGATCGGCTCGCGGAGAAAGTACCCGGTAACTTCGACTCTAGAAATCCTCGACCTCAACCTACGCGTAGACGCGATGCGCGGCGATTGCGATTCGTCGATTCCTTCTGCAATCCGATCTCCCTGCTCGAGATATTGTCACTATCGCACTTGGGGTTCCTCGTCCGTGGCCTTTCGCTCGTGCGAAAGTGTGCTAGATCAAGCCGACACCGGGAAACGTCATGATCTTTCATATCCTGTCTTTTGTACCAGACGAAACTCGATGCGTCAGAGGGCCCTCTGACGTGCGATCCTCCGAATTCCATTGCTATGACGCACAGTTTTGCCGGTTCCAGAGATTCAGAGCAGCGAAAGTCGCCAGATCGTCCCATTTCGTTAGATTTGGTAATTGTGAGACAGATCAGAGGTGATCATCCTGAGTGACGTGAAAGTTTTACTTTGTGTCGATTATTAGCCGTCGTTTGTTAAAAAGTTGCAATCATTAGGGGATTCTATTAACCTATGACTGATGAGACAGAGTCTTTGAAAGTCAAATTTCAATATACAGGGTGTCCCGGGTTTTAATGGACAAACTTGGGGAGCATATCCTACAAGTGGATATAAGAAAAAAATGTTATTTGAAGTTTGCTCAGAAACGCTTTATTATAAAGTTATCTATATAAATAAAGTTAGAATTGATGACGGTGGATTTTACTTTACTGAACATTGAAAGGTCGAACGTGTTTATCTTATTTGTCTATTCATGTCATGTTTACTATTTTGATATGATTCGCTGTTAGTATTAACGACCAGTTAGATTAAGAATACGCGGTGAAAAATGAGTGTTTTCAAATGACGAATACGCTGATATTCATTTCATCTACGGATTGTAGTAAGCTCCATAAAAAATTGATGTCAAGCTTGTATTTGCGCCCAAGGACGACATTTTGAAATAATCCGATAAACACGTTCGACCTTTCAATGTTCAGTAAAGTAAAATCCACCGTCATCAATTCTAACTTTATTTGTTTGTAACTTTATAATAAAGCGTTTCTGAGCAAACTTCAAATACCATTTTTTTCTTATTTCCACTTGTAGAATATGCTCCCAAAGTTTGTCCATTAAAACCCGGGACACCTTGTATGTATAAATATGATAAGTGATCGATTGTATTGATGTAAAGAACAATATGTCGATGCAAATCCGTATTTTTATTTTGTTCTCTCAACTCGGTTAGGAAAATAATTGCGCTCTCTTTTCTCAAGATCAGATTGCACAATAGCATAGGATGCCTAGCCAGCAAGGTTTGATCTGTTCTGCTCGGGATCACGCAACCATCGCGAAACAATCGCTCAGGATCATTACGAACTGTTGTCACGCTACAAAAACTCGTCTGATACACGAGCAAATGGGGCACAATTATACACAGCGAGACACGTGAGTGGAATCGCGCCCATTACTTTGTAAGAGTTTCTTTTACGTAAAATTGATACACTACCGCGCGTTACACGACCCAGACATCCTGGTTCTCGTGTAGTGAACGTCGACTAGACATAAGTACGTGACAGTCACGATTCTACGTTCAACGTCCAACGATTCGTTCACCTCTTTCTTTCGGCCAATTTACGGAACACAACTTTTTACATTCTTTGTAAACCGACAATTTGTTTCCATTGATTATTAGGCGCATTTGTGCGAATGTCAAGGGCTGTCAATTGGGTAATTACTGCTGAAAACTCTGAACAGTCATAGTGACTCGATTAGGTTAATAATTTCGCATGAAATCACCTCTGATTGCTCAATAATCATCAACTATACAGCGGCTCCAAAGAGTGAACATTAAATATCCAATTTTCGAAAAGCTGTTGATCCTTGAACTGTTCTAATTTAATCGATTTTCGCCAATTCGAAGAGAAGAGCAGCCTTCAAGAAAAACGGAAACGACACAACTTCCTTGTTCCTAGCATAAATCCTCAACGGACATTCGGCTCGGAAGATTCCGCGATAAGAATAATTCAGTCCGAAGGACTCGCGTCGAGAATAATTCAGGATGATCGATCATGCCTCAGAAAATCGCACAAAATCACGTTCAATTGAATGGCGGCGCGACCGTGACGACGACCGCGACGCGACGCGGCGTCTCGCGATTTTCCCAAGTCTGCAGACAGAATAACCCGTTGGATCGATCGGAAAGCGTAACTGACGTAACTGCAATCTCATTGTGAGGCGAATAAGAGTGGCATTGATCTCGAAAGAAGCCTCGACGCGGCACAGATTATGTCGATCCTCTCTCGGAATCGTTGTTGTTCCGTCGTCCGTGTCTTCCCACGTTCCGTTCCCGTTCCCGTTCCCCGCCTAATCGGAATCGGGTTACGCGTTTTCCGCGATACTTCCTACCCGTTTTTCTTCTATTCCTCTGACCACAGAGGCCTTTCCAACCGGCTGGCCACGATGACACTCGAATTCGCAGAAAGAAACCGCCGCGCCGCGCCGCGCCGCGTCGGATGACAAACGAGCCGCAATTATGCCGCTCGGAACGGCGGAAAAGGGAAACAGTTCGTTGTACCACGGCGGAACGACAACGTTTCAAAATTACTTTGCACCTCGCACAAGCCTCCGCGTTTGCTACGGCAAAACCTAGGCCACTCTGCAGCTTTCTATTTGATCGACAAATCGAGTCTACCGAGGCCAACCACTTTTTTTAAGAAACGTGCCCGAAGATTCGAAATTGGGACACTGCGAGTGAAGACAGCGATTTTGGGGAATATTTTGGGGTAATGGAGAAACAATATCAAATATTAGGAATATTACACTGCGGACTAAACGTCAGAAAGATTTAACCCCTTGCACTACGCTGAAACTCGGAAAAAGCCGTGCCTAACCCGTTCGCCTGAATGGTCGCGGAAGAAACCGAGCGGCGGAGCCCGAGTGTCGGAATTTGAAACATGATATCTTACGACTGACAATGAGTGCAAGATAGACGCGCCCGTATTTACTTATAATCGAGCTCTTGTGAAATTCAAATGGATTTGAATCAAAAACTTTAAAAAAATACTTTAACCCTTTGCACTCGGAGTTATTTTAACACGAAAATTAAACATTTCTTCCGACCTAGAATAATTCCGATCTATATGATTTTTTTTCATTTTATGGATATGAAGTTGATATAATACCTCATACGATACTTAAATGTTTAGTAACTGATTAAGTAGCACCATATTTAATAATGTAAACAATATTGTGAATAATGGTAGAGTAAGTTTTAGTGGCGATTCTGAGTCGCCACTCGAGTGCTAAGGGTTAATTATTACATATGATTAGAACAAATTCTGTATAAGTAATAATAATAAGATTAATTAATAGCGGAATAAAAATAAGTGAAAGCAAAAATCCACGGCAGTAATCTTTGAACTGAAATAAATTTTCAGATTATGTCACTATGAACAGACCTAAAAATGGAAAACAAAATATAAATAAACAATTACATATAAAAAAAAACTATTAAATTGAAAAATACTTACAAGTCTAAAATTAATAATTCTGCATGGTATGATACTTTCGACTGTATGAGACTCGAGATATTCATGTTTGGCCTAAAATTTTCATCACGAGTCTGACTCGTGAAAATAGTGCAAGGGGTTAAAAAGTCGAAGAGTATCGGAGCATTTCTTTCGATCTCCTAAAATTCTTAAGAGAAGAAAGACGTTCATAATTGGCTCCTGCATGTTACGGTGAATTCACTTTTATTTCGCTAAAGACCGTATCTAGGCACTGAATAGTCAAAGGACAGCCCGATTCACTGAAGAAATTGTCTACTCATTCATCGAAAAGGCAAACAACTTGTCCAAGCGTCGACATCCGCGAATCCAATAACACAGCAACAAAAGCGCGCGCAATAGAACAATATTTCATTCACTGTAGCGCAACTGTCCGGCTCATGGGTTCGTTGAAAGAGTCAGGAAAGTGGCTCGAGGATGATGATCGATGATGATTCACTGGGGACGTTTTGCAACAAAACGTTTTCGGTCACCAAACTTAAGGTGCGGTTTATTTTCTATGCCGGACGAAAGCGACGATTTTGGGACGCACGATTGAAATTACGCGTGCGGAGAAAGGCGAGCTGTATCGCGGAATTCTATACGAGAAAAAAAGGTCAGACCCGTGACGGGTATAATCCGAGAACCTGATTTTCGCGCACGAGACTCGTTTCCCGGTTCAACTTGAACGGATTATTGTAGTCCCGGGTACAAAGGCGAGAAACGACAAATTGGATCTATGAGAGATCGTTTCGGATCGCGATCTTCGCGGCGCAAAGTCGCGGGAAGCGTCGTTAACGATGAGTTATTACTAGTTTTTCTGTACCATGCGCAACAACCTTCGAAAGTAGGCTGAAGCTGAAAAAGAAAGCGTTCGCGAACGGATCATTTTCATTGTTTTGATATGCAGAGTGGATTCCGCGCGAAGATCGGCCGAATTCGTTCCCGCCGAGCCAATTAACGGAGGAAATCTGCTCCACATTGTTTTCCGAAATAGTGTATTTTTATTTCGTTGGACGTGAACGTGGAAGAGAGGTCTTAAATTCTGCAGGAACTGTTTACCACGGTTTCTTGTTGTCATTTTTTGTGAATGGAAGGAGTGTTGTTGGGCGATTAACATTTCTCTTCGGGATGAGGAAAGTAACTGGTTACAGTTTCACGGTCACGGACACGACAAAAACCGACGCACATGCACGCCTCGCGTATCCGCGCGTTACATGAACTGCATGGAGCAAGTCGAACCGCTTCGATTATTTCATCAACGGTTGTTAATAAACATCTGGACTTTCCTCCGAATCTCGCGAGCTCGAGACAGCTCCCAGAAATTAACAATGCTGATCTTTTATCCGATTCTATGATGATGTTAAATTCTAAAAATAACAAGATTATCTATCAGGTGGGATGAAAGTTTGATTAAACTATAGCTTTTCTATCTCATCAAAGAACAAGAAATGCTACCGGTCAACTATGTTCGCAATCTGCAATGGAGAAAGCGCTATCGAGCGAGACAGGAAAAATTTATTTGCGAGTTTCGTGCATACAGCGGACAATTTTTTAGAGCTATCTACTTGAAACTCGCACGATCCGTGCATATAATATCAACGCTGCGACAGACTCGCTTTCACTGGCTGTAAAATAATGGCTGAACTGTGCACGGAGACATATTCGCTAACTGACCGTGAAATTCGTAGCAAGCCCGAGTTTCCATTCTGATCGATGCGCACTTGCAATTAATCCGGACATCCTCCACTGCAAATTGTTCTCCCCCTTTTGTTTAATTTTATTATGAATACTAAAGAGAAAATGAGAAAATTTTAAAAATTCTAATGGGATCTTTCTGAAACCTTCTCGGAAGGCTAGAATAGGTTTGTTTAACGTTTTGTAGATACTGGAGATACTGGAAGGGCTAAACTCCTTGCAGTATAGCATCGAATCTGTTCAAAACGTTTCACCAATCATTATTCTATTTTTAAGACAACGGTAGGATTACGGTATTATCAAATTGTAATCCAATTATCGCGCGTGCTCTTAACTTGTCTGTGCTAGTCAGATCGTGTCGAAGGAACAATGCCTTGGCGCGAGAACGAGTCAAATTTATATTTCTTGCGCCTATTATCGAAATCAGCTGTCGAGCTCGGCGCCCCAACGTCAACACCGTGGCCACCGAACTGTGAACTTCGAGCGTCGCGTTTACCGCGTGGGCCATCCTTCAAATCTTCCTTATGTCAAATCCGTTACCCTGTTTTCCTTTCTTTCTTTCCCTGGCGGCACCGATCGTTAGGACGTCGTCAAGGTGTGCCAACGATTATTCGGTGTCGCTTGTCCTCGCGAATTTTCAAATCTCTTACTCCTCGATCCTTTTCAACCCACCCTCTATAGTACAAATAGACCGGTCGTATCGATCGCGCTTTAGTTTCTGACCGTGATCATCCATTATATCGTTTATTTCATAAGTCATCTTCATTTCAACTGTTGTATCACTTTGTTCAAAATATATTTCGTTTTCTGTATTTACTGTGCAACACTACTTTCCACCTATTCCATCTAAGCTAGAGTTAATAACAAATCAGTTTTTATTAATTTCCTATAAACCTAAATAAAATTCTTATTTGTCTTCGTCGACATACATATAGCTGGAGAATAAATAGGTATACTGTCAATACAATCCCAACAAAAACATCCTGTAAACAGGAGCCAAGTTCTCTATGGCCGTAAAAAGTTGTGAGATCAAACAAAATACGGCCAAGTTCATTAGCTTAGAAATACCTGTTGCAATACTGAAAAAAGTGTTTGTAAAAATTAGTATAAAAGAACGCTTTTTAATTTTTAAAGAGTTACATGGAAGGCTAAATCATTCAAACTTAGCCGCCACCTAACACCTTTTATGGCCATTGGTTTAAAAAGTAACGGCCAAGTTTGAATAATTTAGCCTTCCATGTAACTATTTAAAAATTAAATAGCGTTCTTTCATACTAATTTTTAGCCTCTAAAAAACGGCTAAGTTGTTTCGTGAAAAAGGAGGTAGTGCGAGAACTTGGCTGGTGCACTACCGTGCACCTAGATCTTCTTTTCACTTCTAAAAAATTATGAACGAAGAAGAAGTTCTGGACGCTGTAACCGCAAAGTAAATCGTAGTGCAAGGGGTTAAGTGAAAAAGGACTTCAGTGGTTAGACACCGAAGAAGAAATACGAGACTAATATCCTTTCGAAATCTTTCCCGAAGGCTGGAATAAATTCGGTGAATGTTTCAACAAATTTCTACAGGTATTCTCGAGTGAATAAAGTAGAAAGAGACTTCGGTGGTCGGACGACGCGCCGGTGAAGAAACACGCTTAAAATTTAAGGCGACGCGGCAACGGTGACCTCAGCGCCGGATTACACGATTAAATAATTGTCCCCGATTCGTTAACGGTTCATACAACGGAGTTTGTACGAACTGCACGCCCGTGGAATGAACAAGAATGGTGTTCGCGGATCCTCGAAGTAAGCCAAGTAAACAGTTTGCCCCTTTACCCCTGTTTCGGTTGTTATACGCAGAGGCGTCTGTCTCCGTGTGTTCCAAATACAGCGAGACATTATCTAATTTCCGCAAAGTTAGATTAATCAATCGACCGTTTCGGAGTGGCTGTACAATGCATCGTTACAGTCGTTACTTTCTAAACCCGCAACGCGACGCGACATGTGATAAAACTCGCTGGTAATCGTCGCAGAGAAATACGAACGCTGAAAATCTCCAGATCCAAATGACCTACTTGTATTTTTTATTGTACAATTCGTCTTGTTTTATTGACCGATTCATTTCTTCGATTTCTGTAGTAATCACACACACAAACAACGGAATCACACGAAAACAATTTTCACAGAACTAAATTTTTCGTACTAATAAATCGCTAAAAATGTATAATATTAGCAAATCCGCACGGTTTCATATACATGAAGTGAAGAAAACCATTTTTACAGAATAGAAATGTTTTACATCGCAGAGAACGCCTTGGTTTTCAAGTTAAAACAACTTCAAGCCTCGTGAATCAATATCTCCACGGTTAATGAACGAATTAGAGTACAATTAAATAGATCAACATACCGTAGAGGCTGATCCATCCGAGTATCCAGAAGCACACCGTCAATTTGCCAATCATCTCACGGTTGGTGGATCAGCCGGCAAGACGAGTTCCCTGGTTCAAAGCTCCATCGTCCACGAGTACGCCTAATCGAAAATCGCACGTGTCTATCGGTTCTCCTCGAACAACTTCGAAGCACGCGAAAGGTCAGTGTGCTTTCATTCTCCTCTCTGGTTCGCTGCCGTGAACGGTAAACAATAGAGGACCGGCAGAAACGTCTGAAGACAGCGGAAACGACGATCGATCGGAGCCGGCGCGACTCGCTCGTTTCGTTCGAACGTTTCCGTCGATTTCTCCTATTGTTTCAACACTCTATCCTCTATCGAACAACAATCTTCCACACTATCTAGCAATCTTTCACAGTCCAGCGATTCTTCGAGCTTCGCTTCGCTCGCGTTCTTCAACTTCAAAATTGTTTCGGATTTTCGGGATTCGAATGGGATTTTCGGGATTCGACAGGGATTTCGGGGCTTGGAAAGTTAATGGAGACTTCAACGGCGGGAAAGGACCGAATTCGAGGCGCGAGCGAGTCGAGAACCGTTGAACTTCTCCGCTTTCTCCTTCTAAAGACTCGAGACACCTGGATCGCGACCAGAAATCGTTGAAGACGAGGCCGTACAATCGTCCACTCTTACGAAACTCACGAGGTTCATCGATCGCAACGATTCCGGACACTCGAACGATCACATTATCGATCCCTTAAGTTCCAGCGCGAACGTTGTTTGGTTCCATTACGACGCGCTTCTGGAAATCGCCGATGGCAAGTAAAAATCGCTTCTGTCGTTTTGCGAAGTTTGTCCCGGTTTTTTTTTTGGTGGATAGAGGAGGTCGTTGCCGATTTTTTCACGCGATTCCACGCGGTTTTCGCGATCGCATTGCCCGGCTGGATCGCTTTCGAGGCGATCGCGAGGCTCTTTTCACGGAGCGGCGCACTCCCCGGCAAAACGAGAGGCCTGCTGCGCCAGCAGAAACTAAGAGAGAGTTCGACTCGACCAGTGCTACACCTGCAGGAACACCAGAGCTGCTACCTCGTGGCCTACTATAACAGAACTGACTCCCACCATGGTGTTGTCGAGGCTCTTTTACCTGCCATAAGCGAACGGTGTTTACGCGACGAGACCGGAGACGGTGTCTCGGCTTTTGGTCCCTCCTCCGACGCACGTTTCTTTCCCGTGTCGATATCATCTTTTTGCAGGATGATGCACGGCGATTACCATGAGCATTAGGGGTGGTAGAATCTCTGGGATGCACAGGGATTCCCGGTGATTATGGTAGCATGTGGGAAATTGAGTCTGGAATATTGACCTTCGTCTTAGGTTTTTTTGTGGGATGCCCCGTTTTCGAGATGGTCGAAATTAAATGCCACAGGCTTATTTCATTATTCTTCGAACCTGTTTCTCTATAAAACAAAGCCGTCTATGAACAAATTGTGGATGCTAAAGCCGAGTTTCATTTCCGTCGAGATACGATTCTCGAATGGCAATCTCGAAGTCGCAAGCATAAATTATTTTCTTATGAATAATGGACGCGAATATGGATTCTTTTTTTTTCATGAACCGCAATCTTTTCACAATCTCGCACGCCAAGGTACGAAAAAGTGAAATCTTTGCAAAACGCTTGCGTACGAAATGTGTAAATTGACAGCAAGTGGTTGACCAAGTGCTGCAACGCTGAGACAAGCGACGCAACATTGATGCAAGAGCAATTCACAGTACCAACATCCATCTATCAGTTTCATAATGCTATCGCAAAGAATCGGACAGCTCAATCATGAAGTTTCTATTATTTTTGTTTTTCTCGCGCAAGCTACTATACAAGACGTGCGACGGTTCACGTTCACTTGCAATTAATTCTCCATGCGTATTGGCGCTTCACCGACTGGCTATGGTACAGGACGTTGCAAAAATGATAACACTGGTAACCCTCAATCCTCCGCCTAAATCTGCCCTTTAAAATGAGAAAGTAAAAAATGAATATAAAGAAAAGATAAATAATTAAATTTATAAATCTCCTAAAAATTTACGAACAAATAATTCAACTATTTACTTCGTAAATAATGAATATACATATTTTTCCAGTATTTAAAACTTTGGTTTATGATCTAGATCTCTAAAGAGTATATTTTGAACATTTAGAAGATTCATTCGCAAAGGGTTAAAATAAAATTCATAACGTTAATCAATAATAAATCGCTGTGTAGAACGTTTTGATTTTTTCGAAGCAGTGAAAAATGTCTTAGATTGTCGGGACATACGAGAACTAAGAGAAAAATACAAATAAATATTCGAAATTACGAAAATTAGATAAATTACTAATTTGCAGTATTAAAGCATCTCAGAAATATACCTCGGTAAAATGTTTTTGTTCGTGTTCTTTCGGAACCGTTTTCTTGTGGAACATCCTGTACACGGTTGCCCAACGATGAGGCCGCGAAATTTTCCTAGGGTGTCGCAACGTGTAGTTTCACCATCATCGAAAGCATCCGAACAATTACAGACGTACGGCGCATTACCAAATATTATATCACTGTACCGACGCCAGATATGGATACTCCACTACCGCTACCCGCATTAGAAAAGTATGTAGCTTTCGCGCAACAATAGGCGATTGAGGAAGACTTCCTGTACCCTTTCCGGACTACTATCTGTGCTCTTCCTGTTAGCATTCCGATGATCGCTGCCTATATTCGTTGGGGACACGTGTAATGGTACGGAGAGCGACAACTAATTGGTTTTGTCATTAAAATAACACCTGATTGATGACTCTGTTCAACATCAATTTTTCTTATCGATGTTTAGTAGACGATTCTTGTAGATTTTTGTGCACTGAACAACCATCTGAAAGTCGTTTTTAAAATTCATTAGACCCATAGTTCTTAAAAAGTTTAATTTTGAAGAGTTAAATTTTCAACTTGTTGATAAAGTTTGTGCATGATTATCAAAGAAAAAGGAAGGAGAAATGGAATGTAATAAGCAAAAGTTTAGGAAGAATTCACGTCTCTTGGGGATCAGAATTTTTTGATGGGACACCATCGGGTCTTGGATCGCTCAATGGTAGTGAAAACGTGCGTTTATAATAGCAGCGAACGTTACATGGAACACGTTCGACACAAAAAAAACTATCACCGTGTGCTTTCACTTTTTCCGCCAATAATCGCGACGCGTGGATGCTCCCCTTAATAGCTTTTACCGCGTAATTAATTTTATTGACTTGGAACACGGACAGTAAAAATTGAATTCTTTCCCAAGTTGCACAGGCAGCTACTTATTTTCTAAAATAAATATTCCCCTTTTCTTTTTAGCAAGTCTGCGGTAGATAAATTTGTACATATTTTTAGAAAAGTAATGACAATGTGCAACAGCGGTAGAATTCCATTTATCTTTTATCTTAGAACACTTGTACTGCACATGCTGGTCAGGTCAAATGTCATCAGCCAGAGCAGTCGTGTAAATATTCCAACGATAGGAAGACCCAGTTGCTGCAACTGTTCCATTGTATATTACACTTACTTAAACAAAATTCTACAGTATATATAAAAAATAACTTGGCTATACTTTTATTAAGAAGCATTTAAGCTTACAATAATGTTGCTTGTCCTATTGATGATATTCTAAATGTGACGAAGAAGTGAAAATGTTGAATGGATGATTAGTTACATAACTTACAGATATTCTCATTTTTTGTACAATATGAAACACGGTGCACGGATCTTGTTTTAATAAAAATACAAAATAAAAGGCTTCCTTTTACAAATTAAATACAAACGACTATAAGATCTTGATTAACATTACACCTGTTTCATCTTAAAATACTTAGTTTCGTCAAAGTCAACCTCTTCCTCCTCTTGAATTACTACTTTAGTGATTTGTCTACGAGCTAATATCCTCTCTTGACGGGCTTTCTCGCTAAGAGCATTGACATCCAGAGGAAGTGTGATGATTTGCCTTGGTACATGATAATCTATAATGATGCTACTGCCATCCGGGTTAACGAGATGCGTAGGATAAGTTCTTGTGTACAGTTTTCTACGTTTCTTTGTTATTGCTGCCGTCCAGCAATTCAGATTTCTGCGAATGGTTAGGGAAGTTAGCGTTGTTCGTAAAAGCGGAGACACGTTCATTCTGAAATACAAAACAAGTAACTGTTTACTAACGATTAAAAATTATTTTACCTTAAAGATTACATCAATCGCAATTCTTAACACTGTGCGACTCTAATAGGTTATGTTTGAAATACAAACTATCGACGTCGAGAAATACAATTCTGACATAACCACACTATTACTCATTAACAAACAGTGAAAACTGTTGAACACTCACGTGAAATTAAACTGTCTTTTGGGAAATTATAAATCTTTTCCTTTAAACAAGTAGGACATACCTCTCTGCCGAGCGACTCGAATAACCTCACACGAAAACACGTTCTGCGCAGGCTCGGAGCAGTCACGTGAATATCGGACGATCGAACGATCTATCGAATTGAATCGTGCTTCGATACTTGTTCAAATTACGAAAGTCTAAAAAAGCAAGTAAGTAATCAACTTTGTTGGCGTGCAACCTGCGCATCTACTTAGTGCACCAGGCCAAGTGACGTTCAGTGAATGCATCAAGACGTTCGGTGAATGCATCAGGACGTTCGGTAAGAGTAAATTGTCATTTAATGTATCCGGATCCAGAATCATGGCGTTGATGGTTCTTGTCTTTGAATGATAGATAGATGGTTTTCGCTTTTGTTAAATAGAATAAATATAAATAAGTCAGTCAATTTTGCACTGTTATGATTCATGGTTGTTCTGCCATGACTGATGGTTCTTCTTCTTGCGGTTCCTCGTTATTGTTACCAGGTATTTCAATGTATTCTTTGCGATCCCTGCAGAAAGGAATTCTTGGTAACTGTTAGGCAGTAACACTCCTTACTAACTAAATATATAGTATGGCGACGGCGATAGAGAATGATTGAGGAAAGATAACAAAAAGGCATAACTTTGTGCGATGCATTTCGCACAGTGCAGTACAATTATTTAGAAGTCAGTTTAGTTAGTGGTGTTAGTAAATGTTACACACACGTACACACTGACAAGATTCACAGAGGGAAGTCACCAAACGGCTCGGAAAATTATGAAATTTCAGGAATCCATCAGAAATTAATATTCCACAATTTTATTGATAGAGCTTCTACCATTCGTAGCATATAATTAAAAGGCAAAATGAAAATAATTTTTCGGGGGTTAATGTTACCCCCTTGACCCTGTTAGGGTGAATTTGTGCAGCAACAAAAATTGCACAATACATATCTATAAATTCCTAAAGTTTGATAATTATGTGCGATTGGGGATCTGTCCTTGTCAGTTACGCATGCAATACTTTATTTATTCCAACTTACCGCACCAGATTTGTACAAACATTGTTATTACATCACTGAGATATTAGCGTCTCAGTGGAAGGTTTTATATCTTGGAACACACGCATTGATTTTTATTGAACAACCGTTAACCTCTCTCTTATCATGCGAGATAAGTCAATTGTACGCATTCAAAAATAATGTTCCAAGTTGAGTACATTGATTTCTATAACTCGCCACGATGGAATAGAATTATTCTGATATTTAAATCGTAATATAAATAATTCTAGATCATTGTTGGCTCAATGATCTGTCCTCTATGATTTCATACACATGGCATGCAGCATCAGTAGCACTCTTTACACACAAACTTAAAGTAATGTTTACCAACTGATTTCTATGAAATTAATGGAGAGAAGTAATGACATTATAAAATGCTTTGATAGGGCAAAATGCAAAAAAACACAGACAACTTTTATTACAACAATAACATTAATATAAATATATAAATGTAGGATCTTGAACAGTTACAAGGTGTTCAAAATTTTTGGAATGTTTATCATTATCCGCAACAAAGAAAAATCAAGGGTAGTAGATCTACCAGGTGACCTAAAATACAATACCGCCACCGGATGCATAATGTTGCATACTGCAATAGTGTGTTTCTATCCCTCAACATTTTTCGATCTTGACATCACAAATACTGAATATATAGGTTTTATTCGCAAGTGTACTTAATTTGGCACTATGACATATTTACATTATTTTCATCGATGATAGGACTATGTAAGCTAACTCTCTAACATAGAAGAAGACGGTTTCACACAAAATATTACTGTTTAAATCATCGAAACATTTGTCAACCTATACTAAAATCTATAGAAAATTTGATTCTTACATATACACCTATTGACCTAAGTTCTGTCTCTTCTTGAATTTGTCCGTAACTAACAACCAACAGAGATTCTAGACACCCGAAAAATGATAAAAATAATCTCAATGGTGGTTCGTATACGGCAGGAAGCAAAAGGGAACACAAACTTCATTACAAAGTCCATTGAAATATTTTAAATACTGAATACTGAACTCTTATTCCCATCGGAATGTATTTTCAAACAGAAATTTTCCCTACTAGAAAATTGATATTTCTGTTCTAAGAACTACAACAGAAAATGTTGCTTAGCGTCCCTTTTTCCTTGTTATATAAATCATCTTGTTTGTGAAGTGTCTCATCACTTGTTCCATTCTTGGTATCTACACTGTAAGAATTGATGATTTTGCAGGATGCATGCAAAAAGTAAAGAGGGGGGAAGTGAGATGACATTTAAATGATCTTCATAAGAAATATTTACAATCCGACTGTTTTTAGATCAATTATTTCATCGTGGTTAATTAAAAAAAATCTGGATCTCTTTTTATCTCTTACATCAATATTTATCTATGATAACAGAAGAAACATGCATGCAAGCATACCTAATTCGATTGCACAACATTGAAAATAAATGTAAAAAGCTAAAACATTTTCAAATGTAAATTAAAAAATAGTAAAGGAGTCTTCTATTTAAACTTAACAAATTAACAAAAAATTGATTACACAGCAATAACAAAATGCATTAGATCATGCAACGTGCATTTGTCAAAACACTGTTAGTACTAAAGTCTGCATAAATTGTTAGCTATAATTCAGCAAAATCATTACACACCATTAAAGCATGCAGTTAGTTGAAAAAATGACGGATGGTGAATAGAAGAGTCAAAAGTATACGTACCGATATAAAATGTAATGTTGAATAATGAAAAATATATCGAATGCAACTGAAAAGAATCCCAGACCGAATTTCGTTGGGTCTCCGAAAATACTTTCCCAATCATCTAACGAAAAAGTAGCCCGTTAGTCATTCAATCATTTAAGAGATTTTTGTTTTCATAATTACAAGCTGAACTACAATACTATACCATAATTGTATGCATTCAATATCATCTGCAACATCGACAAAATGCCGCCAGTGAAGTCTAGGAAAATGTTGCCGATGCTCCAACCAACAGTGGACTTTCGTTTGTAATTATAATATGCTTGTGGAACGTATTTGATCAACGTTATGCACAATTTAACGTAACTACAGTAATAAAGGAAGTCTAGCCACGCTATCGTATTCACGGCAGCCAGTATAATAGAGAGTACTATAAACACAGTGAATACAACGTGGATAATGCGTGCAGTGGTAGATACTCTTTGATTGCCTCTCTAAAAAGATTATGGTTTCGTTATGTACTTGGTCTTTAATATTAAAGCGATTCGAATTAGGGCCCTTATTATTGCTCCAATTTATTAGTACTCAAACTTGAGTACTTGAACATTCAGTTCATTTAGATTCGAACATATCAGACTAGTTGTACATTTAATCAATTAATGTCTGAGTGCTTAACACTAGGTTTTATCAGCACGAAAAGTGACTATTTTACATTACTTTATAAAAATAATGAGAATGTGTTTATCTAAATTTTTAGCCATTTTAAAAATTTGAAAAAAACGCTGTAAACCTAGTGTTACATATATTTTTAGATTTAAATTGAGAGCTCTAATTCGACAAGGCACGTTACTGAATCCACTTCTGATGATTCACCTCGTAGAGAAAGCACTGAATAATAGTTATCACAGTGGCAAATGCTGCATGCAAGGAAAAGAATACATCATTCACTTGTACAGGGTTTAGACCTCTCGGATATCGGCTAAAGTATTCAAGCTGAAAAATGCGACTGTACAGTTATGGTTTTTCACACGTGAATTTTTTCGTCCATTTGAATAAGTAATATGTTACATACCTCTATGTTGGTTATCCAAAACAGGCAACAATTGAACAGGCCGTACATAATAAAGCCAACTAGATTCAACGATAAATAATCGAAATTTAGACCTACAACGCTTTTGCGTTTGTAGTTGCTGTATATTTGCGGATAGAAGCTGACGCTCCATGCTAAAAAGTATATCCATCCCACTACGTTACTTATGTGGTAAATAGTGTCTGATTTTTCTATAGTGACTCTGACAAACGCTTGTGAAATACTGGAAAAATTAGAAGAAAAAAAATGTAACAATTGATAGACAACATCATCTAAAATTTTAATCTAAACAACATCTACTAAAATGTAATAATCTTTTGCTTGTGCCCTTACTTTTTTATATCAATATAGTTCAATTGATCTTGAGTTATCAAAATTTGTTGGATCTGTGACATTATTGCTTATTGTCCGATTAATTCACACTGTATCACACTGTGTATATAAATGCACACGGTTGAACTTTTGGAAACTGCACTTAATCACTAAAAATTTATAAATAAAACGAACTGTTACATTTGTCACTAGCAACCACTGTAGTACATTCTAGCCAGAGCAGGAAGTAGTCCGCTCAAAATCAGAGCACAGACTGACTGAAGTTTAAATGTAAGATCCAATGAACGGTACAGGTCAGGAGGCTATCTCTACAAATAACTGCCACTGGATACTAGTGAATGTACTCGCTGATTAAAATCTTTCCATGACTCAGTCATGAAAGTAAATATTTATGTACACAACCATTGCTCAACCGTGTTAAAACAGGGAAGCGGAAGGAGAAGAGGATGAATTCAGTTAATATTTCCAAAATTGTATCTGTGTTTGTTTTACCCCCATGAATCAACATGTCGTAATCTTTATTCGCGATTCCATTCAAGCTGTTTACTGGGCTCTTCCAATTTTCTAGAGTGAATCGAATTGTTGTTTCTTAATTTATACTTACTCCGCGGCATCTGTAGGCGTAATGTTAGCGCTAACAATCGAGTGACCCGCGTTTAGACCCGTTACAGTTATGTTCCATTGCATTTGATTTTCGATGGAAAAATTGGAAGGAGAAACTGAGACCAAATCCGGATGTTGCACATCTATTCTTACAATTGCATTTTCGGACACAGATTTCCTGTAAAATAAAATGCATTAGCAGTTGCATTTTACTGTGAATTGATAAACGATACAGAAGAACCTCCATTATCCGAATTCTCTATTATTATTATTATTATATTTATTGTGTTTAGGTTTTCATCCATAGGAAATATTTGTCTTATTTCTTCTTACTTCTAATGATCCAAATTAACTAAAATGCTTTTAAGAGAAGTAAGTTCGGATAACCAAGGTTCCAGTGTACACAGGATGCTTACGTCAGGGAAAATGTTAACGACTCTGTGCTATTCAAATGAACCTTCATATCGTGCTGCGAGACTATCAAGTCTGCCCATGTCTGCCCCGCAACTGAAAAATGAATTACCCTTTAAATACAGGATCAAAGAAACACAGTAAACAAAAATAATTCAAGAACAAACTAAAGTATAGTAACTTACCCAAGAGCACAAAAATCCCGATACACCGTAATGAGGCCATGTCTGCTCTCTTCTGAAACAAACCGATAACAACTTAGTCTCAGGCTTATTCTCAATTTCTACACAATAGCTTAACAATTACTCTACAATGTAAGTCTCACAGCTACAATATTCAATGAAGAATTGTTAAGAAGAACTTCACATGTTGACATACAAATTTTTGTGTTTAGCAGCTATTTAGTCTTAGATCTGATTTATTTCTGAAGTGGAACAGGTCTGTCTGGGCAGAAGATCCATCAACTTATGAAGTCTTTGACCGCTCAACACTCGGAAAAAACAAGGAAGACGTACAAAGTGCCGGGCACTTTTCCGGATGCATGCCATTGATACCGGGTGTAGTGTCTGCTCGTCTGAGAGCTGTCACTCGCAGCAGATCGATAAGAGAACCGCGGAAACGATAACATCTTCGTCAACGGAATAACAACGACTTCGTTTCCGAAGAGGGAATCTAGCACGATTTGGGTTAGATTGAGAGTAAAAAACGGCTCTCGTGAAAAGATACTGGCAGTATCAGTCGAACTTAACCTCGGCAGCACGACGACCTCGAAGAAACGTGCCTCGGAGCGTTTAGGGTGATAAGCACACGCGTTCTCGGAACCTCCGACATTTTGCGCGGGCTTATTGTTTTTCAACGAGACCCGGCATTTTCGTCGAACGAGTCCGGCTGAAATAAAGGGAGCACAACGCGCGGAAAATCGATCGAGCCCGTCGCGTCGCGGCGAACACGTAAATAAAAGCCACGCGGTCTCTGTTTATGCGGCTGTTACTGCAACTGGCGGCGTGAAAGATGCATCTTTCGCCAGGGCCGTAACTTGCGCCCGCACCCTGAAGAGATCCACTTTTAGTCAAATAAAATCTATGTAAATACATAGTCGATGTTCAGGAAAAATTTGGTGGAAAGCGCATAGAGAATGATGTCAGAGGAAAATATGATTGGATTTTAAAGAACAAACATTAGCGGTGAATATAGGATATTCTTTAGGGACACATTTTTCGAAATTTCAAGATCATTGATATTTTTTTTAATGGAACTGTACATTTTGATCATCGTCACTTTCTCACCAAGGTCCAGACGAATCCAACCACTTATGTCACCATGACCTTCGTGTGACCTTGAGTGTCAAAAGTTATCAGAAATAGATACAATTCAGAAATAAAAATATTAGGATTATCAGTAATGAAAATCGATTTAAAAAAATGCTCGACATGATATTCACGAACGAAAAATCAATACAGATAAAAGGTATTTTTTGTATAAAATACATATGCGAATTTCAACTTTTAACATTTAGGCTAACTAGAACTTGTTCTTAGCTTCCAGTGGCCCAAACTTTGGGTAAAATTCTGTCACTTAAAAATTACATAATGTGCAAGTTATTTAGAAAATTCTATCCCGTATAAATATGTATACCGTTAGTTAAATGTCAAAATTGATGTCGCCTACACGCTAGAACCCAGAGAACGCGTTTCGACTGACCCATTCCCACTTCAACTTAATAAGTTGTTAGCCTGTCCGAAACCAGTTTCGCTGAAACCGACTGCTTTCGAATTGATTCATGGCAGTTCTGCGTCCTTCAAGAGTTACTGAAACACCCCGACATAAATCGCCGATGAAATTGCTTCAGTGAAAGGGGCAAAAAGTTCCCGGGGAGATTTGCATCTAAATCGCCGATGCAATTAGCGGGTTCCTCGACATACTGCTTAACCGCGTAATGCGCGATGTTTCTTCCCCGGCTATTAATTTTCGTAATGTTTCAGGTGTGCTAGTAACATTCACCGTTGGAGATGAAGTATAATACAGCTTCTCAGAATCGCCGAGCTCGATTTTCCTTTAGAAAATCTTTTACTGGTGAAGTCAGAGAGCAGATATCCTCTTTTCCTTTCTACTATGGTTCTATCGTTCAATTGTCTCGAAGATGCAAACACTTTCTGTATCGGGGGACTGATGAAACCGGGGATTTTCCTCCGAATTTTCCGTCCCCTTATCTCGCGATTACTCACTGCTATTCGCGTTGACCCGTGCCATGGAAATCGCGGCCATTCATGGTTATTTTCCTGCTAGCCAGTTCCTGTTTCCCGCGATTATTCGTTTCCACTCTTTTCTTCCACTTCGACTCGATAACGCCCCGGGAAACAATGACGGCGATGAGCCAATCAACGAAATTAGTGTGCTCATTGCCAAACCTATAAAAGCTTCTTCACCAAGCTTGCGTATTTTTTAATAACAATTTTTAAAAACTTCACATTACTTTATAAAAATCAGGAATATCGTGCCACATCGTACTACCAACAGCATAGCACTTTTAGACACGAAATAACAACAATCCTTCATTATTTCTTTCGGAATTATTTTTTTAGAAGATTTTTAAGTACAGAACAGTCATTGAGAATCATACTAACAGGCTTGTAGTAACTAATGCGTTAACAATGGTGCGACTGTTAGCAGCGTCCTTCAATTCCAACTTTCCATTCGACATATGTCGTCCGATGCAATTCGGACGCAGCATCGCTGCAATTTTCTCACGCTTTCGAGCCCGCACGGTCGATCGGAAAGATAATTATTATTTCTGGAGGCAGGTTCCTCCGGCCGATCATAATGGTCATTTAGGTGGATCGATTACTCGGTTCGATTACCAGTCCCGGAGTAAAGAGCTGATCGTTGTTAACGAAATTGCGGCGGGCAAAGCGGCGGCAGAGTGCAGCCGTATCATCAAGGCGAAACGCAGTCCGGGCAAAGGGACGCAAAATTTCCATGATAATGTTATGTTAATACGTCGCATTCGGCAACTCGGAATATTCTCTCGTCTCGGGGCAAGTAGGTTCGCGGGTTTCGGTAAAGAGCTGGGCTCGTGCACGATATATACATATATACATACTATATATTGTATATATATACGTTTCGAGATAGAATAAATCGAAAGCGAGATGGACGTTCGAGTGCACTCCGCGTCCCAAAGGGGCCTTCGCGAAGCTTACACGGAAACAGCTCTGAAAGTCGATCGGCAGTCTGCTGCCGCTTTTGTTGACGTATACAGGCTTCCTCGCCGCCAATATTTTCCTTTGCGTCATATCCCGGGTCCGAGGACGACGGACCTAATCCTCGAAGATAGCCGAAGACCCGGCCCCCATCCCGTCAGCTTCTCCTTTCCCTTGCTTTCTATCATTTTCAATTCGACCACGATATGGATAAACAAGATCGTTGCCGGGCGGACGATCGCCAATATACCTTGAAATTATTCGCCCGAATCCGTAGAAACGTACAAGATTCGCCCCTTTGCCTCTATCCTCTTCTTTCTTTCACTTCCTATCGCTTTCCGCCGGGCTCGAGAGATTCTTACACCGGCTGGAAATTTTTGGAACGTTGGAAACATAATTTTCCACTGCCCCAACTGTGATTTCTGACGCTGTTAGGGTCGTAGATTGGCTGGCGTTATACATACATGGTACATCTAGGATCTAGGAACAATCTTCTTGCTGATAAGGTCAAACAAATATCGGATTTGTGTTGGGCTTTTGTAGGAATGCTTTGTGACATAGAGTAAATCTTTTTTAACGTTGCTTTTGTAATCATTTTGAGACTCGAGTAAATTAAACTCCCGATTTTCGCGATTCTGAGCAGATTATTGGAACGCATTTTGTATCCAGCTTTTCCGAAAATCAGGCTAGAAAGCTGTTAGTTCAAGCATAGACAATTTTCCTTTTTATAGGTCGAAGCAGGAACAATGGATTTTCGAAACAATAACCTTTGTCTGGTCGAAGAATGTGCCTCGGGTGCACCAGATCTGTTTCCAACTCATTATCGTCTCTTTTGTCACTTGCAGCAATGGTAGTCGGTATTTCCTGGGAGCTCTCGAATCAAGAAACATTAGATCACATGAAAATGCGAAATGCAAGTCCGAGTTCTTTTATATTCTTTCACTGTCTCCCTCCCTCTCGCTTTTCTATTTATTTGCAAGAACATTCTCCAACCCGTCATAATACCTCGGGAAGTTCGCTCATTTTCTTTTTGCAATAGGGTGAAGGAGTTTTTCGATCAAGAAGCTGAGAACTTTTTTCAAGGTCGGTGTAATGGAACCGCCTGAAAGATGAAGAAAGTTGTCCGATGGTGTAATTGAATAAAGTGAACCTGGTCTTTAAACTTTTCTCAAAAATACGAGAAGATTTTTTCGGAGCGTTCGGGGAATCACTTCGAATTTTCTTCCTTTTTACTCGAAGCCTTTTGCACGACGTTACATAATTTTATCACATTGTGAGTGGGCTGCGGATTTTATCCATTTATGGAAAAAATTAGTACAATTTAAAACAATTCATATTTTATCATCAGTAGCCTAATTGTGCTTTGAATTGTGCTTAAATCCTAATGAATAGTTCAATAGCGATTTTATTCTTACACCACCATCGATTAATACGATCCACCAATTTTTCTTTAGATTATTATTTAAATTACTAAGCTCCTACGAACGCCTAAAAACATCGTTTCAGGAGTGCATTGTTCCGTTTCGACTTTCGAGGATCGGCGATGCCACACGATGTAACTATTCGATGCAACAGCCTTTCGCATCGATCGTCGAGCCGCACGAAACACGAGAAACAAACATGGAGTAGAATCGGATTCCACAGTCGGAGGTCTTCATTAATCTGAAACCAAGATTCCCTTGATCGGAGGTCACGATCCGAACGAGACTGTCTGATGTTGGCGTTGCGGGTCGGGGCGTCCATAAAAATTAGTCATGTTGATGCACTATCGCTACTGGGGGCATCACGCGAAATGCCTGCAGACTCATGTTTATACTAACCGATAGGGATGGGTTTCAACATACATTCACCAATCCGAGATCATTTTGACCACCAAGTTCCATTTTGTTAACTTCTCAAGTCTCGTTTGGTACAATTCTCGAAAAGCTACTCTGATTCAAAGGGTAATCGATGATTTTTACTGCTGCATCTAGTAAATTAATCCTCCTAACTTCTCAAGAAATTCCGAATCGTTTGATGCAATTTAAGAAACAAAACTTATTTAATCTGGATCGAGAATCGAATCTGCTTGCAAGATACTCCGTCCCATCGCTACAAACAACCGATAGAACGTTGGAAGGGTCAATAAAAAAACTGCATCGATAAGATCGCACCAGTTCCGATTGATCCGTGTCCGAGCTAATTCGAGCCTGTTTCGCTTCCCGGATTATCGAGACTTCGCCCGTGTTAACACGCGGGAGCTATTGAATTTTCAAATCCCTAAACGATCCGCCTGCGATACGACCAACCGTGTCGAATCATCCGTTTCGAATCACTCACGACATTTACTGTCGTTCTGCCCCTGTACAACAACTCGTGAAGTATGTAACTCCGGAACGAAATGGGCTAGAAATGTAGGGTGGTCCACCGATTTTTCTCAATATTCATAATTTCTAAAATTCCTCATTTGTACATTGTTTGTTCATTCTATGGAAATTACTGAGGATAAAAAGATCCTAATCGTGTAAAAAGATGAGGTTGGTTCATTTTTGTAGTTTCGGTAATTGAGAAAGAAGAAATCAGGAACAAGCTATTTTGATTTGTTTGGTAGTTCGAATCGAAGGAGTCTTTTGCGATTTTGGTTCTTTTTGTATCCACAGAGTAACAGCAGTTGTGTGCTCCTCTGATAAACTCCGTACACTTTAGTGGGTCAAGTGTTGGAGAAGTTCCATCGAGATTGCGGAAACTGGTTGTTGTATTGAAAAGGAACGGGCGAGAACAGATAACGGGCGAACGTTATCGGAGTGATGTACGCGTGAGAGAGAGACAATGGGAGGTCGGTCCAATTATCAGGCCGGCCGAGAGACTTTTAATTTATTGGCGCGAGGCGATACCGAGTCGCGCATAGCATTCACGTCCAAAAATATGACTGGAGGGATTTCTCCTTTTAATATTTGCAACAGAGAGATACTCTTATCTTTGCAACGTGCTCTCGAAACCATCACCGAGAAAAGAAAACGCAATTGCTCCTTCGCCAAATTCCTTACTACTCGATTACAAATTAGATAATTTAGTATTGTAATGTTCTTCAAAAATATTTGCTATTTTATATTTTACGTATTCTATGGTAAATGCATTAAATCTGCAGTCTATTAATGATTCACTCGCGGAAATATTAATTGTGTCCACCATTTTCGGGAAAATTTGCAATACAGCGGTTTCAACAATCACACAGTATTGCAAACAGTGTATACTAAATGAGTGAAACCCAAAATTCAAGTTGCAAAATATATGCTTTTAATTGCATTTCTGCGTTCATTATCAGGAGCAACTTCTTGATCGAAAATTTTAGTTATGTATAATAGAATTACATAAAATTACATTTAAAAAATCCTACTAGTTACCACAAGTTTTTTTTCGTACTGTAATAAACGTCGACCCCATTAAAAATGTTTGCAGCAATTCTTCTGAATTTAATCTACAATCGACAAACATAAATAACTTTGTCTAGCTAGTTATCTCTCGGGAAGATCACGGATGCGAACATAGTCACCGGAAACGATTCTAATTCTAGTTAGTCTTACCTCGTACCCCGGTGTATTTTAGAGTCAGCTGTTTGTCTCCGTGCCGTTCAGTGTCGTTTTAAATTTTCGATACGATTCCGTGGGCTTATCTCGTTATACAACATCGCGGGACCGTTTACAAATAGCGAGCACATGCTACGCGGGAACATACACACGAGAGAGATACGGGGCCTCGTAAACAGCCCGTCGTAGAACGATATTGCAAAGAACGCTGGCAAACTCGGGAACAAGGTCAGTCGTAATGAAGGTGCGCGCGAAGTTGGAATTGTTTCGGATTCGTTCAAGTTTTCCAACGGCTTTCGCCGGCAAGATTAATCCTCTACTTGATATCGTCGCTCGTCCATCGCGTTTCCTTCCGACAACGTTTCAATTCGCAATAGAATTATGAATTACTATGCCAGATTATTCTTTGCCCTTGACGGTATTTCGGAGAAACAATAGCCGAGAGGAAGGTCCAATGAAAAAGTGGAAATTGGATTTTTATAACTATGTAGTTGCAGTTCAGACCGAGTGAATTTATAGAAAAACAATTTCTTTTATGCATTTATGAGTTACGAAAATTTTCAAAAAATACTAGAATATAATCTAGATAGAATTTAGTGCGATTTTTATTTGTTTTCGATCGACACACGCTGTCCCCATTAAAAATAGCAGACAACAACCTCATCAAGCCATCTAAATTAATTATTTGCGCCCGGGATTAAAATACCAAGTATGCAACAAACGCTTCAAGAAACTAAATCGACGTTGCAACAGTTCTCAAGCCCAGTTTTTCCATTTCATGCGAACACTATTGTGTTTTTCCCTCGAGTTCTTCTTCTCCCGTCTCTCTCCGGAGGCTTTTAACATTTTTATCGATGCGACGCGACGAGACGCTACCCGCGTCTTTCGCGAACTGGTTCTCGGACTCGCGGCCATTCTTCGTCGCAATTTTTCATCGGCGAAGCGCCCTCGAGATTCGCGCTTTCTTCCCGATGATATCCCGGCGGCCATCGCGTTCCCGTGTTTCTTTTTTTTTGTTCACGCCGTCCGATATATTCCACGGCGTTCCTTTCAGCCTCGTTTCTTCTCCCGAGCCGCTCCCGATCTCCAATGTAAATTCGCGAGGTTCGTCGTCGTCGTCGCGAACAATCTCTCGCCTATTTCGCGAGCTCGATCCTTATGGAATATTAATGCAACACTCTCACTCTCCCTCTCTCTTTCTGATAAGAGGCCGCCGTTTCGCGCAATCGCGAACCAATAACGTTTCTCGGCCGATTGTCCCATTGTCTCGCGCGCCGATTGAAATTTTAACTGCATACAATTAACGCATACCGGCCAGATAAAAACAAGAACGAAATTGTTGTAACCAACAGTTCGAGTTGGTTTCTGTCCAGAGAAAAAGTTCGCGCTCGAAAGAAAAATCCACGGTTAAGATCGCCGTTTCCGCTCCGCTGCGAATGATATTTTGTTACGATCTCGATCCTGGCCAATATGCACGAGTCCATAAAAATAAAGAAACAGAGCAGATCTTGATGAAATAGGAGCGCAGAGCCATAAAAAGATCACCGGCGTCGGATAACGGCAACGACAGCGCGCCGCTCCAGGCTCTATCGATCACACGACCGCGGCGAAGCAGCGCAACGACACTGTGTTCGGGTATTTAAAACCGTTTAGCCGGCAACTAATTGCGCTAATAATTCCGTCGATAGAATAATAATGCCTCGTCGGGGGCCGGCTCGATCAATCGCTCGGATTCCGAGCCGTGCAATCCTGCGCGCCTCGCTCTTTCTCTTTCTCTCACTCTCACTCTCTGTAACTCCGAGGTTTATCGCTCGCGGAGAAATCATCCTCGAGCGGATTGCTATTCGTCTGAATTACCGAGAGTTTATTGGTCTCTACGATAAAAATTATTCCGCTCGCGATTTTCCACTCGCAATTTTCCGCTCGCGATCGACTGGCGAAAATTATTCGGGTACTTGGGACTTTGGTTAGATACCGTTGGATTTCGAAAATAATCGTATCGATTTTCGAGCGAGATCTTCCTTAAGAAATAATTACGTTAAATATTCGGCAAGATATCTTCACGATGTAAGAGTGTTTCTAGTTACCATAGCAGACGATTTGCTCTTGCACCTGGGAGCATTTATTTCGAACTTTCCGGGTCACCGCATTATCGTTCTTTTTATTTGCGAAAAAAAAAGAAAATTCTGCATGCGGTGGAAAGTCGATTTCCACGGATGTTTCTTGGCGTATCAGAGGTGGACGCTGGTCCGAATGCGCATTCGACTGGATGCGATTAAGTAATTGCCCGGCGATAAGAAATTAGCATGGGACCGGCATTACGTGGCCCGATCCAGCCGGCAAAGTTAATCTTTAATTTATGCTAACCGTTATTACCTGGCGGACTGGCCTTTAATACTGCTCACGCGAAACTGTTCGGGGAAATTGTTTCCTGGATGAAAGGGATAATGCAACTGGCCGGAAGATAACGCGCGGGCCGGCCGTTGCACGACCGCATGAAAAACGCCCGATAACGCATCGGGAGGGAAAAAGAGATACGTTGGCTTCGACAAACACCGGTGCATGATCGCGCACGGTTTCCTGCACTTCGCGTGCTGCAGTTCGAACAAATAGGTTCTTGGTTCGTCACGCTGTTCGATCGCCTCTCCTTGAGAATGCTCGTTAATTTTTTAATGCATAGTTTTCGCAACTATCGCGTGGTTCTCGCTGTCCTTTTTTCAAGGTTGTTGCTTGACACACTTCTTTTTTGTTACGTGTCCATTTTGTTATCTCGAATTTTATCTCCTCTAGTGTTCATAAAACAACAGAAAAAGACGCGACCAGTTTAATTGAAGATATTAACTCTACGTCAATGAAGTGGAGAAAAATGCATCTACTCAGCAGTTTATTCGTTATGTAAACAAATTTCTTCACCTTTCTCCCAAAAAATCGAGTAGAATCTTGGAAGGTCTTCGCGTTTCGAGTTCCCAAGATGGCGCCGATGGTCCCGAGGCTCCCGGGCCGATCGATCGATCGGATCGACGGGAATCGAGGCTGTAATGCAGGGTTTCAGGATCGGTTCTGCGCGGGCCGTCGCCCCGGATCCGCGGGGAACTTCTTTTCCCCGAAGTGTTTCAAGTGAACCCGTTCCGGCCGATTTCCAATGTAAATTTACAAGCTCGTGGCGGCAGTTTGGCTCCGTCTGCGGATTCGGTCCCCATCGAATATTAATGCGCGGAGCACGGGCTGCGTTTGACCCGTACCTGGGACCCGGTTTTACGAGACCGCTCGGCGCCCCGTCGAAAACAAAACAAGAACCAAAAGAAAAACCGAGGAGGGTGACCCGTGTCGGCCCAGTTTCGTTCTCGTGCCACCCAAAAGAGAATCAAAGAGAGAAAGAGAGAGAGAGAGAGAGAGAGAGAGAGAGGGAGAGAGAGAGAGAGAGAGTAAACCCTCGCAAAATCTCCGAACTTTCTTCCCGATCGCCCTTTTCATTTTCTTGGAACTGGGAACAGCAAGCCCGTTTTCACTCCCGGAAAAATAACCGACAGCGAGAAAATAGGTTTTTGGAACTGCTGCCGGTGACAGGGCTTCCCAAAACTTAATTACTCGAACCAACTTCCCGACACCCCCTCAGCCCAGAAATATCGGGACTCTTCGTCATTTCGATCGGCCGACTTGTCCGCCGACCCCAACGAGTTCTCTCAACTTTCCGCTGCGCCGGATTTATGCGAACACTTTCCTCGATGTACTATGCAAAATCTCCCCTACCCTCCGTTCCTCTCGTTACAGTCCTCTTTTCGCTCCTTTTCTAGACAGTGTCTCGAGCATTTGAATACTTGGATGAGTCTAATCAAGCACTTTTTATTATCACCGTGTATTATGCTATCGATGGAGTAGTATTTTGAAAAATCCTCGTTGACGAAGGATTAATACAATATTTTCCTGTTGATGAAGGGGAGTGTTAAAAGAAGACCGTAAATTTATAGTTGTCGACTTTCCCGTTTCGTTTACACGGATTCTGGGAGGGCTTTAAAGTTTGTCTGGTGGGCGAGCGTTGACAAGGAACTCTCAGTGATAAACACAGCGAAGACCGTGAAACTGCGGCGTTTTCCACCAGGGGAAAACTTGGAAAACTCTGTCCGGAGACAGCTCGACCGTCCGCTGACCGATTCGATCGCTTAAGTGGCTTGAAGCTCGCGTCCATACGGCTAAACAAACAACATAAAAAAGCTTTCCTCGTGATTAGCAATTGGAGGAGAGCGAGAGAAAGAGAGAGAGAGAAAGATAAAGAGCGTGGACAGCCGGGCTTGATCGAGCGTCTCGATTTTTAAACGACCTCTTTCGCCGTTCGTCCGCTGCGCGCCACGCGCCGCTTGATAAAGAATCATTGTGCCCGGACGTTTAAAGAGACCTTAATCGCTGAGTACGATATGAACACTCGAAATATCTCACCCGGAACGCGCGATCCAATCGATGCTCGTTTCGTCGTGGTAATTCAAACGCTCGGATCGAGGCGCGCGCACGCTCGCTCGCTCGCTCGTTGCTCGGCATGCTCGAGGAAACTCTCTGTCTTTCGACTTTACTCGATTGAACGCGTTCGATTCCCCGACGAACCGGCGATGCTATAATCACTGTAACAACAGTCCGGGAGGGCTCCACAAAGGTTTCGCATCTTTTATGCACGATTTCGCGAGCGCCGCTCATTTGTCTCGCGAGGGATTCGATCTTGCTGAAAGTAAACGCTAGGGAACCTCCCCCAAATTAATACCATTCGAATCGATGATCAAGAAAAATTGAAAAGATTCCCCTATTTGCCGATTTTTTGCATACAGTTCGATGGAGAAATTGAGCGAGATTATCATCTAGGAATGTAAGTGTCGAATGTATTGCAGAAAAATTCGGAAAAAATTCTATAAGCGTCTCTTGGTCCCTGCAATATGTTCGATTTTCCTCGCAATTTTTCCACGCGATTAAATAATGAAAATTTAACAATTAATTTACCCGAGGTACAAGATTGCGACTCGAGGCAACTTTTCTTTTTCGCTTTAATGTATCGGTCCGTTGTCCGACTAATTCGATAAAGAATGCGCTCGGGAAGGATGGAAACTCGCATAAACGTCCCGTAATCACGATTCCATTCGTTTCCCGATTCAAGCGAGGCGAGGTGAAGCGGACGTTAACGAATTTCGCGAGGAGTTACGGACATTTTTTCATTTCGGAATACCTCGGAGTCTCAGTGCCGGCTCCGGGTATTTTTTTCTGTCTCGAAACCCTGACGAGTTTGAGATGCGCGTCCGCCTTAATTGAAGCATGATACGTTGCCTGCGTTTTGCATTTTTAATCCCGTTCCGGGGCGGAAAAGCGAAACGTTGTTGGGGGCTACAAGCCCGCCTGATTATACGCTTGCTCTCCCCGCAGCGAGAGAGCGCGTTCATAATTATTTGCATACGTTTCCCCGACCAGCACGGCGCGGCGCGGTCCGTTTCGAACGAAAATCCCCGGGTTGCTACAAAAAACCGCCGATTTCGCTCGATATTTCGGTTTAACGAACTCGCCAGCCGGCGAAGAAGAAACGTTCGGCTACGAACAACGAGCGAGAGAGAGCGATGCGTTTAGATTATCGTGTAACCGCACCCGGTTACTATGAACGCTTAATAAGCGGGCTGACGCACGAGTAACAAGCAATTATTCGGCTCGCCGAGTCCGTCGAAACGACCGCCTCGATCGACGTTCATTAATTTCTCGTCGCTCATCGACGTCCAATCGAATTCGCCTAACTAAGACGAGCAAAATGTACAACAAGTATCCTCTGTACGCCTACCACTACAAAGCAATTTTTCCGAATTTGTTTAAAGACAATAGTTAGATATTATAATTCCTAATTTGGTATGTTTTTTAACTAGCTTTTGATGAATGTACTCGAATTTTGTTATGGTATGGCAATCATTTTGTTTAATGTTATCCCAAATAGCACGCGACGTCTTAAAGACGTCTTTTTACGGTTATTTTAGGTCTGAACGTCCTACGTCCTTAATAGACGTCTTTAAGACGTTTTAGTGACGCCACACAGACGTACCGTTTAGTTACAAAAGACGTTCAGGAGACGTCTTTGAGACGTCTCAACGTCCAACAAGAGACCGACTACAGACTCAACTACAGCAATAGTAGTTGGATCGTTTGAAGGAACCTATTAATAGTGTACATGTATGTTATCTCGGCGCTAAAAACAGCAAAAATTAATCAAGTGAGCATGCGGTGATCAAAACGTATCGGGTAATAATGACGGTTCTGAGAGAAGCAGGGTCGCTTAAACCGCGATAACGCAACGGGACACTCGATGAGCATGCTTTAAAAATCGATTAGAGTGAATCGATGCGCGAGAGAATTCTTCAAATCTTCGGGTAAGATTAAACCGTTCGTATCGCGACGACGAGACTGATAACGTCGGTTCTTTTGTCTGCCGGATTGATCGATACGTGGTCGAGAGTATTATAAGATACGTCCATATACATAGAGTGATGCATTTTTGTTCATTGTTGTGCTGTAATCGGCGGGGATTTGCGACTACAGGATTTCCAAGGTTATGCAAAGTCAAAAATTAATAACAAAGAACATTTTCTCAATTATTATACTAGACATTCGCTAATCTTTGCGAAATTTAATAAATATAGAGTGGAAATATTTGGAAAGTCTTCTCTATCGATGGAAAAAATCTATTGTATTGATTTGATCTTGTACGGCAGCTTGCTAAAACGTCCTCGATGCAGACTATAACATAGCAATGAAGAAAAGCACATTGTGTCTTTCGTTTTCATGTTTTGAGTTTCCGAAGACGATGCAAGGTGCTTTTACAGAGAATTATTGAACGTGGACCAAATTATTGACCCACCCTGTATATCTTGTTGATCTATGGACCCTGATAGGCCGACTTTGATGGCAATCTCTCGTAAATCGAATGCATTCCAAGAACGATAACGGTCGGTCACGGCTGCGGACTAATAATCGACAATTATTGCGAAACACTTTCGCACAATTAATCTTGGGCGCGTTTAGTGGCTGACTAATTCATGGCTGACACTTTATCTGAACCCGGAACTTTGGATAAACGCCCAAAATGTGCAGTTTAGATGGTTCAAACCGCAATTAAATTTTCCCCTTTTTTTCTGCGTTATTCCGGTTAGTAGTCCACGTATTGAAGAATCATCAGTTCCTTTATTCTCTGGAATAACTTCCGTCAGATTATGAATTCCGAAGAAGAACTCTCCTTATCGCGACTGTGCAACGCTTCCGGCGACCTCGTAGGCTTCGTTGAACACGAGGACATTTTTCCACAAGTTTTTCAACGATTCACGTAACAAACCCACGCGACTGCCATGTGGATCGTGACACTTTTTATCGCGGCTCTCGCAACATTCATTGGTATTCGCCTGAAGAATGTATCCTTCGCTTGGAGAATCGGATTGGAGCCGATCTATAATTCCAATTGCTTCTTCGATGGTTTCAAGGCAGCCTACTTTCACACTTTTTACTTCTTTATCGGTCTGTTTTGATCTCTTAATTGAAACAAAGTACTGACAACTTGTAAGAATGTTCATAGTCAAATGTATGAATATTCAAATGTATGAGGTGCATGATCGATAGACTGCGGATCTTTATGCAAAGTAAAAATCCTGCGCATTAATCATCGGATGGCGGACCATTCTTACAACTTTATAATAGACGACGTTTAGGACAATATTTGCTGCTTCATTTATCAATATTTAGAAACATTTAGTGGTACTTCATGTAAACATCTTTCTATTGTTAGATAATGTCAGATAAAATGGAATAAAACGTTTTACAGTCTCGGTGAGAAAAAATTTCAGTTTCTTACGGTGGCGTTAAATATTCGCAATAAACGATCGACGGACGTCCATTGACGATAAACGGTGTCTTCGTTGTTCACGACACTCGAGATAAACGGTGTCTTCCTTATTCGCAAGTTAATCCGTCGTACATGTTTCAGCATATACACTCCCGTTCACAAGTATCCAGACACTTGAATCTCTTACAACAATGATTGAAACAACTTTACCGTTATCAATGCGATTCTTACTTTCACTGCAGCAATAATTTAACACGTTCAATAGCATCTTTTATTTCATGAACAGCCTTCATAGTTATTATTTTCTATATGGTGTCTGGAGAATATAATAGACATACGATAAATATAAACTTTCTTATTTTTCTAAGAAATTATGAACGATAAAGAACTTCTAATCACTGCAACCATAAAATATGTAGTAGTGCAAAATTAATTTGGTTTTCTTATTATACAATGTATATTATTCTTTCTTCACAGTATTTAAGGCTCTAACAGGGAATCTAATTTCCTAAAGAAGATATTTCTAATGTTTTATAAAATCCTAGGTTGCAAAATCTTCAGATAAAGAGCGCCATTGTCAAAGGGTTAAAATTCGCAAATAGTTCCGTGGATATTTTTGAACGGGGGTGTACTCCGTGATCCGTGGTGCTCAGTTTGGATCGCGTCCACGACCCCGAAAAACATAGTCAGGGTGCAGAAGAGGAACGATTCGCCGATTCCTAGCGCAATCGAACCGGAAGTGGCGCGGTCGTCGGACACGCGAAATCGAAAATTCGCACGGCTGCAGAGAGCGAAAGAGAGGACTGGGAGGGAGGGAGAGAGAAGAGTTCAAGGAACTCCTGTCTCCGACTGAAACTCGCAAAGTATTCCGCTTAGGAAAGCTGTCAGCGGCGTTTGCCAGCGCATCGTATGTGCAACCGTACACGTACAGAAACGTGTCAATGACTTTCGTATTTCGCCGTCCCCGTTTTCCCGGTTCTCCAGCAGCCGACGAACGCCCGAATCGATTTCGATTTGACGGCTAGTTTCACGGGAATGTATATCGCGAATCCCTGTCGGCGTCAACCGGTTTTTTTTTACGAACGATTTTGTCGTCTTCTTCTAAAAAAAAAACACCCACAAATGAATTTTTAACACATTATCCACCGGCGATAATCTTGCAATTTTTTCAAGTTTATGATTCGAGCTTAAGGACATTTTAAGTGACTTATCAACAGCTATAGCAACTCCAATCGTAAACCTCACTCAAATGTATGTTCGGTGCGCCAAATTCTCTAAGAATTTGTTGCGTAGTGTCGCAAAGTGGAATTGAGTGAAATTTCGCGCGCCACCGATCAAAATTGGATTAGATTTTATCCATCCCGGGTCTATTTCACAGTTTTCTGGTCCGGTTTACGAGCTATAAATGCACAAAGGTCCGCGGCGAATTTACGATCCATCGAAGTAAGTGGAAATCGCACGACGTTCGGCGACATTTTCTAATAATAACAGCCAAATTTAATTTTCTCCGGTGGAATCGCACGGATGAGGTGCTTTGCACAGAGAGGAGGGCTCAATTTATATCTCATACGTTTCATCCAAGTTTCATTAGATCAGGATTCACGGACAAATTGATCCGCGGTTTCGCTCACTCACCTGTCGAATTTCGTTTGGCCGCAAGAGATCGGGTGACAGTTAAAGCCTGCCGTAAGCGAATCCGATACAGAGATGTCCAATCTCTCCGACGTGCTCTCTCTTTCGTACACTATCACTTTCTCTATCTCGCTCTTTTTTTCCTCTCTTTCTCTCTCGCTCGACGGAACACACGCTTTAAAAACCTCTTTTCCCCCCTTGGCACCTGAGCTACCTGCAACAACGAGCTTTCCATTAAAACTAGACGACGCACACTGGTTTCAATTACGTGACAATTACGTGACGCGTTTATAAATTTTAGCCGATCGATTTATTTATTAGTGAATTTACGCATGATCCAGAAGTGAAATTATTCCGAGTATCGTCGGCAGCAAATTAATATGCTATAATCATTTTATTCCTTTTTATATTTTTGCTGAGCTGGAATTTCATTTTTAAACCAATGTGCGCCTCTCCCCGAGCCTCGGATAGAAACGATTCGACTTTCGTGCAATTTTGATCGTGCTCCCCGTTAATGCCACTACAATTTCGCGTTCCAGTGCGACGATAACTGCGTGCCATTTTTTCCCCAACGATTTTCGAACCCGCTCGAAATATAACAGGTTCTTCGCGATTCGATTCGATTCGATTCGTACGTTTTCGACGATTAATTGCAGCGGGACGCATCGAAGAGCTGCAAGTGCAACAAGTATGTTTCAGGTGAAGCGAACGGGACCGTGCTAGAGTGTGCTTTGATGGAGGAAGCTTTTAAGCCTAATCTTTTGCCCTTGCATTGAATTATAGGATTCACACTTCGGTAAATGTGATGTATGTTTTTTGTGAGATTTTTAGGAAAATTGCAATGCCAAGTATTATCAAGCATTAGATTGAATCAATATCAAAAATAACATCGATACCGAGCGCTATTATGTTGCAAAAAATTTTAATATTTGCTTCATTCGATACTTTAAAAATTACACTGGATGATGTATTGAATAATATTTATTTACTTTGTTTCGCCGATACTAAATCGTAATCGCCTTAAATACTGGATACTGACGAGCACGCTAAAGTAGATAGCACTATCAAAATAAGTTTTTTGCGATGAGCATATCAAAATTTTATTATTGGTTTGAAAAGTTTCACAGTCTAAATAAAGTAGGCAATTAACGCGGTGGAATAAGAAATGCGTCAAGTCTTTGCATTATCGATTCTCTCACGATTTCAATTATTACATAAGTCTACTTAATAGTAAATAATTTACTGTATCAAAAAGGAATCCAATGTACCTATGAAGTCCACATTTATATCCAAGTTTGAACTTTGATAACGAAGAAGTGGCATTTCATTTCTACTAGGAATAATTGAACGACACTCTGTTAAATCCTGTTTGAAATCTTAATGCCCGAACAAGCATGCGATAAAAGCAACTAAAAATAACGGAGCCGCAGTCATTCAAACCGAGCAATTCTTGCATCGCGTATCCAAATACAGTAGATCGACGACAATTGTCTGGGAGAAACCATCTTTATAATTTCGATAACCGTACAATGAAAGCTCTAAAAAAATTACTAGGCTGCGGATGTTAATGCAATTTCAAATGAAATCTTATTTTCAGTGGTAATTGCCTCTGTAGATGCAAAGTAAACAAAAAAGCTGCTAAATTCTATCGAATTTTATATTCCACCATAAATACAGTCTAGAAATTACTTTACCCTGTCCAGCAAATACGTTGCTAATACACCGTGGGTTTGTAGTATTTTATAATAGTTCTAAAATATTTTCATGTTATCTTTGTTTTACTGAACAGCCTAGCAGAAAGGAACATTTAATATTTCGCAAGAATACACTTCTACATATTTCATGCATAAACGGCATTTTAGTCGGACCCATTAATGCAAATTTCTGCTTTATCTTATCTCAAACCTGCATTAACTAAACTGTAGACCGTGCTACATGTAGTGCAATTTTACAACACGATTTAAAATTCTCGACAGAAGTTCAAAAATTGTACAAGAACTACAAGGAAGAACAATAAATATTTATGTTCTTCCTAACATTTATTCGTAATAGGTTGACTGCGGATTTTATGCATTTATAGCAAAAACGTTAAGAAACACATTTCTTACAACATAATTAGAAACTAACCTTTCACAATCTTTCCGAGTTCCCATTTAAAAAAAAGGACTATAACAATCATAACCGAGAATCGTGGAGTCGAAATAGACGTACCTGTCTCAAATAAATTCTCTAGTAATCTCTCAAAATCCTCATCCAGGCGAGGAAGCACTCTTAGCATGAACTTTGTCCGCTCTCAGCGGCTCCAGCTTGGCTTTTCACGGTTCCGGCCTTGAACTTGCAACGAGAATATTACTCGTTCGTCCCCTGTACCTCTTCCGGCTTGAGACTGACATCGGTTCCTCTAGATTAGTCCTCCTGGATCGCTGATAGATCCTCGCAGCAACAGATCCACTGTAGAAAAGATCCAAACAGGTGATCGTCGCGATAGTCGTTGCGAGTGTGTGCGCTCGATTTCCTCGGGACGACTGACCGACTAGGAACGAAGGTCTCGGGCAGATCGAATCGAATCGAGTCGAATCGAATCGCGAGTGAAAGGAGAACGCCGACTATCAACCTGTACGAGTCTCCCCTGCCGGTTTTCCTGTTGACGACGATCGCGCGACGATTGCGATGTCGCGCCGCGCTGTCACCGTTCGCAAATGGCTAGCTCCAGCCTGGCCAACCTACGTATAAATCTGTTGCACGAGCCTCTCCCCTCTCTGCAAAAAGCCCCCCCACTTCGTCTCTGACTCCAAGGAACACGTTCGGTTTCATGACTGGCAATGATTATTTTCTGCTCGGTAATTGTAGCCCATTCACCAAAATACTCGATAAGTGGCCAACGTGATTTTTTGAGAGTTTAAATTGGAAATGGGAGGCAATCTTTTATTTTTACTGCGAGAAATGTTTTACTTAAACCTCCGCGGGCCACCTGGGTCGTTTATGTTCGGAGCGAAAATTCGCTCTTGGATTTCTTTCTTTTCCATATTTATTGAAATTTGTTGATGACTGGCAATCATTATTTTTTCTGTGTATGTATATTAACAGAATATTACTTCCATTTAATTTTTATTGCAAGAACTGCTTTACTTAACTGAAGAATTTATGAGACTATCTTTATTGTATTTGCATTGTACGCTTCGTTGTAAGAAAGAAACTAGTCCCATTTTAATGAAATATGTGCAAAAATTGCATAAGCGTCGCCAGTTCAATAATTACTGCAGAAATTCTCTTGCCTTTATCGTGTCTACATGTAGAACGGTAATTATTTCTGTCACTCTGTCATTTTCTCTATAATTCAAACGCAAAAATTATTAACACAAAGTTCGCTATCGCGACTGCTATACGAGCTGAAAGCAAGTTATGATCGCACCGTTGAAAATATGTACCAGCGAAAATCGTGTGCGATGTTTTTAACCCATGACCGACCGGGCGCCGTTACTAATATGTATACTAGATTGTCCCATATAACTGCGTTACTAAATTATATTATATCAGATCGCTCGAGGTTATTGATTTGTATCTGGCAACGAGCTATTTTCAACCATATACACATATTATACCTATATATATCTCTCTCTCTCTATATATATGTATGTATAATATAATATATAATACGTATAATTTGCGGCTAGGTCAGCGAGTCAAGAGACCAATAGCTTCTAATTGACGGTAAATTACAATCGTGATATTTGGGTACACGGTATCGCGAAAATCGCCGATAATTGATTCGGCCCTGGAAATTCTTGCTTCGCTTCGCTTGAAAAACTTTCAATTGCTTTAATATCAAACTGACCATCAAAAAACGAAACTACATTCGTCCACTCTTCACTCAAAATTACTGTACTTAGCCGAGGTTGGACGATCGCTGCATTTTGAACATAAAATTACGTTGCACTATAATTTTAGCAACTCCAATTATAAATCAACGCCAATTTCAATGTTAAAATCGATCCATTAATTTAAGATAACTTCGATTATATGTTACAGTTTTTATAATACCACAAAATAACGTGGTATTAAATCGCACTCGTAAATCCGCATTCTACTAATTACCCAATCTCACTGTTTTTCTTAGCATACCATTACTCATACTTTAAACTTGGAATTGCTCAGATCAAGATCATCTGACCCCAAAATGCGAAATCTGGAGCAACTCAGCGCAATTGCATCATTTTCCAGGAATCGGTTAGATGAGTTGCAACTATTTTCTACGTGTGTAACACGGAAGCAGTTTTGTAAAATCATCAATTATCGCTGACCATGGACGCTGCAACGATTGCGCAGCTCAATTGTCTCTGATTTTAAAATAGATATTCGAACACACTTTGTTTTTTCTGCAACAATTTTCGAGATATCAGCGCAAGGCATTAGCCTAACGGGAATTCCCGGCGCGGCGCGGCGCTGCGCTGGCCTGATGAAAGACGATGCGCGGAATCATAATGGACAACAACACGCGGCCGGCTCAAATGATTTCGATTGGATTTAATTGACTCGAGACTTTGAAATTGGTTCGCATCGCCGAAACAGTGGGTCTCGTCGCTGTTTTCGTTTCTGAAAATCATGCTGGATCTCGTTGTTAATAGATTTTAACTGCTAAAATAAATTGTTCGACTTATCTTCGGATATATTCGAGTTTTAAGAGTTAGACATATTAATTGGTTAAAAAGTTCCTGGTTGTAAGATGATCCTGCGCCAATGTGTTAATAATATAATTGGTGTCTGCACCTTTCGTGTCATTTCAATCATGCGAAAATACTGCGGAACAATGTAGCACATGGGACCACCTAATATGTGGCGCTATGAAGTACTCAGAATTAGATAGTAGCATTGTCTGTATAGATCGTTCGATATCGTTAATTGCGTGGCTAATAACGTCAATAATAATCACTTATCTGTTGATACATAATACTTTAACGATAAAATATGTCAGACTTATCTTACAATGTACAGTGACTGCCTGGGGTTTTAGTGTACTTTGTGTCTGACTAATGTATCCACTCGGTTTCATGTACATATTAATAATAATATAGGAAGATCAGTTTTGGACCAGATACATTTTTATTCGTCTGAATTGTATATCTTCAAAATTAATTATCGGAATTACGAGGAATGTTTTGCAGACAATTGCTATGTAGCAATTTTTACAGCCTATTATTACTTGTATAATTCTATTATGTATATTATAGTATTCTGTGTGGTTTTAATTAAACGTTTAGTTTGTTTGAACCATGATGCACACTATTATCTTATCAGTGTTGCAATGTTAGGTAGTCAGTGTTGCAATGTACTTGGATTTTTGGTTATTATGTGATTAACGACTAAAGAGATTTCAATGCTTGCTATTTCGGGTACAGATTTCAGATTACAATTTAGTTTATTATCTAATCGCGATTTTCAGGTTGCGATTGCTACACGATTCGAACAGGAAATTAAGAATTGTGCGACGTTATTATTTTCGACATAATAATGTATGTTCATCTGCTCGCGCAGGCAGAATCGGTGCCTCCGAGTTGACGTTGTTGTTTCTGTATCGAAATGATTTTGCACTCAAGTTTGATAGATTCAATACTGAATCACGTGTTACAATATTGCCTGACGATTATCGACAATTGATTAAGACGAACTTTGTATGTCACTTATCAACAAAACAATTCGTGAAAAATTGTTAGGAGATATAAATAGATTAACTTCCTTTCAGTTTAAAGGCGATTAGATGAATGACAATGTTGCTGAGTCATCGTTATTAAATTGCAACAATTGGAACCGAGAATAGTATCAAGTATGATAAGAATTGGGAAAGAAATGGCATTCATAAAAATCGGGATCAAGGCGATTTATTCAAACAGTTCCAAATTCTTTCCTCTAAATTTTAATCGCAGACAGGGATCAGTATCGTGACGGTCTCGTCTAATCCAGTACCGTCACGATGTTTACATCCGTCGATCAAGCACCTCGAGACGACTCCCACGAAGTGGTCTCTCGATAAGCAGAATCGCGAGTAATGTCGACAGGGTGGACTGCCGTGTCGTCGTCGGCGCAGCGTGGCGTGGCGCGGCGCGCAGAGAGAATTGCACGGTCCGATCGCGCAGATTGCACGCTTTTGGCACGGATTCTTTGGCGCGGCCCCTGTAAATCTCCGGTTCGCCAGCGAAAAACATAAATTGTCGGTCTCGACCGGCGGCGATAAAAAAACGAAGAAATAGGTAGACCGTGCGCGGGGGCGAGGGGCGGGCAGATTCAGGAGACGGGAGTTTTGCACATGCGTCCCCCGGCGTGACGGGGAGCCACGCGAAATTAAATTAAGTCCGGCGTAAAGTTCGCGGTAACAAACGCCCGGGCCCGGCCCGATCGAACTTTTTCGGTAAATTATCTCCTTCGGCGTTTTTTGTTTGCTGGGGCGCAACCGGAGAATTTAGAACACCGGCACGCGTTATCGTCGATAATAACGTGACACAGGGGACCCGTCCAATTCCAGAATTCCGTGAAAAAAAAATCTAACGTTATTGGCCCGCGAGAACCGAACCGAGTCGGATTATCCACTTTTATCGCCATCGGCCAAGTCGATAATAGAGATGGACAACTCTGTAAAGAACAGACTCCACTTCTTTTGGACAGAAACATCTGCTCATAGTTTCGTACAGAAAGCGTTCAAGTAGAAATAATTTTATGGTATGAATGTAGACACTTCCCCCTTCAAAATCAGCCTAGGGAGATCGTCATACGATTTTTTTTCGCAAAGTTACAACAACTTGAACTCCAACAATCTTTAATCTACTAGTATTATGTGTGAGCTTCAAAGAAAATGGCGTGGCAAGTTCAGATTAGAAGAGTGTAATTAAGTTAAGAAGTGGTCAAATTTTTAGGTGGTCCATGCTGAATACTCACAATTAGTTGCGCAGTCTTCGACGTTCAGAGTCAATTTGTCAGGCGAGTGCAGCATCGGTCGAGTTTGAAGGTCTGAGCGATAGCTGGAGGTCGCAGCGTATGCTACAAGGTCAGACAATGACGATGCCGATGACGACGGTTTCATTCAGTTTCCCTGCCAATTAGCGCTTCGATTACGCGGGAACGCTATATGTATGTAGACATTTCTCGGTGGTCAAGGAATCGCTTCTTTTGTGGTGGCTGATTGTTCGGAGCGAAAAGGTCATTATACTGACGCTGATTTCTTCGTAATCACAACTACAATTTCACTTTCTTTTACTCTTTTACAAGTTCGTAAGAAACCTCGAGAAATGACGATGTAGCAGATTAGACAGTTTAAGTACAGTTTTCAGTTATTTTCTAGCTATAGGAAGCCTTCTAAACTTTATTAATCTCTCTTGAGATTAACTTGGGAAATAAAGTTCTACTTAACTTCAAGCTTTTGCTAGACCTTGCTTCGTTAACTGAGAAATAGACTGTCTTCGTAGATTTATGACTGATGAGAGTTTTCAAGAAATGGTAAAAGTATGCTGCATCGTGCAACTGACTTTTCAAACTCGTGATCAACGACTGATCAGAAAGTCATTCCTGATTTTTAACTGTTTCAAACAGCAAAAGTGTTAAAATGTCGCTTAATCGTCAATAATCGTCAGGAATGAATACTATCTTTAGCCTAGACCAAATGTACGGTTAGTGATGGGTAGGGTGGACTTTAGCTATACTTGGTTAAATTTTTTGCGAGATTTTTTTCACGCCTCCCCCCAAAATTGTGCTATTGGGTAAGAAAATAATTCCTGCAAAAGTTGAAGTTGATCGGATAAGGGGAAGGCGTGCCTCATTGACGTTGAAGTTGTGAAAAACATGAAATATTGTAGGAGTGAGAATATTTGAAGGAAAGACTTTTTATTATGACTAAATGTTCTTCTTGTGTCAAAATATTGATTATATTAGTACCAAAATGTAATATTTTCAATATAACAATTAACTAATTATCATATTTTTATAAATATTTATGCTAAATTTGATGTATTTTATTGAAAGTACCAATTCTTTTATTTGTATTCTTATACTAATTTAAAAAGGAGATCAATTAACGTTCGACATAAATATGTTATATTTAATCAGAGCATAATATTTTTAACAGGCTAATTAATGTGAAATTAGACAGGATAATTAATATGAAATAATCTTAATTCGTACAAAGTACACTTGAACTTGAGTGCATGTAAGGAATTCTAATATTTTTGGAGGTTTAAAATATTTAACTTGAATCTTCAGTATACATACTCATCACATTGAGCGTGCAGTTACTTCTATTTTAAAACTTCGCGCTCGATTAGGCATGCCTTCCCGACGTCTGATTGATCTAAAATTTTGGATATATCATTTTTTCATGAAATGGAACAATATTGGGGGGGACGTGCCCAAAATTTTTTGGTCGAAAAATAAAGTTTACTCTTGACCTTCGCGCTCGACGAGGCACGCCTTCCCGATGTCCGATTGATCTAAAACTTTGGATATATCATTTTTTCATGACATGGAACAATATTGGGGGGCGTGCTTAAAATTTTTTGGTCGAAAAATAAGGTCTACCCTAGTGATGGGCCTTGAGCATGTTCAAGCGGTATCGATTCCTTGTGACAAAGAATGATGGTATCACAAGCATGTATGATTCTCTGGGTATGAAAAAGTATCGATCCCTAATGATAGTTGCTCAGAAGCCTCGATCTTTTATAAGTACATCTTGGATGGGTTTGTTATCGATACCTATCACAATCCTGTGGAGTCGAGTCGACTGAATGACAAGTGTATAATGAAATGTTATGTTTACTAATATCAAACGTGAGAAAGGAAGACAGAATGAAAATATTATGTTGGTTCGTTCAAAACGGTGAAGACGTGAATTGCGAATGTATCGATACCAATTTCATGCAAGATGTATTTATAAAGGACGGAGCCATTTAAGAAGGTATCATTTAGGTATCAATACCATTTTTGGGGTACATGAAGCTTTGACACCGGCTAAAAAGTATCGATACATTCGACGTTGCCGTTATACCAGTACTACATACATGGTATCATTTCGGCACGTACTGGTATCACAGATCGATTACAATATCCTTATCTTTTGATACATATCGAAACACCCAAACAAGTACTTAAGTATCAAATTGTTTGAAGATCATGAGAAAGACTTGTTGCCTATCACTATGTACGGTACAGTGTGACTCAGCGTAGAGTGACAAAGACTCTAAATATCCACTGATTCGTTCAGGATCGATATCGATGGGGTTCAAAGCTATAATATGTCTTGCTTTTTAATCTAGACCGACCGGTTATACAATACGTCGACGGATAGCAGTCGTTTTATCAAAATTAAATAGCACTCGTCCAGGATTACGTAATTTTTCATGGGTACCGCGACAAGATCGGACAGTTCGCTTTTGGCACGGATTCCGAAACGAACAAATCTCGTTCCTCTAAATCTCTGGGTCGGCTCGGTGACATCGAAAAATCTCCCGGTAAATACGAACTTTGTAACGAGAAAAAGTTGGACAAAAAAGCAAAAATAAAAAGAAAACAAATACATACATCGTGGATGATCCAGCGTTTCGATTCCCTTATCTACAGCGAACATAATTAACACGGCACGTGCGCATTATCGTTCGTGATAGAAAAAACGAATAATCTCGTACGTGTTTCTGGTATGTAGGTACTTCGATAGCCGGATATTTCTCTGAACGATTAATCGATATCCAATGGATTTAGTATCGGAAAAATGGGAGGTATATTGTTCAAGATATTGTGTTACTCGACGGTTTTGTTAAGGTTCTGTATACAGGATGTCTTATTTAACTCTGCCATACGTACAACTTTGTTATTTATAATGATTGAAAAAAAGAAATGTTTTTTCGAATGTGATCTCAAGATCATATGTCCTAAGTCTAATAGTTAATGAGATGTTATCGAAATAATTTTCCATATGTATTTACCATATTCTACTTCACAAACTTTTCAATTTTTCTTAATTCAACGAATCTCGCTTTGATCATTAATTCTGTCGTATTGTCCATTTTTTTTTATTTAATATCTAATATCTGTCATCTCAATTTCACTTGCCTTTCGTTACGTCTTCGTATATGCTCATAAGCGCAAAGTCATTCAGTTAAAAGCGTCGCCCTTTGCACTCCTATGTGACGTGTGAGTCGACAACAATTTCATTAACAGGCATTCCTATGTCGTGAGTGACTTGGCAGTTTTAAATTGTCGGTCTAAATATACATTAAATGTTACGATATTAATCGCCGTTCAATACAAAATTAGAAAAATTCATAGTACAGGAGGCTAAACGCCACTGTTCAAGCACACCATAGAAATATCGTGTTCCCGGTGAAGTGAGTAGGCATTTTCAAATGTTGTGCGTTTCGTGATGTTTGACTGGGGGTTTTCGGCGAAGATCGTCGTTCCAGCGGAAGACAAGGAAGCGCGAAGAGGCTCGCTGGGTCCCGCGGAAACGCAAAATTCCGGAGAAGGCTTAAATGTCCGAGGTTCGCATAAGGGACCGCAAGCCGCACAATTGGGCGCGGTGGACCGCACGCGGCACGCGAGACCGCACAGTGCAACGTAACGAGCCGCATTCCGAGCGTGGACCGCATAACAGGCCGCACACGGCCCAACGGTTGCGCACCACTGCTTTCTCTTCTCTCTCTCTCTCGCTCTCTCTCTCTCTCTCTCTCTCTCTCTCTCTCTCTCTCTCTCTCTCTCTCTCTCTCTCTCCCTCTCCTGACGCACCTGAGCTGAGGTATTCGACGAAAAACAAAGCCGCCAATCAGGTGAGTATCGTTTCCCGCCGGTCCGCTGCGCCCTGACTTGATCGATCTGTAGCGATCGATCGACTCTAGCTGTATTTATAGAGGAAACGCCGACGATACTGTTTTTTATGTTCATGCTCCAATGAGGCCTCCAATAATTAATATATAAATTACAGAGATAACTGAATTCCCGAGGAGACGAGCTGATGATAAAATTGAGGAAATGTAGCCTGTTTCCAATTTCAACGTAACATTCAGCCCCTAAATGCGTAAGTTAAACGATTGGTTTCTGATGTTTTATTTCAGAATTATAATTAGACTGCAGTTGTTGGGAGATATAGGAGCCACATAAGAACGTTTTTTCTTCTTCAATCATTTTACAAGGTCGTAGATAATATATTGATGCTATTTTATTTTCCAATCTTTACATTGTATCAAATTACAGCTACTCATAAATGCATAAAATCTGTAGTATAATCATAGAAGAAGCTAGTTGAACTGTGAGATAAGTAGACTGTGAATTTTATGTATTTTTGACAAAAATTAGATGAACTTTAAAATGGTGAAAAGTTTAAAAAAAATTATAGAATATCGATGTATTATTTTCAGTTCATTGAAATTGTTCAAGAAAGAATGAAGTTTCTATTTCGTGTAATGATAACAGAATGGATGATTGATGAACGAATGATGATCGTGGATTAAAATTGGGGGTCCCTCGAAACGACAGTTCTTTTTGGAAGGGATGCCCGAATTAGCTAAACCCTGCAAGAATACTTAATTGCGGGACAGTTAATAAGGCAGCGTCCCCGACAAGGGTGAGATTAATGCGTGGGCAACCGTTTAAAAAGTTGCTGGCCAAAGGAGAGATCCCTTAACTTTTGCCAGAGGATATCGAGCCTCTGCGAGGAGCATCCTTCGTCCTTCGACGATGTCGAAATCTAATTTAAACTCGACTGCTGTCCCTCGATACGATCTCGTTCGAGGGTTGCCCGGGTACGGGACGATTATAAAAATGCCAGTAACTGGCTGTAACGAGGGAAAAAGGAGGAAAATTTCGTCCAAGGGGCCCGCCGCGTGCTCCTTAACGAGCCAACTATTACGTTGATTAGGTCGCAGCGGGACAGCAATTATCCCGCGGTACACGTTCGAGAAATAAATGACTCCGAGATTAATATGTCGCGAGATTAATGCGGGAGGGCGATGATCGATAATGTTACTTGGCTTCTTTACACGTCGGGTTATGGCAGGCAGTGATGGGCCTTGAGCATGTTCAAGCGGTATCGATTCCTTGTGACAAAGAATTATGGTATCACAAGCATGTATGATTCTGTGGGTATCAAAAAGTATCGATCCCTAATGATAGTTGTTCAGAAGCCTCGATCCTTTATAAGTACATTTTGGATGGGTTTTGTTGAGTATGCTCGTGGTCGATTATACAATCGTTCGAGCTTCTCGTGATTTGCACGTAACTGCCGACTAACTAATGTTCAACTCGAAGGACCACTTCCTCTTGGAAGACAAAAAGTACAAGTTTCTACTAAACAACGTTTATTACTATTGACTATGTGAGAATTTAGACTGCCGGTACAATGTTACTAGCGCGATGTTGTCTATGCGACAGTCGTAAGGATTCTGGTCTCTGGACCAACAGGACTAAGTGTGGGAGAAAAGGATCTCTTCCCTCTCTTTACATTTTCTAAAGTGTGGAAGTGTCGCTGGAAAAAAGGGGAGAGCTAGCCGATAAATGTCCCCGAAGAGCGGACCCGTAAGTGGACTCTGGAAACTAAACAGGGGTCGGATTTCGGCGCCGAGTCGACGACGAAATGACCATCGATGGGGTGACATAGTCCAGATAGACCTAACCCAGACGCGCGACAATACAATGACCCCCTGTTCTCGAGTGAAAATCTATCTATCGTTTGTTATCGATACTATCACAATCCTGTGGGGTCGAGTCGACTGAATGACAGTACTTATAATGAAATGTTATGTTCACTAATATCAAGCGTGAGAAAGGAAGATAGAATGAAAATATTATGTTGGTACGTTCAAAACGAGACGTGAATTCCGAATGTAACGATACCAATTTCATCCAAGACGTGATACCAATACTACTTGGTATCAGAAGATCATGAGAAAGACTTGTATCACACCCATCACTAATGGCAGGTTGCTATCCAGAAAACTTCGGCGTGTCCAGAATTATCGGGAAGTGATGTTTCTGATAAAAATGATCGATGTCTTGATCTTAATGCTAGGATAGATCGTCGCAACCTATTCGATGACGTGATTTAAGGACCACATGGGGACACTCTTTAGGTTGGTTCGCTATTATGCTTTCATTGCTTTTAATAACAAAATGAGCGACGGTGAATGAATAGGAAGTGGTCGCGAAGCGGAAGTACAACAGCAATTTGTTCAACAACTACGAACACGTCACCGTTTCGCAACGATTCCGCATGGTCTCGACGCGACAGAGTCACCGGCGGGCTTTTTATTCCGGGTTATTTTTTTTTCGCGAATTTGACAGCGCTCGTAAAAGAGCGTTTCGCGCGCGCGACAAAAACTCGCCGATTACGAATTTCGAAAGCTCGCGTTACGGACCGTGTAAAAATCCAATCGGTTGGAATCGCGGGCACCGTTGGCTCTGCAAAAATTGATCGATGTTTAACGAGCTTGTAATTACCTGAAATCTTCGCCAAAGTTTTTGCAGGTTTTTGGAGGTTTGGAGGTCTCTGTCATCATTTTGCCGATGTCGAATTTGTTTATGAAATACGAGCCTCGTATACAAGTTATAAATATTTCCTTCAGATTTGTGGATTCCAAGACTCGCTTAATCGGGTCGAAAAGGCTCGAAAGATGTATCCTGTGGGAACAGATCATCGATGCGAACAGATCCGACTTCCCTTGAATCGCGTCTGCCGCAAGTAACGGCGCAATCTTCGCTCCGCAGACTGACAATACCGCGCGCCGCTGTCAGAATTGATTGTGCCCGGTGCGCGACACGGCCGTAAACTATGAAACACCGCGTTCACAATTCCGCGGCAAGGTTTTATTATAGGGCCGAGCTTGCGCTCGCGCGTTTCGGCAGTTGCGTTTCCCGTTCCGGCGATAACTGTCGTTCTCCCGGAGCCGAGCAAGACGATTCCGGGGACGCAAACACGTATCGCGGAGTTCAGCGCTTTCGATTACTCGTCCAATTTTATGCGCCATTTAATTTTACGCAGCTGGGTTATTGAGGCAATCCGTGCGACATCCGAAAACGCGAGCAGCTATCTATCCTACGTACCTACATACAAGAAAAAAGAAACAGAAAAATTTGCTAGCTCGAGGGAACAGAAAGAGAAAGAGAGAAAGAGAGAGAGAGAGAGAGAGAGAGAGAGAGAGAGAGAGAGAGAGAGAGAGAGAGAGAGAGAGCGACTGAGGGAGAATAAAACTTTATCACGGAAATTGTTAAACGCGATCAAACACTTACGATCCGTTACTTTGCTCCCCGAGAGTCTCAAGAATAGACCAACTTTTTTACGCTTCCAACGATAAGGCGGTGGAGGGATCGGAGCCTCGAAAGCCGCGAGCATTTTCGCAACAACGTATTGCGCCGGTGCACGAGAAGAACGTTTTAAAAAGTTGCGCCTCCGAGACTCTTTGTCGAGCAACAATAGGGGCCGCCTTTCTTTTATTAGCCATTAACCGGGGCTGACTGTTTCGCCCAAAGGAACCTAATCCTGCATATTTTAATCGTGATTCTGCATCGAACTGGCGGGGCGCGGCAAGCGGCAAGCAGCAAGCAGCAAGCAACGCGGGTCGGGCAACGCGAAACTCCCTGAAAACTTCCCTTAATATTGCGATAACGTTTATACGCGTGCAGGAGGCTGCACGGCCGCCTTTTAAGGGTGTCCCATAAATTTCCAAAGTACCCGTAAAATGATTATAAACGACCGAAGTTATCCTTAACTGTGCGCCGACGTTGATTTAACGGAGACTTTACGTGCCTAAAGGCCGCGGATGTATATTGTTGCGGCGAGCTTCGAGCGGAGCTACCGACCTTAACGAAGAATCCTTTGGGAAGCATTATTTCGACGATTCCGCAACCCTGGGTTCAAAAATCTTCCCGCTGGAGAGACCTGCTGACTGATTTCGACGAGTGCTACACTATACATTAGGACTAATTGTTGTGTTGGGTATCGCTAAAGTCGAAGGACTAACCGGAAAGGGGACTATACAAGCGTACCGGATTAAGCCAGCGCGGGGCCCGTAGCAAATGTTATGACGGGGTCCCACGCTTACACAGACACAATGAATGACTTTTTTTTTGGTTATAACAAAGAATATCTGTGACCCCTGGCATCGTCGGACGCCCTTGCACGTTCATGTATCGGCGCCTCTTCGACGAAGCGCCCGTGGGGCGCAATCTGCCCAAAAAACATCATTTCTAAAATGCTCGACTTTGAGATTCGTTTTCTCTAAAACTTTTTGTTCAATTTCATTAATATTTTATTTTTGAGATATATGGACATTTAGAAACAAGAATCCGTTCAGTAGAAGTCGATATCTAAAAGTTTAATTTTGGCCGAATGTTACAAAATTTTACAAGCTAAACATTTTTTGCTCAAGGCGCGGGGCCCGTAGCATTTGCTACTTCTGCTACGGAGCTTAATTCGGCCCTGTATATAAGCAAAAGACAAGCGACAGAGGAACAGCAGCTCGGTTGTTGGAACAACGACGCGACAAGGGATCGAAGATGGATTTATCCGTCGGTAGCACAAGCTGCTAACCGCGAGATCGCGCGGAAATTCCCGGACGCAGTGACGGGACTGTGACGGTTAGGTTTCGGAGGGAGGTTTCCTTCTGTGCCGGTTGGTAACCTGATCGATTTATCGGGAAGAGAGAGGACGAGAAGAGGCCGTGTCGCAGGCGGAACCGGTCTGGCCCGTCGAACGGAGATCAATGGTGGCAGAGGAGCGATGCTCCGCGTTTCCGAATTGGAAAATAACGCATGACCTCGCGCGACCTGTCCACCCACGGACGCTCGTGAAGGCTCGCGCCCGCTTCTGTTACCTAACCGGCAGAATGCTATACCTCTGGCCCGAGTCTCGCCAATTCAGACCGTCTGTCACGTCGACGACTCTATCGAGGTCCAAACCGGGAACAACCGAAACTCCCTGTCGAACACCCCGCCCTCCTAGTACATCACGAAATTTCGAGACGACGCGACGCGGAAATTACTCGAACAACCACCCGGAATTTTTATTTCGCACCGATACCGTAAGCCGCGAGAATATTTGCTGTATCGCATACGAGTATGGTCCCAACGTAACCTACATAATCGTAGCACACAGCATTCGTAGCAATCCGACCATTTGAAATCTCCGATTCCACGAGCAGCAAGCATAAAACGGCGCGGCGTCCCCGAAGAGGGAAGCGGTTCAGGAAACGAGCCGTGACATTCGAGCAGCATCTTTCGCCCTAAATCATGCGGAGATATAGAAGAATAGGAAGCGGAAGGGAGTGCAGGGCGGCGGGCCGGCCGGGTGGCGCTTATCCGCGTCTCGACTCGCGGATCCGCGATAAATCATGATCGCGGGACGTATTTCGATCGTGGCACGTGCCACGAGGCAGCGAGAGCGATTTATGCGTGTGCGTGTACGTAACGCGAGACATATTCGGTCAATCGGGGATAGGGTGAAACAGAGAGAGAGGGATAGAAGGAGGGTTGAGAGAGGGGCTTAAATCGAAAGAGGGAAAGCAGGATCGTGCGCCGGCAATTGACCGCGTCGACGTAACACATCGGCCATAAATCGCGCTGTCGCGGCTGGCAGGGTCCACGGGAAAAACCGTCCGTTCGCCGGGACCCGTTTCCTTTTAAAATCGAGCCAAGAAACCGGTCCGCTACGTCTTCTCCCAGCCCCGGCCACTGTTTCAACCGAAGGAAATACAAAAATCCGATGCCAGTGCTCGAAATCGCTTTCCCGTTCGACGGTCTTGCCCCCCCCCCTCTCTCTCTCTCTCTCTCTCACTCTCTCTTCCTATTCCTCTTTCTCTTACTCTGTTATTCCCGGGACTCTCTTTCTGTTGCTCTGCGGTCGACACACGGATCCTTGAAAAAGCTCCGACGTAAATCTCGCGTCAAAAACAGCCACAATCACCCGGCGAAAAATGTTTTTCCTTCGGAGAACGGCGAAAAACAGCGGCCGGCACGAACCACCATTGTCGTGGCCGACGCCGCGCCGGAATTAAAAACGGTCTGGCTTCGATCGTTTCGATCGATCCTAATGGCGTGTTGCGTTACGGTTGCTCCAAAGGTTTGTTACTGTTTCGTCTAACGCGCACGGTGCCGATCTAGAATATATCACTGTTTGAGGAAACAAATGGCGCGGTCGAACAAGGGAAACCGTAGGAACCGATAAAACCAGGTTGAAAGAATTGTAGAAGTTTTTAGTAGATTCCACTTAAAACATGGACCGTAGGAACTTAAATAAGAATCCCTGGATCTCCGAGACCCCACTTTTAATACTAGCGTAGTAGGGTCGTAGGGTTCTGGAGGGACAGTGGCACTAAGACTTGTCTCCCACTCCACCCTTCCCCTTCTACGAGGCTGTTTCCCCACGCTTCTGCCACGGCTCGGTCACGTGTGGCGTTCCGTCTTGGCCGTGCATGTGTCACAATATCACGTGACTAATCCAGACCTGGCAGAGAGAAGGTAACTTTTTCCCTCAATTCGAGTCAATTCCCCCGATCCCGGCTACTCTGTCACACTCGATAGGTTTATTTGTTTTCTTCGTCACACGACTCGGGCTATTGCGAAATACTGTATTCTCGCGATAAATGTCCCAAAAGTCTGGACGATAATTGTCCCTGAACTATCCAGAATCCTGCGGGGTATACCTCGTGAGGGGCTATAAAACTCGAGAGGCCTCGGCCGCCGAGAAGTGTAACATGATACGGGTCGGGTATATCGGTGTGAGACCAGGAGACCACTACTAATCGGATGACAAAACTTCTTTATTTTTCATTATTTTTTATGGAATTTTCACCAACATATTCCTGGCATTTTTCTAATGAAAATAATACAAAATAAGATATAATTCCGATGATATTTACGTGTGTAATGGACGATGGAAGTTTCGTGCACAAGGAAGGACAGCGTATGGGAAAGAAAGAGACGCGGATAGTCGCAGTCGCCGGCACAGTTCAAAGGCCCGCCGCCGGGTCCTCACATTGTAATCCCAATAAAAAACTTTTTTATTATTATTAATTTTTTTACGAGACTTTTACCGATATATTTGTGACATTTTTCTGATTAAAATGATACTAAACATGATATACTTCGCGTCATATTTATATTAAATCCAAGATGTACTTATAAAGGATCGAGGCTTCTGAGCAACTATCATTAGGGATCGATACTTTTTCATACCCAGAGAATCATACATGCGTGTGATATCATCATTTTTTGTCACAAGAAATCGATACCGCTTGAACATTCTCAAGGCCCGTCACTACTTGTAACGCGAAGTAGGAATATCAGGTAGTGGGTCGTAGATATATATCTACAAGTTTCTTTGCGCCATCTTCTGGTGGACGAGGAATACGTTGAAGCTGTCCAACAACATCCAGCAACTATGTATCTTGCAGGCTTTAGGCTCTCTCCACAGGGAAAGGGGTGGAAACAAGAGAAGCAGGACGAACGAAAAGGAGAGAATCGTCGAGCGGAAAACGAGCGTTGTAAGCTTTACGCGGTGACCCGTGCTGACAAACAGCCCTTACCGATAAAAAACAAAAGCAGCGGCGGCGCTGCTCTCGGCCTGTCACGCGACACACGCCGGCCAGATAATGGCGATGCTACAACCGATAAAACGCTGAAACAATGCCCCGTTGTCTAAACATAAATTGCCGGCGTTCCGTTATCCGTTTCATTGTCTCGCGCCCGCTCTTTTTTTTCCCACCGATGTTTAATCCTGTGACGCTGCTGTTACCTAGCGTTTGCAAAACTGCGAAACGACACAGACGTCAACTCGTCGACGGTATTTCGATCCCCCAAGAGACAGATACGTGACGCACGGGGCTGGTAAGTTTAAACGGTCGCGAAACCGGTTATCGCGAAATTAAATCTCCGGTCCGATGATCGCCCGTGAAAGCCCGGATAAGTTCGGAACGAGATTCTTTGTTCGACGCGTTCGCTTTTCGGATTTCCGCGGGACCTCGATTCCGAATCGAAATATCAAGAGAACCTGCCGTGGACAGTGATCTTCTTATCGGGTTTTGTTTTTTTTTTTTATAAATTATTGTTCTGCGGGAATCGACGCTAGAAGCCTGCAGATCAAGGAATAGTGACAATATAGTATAAAAATGTGATAATATAGAAATCATAATACATCGAATTTGTCATGAATATCAAAGATTGAACATTGTAGCTTTTACCTACCGTAGATGGAAAGGAAGGGGCGAGGACAATGAGCAGAGTCTGCGGGAGTGAAAATACATTGCTTTCGAGCTTCGAGATTTTATTTGAATCTCCCCGATGTAGCAAGACACTGTAACAGTATTTATAATAATTAACACGCTCGCGCGTCGCCGCGGCGACAAACGTTGCGGTGTAATATTCGATTCTTTTCCCACACTCGTTCGTCCTTCTCGTTTTCCACATTCTCCGGTTTAATAATTCAGTCTGAGATTCGATTATTGCTATTTTCCTCCTCTTACTCGACCCTTTACACTCTTTCTCGGACCAGTTAAACAACACCCTTCGGCTGCCACGTTTCTCTCGCTATTTCTCACGCATTCTTTCTTGTCTGTGTCTCGTCACATTCGCATTTCGCCATGTTCTTTTACTCAAATGATCTTCGCTCGACAGAATTCCGCGAAGACGTTTCCTTCGCTGCGTTCCAGAAGAGACGGCAAACGATTCTTCCTAATATTATAGATTACCGTGAGAGTTTCCTTGTTACATATCGTGTGCGTGTTTTCCGCGTATAGGTGTGTTATGTTCGTGTGTGTGTGTATGTGTGTGTGTGGTACGCAATATACTCGCCTCCTTCTTATCCTCCTCCTTCTCCTGCGACCATGTGTATATAGAATACCGTATATACATACATAGTTTGTTACAAGGCACAGGTAGCTTACACACTTGATCATTCGCGAAGTTTCTCTCTCTCTCTCTCTCTCTCTCTCTCGCTCTCTTCATCGACGAAGATCGTTCTTCCACTTCCGGTTCACGCTTCCGCAAGCTCTCGATCTTCCGCACGCATACCACGCTCATGCGATATTGCTTTTTCGGCATTCATTCCACCGAGATTACCAGACCGCAGATTTTTATGCAACAAAAATTGAATCGACCACATGAAACAGAAGATACATTGAAAAATTGTTGAATAAATGGCGAATAATACATAAATTGATATTCTTGAATAAGGAGCCAAATAAAAATGTCTTTCTTTAATAATTTTAATTAATTGTTTTTGAACATAGCAATGTCTGTAAATTGTTTTGACGTTTTCCCTAGGCCCACAGTAAATTTTTATTGGTTTCAACTGCTCATTTTTGCATCAAATTCCCAGCTCACGCAATTCTCGACACGATTCTTGCTTCGTTACTTCGTTTAACGATTATCCGCGTGTTCCGCCGAACAACCAACGGGCATGATCGATACTCGATCAAATTCTGGGTTCGGTTCAATGGTTTTTCAGTAGCTTAATGGCCACCAGTCTATCAATTACCAAACAAAATCGATTTTTGTTTTCGGTTCCCGTTAATGGATCCGACGCGATGAGTTTCTGTTAATTTTACACGAAAATGCCACTGTTAATTCGGTTGCGGGTGAATTGGATTTCACCGTGATTACGCGGGGGTTGCTATTGTAGGTCAGTAACGATTAACGATTACAGAAAGTAATTGGTAATCGAATTAACATTTCAATCCTCGTTGTCAACGTGTCATCGCACTGACCGACCTCGATTTATGTCAATTTCCTGACTTTTGTCTGGGAAATCTAATAAGATCGTATGTCCTTTTGGACCACTGTTTTCTAATAAAATCATGTAGTGTGCACTTTAAATTGTTAAAGTTCTTTATTATATACAAAAATTCAATTCATTGCAATTTTTAAAAGAATCTATGCGATCTAAAAATTTTCTGGATTCTCCAAATATTGCTATCCAAAAAATAGAATTTAATTTCGATTTAAATCGAATAATTGCCATCCTCACATTTAATAGATAAAGAGAAGAATCGAAAATAAAAAAATTCTTGGTTGATTCTCGGTGCATCCAGATCATAAAATGTCCAAGGCAATCTTCTTTAGCTGAGTCATTAAGTGATCAAGCAAGTGATCAATTTCGAAAGCAATGACTAAGCTGAAACAGAGTTGAAACTGTAGCTGCGACGGGTTGAATCACGTTAATAAAGATAATCATAGTGCGGCAAATGGTACAGAGAGCTACAGCAATTAGCTTCGACCGGGTTTTTCCCGCAAACGATCCAGCGAACCCGCGTGCTCGATCTTTAATCTCGTTGATCGCGCAATTTGAAACGGGTAGGTAGTATCTGCGTCAAAAAGTCGTAATCCAAACGCGACTCCGACGGGCCCGGCTCGATCCATCTACTCCAGGCTTGTCAAATTGAATCGTTCGACGCAATTAAACCCCAAACCGGCTAATTGATCGATCGTTTATGCCGCTAGTGAGGTGCACGCGATGCTGGTGACGGGTTTGTAAACGACCAGCTGCAACGAACTTCATTGAAACACATCTGACTTCCCCTTCGCCAAAATCTCTCTTCGTTTGTTTCAATTTTTCAATAACAAAATTGCTCTTCATTTCCTAAGTTTGCTTCCTAAATTGAGGAAGCTATATTTCTTCACGAGAATCGCTTCATGGAAATAATTAGTGCTCTTTAACACCGGAGCTTGCATCACTTGTGTTCGTTTAGCAGTGGAGTTTTCTATATTTAATTTTTATTCGGATTAATTTTCATACCTGTGCAATGCAAGATGAAATCCTTACTAAAAGCAAAATTTTCATTGATCAGTACAAACTTGATTGTTCACTGGTAACCACCGCCCGTACTGCAAAATGAAGAATTACAGAAGAATAAAAAAAGCACTTTCAAAGAAGAAGAGAGTATGTTAGCGTCCACCCGGTATAGGACAAGGTACGCTTGTTATACAAACGCTGGAGCGCTGTCATTTTATCGGGCTTGTTCGTCAAGCGTTCTGGCAGCTTTTATCCCCGATCGCATCCGACACGCGTCAGCCCGGGAATCGACATTCTATTAACCGTGGCAGGCGCGACGCACAGTTTTCTCGGGGATGTTGCTATACTATTTTTATTTTGACCTGATCTGCAGAAGAAGATAGAGGAAAAATCGGTCGGCCACGGCCTCGACCGCGAAAACCGCCGCGGGCACTGTCCCCGATACTATACCACTCTGAACCAGACGAGCTAAACAAGGCTAAAGGCAGCCTAAAAAGGCTGAAAACTTCTTTTCTATCGCGGCGTGACCGTGACCCGATCCCGAGAACAAACTACCCGTGAATCACTGCTGGACAGGCCAATTATCCTGGCCCCGATTTCGCTTTTTAAACGACGACCATCTCTAATTATTCTGTCCCAATCACCCAAACAAACCTATTATACTAGACCAGGAAACAGGCTTGAGCTTACTACCACTGTAATCCACGTCTGTTTGAACTTTGTCTGATTGTTTCAGGTGTATCGTTAACACGACGAAGGAAATAGAGAAGCTTCAAAGGAAGAATGAACGTGTCTTATAAGAACGTCTTAATTAATTCTTCGTGGAAAAGGATTTCTTGAAATGTTCAAAATATGTTCCTCATACCTGCAAACTGTGGGCCAGTGAAAAGGTCAGTGACTGAAGAAAGCGTATCACAATGTCAGAAAAATTATAATAGGACCATCATCACCTGGATGATTTAATTAGCCCGTTAAGGCTGAAGAGCAAAAGTAGCGGGTTCGCCGCCGTATCGTTATCGCAGAATATTATGTTCATAGAAAACAGAGGTAGGGAGAGGCAGCTAGAGACGGTTGTCGGCTAAGTTTCCGGAAGTTCGGAGCTTAGGTAGAACAGCGTCCTCGTAAGAGATCCTGGCCACGAACAATCCTTGCGAGATACGCTGCGTGCGAGCTAGAGCAACCGGTAGGTAAATGGGATGACTCGGTTAGCGGTAATCCCGGGCGAAATGCTTGCGTTAATCCGCGTCTCATCGACCTCCAAATATCCCCAGGTAGCTATCCGTAGTTACAGGTTCTCGCGATGTGTTCGACTTGTTTTCTTTGGAGACGCCTTTTGTTTTCAACCGTGATCGTCGACGTGTCCCCGTTGGCTGCTCGGGGAACGATTATTCTTCGAATTATTCGGGACCCCGACCCCTTTTGTGTTCTCTTGCCCCGCGGTACCGGGCTCGTGGTTGTCTTACACTGCGTTTATACCGGGTGTTTCGCCTGACTTGGCAATCCTAAATAAAACTCTTGGAATCTCGAAGAATGTGGTCTCGAGGAAATTGTTGTTGTCTGCTGTATTATGTTTCGGTTGAGATTTAATCGTAGGTTTTTATCTGACACTTTTTGTATTGCTAATGATACGTGGGATGTTTTGAGGCGATCTTGTTAGGTGAAACACCCTGTACGCATATGCTAATGCCAGCACGGCTAGAGAAACCGGTCACGAAACTTTCTCGGGTTCAAGTACCGTCGAATGAATCCCATGGAGAAATGCATGGTGAATTTTGGAGCGTGGGTGGAACTGGCTCCGCGACAAACCTAGACTAGAGCTGTATGAACTTATAGAGGACTTTGAACTGTGAGCTCTCTACGCGGCCTTAACCCTCAGAAATGGTCCTGTCGAAGATCCTTGGATCCTTCGCCCATTCTTGTTTTAATCGTCGATGATTATGCTAAAATTTTCAGGATGTTCAGCAACATCTATGCTGCAAATATAAATATACTAAATTGTATCATAAATGGATGAAATCTGCAGTCTAGTTAGAACTCTGAGTATCGTCTTTCCAAAACGTATATGTACAAAGATTTGGAAAGCGATGGTTCATTCAAAAATGAAAGTAGTTACATACAAATTATTATAGTGTATCTTCTTACACACACAGTAGTTTCTACAAGTAGACAATCACAGAAATACTCTCACAATCCACAAAACTACAACACAAAAATGCCACCGCACGAATCCCATTAATCTTTAGATAACAGTGAAAATTCGAGACAGTTTTCCATGCAGTTTTCTCATTTATTTCTAAAAACATCAACTGAAAAAATGATCCACAAACGATGAATAGAAAGAGAATAAACGAATCAAAAAGAATTAACCCTTTAACTGGGGATGATGAGTTAATTTGTCATTCATTCTTCTTAATTCAACGAACAATTGATGACACAATTTTTTTATCAATATTAAACATCAATTTTTATCGCAACTGAACCAATTTTTCGGATGTAGTATTACTCTCGTTACGTCTTGGTAGGTATTCATAAGTGAAAAATGACCCAGCTAGAAGGTTTAAATAAACAGAATTAATTAAACATAGTAGTTCGCGATCGTCAAGGGGTAAAATAAGAACAGACTCAGGCTGTGAACGTTATAACACTGATAATATTCATTTATTGAAAATTAAAATAACAAAGTGTTCGGAGAAGTTTGTATGCTTTGTCAGTATAAAATATTGCCTCCTTCGTGTGTCCAGGTATCCTGTCTCCTCGGACTTTGTCCAGTATAGTTAGCAATCTCGCTCGCTCATTTGCCTTTCTGCCTATCTATCTCTCACTGGCATTCACACACGCACGCGTACATACTGCTCGCACAAATGCTCACTCATTCGGCCACTCGTATTGCTCGAAAAAACATACCCCCGCCGCGAAAAAGTATTCTCGTCGTTGCTCGATGATCGGTCGCCGTCGTGCCCCGTCTTGTGGAGGGACACGTCGGGCCGCGATGATTCGATAAAAAGGTTCGATTGCTCGTCGAGGGATGATTGTCCCTTGATTGAAAACGTCCCCGGCTCGATGGAGCGTGCCAGCAACGAGAGAAGAGACCGAGGAGCCTAGCTCGTGTCCCCATATGGCGGTCGCTTTTCTAATCTTTCAACGGCGAATCGACCGGATGCGTCACGCGGAACCAGAGAGGGTGCCGATCATGCTCGCCCCTTGCGGGGGTGGCCCTCGAACGGGTACACCATGCCCGCCCAAATAAACAGTCTTTCGATATTCCAAATAATTTTCCTCCGCGCCGGAATAAACTGTCAACTTTCAGTTTTCAAAAGTAATTTTCCTTCGCACCGAAATGAACAGTTGTTTTTCAGTTTTTTCAGTCTTTCATCGTATAGCATTAAGTATTCGTTGCAACGAATTGCGAATTGCGAAATTTGCTAATATTATCGAACGAATCTGTATTTCCGTTACAGGACAATTTGTATTTCAATATTTTACAACTTCCATCCCAGAAATTTTACTTTCAAGCGCTTCCCTCCGAATTTACAATGCAAGCACATTTTTTAAAAAAGTTCTACGTCTTAAGTAGAAGCTATTAAAAAGTTCCATAATTCTTTCTCTCCAATCTCTGCTTTTCATAAGAACCCATGGTCTTTTTTAAATAAGGAAAGACGGCCTCCTCCAATGAACGTCGACCAAGCCCGTTGGACCATCGTTAAAGCAAAAATGACTTCGAGGTCTCGAAAATCTATGGGATTGCCGTAGAAATCGCGGAGAACTACCCACGCCATCGCCTAACTGCCCCATTCCCGGATTAACCGTCCTGCAATTAGCTTTCTCGCCGGATTATACCGCGAATCGTTCGCGTCTCGACCGTGATTTCGCAGTGCGAAACGGGTAAACCGCAGAGCAGCCGAATGTCTGCGAGAGAGTCCACGGTCCTCAAGGACCACCCCGGGATTTTATGGGGAAAGCGAAGAAGATTCAAGAATGAGCGCGTAATCCCCGCGCGAGAATAATAAACTGCGGTGGAGCACCCGTACCGACGCGGAAGTAATCCGATAATCCCATTAGACGGGTTTCCATAAAATCGTTAACCGCCATCCAGGTCGCGTAAACGCACCCCCAACCCCCATATAACCCCGTCTCATGGATTCTCGCGACACCTCATCTTTTCAGACGCTGTTCGCGACTGCTTTCGGATTAACTTTGCTGCCTCCGGTCTGCGAAAGTGTTGGGGCGGACGTAAATGATTTTTCGGAGAGTACAAATCACCTACTGTCATCGTTCGTTAGTATAACAATGTAATTTTACAATTAATTTCTTGATCAATATCTGACAAATATTTTGGTACTCGAACTCTACAGATTATTTTTCGTTCTTTTAAATATACAACAAAAAGTTGTATATTTTATTCTACATTTTACCAAAGAGGAGCAATCCGAGTTTGACCAGCACAAACAGTAAAGTTTATCGAGCCGTTTTCCCTTTAAAAACCCTGTAACTTTTCGCGTTAAGAAATTTACAAGCCACCAGATAAAAGGAAAAAGCCTCTGCTTAATAATAAACGCGTTTCAAACTAAAGTCACTTTGCAGCAACTTTTCTAAAAGGGTACAAAAGTTAAAGGACTAAAAGGACTAAAAGGCTTTTAATAAACATTTTCCTTACATAGATAAAACGATTTTCTTAGAGAACTTCGCCAGCAGTGAATTCATGAAGACCACAATCCATTTACGACTCGACCCAACAAAGTAACAAACTCTTTGCTTCTTTTTTTACCTCGATTCGATTCGATTCGACTTGACAACCGATCGATAAAAACAGTGAAATCGTGAGAAAATGCATCAGAGGTCGAACGTAGCGTTCGGACTGCAAAATCGATTATGCTGCATTTGGACCAAACGAGAGAATGCTCTTTCTCTTCTCACTTCGAAAAAATTCACATACGAAGAACGAAGCCACAAGAACTCGATTAAATTATTTACACCGATCATTTTTTAACAATCGTGAAGACAATTTTAGTGATATATTTTCGATAAATAAAATGTTAATGAAATCCCCGTTGTTCTGTTTCTGACAGTCGACTTCGAGAACTTCTTTATTGACAGAGAGCTATTATATTAGTGGACTGAGGAATTTTATCAAAAAATTTTTTCAAAGTGTGAGTCGAACGAGTGCACACACCCATCTGATCCGAATGCACGATAGATGCCGATAAAGCGGGTGCATCGAGCTGGCGAAGCAGGTCGTCGTTGCCGGTTCCGCGAGTTTATACAAGCAATTTTCTGTTTCTCATTACCGACTGCATTAGCGGAATATTCGCGTGTGATATTAGGACCCAATGTAAATTAACTGGATTAAATGCGTAGGCCGATTGCATCAATCTCATTAAGCGGAGCGCATAATGTTTGACGAGAGGCCGGCGTGGCGCGAGCGCAGGCGGTCGGTCAGTAACGATGTTTGGCGATGCTCCGATAATTATCAAATCCCTGCGCGTTGTTTGCGCCGGGCAAACCGAAAATAATAGAACGCCGGCCTCCGTCGGGACTCTCTCCTCTCTCTTTCCCTCTATCTCTCACTCTGTGCACACTAACCGGTTCTTTCACCTGTTCACGCGTTTTTCGTGTTCACTGTTTTCGCGTTTTCGGTTGCGCGATTTTTCCATCGTTTCTCGACCGCGATCCGCAAAACTCGAACCGTCCCCGAGTTTCGATCGGCCGTCGGTTCTTTGACTTGGAATCGCCCGGATATTTGACCGTCCAGCTGGCTGTTTGACTTTCGGTATGATAACCGTAGTTCAAACAGTTTCAAAGAACAGGACCAGACACCCGGACGGTTCCGGGGTTTACGGGGGTATTTAAACGGCGGAGTTTGGGAACCGGCCGCCGGGTTACATCCGCGAAAAACTGCGACCCCATGGTTCCCCATGGTTTAATCTAGCCTCTACGTGCTCTCTCTCTCTCTCTCTCTCTCTCTTTCTCTCTCTCTCTCTCTCTATCCCTCTCTGGCCCCCTACGTTGGCAAACACGCTCCACGTGAACATCGACGTCACCGAACTGCAATATATGGACACGATGGATCTCGTATTTGACTACGAATTTTTAGAAACGTCGTCTTCAAGGAATAAATCACTTTGTCATCTGGTAGGATGCACGGTGAAGCCTTCATAATTGAGCTCGTTCCTCATCCTGATTTTTATAAAATAATCTATGAATGTTGTAATTTGCATTGGAATTGCATTTTTCATTCATATTTAGCATTTTTGGTTCCAACCCTTTCTTAGGAGCTTCGTTATTCCTCAGTTCTGTAAGCCAATTTTTGGGCTTCCTCTTTAATGAATTTGAACTGAATTAATAATCATGTACCATATCCATAATTGCAGATCGATGGTCAAAATTTTCCACCATTTCGAGGCCGGAGTTCGGGGCTGTTCGCAAGAAGCGCGCGACAGACAAACGATAATCACGAAACAAAATCGAACAGGTGTGAGGGGGCAAGAAAGTATTGCGGGGGTCGTGGGAAAAACAGGAGGGTCAGGATTGGCTCGCGATTCGACCGCGGGGCATATCTGATTGCTGTCACAATGAGCTTATTAACCCCTATGAAGCTAGAGAATTCCTTAAACGCTAAAGTGTTTTTTCGCCTTAAGGTTAACGCTAAATACGCTGCTTTTTTTTCTCTTAGGTACAGTACGGCATTCTAAGGTGCTAATCGTTTAAAAGTCCTAACCACTAAGTGTCCTACTCGTCCGGCGTGGAAACCAACAGAAAAATTGAGAAACGGCTCCTGTGGGCGGGCCCCCGATTTCGGTTCACTGGCCCGCGACACGCCTCCTCGCTCGCCGAGAAGCCAAAACAAAAACTCGAATAACGAGTCCTTCTCAGACGAGGACCCTGAAAAGGAGCGTGTCCTGCTCGGTTAAAGCGACGACCACGAGAGGGAGCTGTTGACATGCCCCTTTCGACGATTCCCAGCCCTGCCGACGAATCCCCGCCTCTTTTCGATAGTCTCCTCCCATTTGGAGGTTGATACGGTCATTCTGTTTTTAAGGAAAAATTGCAACTAAGGAATTACAAATTATAAATTAATATCTGTTTTTGATAGTGACTGAACCTTCAGCCGTAAGCTTGAGTGCTTATCGAGTTGTCACTGTACAACCACCGTACATCAATCTGTAGGATATATTGAAACAATTAAAGGACGTATTTTTCAAAAAAATCAGTTGTTGGAAACGTGGAAGCGAATTGTTACTAAAAGGGGGCGTCAACAAAGAGGTTTGTAGTCTCTAAAGGGCGGGGTCTCCGTGTTGCGGCTCCTCCCTCGCCGCCGGCGCAAACGAACAATGAAGGAAAGCGTAACGGCGTAAAAACTACGTTCACCGCGATTGGAAAAGTGGTAAAATAGCGATCTGCCTTTCACGTTTCCTCTATCCATCTACGCTTCTTGCTCGGTTAAGTTTTCATTATTTATCTCTTTTTCTTTTGTCGTTTGTCCTCCCGTTCTCTTCCGTTACGTAGTCTTCTGTCGTGGCTCCGCTGCTCCACCTTCTCCTTGTCGCTCTCGTCACTCGTTACGGGTTAATTATTACAAAGATGCTTGTACAATAATATAATATAGACTCTGTATTAGTTACAATAATATCGTAGCGTTCTACCCTCGCGATCGATCGGTCCGTATCCCCTTGTCCCTTTCGTTCCCGGTTCCAGTCGCCGCGAAAATTATAGTAGAACGTTTCTCTCTCACTCTCTCATTCTCTCTCTCCCTTTCTTTCTCTCTTTTTCGCGCTACAAGGTCCGCGACCACCTTCTGTACAGAAACCTCTCGCCGGACGCAACATCTTTTTTCGCGTACATATGGTTTTTGAGCCGTTGCGCCCGTTTATTGCTTATTGCTTACGTTTACGCTCGCGTTACACGCCTTCGGCGAACCAAACAGCCCACGCGACACGTGATTCAACAAATACAAACGTGCCTAACTGAAATACAAACCCCGCAACATGCTCCGATTTTCGCGACAACACTGTCGAAGGCCGGGAGCCGTCGATTCTAAGACAGTCTCTCCATTGAGGGCTGATTTAGGGCTGCTCCCTGCGATTTTAATCTAACTTTTCCTAAATCTGTACCGATGTGAATTAGAATCGCAATTACCGACGCAAAGATCCATCCAGTTTAGAGAAATATTGCTTAGAGTGCATTAGTATCGAGATTTTTTTAAAGGTCCTTTATGATTATTTGTTATGAAGCACAATTCATTCACGAATTTTTCAGAGTTCTACAGGACTGTTCTTGAGAGACCTAATTCTTCTAACAGGAATAAATTCCTGCAATAACTTCTAGGAATAAATTCCTGCATGAATTTATCGGCTATTGAATATTGAACGTGAACCCAGTACAAGATATTGAATTGTTGAACGATGCAAATTTTGTAAAGTTTGCTGTGGACGGATCTTTGGATTGTTGCAACAGGAGTTGCTTAGTTAAGTTATAGTTTAGGGTCGTACGGTTTTGTTGAGATTGTAGGGGGCAGTTCTCAAGCAGCGTTAAATCTTTGGCAAGCTCGGACCGGGGGCACGCGTTGGGCCCCGTAAATCAGAAACAGGGGATTTCATATTCGTCCCCAGGACAGCCGCTCTCGGTTCCCGACTATTTAATAAAATATGCCCGCGACTCCCTTCTTCTCTCTTGGTCCGATAGGAGTCGAACAAGTGGTCAATTTGTCTCTCGCTTCTCGAGCTCCCGGCCCGCGACTGCTGCCGCCGCCGATAAGCCTTGAATAATTGCTCGTGCGGCCATCTCTCCTATCTTTTCCCCCTCTCTATCTCTATCTCCCTCTCCCTCTCCCTCTCGTCTGTTCCGGCGAGGAAGAATCAGAGCGATGTCCGGATCATCCGGATGTTCAACTGGGAAACGCGTTCTCGGAGGGGAACGTCCGACTCGGTGCAAAACGGAGGACCCATCACAGTTGCAATTTTACACTTTACATGGCCGGCCGTCTGGCTACCGATTGTATCATGTTCGATCCTGCGGTCCCCTCCGACGATTCTATCGATAGTATTTGGTAGATAGTGTCTGCAGGATTCTAGCTTGTTGGTATGGCCGCTTAAAATCGATTGACCCTTGTCGATTTTACAGGGATTGCATTCATTGTATTAATTCTTTCTTCAATTTAATACCACAGAAAAATGCATTGGAAAATAAACAGCTATTGAATAAGGTGAACGATTAATTTCTAGACTGTGATAGTGATTTGAGAATTTTTAACGAATCTAGTTCCCTGGTATTGTCGATTGAACTTGAAAGAAAGCTCATATCCAGCTATAGCATAAAACAATGGTGCGTTCTAATTTAATTCAACAATGCAGCATTGTTTTGCATTCATTTCGAGATTGCAGACTTTTTGGAAAGACCGCAATTTTTTTTTAGCTAATGGAATATTTTACGAATGAAGTTGAATCTACAATCTACCGTAAGTAAATGTCAAATTAAAAGAGACGGTAATTGTTTTTCACATTTCAGCGACAGAACGTTGAATAAACAGAAAGGTTTATTTTCCAACGAATTTGTCCACCTCTGTATGTTCAGTTTCGAATTTGCAAAATCAGCTATTTATCTTCGGAATGTATCGATCTTTCGCTATTAGGTCAATTTGACAAGAGACAAATTGAATTTGGAAAATGAGGGACGGGATTCGCGGAGATCCGGATGCGGAATGCAATTAGGGACTTAAATATGATTGAGTACGACAAAATTGATTTTCCCGTTGACGCATGACACCTCCGCGGTTATTTCGATAAAAATCTGCTAAACGAAGTAATTAAGACTCGACACCCACATACACGTATCAGTGTATACGATGAAAACAGATGAAACAATCACCGAAAAAGAGCATGATTGGCATTATATACTCCCCCACACTCGTTTATACAAATATCAATTATGAACATCGCTGTTCGGATCGTTACCGAGCGTATCAAACTAAATTAAACGCGATTCGATGCGAGATAAAACAGAAACCAAAATCAAACTCCTTTAATATAATATGCTCGCGTGTAATTAAGCTTGCAATTTCTGGCCACGCTCGAAATTGGTTTCCATCGATAGCAATAAACATACCCACCACGAAGTGATCAAAATAAAAAAACACATTACATGCCAATCCCTAAATAATATTTTTATTTCATCTCATAACAGAATATTTACCGAATCAAATTAATTTTGTCTTGGTTAAACTTTCGTAATAGTTACAATAACACAATAAAATATAATTAAAATCGTATGGGGGATCAAGGTTCCCCAATAGTCAACTTAAGGGTCGACGCTGAACCTACCCAGCACTAAAAGACACTGGCACAAATATTAATCATTATAAAAATGATGGGATTATATTCATAGTCTATACAAGTTTTGTTACACTGTTTAAATAAATGTTAGACGTACAAATGAATACACCAATTCCATTACTCCTGGAATATTTCAAACGGAAGTAAATTTTAATAATAATAATAAAAAAGTGGAATATAAACCATATAACCATATAAAGTGGAATACAGAATTGTGAAATGATCATTTGACCAACAGTGGCAGGTTTAGCGTCAACTACAGCCAAACAGAACTTAAAAATAAAAAATAAAAAACGCAAAACCTCTGGTCAATCAGATTTTTCGCGCTAGTGAAATGATTCTCTCTATTATCGGGACGCGTCGAACAGGTTAGAAACATCTCTAGATGATCCGTAGCCTAATTTCTTCCTCGCCACACCTCCCCGCAGATTCCCCGCGAATGATTTCGCTACAGGGCGGGATCGTATCAAACCGTTTCGGACGCAGTTTCCGTTCGATTCAATTTCGCCGGCCTCGCAAGATCTTGTTTCACTCGGCAAAGGGTTTTCCATGTATTTTTAATAAATCCGCGGGCATCGATCGTTTCGTCCTCGAAAGCAGCACCGTGGACGCCGGAGAGGTCTTTTCACCGTAACGATAGAAAAATAACGCAGACAACCGGAAGCTTTGAAACGCAGTATCCTTTTTCTCTCTTTTTTTTATTTCCCACCTTTTTTCACGAGCCCCGGCACTCGGTTATTAATACAGCCAACGGCTATTATAGCTATTATATAATAGCGCATGCTCCACCACCGTATACTAACCCTTTGTAGCTGTTACATAACAGCTACACAAGCACAATCAACCTATAATACTCGGCCGCTAATATTTCGAGCGGTAACCGAATCCCGCCGCGGGCTCGTAACGCGAGGATTGTAACCCGAAATCTGCCGCCGATTCGACTTCAAACTGATTTTTTTCCCGGACCTTTTTCCTTTTTAACGCGTCGTTCGATTCGGTTACCGGCATCCCTGTGGTCACTGTATTTTAGTGCGCGGTGGATTTTCTTCGGTTTGGAACCGGTGCCCTTCAAGTTTGGGTACCTTTAGTTCGGAGACTGCGGGGACTTTGATTAAGAATTTTTTTTAGTCGAAAATGCTATCATAATCTGATAGTATAATCTCGAGCTTCTGTAATCGTCCAATATAAAATTTTCAGAGGTCTCAAATTGCTTATAATAAAAAAGAATATATCGCTAACAAGGTGCAGTAAAAATTGTGGACTTGATCACCACTTAATTAACTTCATCGCCGTACCACTTTCGAAACCCTTGCCGAGTGAAACGGACCTTTCCCCCCAAGAAACTTATCATCTACAGGGATTCCTCAAAATATCCAGCGACCTAGATCGATCGCCCATCCACAATTAGAAAAATCATTAAGCTTGAAAGTGTCGCGGGATAGTTTCGTTCGCCTTGCGCGTTGAATCCGACCGATCGGTGCGCCGCGATCTCGTGATATGGGTCTGACCATAAAAACTCGCGCGGTTACTTCCACTTCGTTAGCTTTGCCTGACTTTTTAATTAGCTAGTGCCTACGAGCTACGTCGGTAAAAAACCTACTGGCCGGCGGAGGTTCGTGCTCGACTCTGTTCAGCGATCGCCGGGGTTCCGAGAACGAACCGAGTTCCGAGTTCCTCCTCGAACTGAGAAAAAAATAACAGGAATCGCCCTTAGAGAAGTTTTCTGGCTCTCCTCGAATCGGATCTGGCAAGACTCTACACCCTTGCATTCCCTTTCCCTTTTCATTTTACACGGGGAGGAATCAGCGTTCTGCCTCTGGGCTTTTTATTAAAGATTGTGACGTTTGTAGGATCGAATCTGTGTTGAAACGATTTTTAAACCCTCTCGTGTAAGTGCTAACCCAAATGGCAGCAAGTGGAACAACAATCGTGATCCTTCAATTTAAAGTCTCTTCTAAAGCTCTATAATTTTGAAGAACTACAGAATCACACGTGAAAAATGAAAATGTCATAGGAACATCGCTGTGCCTTTATTAAATGTTTTATTTTAATTTTCAAGGCAAACACTCTTTAATGTCTCAACTCTCAATAATTCAACATTATACAATGTTGATCTTCTAGAAGGGAACCAAACATGAAGGATTAAATTCCTCCAGAAATACCAGGGTCATATTAAAAAACAAGAACCGTTTGAATGTTAATAATTTCATTGGGAAAGATGTAATAGATCACGGTTGTTATTCACGCTTCCACAGCAGTGTGAAATAATATTCAGAAATACAATCAAGTCAGTCCATCCACCAAGTTCGTTCGTATTCACACGTACGATCCACCGTTACACTTTCAATCGAGTCCTGCCATAATTGTACACTGAATCACTGAAGTTCCTCATCGACTTTCATCCATATTGGATCTAGAAAAGATTTCGTACGAACAAACTTATGGACTGACCAACCACCAGGTGTCAGAGCCTTGAGTTTTCAATAAATTTTGAAGCGTCCACACAACTCGGTCGTCTTTCGGCGATTCCGCGAGCACGAACCTTCTCCAGCGAATCGGAGAGGCTAGCTGGAGCTACGGACGCGAGCAATCGATGCTGTAAGATCGATTCCTCCGGGTTTCCTCCGGGTTTCATCTTCCTCCTCTTCGTCCCCGGTCCTCGCTCCTCGCCATTCGCCCGGAGACCGATCTTCCTCTTCGGTGTGATTCGCGACGAAGGCTTATTTCTTTATATATATATATAATATTTATATATTTATATATATACTTTTTTGTTTGTTGTATTATACACGTGTGCCATCATCCCTCGTCTCCCCAAATATCGTGTCTCGTCACACCACGCACCGGTGTGTCCACAGCAGATTATACAAATCGTCGAGTGTTTAACGGTCGTCAAGATCGTCGCACGTTCGATTAGAATCACCTGTATATCGCGACGATCGCCGTCAGCACGACGATCAGCAGATGCGTCGACCTGATCACGATGCCCCTGTTCTCCTCCATGCATTGGCCTGAAACCAGAAAGAAAATGCCGTCGTATTTTTACGAAAAGTCGAAGAGGGGATTGGCTGCGTCAGCGCTAGTCCAATAAGTTCGTGCGGTTTTTTTTCGAGAGAACAAAGTCGACGGTTTTTGCGAGCTTGCTACCCAGAGTCGATCTGTTGTGTTCGCTGTTCCCGACATTTCGGAGGCAATTTTTGGGAGACGGTTTGGGAGAGTTGCACGAAGTTGTTGGACAGAGTTGTAGAACAGCAAAGATTGGGTATTTCTGTGCAAAAAGAGAATTTTCTCTTTTTCAGTGGAATTGTTGAAGACAAATAAAAATTGGAAATAGTATCTTTTGTTACATACATGCATAAAATCCAGTCTGATAATTTTTTTATTTTTCTATGATAGAGCTCTATAATAAAAGAAGGTACTAAAAGGAATAATCTCGAGCACCTATTGCCAAGGTTTTAGAGTCAGACGTGTATAAGGTAAAACAGTAAGGTGTGCATAACAAGCGGAAAACAGGGAGAAAAGGTACAAGCGCAAGAATTATCAAGGCAGGGTCAGGAATGAACAACAAAAAGAACATTCCCTTCTTCTCCTTTCTCGCCCAGCTCCCTCGTTCCTCAATTAAGAGTGACCATTTAAAGTCTGAGACCAAACTCTCAATGGAACAAAGCACAGCAAGCCGATTTGAAGCTTAAGTCGAAAGTCGTTTGCCAGCTTCTGTTCCTGACAATGTTCCAGGGGAACAGTTCACGCCAATAGACGGCGCGGCGCGAGTAGAGATTGCCCTGTGGAGCAGTGTTCTGGCTCCGTGGAAATTGCGGGCTATAAAGCCACGCCCATTCGGGAAAATTCAAATAGAAATAGCAAGATGTATATCCATATCCATCTGTTGCAACGTTGACAGTCTTTACGTTCTGATGTGATTTGTGTTGATAAAATGGTGCTGTGTGGGGCAACTGAGAGTGCTATTTACCTTGAGAGCACATTAAATAGTTCATGAAGGAAAGAATGAAGAATTACAGGGCTCACAACGAAATCTCAAAGGGCATAGAACTATGATTACACCTTAAACTGCCCAACAGAGTTCAATTGACGGCTCACATTCAACTGAAGACAACTTTTGTCACATTCTGAAGCCGAACCATTTAATTCAAAGCCAGGTATTTTCTCGGATTGTGTATCACGGGTCACCAGAAACAGAAGATCGATGAGTTTAAACCTTGTTTAAACGTATCCGCGGCGTCGGCCCCTTCAATAAGAGAATTCCGCCGAGAAACAGCGTAACGAACGAGCGGCTGGAGCACCGACGGAGAAACAAAACTGAAGGATCCTCGTTGGAGTGACAAGACAACAGTCTAGGCAACGAGGACGCTTCGGATTGAAGCACCGGAGAGGGGTCCAGAAAGAGAGAGACCGCTGTATAGTCTCTGATAACATCAAACAAATCGAGAAACACCCCAGTAGTTTTTCAACCACCGACGAAATTGTAAATAATCGGCCTCGAGTGTCGCCTCGTTGCGAATAAAAAAATTCAACCTGCACGGAACCTCGGAGTTTCGCAAAGATCCGCGGACAGAAGGTCTCTTCGTGGTATACCACCGAGTAAACTCACGAAGAGTCCCTGATGTTTGTCGCCTAGGGATTTTAATGAAGTTTAAAGCGAATATGCGTGCTGGAGAGGACTCTTTTTATTCTTAAAACGGAGGATATTCACTCGTTGCTACTACTCTGTCCTATTCGGTATGATCAGATGACATATTTCGCATGAATTCTCGACGATTTTGCAAACAGGATATGATTTTACAAACGGGAAACGTTTGGTTCAAATACCAACGAGCAAGTCACTGTATCATTGTTTTGCTCGAGTCATTGAGATAGTATTTAATAGGGGTTTTATTTTTTTTTTGACGCACAGATCTTCACCAGAAGAGATTCAAGTCCAAAGAACACCGTCGAATTCAGAGGCTGATTGTTTCTGTGTGGTTTATTATCCGAGTTTGAATATTAGAACAATTATACAGGCAAACGGCAGTACAAGCTTCGGCAGACAATGTCAGAGGAGATTCAAGCCGAGGAAAAGCACGCGAATCCAGTGTCCGAGGAACGTCAATGGCGACGACGCGATTGTAATCGCGAAAGCCCGCGTCTGGAGACGAGCCTCGTCCTCTATAAGGCTAATGGACGAGCGTTCTGAAAGACGAGTGAAAAAAGGGAAGCAGGACGAGAGAGAGAGAGAGAGAGAGAGAGAGAGAGAGAGAGAGAGAGAGAGAGAGAGAGAGAGAAACATATAGAAGGCGAAATAGAACAGTGTCGAGGAAACTGTCTAATTCCTCGGACAATGGGCTCTCTCCCGGGGGCCCGAAATCTCGAGACAAAATGCTCGAACGGCGGAACATTCGCGGCAGTTGCGGAACAAAACCGCTGGGTTCTCGTAGGGAGACGCGTTCTGGAGACCTTAAGGATACTCGAGAGAAGACGAGATAGACAAAGAGAGAAAGAGGAAGACAGAAGTAGGAGAGAGAGAGAGAGAGAGAGAGAGAGAGAGAGAGAGAAAGGGATAGACACACTCACCGGTACTGGTAGCATTGAAGGCCAACATCGGCGGGGGAGGAGGTATTCCCCTTTGGCAGGCCACCTCGCTGGCAGTCAAGCTGACAACTCCTCCGCTCTCTTTGTACATGAAGCACAATCTTCGGCTGTTCCTGTAGGGCTGGGGTCTGTTGTTCTCGCTGGTCCAGGCTGTCCCGGGCGCCAGCTGGGTGGCGATCACGAACTGGGTGCCCTCCGCGTCGTACCAACGACCGTGGCACGAGTACGCTGCCAAACAGAAAGCACAGAGCTCCCTTTAACTTTCGAAGATAGAATGCCTCGCTAAGTAACTCGAGGACTTCCTCTCGAACGCCATTATAGTCTAAATAAACTTTGACAACGAGGGACCAAACCTTGCGAAATAAAAGCCCCTTGTCGAGCTTCATTGCTAATGCGATTTTAATTCTCAACGATACCCACTGACAACGCGGGCCTCCGTTTTTAAACAGATAGGTACTGACAATATTTTTGTAAGCTCTGAAAGAGTACCTCAATCATTTTCTCTGCCACAACAACCTCAAAAGAACCTCCCCGTAAATCGTTCCGAAGCAAACCACCAAGTTCCCAATGAAGGAACCGAAGTTCTCTTAAGTTCCCAGGTAACATCCACTCACCAATGGAATTGTCATCGACGCAGTCCGTCTGAAACTCCATCCTGTCCGCAGTGGAGCACCCTATGGTAATGGTGGTGACCTCCGAGCTGCACCTGGAGATGTCCTCCTCCCTCTTCTCCCTCTTCTCGGCGGACTCGTCTTCATCAGTTTCCTCGACGTCTCTCCTGCTCCTCGACAGATCTTCGTAGGTCATCTGCCTATGATTCCTGCCGGACCTCTTCTTGGGTAAGTCCGCGGTGTCAGGATAATCACCGAAGTAATCCTCCTGGACTTCGAGGATGCTGGAGTCTTCGGAGTCGTCGAAGTCGGTAGCCCAAAGCTGTCTGATTCTGGCGAAATCGTCCGCGTCCACCTTGAAGTCCTCCATCTTGGGGCTTCTTCTTGTTCTCTCCTGAGGCCTCCTGACCTTGGACCTGTCGCCGGAGCTTCGTTGCTCCTCGGACCTTCTGGATTTGGATCTGGAGTGGTCCCAGAGCAGGTCCTCGATGTCCAGAGACCTTTTTGAAGACACTTCTTCGAGGCTGTGGTCCCGGTGGGATCTGTTGTTGCGATTCGACCTTGCTCGCCTGCCCATCCTCTCGTGCACCAAGTACTCGTTGTTTGCACGCCGCTTTTCAGCTTCGAAGTCCAGCTTCCGTCCACGTTCTTGCGTGCGTTCTTGCGCGTGTCGCACTTTTTCTCTGTCTCTCCTTGCCACCTCCTGATGCTGGTTCCGTCTACTTTCCCGGATGTTACGCTGATTGCGGTTCACACCTGTCACCGTGAACTTGCCCAGGTACGGGCACGTCCGTGGCTCCGGGGAGCTTGCTGAAATTTTCGAAAAATGGATCGGTTAAATAATTGTGGGGTCTGTTTTGTTGTGGGGTTTTTGTTAGAGTGGCTGTCGGTACTTTTGGACTTAAAAATAATCATACACTGTTCACCTCTTATTGCATCTACTATCACAAGTTTCAAACACTCCACAGCATAACAAAAATAATTAGAAGTTTCGACTGCCTGAATAATCTATAGTCGAAGCTATAGACAAACTTCAGGGGTCAATGTTTCAACGTTTAGCAATCTGTCGAGCCATTTTCAGACCAAAAGGACTGCTCGAGACGTCTCTCCTCTCTTCCCTCTCCCTCTCCCTCTCCTCTTTCTCCAGAGGTCCTTAGCCGAAAATTAACAATTTAGAACGGGAGATTTACCGTTACCTCCGATGGGCGACGTAGTAACAAGACGCAGGGGAGGGAATATGCTAGCGACAAATCGAGGAATAATTTATCCTGCTTCGGGACACCATCAGAATCAATTAACGCTCGTTTCCTAATTCCAGCGAGCCAACGGCCCGATGAACGATCGATCTATAAACTCCCCGTTCAGGGACTCCTCTTCGGCAACACACAGAGAGATACTCGCAAAACTTAACAGAGATGGGAGGAGAGGAAGGACATCTCGACCGAAGATCGGCTGAATTACAAATTACCTGCTCCGGAGTGGAATCAACAAGAAACTTTCCCCTATCGATCTTCCCTAACGACGTTTTCTTGCGGCCGGATCGATCGCCCGGAGGATCGGTCAGTTGCGAAACACAGTCGGGATACTCGATTTTGCGAAATTTCTACCCTCTCGGCCATTAATCATCGATCAAACCCGATTCGAGATCTGCCTTGCATTCTGAAGCTGCTGAGGCTTCTCCCACAACGATTATGTTCAGCCCCTGGCTCTTTAATATTTAACTCTTTGCCGTGCTACGTCGAGTTAGAAGCGATAATCTTCGTGATGGGTGTTTCAAACAGAATGTTGTTCATTCCATTTTTAATCATCGACTGGTGTCGATCAAGATCCGTCTTTCATTATGAATCCTTGATTAGCGTCAATCAAGATCGGTCTTTTATCTTTAATCACTGATTTATGTCGATCAAGATTTGTCTTTCATTTTTGAAAGAAACTCGATGCTCTTCCGCAGCGGGTTTTCCCAGCGTCGCAAAACGATTATGTTACACGTTCACCGCCGATATTCCGGATCTCAGGAACACGCCCATAAATTTTGCGAAGGGTTTGCGGCCAGCTCTCCAGCACCTCAGCCAAATGTTCTGAACCAATGGGAACTTAGCAGAGCGCGGGAAAAAGCATCGAGGAGAGCGCTCGGAAACTCGAGCAGCGTACACCGCAGATCCAGTTTTGCACTCGACCAGTTTACATCAATCTCGAGAGGCGCTCGCATTATAGCGAACTTAAAGTTGTAAAGCAAACTCGCGCGAGTTTATTTTCGTTCCGGATATCCGATAGAGAAAAGGAAACTTACCGGGATGATGGAGGCTAGGCTCGAATCGAATTCGAAATGGGAATCACGTTTGAGATGGAAAATACTTTAGAGAAAGAGCCGCACTTTCCAGAATATTGAAATAACGTCTTACATACGTGCCGTGTTCCTTTCGAAGAAAAGATTTCATTTTCTTTTTAGAAGCAAATCGTTAATAATATAACAGAACCTTTAATGGAAGATATATATTTCCGATTCCAATTTCAATAAAATCCATGAAAATCTGTCTACCGTATAAAATTGAGAATCGATCAGACGTCGAGGACTAATTACTCTCAGTGGCTGGTACTCAAATAAATTGAAGAAAAATTCTACATCCGGGACTTTGATGGTTGGTCAAGGGAATCGTGCGACCCAGTTTCGCGCAGAATATCGTGCGGTGAAACGCGTTAACGGCGACACGACTAATCCCGAGCGAAACTAGCTGTAACGCTGTGAAAACAGTCGAGCCCATTTACCGCGGTAAACATCTCATAAGGAAAATCCGGAAAATCCGCAAACAGACGAGGTGGCGGCAGCCCTGGTGCTTTCCAGGGAAATTCGAAGGGAAAAATCGATTGCCAGTCTCGGGCCAACAATCGTTCTCCGTGTTAGGTTGCGATTACACTACATTCTTGATCGCGGCTGACTCATGTGTCTTAAAATATTATAAAGAGTCTCTGACTGAATATTTTTAATTCTACGTCGACTAATATGATTATTTAGACATTGTAACAAAATATAAAATTATTCATAACTTAATCGGAGATCTATTGAATGAGGACTTAAAGAAGAAGACTCGGACTTGCGATCGGTATAACCGCAGCTTTGAAAGATAGGAAAAGTGCTCGTAAGTATACTGTCGCATAGCGTTCGTTCATGTTTGTTCAGAATCTTGGATTCTCGGTCGGGCTGCAGCCGCCTCATTAAGCCCGAAAATAATACCGTGGTCCGGAGACAACGAAGACGAAAGGCAGAAGGGTCGCGAGCTGTGTTCTGTCGCGAACCTTCGGCAAGACAGGAGAAGGGGGATGGTTTCAGAAAAGGGGGTGGCTCCAGAAGGGGGCTTTGGGACTGGCCCGAGGGTGCGACGTCAGATTTGTCTCGTTAGAGTTCGCATTGTGCCTGCCTATGGCCGATTTACGCTCGCCCGTCCCACCGTTCTTTTTCCTTCTCCGTATCTAACGAGCTTCCATTAAAGCCGCAACGTCAACCCTTCGCGCAGCCACGATATCCACGTCACTCTCCAACCCCTTATCCGCCACTCTGTTCTCACTCCTTTCGTGATCTTCTGCGTCTTCGCGCTATTCGCGATTTTCTGTGTCGTCTTCGGATTCTCCGCAATCTTCCTCCATCGTGGTTCTTCAACCGCTTTTTATAAATTATTTTAGGTAAACTACCCCTTGGGGTGAACTCTTCGTATCGTCAAAATGTTCAAGTAAAACTTTCAAGTGTTTCTTACTGGATTTTAAACAATTAAATTGTGAATACAGGGGATGAAGTGCTTTATGCGATTTCGTTCAAATTTTAAGGAGTTATTTCGTTTTTTGACAAAACGTAATTGTAATTGCAGGAAAAATGTTTTTAATGAGGCCTAGTTAGTTGAAATTCGACCCAGTTTTATTCACTGTCAGCCGAATAAAACTTTTCAGGTTGAAATATTTGTCCATCATTCTAGAACATCGGGGTACTAATTACGATGCTTATAAAGCACTATAATACTTCACTGTATGTCTTACATTCGCTAATCTCCCTTGTTAAAACAACTTCGCAAAATCCAACCAGTCCACCTCTGGTTTCACGTAAATAGAATCGTATAAAATTTTAATTGCAAGCACTCGCGAACGTTTTTTTGAAAAGAACACTTCTCCGGGTCACAAGTGGCACAGACACTGTCTTGGAGTTGACAATAATTCACGGTAAAACATTCTTGAATTGCAGAAAGTTGGAACTGTGCACCGAAAAGTGATGAAAATTTTAATTGCTACCACTTGTACATGCTTCCTAAAAAAAGACTCTTTTAGTACTGAGATGTCAGGCAAGTACGCTAATTTCGGAGAGGGGGTTGCGACCTCTATACGACCTACAATATTGATGCGTACCATTCAGTGATCTTTGATCGATGCGCATCAAGTGTTATTAAGTGGTGACAGTGTGTTCGAATCACTATTGTACAATGTTCAAACACAATCGATTCTTTTTCTCTCTGTGCTGTCAAAAAGAGGTAATAACTTAATTCCGAATAAAAACGTGTTCCATCGCATAATCTTTTAATAGAGCCTATGGTGATCTCGAAGGTTCGTGTTCCGGGGAAATAAATAATAACGGTCACATGCGCCTAATCGCACGATCTTCTCATGCGCATGAAAAAGACCTACTGAACGTAGAACTATGGGAGCTTAATCGGTTCCTAATAAACATAAAATCGAACCGCAACGAGTCCATGGTACGTAGTCGAGACCATAATACATGGACGAAGAAAAGGAGAAAAGAAAATGGAAAGGAACACGTCCGCCATTGTCTAGCGTCGTCAGCAGGTCCCTTTTTTGCGATCGGGAAAACTGATTTGGCCGGGGCCGGCCGCAAAAATCTCGTTATTTTTCTGGTTAATTAGACATGTATTGCGCCGGACCAAAGGCGATTCCGGGCAAAGGAGACTTGATTTTTCCGTCTCGTTAGGCGATTCCCGATAGCAGCCCTGAAACCAGCCGGCCAAAGGGACCTATCCTGGGGATAAGGGCGAGATCCCCGCCCACATCCCTCGGCTGAATCGGGCACTCTCCTCTCCCTTTGTGTTTCGATCGGGAGAACAAATCGTGAACTTCGACGGTCGTTAGTTACGTTCGCCGGGCGAAACTTTTGACAATGTATCGCTGGAATCGCTGCCGCCCGGCGAATTTCAATGGGCTAGAGAGAAGAGAGAGGAGGAGACCCCCCCCCCCCCCCTCCCCCAGAGCACCCAGCAGTTCAGTTCCAAGAGAGAACCGTTCTTCCAACTTTATACATTTTCTTCGATTTCGTCGCGCTTCGTTACCCCCGCCTCGTAAAACGTTCCATTTCGTGTAATTTATAATTATCGGCACAATGGAGAATTAACGTCTCTCTTCGAGGGTCCGCGTTTATTACAATTGTTATACTTTGCCAGAAGTCCTTCGGCGTGTGGGAAAATAATTGAAAACGCAGAATTATGCGCCTGGAATATGGAAAATGGATGAGGCTGCCGTAGAAAATTAAAGTAAAATGATATAGAGAGGTATACATAATCGGTTGTAACAAACTAAATTTTCATTTTTCTTTCCGACTAACATTTACGAACATTGCTGAGACGTCAAATAAATCACACACTATACCAAAGTACTAGTTCAATTTGAGACTACTTTTCAATTTCGTCGTTGAAATAAACTATGGGACCAACTAGGTCAACTATTCGTCGTACAATTTATCGGAACCGTGTCGAGGAACTCGGGGAAATTTGGGTGGGCGAGTCAGAAATTGGTCGAACGAAATCGAATCGATTGATTCGAGAAAGACGGTCGGCGTTGGCGCGTATCGCGTGTCGATGGCATGGCGAATCGAAAAGGTGGAGAGGGAACGGAAAAGGTGGAACGGGAACGGGAAAGGGGCACGCTATCCGCGGATCGAGCCGGGACTCCTCGACACGGCACTTGGAACTTTTTAATTAATCAATCGGGGGCCCCCTCTACGGCCTCTTCTTTGTCGCGCGCGCGTGCCAGCGAAATGGCCGACCGCGGCTCTAATCGATCGCGAGAATTTTCCACTTTCGGTGTACACAGCGCGCAATCTCGTTGTTTCTTTCCGTTCGAGCCGCCGGAAAATTTAATTACGCGATATTGGGCCTCCGCAGGGGACACTTTTTTCCCACCGACGGAAAACGCCGAATGAAATTTCACCTATCACAACACGGCCGCAATTTGCCTCGCTCCGATCTGCAAATAAAAAAGATCAATCTCACGGCGTGCTCTCTCTCTCTCTCTCTCTCTCTCTCTCTCTCTCTCTCTCTCTCTCTCTCTCTCTCTCTCCATCTCTCTATTTTCCTCTGTTGCCTTTTCTGCAACCTTGTCCACCTTTTCGGCCACTGCCACGATTTTTCGTCGAAAGAGTTGATTGCGGTCGCAATTTTGCTTCTACTGCATTTCTTTCCTTTTTTTTTTAACGAGAAACAGTAAAAAACAAAGTGTTTCTAATTTAGATCTAATTTAATCCTAAATAATTTTCACTGGAGATTCATACAAGTGTTATTATTATATAAAAAGAAGGTTGTAAAATTGATAGTACAGAGTCTGCTCGAGCCAATGAAATAAAATATGTAGGTAGGAACTTTCATTCTCGGAGAAATCGAATTGAAAAATTCATCCTGTCTGACCATTACTTGTGACTTCTACTTGTATCGAACACCTGTAATGGTACCGGATTACATATTTATCTGTGCCATTGTCAGATATCACTGTCATTGCTTCGAAACAGCGGCGCCAGTGGAAAAGGTCGGTCATGGTCAGACACGCGAACCGAATGACACTCGATGTGTTGTATACCATCGTTTTTCGAGATGGTACGTCAATTTTCCATTTATTGGTCTAACCACAATACAGAATACAATAAACGTGATCTACATTGATGTTCAAGACCGCAGGATCGCTAGATATTTGTTGCAATTCCGTGACAAAAATATCGGCGACACACCTGTCGTTCAAAGTGCAATAAAATGCCAGGAAAAGATCGTACGTCAATTTTTTTACGTCGTTGTAAAGCGAAGACTTTCCTCTTGAAGTCTACGGTGATTTCAGTCACGAGAAAAGTTTTTTAAACTCCAGAGAGAAGGTTGAATTTGCATGAAGCAAAATGTTCAAGAAAAAGAGGTGTATTCGCTTTACCATTCGCTTGGTAATATAAAAGCATCTTGTTAACAAGTTACTTAAGGGTGCAAAAGTAGAGGCTTCATGCTCGAAGATGAGCCAAAGTAGACATCCATCCGATTTGTTTCCACAAACTTTCCAGAAACTAAACATAACACAATTTTCCTCCTGATATTTGATCGTCGGTGTACCTACAATGCTTCCGAAGATAAGAATAAATAATTGCGCAACGGGGTGCGGTAAATAAAAAATAATGTTGCGAGAAGTCAGATAACGGGTTGAAGAAGAGTTTGAGGGTATCCTCGCGGAAACGTGACGCTGCAGAAAACCACAATACGTTATAGAACATTTTCACGGAGCCCGAAATAAATAGCGTTAAAGAGCAAACACATTATTTACCGCGGCGCCGGAAGGGGACGATAAATATCCAAGGTTTCTCTCCTTCGAAAGCCCCCGGGGGGAATAAATCAGCCGAGAGCCGTAGGTACATTTAACAATCGTCAGCTTGCGCGCCGTTCACTTCTTTCCGGGAAGAAATCACTATGGGGGTGGTTTTCCAGGCGCGTGGAAAGGGGCAGAGCGAGCGAGAAAAAGAGAGACGGAGAGACCGAGTGAAAGAAGGAACGAACGAACGGAGAAAGAGAGAGAATCGGCACACAGAGCGTTCCCGAAAAAAAAAAGAAACGAGAAAAAAGAAAAGGGCACGATAGAATGGCACGCCAATTATCTTTCGCGCGAGCCCCGGCGACGCTTTCTTTGTTTCGTTCGTCCGGAAATGACGCCTCGATTCTCGGCAGAGCGATAAATTTCCAGCGGAAATAACTTTTGGCAGTGAAAGGGGGCGTGAGCCGCCCCTCGACGAAATAGGGACCTTCAGCTCTACGTTGTCGTTCGCCGGGGAAACAAGAATGGCCTTCCACCGATATTTTCCCTTCTACAGCCACCAACCAACTTCTAGGACCTGCCTGAGCATTAACCCATTAAGCCCCCAGCAATGAAATATCGCCATTTTCGCATTAACCTCTTGACGGTACATAGACGTCTCGGGTACGTCATATGTTTCTTACGTCAAGCTCCATTGTAACACGCTTGACTGCCGAACGATTCAAAAAATTTCACAAAATCACAGTCATTTAATCACCGCAACGAAGATTGCAATGCTCACCCATTGAAAAGAAATAATAAACTGTTATTCCAGCAACTTGTTCGGAAGACATAGTTTCTTTAGTACGGCAAAAAATCCTCGCGGAAACACGGTTCGATTTGCGGAGCAGTTTCCGGTGCAGGGGCGGCGTGCAGGGGGTGGCTCGCGAGAATCCGAGAAACACTTTCCGCGGAATAAAGGCGTGTAAAAATATTTATGGGTCGGCGACGAAAATATTTTATGGCCGGGGCGAACGCTCGCGCGTTTATTAAATATTTATGCCGGTCGCGGAAAACATTTTCCTTCGGCCCCGATGTAAATTTGCCCTCGAACCGTCTCCGGTCACGCCCCCTTCCCTTTCGAGCATCGTCGTCGTCGTCGTCGTCGTCGACGGCGAACTTCCTGTTTTCCCCGGAATCACGAAGACGCAACGTTTGGGAATGGGGATCGAGCCGACGCCGGCGGAATTGGATTTTAATTCGCATTAACTTCCCACCGAGGCGAGGAACGAGGCTCTCACTCTCTCCGGGATTGATTTTCTCCTCTTTGATTTCGCTCGAACGAGTACGACCAATATTTTCGCTTAGCCTCGGCCACCTTCGACATCAAACTTCTTTATTCCCTCGCCCCTTTCTTTCTTTCTCTCCCCTCCCCTTTTTCTCTCTTTTTCTTGCTGCCCTAGTCCTTTTCCTTCTTTTATTTTCTCTCCCTTTCTTCTCTAGCCTTGTCCCTTCGTTTATTACAAATTCGCAGAATGGAAATCATTTTCGTCAGTGGAGTATATCTTGACTGCGGGTAAATGATCAATAAATTCAATAAAAATATTCAACTAAAATTGAGGAAAAGACTAGGAATTAATTTGTGCACCTTATACGTTCGCTCCCTTTCTCTCTTCACTGTGCTTGTTCCTTCTTTTACTCTCTTTCTTTCTTCCCCGGGCTTGTTCCTTCTTTTAACTTCTCCCTTTCTCTTTGAAAGGTGCTTTTTCCTCTCTGAACCGCGAGGAAGAAGGGTACCGCCCGGTAATTCCTCTCCGGGGCCGATAAAAGAGAAGAGCTTTGTCATCCGCTCTTATTTTCCGAGTTAATGGATTGTTGCGCGCCGCACGATAATGGAGAATATTCCCGCGGCGAACGGACGCCGGTTAATATTCTAATTTTCGAACAGAGCCCCGTCCACCTTTTCTCTCCCCCGAACCGTTTTCGCGCGCGCGCCCGCGTCGTGCTAATTTCATCGGGCGATGCTGTGTTTTATTCGCCCGAAATTAAAGGCAACGACGCGACGAGACGGGCACCGAGAATTTCACGACGCACGTCGTCGTGCCGTGTGTACACCTGGATTCTGCATCGATAGTAGTCTGCTAGGTACGCCTCGAACGGTCGAAATTCAGGTTTTATACTCGCCTATTTTCTTTTATGGATCTGTCGCTTTTTAGTGGGTAGTGAAATCGATTCGGCACGCTACTCAAGAAGATATTTCTTCGTTTATTATCAAGAGAAATGGAAATCTTACCGTTTTTATTTCAGTTTAAGCAATTGTCTACTAAACTACATTAAGCTCAACGCATACTGAGTTTTTCCCTGTCAGGGTAAAACTATAGTAATGGGCTATTGTATCTTACGCGTATACAGAGCTATCCGGTGAGTTTCCTTTACGTTATTTCGTTTTGGTAGGGTCCGGGTTTTCAGCTCGAATTTCGACATGGCTTTTCGAGAGCGGGTCGAGAGTCCCTGCTGTGCATGGCACAAAAAAAAGGTTGCAGGAGGGAGCTCCACAGCTCCTTACGTAAACTATCGTTATCTCTCTTCTACAACATCATGGAGATAGGAAACGTTCCTGCCACTTGATGAAACAGCATCACACATCCTTATATTATACGTAAATTATACATATTATAAAATTCTTTTTAAATAATTTTTCATTTCATATGTAATGATGCAAATGTAATTTCTTAATGAAAACATATTAGAAATATCTTTGTTCTGCAAATTTTAACCACCGGTTCAAGTGTGAAAAAATTTTAAAAAATGTGGTCGTATTCTACGATTTCTTCCTCTTTGAAATTCCGTTTTTTAATTCGCGGATTCTCAAAAATTTAAAATATTGGGTACTTGGGGACTCCCACTAATATTCGGAAACAGTTAAACAGACCATAACGATTTGATCCTGTTTGAGAAGTTAGAGTAATTACAGTTTACTACATAATGTGAAAAGAAATTTTTTCAAAATGAAACGTTTAGTATTTTCTCTACAATTACGACCAATTTCAATTTTTGAAAAAATTTCTTTTCCCATTTTGTAGTAAACGGAAATGAGTTTTTAGAAGCTTATAGTGAAAACATTCGACTTCAGAATTCCTATACATAAAGACCTACAAATTATTAATCTCCTACATTGTTCAAAATCGATGATTCCGAAAGGGAGTACCGTATTATTATACAGGTACTTTTTCCACTGGGCAAGGTACGGTACGGATGGCAATAATGAAGGTAGAAGGTATTGTACCAGTCGTCCGTTAGCTGAACCCCATAAATTTTATGACAGGGACAGCCAGATGCTGATCAACTCTAAAATTGAAGGAAGCGTAATAATTAGTTTCTGCGACGAGTCGAGATAATTATTTTATGACCAGTGTCCGACGGAAACACGAAGGAAAACATACGGTCAACACGTGCTGGAAGGGACTTATAATCATAATATCCCAGAAAGTAGTTACAAATTGTTTTACCGCACAGATTCTCAGATGATATTCTTTTTTTTTATTACCATAGTAAAAAATTATTATTTTATGTTTTAACACCGTATTCCCTCCTAATACCACGAAGAACTCGAAAAAATTCTAGTTAATAGCTATTTAAAATAAACAACGCCAATTCCCTGACATAAAAAAAAGTCTTGGAGAATACTTGCTAAGCACTTGTCAGCGCCTAGAAAAGTCATCTCCGATTTTGGCACCCCTAGGGTTTGGGTAGCAGACATCACGCTGTGCCTTTCTTCGTCGAGCATCTCGAACCCTCTTAATTGACCTTCCGGGACCAAAAACTGTGTATGCGTTAGAAAAACGGTGTCAGGTGTCTCCGTTTTCCCGGAGACTCCAGTATGCGTTGAGCTTTATTCGTTTCAAATAAAACTCGTCCCGTTTGGAAGAAAAACGTTTTGTTTATGGTTATCAGATTTGCGTTTACGCAGAGTTCCTCTTGAGGACTCGAGATAACCTTTGCTTTTTCAAATGGAATTCTAGATGTTTATTTAGCTAGGATTCTAGTCCAATCCGTGAAGAGTTCATTGACCTACACTCCCGTCCATAATTCACCGGACACTTATATTATGAAATAAAAATGGTACTTGCTAATTTTTTCTAATGTATATAATTATATTTTCTAAATTTTAAAATTTAAGTGGGGTGTTATTGTTTTCCAATTCGGCTTCTACAGCTGTCCATAAGCGCTGTTTTGATTTTGGGTACACTTCTCTTATTCTATCTAATCATTCTACAATTTCTCAATCTCTTTTTTCCATATTTATTCAAATTATATACAATAATTGCATTTATCGTACAATAGCTACATCTAATCAAAATAAAACAATAAAATCACACTAGAAACTTTTATTCTTGTTTCAATTACCATTTTGTTGAAAATAAGCAAGTGTCCGGTGATTTATGGACGGGAGTATAAGTGTATTGGAATATCAAGGTCGTTCAAGGGCATTTATTGCTGTTCAAATCTGACTTTGCCAATCTTGAACCATCGAGTTTCTTGAGAAAGAAAAGTACTTGTATTTTTATTATCGTTCAAAAAAACAATTTTAATTGTAGGTGAATAGACGAAAAGAATTGAAGAATTTTATTTTGCACTGATAAAAATTCTTAAAATGGGAAAAACATGTAGCTCCCGTTTCTTGCAGACAGTGTCCAAGCATTATTCATAAAAATCTTTATAACTAGTGGTCCTAATCGACCACGACTCGCAAATTAGATCCAGCACAGTGCAAATTCGGCAACTCCCAGTATCGATTGCGGAAGTAACCGGTTTCAGTACTAGAAAGAGACTCAAACGAGTGGCTCAAAACGTTCACCGCTAGGAAGGAAGGAAGAATTCCAATAGAGTCTGCGCCGTAGAGCTGCGGCGTTGGTGCTTTCCCTCAAAACCGTTTTCACCTGATCCAACACGGAGAGAGAAAGAGAGAGATAGAGAGAGAGTGCTGGTCAGGCCAGCGCGCATTCTCACCAGTATCAAAAGAACTGGATGGAAGTCGAACCGCAAAGGATCGAGAGTCGAATGCCGTCGAATGGACAAGCAGAACGTAATCCGAATTCCGAGTGGTTACAGAGAGAGGCGCACACACTGGCTAAAGGAGAGCGAGGAAACGAAACAGCGGCAGCCGCCACCGCGGAAACGGCGAAACAATCGGTCGTGTGCCCGGTAAATCAAAGGGCTACTGCGAAATTTTCTGCAGGGCCCGCCCGAATGCAGTAACAAACCAGCCCCGAATCCTGCCCGGCTCGATAACGTTTCCCCGCCAGGGCAAAACACACATATCTCCGGCGGTAAACACGCATGACAAGCGATGTAATTAAAGCTGAGTGCAGCTAAACGACATCGAGCTTGGACGGCTTGATTATTATTGGCTGGCCAACATTTCGACCCGATTCTGTCAAATATAACCCCGGCCCGCCGCGTAATTTTGTATCGCGAATATTAAACCATTAGGTGTAATGACCGATGCGTGTGCGATCCCGCGAAATTCGACCGATCCCACGGCGACGCACCAGGACACGCTTTTCTCGAAATGCTGGCCGAAATTCATTTCCGCAAATTTTGCTACGGTCGTAAGTTTGTTGTGTATGTTGAGGTGCATCTTATGCGGCTTGATTTTTTTTTTTTTTTTAATACGTTGATTGGTTGTCGAGATATAGGCCATTAAAGTTGGTCAAATTTCATGCTATTTAGCTTTTGACAAATTGAACCTAAAAATGTTTCTAGCCTTTCAGTGGACCACCCTATATAATCTTTATCCTCGCGAAAGAATATTACGCGCATTTAAATTGAATTATCGTCGCACCATTGATTGATTTATTTGATTAATTGATGACGATCCAGAAATAAATTGTTCGGGGTGTCTTCGGCGGGGAATGAACATGTTTACGAAATGCTTTAATTTTTGTATTTTTGCTGAGCCAGAGAATTTTAAAGCAACGCGCGTCGACGACCAATATTCGTTCCACGGGCTCGACGGATCTCCCCGGTTCTCGGCACTTCAACTTTCCAATGAATTTTCCGGGAATAATGAATTTTATCATCGTCCGCGCGCTGCGCTGCGCCGCGCGGCGCATCGTATTCACGCTCTGAATAATCTGCAAGCCCGATCGTCGAACGGCATAAATTTATTTAATTGGCGTGGCCGAATATTGAAAAAAATTCCATTCGAAATTATTATCGCCCCTCGTTATCGTTATTACTCCTTCCACCGTATCGTTTCCTCGTTAATAAACGGCTGAATTTCGACGGATGTAATAACGGTCCCGTGTCGTACGTTGTCTAGATAAGGCCTGTCGCGATAGTCTACAATTTTTAACACTAGAATTATAGCTCTCGCTCTTACAAAGAATTCGCAATTGTTTAATTAACGCGATTAACACTATTTTTACCGAAGATGTCGAAAGACATCTTTGAAAATTTCGAACAAAAATTTACTGACACTGCAAAGGGAAATTATTCAAATTAATTTATTTCTTTGAATATACAGGATGATTCCAGGAGCGATCGCGGTCGAATTAAAGGACAACCGATGCGACAAACATCTCTATAAACTCGTCCCCAGTCAAGTGCTGGGAATCATGGCGAAGAAAGTGGGGGGAAGGTAAACGAAGATTAAAGACGCGAAGAAATAATTTCTGCGTCAAAGGGTGGCTGCGTTTTCACGGTGGATCGATCACGGGCCACCTTATAACATCGGCTCTTAAAGGCCTCCTTTCAGGAGCACGGAGTAAACCTTGCTAGGGTTAGGATTCGCGTCTTTGAACTTGACACGGGTCACCTGACTCTGTGGCTTCGGCCTCTTCTTCGGATCCTTGCTCTATGTATCCCCCGTTCTCCTTCTTCTTCATTTTCCCATATCTCTCTCTCTCTCTCACACACACACACAGACACACACTTTGGTCTCTTCATCCAGAGTCCTCTCTTCCACAGTGTTTTCGGTGCTCACTCTTTCTCCGTTTCTCTCTCGCGGGTCTCCGAGCTGCGGAGTCCCTGGAAACGGCGACCGCAATCGCGTTTCCTCACCCCCTTCCCGCCCCTTTAATTTTCCGCCGCGTCTTGTCCTCTCTCCCTCGATACACACTGTATCGGGGGTGTATCGGGGTTAGTGATGCGAGCTCGCCACCCCCAGACCAGCGCCGCAGCAATTTGCGAGTACACAGACTCGACGGATCGCTCTCAATGCTGTCGGTGTTCCTGCCAAGGCCTCAGAGAATTTGTTTAACAAACCGGTTTTCACCCCCAGACCTAACCGGTACATTACAAATTTTCATCCCTTAAGGAGTATTCTCATTTTCGAGACCGTTGTTATACTAATTTTTAGAAATTCATTTCAGAAAAATTGTTGTATTGGTATTTGGAGTATACATGTGATTTTTTCAATTAGTTTTTTGCAACTTCGTAAAATTCGCGTATTTTGCTTCGTACTATTTGACAATGCAATAGAGAAGATAAATAAAGGAATTAAAGTGTGATCGGTATGAGCAATAAAATACTTGAAAATTTGTGCGATACACTTTAAAAATCGAGCTACACAGCTGTCCGCCAGCCGCTGTCAGAGGATAAGGATGATCATTAAAGAAAAACGTTAGAGATCTCCAATAGTGTGAGAATAATAAGTGGAGTGAATTAAGAAGTGACTGGGAATTGTATGCGAGTTTCTGTGTATGAGAACGAGTGGAGTTATGCTCGTCGCCAGCCCGACGGCGCGTCGCAGCCCCTAAACGGGCCGAAACAGATTTCCCGGGCGTGATTACAATATTGCTGTTGGCAGAGCTCTTGGACCCGACGTCGGCCATCGATTCTAAATTAATTTCAATTACGTCCGACCGGCCGACCCGGCCGATCATCTGCATTTCACCTAACCGGGAACCGACGGATATTTATGCGCGAGTCCCGGCGAACCGAGCAGACACGTTTTCCCAGCCTTTGACCCGGTTTTTCTGGCAGTACACCCGATAACCCGTTTTGTTTCCCCTTTTTCTATCACCCTCTCCCTTTCTCGCGCGCTCTCTCGATACGTAACGGATCGCCGGTAATCGAATCAACAACTGTACGAGAAAACATTTCAATTTGAATATTGATCACGCAATCTTGTCCGACCAGCTATTGATACACGCTACTTATTCTCGATGGTACCGGCAAAACCGATTACTACTCACGGAACACGGGAAAGCTTTTCATCGGAGATCACGGGAACAGTGGTCGAAAAATGTTCCCGTTCCGTTTATAGGATTTCATGCTTATTTACAGTGGTTTTTTGCACACCGTCCCTTTGAACGATTCTGGAGATGCGGAACTGGGACTTTCGTCTCCCGTTTTCTTTCATTTGGGTTCTTCGATAAAATAGAAACGCTCGGAAACTTAATTTGCAAGAAGAGTTTTGCGCGAACAGTGGATTTTCTGTTCTAACATATAGGTGCGTTGGTGAGATATTTCTAGATTGAACACAAAACTTTAAAAAATTTTTGATAATGCATTTTTAGTCCTAAAGTGTAGATTAGGGTGGACCTTAGCTATACTTGGTGAAATGTTTTTTGCAAGATTTTTTTCACGCCCCCCCCCCCAAAATTGTGCTATTGGGTAAAAAAATAATTCCTGCAAAAGTTGAAGTTGATCGGATAAGGGGAAGGCGTGCCTCATTGACGTTGAAGTTGCGAAAAACATGAAATATTGTAGGAATGGGAATATTTGAAGGAAAGACTTTTTATTATGACTACATGTTCTTCTTGTGTCAAAATATTGATTATAATAGTACCAAAATGTAATATTTTCAATATAACAATTAACTAATTATCATATTTTTATAAATATTTATGCTAAATTTTATGTATTTTATTGAAAGTACCAATTCTTTTACTTTTATTCTTATACTAATTTAAAAAGTAGAGAAATTAACGTTCGACATAAATATGTTGTATTTAATCAAAGCATAATATTTTTAACCGGATGAGCTTCGGGAAAACGGACTTGATAGCGGGAAGATGGCGGACAGAAATTAGACAGGCTAATTAATGTGAAATAATCTTAATTCGTACAAAGTACACTTGTACTTGAGTGCATGTAAGAAATTATAATATTTTTGGAGGTTTAAAAATATTTAATTTGAATTTTCAGTATACTCATCACATTGAGCGCGCAGGTACTTCTACTTCAAAACTTTGCGCTCGATTAGACACGCCTTCTCGACGTCCGATTCATCTACAATTTTGGTCGAAAAATAAGGTCCACTCTAGTGTAGATGCGTTGGTCAAGTGCTTTCAGGTCGAATACAAACTCTTTTAATTCTTTGAACACGCAAGTTGATAACTTGGTTATTTTAACGTGCGAAAATATTTTCACCTTTTTAGGAAATCTACCCCTGCAAAGGTTTAAACCGAGTAGGTTCTTGAATATCTTTTGATCGACGATGATATTAAATTTTATTCTCATAGCTGTACAAAGAATAACGAAGACTAACAATTAATTTTAATTAATACCACCTGGGTATCTTTTTAGAACACGGAGGGCAGATTAAAAAGCATTTAAAAGTGAAAAATAGAACGTCCCAGAATAATTATGTTAAAAGGTTGAGTAAAACAACCGCGTGGGAGTAAATAAAACGCGTTAGAAGCCCATGAAAAAATTAGTAATGTAAAAACGTACTGCGTAAAATGGCAGCGAGGTGAAAAGAATAGAAAATTCATCACTTGCGTGCAAGATAATTTAAAAATGAATTTGCTCCACTATTTTATAAACGAAACCTCAAGTTTCTCTGAAAAATTGTCATTCTACTCTCGTCGTGCACTTAATGTTTGCTAAAATCGAGTTCGGCGAACACTGTTGGATTCTGTCTTTCTCGTCCAGTGCACGAAAAAATTGCTCGCAGATCAGGCGGCCTTTAAGCTGCCAGCAAACCGTAGAAAAGCCCCTGTGGTCGAAGGGCTAAGAAGCGTGAAGTGCGGTGAAATTGAACGAAATGGTAGAGGCTGTCGATAACTTAGCGGTAGGGTAGATCCAGCACAGGGAGCTGGGGGATGTAGGAAGCCAACGCAGCATATTTCCATATTTCCGCGGCAGTCTCGCCGATCACCGTTTCTCTTTCGTAGGATCGGGCTCGGAAATCCTCGACGAAAGTTGTTTTTCAGCTGACTAGGATATCGTTGCAGAGAGGTGCATTAAGGATCATCGACAGGACACGGTAATCCCGTTACCAGCGGCGTATTTACACGCGGCCCGGTGCCCCGGGTTTGCGAGCGTATATTTTCGCAGATTTGATTCTACGCTTCTAGTATAACGGGACAACAGCTTGCACACGCGAGCACGGTGGCCGAAGCGGGGCGCGGCTTTAATGAGATTAAGCGTGAAAAACGAGCGCCGATCGTATAATATACTCGCGACGCAAACACTGCCTCGCGAACGCGGCCCTGTTTTCATCGCAACCCAGTTTCTCCTTGTTGTTCGCAATTTAATATCTAGCCGGACCTACCGTAAAGTGATTTCTTTTGTAATTACAGCTCCCCGGCGAGAGGTCTTTCCTCGATTCGAGCTACGAACGCCGAGGCATTTGTCTCTCATTAGACCTACCCCTGAACACACCTGCGAACTCGTGTGCTTCGACCCGAGTCGATCGAGCACTTTATCGCGGCTATTTGGTATACTTAAGGGGGTCATCCCATGTGGCAAGTTCAAAAAATGGAAAAATTTCTTTTGCACATATTGCTTCTATAACATTCCTAGAATATGCAGGTAAAAGGATATTTCGATATTCGAAGTCGTTCGACTGTTATAAACGTAGAACGGAGCAGATTGTGCCTCATTACGATTATAGTATTAATAAATAACCAGTGAAATATCAATCAGCTGGACATTAATTTGTACTGGAAGAAAGTGCATTCGAATCAACCTGCACTTGGGAGCATCGAGCCAAAACTATTTCTCAACACATAGCAGACTAATGGTGAGTTTACATTTTCTTTGTGTAAATCGTACTTGAATCTTTAAACGCGTTTTTCTCAAAACTGTATTTTTCATATTGGCGACCATGACATCTCAAAAACTACTGAACGGATTTCGATCAAATTTTTATGGTATAGTCAGCACATCTATAGTTCTCGCCCGTACCAAAATATTTCTGATGTCTGCTATAGTTTTTCTTTTTTTAACCTGAAAAGCACGAAAAAAATGACGAAACTTGGAACTTAACGTTTAAAACCGTGCCAAAAATTCAATTTTCGTTACTTTTATATTATTTTGGTACCGGCGATAGCCGCAGGTCTACAAATTAAAATGCCGTTTGATTTTTTGATTTCAGATGATCGAAACCTCCGGAATCATGGTCGCCATCAACCTACTTTTTTTACACATGAGTATCTTCCGAACGGTGTAAAGTCGATCCAACTCGTTATTTTGGTCAGAAAAAATTCTGAGAGACTGTTAAAATGTCAATCAATGTGTGGTAAAAATTTGAAGATTGTATGTTTTAAGGGCCCGTCAAAAAAAAATTCCCAAAGGAAGCAAGAAAAAGTAGCTCTCACATGGGATGACCCCTTTAAGATATTGCGTTCTGTCACATTCCGGGCAGAGGGGGCATACAATTTTGGAAAAAATCTATCCGAGAAATGAATTATTTACAAATTCCCTAAAAATGCAATAATTCAGCTGTAAAATTGAGAACGACTGGCGAGAGTCAGAGAGGCGGAAAATTTTCTGAAAAATATTAATTATTACAAATGCTAGGTGTAAAACCAAGAAAGATCGATCAACGAGCATACAATTTTTGGCGGGAAAAATATCTGAGAAATGAATTATTACAAATTTCCAACTACTAGTGCAATCATGCAACTGTAAAATGAAGAAACATCGGTGAACAGACTGGACGAGAGTCGGAGAGGACACGAAATTTTCGGAAAAATATATCTGAGGAATGAACCGAGTGGGAGAGGGGAATGGTTTCCCCACTCCCCCTCCCCATTCAGTCGGTTTAATTCACGGCCGGATAAAGCAAGCTCCGAGCGAATGAAACGCGGTCCTCTGTGTATTCGCGTGCGAGGGACCGACGACGACTTTTCAATATTTTATCAATCGACCGGTCGGCCGCTGCCAAACGTCGCCTAGTTGCGTAACTTCCGTATGGAGGAGCGCAGATAGTAATCGCGGCGCAACAATGGGCCGGCGAAGGTAGACGGGCGCGGAGCGGTGCGGAGCGGGTATCAAAACGTCGAGCAATTCGCAGAAACGATCGGCCCCGGGTCCGCCTCGCCCGATGGAAATTCAATTTTCCGACTAGCTGGAGTCGCCGGCGTGTAGATACGCATTTTTGGACAGGTCCGCGGACGGTTTGACGTTTAACGGCGACGCGTCCGACGCACGTTCAAATTTCATGGACACTTTGCCGCGTTTTGCCCTTTTTTACCTTCGACCGTGCTTTACCCCTGCCGTCGGTGCCCACCGACGAATTATGGTTGACGCGAAACTCACGGCCGCATTTTGCAATAGCAACGAAACAGACCAGAGCGAGTCGCTCGAAACAACGCTATTTTCGGGATTTATTTTCTGAACAACGGATCGGTCAAGTCTTCTGAAACTTTCCGGATGTTTTTGTCTATGTTTTCAAATATACAGAGAATTCTTTTGTTACAGTATGGCCCTTCCGTGCGATGTTATTCGCATTTTACAGTAACAACGTACCGTATGCCAATATCGCCACCAATCGACAACAGAAAAACAAATTCGTCATCGCCCTAGAGAAAACGAATAGCAAACACACGTTTAATGGATTCTGTTAGAATTCTTCGCAAATGCTAGGGGTTGCAGGCCCGTGAAAAATTTGTAAACGATTCAGAAACAAATGCAGACCACTAACGAACTTACGTTCGCGATATTTTTACGGCAGCAGCACTATCCGAATGTTTAAAGCTTGATCTATGCGTTCAATCTGGTAGAGTTTAACGAGCCGTGTAACTGGTTGATGTACCGCCGTGTGATGCATATTACAGCACGGTTTATTTAAAAAATGAAAAAAGAAAAAACAAAAGCCAGAAAAATATGTTTTATTAACCACCGTGGCGCGAGGCTCGATTTTTCGTTGTAAAGATCGCGCGGTCGGATAATCCGGTGTTCCATCGGTGTTTTTAAGCGTTGCGGTGCGGTGGCGGTGGGCTCCGATTCAGCGAATTTCGGTTGACGAGGTTAACGTTTTCCCGTTATTAATGCGAAAAATAGACCACCGGAAACAGCCGCGCCGACAACATTGAATTTTTGATAACGTTAACCTCGCGGCTCGGCGGCTGCGACTTCCGCCGCGCTTTTCCACCCGGGCTTGTTTGCTTTTTATAGTCGCCGGTTATTGTCGGCGACGTGTATTATTGCGGTGCCCGCGCGCGCGCGCCTTCACTGAATATGCATTCGCCGGCCCGGTAATAAATGCTTGTCGTATTATTAGAGCTCGATTTATTATGGCCGACGCTCGTAATTAATACCGTCGCGCGGAATCGACGACTATTGCCCACTCGAACTAGCGACCTTTTCGCTTTGAAACCGCTCGTGGTTGGGAAAACCGACGATGGAAAACTAGAAAATTGTTTCTCAATCACGCGCGACTGTGTTCTCCGCGCAAACGTAATCGCGGCAATCGAATTTCCCGCCCCGTGGCCCGCTCCGGCCGACAAAATGGTGTGCAGAATTTATGCGCTGTATAGATACAAGTAGCGATGGGCGTGATACAACTCTTTCTCACGATCATCAAACAATTCGATACTTATAAGTACTTGTTTGGGTGTTTCGATATGTATCAAAAGATAAGGAACTTGTAGTCGATCTGTGATACCACTATGTGCCGAAATGATACCAAGTAGTATTGGTATCGCGTCTTGGATGAAATTAGTATCTTCATATTCGCAATTCACGTGTTCACCGTTTTGAACGTACCAACATAATATTTTCATTCTGTCTTCCTTTCTCACGCTTGATATTAGTAAACACAACATTTCATTATACACTTGTCATTCAGTCGACTCGGCCCCACAGGATTGTGATAGTATCGATAACAAACCCATCCAAGATGTACTAAGGATCGAGGCTTCTGAGCAACTATCATTACGGATCGATATTTCTTGATACCCAGAGAATAATACATGCTTGTGATACCATGATTCTTTGTCACAAGGAATCGATACCGCTTGAACATGCTCTCAAGGCCCATCACTAGACAAGCGTAAATTGCAGAGAAAGCGATTGAGAATGTTGATTTTGTTGCAGACGATTTTATTACTAGAACGAGGAGTCAATAAAAATGAGTGAAAATTTTGATAAAATTAACCAATACCTTCTACCGTCATCAAAATGTCGCACTCGAGTCCACATTTCATGAATTCGATGCCTTTAAAAGCTACAATGAGCAAGATGCATTCCGACAAATTAGGCGCCATGGAAAGCGCAAGTAGAGGTCCCATCTACATTATTGCTCTGCTTTCCCGAATGTTCCATTCACGATCGCATCGATCTCTTCGTGAAGATTGAACCTCTGCTTTGGAAAACTCGCTTTCTAAGACTTTGAATAAACGTTAAATGTGGAGCAGCGTACGCGAGCGGGTACAATCGCTCGGAAGTTCTATTTATCTTGCACGTTAGGCAACATTGTGTTCGGTATTCCTGCCGGCGCGTCTCATTCAGCGCGTCAGTTATACAGTCACGTGTTTGCGCATCATTCGCTCTCTCCTATCTGTATTTATTCCCGGCGAGTATACCTGTAGAACAAACAACAATCCTCTTTCATAGTCTACTTTGTGTACATGCCTCGTTCTTTATTTCATAAGCGTTCTGCTACTCGTCCGTACACTTTCAGAGAGCACGCGAATCGTACTTTGTGCTTCGATGCTTTGCGATTAATCGTCGTTTCAGTTGTTCCAATGGGAAACGTTGATCGAAGTGTAGAAGATGATAACTCCGCCTCTAATTTTTGACCGAGTTATGGCAAATTTTACCTGCTCTAGATCTTAGTCTACAGATTAAGGTTCCTTTATTATTATTATATCTTGTTAAATATATAAAAATTAGACTCCAGGAGTAGTATTGCTTATACAACATACAGGGTGTCTCAAAATTCCTTCAACTGCCTGATACGGGTGGTTCCTGAGGTCATTCGTAATCATCCAAAATAACCGCCTTGGCTTTGATTAGGAGTTATTAACGAAAAATACAGACCAATCATAGCGCGACCTAGGCGCGTGTTGGCAAATATGGTCCGCCGCGCCAGCAGAGCCGAAATACGACGATAGCTGTCCCGACCCAACGTGTTAGACATGTGTATTGGAAGAAGACTGTACCCTGTATACCTGTGTCAGGACGACTGAAACGTCACGACGACGTCCGTAAACAACGCGGACGACCTCGCGTATCTTCTCGTGCATCCCAAATACGACGAAAGCTGTCCCGACCTATCGCAGTATATCGAAAATTACTGTTCTGTTTACAATAGTGTTTTTATGACGGATACATCAGGATGTATTGATAAACACGGACGGTTTGCGCGTATCGTCGTTGACGAAAGTCCTCGTAACAAGGACTTACAGATCCAGACGACTGTTGGCGCACCGGACCATCTTTGCCAACACGCGTCTACGTCGCGCTCTGATTGGTCCGCGTTTTTCGTTAATAACTCCTAAACGAAGCAGCAGCGGACATTTTGGGAAAGGAAAATGTCGCTTCAAATGATCCCAGGAACCGCCCATTTCAGGGAGTTGAAGCAAATTTTGGGATACCCTGTACTCATGAGTTAGATCCGACCGCAAGCCCACAATTGCATTGGTACGCCTTGCATAGAAAAATTAAATCATGAATATCTTTTTTGGCGCAAATATGCGCAAGATTTTCTTTTGTAACATTGTTGCGGACATATTCACAAATACTGTCCATGCCAAACGAGTGATTTATTTAAGTTGAAAGTCGGGCAACATGATTTTTCTTTATGAAACCGTATATTTTAAACTCTATACGTGATCATCCATGATCACGAAACTATTCCCACTATTACAATTTCATTATTTAGTCATCAAGGAACAATTTTTAATGACAAAATTATTCTCTAAAGTGTACAGATTTCACACAAAATGAAGAAATATGCATAACAGTTCACAAGTATTTCAACGAAGGAAAACTGAACTAAAGATATAATTTACCGATATTAAAATTAATTTTTCAAGCTAATTTTTTTGGTTCCTTGTAGTTTGAACTATTATCTAACGATATCACCACTCGCATGATCAAAATTCTTTACTTCGTAAAACGGTCCTTTGACTAGCTTTCGAAGTTTTGGAACACTGTGCGCCGCTTGGTCAGCATTCCCGGTTTCCTCGATTCGCGAATAAGGAGGAACGAAATTAACCGGGCCGCTCGGCATCGGAAAACGAGAGGAGCCGGCCATATAGTGAACTCTTTTGTTTCGAGGGATCCGCCATGGTTTTTTGCTGCTCCGGTTCCGGTCGTTTTGTATTTGCGGTTGCGAATTCTTCTTTCCCCATTTGATTTATTTTTTTCAGAAAATTCTGAAAAGAATTGCGGCCATTGTCTTGCCGGTTTCTAATGGAATCTGCGGTTTTTGTTGAGGAAGCACCGTCGGAACGTGATCCCGTCGTTTAATCCCGCTAGCGCCGTGACTCTTTCCTGTTCCTCTTTCTCTCTCTCTTTCTCGCGTCCAGAAACGATACTGATATAGTTTTCCGGTTGCGAAACGCCGTGAAAGCGCCGGGACCACTTCAATACGTTTCTTACGGAATGAAGCGAAATACCATCCGTGAATGGGCCGCTTCGCAATCAGAAGGAAACCTTTTGTGAACGGGCACAATGCCGACTAAAGTTGATATTCATCGAGATATTCACAATAGACAGCGAATTCTCTCCCACTAATTTTCCCCGCGGTAAATGTGACCGTAAACGGAATAAGTCCCGCTCACGGCTATAGACTATGTCTATTATATCTGTGTATACGTATTATAATATTCCGCGTCGCGACCGGATAAAAGGCTACACGCCGCGTAATTATCGGACCGCGAATTTTTACGCGGATTCACATTTTGGCGGATGAATTTATAAAGACCGGCCTCGGAAATGAAAATTTCTGTTCCACACGCCCGCTGTTATTACATCGAGGGTAGAGCTGCTTTGTTAAACTCCTTTGCATTCTTATGTTTACGGAAATGGTAGCACAAATGAGATACTACAAAAATTACGCATTGTTGCAATGCACGATACAGAGACTTTTAAAAATCTTGGGACATTGTGTGGAAATGAAAAATGTTAGAGGGTTCTACTTGGGCTCGAAAATTATAGGAGAGCTTCCTGAATGTATACGGTTAATTTATATTGCCATTTACAATGCAAATTGTCCATGATAAGCCCGACAATAAGTTGAGATTATCATAGTAGATCTACAATTATCAAAAACGAAAAAGGATCGTCAGTCGGTTCCCCAGCACTGAAACAATTCCAGCGAATGTTAGGTGAATCATCGCACTATGATCTAGTGTTAAAGGGAGCCGTATGGTACACAGTGATACGAGAGTAGAGCAAGCGAAAATGAATTAGGCGATGGGACTGCGGGTGACAACGGTAAGCCGCGTGGCCACGTGTGCTCGCGAAATTTATTCGCGTCGCTCGTCGGACGGGCTGCGACAACTTCCTGACAGATTTCGCATGGTAACGCGGCTCCGTGGGTATTATAGTTCGCCAAAGAAAGTTCCCAGGCTCGTTAAGTTTCGCTTCTTCGAGCGGGACGTCGCTCGGATCCGAGAATTCGGCGCGGACGCGTGGAAAACTAGTTTTCTGATCGGAGGCTGCTCCACTTTCGCGCGTCCCATTCCTCGCTGGAAATTGAATGGGGACTCGAACGCGGCCTCGTCACGAAATTGATCGTCTCCTGGTAATATTGGGTCTGCCTTGCGATCAGAAAGCTTATCAGTATAGTTGGAGAACCGGCGATTTTTCCGCGATCACGAGATCGGGATGCTTGGATCCTCTTGTACCCTTATTCGTCAATTTTCTTCTAATTTTTCATTTGTACAGAGCTCCATGGAAGTTATAGTTAAATCTCCTTTTGAAGCTTCAAAAATTGTGAAAGTAGAAAATTGAAGAAAAATTCACGGTCTAATTTCCAACACTAACTTCCAGTCAGCATACTAGCTTTTTAACCAATACAAATAGATCCTCGAGTCTCGTCGCAACCATTAGACTTCGCTGAACAAAATAAATTTCTGGTCCTCATCGCAGCCGTTCGAAATTTGGCAGGTGAACTACTAAAAATAACACTCCAATTGATGTAACTCCACTCAAATTAGTTCAAACCTGCATCCTCTTAAACAAACACCAAAAACATCCTCGGAATCAGCGAGGAACGAGTGAATCGTCGGTTTTTCTCGCGACTGGTCGAAATTTGGCAGGTGTACTCGCGAAAAAAGAAGACCAGATACGATGTAACTCCGCGCAAATTGGCTTAAACGAACTGCATCCGGTCCCGAATGTTCTGCGAGAAGTCATTCGGACTCGAATCGTGTTCCAGATTTTAATTGCGCCATGTGACAGACCGAAAGTCGGTATTTGTAATTTTACACATTGTCAGTGAGGATATAGTTGGCGATGGTGTACCGGAAGACAGCCGAATTCGTCGGGGAATTTCGTTGATGGCCGTGTTTAGTTTAATAGACCGTGACCGAAGGAAGCTTGTCGTGAAATTTTATTACCGAACGAAAATATATCCTATGGGAGATCTGCCTCTCTCTCTCTCTCCCTCTCTCTCGTGGGCACACGTCCGGGAAAATAGGTAATTTGCATGGCCACGACACGTAATTGCCATCTAACGTTAAAATTGAGCTGCACCGTTGGCGAATAGTTAGACAAAATTATAACTTTTCGGTGGGAATATCGCGGACCGAGCTCAGCTAGGGGCGGACCCGTCGTCCCCCTTCGCCCCGGGAATTTAATATGCGTTTCGCCGTTTCTCCCGGTATTAAAATTGATATTTGAACACCGAGAATGCTTTAATGTTTTCGACAAATTGCCAACTATTCAAACATTCGTCTCTCCCGGAACCGTGTAACCTTTGTATGCGCGGCCCCTGTCGTCTTAAATTCTGAACAGCAATTTCGCTGAACGTCGAAACCGACCCTTCTGTCGGAACGCGAAATAAATTACACCGTGAATTTTCATCCGCGACATCCACTCCTGGCTGACCTTTATCTAACTTGAATCCTGATCTAACTTGAAAAATTCTCGGCAGAAGATCGAATTCGTCTTTTTCAAATCCGCAGTCTACTTGGCCTCCTAGAAGTTAGCCCCCCCACTTGTTGAATTAAATAATTTTAACAGTTGTTGCTGAGTTTTGCTAGGTTCGTGCTACATTTTTTTTTTGTGCTCGAATATTAAAATTATAATATAAAAAATAAGACAGAAAATTGAGAAAAACGATTTTTTGAGTAGCCCCCACTTTTCATTTTTTTCAATTTTCTCTATTGTGCTAAGACGCATTACTATTACTAACTTTTTACTTAACGTTAATTGCATGTCCAAACCCATTATTTACCATAACTTCTTTATTTATTATTATTTTAAAGTAATACTTTAGCACAAACCTAGCACAACTCAGCACAACTGTTAAAATTATTTAATTCAACAAGTGGGGGGCTAACTTCTAGGAGGCGTCTATTTGTGTCCCAACATTCACCACTGTTAGCACGGAAGATCTCTCTCGTAGACGGAATGAAACGCCGAGTAAATTTTTCTCAAAAACGATGACATCCGGGGACTCGATCCCATCGGATTCCATGGCGGCCAGCCAGTCGAGGAATTCCGTTAATTAAACGCGATATCGGCGTCCCATTATTTACGTTCGCAAGGCTCTCGACGTTGTCCGTGGGTAAGATCGTAGACGAGAGAGGATCGCGTAAAATTCGCGAGCCGTCGCGTCGGTCCTGGCTCTTATACAAGTACAATCTTTCTCTTGTAGAGGGGGTTGAAGAGTATCTACCTCCGGGGGTTGTCGCGTTGATAGACCAACACGTTCTACGTCGACAAGGTGTTTCTGGGGGATGGCTGCGAGAACCGTGGGTGTCGTGAAACGCGGCTGCTGGTCGTTAAAGGGGTGGTAAAGGTCGGATGTTTTTAGCGAGGGTAGTATATTCGGTCGCTTATGTAATCAATATGCGAGGGTGAGAGCAAGGAGGCAACGGGAGGTGCGGGGGAGGATCGACACGGAAGCAGGGCTGTCCTGATACCGGCGTGCAAAATGATAAAAACGAGACTGAAACATCCTCCGCCGTGTCCCGGCGCGGCGCCAGACGCGCGCAGAATCGCGAGTCCTTGCGCGAAAATTAACGCCGAACCCGCCGCATGCTACACTTTCTCGTATACAGGGCAGGACGCCTTGTGAAAATGACAACCACAACTTTTCTTCTATTTTTCACAATGCCGCATAGATCCTAACCATTTAACTAATTGCCACAAATCTGGACTAATCGATTGTATCTTTACAGCTCCGTCTATCAGAGAATGAGCGATAGAAGATTATAGGCAGCACAGAACCGAGCGAGTTCCATTGGCAGCATATTTTCCCGCGGCCCATGTTAAACGAGATATTCGGGTGACCTGTTTTAAGTGCTCCACCCTGTATATGGACGAGGTGAGTTCGGGGGTGGAATGGAGTTTCCGGGTGGAAATAGGAAAAAAAATGTACAAAGAGGTAGTTGAAGAGAGTAAGAGAGGAGAACGAAAGAAGGAGGAAGGAGGAAGAAGCTAGCTGCGTTCCAGTATGCGAGCGAAAGGGAGTGCAAAAACCGAAACTGCAAGATGTGCAACTGCAAGCTTGGTTGGACGAACGCAGGGATTGCCAGCGACGTCAGCAGAAGGCTCTTTCGCTCCCCTCCCCCGCTTTTTCTTCATGGATTTCTTCCAACTCTTCGAAACGGCTTACGAGACCGGTTTCTCTCTCTCTCTCTCTCTCTCTTACTCTCTTCTTCTGATATCCTCTCGTTCTCGACGAGACACTCGCGCGTGCACACACACACACACATACACACGTACACAGGATCCTTTCAAGGATCGCGGAAGAGGATTTCACGTCGATTTCACGGAGAAATATTCAGCCCCGTACACAAATGATGCGATTGTGCCCTGATGCAATTATAGGCGCGTCATTTCCAGCGGAAAATAACCGACCGAGCCACCCTTTTGGCTCATCGTTCGAGATCTCAGCAACTGGTCGACGGAGAACAGAAAGAAAATTGATTGTAACCCTGCGAATGCACCTGCAGTCGTTAACGTTGCCTCTGGTGCACTATACACGGATTGTTCGACGCAAGGTAATGCTTCGTTCCCTGCATTTATTATGCAATTATTGACGTTAATGCTCAGGCTTTGCGAGATGCGTGGTCTTACTCGGATTTAACTTAATGGGAACTTGACATAAACTCTTTAAGTCGTCTCAGTTTCTTCGTCTGATTGAATTACTAAATTGTCATTGGCTTTTCTTCGTTGCGCAATCAATGGAGCCTCTAATGTCTTTACAATTTTCACTTTCTTCGAGAGAAAAACATTCAGACCTGCTGGGTATTCTCAGCCTTGGTCGACTTTGAGGGCTAAACCAAAGATCTGATTAAATTTTAAATTAAACTAGTGCTCGAGTCCTTTAGATAAATAGATCTTGTAGAATGGTATATAAATTCACGAGGCAACGACACAACTTTCCATGTACAAGTACAGTCTAAAATCTTCCGATTCATTCCGGAGATCATCAATTTTTGGAGTTCGAAGACCAAGACAAAGCGACTCGTGAATTAACTAATGCTCGAGTGCTTTGTTGCCCGGCTCGGCTTTTGTACTTCTCGAAGGGCTCTCCATTAGCTCGACGCGAGATCATCTTCCGCAATTATACTTGTCTTTTTAAAGGCTCGTAAATGTCTGGGCTCTCGCTGGTCGGAGAGATAAAAGCTCGCGCGCGCCGCAGTTCTAGCAACCCCCTGGTGAAATTTACAAAGAACAAAAGCATCCGTTGAACCGTTAACGCTCTAAGTCTCGATATTGTTTTCTTGTCGCCCGGCGAACGAAGAAACAGCGGACCCTTAACGGCGTAATGGAGCAATTACGCCCACCCCCAGGAAATTTATGACTCGAATTCTTCGCCGGAGCTCGGCCCAACCCTCCGGACTCTTTCGCTGCCCGAAATTTCTTAGCTGCAGCTAATCTAGAGACCCTCAGCGAGAATTTAACGGTCAAATGGCGCGCCGAAAGTCAACGATATTTCAATCTCAACGCTGCGACTGCTGCGCCGCTCAAAATTTCCTTCCTTGGCTCCCTCGATTTTTTGTCGTTAATTATTTCTTCGCGAAGATTTCACGTAAAATTTACTTTCAATTGAAATGAATTTCAATTTTATTGTAGTCAACATTTAGCCACTGGAGAACACGTGGGTATACAATAAATATAAACTTTCCTTTTTCCTAGTATGAATGTCGAAGAAGTTTTAATCACTGCAGTCGCAAAATAAATTGCAGTATAAGAAGTTACGGTTTTCTAAAAGAAATAAAAGATTGTAGAAAATATTTGTACATAGGTGGCTCCACTAGGGTCGTACGCATTTATATGGTAATTCGGGAGATCTATTTCAGAATAGATTTCTTGCTGCATTAACACACCGCCTTCGGTAGCTCATAAACACGTCCGAGCACCGTATAACACGGTGCGCAGCTACTGCAACACGCCTGGCTCTAACACGGTTAGAGAATTGGGCAAACCTCCCGGGATAATACCGTATTTCCACAGAAAGAAGCGCAAAATGCGAGAGAGGACCTCGCGGACGCGTATACGCTCCATATCGCGAAATTCCTAAACCTCTCTCTAGAGGAGACAGCAACAACAGATTGCCTGGAAAAAACGGAACTGTGCACGATGCTGCGAATAATTATAGATCTCGGACGTATTCTTACGATTCTATGAAAGTCGCTTGGTTCGGATGAAATATGGCTCATTCGCCAAAAATATTCCTGGTCTAAAAATTACACGATATCACAGCTTCTTGTTCTTCCTAAACATTGCAACTACCAGCAATTCAAAGTGACATGCAGCTAGTGATGGGCGTGATACAAGTCTTTCTCATGATTTTCAAACAATTCGATACTTAAGTAGTTGTTTGGGTGTTTCGATATGTATTAAAAGATAAGGAACTTGTAGTCGATCTGTGATACCAGTACGTGCCGAAATGATACCAAGTATGTAGTATAGCGGCAACATCGAATCTATCGATACTTTCGAGCTGGTGTCAAAGCTTCATGTACTCAAAAAATGTCTCCGTCCTTTATAAATACATGTTGCATGAAATTGGTATCGATACATTTGCAATTTACGTCTTCACCGTTTTGAACGTACCAACATAATATTTTCATTCTATCTTCCTTTCTCACGCTTGATATTGGTAAACATAATATACTTGTCATTCAGTCGACTCGACCCCACAGTATTGTGATAGTATCGATAACAAACCCATGCAAGATGTACTTATAGAGGATCTAGGGTTCCTAGCAACTATCATTAGGGATTGATACTTTTTGATACCCAGAGAATCATACATGCTTAAGATACCATCATTCTTTGTCACAAGGAATCAAAGCCCATCACTACATGCAGCGATGTACAGCGATTTTATTTTGACTCGATCTTTGAATCTCAGGGTCGAAATTTCGCGAATAAGGGCTCCCCCAGTCAAGAATTTAATTGCTCGAGGAAATGAATTCGAGTAAATTCGAAGCAACTCGTCGTATCGTCGAATTTCCGAGGGTCCTGGCCGTGGTCGTTCCCGTGTCGACGATTCGCGAAACGAGTTCCTGGCGGAAGACCGTCACGAGATGGCCCTTGGGTATCCAGCCGCAGGTGTCCGACCTACCTGGCGTCCGCGCGGATACCCGGCCATCCCCGCGCCACCTGAGAATTGGCAATTTGCTTGCAAATTTCGCGCCACGCTCTCTCACCGTCCCCTCCATCTCGACGCCCGCGGCCGTCCATCCTCTTCGAGGTTTCTTCGGGGTATACGTAACCCGGCGACGCCATTTTCGAAGCTGTACGGCGCGGCGCCGGGATTCTTTCCGAGGAGAAGAACCAGCTCGTCGTCCTTCCTCTGCGGAACGCTGGATTTATCGCGCCGCGGAACTCTCTTTCCATAATTCTGCAACGCCTCCCGATGAACACCTCCTACAGCTAATTTACGGTCCCCTGTCTCTCTCTTTTCCATCCCTCTTGTTCGTCTGCACACCGGGTGGCTCGCAAATCTCGAACCAAGTTCATACCTAGTCTTACCAAGTCTTACCCCATCAAATATTATTATAAAATTTTACAAAATGTTCCAAACGAAAGTTACTCAGTTTTTCAAGGGCTTACAAGACCACATCGAAATTTTGCCCACTTCCCATTACAAAACTTGATGTAACCCTTTACTTTCTAGCCTCTGAATGGAACCAGATTTCCTCTTTAAATGTCATGAAGTGTCTTTCCACTTTAGCTAGTTAAAAAGAAAAATTATCGTGATGCTACTATTGTCTGCTATTGTTTACACTCTTTATATACATATTATAAGAGAATGTTGTGTGCATGGTATCACCTCGGAGGAGATTTTCCGAGACACAGGGTATATCCCCGCGGGCGACGAAAGTCTGAATACTTTTGTTATTCGCGGCCCTTAACGAGCCATCCGTCTGTCCGCCTTAATTCCGTTACACGCAGCCCCGGCTACGGGGAAAATGAATTTTCAAGTTTCCACCGATTCGTCGGCCCCGCGGCCGCGGCTTATTCCCGTGTTTCCGTCTTTTGTTTCCCTCGCTGTCTATCCGGCAACTTGAAAAACTTCCATCGCCGGAGGCGGATGGCCCTTCTCTACCCGGCTGTGTACCTTCTAGCTACCCGGTCTCGTACGCGTCTATCGTCCTCCTTTCCACCCTGTCAGGCCGTTCACGCGCCCCTATACCCGTCGAGAGGGTGGCTCAGACGACTTTGAAAGTCAATCGAGCAAGCACGTGCGTGTGGCTAAATAACAAACACCCTCGACACGTTAACAAGTGAAGACACCAATCTTTAATTAATAATAACTAAAAGTTGATGCTTTCGGCGCATGGTTCGATCAATTTTTTAATTTTTCAAATTACCAACGTAATTCGGACGTTTCGATCAATGTTTAGATCATCTTCAGGGGTTTACTAGGATTGCGTCTGTGAAATTTTTTTGAAATTTAGGAATATATCAAAGGAATAATACCAAATTGAAGAAATACTCACTAGCGAAGAAAATTAATAACTTCGGTAAGAGTATGAAATGCATGTTCACTACCCGCTGGTTATGGAGACACTGAGGCGAGGCAGAAAAACATTAGGCAAGAACGTGTAAGATCACAGATCTAAGTACGACTAATCAATATTCGACGGTAAAGAAATACTTTTGGAACACAAACACAATTTACTAACCTCTTGAAGCTATTTGTATACCATATTTATATAAAATTATGGTAATTCTTTTTGACATTCATCAAATGTCTTTAAACTGAATACAATCTGTTACAGTTGTATGCGAGAACAGTTTAATATTACAAAACGTGTTAAAGCGAAGAAAATTTTTCAATTAGACACTTATTAAAAAATTGATCGAACCTTATTAACAACAAAATAGGATCGATAAAAAGACACTATTATCTTTAATTATTAACTCAAATTACTCATTTTTGTCAGAAATGCATAAAGTCCGCAGTCTACTGATAAATAATGTGTTAAGAAAGCCTTTCGAGGGTACGGATGCTTTCGCAACAGCAGAAGACAAAGCTAAACAAATTCTGAAACAAGCAATTCACCTTAAACCGAAACATTTCGCACTTTCGGAGCCGTTTTGATGATCGAATCGCGCCGGTCCTTTCGTGTTGCAAACATCGTTTATTATTTCCCGTCGGATATTCCGGAACCGGATTACGGCCAGGCAAAAAATCGGTTAAGCCGTTGTCGGTGGTCGGAGAAAATACGGAATTTCCGGTTGTCACTTAATATCGCCGGCAAAGTCGATTCTCTTGCCTCTAATAAATTCGATCGGGAGGCGGCGGACGTGTCCGTCGCACACACCTTCGGATTTCCCGTTCGCTACGCATTATTGACGTTTATTAGGTCGAGTAGGAGGAGGTCGGGGAATCGGGGAGTGGGTGGTCCGATTTTTCGTCATATAGAGCCGGGGTTCGAGATTGAAAGGGCGTCGAGCCGAGAACCGAGAACCCACGGCGACAATTGTTTTCCTTTAATTTACTCCGAGGGCTCGATTCCGTCGCGGAAAATTGGTCAGCGTTTGTCGATCAGGTTTCGCCAGGGCTTTGATCGATCGATCGAGCTCTATCGCACACGCCCGTGGACCCGGAAAAGATCATTCTCCTCGTTTGTTTCTTTTCGTGAAACTGCGGAGCGCACGCCGCACCCCGCCACGCCGACTCCTCGCGGTACCATGATTCATCATTCTCAAAAAGTCGCGGGGAAAACGTGACGTCTCTGTCGGTGGACCAAACTGATTGTTCGGTGCTGCCCGGGACTTCGTGCCGAGTAAGAAACCGTGTTTCATATCCGGCCGAACATGGAAAAAGAATTACCCGTTGTATTCTAAGAACCGTGGACCTCGGTGGAATTAATTGATCGACTGGCCCCGCTGCGATCGTTCTCGTGCACCGTCAGGAATTCGTTTGACGATTTTACTGGGAGATATGAATTTTGTTGTCAGGTGTACTTCATGCTGGATTCAAGGACAAAAACGACCCAGGTCGCCTGCGGACGTTTAAAACGAGCATCGGACGTACCTCCCGGTAATCTTTTCATTAAAAACCGAGTCTCGAAGCCCCCGGTAGGCTCGAAAGCAATTAATCGCGCGAGCGCCGGCATCGTCGGTGACTTCTAAAGGCAAAATAATCGGGAGCAGAGGTTCGTTTCGGTCTCTGTCACGATTCCCGGTACAAAGGGGGCCGAGGGGGTGAGCCAAGTCATGGGGGGCAAGTTTTGGGAAGACATAGAGAGGGAGAGCAGGGCTCGGCGGAACCCGTATTTCCATTCTCCGCGAGGGACCGATTGTGCGCGTAATACACAATAAGACGCGGAATATCGCGGAACGCCGGCAATGTAATTAATTAAACGTCTCGCGGACTGTCAAAACGTCGTGAATTCAACTCGCTGCACGCTCGCCGGGCGGAACGATAGCTTTTAAACGTCGGTCTCCGACGAACAGGGAACCCCCACAGAATATTTAAACCTTGAAGGTCCCGCGCAATTTTTCATGTTCGCGGAATCGCGAGTCAACGTCAACCTGTCTGCTTCCTATGTGTATGCGACTCCGTCCCGCTCGTTTCTGCTTCGATCGCACTCGAAAGTAGCTTATCCCACGGGTAATGCGAATTTTCATATTTTTTCGAACTGCAAAATCGACCCATTAATTTCCACAAAAATGTTACTGATAAATTATGGGAAACGTTTTACTTTATCTTACTGTTTTATTAATATACAGGGTGTTCGACTACGGGTGGGAGAAAATTTAAGGGGTGGTTCTTCATGATAATATAAGTCGAAAATGAAGAATAAAAAAATTGCGATTCCGGCTTCGTTATTTAGTTATTAACCCGTAGCACTCGAGTGGCGATTCTGCGGCGCTACTAAAAATTGCTGTATCATTATTCAAAATATTGTTTACATTATTAAATATGTTAGTATCTAATCAATTACTAAACATCTAAGTATTCTACGAGGTATTATATCAATTTCATACCCATGAAATTTAAAAAATCAGATGGAATATCTAGGTCGGAAGAAATGTTTAACTTTTAAATTAAAATAGCTCCGAGTGGAATGGGTTAACAATTAAAAATCCACCTAAATTGCGGCAACCCATGACTAAATAACGAAGTCGAAATCGCAATTTTTTTATTCTTCATTTTCGACTTATATTGTCAAGGAGAACCACCCTTTATATTTTCTCCCACCTGTAGTCGAACACCCTGTATTATACTCTTATAATCTTATATATTATACACGTGTTCGGATCTAGACTGTACGACCTTTCTCGGTGAGCGTGTTTACTCTAATGAACAGGTAACGCGTGAGGTAGTAATGTGCTGCTATGAGCTAATAATACAGACGCTTCTGTGTACAATTCATAGATGTCATTACTTAAATGTCTTACAGTTACTTTCTTAACAGTTACGTACCGTGCTAAATGTTGATCGCTTTCTATTTCGCTAGGCGAGCGATCTCCACCGAAATTTCACTAAGATCATCGCCGATAATCGCCGGTAAAAATCCGAAAGAGGAGTAATTTGGGTCGGCGGAAAAATCGCTGCCGGGATCCGTTAAAACGGGAAATCAATGATTGAAATTGAGTTCCGCGGGCGCGGCGCGGTGCGGTGCGGCGCGATGCCATTATCGAAACACGTGCGACGCTGTATTAAAATTGTTGCCATTCGTTCGAGCGTCAATTCATTAATGCATCGTTTCTGGCTGGCCGGCGATAGCGCCCCGAACACGGAGAGAGATCACGATTCCGTCGAAATTATCGGCGAAGCGTTAGTCATTATCGAGTGTAACAATTTACGCGGCACACATTGCCGATTAAATTCTCATCCGACCGTCCCTCCCACTTCTCCGTCCCTCCTCCACCCGCACACGTACCTGTGGTGCTCTCTTTCTCTCTCTTCCGGTTCTCTTTTCTTGTCCCTCGGACCCGGCGCGTTATTACTTTCGGCGTGCTCTCCAGGAAAATTTATAATGCCCCCGAGGGTGCTCGTCCGGAATGTCGTCCGGCGGAAAAATGAAAATCGACGTCGTTTGGCCGCGTAACGCGTGTGACACGCGATTACGGGGCCGTCTAATTAACGAAACCGTCGCGTCGCCGACACCCACACCCCCGGCACTCGCACTCGCACTTGCTCGCCACGCGTGAATCATCCCGGGCTCTACGCTCGTTAACGAACATTTCCAGACCCTGCTGCTAAGCAGCGAAACGTGCGCCGCCGATTAAATTCGCATTTTTTGGTCGCGTTATTATCTTCGACCCGTGAAATGCTACCCTGCGCCGGCCATTTTTTAAAACTACCTGCCCGCAGCACCGACCGCGGCCCGAAGTGGCTGTCGAATCTCTCATTCGTTGATGTTAAAAGCGAACTAGAAAATACACCCGACAGTCTTGTAAATGACGAACGCGAATGACCAAAAATACGATCAAGAAACTTATAATTCATTGAAAGAATAACAATCTAATATTTTGCGAATGGATGCAATAATAATTCGAAACAGAGAATCCCAAGAATGAATTCAAGTAGGAAGAGCTCGCAATTTTTCTGAGGTCCCCGACTAAAATGGAGACTATCAGGGAAGCCGCCAGTGGTATTCACCCGCCATAGCTCCTTTCGCGTGGCAGCCCGCGACCTTTTCGTGTACCATTAACATTTTCAAGCGGCCGATCGCGGATCACGTTTTCAGGGTTCCCTGCTGAATGTTGAGCAGGGTTGAGAGGAGGTTTGGGAGGGTGGTGTATCCAGGGAGAGGTTTTTCCACTGAGAAAAACTCTCCCCCCCCCCCGACTAATTCCCGTTTGAAGGCCCCTCGAGCCTAGCCCCACCCCTTTAGCCCGTTCCCCTTTCATCCGTAGTTTAACGCGGCCGTTGCGCAGAGAATTTGTCCAGTCTATTATTCGTCGGCGTTCCCGTAAAAGCGAATTCGATCGTGCGGCTTAATTCGGCCGAGCACGACCTTGGCAGGAGCATCCTGCCATAAGAGAAAGAGAGAATGAGAGAGAGAGAGAGAAGAGAAAGATAGGTACTCTTCCAGCCTGGTAAACTTTCCGGTAGGTTGGAAGGTCAACTCGTCCTCGGGAGCCGGCATTCGTCGGCGTCGACGACGAGTCCCACGAATGAAATGGCTTACCGGATGAAAGGAGCCCGTCGTCCTAGACAACAACCGCGTCGTCGTCCTCCTCGTCCTCGTCGAATGAAAGGGTTGCCACACGGAGAAGAGATGGGAAGGCAGTCAGAGTTGCTCGAGAGAGAGAAAGAGAGAGAGAGAGAGAGAGAGAGAGAGAGAGAGAGAGAGAGAGAGAGAGAGAGAGAGAGAGAGACCACGCTCGGAAAAAGACGGGAAACGTGTACGACAAGGGGGCCTAAGTGACAAGTTGAGGGATTGCCACCGCGCCTACGCGGCTGCATTCTCTACGCAATCATCCTCGACGAGCCGGTATTCTCCGCGTTTTTGAATCTACACGAGCTACATCGCCCCTCCGAGACGCGAACGCAATCAGACAAATTCAACCTGCTTCTGAGTCCGCGGTGCCATTGGCTGCCAATGGACCAGATTGCGCCGATTTAGAACGGCTCTAGTAGACTCTCAGCAATACTCTTCTAGGACAGCCATCGGAATTTACTGTCATTCATACGGGCATTGTGCTAGGAGTTTCATTATTAGACTTTATGCATCTATGGTAAAAATGAGTAGGTGAAATTTAAAGCAGTAGACAGATTAAAAGAATTTAAGAGCTGCAACGTGTAAGTCCCAGCTGTTTGTAATGCTTAAAGGGATGTTGCATTATTAGCAATAATAATGCAACTGCCAGAGAGCAAAAATGAATTTGGTTGTCCATGGGAAACACTGCAGTTTCTCTAACGTAGAATAACAGGCCGGATGTTATTGGATCCGTAGGCCTGCTATTTGCCATACCCAAAGGCCAGGGTAATGAACAACTCAGCCTTGGGTTTATCCTTATTTCAAGTGGGCGACCGATTTTCTTTGTCGCCCCTGCAACATTTCTTTCTTCCTTTTCACTTCGAGTCCGCTAGCCGAACTGTGAGGATCGTCCTTCCGCGCTGTTTAATAAAACAGTTTAGAAAAGAATTCTTCTTCTTCAGTGTTTTCAGTCATCGAGTTACCAATTCCCAATAAGGGACAACGAAATTTTTGTTTGGCCCCTGTTCATTGTAATCAATGCAATGTTCGTTGGCAAATTAACGAGGCCATAATTCCGGCCACGAGCCGAGCAGCCAGATTGTCATAGGCCGTTGTAGAGTCGATCGGATCGCGGCTAATAATTCGCCGGTTTTCGCGGCGCGTTTTCGAAAACGACAGTGCTTCGCATTCGATTATGGCAGGCTTGTAGCGGCGACCCCCTTCGGGGAATTGCGGTGGCCGACACAGCGCAACCCTTCCTCTCCATCTCCTCTCTCTCCGTTACTCTCGTTCTGTCATTCCTCTTTTGCAGCATGCTGCCCCGCCGATCTCGATTCCGCCGGTAAAACAATGACGAATGCGTTCTCGTCGCGGCGCGGACACGCTTGTGCACAAGAGCATCGACAGCGAGAGCCGGGAAACACGGACGCGGAGCGGAGACACCCGGAAATGCGGGCTAACACGCGGCTGGCACCGCTCGAGATCGAGTTGCGGTGTTATCGAGACGGTTTCCTGTCGCTGTTGTACACGGACCGGTCTCCGAGCGGACCGTGTCCAGACAGAACGACCGGTCGCACCCGCTGCGAGAAGGTTCACGCACTGGAACCCCGCCTCGTCTCTCTATTTCGCTATATCTCATTCTATCTCACTCTATACCTGCCTCTCGTTCGCTGTAGTTTGCTTCTCTTGCCAGTAAACAACGAATTTTTATGCAAATTCCCATATTTGTGCCTCGAAAAACATTCGACGATTGCAAACAAGAGGTTGTACGAGTCGGCGGAAGATGGCAGCATCGTCGAGTTAGACCACGACGAGTTTCGGGTCTCGAAAATTGTACCGTCGTGCACGTCGCCCAGCAAGAACTTGAAATATAGGTTATATGTATGTAGCCTCGCTCCGTGTCTCTCGAGGTTATGCGCCGTAATTCATCGCGGTGTAGTCGCTGGGGCTCGCAAAAAACGCTCGTGAAAACACGAGGTGAGGGGCTAGCCTGTCGGCCATCTTGATTCCCGATTATCTCGCTGCGGTAGCCGTTGTACATGGCGACTGCCGTCGTCCGAAACGCGTCGTAACGTTCGAATTTTATTTTCATTTCCCGCGGATTGAAAACCATTCCCGTTTTACGTTGCCTGAACCACAGGGAAGAAAGAAAAATACGGCGGCGAGATGCGATCGCGCGTCGTTAACCCTGAAACACGGGGACAGGGGTGCTGAAGATTGAGAACTGAAATTAACCCTCCGGGGGCGGGTTTATCTGGATTCGTTGCATCTGAATTCTAATTTTCTAGTTAGGGAGTTCGAATAATAATTTATTTGTATTGCGATCTCAAAGAAGCACAATGTCTCGATGTACTATGTGCAAAATTTTGGGATCGAAATTTCGGGTAAAAGGTTCGTATTTCAGAAGATTTAGTGAAAACGATCACGGTTCGCGTTTTAATTAATTTCGCTCGATTGAAACGCAACTGACCCACATATCACGGTCAGACGTTTCCGAACGGATGCATTCGGATCGACAAAGTCGGCGTAAACTGATAACAGCGCGAATCGTTTATTATCGCGACCGATATACGAAGTATTTCGAATATACCGTTTCATTCGTTTAAAGGAGCAATAAATGACCGTCCAATTACAGCGCACGCTCGGGTTAAAAGCTCGCGCAGAGCCCGATCCGCATAAATTATATTGTATTATATTATGCCCGGGCCGTGCAATTTGCAAATGAATTAGAAACGCATGAGTAACTCGAGATATCGTTTCGGCATTATCGGACCGATTTCCGGGAGGGGAGGCTTCGTGTCGACGGACATTGACGAGTCTATAGATAGAGTACGAAGTCACGTAGTACGAAATGAACGTTCCTATACCAATTACTTGTCCTTTCAACCCTAAATCCGCGTTAAGCGAACCTCGAAATCAATATTACACGACGGCCCCTGTAACTCGCGCTTTAATCAACGATTAATTTAATCTAATAACCCGACGTGCGCGCGGCCCGATAATTGCGTCCCTTAATTCCCGTTTAATTACGGGGACAAATCTCGAATAAATGTCACCGGCAAAAATATGTCGCCTCGCCCCGGCCTGAATGAAACGTCACGTAATTGTCCGACCAAACCCTCCTCGTTCTCCTCCATCCTCCACCTTTCACCCTCCTCCTCACCTCCCCCCTTAATTAAAAGTAATAAACTTTTCTTCCCGACGCGTATTAAATGTTTGCAGCGAAATGAACTGCGAGCACGATGCTGCTGCTGCTCGAGCGAGCCCCTTTATGCGATTATCCGAACGATGGGGGTGGAAAGGAATTCATGAATCTCAGGGAAAGATGATCGAGCATTAATACGGCAAAGCAAAAATAAATTATAAATGAATTTCGCCCGGCGAAATGAAAAGAAATGACGCCGTGCGTTGAATACCGTTCTTGATACATTTCGCATTCGCTATTGAATACGTATAGCTTGATTATTTATGCAAAGTGCTGTGTAGAAAGCTGCGGAAAGGGGCCAGGTAAAAACTTTTTTTAATCCCATTTTTTAAGTTATTTAAGACAACTGGTTTGAAATTAAATAATTAGATCGCGGTTTTGTATTCCAGGCCAAAATAGACTCTGTCATACTTCAATAGGGTACAGAATAATTTACATCCGAAAAATGAGAAACCTAGAGCCGATGACTGTTTGGTGATAGCTACACTGCTGAACCAATACCCAAAAATTTCAATGTCTCTATAGAGGCCATCGCAAGTTCAATAAGACCAAAAAGCAGCATTTCCGGGGAAGCGTATTCCTCCATAGAGAAGAATGAAGCCGTGGACTGGGGGGAAAAAAGTCGTTCGAAATTCCGCGCCATATGCTCAATGGCTCCTCCAGACTGGCTTCTCCTTTCCCTGCCACCCCCGCAACATCCACCAAGGAACAGCTATGGACCAGGCTAGTCGGAGCCTCGTCGCAGCCGCACGGAGAAATTCAAATTTACGCACCGACTGCCCCGGGTGTGTTTTTCGAACTTATGAAAAATGAGTCTAGCCGAGGGTCTGCGCCCACCCCCGCCCCTTCCGCCCGGGGGTTTACCTTCTTCAACCCCCATACCTCTCCTTCAACCCCTATCGTCCCGATTCTGGCTGCTCCCGAGCCTCCAAAAGCTAATAGCTCAGAAAAATGGTAATTATCAAACCCTCCTGACCGACAGGGACGCGAGCGTTGGAATATTTCTGGATTACGATGAGTGGCATTTTTCTCGAAGACAAAAATGTTTTTTACTTTGTAAGACATGAACCTACATTCTTCGAAAATTTTGCTTTTGATGCTTCAGTAATGATCGCGCCACAATTCATTCATACATTTTCGAATCGTTGCTAAATGCGGTTGTATGGAATACTCGGAAGGTAGATGAGAGCGGCTCGGCCGCGTTTCTTTTCAATTCGAGAATTCCTCTTTGAATGCGCGAGTCGGGCCGTGCCGGGCCATCGTGCCCCCGATTCTTCCGGTTTTAGCGCTGCTCGATCATCCGGCGGAAGCAAACAACGTTGTTAGCCTGCCGCCGCGCTTCCGGAATCAAGACAGCCGTATGTAAACCCGGAACACGGAAACAACCGGGTGCTCCTTCTCTTCCCGCATTACCATATCCTCCGAGCAAGCCTCGCCCCATTTTTCTTCCGTTATTACGGGCCTGAACCTCTGCTCTTCATTTTTCACTCATCCGCCGTCATCTCCGATGACGCTGGAATCCGTTTAATCATCTCCAGATGAACGCTTTCAGACGCTTGCAGTCAAATCTTTACGCAACACTTTTTTTCACCTAATGTTGTCCTAGCGGTAATGTCTACATAGCTATACATACAGGGTGAGTCACGTAACATTTTCACCTCAAATATCTTTGTTGTTTTCAAAGATACATTAAATGTCTTGAGGACAAAGGTGAATGGTAAAATGAGGCTCACGCGATACCAAAAATATTTTTGTTATTATGTCATTTTTTTTAGAGATATCAAGGTCACCTTCATTTTTTAAAATGGAACCACCCTTTTTTAAACACCTATAATGATAGTCCCTTTCATTACGAATTCAGTGACTAGAATTACTCGAGGTCATTCAAGGTCACGGACAGAGAGAACGTATAAAACTAAAATACGGAAGCAGAATACGTTTATCAGCAGTGAGAATTATAGTAAACATGCTAAGGTTCTTCAATGCTATTGAACGTTTTCAAACATCCTCTAGCCGATTACGCTTAGATAGAAGTTATTTAGAAGTACTGGAAGTGTAAATGAAAGAAAGCGTAAACGAAAGAATCCCATAACTACTGAAGACAATGAAATTAATATTTTAGCATCTCTCTGTCCGTCACCTTGAATGACCTTGAGTAATTATAGTCATTTGTAAAAACAAACATTTTTTGGTATCGTATGAGCCCCATTTTACCATTTAACATTGTCCTCAAGACATTTAATGTATCTTTCAAAACAACAGAGATATTTGAGGTGAAAACGTTAGGTGACTCACCCTGTATGTGGAAGAGATGTGCACGACATTTGTCAAGGATTTAGCCCTACTACTGCGGAGAGTATTCCTAAAGAGACTCCGAAACTGTACTAATACCGGTAGAGGGGATGAATCTCTCAAAAACATCGTGCACATCTCTCTCACATGTATCGAGATATTACCGTACTTTGGAAAATTGATTTTTAGCTAGATTTTCAAGAAAATGCGACGCGTCATCGGTCGCGTTGCAGTGGCCTCTATCCCGGCTCGGCGAAGGTTGCTCGTCTCGGTTTGTTAGACGATAAGGGCAAACAACAATTCCCGATAAAGGAATGCCGGGAGCATAAAAGTAGCTGTTCAAATATTTATCTTTGTATTAGATTCGATGGACGCTCCGCCACGAAACGGTTTTCCCCGGCGTTCGCATGGCGTGTCCCACCGGCGAATTCAATAAGAGGGTTCCGGACAAATTACACGCCACTCGTCCCTTTTTCGTCCGTTCTCGTTTTCCCGGCGAACAATTCCTCTCGCCCAGGAAATTCTAACTGCGAGAGGCGATGCGGACATTACTGGAGATTATCCAGCCCCACTTTCCCCCCCCCTCCCCTCCCCCCACTACTTTCTCTAACTGTATATATCCGCGTCTGTAGCTTCTTGCGGAAAAGGAAAGGTCAAGCAGCGGGTGCCCTCCGAGGGCAGCTCGCTCGTTTGCCGTTTCGAGCCTTAACGAGGCTAATCGCGAGCCGAGGTCCTTAGGGTCGCGCCAGCCAACCTTTGAATACCTTCACGCGGCTCACGTTTGCGTTTACCGGCTCCGAGGAGCCTTGGTCCTTGCATATTTATCGCCAGCTCCATCTTCTTTACTTCCAGAGCGACCATTGCAGCTGCAGCTGCTCAGGGAACCTTATTCCACCACGATACCCTAAGATAGTTAGCTCGGCTACGTCCCCTGGGACTGCGGATCGGTGTCAACGGCGAGCTAATGCTGGATCACTGCGAATATCTTCTTGGAAATCTTCTGCCAGCTTCTCTCAAGATCTCACAATTTTTATGGGACACCCTGCCAGGAGATCTGTCATCGAGATTCGAGCTCGAGCTGCTGAACTGGCTCTCCTGTGCGTTTTTGCATAATTTGGGGAAGTTGCGATGAAAATGAGGAACGTTTGAAGCGGGGAAAAGGTGAGAAGATTTTGTAGCAGGGGTGTATTACTTTTTTGTTTGGAGAATTTAGACGGTTTTAGAGGGTCATAGTTAACAATAGAATGTTGTACGGGACTTTTCTATCGGAAATTGTTTAATCTTCACACCATGAACCATTTTGAAAATTGAAAGTGTATAAAAATTTATGGAAAACACTAGCAAATATTTTCTATTTTGTAAAATCACTTCATACGACATCGAGCGATAGATCCAAGGGTTCGAAATACAGGACAAAAGTCAAAATCTCTGTCGACGCATAGCGAACGGAAAAACAGCACGTGACGCGCACTATGCAGTCACGGATTAAAATTGCGAGATGCGTCGTCCAGCGTATGCGGCCTGCATACGATCCCCGGATTACAAATTTGCGTAGAGCCTGCGTAATTGCTGAGCGAAACGTTACTCCCACCAAGTAATTCGATTTTTTTTTCATTATTCAAATGCCGTGTATCTCGCTTGATCGAATCGCGCGCTCGGAAAATATCGAGTGGGTATCGAGGCCGATCATCGAGGCCATTTTTTACCCTCGATTCTCGATTCCTATTCTTTTTTTTTTTTAGAGAGTTTCATCGACGTCGACAGATGTCATCGTTCAAGCATTATCTTGAAATCATTCCGATTAGTAATGATTGGACTGCGAATTTCTGTGCAAAATAAAAATTGTCTGAATTCATTGCTAGACACATAAGATACGTAGACATTTATTTCAAGAAACATTATGAAGACTTAATAAATTATGAAGAGTTACCGAACAGGAAAATTGCTTCGAGTACACGTTCAAATAAAATCATCTGAAGTCCGCTCCGAACAGCCAGACAACACAGCGTCAATTTAAATGAATTTCCATCTGATTTTTCCAGAAAGCTGGAGCAGCAGCGATTCCATAGAAAATCGGATCGTGAGGCTAGAGTGTACGTTTGAAGGTGGAAATCGGCGCACCCGTTGCATGAACCGGCTCACGTAGAAACCGTGGTAGGTAGTACGTGCTCTCGTTGTCTCGATTAAATAGACGCGAGTGAAGGGGGGTGGGGGTGTTACGCGATTTAGCAGGGGCGCACTATTGATTATTACAGCATTACAAAAATGGAGCAGGGGTCGGGCGCACACCGGCCCGATAGACCCGTCGGTTTTTATAAACCGTGCTGGCTGATGGCTGGAAAACAAACGGGGAAAAAGCAGCCACGGCGAGAGGCGAATCGAATTAATGCCCGGAGAGAGAGAGAGAGAGAGAGAGAGAGAGAGAGAGAGGTAGAGAGAGGGGGCTGTCGTTCGAAACGAGGCTCGCGGTTTCCCGGTTTAATAACGAAAAAGAGAGCCAGGGAAAAGGAGGAGAGAGAGAGAGGGACAATCATAAATTTTGCGAAAGCGACAAGGCGGCTCTTCTCGCGTCGCGACGTATTTAATGCTGGCCGAAGAAGTTGAACGGGAGTTTTTTATTCAAGCCCGCAAGAACAGCCCCGGCGCCATTGAAAATTCCCGCTGATTATTTCGCCGATAATTGCGAGAGCCGAGCGATCGGCTCTTAACCCTTCGGAAAGTCGATCCCCCGATGGAAGGTATTGTATCGGCCCGAAGTTGGCCCGCGCTGCGAACTTTATTTTAATGAATGGCCGAAATATGCTCGAGGGTTCCACAGAGCAGAGAGAGAGAGAAAGAGAGAGAGAGCAGAGAGCGAGACGGAACGTGCCGCGGCAAATTATAAATTAGAAAAGTTATTCCGGCCGGCAGGAGGTCAACGCGCGATTATTTAGGAACGGGTATAGTTTCCGCGGGAACAATGAAAATCAATAGTTCAACAAGCTCTCTCCCTCTCTTCATCTGGCTCTCTTGCTCTCCGATAGCCGCGTTTCAAGTATTACTTTTCTAACGATCGAAACAATTTCTTCCACGGTGAAACTGCACGAAAATCCTCGGAAAGCTGGTTGGAAATTTTGTCTGCTGTTCTTGGGCAATTGGTTAAAATGTGGAGAAATGGACACGTGTCATTAAATAAATCGTCGTCCTAAAACCGGAGCGACTGAACACTGTTGTTCCCTTTTCTTAAAATTCGCAAGCAAGAGGAACAAGCGAGAAGGGGGGACATAGTAATTAGTAGACTGCGGATCTTTATGCACGATAAAAATGTTCTGCAGCAATTGTTGGAAGCAGGTGTAAGATAAAAATTGATTTCATCCCTTAATGATTTTGATATATTGGAAACAACATTACAATATTCTGAAATTTTTTTCATCTTTTACTGTTTTATATTTCACCCAGGCTAATTTCTTCATAAATGCATAAAAATCCGCAGTCTGGTAATTAGTATGTCGATCGTTCCCGTCGTTAATAATTTTCTTTCGACGAAAGGAGAAGCGGCCTCTGTCGGTGAAGGTAACATCGACGTCTACGGCTGTCATTTTTCTCCCGGCCCTGTCAATTTGTACAGTCGTATGAAAATATTCTCCAGTTTCCCCATCGCCATCAGCTTTATTCGGTTTTTTAAAGTGTTGCACGAGACATATCCGTTTACGGGTTTAAAATGGAACGGTTTGTAGGTGTGCACGCGTCACATAGACTTCGCGCTGGCATGCCGCGACGCGTTCTAATACGAGCATCTAGACAGGCTGCCATGTTCCTGACAGGCTACGGAAGCAGCCAGCGTGCGGATGATTTAAAAATATAATATATTCAACGGTTGACCGCCGTTGCGCCGCTTAACTAGCCAACCGTACCAGACTTTGAGGCTCTTTCCCATTCTCTCATCGTCTCTATCCGTCTCTCTCTCTCTCTCTTTCTGGATGGTTCACCGTTCTACACTGTCCCCAGAGTCCTTTGTTTCCCTTTTCTTTCGATCCCGTTCTACGGTTTTCCTCTTTTCAACCTTGTCGTAATTTGTGCTTAACTTCGCCCTAATGCGAACGCTTTGAAGCGACGCTGAGCAGAATTTCTCGGGTGACTTTAACCAAATCTTTGTTGTTGAGCTTAATGAACTTGTAGATTTAGCTCCTTTTAAAAGGTAGAAGTTAGTGTAGAATTTTTTATTCATCGGGATGAAGGAACTATTTTAGTGTAGTGGGTTAAGTAGAATGTGCCCGTGGTCAGACACGAGAGAATAAAGTAAAGAACTGCAGGCATATGAAAGAGGGTTGCCAATGACTTTCGTTGACCATTTGGGTCTCCGCTGGCAACCGAGCGGCTCATTTGCGTTGGCAACTGCTGGAGAGGAGAGAGAAGCCTCGTGCCCTCCTAGCGCTCGATCGACGAGCTGGAAACATTATCGTGCTGGTCATCGTTGCGAAGGGATTGAATTATTCTAGCATGATTTTGGCTGGTGCGGTGATTTCGTGATTTATAGGGGCCAAAGACTGGCCTCGGACATTGTAACGGTGGTCTGTTCCAATGGGCAACTTCGGTAGTCGGTGTTCCGGTTACTCCGTCGGGCCGATGTATTGTTTATAAACGCCCGACCACGGCTGCGAAATCGGTTTACGGGTTTATGAAAAGCTCTCGCCGACTGAGTATACTGAATGATTTAAAATGTGTACGAACGGAAATTTTTTTAGACAGATTTAGCGCCATTGTCCTCGACACTAGCATCTACAGTTCACCGCAGGTTCAGAATTCCCTAAGAAATGTAATTGGTTTTGAAACTTTGGTCAAGTATGAACTTTGAACTGTTAATCAGAGGGTAGTTCAATCAAGGAAGTATAAATTTCATCGGTGAGACTCTAGGGTTTCATGAACACATACCGAGATCCCCTTTAATTCTATTTTATTGAATGCTGTCCACGTGATCATTTGCTCTTTCGATATCACAGTTTCCTCGAGCCTTCTTTTTGCGAGTATGGTTTATCTCTCTGCTCCAGCTCGATGACACGAATTTCCTGCAGGTAATCAATATTATTAGATCACAGGAAAATAAATAAATCACTACGTTCCCGTGTCAGACGTGTTACAGCTCTGATACAATTTCCATTTATCAATCAAGGCAACATCCACTGCACTTTGTGCATTTTTCCCAGCGAGTTACAAGCTCATGCCTTTTTGGAGTCCAGCATTTTTCTATCGAATCAAAGGATTCTCATAAATTCAATGGAGGATACAACCTGTTCAAAAGGTGTATAACAAAAATGTCCCGATACATTAGGACACGCGATAGGGGTTATAAAAAAATTTTAAGGGTTACGAGAAACATTCTAGAATCATTGAAAAAATTCTGGAGCTTCCTAAAACATTTTCACACCGTTGAAAAATTTGTGGAACTTACAGAGAACATTTTTAGCCATCGAAAAATTATGGGGCCAGCAGCAAACACTTTAAGACCTTAAAAAACATTGTGTGGTGTTCGGAGAACATTTTAGAAATTTCGAACAAATTGCACGTTTTGTAGAAAATATATTGGAGCGATTTTTACGTGAAATTAAAATTGTGACATAAACACAATTAGAGGAAGAGGATAATAGCGGCCGCAGCGGCCGGCTAAAATCGGCGGTCCGTGAATCGGCGAATGATTTTCTGACCCAATTTCAATTTTCCGGCCAATTTTCCAACAATGTCTGACCGAGTGCGGTTCCACGGTGCAAACATCCTTTCGGCGCTCTCCAAACACGAGATATAATTTGAATAGGATGGGAGGGGGAGAGGCGAGTGGATAGCTCTTGTATAATGACGACGGTAGTAGGCGAGCGATTTATAATCGCGGGCCGTATCATCGCGCTGTGTACGCGTTCTCGTTTTGCACGCGCGCGCGCGCGCGTCACAGCGATTTTTTACATCGCCGTGTGCGGTGCCATAAATCAATTAAACAAAAAACCGCGAGGCCTGCGAGTGACAAATTCAGCTGCGACTCGGCCGAGCCACCTGGAGCGAATTTGATTCGCGGACCGACAACCGTTGTTGCCCTTTCCGGCTCGTTACGCTCTGCCCTGCCTGTTAAACAATCCCTCCAGTCCGTCGCTTCCCCCCCCCCCCCTCCACCATCATCCTTTCTGTCTCTCTCTCTCTCGCACTCTCATTCTTTCTTTTTCTGTTCTTTCACACGCCCACGCAACCGGCAATTCGCACGGAGATTCGCGATAGCGAAATGTATGTCTTCGCACGATCCGCAGGAAGCACGAGATTACTCCCGTTGCGTGACACGACGACCGCGATTCGCTAATACGAATTGCATATCTACTGGGTGCTCTGCTTCGTCGAGATTATTCGTCTTTATTATAGGGTTTGGGAAAACTTTTTGGAGCCTTCGAAAAGATTGTATGGCTGACTAAAATCATGTTAGAGGTAACGGACAAATTGTAGGATCTCTAAAAGACTATAACAATCATATAGAGTTTTGATGCGAAATATCGATCGTAACTGTGTAACACTTTAACGAAAATGATTTCGGCGCTGGGTTCGCTCAGAAAATACACTGAGAAGCCTATTTGCAAAAATTAATCGATTTACGTTTCGATCTACATTGAGATCATCCTCAGAATCGAGTGATTGCGTCTGTGGAGAACAGGCTTATAAGTGGAAATATCAAACACTTGTTTTCCACAGACGAAATCACTCGATTCTGAGGATAATCTCAATGTACATCGAAACGTAAATCGATTAATTTTTGCTAATAGGCTTCTCAGTGTATTTTCTGATCGAATCCAGCGCCGAAATCATTTTCGTTGAAGAACCATTTAAAGTCTATGAAAAAATTGGGCCTGGGGATAAACAAAATTCCATCGAAAACGAGGAAGAAAAGTGATAATTCCGCAGAATGGTAAAAAGTGTAGAGTGTTAGGACAGAATACCTGTGCCCCGTTGAGGCGTGCTGGCCCGGTTTTTACCGTGTGACAAAGATGTTACGCGCCGCGACGCTCCCGGTCCTTGGAGGAGGCGAAAACACGGTGTCGCGCCGGCGAAAGCTTAATTGCTCAGGGATTCGAGCTCGTTAGAGCCAGTGTCGCAGGTACTTTTACGTTCTTCCGGGCCGGTCATCTCGTTCCCCGGGTCTCGATTTACGTAATCCACTCTTCTCCCGAAGAATTCCTCTTTTCCACGGGTCTGTTTCTCCGTTGGAGACAAATCCTGGGCCAATCGAACGACGGCCAACGAGGTAAATAATATTTAAAGATCGTTGCCGTTCTCTCACGACGACGACGTGATTCGTTTCCCCCCTTGTCCTAATGTATCTTTCTCCATTGCGGCAGGTTGGGCCGTTCCCCGCCTAAATAGTTTCGCTTTATTCTTCATTAAGGAGCATCTCTTTCTTCTCTTCCCTTTTTTTTTTCTCTGTTCCTTTGCGTCGGAGAGAGTGCCGTACCCTCGGCATCTCTTTCTCTCTCTCCCCCTCCGAGAGAACATTACGGTTCCCCAGGGATTCATTTCTCTCCCGGACTCCATTCCACTCACTCACGATCAATTCCAGACTTTGCTTCTTACCCTCGTGGCAACTTCGAATTGGCCGGATCCCGGGCTCGTTATATCCGATGTCGTGAGTGCACTTACACCGTCGCCGCTTACAATCGTTTCACTCATCCAGTTGATGATGATTTTGCTTCCGGACCTCTTACAACTTTGAGCCATCCCGCACGGAATCCACCACTTATTACGCTTAGTGGGCCCCTATCAATCTAACTTCAAAATGGAATTTCGTAGACGCGCCCCCGCCATTGCCGAAAGATCAGTGTTTTCGCAAAAGAGAATCGTCCGGTTTCGTTTCGGTACATTCAAGACTCCAGGGTTCCACGAAAACAGCGCTTAGAAGAAACGAAAAATGTTCTACACTTGTGGTGAACATTTTAGAGCCTGTCAAGAAATGGTAGGGCATGTAGAAAAGAATTTCAAGCCCACGAAAAAAATTGTTGGACCCTCGGAAACGGTCTAGAGTGTTTAAAAAAATTGTACAGTTCATGAGTAGCATGTTGAAGTGTTCGATAACGTTGCGGGGTCTGCGAAGAACGTCGGTAGATCGAGACGCAATTATTGTCTGGCGACACGTTATATATGTTTTGAGTGGAGAGGGTAAACGTTACTTTGGCGCAGTTCCGACGGTGCTCCGTTTCCCAGGGTTCTCATCGACACCGTCAAAATCACGAGGCAGTTACTAGAGAGCGAGAGAGAGAGCGAGAGAGAGAGAGAGAGAGAGAGAGAGAGAGAGAGAGAGAGAGAGAGAGAGAGAGAGAGAGAGAGAGAGAGAGAGAGGGAGAGAGAGAGAGGGAGGAGCAGTTTAGTCGCAACCCGAGGAACAGCACGTAAAACTATAAGTCGCCGGATACACGATAACGATAAAGACACCACAGGCAATTAACCAAACCGCGACGTGGCTGGTACGTTTATTGCCGTTCGAAGCGACGAATCCGCGACTAATCCCCGCCATACCATAAGTGGGAACCGACCCGTAGAAACTTCCTACGGCCCTAACTTCGATTCGGAACCGTCCTGTGTAATCGGCGGCTTGGTCACTTTGTCCCGGGGCATTTGAAACATTTCAGAACCTCCAAAAAAATGTTAAATGCCACTGAAATCTTTTAGAGATTTTAACAAAATTATAAGATTCAGAAAAACGTAGAGCCTTTTAAAAAAAATGGTGAGACCTCCAGAAAACATTGTAGACTATTTGAAAAAATTATAGAGCCTGCTGAATCCATGTTACAGCTTTCTAAAAGAATCCCGAGTTCCACAGAAACCAGATTGAGTCTAAAAGACGTCTCCACGCACACGTTCGCTGTCAAATTCTCGCATCCATCGCGACACAGCTTCGGCCCTGCAATTCCTCTGGTTCCGTCAATGGAATATCAATGTCTTGTCCCGTGTTCGAGTGGTCGTTAAAGTTTCGGGCTCTCGAGGAAGAAGAACCCGGCGAAAAAGAAGGTGAGACAAAGAGGACGGGCAAACGAGGCAAGAAGACGGGTTGCGTGGCAAGAAAAAAAGATGGATGGCCAGTGGATGGTCCACTTTATTGCACCGGCGGATATTGTATAGCTTATGGGTGCAGGAAGAAGGAAAGTGGAGGAAGGAGGAAGCGCCTCGCTCAGGAAAAGAGTTTTCCCTGGGAGAAACGAATGATCTATCGTCGGGTGCGCACGGACCCGGAGGAACGAATTTTTGGTCGGGGTTCCTATCCGGAAAATCGCCGCCCAGGCGAACTCGGCGGCAACAGCTCGATCGATTCGAACTTTCGGGACGATTATAATTTCGCGATCGTCCCCCGTAAAAGCCGGAAACCCGGAGTTTCCATCGGAATCGGGCTTCCCGACGCTTATCCGCGATCGAACGAACTTTGTTTATCCGGCTGAACGGCTCCCCGGAACCCGAGGAAAAATGGTTTAACCATTCCATCCGTCTCTTCCGTACATTTAACAGTTTTCACACTGATTCGGAATACATAGTATGTTGATAGGGATTTGTCTCTACGAGCCTATAATTGCAGAACCTGATGATTTTGATAAAGGGAACCTTGTCGGAGCAGGAATTGAGCCTTCAAGGGGAGTTTACTGTGAATGCACTCGGATTAGGCTGCAACTGCGGAATATATTCGCGTGTGCAGTTTCACGGGATGGCGTAAGGTCAACGGAGTCAGCCATAGTGGACAGGGAGCGTGCCCATTAGCGGCAGATGTGTCACTTCGGAAGCGACTTCCTGAATAGTGGATGTCTCTTGGTTGCCTTGTTGATGTACTAATCAGGTAAGCGGCTCGAAGACAATGCATCATGCACGAGTAATTCGGCCGCAGGTTCGCGATGCCCTGTTAGGGTCTAGATCGTGCGTGAACCAACAATGTTGCAATCGACACTGGACATCGAGATTCGAAGGGACAAAGTGAATCATGAGCAAAAAAGTTTCACTCAATCTTGCAGCGTTCAAGTCAAGATATTCGAGAGAAAATCCTATTGTGGCAGTTTAGAGCCATTAACAACTTAAAGACTTGTAAAAGCAATTGTATGGTAACAGTAGAAAATTGTTGTCACTAAAGTAAGCCTGAAATGAATATTTTTATTGTGGCAATAGCTGTCTGATGATACAGTACACTGAGAATTTCATTTACCGCGAAATAGAACGCAGTATTTGCAGAGCTTTCGTTATGCTGAATATTTCGTCGGATTCATACTCGGCGTGGCGAATAATTCCGCAGTCGCCAAAGAAAATTAGATGCTAAACCAAAGTGAATTTAATATTAATATCTTTGTTTCTCGGCCGGATTCTCGATGATGCTGCAAGATTAAGGACTTCGTTCGGTGCAAATAAGACGTAATGCTCGTTGACTGCTCGTTAGGTCGAATATTTCGAGCATTTGCGTACCGGCGAGCGAGTGTCATAAGCGCAGAAAATCCGCGGTCCCGCGTACTGTCAATATTGCTCAGTGCAACATGGTAGCCTCCATTTTGGAGTTTTGTTTGCGTTCGGCCGTTGACCCGTGCGTGGCCGTGTCGCTGTCGTCGAGCTATTTAATCTAACAAAGTCTGTGGCCAGCGAAAGCATCATAGGCAGTGCGATGCACCGGCGCCGATGGGCCATTAAAAGGTTTATTGCGTGCACAACAAAATCAGCCGCATTGAATAACCACAAATAATGCGGCACAGGGCTCCAGATCGAAAACGTCCCGCTCCCGAATCCACCGATGTTACGATGTACCGGCAAAATCGATCCCGACCATAGAACATAATAGAGAGTCCATTCCGATAGATTTTTCGAGTAGGAACTAAAACTCGTGAAATTTTTAGATCGGATCTATCTCCATCAATAACCGTTCTGCCACTAGATCCTTCAATCATTCAGCGCCTTGCAAAAATACTCTAAAAAATGCAACAATCGAAACTCGACCCTCGCCAGATAGAAAATTCCAATAACTCAACAGCCCGAATGAAGTCGATCGTTTTTCATTTATTTGCACTATTATTTGCACTATTACTGAAGCTTTTTGAAATTGTTCTGCTTAAACTGTAGTTGGAAAATAATTCAGACAATTTTTAGTATTAATGAATCAAGTAATACTTACAAATGAAAAGGAAATTGATGGTGGCGGCTTTGTTTATGAAGTGAAACTTCTTTTGGCGGGGTGTAAGCCTATTCGCGTCACGGAATTCGCGACACGAAAATTCGTAACGGAAGTGGTGGGGATGGTGAGTAAGGCCAGCGCGTTACCAACTCCATCTAGGTGGTGTTGGCGTTATTCGCTTTCGTGTCGCTGGTAGCTGTCCTATATACCCCCACTACTCACTGCTGAGGTTGGGGAGCAAGGCCAGCGCGTGCTATGGCGAAAACAACGGCGGAACGAGCAAAAGAGTTTTGTGATCGAAAACGTGCTAACAAGCCACCTAAACAGCCAGCAAAATGTAACCGCCAACGTTGTCGCGAATACAGAGCTCGACAAATAGCATTACATTAATATTAGTATTAGCGACATTTTAGATAATAATATCAGTGACATTGCGGAAATTCAGGATCATTCAAGAGAAATTCCACAAGCCGTATCTAGTCAACAGCGATCTTAGGATTACAGACAAAGGAACGCGGATCCGCGAATTGACGCTCAACTATCGATCACTTTTGATTCGATCGATACGCCATACACAGAATTCATTGCTCATCGAAACATTTATAAAGAATTTTTTTTTAAATTCACAGACAATCTGTTTGGTTTTGTGTGTTATCTTTGTGATCGTTTGTGGTTTCAAAGTGACTTGAAATGTTCCAATCAAAATTACGAAGAATTTGTGTTGTAACCAATCTCTCGGTCGCGAGAGAGTATGGGAAATGCTATGAACTATGTCTCTTTCTTTCTCATACGCTATCCTTCTTTGCGTCGCAAATTTGATCGTTCATTATTTTCTCTATGATTTTCTATGATTCTATCATTGAAACAATTGGCCTATTATAGCTAAAATGTGATATAAATATTATTGATTCAATTTTGTCTAAATGTCTTGCAAACACTGCATCGAGAGTTGTTCCTGATCTTGTTGTCGCTTCATTAGGATTATTTACCATTTCCAATCTTAATTTACTTCTAAACATTACTAGACTGCAAGAAGTTTCACTTCTGGCGCGCGTGGTCTTCCACGCGAATGTTTTTCACTTTCTTGCTGCGATGCAAACGAGTTCAAACTTTTGCCGAATTTTGGAAAATCGTTTTCCCATCGATCTTCGGGAAGAAAATAGATTGACCACCGGGATCGAGGGTTCCCAGGGATCCCGGCCGCGACGAAAGAGGGTAAAGAGATCGAGAAGGTGAGCGAACGACCACTGGATCAAACCGAATCCAATAACTCCCGCGGGATTACAACTCCGACCCTCGGGAGCCGAGCGTTCCCTGAAGATGTGCAAGTTGCGGAGAAAACTAGGGGAAAGGGGTGGGGGCCGAAGGAAAAGGTGTTGGGATAAGAGTAGGTGGCTGGCTGGGAAAGGTGGATCCTCTCGCCGGGCTGCTGGGATATTTCGTTCGGGGCCGAGCAAACCTTATATCGCGGCCTGCATTCGTATCAGCCGAGCAAACCCTGCCTGGACTTCATACCTCGCCGGAGAAACAACGCTTCGGCTCGTCTGTTGATTTTCTGGCGAATTTTCCAATTGCTCACTGTCGCTGACTACCGACAAAATCGAGGATCCCGTGGCAATTCCTTGTTGAAGCTGCGACGCTGTTTCTAGGGTGGCGAATTTTCAAATTTTGATGGAGATGAAGAATTAGGGGACGTAGAATGATGCAGACGAAAATTGAATGTGGTGTAGTGTGCGCGATTTTAGGGAGGGTTTAGGATTTCATTTTCCTTGGATCGAATTTGTTTATAAAATATAAATCTTCGAATCTACTAAAAGCTTTGTCCACGATTGGAACCAGGAAGGTTTGGCCTAAGAATAATAAATCATTGAAGAACAAACAATGAAATGCGAAGGCAAAGAACAACGTCACCTGAACGGAGGTATACCAAGTCGAGAAACATTTGCCAGTAATTAGCTATAGCTAGCAGACGAACGTCGAAGTCTCTTGACCTGGAGGCGTTGGCCCCGTGTTTCGTCAACAGAAAGAGACAGATATGTAAATAGAAGGAGAGAGGTAGATATACGAGGAGGGAATAGAATCGATGGAACAGCGCTGTTGTCTGTTCACGTGCGCTAATTCCATCAGCTGAGCTCGGTAGGCCAATACGAGTCTTCCTAATTATTCTCACGACGGCTCGAGTTGTCCATTAGGAAACGTATCCGGATGTTCCGGCAACATTGCGGCCGGCTTCATCAGAACTCGAACGACTCATTCGGGACTAATCCGTCTGCTTCACCGGAAAACCGGCTCTATTTTCCTCGGGGAACGATCGGAAGTCGAGCAATCGTTGACCTCCACGTGACGAACCACTGTACCATGAATTTTACTCGAATTTTTTCCTCTATTCACGTTAAAAAATAACACGGATTTTTAACGGTACACATTCAGCGACAACAATTCACCGACACCAAACTTGACAACCACTCTTGATCGACAACTTTGACCGACAATAGCTTCGACTGACAATGGTTTTAATTTGCAATGGTTTAGATTAAGTTAAACCCAGTAACTATTAGAAAGTAAACAATTTTTTAAAATCTTATTCTTCTATTCAGTACGAAATCACACTGCTCCACGCGCTCGATCTAGCTTTTCAGTTGATAAAAAAGCAACTTGTCCAAATCCATGTTTATTGAATGTATATTGCTTCCTCAATGTCCATGACATTCGAAAACGATGAAATTAATGAGATTTATTAAAAATTGTGATTAGAACAAGCATTTAAAAATCAACATTTTATGAATCCTATATGTCACCGAAAAAAATACCTTTTTTCTTATCGATACCCTGGAGAATCTATTTAATATTTTGTGTTCATTTTTGTTTCAAACGAATAGTATTTGTCTATATTGAGGGTGTATCTTGTGTATTAAGATTTAATATTTACAATTTATTGAAATAACAATGCTCAATAAACTAAAGAGAATCTTCAAAGTTTTCTATCTTTGGTAAAGGATATCTTTTCAGTTCCACATTGTTCCCCATTTTATCAAAGTGAATTATGTTCAGTGTACTTTTCTCTATGAAATCATGTAAATCGTTTAAAGTTTAACAATAATGATTTGTCAATGTGATGTAATGTCAATTGTTATTTTTGTTTATAAAAATTATATTTTTGTTTTTTATAATTAAAATTATGTTTTTTTTGCACAGTTTTAAATAAAATATTTTTAATTATGTTTATAAAATCCATTACTTCAAAAATGATTGATTATTGTGTTTATTTAAAACCTGAACTTGATTTATCAGACACTTCCGATAATCTGAGAAAAAAATGTTTTAAACAAAACTTAATCAACGTTCAGCAATCTACAAATTTCAATCAAAAAAATTAAAAAAGAAATTTTTAATGCATAAATAATTAAAGTCGTCTTGAACTTTTAAAAGTCAATGTGTATTTTTGACTTCATAATATTGTAGCTGATATCAAAACGAATCCAACGACCTAAATTATTATACCTTTAAACTTTCAAATAGTGGTATAATATTAATGAACAGCTACATCGGGCGAGTGGACCAGTGTGCGACATGGATATAACATACGAGAATGAGTAGTATAAATTAATAATATCGAACAGTTGTCAATGAAGATTGGCGTCGCTAAATTCGCAATCCTATTCCTCTCGAGGGTTTCGTCCCGAAGGCTGTTGAAAAATAAAAAAGTTACAGACTAGCAGAGAGACAGCGAGAGTGAGAGAGGAATGAAAGTTCGAAGTTTATGGAGCGGAGAGGTCGCGGAATGAAAGGGCTTTTAATGCGAGAATCAGTGGGCGAGACCGCAACGGTACGATTAAAAAAGAATAACCGCGCGCGCTCGCGCGCGCACGCGATAAACGTCGAACCAGCAACAAATGTAAAACCAGCCAGGAAACACAAAAAACAAACGAAGGAACAGGTGATCGGCAAACAGTGCCACGGAGCGGCGAACCATCCGCGAGAGACCGAAAGAGGGAGTGAGAGAGTGACCGAGAGGAACGGAGAGAGAGCCAGCCCATCGTTCGAAACGACGAAACAAAATATTTGTGCGGTTTCAACGATTTTCGTGACGCGCTCCACCGGCTCCCTACAAATTCAATTTCTCCAGGAAGATTCGTTTACCACCCACCCGTTGCATAACACCAACGCAGGACACGTGCACGGAGTGGCATATGCGGATGTGTTTGACAGCGCGCGCGCGCGCTCGACACCTTTCGAGCGTTACTTTTCCTTCGAGGAGCTGGCAGTGGCTTGGCCCTGTGTGTAGTCAGACGCCGATCCTCATCAATAATAGCAAGTCCTTAGAAGTTAGAAAATACCCCTCAGAGTCAATTTTATTCAAGCTGACGGTCCGGATTTGTTGAATGTCTTACATGTTTTCGTATTTTTTTTTAAACAAGAGGAACTCCATCATAAAGTGGCATCTTCTAAAATCGTCCCGAACAACTCCCTCAACTTTACAATATACCCAACAATCTAAAAACCTTCTGCAACTCCCGAAAAATTTCTACCACATTCCGCAAATTCAACAATTCTATAAATGCATAAAATCCACCAGGAATCATTCCGTGAATCCCTCTCAAAATATTTCTGGGAAAAGTCCACCTCAGAAGAGTGACTTCACTCTGCACCAAATTCGCCTAATCTCCAAGAGGTCCGACTTCTCGTTCGAAATTTGACGAGGTATGGTGCGCCCCTTATCCGCGAGGGTGTGTGGGTACAATAATGTTGGCACACTAAATCCCCGGGTCGGCGGGAAGAGAAACTTCTCCACGAAGTTCGTGTTCTTGAAGTTTATTGGTGTCGGGGGCAGTTTCCATCGGGCACATTTTTTCCCCCCGGCTGTGCCACCCCCGTCTATGTTTCTCTTTCGTGGGACTGGGTTCTCCCGATAAAATTTCGAGGGTCACGCAAATCGAGCGTAACCGGGCGTGTGGGCGGAGAGGGAAAACTGTGCTCGATGGTGCTCGAATTCTCGGCGTTCGCCGGAAGTCGATATCGCGCGCGACTTTCGAACAGTCGTTCGAGTCCGGAGGAACAATTGGTAACGACTGTGCTCGATGTTCCACGGTTTTGGGTGGGAAACGATGACGACGAAGAGAGAGTAAAAGAGAGAGGGAGAAGGGTGCGGCTTGAGGCTGAAGTATTCACGTGCCGCCATAAAATGTCCTTTTCTTTTTACGAGCCTGGCAGACTGTAATTCTGAAGGGCCGGAGGTCGCCGAGTTTGTTACGCCGGCGAATAAATCTGATCGGAACTCGATCGAACACGTATATCGACTAAGTGTTTCTTCGAATATCTGCGACAACGTCTGTGACATCTTCGTGGAACGAGAATATTTTATCTTACACAACGTGTGGTCGTTGGGTTATTTAGTCAGTGGACTGAGAAAAGAAGTTTCTTTGTTGTACATTTTGTAATTCGGATGTTACGGGGTTGTTATTAATTACTGGTGCTGTGTTCGCATATGAAAGAAATGGTACAAATGATATTCATTAATTAATTTCGCTACCACTTGAAAATAGCCAAATTCATTTCACACGCTTTGTTGTTTGCAGTCACAGTACACAGCATAATATTCAAAGAGTCCACGACTTTTCCCTGCATGCTTTCCTGCTAATTGTGTTACTATTTTATACAGGAGGTACGTTGCATTTAACAAAACATTTTACTGATGAAGATAGGCAACGAAACTGTTGAAAATAGGCTTGCGATTTTGTGTGCGGCGGGCCTGTTGGCTCAAGAGTCGGGTGTAATCGTCACCCATCGGTCTCGCTCGGCTACGCAGAGCGAACTCGGTTGATTGCGATCCTATTCCAACGTAAACCGTAGCCGTGACTACACGTACATTAGCGAGCGAACAATTAAGTATTATATTTATACAGGGTGTTTCCTACTTTTCCGGCAAGATTGTTGGAGCATGATCTACAAGTGAAAATACGAAAAAAGTGTTATACGAAGTTTATTTATAAACGCTTTATTACAATATTATAGGCAAATATTGAATCTAGCCTGAAAAAGTGCGGAACAGCAAATTTAAAGCTGAATAATACGGAAGGTTGATTGTGTTTACTTTGCCTGTACTTACGAGATATTTCTTAACGTACGAGGATCGTTAAAAATTTTTAAATCATCATTTCAAAATGACCACCTTCTGCATTGATACAAACTTTGTTCTCCATTGATACTACTACTATGGCTACTATGAATAGTCAGAAAACACGAAATATCTCGTAAGTACAGGCAAAGTAAACACAATCGACCTTCCGTATTATTCAGCTTTAAATCTGCTGTTCCGCACCTATTTAGGCTACATTCAATATTTGCCTATAATATTGTAATAAAGCGTTTATAAATGAACTTCATATAACATTTTTTTCGTTTTTTCACTTGTAGATCATGCTCCTACAATCTTGTCGGAAATGTAGGAAACACCCTTATACATATACAGAAAGTAAGCGTTTCTCCAAAGAAGTTAATAAGTTTATGTTACGTCGCTTGAGGCTGACCATTAGATTTTGTTTGTGCTATGATTCAGAAATACATTTATATAAGTTTGTTGCCTCAAACACGTGGTCCTCATTCTCTCACCTCCACGCTATTAACATTATTTCAACAGAAACATATGGTGGATTAATAACAATCATGGAAACACATTTATTCTGCAATCGCACCTGCAAAAAGAGGTCTCACCGTAGCTTTACGGTAGCGTCCATTAGCGTAAAAAATCCGAGCCACTCTAACACGAAGAAAAAGGGAATCAAAACGCGAGATAATGTACTCACTGACTAAGGTGAGGAAAGGTATGTTGTGCTGTTGGAAGTGCGGCGGGCTGCACGCTTCCTCGGGCCTGGAGACTGTACTTCCGGTCTGCACCTCGACCACGTGGCCGTCCCTTCGGTAGAACGTCATGCACATGAAACCGCTCCGGCTGCGAACAAGAGGAGAAAATAAAGAGTAGAGAGAGGACGAAGTGAAAATAAAAAGGAAAAGTAGATGACGGTAGATGTGTGTGTGTCTCTTCTTCGCGCTAAAACGTTTCGCCGGGGAACAAACAGCGACACTATTTACGGCAACAATGTAGACCGTTGTGGCGCGCGTGCGACGTCCGGCTCCGGCCCGGCCCGGCCCGGACCAGCTCGGCACGGCTTGTCCCCCTTCTCAAAACACTGTATTATCGAGGCTGTTTTCGCCTTTTTTCGCCGCGTCGCGTCGCGTCGGTTTTGTGGGAACCGCGAGACGCCGCGAAAATATTCCACGCGGCAAAAACACACAGCTGGAACGAAACGACCGCGTCCAACGTTAATACACGGCCGACACTCGCTTACGGAGTTCTACACACCCGAAAATACGACTTTGTCCCCGTTCACGTCTTTTTTCGCCTCTTCTTCCCTCCCGCCTTTGCAAAACTTCATCCTTTTTGCGAACGCAAACTTTCAGACAAAACGCGAATGTTCTCTGCGGAGTAACGAGAACTTTCTTTCTCTTCCTTAAACCCCCGTGACCTTTTATTTAATTTTCATCTGGATCTAAAGAGTTCAGAGAGAAAAAGCAGGTGCTATATAATATCCTCTTACTAATAGTATTTTTAAAGATCGTGCAATTTGTCCACTTGTATAGTATTGAATTAGACTAGAGTAGAGTGCACCCTTAACACTTAATTATTTTATTCACTCCCTTATACTATTTATTTTCGGTCGAAACGTTTTTCCAGGACAGTTAAATAATTAGGCTGTACACACGAAAATTGTCAATGCCATTCTTGCATTGGTAATGTTTCTAAAAATTGTTCGATTTTTCGAGTTAGCCTACTTCACTGTATAACTTCACGCCGTAGATTACACCTTTAACTTTTGAACATATACAGTTTCTCGTGGATCTACATAGTTCCGGCGAAAGAAGAAGGCTCGAGTAGCGTGAATAATGAATCCGAGGCTTTAAAGTATAATATCACGGCGTCGCAGAGGGTTAAACAGCGCCGCGTTTCGCGGTTCGATAACAATACTGTTTGCTCCGCAACTTTTCCGCGAACTTTCGGAAATTTCGAAACTGTGTCCCTCCCGTTCCTACGTCCGCTCGCGCGCACACCTTTCGCAGATTCGAGACAGGCAATTTGAAAGAGGAAACTTTCATAAATGTTGCATTAGACGCGGCGGATAAAGTCTTGACCTAGTTGCGGAGAGCGTCGCGCGCGTCTTTTGACTGGGTCAGAACGAACCGGTCCGCGTTTGGCGAAACTTCCTTTGCGAAATTTACGGGCCTTGTTTGCCGCCGTGGATTCCCTTTGCAAAGACTCCAGCCGAGGAACAAACGATCCCCCTTTAGCTTCTTATTTTCAGGATACTCGGTATTGTTTACAATTCTCGGCGTTGCCATTTTGTCTTTCACGGCAGCACGATGGAGAACCGGCTCACTGGCGCAGCAATTTGGTTGTATATTAATTGTTGGTTCTGCTTTGATTAAAAAATTCTGGCCAGTGTCCACATCTAGCTTTGCGTCCTTCTGTTACTTGTATTCGTTTGAAATTTTTTTTGTGTGTGAAATATTTTTATGATCGTGTTACGGGGACTGAAATTTTCAATGGAATCCCTCCAATAAAAAAATTAAAAAAAAAATGGAAGCAAACTCACCATCCGACGGTGAAGTGCGCGACCAGCATGGTCATAGTCATGGCCTGCGCGATGTTGGACTGCTTGATGCTGTTGCAGAGAATTTTCACGTCCTGGTCCTCTTGTCCAGGGACGTGTTGTCCATCGAATAGTCCATTCTCGAACCTGGAGGAACTGGTGTTCGATCTGGTGACGTGGAGAGAAGCGTTCCTAGGGTGGAACGTGTAAGACGTGGTCAGGTCGAGGGTGTGCCAGGTGAGTCCGCCGCTGGGATGGCCGGTCAACCAATTGGGAAATCGGCACTGGCCTGGTGGCGAGACTGGAACACCGTACAGGAACCAATTTATTTAACGCTGATTGAACTGCCTCGAGTCGCCCGGGCTTGCGCTTCCCTAATACATCCCCGGGCTACGAACCGAACACCTCCGGGGAAACCTCAGCGCTTTTAAAACGTATTCAGAGCAAGGACTTTGTAATTCCTGATCGCTAATGAACCCTGAACCTCTTACTTTATTTTTCTCGCGAATCAGATCGCACGGTTCGTTTCGCCGGGGAATATTTGACCTGTCCACTGGTAATCGCGATTCACGGACCGAATCGGTTAATTCTATTTGATCGCCAATCGGCCGTAGATCGCGCCGGAGATTATGTGTGCGCGACAGTGTTGCTGGCAGTGTGTGTTTAATCGACGATTTTGAACGTTTGCGGGATCGTTGGGAACGGCGAGTATCGCAAAAATTGTGCAGAGGTGTTTATAGTGTTCAGGAATATATGGATAAAGTAATAAACATCAGTGTTTTTCTATGTGTTTCATGCAAATATCAATTATAGTGACCGATGTTTGTACTAGGAAAAGAATTTTTTAGGAGATCATCGGAAGCAGAATGTGTTGGACAAGAAGAGAATAAAAGAGTCTACATCGTTACTGAAAATATTCACGAGAGTGGATAATGAAAAGATGATAAATAATATCATAAAGTGAAGCTAATATTTAAACTGGTTAACGAGTTATATGTCAAATTCGTGGAAAAGTAGAACCAATGCTGAAAACATTGAATGAAAGGGTCTTTTGTGTCGAAAAAGTTGAATTTAATGGTCCCTAATGCTGAGAAATGGAATGGAGGGACCTCTAATGTTGGTAGAATTGAATGGAGGGTCTCTAATCTTAAAAGAATTGAATGGGAAGATTTGTAATGTTGAAAAACCTGAAATATAGTGTCTCGAATTTTGACGAAGATCGAGTGTCAGAGTTGCCAACGTTGGAAAAAAATAGTGAACACAGTTGCCTTTTTGTGTACTGCGGAACAATGTCACAGTGTAACTAATATCTGAGCTCTTCTATGGCTTTTGCCATTGCGATCTAAATGCCATGCCCGTGAGAAATGAGGACATTTGATACCTAAAGGGAAGTTTGAAAATTGAACGTGTGCGTTTGATACAGTTTGCGTTTGAAGCACACAGCGGACCGTGGCACACCCTTCAACGCCTTTATATTGTACCAACATTGAGATTGAATTTCTAGTGCACGAACGTAGCGGCGTGATTTATGGCTCGATAGTAATTAAAATGGTCCGCCGAACGGAACGTAGTGCAGTGCCAGAGGGTAGCACGGAAGTGTAATCTCATTATCAGCGTGCTTCGCAAAAACTTCTCGAAAAAGAATTAAATCGAGACTCTCGTGGAATTTCAATATTTTTCATACTGTTCTCTTAAAATATTGAAATCACAGACGCGGAAGAAGGAAAATTTGATTTCGCGAACCACGTATGCCCGATTCAATTGCGAATTCTTTCCTGCGACGTTGATTGGAACTCATTGTAATCATCTCGATAGCGATTCCAGGTCAGTCACAATTAATAATTGCAGAAAGTAACACGCAATCGAGTTAATTATTACATTTTAATCAGCAGTGTGTAATCTGAACGCGTTTTGCTCCACTCTGATTGCTAATCAGGCTTGTTTAAGATTCCATGTACGGGCGAACGAAGTGTAATTACCCGAATGAATTTTTCCCGTTCGGAAACCTGCAGAGTGCGCGGGCTAACGTTGCTATCAACAAACATTAATATGTTTTCGCTACGTATTTTTAATCAATGACGGGAAATTCGTTATTTATTTCGATTTGCAGTAAATAATCTATGAAAATGGAAATTCGCACAAAGACTCGTATTCCAATAATTGCGCACAAAATATGGTTCCCTGTCGGCGTTATTCAGGTAAAAAATATCGCACACGAAAATACAAGTGAATTTCGAAATTTTTATCAATTGGCAAAGCTAAATAAAATAAAATACCTCTGTCCCTATTAGCAATACCAACAGTGTAAAAATAGCTAGCAGAAATCAGAGAAATCGCATAGAAATTTCAATATCATTTCGTTCCGAAGATCCCTTCGATCCAACATTTCATTATCAGAACGAGACAAGACAAGGGAAGCGTGAAGAAACAATTCATCGTGCAAACACCAGGGTTCAGGAAGAGGAGGAGGGACAGAGAAAGTGGGGACGGGAGATAGAGAAAGGGAGAGAAACTTCGTTCATTACGAGAAAGAATTCCCTTTTCGCCGTCGATCACGGAGAGCCGTCGAATTTCACTCGATTCGAACGAAATCGAGAGTGTAGTCGAGCGAGCGAAGAAGAGATCAACGGACAGGGAATAAAATAGACGAAGAGGAGAAAGAGGAGGTGGTGTGGGTGTAGGTGTAGGTGTAGTTGTAGGTGGAGGCAACCTCCAAAAATTTCGCAGTCACCCCCGGCCCATAAAATCCTCGACGTTCCGGAACGACAGCCGATAAAACGTCGACGTAGGTATTCGACGGCGAAACAGAATAGTTCGAGCATCTCGTCGGTCCAGCCTTCCTCCCCCCTCTGACTCTCTTTTTCTCTCTCTATCTCTAGAGGCCTCTGCGCTCCACTTCCGGCGCGTGGGTGTAAAATCCGACCGTCTGAAGGAGCCACTTCGATGGGTGTCGGCTAGGGAAAGGGTTGCAGGAAAATGGATAACAAAGGGTCGAGGATCCGCGAAAACGAAGAAGAGGAACCCGACGATATACAGGGTGTTCCTCTTGATTCTCATTCGCTGGAATCACCTGTGAAATGTTCGGTCGAGTCTTGAATAATTCTCGCTTCGGTACAGCTATTTTAATGGATTGGAAGTTCAAGATTATTTGTAGAGGATTTTATGCATTTATTGGATTTCTGTTCTAACACTGTGTGCGACGAAGCTATATATTTCTCCAATGAATAACAATCGACTGTTCAATTAGGAAACATTTAGAAAAATACGATTAGAGTAAACTTGTCCAAAAATCAACAGTATCGGAGACTTACTTCGAGTACTTTTCGCACGTCCCACCCAGTATTGACAGAAGGACGAGCGACCCGGGGGAAGAAGAGGGAAAACAGAGTGGAGCTGAAGTGGGTAAAAGTGATAGCGATATCGTGACAATAGAGGGCCGAAGAATACGGTGTAAAAAAATCCGCGGAGCTGCGTGGCGTGGGCAAAAATGAGAAACTACGGGTTACGCGACGCGGCTCGGTTGAAAACGCAAACAAAAAGGAGAAACAGCGGGCGAAGGGCAACCGAAGAAATAGTATGATAGAAAAAAGGGGTAGCGGGGCAGACGGAGGATTGACGGAGTGTACGTTTGGCTAGTTTTATGGCACGTAAAAGCATTGTTGCACGGCCTGGGAAAAGAATGGGAATAATTCAGCGGCTCCATCGATAAGTCCAGGACGCGGACGAGCGAGATACAAATTCCGCGATCGTAAAAATCGAATGGCATTTCCCTTGTTTCGCTTGCTGTCGTCCTTTATCCTTTCGTGGTATCAAGTAGCGAGCGCCACCCCTTTCGCTCCTTTCTCTGACTCTCTCTCTCTCCCTCTTCGATTTCGCGCGTTTCTCCTGCTGCTCGACTTGCTCCCCTCTCGCAACCCCCTCTCGCAACCCCCTCTCGCCATCCTCACCGTTATTTTTCCCGTTCCCCGGCGTGTATTGCCAATCTGCATTTTAACGATACCGATAAAATCTGACGGAAAGTTGAATTTGTAACTCCCTGCGATCGGCTGGCTGCGAACGACGCAGTTTCGATCGTCGAAAAGGACCCGCCACCCTCTGTCACGATTGATTTCTAATATTCATGGCCGACGCGACGACTCGAATCGCCTCATCTGCCCGTCAATAACCATCCGTCTCCTCTACTTTTCAGCTTTTTAACCTCTTCATTTCGTTCTTGAGCTCCGGCCTTGATCGATTTTATGACGAACTACGAAAAAGATTGTTAAAAATATTGTTTGACGCGGTTGTATAATCGTTCAAAGCAGTGTTATATCGCCTCGTCCCGAGTTATTGTCGTTACCGTTCGCGTTCAATTTGAAGGATCTCTAACGAGCTCCTAAGTATGAGAGTATGGTGGGGATACCCACGTATCTTCCGGTATTTTCAGGAATATTCCAAAACTAGAGCAGCGAGTCGTACTTCCGAAACGATAACCGTGAGTCGTTCCTCCGTATACGACAGTTCAATTTTAATTATTGTATCGGGAGTTTAAGGATTTTTCCATTAAATGTAACTCTTAGAAGTCGCAGAAACCCGGTTTCCCCGAGTAAACCAGTGTTTATCATTCACCCACTTATACTTTTCCCACCACCGGACTGATCCAACCCTTCCTACCCGATTTACAACAAAGTGCTCGTGTCGGGGCAAATAAATATTTTTAGGAACGGTTAACGCAGTCTCGTCCCGGGTCTTCGGCCTCGTCTACAAGCCATTTTTCTGGGTGTCCTCTTTTTTTCGGTTCAGGCACCGGCGAGAAAGTTCTCGCGGCACGTTCGCTCGATTAACGTCCACCCCCATCTTCAAGGAAGGTAATTGCCTATCGTGGGTGGGTCTGTAGCCGCGGAAACGTTCACGGAAGCTTCTTCAGGTCCCGAGACATCTTCCGGGGGCCCCAACCGCACGTTTCGAGCAGTTATGAAAACGCAGTCGAGTAATTTTGCCGGGGTATTGACTCTGCCGGTAGAAGAGTCGGGGCTAATTGAACAAACTTTCGAGCCGGGCTGCTGGATGCAGTTAAAGGTGCTCGGTTTCCGGCGAACAGAGACGGAGAGAGACCGCGTATCCACAGAAGAGGGAAAGTGGAAGCGAGGGAAACCGAGCTCGGAGAAAGAGCGAAAAAGATTTAATGTTAATCCATTTTCCGCGCTGCTTCTTCTGCCGCTGGAGGAATTTAGATATTATTGACACTGCTGCTTGCTAGGATGCTTGTACTTTTGCGATGCACTCTAGATTATTCTTATTGTGTGTTCTTGTTTCGAAATCTGTTGATGCAATTTTTCTAGCGATTCAGAACTTTAGCCATATTTTGTGCTTTTCTAGATTGATTTGGACAGAATTTTCATTTTTTTGGAACCGAAACATTGAAGTTTTATTATGTGACCATTTTATGCAAATGTTGTGGAATGTGTAAGAATTTTTTACATATTGTAGGAATAGAGCACAAATAAACATATATTTATTCGCTGATGCACAATTTACACCCGATATCGCTGTCTCTTAAAATTCGCTGCTCGCTTCGATTCGCTCTCGCTATCACTGAAAAAGGACACTCTCGCATTGCTCTCACTCCTGATGTACCATTTGCTTTCATTCGCTCTCTCTTTCTCTCGTTATTCCGTTCTCTCGCTCTTTCTCACGAAGTCTTTGTCTCACGCGTCCCTCGCTCGCATTCGCACTGTCGTGTTTCTAACTTGTCTTGTGAACAAACTCGGAACGCCGAGTTTTGTTGCTATCGTTTTTTCCTTTTCGCGGTCTCTACCATATGATCGGTCTATTTCGGTCATTGCTCCCTACAATATCTGCAATATTGTAGCAGTTATACATTGTATAGATTAGAAGGACGAAGAATGAGGACACAATTGATTCCGCTAACCAAACATCCAAGAAAACAATGAAAATTTAACTTCATTGCCCCGGATATTCGCCCCATAACATTTCTATTCAATTTTGCATTGCCTCGCAACCAGTACATGCATCTCTACAAATCATTGCATTATAATTTGCAATAAATTCACCTGTACGTTCGCAACAATTCAATTCTATATTCCCATACCATCGAAAAAAACATACCAAACCAATACATCATCAGCATACACCAACCCATAATTACACCAATTAGTTAGAACCACCGAACGAAACAAAAAATTCGTGAGGGCAGCAGAGTTTCGAGGGATGGAAAGAAGGTGGCGGTGGGGGTGGCTCGGCTTAAAGCGAGGGAGATCCTGAAAATCCGCTGAAGTGAAATCCGTTAACGAAGTTTGCCGTGAAACTGTACGCAGCAAGGGGGTACGGGCTTGTAAACTCTGAGGCTCACTCCTCTGGCAAAGAGAGTGAGAGAAAAAGAGAGACGAGGCAACCGGGGTGCGGAAAAAAAAAGGAAAAAGATGAAGCAAGGAGCCCCGATGCAGCGGAACGAGAAGAAAAGAAGCTGTACACCCGGTTCCGAGTCGAGTAGCGTGTAAATATTCCGCCTTCGCGCTACGGGCCGCCATTTTGACGCGTCCCGTTAATGACGCTGCCAAAGGAGCGAGAGCAAAATAGAGAGAGAGAGAGAGAGAGAGAGAGAGAGAGAGAGAGAGAGAGAGAGAGAGAGAGAAAGAGAGAGAGAGAGAAAGAGAGAGTGGGGATGGGGGTGAATTTTTCACGCTGTGATTTCACCCCGGACGTTCTTCTCATTTCTCCCGGGACCTCTTCAGCATTCCGTAACCCTCTGACCCCGTTTCTACGCGGCGACTTTGTTCCCCTTAATCGCCGAGTCCTCGCCGTTCGCCGTTCGCATCAATCGATGCAGCTGCGTGCACCGTCGAGGGCGCAGGGAACCTCTTTCCTGGCCAAACTTGCGAATAAATTGCAATCTCTGCTCTTCGATGCTCCCGGAGAAGCAATTTTACATTAGGATCATGATGAAGAGGTGTATTGAATTATTATACAGGGTGAACCGGTTTCATGGGACGTGATTGTGGTTGAACAGTAAACGGTTGTTTAATACAGTTCTTCCACAATCTTAAAAAATTAATTTTTCCAACAACCTATTTGCCTAGACGGAATATTATTAAGATATGTAGACTCTAAAGGGGATGGCACAGTAATTGCAGCGATTGTGTGTACTGCTCGAATTATGTTGGTTTTATGGGACTCGTCGTGATTGTGGTTGGACAGCAAAGGGGTTAAGAGTGTGAAACGAGTGTAGCAAGTTACCTTTCATGAGAGTCATGGTCCTGGAGCCCTCCATAGGGCTGAACAGACCGTTGCAGGTGGCGTCTCCGCTCTGTGCCATCCGGTATATCTCGGCGGAACCCTCCGGCACCGGTCCGCTCTGTAAACCGACATCATGATCCATGGCTCCCATGCCCATGGCAGCTCTGTGCAGATTACCCTGCACTGTCTGGCCGGCCTTCTCGTAGACGAAGCATCGGTATCGATCTTCGTTACTGGACGCGTGTCCGTGATGTAAACGGCCGACCAGGTAGCGGCTGCTGCCCTCCTTCCAGGTGGCCAGGCATTCCAGCTCCTCCACTGAAATCGACAAAACGACCGGTGAACAGCGTGATACAGAGAACCCCCATTCGATTATCGTGATTACACCTCCATATATATATATATATGTATACATATATGCAGCTGGTCCTTGCACCGTCTGCTCTCGATCAAAGAGATTCGACGAGGCACATCCGGAAATTCGTTTGGCTACGCTGTTCACTTGGAACATGATAATTATGCATCCATTGAGAGACTGTGATTAGATTCGATCCGAGCATGTTCATTAAATAGGGAATTTTACTCGGCCCTTGAAAAATTGATGCCAATTTTTATTCATCCCGATTAGCGGATCTTTATGCAAAATAGAAATTTTGTTCATCGATTGGAAGAAAAAACCAAACAGAACGCGTTCTGTTTTTCTTTAACAATTTTAATAGATTGAAAATAATATATGGCGCGTGCTTGATCCACTTCATCTAGCCACTATTTGAAATTTCATCTGCGATCATGTATCGATCCAATGCTTTCAAATAGTCAAAAGACTCGAAAGCCATTTAACTTAATTAGATTGTGAATGGCTCATGTGCAACAGAAAAATTGTACAGTAGAACAGTTGAACGGTAGAATATCTCTTGATCAAGCTGCTTCGATCGTTCCCAATTTTCGCGGGTCACGCAGACGGTAATCACCGTGTCAAGCGCGAGACGAACAGAGAAACAGGGAGAGGGTCTCTCTGTGTTCGGAGTAGAAAACGTTGACGCGATCCCGCAAACACCACCCCTACCGAAAGCCGCAACGAAGGTATCCTCGATTACCGTTCGCTCGTTTCCGCGTGCGGTCCCGTCAGAACGAGGGAACGCGAGTGAGCTGGTGGCAGTCGGCGATAGTTGTCCGGTCGGAATGAAGCCATTCAGGATACAGTGGCAAAGAGAGAGAGAGAGAGAGAGGGAGAGGGAGAGAGAGAGAGAGAGAGAGAGAGAGAGAGAGAGAGAGAGAAAGAGCAACATTGGTTTGACTCAGAGCGACCGCGCGGCCACGGGATAGCTAGATTTCCGTGTGAAAAACGAGCTGTGCTCTTTTGAAGAGATCGCGGTACTCAGCGATGTCCGACAGTGTCCGGCAGAATCCCTCGGTGTCCGTAGGTGACCGTCAGCCGGAAGGGACCTCGCAGGACACTCGGAGCCGAACAATTATCAGTCGGAGTTCCCAAGGGAGGTTAAAGATCCCGATATCATCGCGTCTCCTTCGCAGACACCTTAAGGGGTGCACTTTGCCCCCTATGAGGATCGTCTAGGCAGCTTCCTCGGAAACCAGAAGCCGAGATTCCGGAGAGACGCGTATCTAAATCACATCTCGCGGAAAAGTCGTCGGCGGCGGCTACCTCTTTTTCTCCGGCGCGGCGTTTCTTTCTCCTGGTCGTGTCTGGTCCATCTTCTTTCTTCTCCCGCGTCTCCGGTTCCCTCTTCGTCTTCTTATTCCGTTTTCTCCATCGGCGCGCGGCATCCGACTTCCTTTTTTGATCCGGAGCTGGGAGAGAGCGGGGACCGTGAACGCCGCCGCGAGCAATTTGCGAGGATTCGAACGAAAAAAGCTCGTTCCACCGGAGCCTTGGGTGCTCTTTTGCTCGTCAGCCGGGACAGATTCCGGCGAGGAGTTTCTTCCAGAGCCACGGCGACGAATTTGATCCCGCCGATAGACGCGGGGATCGCGACGCCGAGTCCTGCGACGTCGAGCGAGACGACGACCCGTCTTCCTACGTTTTCACCCGTTCGCAAGCGACGCGGCCGCTCAGAACCGAGCCTCCGGCGAGAATAAGCTCTCCATCTCAGTCTCTCTCTCTCTCTGTTTCTCTGCTCGATGAACAACCGAGGAGTTTTTCCATGTTTCCGAAGGAACAACGATTGAACTTGATTGTGACAGAGCTGCTTTACACGCAGACTAGAGTCGCGTGCGGCTCTATACTGCTCTCTATTTTAGCAGGAACACTCTTTTTCGTGCCGCAACTGCCAATTAACCCGGCACACGTGCCTGAGATTATGGTACAGGTTTCTTCCGATATAAGACGACGACGCACAGTGGTTCGAAATCGGCAAAACGTGACCAAAAATAAAGTTTTAAACTTCGTCCAAAATGAATGAAAATTATGCCAATAGCTTCTTAAGTGTTAAGACGAAGTTGTAGCATAAATATAAATTGCTAATAAAAGTCACCAAAATAAGCAAAAATTGAAGTCTAGATCACATTTCTTCCCGAAAATTGACGTTGTTTGCCCCATCATACCTTTTTATGGGTAATATTTTTAGAAAAACTAACTGCATAGCGTTAAAGAGCGTTCTTTCAGCTATGCGTATGTATAACTTTTAACAATATATATTTCATCACTTTAAAAATTGTCTCTTCCTAAACACCTACATTGGAGTCTTTTTTTTTCTTTAATGACGATTATAAAGCAGAGGTCACGCGAGGTCACGATGAATTTTGCATAGAAGTATTTGTTGAAGCCTCATTAAGATTTCTACATAAAAATATCTTGCGCAGACTTGCGCAATTTAAAGTTACAACAATAAATACTTTCCTGAGTTTTGTTTTTTGAAATTTTGAAATCAGATTCATAATCAGCAATCTGCAAGTGCGACTGTTTCGTTCGCAACAAGAAAATCTGTACCCCTCTTCTTCTTTTGAGATTATTCGATCGACACCGCTTACTGCCAGAACAAGAAGGTCTCCGTATATGTACATAGATCCTGCCTCTTGTAATTAATACAAACAATTTTTATTTTGCCGACATACGCGAATATTTTTGTTTTCATATTAATTGTCGATCTACTCCGTGCAGGAAATTTTTGCAACGGACTCGAAATCATTTTTTAATTTGATGAACAAAAAATGCCGACCCTGTTTAATTGGTAACTGAATCTTTCCTGTTAATCGGCGCGTAATGGTTCGAGAAATTTTTTCGCAAAATAAACGGCTTCCGAGAGGTATCCTTCATCCTAGCGCTATTAACAGACCGTGAATTTTTATACTTTGTTAGGAGATACCAAAGCGCAATGAAATTTTATTCTTCGCGAAGCAAAATGTGCTTTCATTCCCCTCTGATTTCACTATAATATCTGAACAAATAAGACCTATATAAAAATCTACCTACCATTGATTTTTGCAGACTTTTAACATAAAAACAGTGGTCGAAAACGATTTTTTCGCTCATTGTCAACGGTTAAAATCAGCCTTGCAAATTACATTTTCATTAAACGTTCTACAAATTATACTGCAGTAATGCCGTCGCTAATTTGTCACATGAGTGAAATACAAGTTGTAGAACGCGTATACGTTTCCGTCGAAGTGAAAGGGCACTTCGCTATTGCGCCGCTGCGCTGACTAGAGGAAGCATAATTTTTGCTTGGTTTTCGAGTACTGTTTAAAACTTTATTCCGGGAAACTGGTAACTCTACTTTCTGGTTTAATGAAAGATATAATCTAGTTTTACATTTACGTACACCACCCACATCCGGTAACAATAACTCAAACATTTTCGTTTCCGAGCCATTAGCGCATGTAAAATACTTAACAAGAATTTGCAACAGTGAACGGCAATGTTGTACTACGTTTTTATAACATTTTTATTTTCAAATCACTAGCAGAATAGTTATTAAAAACTTACAACATTGAACAATGATGTTACGATTCATTGTGCGAATTGGCGAGTTCGATAAGACATTTCCGCGGAATTATAATCACAGCATCGAGCCTGGTTTCCCGGAAAACCAATGTTTTTTGAGTTACACCGACGCGGCTTCGAACGAGCAACACACACGGGTGCACATATGACGGCCGAGTCCGGGCACACATTTGCACAAATAAATAAAGTCACGGGAGCGGAACAACAAGCCGCCCCAATTACACGCAGCGTCCTGTACACCTTCCGTCCTCCATTTTCCATTTACCGTGGGACGTGTAAATATTATATGTGTTCGAGTACTCAATTTTCTGATAGATTACCGCGTCCCCCCCCCCCCCCTGCGCGCCCGCTCCAAGTATTCAAACGCAGAACCGGTCCCTTTGAGGCTTACAGAATATTTCGAAATGGAAACAAAATCGGCGCCCGCCATCGTTGGTTACACGTGTAGCCAAAGGATTCAATTCGTCGGAGTGCTTTTAATAAATGCCGGCGTTGTGTGCTTCCCCGTCGCGACCGCGACGCGATATCCGCCGCCGTTCGCCAAATCGCCGCCGCCCGAATTTCCAACAAGCGAAACCAGGGTTTACGTCTCCGCCACTGCTAAACACACGTTCAATTTAATATCGAGCCGGCTCCGGAGGCCCAGACGCGCAGATTCGGTCTCAAAGCCGCGGCATAATACGAGCAATTCCGCGAAATTGTATTACGCACCGTTTAAACGCCCGCGCACGGTTTGCCTGTCAATTTTCCACGATACCGTGGCAGCTGTCGGCCAAAATCTTGAGCTGACTGTTCCAAGAGCTAAACCATACTCCAAAATTTCAAAATTCTCCCATCCCGATAAGTTCAAAATTTCGAGAAATACTTCATATTATATTTCATCGAACGTTGGAGCGGACAAATTAAATTCAATGAAAATTTACAGCTTTGTCAAGAGACATTTTTCAAATCGATAGGGCGAATCGACGTGAAAAACTGAGTCGGAAATGTGATATGATATCTGTTATACCAGGCTACGTTTTCGAGCAAATTGGCATTGAATGTGCACATCCTCGCGGTAAGTAGAAACGGCCAGCCATAGTCAGACAACCCGAGAATCCCGGAAACGGTGAGTAATATCAACAAAATTTCTTTTTACATTTCAGATCCAGTTTTTTAAAATTAGAATCAGCTTCTGTACATTTGAATTCCACTTCCAAAGTACTATGTTCCAGAATCGCATGTTTAATATTTTTTATGTTCTGCGAGATAGTGGAACGCGATAAAACGTCTCTGGACAGTTTGCAGCCAATAGAAATGTGAAGAGAGATTGTATGGGGCGAACAGGCTTTTTCTTGGTTTCCCATCGAGCTCATTAATCAATCAAACCGATGTCTACGCGGCCGGCGAACCGGCGAACGAAAAACAGCGGCCCTCGAACTGTCCGATTCTCGTTGCTCTCGCATTGTTCCCGGGTTTTTCTACGGGTTTACATCGTAACACGAGTCGATTTAACGCAGACACGGTGTAGCCCGCGAGTTTTAGAGGCAAACGCCCATCAAAATGAAAACAATTCCGGTCGAATGCAAACCGACGAGACGTATCTTCGACGGGTCGGGGAGGCGGAAGCAGTCGAGCCAATCACGCGAAGTATTTTTTAAAATGATACATGAGTGGATACCTCTCCCTTCCATCTTCCCTGTATCTCTATCGCTACTGGACTATTATTTTTTCTAATCTTTTTTGCAATGCGCTCGTTTCCATCGTTTGCTCTCATCTATTCGCATACATCTATTAAATTAATGGGAAAAAAATCTTCGATGCCATAGTTTGGATTCCTGGTAATTCAATGGGTGCTTCATTTTGTCAAGAGTTAGACCGTAGATTTTATGCATTTAAAATAATTGAACGAACGTAAGAGTACCCATTCGCTATTTACAATTTATTGAAATGATTCGAGGAAGAACGAAATTTTTATCTGGTTTTGTCGAAGTGAGGTGAAAAAAATGCCGAAGCCGAGAATGGAATTTCGGGAAGTTTCACGGAGAAAGACTTCCACAGAACTGGCAAGACCCGCTCCAATAAGATTTCAACGGCGTCCGACTGCGGAAAGGGAGAGCAGCCCTTCGAAAATAGGGAAATTGTTCGCGCTCGAGATTCGATCGGAACTTTGGGGACAGAAGTTTAACGAAGTCCAAATGGGGCAAAACGTGATGGCGGTTTTGCGAATGGCGACCTTCGTTAGGGTGCGAAAGGGACGATTCGCAGGTTGCCTGGCTGTTAACCTCGTACCCTAGCCGCACATTTAATGTACAGGTCGTTTCACAAATGAACAAACGTCTGACAGAACTCTTCAACAATCAAGAACATTCAAATGATTTATCGAAGTTTCAAAATATCTTTTTACTCCAAATTATATCGTATTTTCTTCCAAAACACATTTTCTAATTATAAAATTGAATAAAGACGTTTAAGAAATATCTTTCAACCGGCTATGTGCAAGTAGCACGCCCGCGATGCATTAATGTATATTAATAATATGCACACATTTCCCCCGATTTGCATGTGCCATAAAGATCAGTCTCGGAGCAATTTGCAATTCGAACGAGCCCGAAGCGAAGTCAAGGTTGTTTTGCGAATCGAGGCTGCGAGCGCACGCGAAAATATGTCGCCGCTTAATCCTGACTCAAGATCATCGATAAGAGGTCCTCGAGAGAAGCTTCGACATGAATTGATGTTTTTCTCGTGGCTTTCCGTCGTTCCGTTTAATTTTCTACCGCAGAAACTGTTCGGCTCTCAAATCCCTTATCGGATGTGCGTCTAATGGCGAACGTCGGCACCCCCCGCCGGAAATCGAGCATCCATGGGGCTGGTTACGAGGGTGGTCCAAGGGGGCAACGACTAACGAATGCACGGACGAAAATCACTTCTAATCGCGACGCCACCCCTGACCCTTTCGACGATTAATTCACCGAGGGGGCTGAGACTTTGCCGAAAGTTTCGAGCCTTATCGAACACTCCCGCCCCCGAATATCTCGGGACTCGGTGTGGATGACTGAAGTCTAACTATAGTCGACCACAAATGACTATAGACGACTATAGACGACTCTAGACGATCTTCTGACACGCGACAGGCTAGTGATAATTTTTTGTGGTGCAGATAAAGACATTAATCAGAGAAAGGGTCTTTAACCCTTTCAGCTAGGGTGATTGGAAGAAAAGAGAGAGATTCACAGTTTACGAATGAACGGTAGTGTCACAGTGAACCATCCTCTCTCGACTACTCGAACATATTCGCGGTTACGAGCGAACAGCATATTATTTCGTACCTATTTTCAGCTAATTGCAATTAGGAAAGCGTCCACAAACTTCCAATCAATATTGTACAATATACACACAGTGCATTATTAAAGACACACAAACCAGCGATCACTGGATTTTAAATAAACATGAAATTACATCTTCTTTCAGCGCAGCCGACCGAATTCCATTGGAAACTCGGATCTTCGGGGAATACAATCAATCGATGGAACAGAGGTAAAAACGAGTTACAAAAAATCAGCAACAACAACAACAAAACCAAAAAAAAAAAAAACCGAAAAAATACACCGCGTCCAATTTAAATTCTCGTGTGATTGGTGGAAAATCGTGGGAGCAACTGACCTGCGCTCTCCGAAGCGAGAATGTCGGGGCACGCCTGGTATCTGAAGAGCAACCTGCTGTCGTCGGTGCAGGTGTCGACGTTGCTGACTGGAACAGAGCAGGTCCCGTAGCCCCGGTTGTACGAGAAGGTCATAGGGCCTCGGAAAGGGCATGGGACAGGAGTCGCCTCCTCTCGGAACATCGAGTAGAGCAGAGCATCCCCGGTGATGGACGAGCACAGCGAGGCCAGGGTGCTTCTGCTGTTACAGTAAGCTGAAACAATAGAAACATCAATTAACATCTGTATTCTGCTCGTCGGAATTTTATTAGATCGTTACAAAACTTCCTTTCGCAATGTGTGCACTTTAAATGCGCATACAGACTTCAAATATTGGAGATTCGGTTAATTGAGACACTATCTACTAATCACTGCAATCGTAAATTAAATCGTAGTACGAGTTAACCCTTTGCAGTCGGAGCTATTTTAACTTGAAAATTAAACATTTCTTCCGACCTAGAATAATTCCATTCTATACAATTTTTTTCATTTTATGGATATGAAATTGACATAATACCTCATACATTACTTAGATGTTCAGTAAGTGATTAAATACCAACATATTTAACAATGTAAACTGTATTGTGAATAATTGTACAGCAATTTTTAGTTTTTGACTCTGAGTGCTAAGGGTTAAAAGTGTGTCTCATTTTGTCTAAATATTAGAACAATGTTAACCAGAGCCCCGAGACTTCCACCAGATTCCAATCGATGAGAACGGTCCTGTAGCAATAGTGATTCAAAATCGAGCATCTTGGGGACGCGCCACTGGTCGGTCGTCGACCCGAACTCTTGGCTCTCGATCCGGAAACGAGTTTTCTTCGGTGAGGAAAATTAAAAAGGAGACGCGGCGCCTTCTGCGACAAAGAACCGAGCCAGAAAGAGAGAGAGAGAGAGAGAGAGAGAGAGATCGGTACGCAACGTATTCGTGCGGGGGTGGGTTCGGCTGTTTTTTTCCCGTGACACCTGCGCGCACCACTACCACCACCATCAAGAGAGGAAAACTTCCGGGAGCCGACTCTCTCTCGCCTCGCCACTTTGCCAGCCCGGCAAGAAAGAAATCGCGGCGAATATCCTACGCGAAAGTTACTTCGGCTATGAACTTCCTACTCCGCGAGGATTCGTCATCCTGCCTTCCTTCGCACTTTCCGCTACCCTTTTACCAACCCCCGAGACCTCGACTACCACGGGAAAAGACCTTATGGCTGCGAGAAAGTTAATGCGCCGCGTGCCGGAACATTTATTACGGAACGATGCACGGAATTGTTTTAAACCGCCCCTCCCCTAGCCACCTGAAGCTTATTAATTGGATTTTCCATCGTTCCGCTGTACCAAAGGTGAAATCATTCAATACCTCGATAGTAGACTGCGGATTTTATGCATTTATCACAAAAATTAGTGTCATGTAAAAGAGCAGGGAAATAACAAAAATTTAGAAATATTAAGTACATAAGTAGACTAAGGACCTTTATTTTCTTTTTTAACAGTCTTAATAGTTTGAAAACAATATGTCGACTCGAGGGTCCCAGAAGTCGGCGAAATCGTGGAAAGACTATTTTTCGCAACAGTGTTTGTCACTTTGGAAAAAATTATTCAAATAAAAGGATATTTATTTGCTTGACGGGGTGGAGCGGGGCGCGTCGGAATCGACAAAAAACAGTGGGCAGAAAGGTGGAAAGAACGAATGTAATTTTCAAAGCGTGGAAATGGAAAAAGTGCAATGTCGTGTCTTTCCCCTATTTCCAAGTTTCCCCCGGTGTTTCGCTCGGCGGGCTCATTTATTTATTTATTCTCGCGTGGATGCCCGGCCTCGTGTCACCCTTTCGTTTTTCGCGGAGGAAACGCGAAACACTCCCCTTTCTCCGGCGAGGGAGCTCCTAAAATTTTCATCGTCATTTATTCGTTATTAGGATCGACTTCGTTCGTCCGAGCGCGTCGCGTCGTTTCAACATAATTAATTCGGCCTTTTCCGAAGCCACGTCTCGCTGATTAATTAGCCCCGCTTTATTTCTCCCGGTCACGAATGACGGGGGGGATATAGCGATCGCTAAAAAGGGCCACGTTAGGCAAATTAAAACGAATTGTTCCCTGTCTGGCTGTGTTTTGCCGCGGAGACTCGGGGAATCCTTGGCTCACGGCTCGTCGCGAAAGAAACGAAATTAATTAACTTCTCAAAGGGTCGTTCTTCGTCGGTGATCAATCTCAATAGAAATCGCGGTCGGCATCGATCGAAAAATCAACCCGGCTAAATAGAAGAAGAATCGAGTAATTGGGGCACGCTTGAATCGCTGACAAATGTGTCTGACCAACGCTCGACAGCTCCACTTGAGAATGGAAGCGCTCCAAGTTTTTCGCCGATTTAACGGATAGTCGCCTAAGACGTCGAAGTTGAATCAAATTCGTTGGTGAACCGAAAGGGTATTCAATCCATTGCGAATCTTTTATTCCGCAATTTTTTTTAAATTTCTGACACTAGAAATATACAAAATTAAATTCTCCGAGCTTCGACAAGGCAGAATGAAAGTGTTGAGTGAGAAAAATGACTCGAAGCTGAGACAAGGCAGAGAATGAATGTGCAAAATCAGAATGGACGAATATGAACACTACCGACCAAAAGATCGGTTTTACGCATGATTTTATCTTTCAATTATTAATTTGCGAATATGTTCCAAATGGTTGAGTCAATTTTGTAAACTAAGCATTGTCATAACAATCATACGAAAGTTAAGTAAGCGCAATCTTGTTACTTTTATCATTAGCCTTCTGAAATCGGATATTTCACATGCAACAACCTAATACTCTAACTGCAAAAGTAGAAGTAACGTAAACGCCGAGGGTTGGAGTTCGCAGGTAATCCAGGTAAAAAAAAAACGCGTTCCTCGCGAGTCATCGGGCCGCGTCGCCGGAGAGAGTGCGAAATTAGAAAGGCTTAAAAAGTGGAATCCCGTGTCCCGAAGCGGACTTATCCGTGCGCGAACTCTTGCGCGCGATAAACTCGCTCGCGCGTCGCGCAGCGGCCAATTAAATTTAAAACGCGCTCTCTGTCCTGACAGTAATTCCAGCCACCCTAAACTTTCCATCGGCTCGAGCCCCTGGTCCGGGGCATGACATTCAACGTTCGTTGAAATCTTTCCAAGGGCCGGCCGCGTCGCAGAAAACTCACGACGAAGGGAACACGCGAGAATCACATTTTTTTTTTTTATTTTCCCCCGCGTGCGGCCGGTAATGAGAACAGCGCCGGAGAAAACGAGTTGACTTTTTTAACGAACGCGGGGAAACGACGCTGCGCTCTGGGGGCTTAACCGGAGACCTTCGCACCGGTGACCGGTGCTTCTGTCGCCGCTTGTTGCGAAAATAGTCCCGCGTTGCTTGCCATTCTAATCTGTCGGCCGACACTCTTTCTTGATTTCTCGCTGTTTCCCTTTTTACGCTGGACCGTGTACCGTTGATTCAGTCTTTCTTTCTGTTCTTGCATTAATTGGTTTAATCTGTGCTTTTTATTCCATTAGATGCGTGTTTCTTCATCGCGCGTTAGATTAATGCCATTCTGATTCGGATATACCGGATGGGGCAATAACTATTAGCACCTCATATACAGTCGGTGTGAAAAGTATTCGTACACCTTTTAAAAACGAATAACTTTTTCAAAATTCGACCCAACAGCTTGAGTTTTTTTTAGACGTTAGAAGGATTAGTTTGCTAGCTAATATGTAAATAATTTTTTTTTTTAATTGTTATTGGTCGTAATTGCGAAAGAAAAAGTAAAGGTCACGATTTTTAAATTTTTTATCTGTGCCTGTAGTGAAAATTTATAAGGTGCATTTGGTAGGTATAAGTAAGTTATATACATGTACAAAGTTTCATTGAAATCGGTTGACGCATAAAAAAGCTATGGGCATTGTAACATGTAAAAATCTTTGAATTTAGGCTTTTCGAATCATTTAAATCGCGGATTCTTACAATTTTTGCTATTTTCAATCATTTATATTTCGTAACAACCTCGATCGATTTCGATGAAACTTTGTACATGTATATAACTTACTTATACCTACCAAATGCACCTTATAAATTTTCGCTACAGGCACAGATAAAAAATTTAAAAATCGTGACCTTTACTTTTTCTTTCGCAATTACGACCAATAACAATAAAAAAAAAAAATTATTTACATATTAGCTAGTAAACTAATCCTTCTTACGTCTAAAAAAAACTCAAGCTGTTGGTCGAATTTTGAAAAAGTTATTCGTTTTTAAAAGGTGTACGAATACTTTTCACACCGACTGAATCTTCGAAACTATAAGGTTTCACGAAAATATTTGCTTAAGTAAAATTGCACAGTACGAAGGGGGCTATCCGGTGGCGATAATAGTTATTTTGCAGGTGGAGGTACTTCGGACATTTGAAGGTCACCTCCATTTTTTTCAATGGATCGGTATGTTTTTCCTTCCGTATCATGATAGAGGATCTTTAAACAAGTTCAACGACCTATTACATAAGGTCATTGAAGGTCATAGAAAGTAGAGGAAGGCGATAATACTTTTATGGTTTTGGTAGTAAATTAAACATACAGATAGTGTACGAAGAAGTACCAACTACACCTTACGACATGCAACAGCGAATTATTGCAGCCTGTGCGTCAATAAGATCTGACGCTGTAAGACTTGCAAGTCAATCAATCGTAAAAAGAATCCAATGTTGCATTGACAATGATGGTCAGCATTTCGAACACCTACTATAAACGTATGTTTCATTTACTACCAAAACCGTATGTATTATCGCCTTTCTCTACTTTTTATGACCTTCAATGACCTTATGTAATAGGTCGTTGAACTCGATTTAAGATCCTCTATCATAATACGGAAGCAAAAACATACCGATCCATTTAAAAAAAATGGAGGTGACCTTCAAATGTCCGAAGTATCTCCACCTACAAAAAATTATTATCGCCACCGGATGGTCCCCTTCGTACAGTGCAATTTTATATGAGCAAATATTTCTGTGAAACTTATAGTTTCGAAGATATCTGAGGTGATAATAGTTATTGCCCCACCCGGTACACAGGGTGTTCGCAGTATTACCGGCCAGCGTTTTTCTCTTGCGAATAATAAATATTGGAAAAAAATGAAAGAGAAAAAAATAATACTGTCTTTCACAAGCAACGTAATGGTGTATGTAATTTTTTATCTGTTGACGTTATTCAAGGTCATACAAGGTCAGAAAGAAAAATAAATGCACTATTCGCCCCCAACGGACCCAAACCCGTCGTCAAACATTCCCGACGCTTTCCCCGCAATGAAACACCATTGAACCCCCAACAACCCAACCATAGAAACCTCATGTTTGTGCGATCGGTCCCCGAAATCCGATCGAACAACACTGAATCGCGCGGTACAGCAAAAGATAAAGCAACAACGCCTCGACAGGTGGAGTTTGGGATCGGAGCCAAGCGGTGGATGAAAGAAGAGGGTGTACTCGATATATACAGGGTAAAAAAGAAGGGGGACACCGACCTCTGGTACCGCCCCCTGCTGTCTCGCATCCGCATTTTTCGACGATTTGTCAAAGTCCCTCGAGTCTCCCTCCTCCACCCCCATATCCACGTTCGCTCCGTCACCCGTGGTTGCTCTTTCTCTCTCTTTCTCTCTCTCACTCGCTCGCTCTTGTACTCGCTCGCTTTTTTTATCGGATTTTAATCTGCATAGTGTCACACCGCAGATACCGTCGCCTGCAGGCTGCATTCGGACCGTCAGCGTGCGGGAAAATGTGGGTCGTTTCTGTGGAAAACGGGGGAAGATGCGGACGGTCGGTGACAGCGGATCGCGGGGGTGGAAATAAAGGAGTGGTATGTATGTGTGTGCGCGCGCGAGGGAAAAGGCTCGTCATGCTCCGAGCGACCAAATGAATGAAAACTGCGGACTTCCTTGATGACGGTGATACACGGGCCCGTTGCGTCCTGAATGCCGACGTCCCGAATAAAATTGGATGACCGGCGCGCCGCTCCGTGGCTACCTTCCTTTATTTTCAACCGAGAGATCCTTGCTCGCAATCGGAACCGCTGATATCCTGGGATCTCGACCGTGGACCTCATGCAAACCATTCTTGCGGGAACCGTTGTACGATGAATGTTCGCTAGGTAACTCGCCGAAGAGAAAATTGAGAGATTCCTTTCGATTCTTCTTCGCGACTCGTTAGAACCGCTCGCGATCGATCTTAAACCTTCTCTTCACCTGACACGCACACAATTACCTATACGGCTTCTTTCTCGAGACAATATTGCCTGCATTTATGTAGATTAGATTCGAGTTAGAGCCACAAGCGAAGTGCACGGCGCACAGACGTTCCGGTTTTGCTCTGCCATTTTTTCGCTAGCCGTACATCTTATTTCCGGAGGATCAAAGTGTCGTTAGGAGGTTTAAAAGAAGCAGGACCAGGTAACCGCATCGTCTATGAGCAACGCCGAGGCGAATAGAATGACGAGGAAACTACGTTCCACGATCGTAACAGGGTGAAAGCATCCCCCGCGCACGGAGACGCGTCAAAGCAGGCTGGAAACCCTGCAGAATTGAACGATTTTTCCGAAAATCCTCCCTCCGAGCTAGCTTCGTGTCGAGTGATTTTTCGACGCGTTCTTCTCTAACCTGATAGAGAAAGAGAGATACAGGCTTGTCTTCGCGAGGAAAGTTTGCTGTTCTATTCAGAAAAACAGAGAGCGGCTGCCTTCTAATATTTAATACGCCCTCGATCTATCGTCTTGCATGTGGGTCAAGATGCTTCTTGCTAGTGAGTAACGCAATCTCCGTAGGATCCACGAGCCATATATGGGTCAGCATAAGCAGCGACCCGAAGATCTATAATTCACCGGTTCCTTTCGCGGATACGGTACTCGATACTCTGACCATCATTGTTCAACTATCGATTTGCATCCGTCTACGATGCTAGTTATTCTTGTTAGAGGCGAGCATTTCGGCCAGAAGGACGCTGGGGACTCTCTTGACCTCGTCGTCTTGCTCCAGTGAGACCATTGTGCGACTTTTTGTTGCATTATTTAGGAGAGGATTTATTATATTAAATTTCATGTCTTTGTGGGACGAAGAGACTGCGAATTTTGTGGTTTATATTATTGTAGGAAAACCGTTTAATAACGTATAACATACGTAAATTCGCGTTCGTGGTTAGAGAACAACTGATTACAAAACATCGGAAACTGTTTCAAGACGTGTGAGAAGAGCTCACGCATATTCACACGCATTCACACATATTCGCACACGTTCACGCGAGATCTTTGACAGCGAGAAGAAAGCTCGCCGTTTCGATTCTCGGTGCGCATCACACGGAACCATTTCTCAATCCATATACATACCTACACTCGGCCGTCCTGCATTAATGTCTGACCTGAGACATTCGTCTCACATTCGTCTACATTACAACAAAAATATTCTAGATCAGAGGAAACGTCTGAATCCTCAAGTCAATTTCGAGTGTAAAGGGACGTCTTCGTTCGCAAGATATCAAATGACGACTCCGGGTCAGAGTGGACCCCGCGGCAGGGGGATAAACTTGAAACAATGCTCTCGAACAAACTGAGATAATTCAAGGTCCAGCGGACCACGGTGCTTCGAATCCGCGCAATAATCTGTATCCACGCGAAGACGATGCTCGATAAATATCCGGAACGAGAGCCATTATCACGTCCCAGAAACTTCGCTATCCATTCCGTTGACGGCGTATTAACGAGGCGCGGGGCTGATTGCACGATAGAATCCGGCGAAGTGCTCTCGATTTCTTTTCCCGTTGTAAACGAGGCCCCCGTCTCGGAATTAGCAGAACCGTTCTCCTGTTTCGCCAGCCTGTAGCCCCCCCCCCACTCCTTTTCCACCCCGTTTCAACCCCCCAAACCCCGATTTCACCATCCCCCGGTCGTTCCCGTTTGCACAACGAACGAAAGTCGTTAAGTTCTTCCCCGAGAATTATTCCGGCAGCCGTGTTGCCCCCCTTTTCTCCTTTATACCCTCCCCCCTGTCCCCCCTTCCACCCTCCCCCCTCCAGAATCGTGGACGGTTTTCTTCTCGTCATCTTCGAGCTTTTAATTACCGATCGGCATTCTAATTAATGAATGGATTTCCTCGGGGCCACTGGGAAATCGTTATCGATCGCACGAAACAACTGCAACGAGGGGGGGGTTGGAGCGACGGGGGCAGGATCAACGGGGAACAGAGACTCTGCAATGGTTTTGGCAGAATTGTACTTACTTTCTTTGTACTGGAGAACGTTCGAGTGCTTCTCGTGAATGACGACGCAACGGTAGCAGGATTTTCTGTAACAGAAAAACGACGGCTTTTAGTACTTCCGAGGGTGTTCCTTGCTAATTGGAATAGGAACACCTGACCCTCTTAGCCTAATGATTTTATAGTGGCAGGCATTCGAGAAATTATTCGGAATCGTTGAGTGAAGGATTAATTAAATTTATTGTTTGTTTGACAAATTTTCAGTCTGTGTAACTAATATGTCTCGTTTTAGAATTATTTCTTGTGCAGCAACCCCTTCCAACCATCTGTATTTGAAAAATTCGCAGGCATAATTTTTACACATCCTTTTCGAATCCTAAATGTTATCTTTCAAGGGAACACGTTGAGAAACTATACTTTATCCGATAGTCACGAATGCGAGATAAATCGCCTTCATCTTTCATTTGAAAAGGTGAAGATATCTATCTCCACGTTCGAATGAATCCTGGGTCGTATAGAAAATTACTTGCACGTTTGAATAAAGATAAAACCTCGTCTTCACCTCGTAGAATAAAAGATAGAACTCGAGCTATCTGTCTCTCCTTCGTTGGTCGAAGCTTTCATTTAAATAAAAAGCTCTGGAGATCAATTCTTCGGGGACGATTCTTCTTGTCGCATGTATTGGTACAAGTAGAATTTCATTAGGATGTTTAAAGGACTGTAATAAATTTGGAGCTCGGTAATGTCTAGTAGCTGAATGCACTTTGTGGGGTTTTTCGGAGGAAGGTGGTTTGGGAAAAATTTGGACAATGGACGAGAGGCGGGAATCGCGCAGCCCGGGATCCAGACGATTTATCGTGTATCCGCAGCGCACGGTTTGAACTTCGAGACTGAAAGTTACCGCCGCGGCGAAACTTGTTCCATTACGTTAGTCAATTTAAGGCGAAAGGCGGAAAGAAAGTTCGCCGCGTCATTAGTCCTCTCGAATCAACTGTTCCCCCCTGACGGAAGGCTTCTCGTTCCACTGTCGAGATTGCTCTTGCACCGACTCAGTCATCTAACTCTGCCAAACGAATACTGTGCACCACCCGGGGACCAATTTAGCATGCTGTCATCATTGTTTCCTCTACTTCGTCATTAACTCCTCAAAAGTCACCTCCACTTCCCTGAACACAATTTATACATTATTTAAATCATATGACCAGATAACTATACGACTACAATTTCCTTACTTTATTTTTACCTTCATAAAGATCACATTAATTTTTCATAGTGCAGTCAACTTGGTATTTAAATATAGTCGAGACTTTATAATATGATATGATTAAAGAGATAATTCTCTTGAGAAGTACTGTCAGATGAACATCCATTTAATTTGAATTTCATAAAGAAATTAAATTATCTCGTAGAGAGATACTGTTTCATTTCTAACATATATTCCTAACAATTATTTTCGTCTACAAATGTCTCAATTAATGTCTATTAAATTTGAGCGAAACTCGATTAACATGAAGCCAAAATTGTGGTGTCTCTCTTGGGTGTACACCTCAAAAATTCATTCCACACGAAGTTGTACTAGAAACCTGTTTACAAGACAAACATTAATCACGAGGAACAATGATGATGAACGTCTCGTACCATTTAAAAAATTCTGGAAAGTCCATGAAAATCGACTTTCCGGTTTCCCAGTCGCGGGAAAACCATCCAGCTTCGATTTCTCGTCGCTTTTTACAGTAGGTGGCTGAGCAGTGAACGCGTTAATCGTGTGCAGTAGAACGAGCACTGGCTGCTCAGACTCGGCTCGATCGGTTTCCTTTGCGGCTGATCCGATCGGGCTCGATATTCAAATTCAAAGATAATATTCACGGGCGGATTCGTCGCTCGAATTCCAAGCCCGTGGGCTGTGTCGCGCAGCCCCCTCGTCACTTCCGGCGGTCCTTTCTCTTTCTTTTCCTTTCCTTTCTTTTTTTTTTTTGTCTTTCCTCCTTTTTATCTCGCTCGTCGGCGTATCGATCGGACACTTTGCAGGCGAGCCCGATAGGAATCTCCACGAAAAGTTCGGGCAGCTCGTGTGACACGAGCATTACGCGGCGAAACGACGACGAGAACGAGGAAAACCAACCCCCCACCCTCTCGCAGGAGCCACGGTCTGCAACCCTCCCCCTTCCCCGCAACAAACCCTCGCTTTTAATCCCTTACAGCCTTCCGGCGAAACTCTATCCACCCGCGAACGAATTGCTACCGAATCCCAGTGTCACCGCTTTTTCGTGCTCGTCCACGCGATTTTTCCACTTTCCTGGAAACTTTGCTATTCCGGGGCCGTGAACGATTAACCCTTGTCTTCAAGGCCACCTCCATGGCCCCCCATAGCGGCCCACGAAGTGTTTTAGCACACGGAGAGCTTAATTTTTTAGGCAGAATTTAATTGAAGGTAGTTTATTCGAGGACACTTGGTTATCGGTGTATAGAGGATTTTTATTTGTGCATAAAAATGTAAATACAGGATGAATCACAAAGCGTGATCAACTTAGATTATTCTGCTGTTAGTGGTTCAATCAGAAATATTTTTTAGCTAAAATAACATTGTGCGAGGAGAGCTTTAAGATGATTGTACCAAATTTTTTGATAACCCTTTTTATCCAGAGTTATCAAGGTCGCCTTCACTTCTTTATAGGTAAACCTACAATGTTTTTATACCCATCTCTTAGTGGATACCGAGACGAATTCGGCAAGCATGACAATTAGCGATTCAATTAAGGTAAATGATATTGTTTTAATGTTTCTTTGGTTCAGATGAAGAATCGACTAAAAGATCGTAGGTTTACCTATAAAACAAACTGAAGGTCACCTTGATAACTCTGAAAAAAAGGGTTGACAAAAAATTTGGTACAATCATCTCAAACATCTCATTGAGCCATGTTATTTCAGCTAAAAAAATTCTGATTAAACCGTTAACAGCAAAATAATCTAAGCTGATCACGCTTCGTGGTTCACCCCGTATATTAAATTTCATCGTCTAAGTCTAAACTGTCTAAAGTCTTAGTTTAAAAATCTAGAGTAATTGGTCACTTTAGGATCGTCAAGATTCGAATGTTTGAGGATTGTTGCTGTACGAGGTTTTATCTTGTTCATTTTATTAGCTTGATGTGAGGTGTTGTGATGTTGATGATGTACTTACTCGTTCACTAAAAGGAACTTGTCGCCTTCGTTGTGCAGACACCTGCCTTTGCCTGATAGTTCGTTCTTCGAAATCATGATTGGATGGGTGACCCCGCTTTGAAACCAGGTGCCCTCCCATCTTGGTGGAAACGTGCATTCTGAAACAATTAATTAACAAACAATTAGCCGAAACTCTCTTTGTGAACCTAGTACCGTTACTAATATTAAATTACAATGTTACAATTGGTTGATGGCTGAAATTCAAAAATGGTAACTAGATCCTGTACTCCAGGAATTGGTTCAACATTCAACCAGACCAATCGGATCGGCGCGGCTGAAAAAATCCCGCGACATACCATCGTCTCTGTATTACAGGACTCGCGTCGCTGGGTGCACGATATATCGATAGCTCGTCAAAAAGCGAGCTTAGGTTCCCGCAGTAAGCCGAAAGCCGGCGGAAGACACGGCGCACAGTGTTCCAAAACTTCAAAAAGCTAGTCAAACAACCATTTTACGAAGTAAAGAATTTTGATCATGTGAGTGGTGATATCGTTAGGTAATAGTTCAAACTACAAGGAACTATATAAATTAGCTTCAAAAATTAATTTTATCATTGCTAAATTATTTTAGTTCAGTTTTCCTTCATTCAAATACTGTGAACTGTTATGCTTATTTCTTCATATTGTGTTAAATCAGTACCACTTTAAAGAATAATTTTGTAATTGAAAATTGTTCCTTGATGGTTAAATAATGAAATTATAATAGTAGGAATACTTTCGTGATCATGGATGAGCAGGTATAGAGATTAAAATACATATACGCGGTTTCATACAGAAAAATCATGTTGTCCGACTTTCAACTTAGATAAGAAACAAACAACACCGAACAACATACTCGTTTGGCATGGACAGAATTTATGAATATGTCCACAACAATGTTGCAGAAGAAAATATTGCGCATATTTGCGCCAAAAAAAGATATTCATGGTTTCTTTGTATGCAAGACAGCAAAACACCAATACGATTGTGTACTTGCGGTCGGATCTAACTTATGAGTACAGGGTGCCCCAAAATTAATTATTTTAATACAAATTTTGTATAAATATAAAAAAGTAATTTTTTTTTAACGAACGGTTAATTGTTAATTGTATTCGTGATCAGCGACCCCAAAAACCTTAGTACACAGTATTTTTAGAAAGGTTCTTAGTGTTCTTCTAGTGTTTTTAATGCTTTGCCAGCTTCTCGGCGTTTTGGAACACTGCGTGGCGCGCCCGAAATCGTGATATCGCGGAGGAAAAGGACAAGGAGACGACGTAATATTCCCGACGAAGTAATTCGGGACAAATCGTAGCGGGGCACGAAGACAAAAGGGGTGTTCGGCAACGGGCGCGAGTAAGGGTTGAAAACGGGCGTATATAGAGGTATGGTGTGGAGGGGAATTGGGGAGGGGGGAGGTGGAAGGAGGGGGCGGGTGGCGCGCAGGCTGGAAGGGAGCATAACCATGGCATCGAGATGGGAATTCCCGGGACGGGATAATCCCGGGGGCGAAGCGAATTTCCGGAAACTACTGCTATAGCACGGAAGGGATACATCCAGCCGAGTTATCGACGATAATCGAAACCCGGGGACGTCCCTCGTGCCTCGTTCCTTTCTCTCGGCAGAAGTTCGGTGCAAGCGGACCCTACCAACACCTGACTGTGCAGTTCGATCCGTGGGAAAACCGGGTCCGCGAATGTGTTTTCACAAAATCAAAACTCGCCGCGAAAAATTCAGAAAAATGTGGAAATTCGATCAGTCGATAGGAATCGAAACTACGGCCATTTATGCAGAATGATACCCTTTCGATCGTGTAAGAAAAGTTGGAATTGAAGGGAGGCTTCGATTGGGCTTCAAACTTTGCGAATAACCCTGTTAGAAATCGTTTCGCTGATTTATCAACCTGTAATGGCAACGTTGCTTTTATCTCTATTTTATATGTTCTTCTATTGGCAGCTTTAATGTGGTTTCTAGATGGAATCACTCTAATCTTCGGACTATATTTTGTGGGATTTATTCCTTAATTTTGCAGGAAAGTTTCTTAAATGGTTTGTACCTAATCGACGTCATCAATTTTAGCTCAACTCAATTTGAACACTCTCGACTATACGTTCATACGTAGCAGGCACTGTTGCATGATTTTGGATTACCGTTTTCGAGAATAGGTAGTTGTTCCAATGGTGTTCAGACTGACGACTACCTTAGACAATATCGAACAACTAAGACAGTTTTATGGGTTCAGATCTGATTAATTATGGTCTAATGGGCATTTTCTTCGGAATAAACAAGAGTGGGCAGGTTTGATCGACTGTTCATGGTTGGCAACCCCGAAGAACGATCCCGCCGGTGCCGTCTAGCAATTCCTCGAGTCCTCCCATTACCGTCAGCGTTTCCAAGCTTCAATTCCGCTCCGGCGAGCCTTTACAGACACTTCAGCGATAGCAGCGCACGAATATCGTGCCGCTAAACGCCTCGTACCGTATAAATCCATCGCGTGGCAGCGTAGCTTGTCAACGAGTGCCGGCAATTCGAGTTCCACTTCTAGCTGCCGGGGAGAAAAATCGTAGAACCGGATCGCATCGCGTGTTCGAATCCGCGGAATGCTCAAGCCTGGACAGCCGATGAATAAATCAATTGAGCAACGTTTCTCTTATTCCCTTCTAATCCTGAAACTACGTCTCTTTCGCAACGAAAAACGGGCTCGGCGGTTATGGCACTGACGATAAATGGCAGTAGACGGCATTCTACTTGCCACATTGTCGGTACATCCACATTCTTCGAACGCGAGCTTTCGGTTTCTCTTTAAAACGCGTGCACTTGTGCCGATTTTACTCGGAAGCAGACCTTTGCTTGCGATTGTAATTTTTCTAATGAAATTGTAGAAATTAATTGGCCCCTACATTAACCTTCCGTGGATGAGGATTTTTGAAAAGACTAACAATATTTTCTTCAACGATCCAAGGCACGTTACTCTGCTGCTTGCGCAACCTTGAGACAGATGGAGCTCTTCAGGGAAGACGACTCAACCTTTGTTCTTCTTATAAATTGGACCGGTAAGTGGAAGAACGAAGCTGGCTTCGATTTGTCTCGAGGATAAGCTAGCAAATAAATACTCCTGTAGCTGGACGGTTTCGCAGACGGTAATGAGGGGTTAATTAGATTTGATTCCAGGGTAAAAGGAGGAAAAATATTGTTGCAGAGGAGCAGGCATTGGCCCGGGGCTCTCCTCGCCGCGTCTTTAAGTAAGAGGTTCGTAAATAAAGACTGTTGTTGCTGTTCGCGGAGCGAGGCGAGGCTGTTGATTCATCTAATTGTGGTAATCGTTTTCGCGTCACCGCGGGAACACAAGTCGGGAACAGAGCCCCGGTACTCCGAAGAGAAAATAATCGAGTTGGATTCGTCTTTGACGATTCCGCCAGCCCGACGACGGGGCGACGACGTCGACGAAGACGGGGCGAAGGCGTCGGCTACTTTACTCCGTCGGTTTCGTTTCTCCCCCGTTCTTTTTCACTTTTAATGGGACGCTTGGTACGCGAAGCGACTGGCTGCCTGGTTGGTTGGTTGGTTGGTTGGCGTTCCTCACGACGGAACAGCTGTCTCCTCCTCTCGATGCGAAATGAAAAAAAATGTATCTCTCCCCCTCCCTCTCCCACCCCCCCAGGGGATGGGGCACTTTTGCTCCCGCGGCCCGGGCTTGCTCGTGGAATAATAAAGCGCGGAGGAGAAGCCGTTTTAAGCGGTCCCGCTGTTGGCAGCGATGCTGCTGGTACTGCTGGTAGTTGCTGCTTATCTACGACGGACGGCTGATATTGACGCGCGTCATTCCGAGAAGTGTTCTCTCCCCGACGACGGAAATGCCTCTTTTTAAATTATTTGCCCGCGTTGCGGTTCCTACAGTAGCGAAATATTTTCTAGTTTTGGGAGATAAGGAAAGGGATAGAGGATCTGTAGGAAGCGATGTAGGGAAAGGGGGACGTGTGAGGATTTAGGGAAGGGTCGTAGGATAGGGAGGGATTTCTATGCGAGAGGTGAGGTACTAGGGAAGGGTCTAAGTAAGGGACTGTGTTAGGACTTAGGAAAGGTTCTGAGAAAAGGAATGGGAAATGGGGAAGGGATCTAGGGATGAGGATGGGGATGAACAAATTCCAAACCACAGACTTTTGAAGATTTTAAACGTTTCTAGTATTTTGCATTCGATCTCGCTCAACTTTGTCATAAATGCAACAAAATCCGCAGTCTATCCGTGATGGAATAACAGTCAGCAACGACACGGCAGTAATAAAAGAATCAAGGGAAAGTCATAACCAGAGTCGCGCTGCTCCAGTTTTCCCGGCTCGCGCTCCCTAAAACAGGAATAACAGCCGGCACTCGACCAACAAAACCGGCCCCATCGAAAGCCAAAACACGAAATTTCGGTGTCCGCATCCCGCGGTCCCGATCCATAAATCCTCGGTAAACAATCGGCGAGCACGCGACGCCATTTCACCCCCTCGAAGACGGGGTCAGACGGTGGCGGCGTGGCGTTCGGCGGCACGCGACGGGGGTCGATATTTACGCGCGCAATCCCGCGGCCTTATCGTTTAACAGCATCGGAAGGCCGAAGATTCGATTCCGCGAGTCTGGGGGATGAGGCTGGTTGGTAACCGCTCCGGCCGTTTTTTCCAGCCTCCCCCAACCTCGGTTCGATTCCGCGACATCCCCTTTTGCCGAGGGGGTGAGAATCTCCATCGCGACTGGCTGGTGCGAATTGTGATTACGGATTTCGAGTCTCGCGCGCGGATTTTACGAGCCCGCCGTGAATCGCTTCGTTCGAACCCCGGCCACCCCCGCCACGCCTGCAGCCAGAAACTCCGAGCCACCCCCGTTTTATGTAGAAGAGAGAGGGAGAGAGAGACGTGCAGGAAGCATCGCCCGGCATACGAACCGCATGGAAATAAATAAATGGCTGGGGGTGGCCGGCGACGGGGGATTCGCTCCAGGGACACCCACCACCACCTGCTATCGATTTCACCCTCGAAACACAGAACCGCCGTCGATCCGACGAATCACTTCTTCCCCATGCTCCTCTCTCTCTCTCTATCCTGCTTCTTGCGATTCCGTCGGGGAATCGGTCGCTTGTTCCTCAAGACGTACACTGGTTCCTATTGCTACCGCGACGCGATCTCTTATCTACACAGCAAGATAGCTTCGAGGGCAACTGTTGGGCCTGTCAAGGGCTTCGGAGACGAGCACAGACAAGCTCCTCTATCGATACGGCGCACACTGGTCCACTCGCCCGATCTAGCTGTTCATTAATATTTTCGAGCACTATTTGAAAGTTTAAAGGTATAATAATTTAGGTCGTTGGATTCGTTTTGATATCGGCTACAATATTATGAAGTCAAAAATACATATTGACTTTTAAAAATTCAAGGTGACCTTCATTGTTTGTGCATTAAAAATTTATTTTTCAATGTTTTAGATTGAAATTTGTAGATTGCTGAACGTTGATTAAGTTTTGTTTAAAACATTTTTTTCTTAGATTATCGGAAGTGTCTGATAAATCAGGTTCAGGTTTTAAATAAACGTAATAATCAATCAATTTTTAAGTAATGGGTTTTAGAAACAATGTAATGTAATTGATAGTACACATCACACATCAAAATGTGTTTGTTTCTTAAATTTAAAAGAATTGAATAAAATCGCTGCGCCAGAGGTTCGGCCGCAGTTCAGGCGACACGTACGCTTTAAACAATAATAACTTTTGCACCGGGGCCGAATGGGATGCGATTCTTGCATGATTTCATAGAGAAAAGTACGCTGAACATAATGCACTTTCATACAATGGGGAACAATGTGGAACTCAAAAGATATCCTTTACCAAAGATAGGAAACTTTGAAGATTCTCTTTAGTTTATTGAGCATTGTTATTTCAATAAACTGTAAATATTAAATCTTAATACACAAGATGTACTCTAAATATAGACAAATACTTTTCGTTTGAAACAAAAATGGACACATAATATTAAATAGATTTTCCAGGGTATCGATTAGAAACGAGGTAATTTTTTCGGTGACAAATAGGATTCATAAAATGTTGATTTTTAATGGTTGTTCTAATCACAATTTTCAATAAATCTTATTAATTTCGTCGTTTTTGAATGTCATGGACATTTAAGAAGCAATATACATTCAATAAACATCGATTTGGGCAAGATCATAGTGCGGCGGCGCCCCTCCTCCTCTTGGCGAAAGACGAATTTTAGTGTGATAAGTAGCCTGCGGATGCTATGAATTTTGTGACAGCAACGAACAAGTGCGCTTTCACAGTTTGAGTGCCGTGTCACCCAGGAATGCGAGACGGAATTATTTGTCTAGATGTCGAATCGAAAGTGTTAAAAGAATGATGACAACCTCGTTCCAAATTCCCACAGCTCGATCGATATCGTGATTGTCAACATTTAATGTTGAATAGCAGGAAGATGAAACAAGAAGACGAGTCTCGACGAACGTAACACGGACAACGGGCGGAGCCCGATAAACTTGAGCCGAGTAAATTGAAAAGCTATAGGTAGCCGCAGCCATCGGAGCTGATTGAAGATTCTGTTATCAGCGGGAGGGAGAGCGCGGAAATAGACGGACCGGAAACCGGCGCGGCGCGCGAGGAGAAGGCAATGAGCAGGGGAAAACAACGTAATTCATCGACCGCTCGTGGCTTTAATATCAATAAATTTGCCGATATCTTCTAACGACACTTTAGAAGTGACTGGGCCGCTCCGAGATGGGGCTGGGACGAAGTTAATGGAAGATCTTCCGCGGAAAAACCAGGACACGCTTCTGTTTTTCCAGTTTCTGTGCACAATGGATCGCTAATGCGATGGGGACGATGTATATTCGACGATCCATCGCGTCTTTTATTAACTTTCAATTTTGTAGGAAGAAGTGACAGAAATTGAATAGGATTGACGTAGACTTCGTTTAAACATGACAAGGCAATGCTCAGAATTTATCTCAGCACTGAAACTAATTATTAGAAATATTCAAGTAACTGTCCCATTATCTGAACATCCACGTCTCTCTGATTAATTAACAAAACCTTAAATTAGATTAATTAAAAATAGAAATGGGTAGCTAGTACTTTGATTGAAAATTAAAAACTTAATATTAACTAAGTACAGCCGTGGGTATCTGTGACAATATTAAATTAAAATCAACAGCCTGTCGCACGGAAAGAAGGAATCAAGATTGATCAAATATTCGTTTTCTTTTTTGACACCTCGTAGCTGTGTGGGGTCTATGAAAATTTCGAAAAACGTCGCGAGACGGAGATGCAACAGAGCTCGAATCACGGTTTAATTCGCAATTTACCGTACCCGTCCAGAGATTTATATTTCACCGAAGGTTTCCATTCTCTCGGCAATCCGGGAAGAAAAAACGAAAGCTCGGCCGGACAATGGAGGAACAGTGTCCGGAAGTGGCGCGTATAAAACGAGAATGACGACTGGACGTTCCGATAAAATGCATCGGAAAAGCGTCGTCGCGGGAAGGAGCCTCGGTATATTCGCAAGCGCGAGCTGTGTCGCAACAGCAGCGGGACCGTGGAATAGAGTGTCGATTCGCGAGAATCCGAGGACGTTACTTTTCGTTAGCCAAACGACTCCCGGCACCGGGCCGGAGATTTGTGGGAGAGAGAGAGAGAGAGAGAGAGAGAGAGAGATCGCGCGAAATTACGCGGAGTTTATTCTCACGGACGAGTCATTACTTTCCCGCGACCTCCTTACACCGTATCCGGCTTCCTCCGCTCCATTCACCAGGCGAATAACGATCCCCTGGTGGCTCTACGTCTCTCCGGAAATGGGCCGCGTTCTCCAATTGGACAATGATAATAAGGGTAATAGCGACAGGAATAATAACGACGATGATTAGAAGAATCGAGCGGAACGCTTCCCTGCGTTGGCCAACACCGAGCATTCAGATTTCTTCCCTGTGAAACCTTAGGTTACCTAATATCGTTGGATAGACTAGAGTGACGATGATCTTGAAGTTTTGATAGTTGGAGAGAAGCAGAATGATAATCTCGAGTAATCTCATCTAGGCTTGAGGTTCTCTTATTAGAAAAGAAGAATTTGGATGTTTAATTTCACTTCAAACCTGCTCCAACAGAAAAACGAGCAAACAGCAATTTCAATCGATCCTACATTCAACAATAAACAATCCTACCCCACGATAAACTCCAGTGGACACTGTTAACGAAATGAAGCGATCAAAAATATTCATGGAGATATCAAACAATATCAAACGTCGACAGCGAAGTAATTAGTACGATATTATCTGCTGAGCAGGCAGATAATGCTACAAAGTATCCGGTCTTCTGATTGAAGCGTTTTCCACTAGGGAAATCTCCAAAAGAAGCTATTTGACGTCTAACCAGATCATTATCTTCCCTTTCAGAAAGATGAGAAGCCAGGCACGAAAGAAAATATTAGAATCCGTAACAAGCATTCTTATAATTCCTTCGTGGAATCCGTATTTTCGCCGTTTAAACGGAGGAAAACGTCTCTGTCTCGTTACAGTGAACGAATCTGTTTGAACGAGCCGAACAGAGACGTGAATATTTTACAGGATATTTCATTCGTCGGGCAGGAAAGTTATTCTTCGTCCGATAAACGTCCAGAAAGTTCCCCCCGCACAATAGCGTCGTTGCTTTTTGAAATTTATTGGCGCTCGCGCGCTTTCTACTTTTCCATTATATTATCCCCGGGAAAAATCTCCTCGATCTTTACTTGTTAGCAAGAACTATAGCTTGTTCCACTTTCCACAATCAGCCTGCGCCGAACGTGACCCGAATGTCCGTGTTTTCCCTCCGCGGCCGGGCGCAACGTCATTATTATTGATTAACATTCGTTCCTTCGTGGTTTCCGGACACTGTTCGCATGATCCGACCGCTACAATCCTTCGAGAAATATAACATTCTATGCTAACGCTGAATTTACCGCTGCTGGCCAAATCATTGGTTCCAGGTGTTTCGTTCGACAATCCTTGAAGCTGATTAAATTATTAAAGTATTGCTGCACGCAGATTCGCAACTCGCTAAGCGTCGACACTTCCTGAGGGAATAATCGGAACTCGAATAAGTCGAAGGTATAAAAATACCTCTCTTTTTTCAGCAACTGCGTAGATTTGAAAATGATTATATCCATACCTCTAAATTCTTTTAATTTTGCTACTATTCTAAATTTACACTGCTTATTATAACCGCATAAACACAGTTTCACTCGCTGTAGACTCATTTGCAAAAATGCAGCAATCTAAATTCTTTGAATTTTGTTTCTATTCTAAATGTTCACTGCTTATTATAACTATAAAATTCACAGTTTCAATCACTGTAGACTCATTCATAAAAATGCAGCATTCGGTGACGGAATACAACGAGCTGCAATTTAATAAGAAATGAGGTAGGCAGCAATAGGAAATAATTGAATAAACATCTTAATCAAAGCAGACATTGCAACACAAGTGAAAAATTGAAATGGATTGAATATTGTAATTTTCGTAAGGCGACAGACGGAATAATCAGTTTCAGTGGCCGGTGTTGATAATGGTGGGGCGCGCTTTTAATCGACGTCGACGAAAAATGGAATTTTCCCTATTTTTGAGGCAGAAAGAGGGAGAAAGAAAGGGCGAGAGAGGAGAGATCCGTTGGACAATACACGCGATACAACGGTGCCGGCAATTTTTCATTCTTTATCCCCGGCACAATCCATTTCACCGGTAGTCAAGCAGCCGTAACGACTCCTGCGTGGCTGTAATTTAGCCCAGAAATGGCCCACGACAAAATACACCCTGCTCGCAGAGCCGCGGGGGCAGCTCACGTGGCCGGCCCCGAAATTTCTTGATTAAGACGACGACACGCGATCTTCCGTGGCCACGTGCCCTCGGTCCTCTTCCGGTTCGCTCGATCGATCTTCGAACGCGACGGCCCGAGACGCAAGAGAACGAAATATGGAACGGGAATAATGTTTCAAAAAATCTGGACACAATTAATCGCACGTCGAGCCTCGATCCTTTACCTACTCAATTCTCGGCAGTAAGCAATTTCATCGTTACTTCAGGTGTACTTCCAAAAGCGACAACCCTCCGATTTTGCTGAAATTTTTGCCAAAGCTAATCCTTGATTAGAGAAGAAAGTCCCTAAAAGAATTTTTGGCGAAAAAGCCTCGATTGCCCCCTAGTCCTCTTTAAAGTTTTGACAGTTCTTACTAAATATTTTCGAAAATATTGATTTTGGAGAAAAAGGTTTCAAACAAAAAATGAAGCTCATAAAAATCTCTACAAAAAAGGTTGTATACATTTTTTACGTGAACCTATTATTTTGGCTGTTATGACCCAAAATAACTCGGCGGGGGTCAAATTAACTCCGTCAAACATTTTTTAAAATTTCTGTTTTATGAAATATGCGAAAAGTTTTTAATTCAAAGGTTACATATATCTATTTAACGTAAACAAAAGTTTGGGAGGTACTTCCGAGGGCTCTATGCTCCGGTGGGCTGAAGTTTTGGGTTAGGTCTGGGTTAGGTCTGGGTCAACACAGCCAAAATAATAGGTTTACGTAAAAAATGTATATAACCTTTTTTCTAGAGATTTTTATGAGCTTCATTTTTTTGAAACTTTTTTCTCTGAACTCAATATTTTCGAAAATATTTTGTAAGAACTGTCAAAACTTTGTAGGGGGCTGGGGAGCAAACGAGGCTTTGTCGCCAAAAATCTTTTAAGGGACTTTCTTCTCTAATCAAGGATAAACTTTAGCAAAAATTTCAGCAAAATCGAAGGGTTGTCGCTTTCGGAAGTTTATCAGTCATTATTTCAAGGGATTCAAAATTTCGTTATAGAAAAATGACTATAATTCACCTTTGAGCGATATATTTTCCCAAAGTGTAGAACAATTGCAGACGGATGAAAAGTATTAAAGCCGACCATAAGGGCTCGAGGTATAATATATTGGCCGTGTAAAGCATAGGTGCGCGCCCTCGGCGGCGGTGAATTGTTCCGCCGTTCTTCGGGGAAACAAGAACGCGGCTCGCATCATTTCGCCGATAAATTGTTTGCAATGGCGCATTATCGGGTTGTATCGCACGAGCAATTATCAGCTGCAACATCGTTAGCTTGGCAAGCTGCGGATCACAATGGAGCCGGGCAGGGTTGGGTCCCGCGGGAGATTCGAGGAGAGCCGCGTCCGATCTGAATGCCGCAGATCGAAACGCTGGATAGCCTGCATACAATCTCTGTGCCTCCTGGCCAGAGAGATGAAAACCGAGCAGCCAATAGAATCCAAACCCATGTCCGAAGATGCTCGACAGCCAATAGAATCGAACCATGTCCGCAAGAAACCTAATAGGACGCCGGCCACAGGCTAGTTTAACCAGTAATAGTCCGGTGAAATTTTCGCGTGGCGAACACAGTCTAATTTCACCAATTCGAAACAGAGGCGGCATTGTTCGATAGCTAGAGACTTTTGTTGTCAGGATTTCCGAGGATTTGCATACAAGCGTCTGATTAACCCGCAAACCAACGGCGCCAGCTAATCAGTCGAATTAACCCATTCACTGACAACCAAGCCGAGCCTGGATTCCAACTAATGAGATGCAGAATCTTAATTCCGCACGCGTGAACCGCAGTTTTGCGCCCGTTCAGGGACCCTGCGAATTGATGCATCCGATTATCATGGTTCCACGAGCACCGTATGCTTTGAAATGCGAGAAAAAGATTTTTTTTTTTTTGTTGTATGATTTTTGCTGTTCTGGTTGAAAATAGTTGCAGTTGTTATTTTACATAAAGCATTTTATATGTTCTCCATTCATTCTGAATTTTTAAGCGGAGATCCATTTGTCTTGTCTTCATTCGTGAGCTTTAAACATTATTATCCAATTGAAGCGAACAAATTTAAAGCAAACGTTTGAACGACAGATTAAAGACAATTTTAACATCAAAAGTTTAATAGACTTTAACAAAGTTCCACTTTATAGTTTATTTCCAATAATTTTCAGCAAACAACAATATAAATATCATCTGAATACTTGAAAATTTAATGAGATAGAATTCAAAGCACAGAACTGTGCTCTGCTGTGCACAGCCAGTGAAAGTCCAACAGAATTTAATAAACTTCAATTTTATTCTATATACATTTCCAATAAGGTTCAATAAATAACAACATAAATAATGTGCCTCGAATGCTGGAATGTTTAATGAGAGCGAATTTAATGCAGAACTTTTCGTATTTTCAGCGTAAAGAGGTTTAAAGATAAATATACACCATCTGAAGTTTAACAGAATTTAATGAAGTTCCACATCATCGATAATTCCCACTAACTAATACAAATAATATTCCTTCAATGCTTGAATATTTAATGAGAACAGATTTAAAGCGGAACTTCTCGTATTTGCAGCGTGGAGAAGTTCAAACAGAAGCACTAAAAGTGACTATTTTACATTACTTTATGAAAATAACAAGAATGTATCTATCTAAAATTTTATGCATTTCTTTTTACAATATATATATATACCCGAAGAAATACATTTGTTGAATAATTCATCCTCAAGGATGCATCTTTGCATTCTCAATATTCGTTAATTAACATTTCCTAAATTCTTCAGCGAATTTATTTCTCCTCGACGTCGATGCCAGGAGCCTGATGAATGTTGGACGCGCAGTATTTTCAAATATGAATGTTTATCGCAGCTGCAACGCTATCTTCGGATTCGAGACGGCACGGCGTGCAACAAATAAAATCTACGGGGGTAAATTCGCGCGCGAATGGCTATTAGACGGCGGATCGCGAAGCAGCCGTAGATTTACGACGCGCGAATGAAATATTTGCCAATACGGATGCCGGGGCGAGATTAAGTAGCTGGATACCGTCCCGCCGGGAGCAGCCGCGTTGATACAGACGACCTAAACTTTGGCTATAAACTGCTCGCGGTCCTAATATATATCATTTATCAGGAGGAAAAGTAGTGTCAGCCGTGGTCCTGGGGGGGCCATTTTCAACGGGCCTGGTCCGTAGAAAGAATTCCGCGCTCTGCACAAATTCAGACGGTACAGGTGAACACACCTCCCGAGGACACTTACCTTTACATCCGACAGTGCCGTCTTTTTAACCTGTTCGCGTTAATGGAATAGCGTACTGGAAACCATCCTGCTCTTGCTTAACCCTTTCGTTACCCTGGACGAGATAACTCGGTCCCCGATAGTTCCCGATAAACGCCTTTTGCGAGATATCTCGCTCCCGGATACTTCCCGCTAAACACTTTTGACGAGATATCTCGCGCCCCGATACTTCCCGATAAACGCTTTTGACGAGATATCTCGCGCCCCGATACTTCCCGATAAACGCTTTTGACGAGATATCTCGCCACCTAGCACCAATATTTTGACACTATAGACAAATATATTTTATAAGTAACTGTATTCTGATTTGTAAAAGGAAGAAATGAATGAAATCTTTATTAATTTGTTGAAATTAATTTTATTTACTTTCTACATGATAAACTTCAAAACATGGTGTTGCACATAGAGTTGCTATATCTAATACATATTATTGCTATATCTGATACAGTTACATATAAAATATATTTGTCTATAGTGTCAAAATATTGGGGCTAGGTGGCGAGATATCTCGTCAAAAGCGTTTATCGGGAAGTATCGGGGCGCGAGATATCTCGTCAAAAGTGTTTAGCGGGAAGTATCCGGGAGCGAGATATCTCGCAAAAGGCGTTTATCGGGAACTATCGGGGACCGAGTTATCTCGTCCGGGGTAACGAAAGGGTTAAGCTATTCTTCCGGAGACTGGTCTGTCATGTTCGAAATTAACCTTTCATACCTTCAAGAATAGTCCCTCTATTTAACAACAATTTATTCATATTTCTCATACAAGTACACTAAGCTGCATGGTTCTTTCAACTGTGAAAGTGCAGATTCATCGACCCAGGGTTCTCTAGTTCGAAATGGTCGTACAAGTGACTATTAACTATTACAACGTACCCGTCGGCACTTTTATTTCCGGTGTGGACGCACACATCGACACCTCCAAAATGGAGCGGGAGAGAGAGAGAGAAAGAGGAAGAGAGGAGAGAGGAGTCGCGAGAAAACAAACCTGCAACATTGTAGCCACGGTGTTGCATCCCTTTGCTTCCTATTTCCCGGCACCCTCCACCCCTTACTCGGGCTTTTCAAAAGGGTTAACGAATTCGGCAATCAACGGGTATCGATTTCGATCGTTCGCCCGATTTTACGCGCGTTTTTCACCGCTTTTCACGCTCTCTCTCTCTCTCTTTCTCTCGCTTGCTCCCGTCAGCCTCGGGCCACGAAAAATCTCGCCGTTCCCGTGAAATGATTCGGCTCGCGGCAGTTAGCTCGTTATAAAGGTGTTCCGCGTGACCACGGAACCGGCTATGGACAAATTATCCTTTGGGATTTGGTGGGATCCCTGGACCATTCGGATCCTCTTTGGGACACCTGTGTTTCCCCGTTGAAATATTTTAAACGAGAACACCGTCTCGGTTCTTGGTCTATAAAAGTTTGTTAATCGATGCGGGTTTTAATGATTTAGCTGGTCTCTAAATATTTCTGCTTTCAAATGACGTTGAATGTTGTTAAATGTCCAATTTTCTGTGGCATTGGATATTTTAGAATAACATTTTTCGGAGTAATACGACTAGGAATTAGGTAGATTTAGAATTTTTAATTTATCTTCTACGAGGCGCGTGAGTCGCAAACAATTTAAAAATATTTAAGAATGATCAGCCATGAAAAGAGGTCCTAATTGTAGAAGTTGAATTGTTACTGGAGGAGTACAGCTAGCTCCACGAACCATGAGATAAAAGATTGGCCAGCATGAAGGAAGGAAGAAGGAGGAGATGCACGTTCTATGCATAATTTTCACGCAGTTGTTCATTTATATCTTAATATAATTATATTTATAATTATATTCACGCGAGACGTACAGAGTCCGCGGACCAACAGAGGAAAATACTTTTGCGTGCACCTCGAATGCAACTGCATCCTATTTATTCGTCTCGGACCTGTCTCACGCTCGTCACGAACTTGACATACTTCTAAATGCGTTTATAAAATCTGCAGTCTAATTATTAATGTCAAGTTGCAATGATTTATTATTGACTCCATTTGAAAGAATTAATGGCAGAATGCTGTTGACTGGAGGATTGATACTGCTCGAATTGTTTCGGTATAGACACGTCTCCGAGTAAATAATCCTGCAGAAAGGATCACGCTGTCCGTCAGACGATTGTCCCTCGACAATCCCTATCGATATTCTTCTCCGCTGTCAGAAGAGAGAACGGCAAATCGCGCGAAATTCCGAGCGCAAAACCCACCGAAGAACGTCTCGACAGCGGATCGACAGGCAATTGACTAATGGATACTACGAATTCGTTTCGATCCCCGGCGAAAGGCAAGTTCAAGGACGTCGCTGAAGAGTCCCTTCAAGGGGGATTTCGCTAAATGACATGACGTTTCCATGCTGGGAGGACCAATTTCCCTGGCGAAGCTAAAAGGAGTCTGCTGAAAACGTCCGTCGCGAATCTGTGACCCCTAACCGGCAAACAGTCTTGGAAAAGCTGACGGACGAAAAGAGGACGGAAACTAAATTGTTTAAACGAGGCGTTCGCGTTTTAATGGAATTGTTCAGATACAGTTGCTCTTAGACCTTGTTGGACAGTCTTGGAAAAGCAGATGAAACCAGGGACTCATACCGGTATTTTCCGGTTGTAGCTTTATACCTTTATAGAAACCGAAATACCGAAATACCGATATGACGTCATACCGCTATATAAAATTACCGGTATATTTACCTATATTTACCGGTAACATTTTCGGTTTTCTCAATGTATAGCAGGGCAATGTATACCGGTATTTTTCGGTTGTACCTTTATAGAAACCGAAACACCGAATACCGATATGACGTGATACTGCTACATAATTAAAAATTGCCGGTAAATATAAATAAATATACCGGTATTTTCGTATAGCGGTGTGACGTCATGCCGGTATTTCGGTATTTCGGTTTCTATAAAGGTTATTAAGGTACAACCGAAAACTACCGGTATAATACCGATATGAGTAACGTTTACCGGTACAACTCTGTTGGTCCAATACCGGTATCAAGACTATACCGGTCTTAAGTTATAGGCGTAATACCGATATGAAAATTTTACCGGTATTAAGTCCCTGAATGAAACATCGCTTAAGAACGAGATGTTTTCCGGATTTTAAAAGCAGGTCGCGCCACGTTCTTCGAGTATATTAATCAGCAGCTCGCATCGTTCCCGATCGACTTGCCGCGTCATTTGTTTCCCCTTTGTCCGTTGTCTCTTTTTCATCTGAGAAAAGTGCAAGAACATCGAGCGCGTCATATCGGCAGCCATTGTGATCCGGATCAATGCCAATGTCCAGTCCCGGACTTTTATCGAAAGAGAGAGGGTGAGAAGAGAGGAGAGGCAGGGTTGAAGATGAAAAAGTGCCGTATCAACGTTATACAGTGGCCCGGATTATTCCCGGGCCCTTTGAAGCGCCAATCAATTATGCACAGCGAATGGAAGCACCGAGACCTTTTTTTTCTCCCTCCTTTGTTCTCGGTCCAGCTTCCGCTTCTCTCCCCACTGCTCCCCTCTCTCGCTCTTTACTCCTTTTCATTCCTCTTCTTCTCATTTCCCTGTTTTTCCTTCGTCTCCTTTTGTATTTTCAAGCGCGACGACCAACCTGTTTTCGGTCACCCTGTTGTCTCCCATCAATTATGCGAACGCCGCGCCGCATCGATTCGAGTCGAATCGTCGCTTCAGATAGATCAGTGGATCTTATGCGCTTGTCATAGAAATTGGTGGATGAATTTTCAAACAGTAGAAAACTCTCGCAATTATTTCGCAGTGGTCAGAGTTGATCGCGAAATTAGAGCTCCAGAAAATTCAGCAAAATCAAAGAAGTATAATATTTTAACTGTTATACCTATAACCCCTCTCGCATTCTTCAGTCTTAATAAAAATTAATTTCTCTCCAATATATTACAGTGACGATTAATCTCTGAAGCATCCGATAAAAATGAATTTCTAGAGCTGTTCGAAGATCAGCATCGCCGAAATTTTTCGATTATTGGGACACTCCGTCAGGAGTGCTCTCCACCGCTTTTGGGACTCAAATACCCTACAGAGGGGCTGCGCTCGCCTAGTCGAGATTACTTTCCCATTGACGGCCACTTTCGTCCCCCAACCGACAAGAACCTGCTCCCCCGAGTAACAAATGTTTTTTTCGAAGGGGGGGGGGGGGGAGGCAACGCTCTTCTCACGACGTCCGTCGTTTCGCTCGTGAACGAAATACGAGGTGGCTACACAACCACCATAGAATGAAAGCGAGTGAGAGAGAAGGGGAGAGAAAGAGGGAAAGAGTACGCGATTGGCGGGGAATGAATAAAATTGGAGACTTCGAATATTTCGCCCTTGGGAGCAGTGGCCATTTTACGCGCCATTTCAATCCGTGACGTCGTCATCGAGAACGCCCCTCCTCTGAAACGGCTGGGAACATTTTCGATTTTTTCCTCCCTCTCCCGAGCCGCCCTTCCAATCTCTCTGTGCTCGTTTTTTTCCCCGTCGAAATTGAAGCGTCGATTATCGACCCCATCGACGGGACGGCATCGATCCGAAACCCTTTTTCCTTCGCCGTCAACGAACAACGCGGCCCGATTGCGAGATAAGTACGGCGACGCGACGGTTCATTTATATCCTCCGGCCAGTCGACCTTCGGCATTTCGCGATTCCGATCGATTGCGATTTTTCCAAAATTTCTGTCGCACCTCGTCGTGCAAATTGAGCCTCCTAACCTCTCCGAACAGTGTCCCGTAACAATTGTACAGAATGTATCCTTTAAAAAAGTGTTTTGGTAACTGGAACTTGGAAGATCGTGGCGCTCGGTTCGCGAGACGCATTCAGACATTCGAAAGACAGTATTTCGAAGAAGAGAGATGCAGCTCTATTGTCCAGCTCGGAGACCTCGAAGGGTTGCAGCAATTAAAAGGAGGGCAAGGTTAGACGGAAGAAGTAACAAAGGGAGTCCGTGGGACGAGGGTTGAAGGCAGAAGGGCGTGTGGGCGAGGAGCGAAGGGGACCGTTGCGTTGGTCCTGCAACAACATCAATTTCGAAGGCGGAAAAAAGCAGGACGGAGGCTGAAAAAGACAACGGGAAGGGAGGCAGCGAGCGGAACAACGGAAAATTGAGAAATAAGGGCGGACAAAGAGGGCCGTTGCGACCGGCAAGAAAAACGGAATTGAAACGAATCGTGGAGCGGGAGGAATGGCCAGAGAGGGAAAGAGAGGGAAAGAACCGAGGTGAAACTGCGAGGAAGAAAGCACGCGAACGGGGAGAGGACGCGGGAAAAAACGATAGTTCGAAAGGGGGTTGGGGCTAGAGAGAGGGTGAGGCTGCAAGCGCAGCAATATCAACTTTCGTCCTCGTAAAACTTTCCAGCGCTGACGGCTGACAGCTGTCAATGACGGGCGCGGACGCGGACGAGGATGAGGGGGTGGCCGCGGTTTTCCCAACCCTCCTCCACTTATCCCGGCAGCTAGAGTCCCGGTCCCTGCTCGTCTACCGAGCCAACCGACGACTGTCAAAGTGTCAGGGATCCGCGGCCAGCATTCTTCTCCCGGACGACTGACAATAATTCACTTGGCCGCCCGAAGATTCGCTCGCCTTCGTCTGCGCGTCCTCTACCTTCTACCGAAAGATCTGCGATTACGATGGGGCGTGTAGGTCTGGATTATAACTTCGTGAAAATGTAGGATTAGGTCCTTCAGGCGTCTCCGAACAGTTGAATAATTACTCTGGCTGATCGATGTTCTTAGCCAGAAACCCGTCGATATTGTCTTGGTTGCCTTCGACTTTCCAAACAGCTGTTAATTAACGCTGGGAATAAAAAACCACCCTTTAAAAATTTTTCCAACAGAAACAATTTCTACCCGCGGCAACTAAGGCACAGAGCGCCATAAAAGTGTTAATGCAGGGGAACACGTGAGTCTCCGCATAATTTCAGAAACGACCAGAGTACAACGATGGCGGAACGTCCAAATAAAATGCCGGTTATCACGAGATCGGCCCGCGGTCGTGGAGTTCAATTTGCAAAACACCGATTCGAGTGGCCCGACGCCGGCGCCGAGGCATTAACAGAAACAAGTTTCACGATTTACTTGGCAAAGGGCACGAAAGGGTCGACGAGGAGTTGTGGGTGGCTCAAGAGAGAGAGAGAGAGAGAGAGAAACTCTCAGAGGTCGGCAGGACGGATGAAGAGGGGGATGAAAAGAGAAATAGAAGAGAGAGGTAGAGAGAGAGAGAGAGACAGAGCTTTATTGACCCTCGAAACGAGTTTAAACCGAGGGTGAAGCGGCCTGATTGCCGCACCGATTGTATTCGCTGCGGCATAATGAAAATTCTTCTTGCGTCATCTGCCCCCGAGGATAGTTTAACGGCATACTGAAATCCCTCTCCCTCCCATAGTTGCCCGCTAGTTGATCGCAATCTCCTGTCGCGCTTCGACTGTTCCCGGCCGCCTTTAATCGTCCTTAAAACCTCCAGGACCACCGGGAAATTAATTAAGGACCTCGAGCGTACGTTCTCCGAGAGTTTCTCCTGGTTCACGGAGTCATTCGACGCGTCTGCCGCCCGAGGAAATTGAGATGATCCCGCCTGATTGCCGACGATGACTCGCCTTTTCCTTCCGCCATATTCAGTTCGCCGGAAAGCCTCCTTCTGGCTCTCTTAGCATTGGAAGTACATTTGACATTGTTAAAGCGATCGTCTAAACTACACAGCATAATGGTCATAAAATAATAAAAGTATAATAACTTCGTAGTTAGAATTTGTTAAAGTGAAACATTTCTGGGAAAAAACTCAGAATTGTTGCAGCGTTATATCTGCTGATACAATGTATCGAAAATGACAATCGGCAGAAAAGATTCGGTATCGGCAGGACATACTTGGTTTAGATTCTATTGCGGTTTTAATAAAGTCTAAATTGTTCCAAAAGGACTTATTTCACTAGTTTGTCGTTTTATTAAAAGGAACTGCACTCCTATCATATCCTTCAACAGAATTAATTCACTGTGCGAGTTAATCTGAACCACAATGAGACTTTTGATTCTAATTTTTCCAGCTGAAATACGCAGATCTATTAAACATCAACAGTTTTTACCCGTTTCCCTCGAGTCGAGGATTAGATTATTTCCAGAAATTGAACGTCGGCTCCAGTGTAATTCTCACGACAGAAATGTCCGAATTTCCTTGAGCAGCGCGCAAGCATTGTTAAAGTTCATCGTACAAAATAGTAGTTTGCTGGCGGTAAACAGAGAATAGCAGTTGTGCGGCTTTTTCTCGACATGATATGTTTTGTGTCTTGAACTGTTTATTGACACGGGCCAATCTCGCCTCTATCAACTGTCGCCAAGGCGTTTCCCGTTTACCCGCCTCAGATTGATGACAGCACGCGAGGCGAGACAATGGTTTGAAACGGATTGACACAGGGAGATACTTTCTATTGCGTTGGTGTACGAGCAAAAGAGAGAGAGAGAGAGAGAGAGAGAGAGAGAGAGAGAGAGAGAGAGAGAGAGAGAGAGAGAGAGAGAGAGAGAGAGAGAGAGAGAGAGAGAGAGAGAGAGAGAGAGAGAGAGAGAGAGAGTAAGAGAGAGACGTAAGGAAGCCGGTGTTAATCGTATAGACGTAGACGGAACAGGGTAAATGTGTTCCGTCGGAATTAAACAGATACCCGGAGCGGAGCCGGCGTCGCCGAGCTAAGAACAGTTAAATTTGCAATTTGTTGACACAGGAGAGAGCCCGAATGGAACCGGGAATGTTCCCGGTTGATTTTCAGGAATTAATGACGTTAGCTTAGTCCAGTGCTCCGTGAATCGCATTGGCCTCCGTCGAATCGCTACTTACTGTTTTAATTCGGATTATAGGATGAGCCTTGGTTTCAGACAGCCGCGAAACTCTAGCTCTATCTCTATCTCTATCCTCTATCTTTCTGTCTCTCATCGTTCAAATCCTCGCAAAGTACTTTTATTTCCCGCGATGCGGCTGAAACATTAAGAGATGAAAACGTTGGCGCTCTTATCTGCCGAAAGTTGGGATCCCCGAGGAACGAATTTCGGGGGTATTAACCCCGAAGGAGTTATTCCCATCTTCATCAATTACGCGCACTCTTTGCCCGGTACATCTCTTCCTGGGAATACGAAATTTCAACCAAGACGTCTCCAGAAGGAATTAGGGATCTCGGATTCGGGACGGCGATCGACGATATTAATAAACAAGCGCAAAGACGCGACAGAAATCACCGGAAAAGATCTCGGGAAAAGAAGTGGGTTCCTTCTGCGAATGGAAATTAATTTTACAATTTTTACCAGGCTGTTCGTTCCTCTGGCAAAATTATTTTACAAGGTCTATCCAGCAGACTCGGATATACGTGAAATACTGTATATGATCTCGCATTTAATTCTGCGAACGCAAATGAATCGACTTGAAAGTTTGCATAAAGCTAGTCAAAGAATTGCGTTAATATATGCGACAGAAAGTATTGCAGAATCCGGCTCCGTTCACGAAGGAAAAATTGCGTTGCTCGTAAAAACAAAAATAAAAAAATCAATATTCCTCTGTCAGTTTTTAAAAACATTGCAAGCTACAAACAATTAAATTACACCTTCGTTCAAGTGTTGACATGTTTGTTACCGAAGCGAACATACCACTTGGTTCGTATATTCACAGTATGTCTCAAGATAGGCACCGAACAATGTTCCCAGCTTCTTGGCAAGTGGAACCAGACAACAATGGTCAGACAGGAGTATTCTCGAGCTCTCTGGCCGGCGACGAACTTTCAAATTGCATTTCCTCGTCCGACTAAATATTCCACATTTTCATTTCTTGTTTGCCTGGTGGAATCGGCTGTTTCCGACGGTCGGACTATGAATTGCACACAGCCAGAGAGAGAGAGAGAGAGAAACGATGGTGGACTTTGGAAAATTCCTCGGATGTCAACGACGACGGTCGCCGTGCCGTCGGGAATCGGTTAACAAAGAGGAGTTTTTAAATGCGAGCTTTCTATCTCTCTTTCTCTTTCTCTCATCGAGAGATAGCAAGCCGATCTTTCCCTGGTGCATCGGGGGAGGCTCTCTCTGGCCAGACAGGCTCATTCGTTATTCATTCATCAAAATCACTCGCGGATTCGCCCCAGCGCGGCGTGGCGCGGTGGCCGGAGTACAACACGCGGAATCACCATAAAACCCGTGGAAATCCGCGACACGCGGAAGACACTGCACAATTCATACAGCGCCGCGGGAAAAGAGGACTGTAACGAGACCGCGCGGAACCGGCGTGGAAACGCGACGCGAGAAAATTGCGTTTCGCATGGCAGGCTCCTTTTCCGCGTCGATGGGATACTTCGCGGGGACCCACTGTGATTCCCCCGCGAAACCGTTTGCGAAAACTGCAGGCTTCTCCGCTGCGGAGAGTTCGTTCCGAAAGTCAGAGCACTGCTTCGTCTGACCGTATAGAGCAGGCCTCGGAATTATATGCTCGCGACGGCCGATTTTCGAAAACAACGCCGCGCGTCTTGTTCCCCGTGGCGGCCCTAGTTCTCGAGGCAGCTCAGGCGCGTACCATAGAGTGTTACAATGTAAGAGTCGGCGATGCGAACAGCTACGTCCAAACTGTTGAAATGTGTTTCTGTATATTAGAAACAAACTAAAGATCTATTATCATATAGAAGAAACTATCGGTTAAATTCAGATTGTTTATAAAACCGTTGTTAATTTGTTCATGGGATCGTTCCTCAGCTATCTTGCCAGAATGATCCTCACTTGACAGGTTTCGTCGACGTGTTTTTGCTTGTGTCTTTTATCGCTTCATAACAAACTCCGTTAATACATAAAGTGCAGTTTATTAAATAATTAATAATCTAATACAAACTTCCCGTAGATCTTACCAATTTGCCAAGCACGTCTAAACGTGCGCGAAAATCAAGTTATCCCAGATGTTAATACAATTTGGACAATAAAATTAAAAACTATTTTTAAAATTTATCTTTCTAATTTATTTTCTGTTGTTTGAAATTATCGTGCGACATAGTGGAATAGGCCTACAGTGGATACCACGGACAAAAAAATGCACATTGACAATAGTACCTCGACGGTAATATGGAAACCTATTGATACGGATGTCGCCCTAATGCACCACGAATAGCTCCTATGGTACGCGCCTGAGGAGTTCCGAACACTGTGGGCCGCGACGGGGAGCGAGACGCTCGGCCGGAGAAAGGGGGCGTAGCCTTCGAAAACCGGCCGTCGCGAGCACACAATTCCGAGGCTTGCTGTAGAGGGTGGAAATAATTGTTTGGATTGCGATCATTCATAGCGTTGTTTATTGATTTTTTTGGAACCTTTGTCCTAGTACATTCGTGGGGAAATAGCAATTTAGTCGAGAAAAGGAAATTTTCAGCTTGCGAATTTTTCTTAAATATGAAATTTTTGTGGAATAATATCTATTTTCGTAACGGGTCCATAATTTGTTTAAAATTGATTTACATTTATTTAGAGGGACCATTATTTGTGAAGATGACCAGGTCTCCGGAGCTGTTTAAAGGAGGTTTTGAGAGGAGATTGGAATAAATCAGAGTGGCATCTATATTCCTGTTTGGTCTCAGCAAGGGAAAGAGGAGGCGCGAGATATCTTGAAAGGCAGACGCGACGCGTCGTCGCGGTCTCGCGGCCGCCAGATGATAAATATTCGAGCGACATGAAAATTTTGCAACTCGGCGTGTCCGACGCCGCTCCTTGAAAATTTCATCGGCCAGACTCGCCTATCGCGCGGGTCTCATCGGTCCTGAAATTGCAAAGTTTCAGCCGACGGGACTGAAGTTTCTTGTAGAGTCCTAGTGAGCCCACGATCTACGAAAACAAGGAGTCCTTGGAAAAATTCCAAAAAACCGAGAATCTTGTACAGTATTTTTTCTTTTAAGTCAGAGAAAACAAAATCACCGACGTTATACTTAACCACAAGGTATCGATCATTGTATACCGAAAAGCTTGTATCAATATTTCTCATCTTTATCGAAACTGTTATTGCTCCATGGTTTCCTACTGGAATGTATATTTATGTTACGATACGCATCATTGAGAGCGTTTATTGAACGTTATCGGTTCGAATAGTTACATTGTTGGTTCTTCAGTGATTGTAACGCGATATAGGAAACAGAGAATGCGGATTTCAATCGATTCCAAAACGTATTTGAAACGTATTATTTTGAAACCACCCAATGCAATACTGAAAATCAAAAGTAAAGGACAAACATTACGAGTATTCAGGAGCATCGCTGTTTTCAACCTTTCGCAATCATTAAAAAATGAAAGAACTTTTTATTCTGTAATTGACGCAGAAAATTGTGCACAAAGATCAGCAGTCTGGAGGTTGAAATACATTACGCTTGTGTTCTGTAATACGTGTATCTAAATGTCTAGACGTCTGTCCTATGTATGTCTGGTTACAACCTTTACATGGTATTGAGTATACTACGTTACAACTTTTTAATAGTTGCAATTTGTCTTTTATCGGTGGAAACCATTTTTTAAAATATAACGGTATTTTATATATCGTGTGAATTTCAGTCTTTCTAAATAATTTTCTTGATAATGATCCACAATGGGATCGAAACGTTAAGAAGTAATTAATTGCAAAATTGCTTTTTAGTAGAAGATCGAACCTGTAGCGCCGACAACACGAATTATTCATTTAACATCATTACGATCGATATAACGGTATAGTAATTATTAGATTATGTCACAGAGGTTGTCTTCTTGCTTTACGATTAAACTAAAAATCTCATTAGCACGTCCTCAGCAGAGTGTTACGTACGGAGACTTTTCCGTTGGTGACTCTTGACCTTACCGGAGGCATGTGTCGGAACAGAGGGCCTATTCATTAGAACTAGGGGTCTTTTGACGATGCCACGAATTGCATAAATTCCAAGAACCAAAATATAATCGGAAGTAGTACGTGACCTCACTATCGTTTGGGCCGATTTTGGTCCTATATAAGGGACATGGACCCTTCTATTAAACGGGTGTTTCGAGTGAACAGAACGTGGTACAATTCGTGCCACGTCGCGAGTCAGTTCAAGCAAGATTGGGTAATCAAAGTCCTTTTCAAGCAGTTTTACCAAGACAGTGCCTATAACGTCAGTGATCGCCCCCGCATTTCTCGGTGGGTTAAAACTGAGAGTAATAGATAGACATACCGCGACAAACTACACGAACCAATTGTATTTCCCGAAGTTTAATCCAGAATATATCATTCTATGTTAACACAAGAGGGTCTATCTTTATTATTCGCATCCTCTTCGAAGTTCCAGTAGTTGGTATTCTACGAAGATACACCTCTGCCGCTCGAGCTGTATCTAGTTAATTTCTACAGGGTGTCCCAAAACGACTGCGTAAGCAGGAAATGGGAGGTTCCTTGGGTCATTTGAAGCGACATTTTCCTTAACAAAAATGGCGCCCGTGGCTTTGTTTAGGAGTTATTAACGAAAAACACGGACCAATCAGAGTGCGACCTAGACGCTCGTTGGCATGTTCAGCCAACCGCCTGCCGGCTCGCCGCGCTGAACATGCCAACGAGTGTCTAGGTCGCACTCTGATTGGTCCGTATTTTTCTTTAATAACTCCTAAACAAAGCCACGGGCACCATTTTTGTTAAGGAAAATTTCGCTTCAAATTTCCCAAGGAACCTCCCATTTCCCGCTTACGCAGTCGTTTTGGGACACCCTGTATAAGTTACGAGTCAACATTAAAAATCGAACAATCCTCGGTCGCGCATAGCTTGCCTACCCCTCGGCTCGTAACAAGAGTATTATGTCTAAAAAGCGTTAAACAATCGCCAGCAGGTAAAATGTTAATATTAGAAAGACCGTATCGCGTAGGGGAAGAGACGGAGGCGAGGCTAAACAAACAGGTGTCGCGTAAAAATGCGAGCGTATTTTTCCAGCGGAATAATTTCCGCCGGAGGGATTTTGTTGTGGTAGGGGGGGGGGGGCGTCGCGCGGGAATTGAAGAATTCGCGAAAGTCCCCGAACTGTATCCTCGCAAAGTTTGCGTCGCGTCGACAGGTTCGCGGGACGAGACAAACGCAATTTGAGAATTTCGCGTGGATTATAAACAGCCGTAGCAGGGAACGGGCGGTATAGCAACGGCGGCAACGGTATGACAGTATAGCAACGACAGTCCTCGGGACGTGAATGCGAGCAGGTGCGCGCGGTCCCGGCGCCGACACCGAGCCTCGATAAGAACCGTAGAAGTTTCGGAAACCGCGGAATCTTCGGAAGCGTCTAATATTGTATTCATGAAGTGACGAGCGTTCGAAGCGTTCTGAATAAATAAATAAATAAGCGAACACGGAGCTCCGGGGGTCGACGCGCGGAGACCGCGCTCTAAAGTCTGCCTAGCCGGAATGTATTTTCCGAAAAATACCGTCGCTAGCTACGAATTTCTGTTTGACAAGAAATATTTCCTTCTGCAGTCGGGAAGTAACGCTGAAGAACCAAATTTTTCCAAATTCCCCGGAAATGCTGAAAAGTTGATACCGGAGTGACTGATACATCCGGCGAATTGAATGTTTGCATTCCTCCGCGCGAAATCTGAAGGTTCTATTGAAACTGAAGAATTAGAGTCTGCTGCCAATGTTTGTATCTTATTTTCTGTTGTTATATTGGCTTGCACGATTCTGTTAATTTCGAACGTGAGACTAGAAGCAATTATCCTCATGCTGTGCGAATGTTCTCTGTTACAATGCAATGGTTAGAACTCCGTCTCTAATAATTTCCCAGCAGAGATATAAAATTTATATTTATTCTATGTCTAACAATAACCAAGACTTTTATTCCGACATAACAGAAAGGAACAACCGTCGTACGTAACGAATTTAGTTTGAAATGTGCGTCACAAATCTTCATTTTTCCAATAAAATACAGAGCAGAAAAGTGCTGTAAATAATTCAGTGACAAGGAAAAATGAACACTACCTGGTTGACCCGACTCTCAGATACAACAATTTTCCGTGTAACAACAAACGTGGAAAAAATTGTCACCGGCGGCTGCGGGACGGTCCGTAGTGTTTTTAATTTGTAGTAGACAGCTGGGAGAAATAAAATGCATACTGTAGACTCTCGTATAACATGCTCAACAAAACTGTTCAAAAATACTGTGTATATATCTGTTATATGTGACAGTGAAAGTATAAAGAATTGTTTCAAAAGACTGGGTACACGCTACCACAATAGATACGTACATATACGCAGGCTATTTTAAACAATCTTCGAATCGTATTGTGCGGGATTCTATTACATTTACTGGATGTCCACATTTAATGCTAACCGTGGGACGGTCCACAGTGTTTTTAATTATTAGTAGACGACACGTAGAAATTTGTAGGCCAAGCGACCGTCAACAGAGGAGTTTTTATGGAGAGCGAAGGATCGACGGATGAAAGAGGAAACAATGATGGGAAGCTGGATAGACAGAGAGGGCTCGTGGTAGGACGGCGAGGGGCGAGGAGGGATGGCCAACGGTGGAGGTTGACAACTTCGAGAGCTCTTTCAATTTATCTCATCCCCTGAAGCGTCCTCTTCCTCCCCCTTTTGCTGCCGCGCATTTCTATTCTTCCTGGCGTTCTCCTCTTTGTCTTTGTATAGCCGGCGCGGCGCGGTGCGGCGCGCGCGTTCGCCCCCGCACTCTTTTTCCCGCGGTCTTACGACGATATTTATTAAAGCACCATCACGTCGCGCGAAAGAAGAAGCGCGGCGCGGCGTAGCTGCCGCGGCGCATTTACGCTCGCCTCTATATCGGATCAGCTCATAAATCCTCGCGAGCTTTCTTCGTCAACGGGCGATGGAGCTCCAGAAAGCAACTCGGATAGCCGCACCTGCTCGTTCGATGCATATTGATAAAGGAAACGTCGCTGAACGCGATTTGTCAAGCCTGCCCGACCGCCCGCCCCGACTGCGAATATTTTCAGCTAACTTTGCGATTTTTTCACCGCGATACTCCGAAAGCTTTTATCGCCAGACGAACGGCGACGGATCTGTCAACGTCGCGGTAACATTCAAAAAATTTTCTAGAAAGAATGAATTGAAATTCGGGCTGTTGTGAGGGACCGTGTACGTTCGTGGGAAAAGGCAAGTTGGCTTAAAGAACGATATTTTACTACAACTTTGCGATTTTTTCGTCTCGAAACTACGAAAGCTTTTACCACCGGACAAACTGCGATATGTTTGTCAATGTCTCGGCAACATTGCCAAATTTTTACGGAAAGAATGAATCGAAATTGAGATTGTCATAAATGATCGAGCACATGCACAGAACAAAGTTAGTCGAGCCAACGATACCTTAGTCGAACTTAGCAATTTTCCTGCTCCGAAACAGCGAATGATATTCGTCGCCGGACTTCCACCGACACTTTCACCCGCGTCTCAGAAACACTCCGAAATTTTTGCGAGAAGAAAGAATCGAAATTGGGTTTGTATCAAGGGATCAAGCACGACCAGTCGCCATCGCGCCACCGGCTATCGCGTCAGTAACGATATTGGATCGGCGCGGGGTTGTTGCAGAAAAACAGCTCGAAGGAAATATTTATCTTGAAGAAGAACAGCGACAAAGGATCATTCTTGGGAAAGCCATCGCTTGCGAACGGCGTCGAGGCACCGTTAGGCCAAATTGAAAAAGTTTGCGCTCCGGCTATCCTGTTTTCCCTGGCGCGAGCGGAATCACGTTTTCCACGGTTTCTCTGCTAATTAAAGGACACCCTGTAGAATCGCAACGGTAAACGAAAAAAGCGTGTAACGGGACGGGGCGGACAGACTGGCGAACTGTGTGTTCCTGCGAGCAATTTGCGTTTCTTTCTCTGGCATCTAATTATTACCGTGCGCAGGTATTGTTTAATATTATAACGGGCACGTAATTATTAATACCTTGGCAGTGCGGGCTGGCGGCGTTTCGCCCGGCGAAATTGTACGTTCCGTAATTCTGTTACCGTTACCATTATTGTTATCATTGTCATAATTATTGTTATTGTTATTGAGATTATTTTGCGGGCCAGGGGAGGGAGGGTCGCCGCGTGTAATAACTGCAGCGCGAAACTCGGTCCGGTCCGGCCTGACCCGGCCCGATATAATTACACGTTTTCGAGACCGCAAACCGTGGCAATAATTGCTGGCACGGCATCGACAGCACGCGGTGTGTCGCGCCGAATAATTGACGCACTGTGCACCTGTCTTTCCCTACCCCCGTTCGAACGCATCCCTTAACAATCGTTTCGTTCGATGGAAAAAAAATGCCCGACGATCGGTGCGCTCGAACTCTTCATTTGCTGGAAATTTTCAATGTTCGATCGAATACGACAATTTTACAATGACTTTTAGGCAGTGTCCTAGAGGAATTGGTAAAATGTTCCAGTAATTGACAGAGGTGGAAGGCTCTATTAATACTTTCAATATCTGACATCATCGGTCAACTTTAATTTATATATTTCAAGATCAAAGCCTATTCCCCACTCGTTCTCCTTATTACCACGTTTTTATTTTTTCTTAATCGTACAACATTTTAACGTTAATTTAAGAGGGTCATCCCATGTGAGAGCAACTTTTTCTTGCTTTCTTTAGGAATTTTTTTTGAAGGACCCTTCAAACGTACAATCTTGAAATTTTTGCCACACATTTATTGACATTTTATCAGTCTCTCAGAATTTTTTCAAACCAAAATAACGAGTTGGGTCGATTTTACACCGTTCGGAAGACACTCATGTGTAATAAAGTAGGTTGATGGCGACCATGATCCCGGAGGTTTCGATCATCTGATATCAAAAAATCAAACGGCATTTTAATTTGTAGACCTGCGGTTATCGCCAGTACCAAAATAATATAAAAATATCAAAAATTGAATTTTTGGCACGGTTTTAAACGTTAAGTTCCAAGTTTCGTCATTTTTCAGCTTACAAAAAAGAAAAACTATAGCAGATATCAGAAATATTTTGGTACGGGCGAGAACTATAGATGTGCTGACTATACCATAAAAATTTGAGCGAAATCCGTTCAGTAGTGTTTGAGATATCATGGTCGCCAATATGAAAAATACAAGTACGATTTACACAAAGAAAATGTAAACTCACCATTAGTCTGCTATGTGTTGAGAAATATTGGTTCAGATCATTTAAAATAAACATTCACAATATATTTGACTTATTTTCACTTTATTTTTATTTGAACACGGAAAGCACGTCTTTACTTTACGAATAACAGATTGAGACTGACAGTCGTAGACGAAGAATTTGCCGCGTATTTACTGACCTTATCGGTCATTCTCATGGAAACAAAAACCAAGTACCACAGCTTCGCGGACCCATCTCGCTTGTATTGAAATCGTGACGTGAAAAAAAGAGAGAAAGAAAAAGATAATTTTTGTATACACATATATATTAGACCTTCATAAAATAAAAGAATAAAAAATTCGAATGTACTTTTTTTCCAGCACAAATGAAAGTCCAGCTGATTGATATTTCACTGTTATTAATACTTTAATCATAATGAGGCAAACAGATGCTCCGTTCTACGTTTATAACAGCCAACGACTTCGAATATCGAAATATCCTTTTACCTGCATATTCTAGGAATATTATAGCAGCAATTTGTGCAAATAAAAAATTTTTCGATTTTTTTAATCTGGCATATGGGATGACCCCCTTAAGAAAACTCTCAGCCCTCTACTTTCATTCTATCACGAGTTCTATTATTTTTTCGGGAGCATGTTGAAACGTTTTTCGCCAGCATGGCGCCAGCTGGCTTCACTTTCCCTTTCACAGAAAGTTCGTCGTCGGGAGCGTCTTCAGTGGGATCCGTCCGCCGAAAATACCGGGATACCGAAAGCTTCGGATTACCGTTAACGAAACAATACAAGGGGCCGTGACCAGAACGGACAGCCTCCCTTTGTGCGAATCCTGAAAAGCTCGTAGTCCGCCCCGCGGCGCGGCGCGGCGCGGCGCTCGGCGTCCGCCGACTAGTTTGTAATAAAATACCGTCCGTAGCCCCTCCGAGGGATTATATTGCCCTTCAGGGAGCCCTCGAACACCGAGAGGATGGATCTCCCCGGATTCCTCCGAGGATTGGAAGAATGTTTCCCCCGAACCTCTCTCGCGTCGGCCTTCGAGAGCCTCCAGGTATTCCGAGTCCCGATCCGCACCGCGCGCCTGCCCGGGGTAATTTACTACGAATTAATCGGTCGGTCGCGAAGTCTTTAGCGTCGAGAGCAGGAGACCCTCCGACTCTAAAGGATTCCCCGACACTGCGGAGAATTAGCGAACGCTGCCAGTAGAAAACGGCTTGGGACGCTATACTTTGCTCTCGAGGATTCAATCTTTCTCGCAGAGAACGATCGATCGGTGTTTTTACACAGAAAGAGGACGATGGAACACTGTGTAAGATGTCCTGCAAACTATTTTCATTAGTAATCATTTTTAACCCTCCGTGGGTAATCGTTTTTCAATTTCTTGCTTTCCAATATTTATTTTTGGTAAATATTTACTTTAGGGGAGGCATCTCCGATGTCCTTGACCTTGACGTATGTTGTCAAGGACAACATTCTGAACAACTTTTGTCATTACAACTACCCGCCGCTCGGTCTTAGTATTCGCGAAAATAGAGTGATTGGAGTAGGTTTCATTGGGATGGATGGAATTTCACAATTTCGTCAGCATGGTCGGGCCGGCTCTCTCCGCCCCCTCCACGACCTGACCCAGACCTCACTCTGTTCGCATGATCTTTGCATTATAGTTGTCATCCAGAATTTGAAATAGTACTGGAAAAATAATGCGAACAGAGTGAGGTCTGGGTTAGGTCGTGGAGGGGGCGGAGAGGGCCAGCCGTCAGGCCGGCCCAACCACGCAGACGAAATTGTGAATATCTCGAAAACTAAAAGCGACCTCCCTATATTGGAAATGGAAAAAGTTGTTCAAAATGTCGAAATCTATAACATATTTAAATTTGTTAAATATCTATTTGAAAATGTATCAATGAAAATCCGGAAAATTCTAACGAAGTTTTGTGCAATTATCTCGAAAACTAATACCGAGCGACGGGTAGTTATAATCACAAAAGTTGTTCAGAATGTTGTCCTTGACAACATATGTCAATATTTACCATATTTTTTCCATTTATACTTTAAATCATGTTTAATTCTCGATAAGCATTCAGAATCAAATCCTGACGTTTCCGTTTCGAGAGACCATTAGACCGTCGCCTGTGAAGCATTCGAGGATCGCAACGAAAGAGTCTTTCTCCCGAAAAAACGTGAAAATCGCACCGCTAAGAATCGCACTTTCGTCGGCGTCGAGGCAAACAGATTGCCCAAAGTAGTTCTCGCAGTCGTCGCATATATTTCCCGCGCAAACATTTACGAGAAGTTTAAATACCTCGGCGAACAGCTCCGGCGTAGTAAACCAGCAGCCGCCCCCGTCTGGTTGTTTTTACTTTCCCAACCCCCGCGCTCTCTCTCTCTCTCTCTCTTGCGCGCGCGCGCTCACGACCGGTCGGCAGTAAAATATTGGAAGAGCGTTTATGAGCTACGGTGGTGTCCTTTTCTGAACGTTTTGCGAGGGCGACGCCGTTTTGCGGGGGCTTTAAATTCCGCGAAGAATCGCGGCCGGGATCGTTCCGCGATATTAAACAACAGTATCTGGAAGGGAACTCCGTTTCTTTGGACTTATTTACAGTAAACCCCCCGGCACCAACAGCAGAAGCGGCAGCTTCTCTCTTACTTTTTTCTTCTTATTCTTTCCCGGCGCGGCGCTCCGTTGTCGAAGCGAATTCCTTTTACCGTTTTGCGAGGCAACGACGACGCTGATACACACCCGAACCCCGTTAACGCTCGACAGTGTCAACTGATCCAGGAACAATGTTTCTCATCGGGAAATTCGTTTGAATACCTTCGTCGAGACGCGCTCTCCATTCGTCGGTCCTGTTTTTATCAAGTTACAAACCACGGACTCTGGTTAATCTACTCATTGTTCGCTGTGGGAACGACGAAGATGCTCTCGCGTGCTCGTTCAGCTAAATGTAATTCTATTCGAGTTACCGTACTAATATGAATATGTTTGTTCCACTCTGAATTTGTTGAAATTATCGACAAAAGGAGTACGATTTTGTTCGGATTTGTTTTCGGTGAATTGTAGCGGTGGAAATTTTGTTTTATCTTGTGTACGGAATACGGAAATGTATCCGTGTAATGAAATAAAGTACAGGATTTCCGCGGGATATTTACCTCGGTCATGCCAGAATTTTTAATAGAGAGGATAACATTTTATTCACCGTCGATTTCAGTAAAAATGGACCGAAGATTTTAATGCGCTCAACAATTACATTCAATTGTATAATACAAGACAACATTTTTTTTTTGCCTGCAGTTCTGTAATTGCACCGTGGAAATCATGTACAGTGGATTCAATTGAGCAGTATTTTTATTTCTGTTTGATACGCTTCGAAATAATTGGCGGACCGAGTTAAATTTCATTTCTATTCAACAGTATTTAGACTAGCTTCGTAATAAAATAATTAACAAGATTACTCGCATCTAGTACACTTTTAACAGATCAACGGAATTCTGCGCCTGCTTCACGAGTAGTCAATGCCATAGAAGAGCATGCAACGATTCTTCCAGTGTTATGGCACCGGTCGAACGGGGTCTGCGAAATTGTCGGCGTCGTTTTCGCGAAAGAGAAGATTCGATTCGCCTTCAAAGATCTAATTAGATAAGTAGGATGGCTCGCGTAAAGACCGGCTCGGTTCCAACAGAAAGATAGAGGGAGAAAGAGAGAGCGGGGGGAGAGAGCGTATCAACGCTCATTATCTAAAGTCACATCCCCTATCAAAGGATTCGGAGCCCGAGGAAAGAAGCCAAAGCGTTTCGAAACGTTTGCATGAAAGGATCCTGAAAGGTTTTTCGGAGGAGGGGGGGTACCGGCTGAAGCGGACTTCGAGGAGAAGAAACTGAAACCTTTTGAACGCTTTTGAACCCGAAACGACGCCGGTAAACAGGGCGGAAGAGAAACATGCCCCTCCATCAATGGCACCGGCGAAAAAAAAAAAAAAATAAATAAAAGGAGAACCTGACCCGAAAATTCAGCAGGCCTCGGCGTTTGCTGCTTGAAAATCCGAACGCTTGTGTAACGGTATACCTGGGGGGATTGATTCGTTCGAAAAAATGCTAATCCCGACACCCTCTTTCACCGTGGACCGAAATCTTTATGCACCCTACACGGTCGTGGGTTCGAATCTCTGTAATTGTTAACGTTGGTGGCAAAAAGATTAGAAAACGATTGAAAACAATCCCTGGAACAATATATTTCTTTCGGTACTCGACAATGGCAGTACAAATCAGGAACAGTAAAGGAAAACAGTACTATCGTACTAGTAGTCAAAATTTAGACAAAAAAAAAAACAATCTATCTGTCAGTCAAAGGGGTTGAAGCAAGAAAGGGTTCACTCTTCTCAATGATCTACTGTACACTAATTATAACAATAATAAAGTACTACAAGGACAGCTGTTGACAATTTGGACTTGAGGGCTAAAAGACAGCTAGAAAGGGTGTACGGGGGTGGTTTTCGCGCTTGGTCACGATCGAGAGACGGGATATCTCTCGGAATAGGGGCGCGTGGCGTAATGGGGCGACGCGTTATAAATCTCGAGCGAGTAACCTATTTTCCAGGAGTAATATCTGCACAACGGCGGCGGCGGCGGCGGCGGCGGCGGCTGGGGTGTAAGTAGATTTCCGGCCGGAGACTCGGAATCGATAAATTCCATCGGAATCTGGTTCACGAAGGTGGCCCCGCGTTCTCGTGCGCGTGCGACTTTAAGGCGGCAATTTGTCAAGCCGTGTGTCATCCGCGTAAAATCCTCCTCGTTATTGACCTTCGGCTCTGCCAACGACCATACCACACCACCTCGTAGTCGTTGTCGTCGTCGTCGACGGAGTCTTTAAGCCCGCATTCACGGCCCGTAAAATTGCCTATCGACGCTCGGTATCCATCGACGCGCGAGCCCATCGACGCGCGAGCCCATCGCCGCGCCGGCCCTTTAATTATTCCCAAACGGCTGCCTCGTATTTCATCCAGCGTCGAAGGTTGCCAAAGCCACCCCTACCCTCGCAAATTCTCTGACCTTCGGAAAAATCCAACGACCCGTGCCGATTTTCCACGGTAAAGGTCGCACGGACCTGCGACCCGCGCGATCTCGATCCCCTTTATCGATTTTTATCGAAAATCCAAACAAACAGCTAGGTGCCCTTGCGTTTATAAACAGTTCTGCGGATTTTTTAATGTGTTTAGGAAGTCTTCGGAAGGCGTTTTAAAAAAAAAAGTTCCAATAAAAATTTTGTGGAAAGTCTTTCTAAAACGTTCGCTGAAGAACGTAAATAAAAATCATTTCCATATCTCTTACAGTTGCCGCAGAAAAAAATTGCAGAAGTTGAGTTAGAAGACCTTCGCTAAACGTCTTTGCACTCGCTAAATAAACAAAAATTATCCTCTAACTCTACTGTTAACAATATACAAAATTAAAAAATACTTTTGCGTACGTACGACTGTACAGAATAAAACGTTCCAACTAGATTTCCCATAAACTGGACTGTCCTCTCAAAAAAAAAAAATGAACAAACCTTTGATCTGTCAGTCGGTCCAAAGTGTCGCAGCATTACGAATCACTCGACTTTCTGCGATAACTGAAAGTGTCCAACAGGAATCCGGGCCCCATCGGTTACAAACTTGTCCAATCGGCTTGGTTCGTTCGTTTCCGTGGGAATTACCCGGCAATCCCCGTAAGAAGACGTAATTACGCAAGTTGGTGTATCGAGACTTGGCCGCTCGAGCGAAGAAAGCGAGAAACAAAGGTAAAGCGGAAGTCTGTGGAATAAATGCGGGGGGGTTGTAGGAGGGTAAGGCAAGATTGTTGGAGGGGGTGGGGGGTTGCTCGCGATCACTGGAACTGGGGAAATACGTTTCTAAATTCCATAGGAGCCCCTTCGCACCCCCGCGGCTCGTCCCCGCTCGGCCGGTTCCGACGGATCTTTATTTCACCGTGGGCGTCGTCCTCGCGTAATTAGTCGCGACGCGCGTTCCAATTACGAGACGCGACATCGGCCCTAATGAGGCACTTGCAAGTAAGCTGGCGAGGGCTTTGACTAATTAAGTCCCAGCAGGGCTCGCCATCGGCGACCCGTTCTCCCTCCCCTCTCCTACTCTCCCTCTCTCGCTCTCTCTCTCTCTCTCTCTCTCTCTGCGCGAAAGCGAAACGGAACATCCACCTTTCTTTCTGCAGCTTTTTTCTCTCTGGCCGGTTCCAAGCTCTCTCTCTCTCTCTGGTCTCTCCTTTCTCCCCTGTACTTTCTGCTCTCTACTCTCTACTCTCTCCCGCGCTATCTGGCTGCTTGGCGCTCACGTACGGGTAACTATTGTCCCGCGTACGACGCGATGTATCGATCACGAGATACCGGGGAGCCAGCGACGCGGCTCATTGTTTCGGCGGAAATAATGGGCCGTGCATCGTCAGCTAATAAGGTACGACGTCGCTCCGGCTCCGGCAATTTGTATACACCGGCGAGAGTCATCTTGTCGACGAACAGCCACGCCAGACGCGAAGGGACAACAGGTAGCGGGTGAACAAACCCAAGAGCACCAAGCCCATCCAACAGCCAACGGATCGAACACGATCGATAGTGGACCGTGCACCCCGTGCGGCGCGGCGTCCCGAGACGCATTCGAACGGTAAGGTCTTTGCGTGATCTTGGTGGAAGAGCATCATCGCGCTTCGATAAAAAAAAAAAGCTACATGTTGTTATTGTATAGATATTGATATTTCCGAAATATTTTCTTGTTTTTATTTGGGTATTTTTATTTAATTTTTGAAGATCGAAAACTTCTGGGTTTGAGAGGGGGACGTCGACAGCTTTAACAAATTGATTTTCAAATTTGATAAAAGAATGTCAAGCATACACTGACAAGCCAGTCAACAGATGCGCGCGCTCACAAGAATTGAGCAACGCGAGCCCCGCCAACATTTCGTGAAAATGAATTATTGCGCCAGAAGTTTCGTCCGTCTTAAGAGCCGCCGAAGCAATTTGCCGCAACGGAGGGAAAAAAAAATTGGCGCGGAGACACGGTGTTCCAGAGCGGCAAATTCTAAAGCAAATATTTGCGTGGCGCGTCTCGTCGCCGGGAACTTCGGTCTCTTTTCCGATTAATCCGCGCGGCGAGCTGCGGGACAGAGAGAGGCCCCCTCGTCCGGCTGGTAATTAATTGCGGAACATCGTGGTGGCGCGCGACGATGAAGCTCGATGTCGCGAATATTGCGCGCGGAAATCCCGCGTATTGCGACGAAATAAAGAACCGGCAGGGAAAAACCGGAAAAAAGGAACGGGATTGCAATTACCGGGAGTCACGAGAGGTCAGGTCCGCGTAAATTCCGCCAGGCCAAGGTAGCCCAGAGAGAGAGAGAGAGAGACTACCTTCCGCTTGCAGAGGAACGTTATTGCCTCGCCTAATCGCGAATCAACTTCGGCTCCTCCTTTTTTTGCGAACCGTTCATATTTCGCGCGGACGTTCCGCCCGAAAGCGGTTTACCTGAACGTAACAATTTATCAATCAGTCTCTGAGTCTCTTTGAGCATTTATTAAACATGTTTAAATATTACTGAACTTATTAATAGAAATACCGTTATACTCAGGAGAGTCTACCTACCACAAAAGTTGTTTCCATATCTTTTACAGTAACCGCAGCACAGGCTGGTATTTGTGCTAAAAAACTGGCCATAAATATTTTCTTGTTTTTCCTGCGTTATACAGTTAGTTTATGAATAAAAAAAGTCATTTCCAACTACATACTAGTGATAGTAAGTTTTATTTATGGGTGTTCATATGTAAAACTAAGGCACTAACTTTTTTTTGTAAATCTTTCAGTTTTCCATCAAACAGTCGCTTTGTGCTTTCTCTTACGAGCTCGTACAGTTGTTTTCGAGTCGACGGTATCCACAGAAACTCGACCAAACGAAAAAGAAAATTAACCAAATAACAAAACAGGGGCTACATTTGGAGCTTTATTTTTCTTTAATGTGAAAACTTGGGAAAACTTGTTGCGGTATAGTAATTCTAGATATCCTGAAGTGTAACAACAGGTAACTTTTATGCTGTTGCGATGAGTTGTATATGTTTAAAAACACTAATATATGCAAGAAAAGTAATGAAAATCCACGAGCTTTTAGTCGGGCTTGTAGATCGGTAAAAACACGTATAAAAAGATTTTAACATTGGTAAAAATATGATTAATATAATGTACATACCTTGTGCAATAATATCCATCATAAGTTTCGCCACAAAAATCACTTCCAACATAAAAATTATCACAACAAAAATATGCTTTCGAACGGAATGCTGCGAAAAAAGACGTACGTATCGAACGAGTGTTAGGTTCTAAGTGCAGGCAACTATGACTGGTTGGGTTACCACAGATAGGGAGTCCACCACGTGACGGCATGTTTATTTACAATTTCGATTTTTGGCCAGGTTTTTAGCACAAATACTGTGCGCAGGTTAAAATTGTCAATGTTGACAAATGAATTGTCTGAAAGCCAGAGAAGAGAATTTTCAGGTTCATATCCAGCACAGAAAAATCCATAATAATCGTGAGAAAGGCAATTTTAGTGCCGGACAGTGTCATTTCCATAATTAGAGTAAAGCGTTGCAACGTCCGAACGTATCGAAACGAACGAACGTTCCGAGCAGTTTCTTGCAGGGTCTTTGTGAAAATGACGTCGGAGTTGAACCGACGAACAGCAGAGAGCGGACACCGATCGCGGTGAATTCGAGCTCATTAATAACGGGGCACAAATGATCTCGACGTGTTGGATCCCCACCCCCTCGCATGAATCGCGCAATCACCGGCGCGCCGATCCGCGACGAGAAAAAGGTCAACGCCGAATTAACAGGGGCGGATTCATTTGCGCCGCTAATTGCTCGACTGTTACAAAGCGCGGTAAGCGTCGGAGTTATTAAAATGCGTACGAATTAATCATCATCGGCCGCGCGGTAATTACTCTCCGATTCGGTGACGAGAGGGGAAAAGAGAGTGGAGGATGAAATGAATGATAAAATGAAAACACGAGGACTTCAATCTTTCAACGCGAAATGATAATTGAATGCCCGCGGCGATCACCTGTTCCATAATTGTAAGGTATAGTATGTCCGGCAGAATGAAGATTCGCCTAATTACTGACCCGTCACACCAGTTCATCACAACTCAATTTCGCTGCCGAAGACTATAAAAATATTATTTTTTCTTCAGCTATAGCTCCCACGTGTTTCGGAGCGCTCGTTTAATTACGGATTATCGACACGTTTCTGCGAATTTTCTCGCGAAATTTGGAGCTAGATGAAGCATACTATGCTCCTTTGCGTTTTAAATCGGGCAATAAATAATAAACACGCGGACGCAACGGGGACCGCGCGAAGTGGACTCGGTCATTATTCTGGCCCGCGGCCGCGTGCATTCCCCGTGACACGAATTTACTCGTTTTGCACGCTGTATCCACTTTTCTCCGCGCGTGTCACAGGAATATAAACCACTCCAGTAAATTCAGAGGTGAATGCGACAGACGGCGGTGTTCTAAACGATCTTTCCCACCGGCAGTTCCTGTTCCATCGGGCAACTGTTCAACCGTCTCTTCCGAATTAAAGCGTTCGTTTTCTGAACGGTCTGATGATACTGTAAGATCTTCCCTGTTATCGGTATACCGAAGATTTTACACTCTTCGGAAATGTGTGCACTAGGGTGGACCTTATTTTTCGACCAAAAAATTTTGGGCACGCCTCCTCCCCAATATTGTTCCATGTCACGAAAAAATGGTATATCCAAAATTTTAGATCAATCGGACGTTGGGAAGGCGTGCCTAATCGAGCGCGAAGTTTTCAAATAGAAGTAACTGCGCGCTCAGTGTGACGAGTATACTGAAAATTCAAGTTAAATATTTTAAACCTCCACAAATATTATAATTCCTTACATGCACTCAAGTACAAGTGTGCTTTGTACGAATTAAGATTATTTCATATTAATCAGCCTGTCTAATTTCACATTAATTAGCTTGTTAAAAATATTATGCTCTGATTAAATATAACATATTTATGTCGAACGTTAATTGACCTCCTTTTCAAATTAGTATAAGAATACAAATAAAAGAATTGGTACTTTCAATAAAATATATAAAATGTAGCATAAATATTTATAAAAATATGATAATTAGTTAATTGTTATATTGAACATATTACATTTGGTACTAATATAATCAATATTTTGACACAAGAAGAACATTTAGTCATAATAAAAAGTCTTTCTTTCAAATATTCCCGTTCCTACAATATTTAATGTTTTTCGCAACTTCAACGTCATTGAGGCACGCCTTCCTCTTATCCGATCAACTTCAACTTTTGCAGGAATTATTTTCTTACCTAATAGCACAATTTTGCGGGGCAGGCGTGAAAAAAATCTCGCAAACTAAATTTCACCAAGTACAGCTAAGGTCCTCCCTAGTGTGCACTGTGCATGCATCCTTGGATTCAAGAAACAGAAACAATCTGAAGTACAGCCTAAATATTGGCTTTCCACAAGCGTCGAGTTGAGAACGCAATAAACATCGAGTTCCCATTAAATCGTTCACGCGCAAAGCCTAATCCAGAAACAGTTCGTCGTCGCGTCGCTGTGACGCTATAGTGCGATCGAGGTAAAAAATAAACTCGCGCTTCGCAGGGTATATGTTTGGCAGGAACCAAGCGTCGCGACGCCGCCGGAAAATCGATGGGGCCGTGAAAGGCGAGGGAAAAAAGGCCCGGTGAAAGGCTGCCGGCGAAAGCACCCGGTGCAATCGCTTTTTCTCTCCGAGGGATAGCTGGACAGAACTGTATTTTTATAATAGTGTCTTATTATCGATCGTATTTGTTGTTAATAACTAAAAGCAAATACAGAGCTTTAACACGTTCTGTAATATTAAACTGTTCTCGCATACAACTGTAACAGGTTGTATTTAATTCAAAGATATTTTAATATCAACAAGAATTACCATAATTTTTAGTTAGGTTAGTAAGTTGTTTGTGTTCAAAAAGTATTTCAAATTTACCGCCAAATATTGATTGGCCTCTGTCACCGAAGTTATTAACTTTTTTCGCAATGCTAGTAAGTTTGTCTTCAATAAATTAAACTACAATCTCAAAGTATGATGTATTCCTAAATTTAAAAAAAATTTTCACAGACGCAACCCTAGTAAACCCCTGAAGATGATAATAATTTGCTAAATTGCTTTGTAAATTTATTTAAAAATTGATCGAACCTTGCGCCGAAAGCATTAACTTTTAGTTATTAACTGTATTTTTATGTTATTCCACCGGAAATGGATTCCGGAAGAACAAGCAGTCTTAAATTAATTAGCGTCGCACCGACCACTTGAAACAATTTTCTTCCCTCGTTTCGAGCCCACGATCCTTCGATTCTCAGCGATCGATATCATCGTCGCGTTTCAATCGAGCCGCGAATGCTGTTAGAAGATCGTCGAACATTCCGGACACGGTCCAGTCTAGGGAATTAGGCAGCCAGGATTTTCGCAGGGGCGAGTTATCCCCTAGATTCCTCGCGGACGAGGAATCTGGCGCGGTGTCAAACTCGCTCTGGCTTGTACCTAAACGATTCCTCGTTTCGACGTCGCAGGGGACTGCTCCCTTGTGGTTCGCTTTGAAAATCAGATTGCGTGATCTCAAACCCTAGCTCTTCCTCAAGAAAAATTTCCTGCAGCAGTCTTAGCTCGCTGTCTTATTCACGCGATGGTACCGTAAAGGGTTTGTGCTGCAATCCGGATTTTATGCGTTCGCAGAATTTTTGATTTTACAGCCCTTAAAACCGGGCAAAACAACCCTTCAAACAGTAAAAAGTTCTGGAAAAATTACCTTTTTACTGGGCTATTAATATATCAAGTGGTACACAATTTTACCGAATAAGAATTCATTGTAACCATTAATCGGCGCAGAGCCGATCATTATAGCCTCAAAGCGTCTTTATTTCATGTAGGAATCATTAGCGACCCGAAGTGCGAGCGCGGGCATGACTGTCAGGATATAAATCATATTGTTTGGCAATTTCCCTTAAGTTTGGAAATATTAGTCGCCCGACCCAACATTAAAGTTTATTTTCTCATTTTTAAATTCTTAAAAAACTGTAAGCTACGTATCTAATTTGATTTAATGTAGGTTGTGTATGTATGAACATGTGTATACTGTACTTTATCTTACTTAGTGCAGCAGAAATAGATCTAAGTTGAGATCTGAAATGCTTAAATAAAAAAAAAAATTAAAAAACCGACATATTAATAAGAAAATTGAAATATTACCGATAGTGGAAGGAGACGGTTTGCCAAGTGGATTTTCGTTTGTAAAGGTTTGTATTTAGTCGTTCTCGGGCGAAACACGGAAAAATTAGCTTCTCCGGGCGTCGCATCAAGCGTGGAAAGCAACTGTTGTGTTTCACGGTGTTTTCCTGTGTGTTTTTCACGAAGGCAAAGAGCAACGGAACAGAGAGAGCTATCGCGACAGGCAGCGTAGTACCGTCCGGAAATTTGCGGGGTCGTTCCTCTTTAAACCGCTTTCGATCCTCGTGTGTACTTAGGCACTCGGCCGGGCCGAATCGACGCGAAAGACCAGAAGCAACATTCGGTGAACGAATATCGCCGGATCGATCGGTGCACTTGCCAACTTGTAATTAATTGCGGGACATCGGTTCCTATCCGACGCCGCCACCGCTGGCTCCCAGTATAATTCACGGGGCCGATTAAATCATTAGTTCGCGCGATAAACCCGACGATATCCCCGAAAACGTTCCCGGAAAACCAATCCTTTGAACGCGGAGAGAAACGTTTGTAAAAGCAAATTTTTTGAACGCTGACAGAAATGTTTTAGGAAGACAAACTTGTTGAAAGCAACAATAATGTTTCTACAAGACGAAGTTTTTAAATGTGGACAGAGGAGATTCTTATTTTAGACAAAAAATTTTTTAAACTGAAGTTCAGCTACCTCCAAGTTTCAAAAATCAACAGAGAATCAACTAACTCTCAAATTGCAACCTTTTATAACAACAGCCTGATCCACAAGCGATCCAAACGAAACAATTTCCTTTTCAGCACAGTGCACCCGAGTGCATAGCTGCACCGGCGCGCGTTGCATCTGTGTTGCATCATGCTGGTACCCCGCTTAAATTCGTTTTGCATCGGCCAGTTTGTCGATATACCGTTGGTCCGCGCCGCGGGTCGAAAGAAAAACGCGCGCTCGGGCACGGGAATCTTTTTGAGCGGGCCGCCTTTGGTCGCTTAATTGACTCATTAACGTTCCCGTGAGCCACCGGGGCCGGGGCAAACATCGACGCGGGAACCGGCGTTCATTTCGAAGCGTACCGAAGCGGCTGGAAAAAATAGTCCCTTTGCCGGGGTTCGAGCAATATCCGGCTCGCTATTAAATTTCAAGCGAGCACAGCCCGTGGCTCGGCCGACTTTATTAATGTTCAATTAATTACTCGGTCGCGGCCGGGACGAGCGAGCACGAGAGAACGTCGGGGACGTTTGTTCCGACAGAGACAAAGAGTGAGAGTGAGAGTGAACGAGAGAGGGAGACAGAGAGAGAGAGAGAGAGAGAGAGAGAGAGAGAGAGAGAGAGAGAGAGAGAGAGAGAGAGAGAGAGAGAGTTTTGTGACGGGAAGTTCGTCGCGGCTGAGAAGTTCACCCGCTAATAACTTTATTTCAAGGGAAACCGGCCTGCGACGCGAAGATTCCGCATTCAATTCCCAGCGCTTTGACCCGCGAACTTGCCGAGTGTTTTCTTTGCGAAAGCACAGCTTCACCTTGAGGATCCGCACGCTGATAATTTCTAGGAACAACCTGATAGATTCGCGAACCGGCCTTCGGGCTTTACGACGCTCGTCGCGCGCTTAAAACGCGAGTTCGCCAGATAATAATCTGCTTCCCGCAGATTTCAGAGATTTTATGTTTGTATATCGCATGTGTTGTATTTTCGTTAATCCTTTAATACGCGTTAAGGCTGCTGATTTAATCGACAATAAACAAAATCGACGTATTAGAACGAAGACTATTAATGGCTCGACTTACCAGATCGTTCGATCGGTAGAAAATGGAGGTCGGTTCGAGCACAGTGTTGAAAAGCGACCGATGAAATACGTCCCGACAAAAATGGCGCGGCTTTGAGAGCTTTTCGCGGGAATCTTCGGCGAGGATCTCTTAATTTAGACTCGGTAGCGTTTCCTAAAGCGGTTAAGGGAGCGAGAGGACGAACGGGAGAACGCCCATGAGAGAGAGAGAGAGAGAGAGAGAGAGAGAGAGAGAGAGAGAGAGAGAGAGAGAGAGAGAGAGAGAGAGAGAGAGAAGAGAAGAGAGTTCCATATTCCTCGGGCCGGAAAAATGGAAATCTTTCCCGGAGATCGGGGAATATTTCACGACGAAATTTTAACGGGCGCGATATTACGTCGGCGCGGGGAGCTCGCTCGGAATTAGAGAGGCAATTTTCTTAAAAAACGCGTCGCGATGTAAATTCGCGGCGCAGCTCCTCGCGCCAGGGCTATTAATCTTAGCTGGTTCGGGAGGGCCGGAGAAATAGCTAGCAAGAACGGAGACAGAAAGAGAGAGAACAGCAGAGAAACACCGAGGAAACTCGCGCGAGGGAGAGAGAGAGAGCAGTGAAAGGAAATAAGGAGAGGGGGAAACGGCTAAATACTTGGCGATTAAATCTCCCAATGCGGGGCCGTCTTAGCGACCGGCGGAAACCGCGCTCCACCTCCTTCCTGCTCGGCTGATAAAGTCATTAACAACCGCGTACTTTTCTCCCTTAATGAGCTCGAACGTTATCTCGACGCCCGGAACGTAATATCAATTTCGAGCACTCGGATTACCCGTGTATACGGTCCTCCGGGATTGTTTTCCACTCGGCGAGGGGTGAATTTCATTTGGGCCTTGTACCCGACGAATCTTCCCTCCCTATTATTTGTATTATCAGCCTCGGAGGGTGTGTCGCTTCCTCCCTCCTCTACGCAGCCCCTCCTCCCCACCCCACCCCACCACGGTTTAATGCGATACGAATATTCGCGGGCAGAGATGCTCGTGTGCGAGCCCGTTGTGCAACTTCGCGAATCGCGTTGCCGAGTCGTTCGGTTTCACGACACGGACGCCCTATCTACGTGTGTATAGTGTAGTCCTCGACCCCCCTAACTAATGAATATACCACGGATTTTACCCGATTCGCGGCTCGCGACACTGCCACTGATTTCACCGAGCAAAAATGTTAGATTTACTGAATATTTTCAGTTTAGTGCATCTTTGCATTCTCAATCAATTTTGATATTCACCCGTAGAAATAGTGTTAAATGCAATTTCATTTGGAAGAGTAATCAGTGCGACGAACTCGAAGTCTGCAGTTTGATTGCATCGATTAAATTATTTTGATTTCATGAGATTTTCGGAGTGGTAGACCGAAGCGGTTCGAAAAATTGCCGGTCTTTGAGCAGCAGTAATTTCGTTCGAGACTGAGGTAGCTTTTCCTCATTTCAACTTTCACAATCTCGAACGAGTCTGCTGAGTTTAAACAATTTCCCCCCACGTTCGTTTCAATCTTATTTTACGAAGGAACGTCCTCCCTTGATAATGACCACTCAGAAGTCGATCTGCGATTTTTCCTCGCGATTTGATTGGTTTTATTGTAATTGACGATTGCGAAAGTTCGTGTTTGATTTTCACAGACCTCAAGACACTTCGTTAACAGAGAGAAGTCCTGCATTCAAAAAGTTCGAGTGCAAATAGTTAAAATGTAGTCGCTTTCCAAATTCCGGAAATTTCCAAAAGGAACGAATACTTCTGACATTTAATCGGGTTTCGTTAGCCTACAGGCAGCTTTTTAAAAGCGCGAATGGAGCACAGGTACAGAGAGCCATAACAGCGGGCACGCGGGTGCTGATGAGTGTAACGAACCCGATAACGCAACGGTACACAAGAAATTGAATCGAAACTCTTCGGTAAATATGAAGTGTGCTTTCTCTCTCTCTCTCTCTTGTGCCGGTCTCAATTACGCGGCATTACGAGTGCAACTCTCTTCGTAATTCCGCGTCGGTCGAATTACAATTGGCCGCGAGAGCTCAGCGAAATAATGTTCCGTTCACCGGCCTGGGAACATCGCGTATACCGTTGTGCAACGTTCGTACAGGGCTCGATTATGCCCTCGCGATTATCGTAATTGCGACACTGCCTCCGATAAGGCCTCCGGTGCTGAACCCGAGGAGCTAAAGGTGAAAACGCGAGCGAATCGATTGCCGGTATCATACTGCCCCGGAGGACCTCGAGGCGCAGCTGATCATGATCACGCTGCCATATCGAATTCATTGTCTCGTGCACGACGCCGTAATTGTCTTTGCAAATAGATTCGCAACGCGCGACATTTTCTCGCCGACTACCTGTTAATCGAACTCGTTAAAAGCTCGGCAAACTTCATGTGTCCTTTAGTCGTACAGTATTGTGCAGATGTCTATGCAGAATAAACATCTAACTCAACTGTGAGAAGTAGAAATTGCACGATAATGAACTTTTTCTTTTAATAATGTAAACGAGTCTAAAGTGGTGCAACGATCTTTTTTAATTTTTCTAACGTTCTGATAGTTTTCTTTTTCTTATAATTGCGTAGGATACGCAGTCCATTAATGAACCTCTATGGTTGACATACATAGTGACTCCCCTTTTTATTTGGACGCTCTTAAAAAAACTATAACTTTTTTGATATTGCACCATACGGTTCGAACTTTTTTGAGAAGTTAGAGCAATTAAAATTGAAATTGGTCGGAATTGTAGAGAAAATACTAAAAGTTGCATTTTACAACTTTTTTTATGTGGGTCCATATAGAAAATTTAAACAATATGTTTTGTAGATCTGTGTCAATTATATACATCGTAAAAGTTTGATCGAAATCGGTTGATGTGGAAAAGAACGACAGCTATTGAAAGATATACATATGAATCCTTAGATTTATTGCTGTTTAGAGGCCCAAAATCGTGAAAAATTGCAATTTCTACCATCTTGAAACGTTTATAGCTCATTGCAACGTTGACCGATTGTAATGAAATTTTCAGAATATGTTTAATTGGTACAGATCTACGAAACGTGTTTTCTACATTTTCAATATGAGCCCACATAAAAAAGTTGTAAAACATAACTTTTAGTATATTCTCTGCAATTCCGACCCATTGCAATTTTTTCATAAATTCTTTTCACGTTACGTAACAAAACCGATTGTACTAACTTCTCAAAAGAATCCGAGTTGTATGGTCGAATATTAAAAATGTTATCGTCTTTGTAAGAGTGTCCGAATATTAGTGGGAGTCACTGTATATTGGATTGGGACGATTGACATGTTTATATGTCAAGACTGTATTTAAATTGCAACCACGCAGCTCCGATATCTCTGTTAGGATAGCAGAATCCTACGGGATCGAAATTCGCAAGATCCACGAGCCATAGCCTCGAATTCCCATGGCGGCGATGCAGGTCACGGTGAGCGAATATTCCGTGTCGAAGGACCAAGAAAGGAAGACCATGCGCTGGATTAGGGTGATCGAAACCGACTGGTCCAAATCAATTAGCAACGGGCGGAAATTCGGGCGACACCCCGCCCAAAGGTTTTCCTAGGCCGCCGATTTTTTTTTCCCACGGGATGGGATGTGCTCCGGTTCCTAGGGGAAGGAGAGGGAATTCCCTTCGCGTATGTACACTCACTCCAATCACGAGCCATACATCAGTCCGCGTCGTTGACGAGAAGAAGCGAACGGGACGGAGAAAAATGTGCCGATTGTCGAGTTCCCGAGGGGATGAAACAGGGACGCGAGCCCTCTCGCTCGCGCTAAGTGATGGATCCAGGCTGTCTCGCACCGGCTCTCGAAACTTTTGTCCACTTTTGTTCAGTTTTGTTCACTTTTGTTCACTTTTGTCCACTTCTGTTCCGGTTTTTTCCTCGACCCTTTCTCTACTTCGATCATTGTGCGACTTTCGAACGCGATCCACGCCAATAGCGAGGCATTCCTACATTGTTAAGCCTGGAGAAGTGGAACCTCGCGACAGCGAGACTAAAAGTTTGCGCGTTCGTGTCCTAGAGAGAATTTTCAGACGAGAATAATAACTTTGCTTATTATAGATTCAATAGTTCTTCTGAAGAAAATTCTGAAAAATTCGTGCTAAAACCTGTTCTATATTCTCTATTCCAAGCTTTCTTTAATAACTTTGATATGTTGAAAATGATACATCGACGCTTCTAAATTCTCTTAATATACTGACTGATTGAAATTGTATGTACTCATTTTTGTTATAAATGCCTAATATCCACAGTCTAGTAATGACACCATATGTTAACTAGATAGAACTCTTCCGAGCATAAATTCTTCGGTCGAACGCTACCAGGTGTTGACTAGGTAACGTTATAAAATTTTCCGATCGAATGCTTCAGCTAGATTATTTCGTATCGGTAATCGGTAGAACGTGATTGAAACCGCTCGCATCCGGGTTTCGTTCCATCGTCGATATATCAATTTCATCGAACGATAACCAGCACCGATGGCAGCCATACATCCCCAGGGATCGACGACGGTAGTCGACAAGTGAAAAGGGACCGGCCGATCGAAAGAAAGGGCAAGTGGAGCTGGACGTTAACGAGGTTATTACTCGTTTCGATTGCACCCTCCGCTCGCGCAACTGTAAATAAGGGCGCATCTGAACCGGGCCAATCGTCTTCCTCCTCGATCGATGTCCAATTGCATTTCGTTTTCATTAGTACGCTGACATTAAATCTGCAAACACATTAGCTGCCGAACGATAAAAGAAATTTCAAAAAAATCGAAGTGACGTCAGATTCTACGTGATTCTGGTTGCAACTTTAGGAAACAATTAGAGACAAACACGATCTCCAATCATGGAAACCACGAAGAAGTTTGTACGTCAAGGGGTTAACGAATCAGTTTATCGAGCGATTAGACACCGCGTCGAGGCTAGGGTAGGCGAACGAACTATAACGGGGCGGGGTTATCAAGAAACTAGCTCGAACAAGCTCGGACAGACTCGGTCCGTGTTCGATCCGAACCGGTTCGAAAACCGATCGACGGCCGGCTAACGAGAAACGCACAATGGACCGGCACAGTGCAAATAATTTCGAAGGCTCTTCAATAAACAGAAATAAATGCAGGATAGATTAAGGGTCATAGTGAATGGACCGCGGAACGGCGTGCAATTTGATCGAATGGATAAATGCCGTTTCGAAAACGAACGACTTCATTTGTTCGCGCGTACGTACGAGCCACGTTTCAACCCCCGCAGCCATTCCCATCTGCTCATACAGAGATAGAGAGAGAGAGAGAAAGAGAGAAGAGAGACCTGCGCGTCCAGCTTAACGAGCTTCCAGATAAAACACCGAAAACGTCGTCGGGATTAATTAAATAATTAAACCGGGTAATTATCTCGACTAGGCCATCGGCGAACACGCGGATGTCGCGCGTCTACAATAAGCATGAGGTAAATTAATACTAGGTGTATGCGTCGACTTCATACACGATCGTACTTGATGACGTTAGGTTGCATTTAGATAAACAGTAGATGGGTGGATGGTTATTTGAAACAATTTATTTTTCGGTCCTCTTCTCGATTTAAGAATGGATTTTTGTAGTATAGGTATTTTTGCGTGTTCTAGAATAGAATTTCCGACAAAAATCTGGACTAGTGATGATAAATTAAGGGAAACAGATTAGAATATCGCTGGCAGAGGGACAAGGAGCTGGCAGGGCGAGGTGGAATTAAAAAGTTGCGAGAACTTTCGCAGTGCGACGAGCAAAGAGGGCGAAAATGGCCCTAACTGGCTACCCGAGGGACTCCTCGCTAAGTGATAGATCGCGAGGACTGATGCGGCCATCTTGTCCCTTAAAATTTCGGTACTCTGGTGTATTCACCTATCTACTTCAACAGTTCCGTTCAGCGACTCGCGTCTCTATCATAAATTCGCTGGCCACAAGATGGCCGACCGAAAAACCTTCGCCAACCGCATAAAATTACAAATTGCCGTGTTCCAGCGATTGGACCCGGCAGTTCGCGGTAAGAAAGCAATTTTCGATAATTTCATAACTCGCTGGGGCCCGGAGGAACCGGAGGGAATCTGACATCCGCAGACCGGGTAATTTCGTATTTCTAGATTAAATTCTCGTTTCGGGTTGTTCCGGTAACCAGCTCCCTCTCCCCTATCCCTTCACTTTCCTTCGCTCATTGCCATTCAGAGCAAATCAAAATCCGACGTGGATCGATACACGGGCACCGGCCTCGCCGCCGCGCCGCGCCTCGCCTGTTAATTCGTTACGTTTAATCCAGCGAAAAACTCGCGCGCGCACGAGACGCGGAGTGTCTGTCGGTGAGTTTTTAATTAATCACGCTGCTAGACGCTGAGATTTGCCGGCCTCCTTCCTCTCCGAGATAATACTTCCGTTACGGGACGGGGCCGTACCCTCTACAGAAAAATCAGTGTTCCGAATGGAATATCTCTCTCGCTTCTCTTCTCTTATTGCGAGCTGGGCCATCGAACCGATCGGTAATATAATATTAATTAAAGCCGTAACTTTACAATCGAAAGAAGTATTCTTTCGCGATATAGTTTCGTCCATAGTACCGTGCGATTCGTTCAGGGTTTAATTCGTTCCGTTATGGCCGGCTGAATGAGTGCTTACATTATTCACTGGTACGACGAAAAGCTGTTTAATTCTTACGCGATCCTACGGAATGAATAGACGAAAGATCCTCCGCGGATCCTTGATAGATTAATACTTATTGTTGGATGGAACTGATTTTTTATTCGCGATTCTCTCAGAGGAACACGTTAATTTCTTAGTTACTCTGCACAGTGACGTTTAACAAATTACGCTCTCCGTGCATTCAGAATTAATTTATAGGATTTCTTTATTTTTCTTACCAAAAACCTCTTTTTTTTAAGAAGTTCTACCATTTTACACTTTCGAATGCTCTGTAATTTCGGAACTAATTCGTCGAAAATCGGTGCCAGGTGAAACGGGAAATCGTGGACCGAAAGCGGGTGACTTTGCGATGAACTGTCGTTTGCAAAAGTGGCCTCTGGTCTTCGTGGAACATCGCCCGCACCTGGGTTTCGACATAGAACCGTTTCCTCGACTCGTTTCTCAATCTTGTAGTTGAGAGAACGCAACGGTGACATTAAGGCGGACGTTAAACGGTATTTCGCGGTGTCGGAAGATTTCCCGACGGAACGTTTTGAAGGTGGAAGACCGTAGGAAAAAATCCGCGGTACGTTGCTGTACTCGTCTTAATAGTCGTCGATTAATATTCCCGCTCGGTTTAGCGTGGCACTGCTCGCTGATAATAGCCGGCCGCGTATCGGTAATTGCGCTACTTTTTCACACAGCCTTTCCCGCGGCGACACCCTCCGGTACGCGTGAATAATGTGCCCGCGATTAATTGCTGCTCGCCACTGGCGATATTCCGACCGGAAGCCATCTTGATCCTCTAACGAGAGACCGTCGCAATCGTTTTAATTGAAACTCTGGCGCCTTGCCTTCGATCGCAATACAAACTTTGAGGCGCAGTGAATTTACAGTGTCATGCGAATTTATGCGCAGAGGAACTTCGATTATCCGGGCCTCTGGTGTCTGAATTCTTTATTGTCGGAATACTCTCGGCTAAGAAATAATTCGACCTTCAGAATGTGGCAGATCCAAAAAATCGAAAATTTTTTTTGCACGAATTGCTTCTATAACATTCCTAGAATATGCAGGTAAAAGGATATTTCGATATTCGAAGTCGTTCGACTGTTATAAACGTAGAACGGAGCATCTGTTTGCCTCATTACGATTAAAGTATTAATAAATAACCAGTGAAATATCAATCAGCTGGACATTAATTTGTGCTGGAGAAAAGTACATTCGAATCAACGTGCACTTCGGAGCATCGAGCCAAGACAATTTCTCAACACATAGCAGACGAATGTTGAGTTTACATTGTCTTTGTGTAAATCGTACTTGAATCTTTAAACTGGTTTTTCTCAAAACTGTATTTTTCATATTGGCGACCATGATATCTCAAAAACTACTGAACGGATTTCGCTCAAATTTGTATGGTATAGTCAGCACATCTATAGTTCTCGCCGGTACCAAAATATTTCTGATATCTGCTATAGTTTTTTTTTAAGCTGAAAAAGGCGAAAAAAATGATGAAACTTTGAACTTAACGTTTAAAACCATGCCAAAAATTCAATTTTCGATATTTTTATGTTATTTTGGTACCGGCGATAGTCGCAGGTCTACAAATTAAAATGCCGTTTGATTTTTTGATATCAGATGATCGAAACCTCCGAAATCATGGTCGCCATCGACCTACCTTTTTACACATGAGTGTCTTCCGAACGGTGTACAGTCGATCCAACTCGTTATTTTGGTTTGAAAAAATTCTGAGAGACTGTTAAAATGTCAGTAAATGTTTGGTAAAAAATTCAATATTTCATTATGTTTTAAAGGTCCTTCAAAAAAAATTCCTAAGCAAGAAAAAGTAACTTTTACATGGGATGACCCCCTTCAGTAAATAACAATGCATATTTTCATGCCTCAAATATAAATTAATCTGTGATCATCCGGGATAATCGATGTTCCACGTGAAAAATTCGAGACGGAAATGTTGCTTATATTTTTACCGGTTTGCGTCCGCCCTCTTCATTTTCATCGGACGCGAGCAGTTTTCGCGACTACGCGTTGCAACGCGACGCGGAATTTTCGCGGAAACTCCGACGCGATAAGGTCGCCGAGGCTGCTTTCAGAACTCCTGATTAATTGAAACGTTCCCGTGATGGGTGTTCCCGCGGCCTTTGAGCGGAAACTCCGACCGTGTTCGTCGGGATTAAAATATTTTTCATATTAGTTCTGTTTCGACGCCGAACGCTGCGTTTCCTTTTTAACCCCTTTCCCTACAATATTGCGACGGAGCTTTACAAACGGAATTTATTAAACGTGTCTGTGACCACAGCGGATAATCGTTGATAGGTAAGTAACAATTGTTATGAATAACACTGAACGTGTTAGAATGAAATAAATTAATTCGGTTCTCGTCAGGTAAAATATAAAATCGTTCTCGTCAGACATGCGTGATGCCGATAACGTTCTGTTAATAATTGGTCTTGAATTTTTAAAAGATACTTGAGTAATCATGTCAGGTGCAGCGTTGAATCTTGCACTCGCTGCGATAGATTTACAAGAATGGTGATCGTAGAAGGAAATAGTGTTTTGCATTGTTACGAGCCAGGGCCGTGAAGTAGCACGAGTGGCCGGCGAGGTGTAATTACTCTTGGATTAAGGTTTTAAGAGTGCAGACGAACCTGATGCGTAACCAGGGTGCTGCTAGGAAACGGACGAACCTGATGCGATAATCAGGGAGCCGCCTAGGATGGTTAAGAGCGCAGACGAACCTGATGCGTAACCAGGGTGCTGCTAGGAAACGGACGAACCTGATGCGATAATCAGGGAGCCGCCTAGGATGGTTAAGAGTGCAGACTAACCTGATGTGATAATCAGGGAGTCGCCAAGGATAGTGTATCGTGTGGGAACGTTCAATTACTAGATTAGGATTTTGGTCAATAATTAAGGGTTTAAGAAAATTGCACGATTTACCAAACAACACAAATATATTCTAATAAAGAATGTGGTATGTACAATTGGTGTCGCGACTGAATTGGAGTAGTAGTATATGTTTGATATTATTACCTAAGATGCTCGGTTTTGACGCACTGGCAATGCGGGGGTCTCGAAATCAACTTAAGAAGAGGACTAGATAAAGATACCGGACTAGCGGAATCTGTACGGTTATATTTGATCGAAGGGGAACTTTAGCCCGATCTCACTGGATGTGACTTTACGAGATGCAGCACGACGTGACACGGTTTGAGTCTACGAGAGTACTAGCCCCCGAGAGTAAAGACGCAAGGGTTTATATATCCCTAGAATGAATGGAACACATTGTTCATTATCTGTATCACTTAGGGCCAGACTCTCGTTTTTGTCACTTTCAATTAAATCGAGTCCGAACTCGGTCTTCGTTAAAAAGGGGTCAACTATGATATGAAAAGGTTATCTAGGGCGCTTCCTTCCAGAGACGATCCTGAACAGATTCCTATGAAGAATTTAATAGGGAACTGTTCTCTATCCGTCACAGCATATTGGGCTACTTCGCTCCCGGTTTGCGAACGTTCCATTCGGAAAAACTGACCCGGGATAAAAATGAATTTGCACGCCGTCGACGTCGGCCGCGTCGGTTCAAATGACCGTGCTAAACGGGTTATCGTTTCGCGTGATTTTGCAAATATTTGCCCATCGATCAGGCGAGCACGGGCGGGCGAACCGCGTCGATTAACATATCCGCGGGCCGTTTCGCAGGATTTGCTGAAAAAACCGTGAACCTCATTTCCCAAATGGAACTGTTTCTCTCTACTATTTCGGCTCCCGGAGAAAGAAAGAGAGAAGGAAGAAGGGAAATGAATCGCCGCGGCAAAAGGAACGCAGGAAGAAGCCCGTCGAGCCGAGGGTCGAAAAATGAATAGGAGGGAGGCATTCATGGAACGACCATAATTTCAGAAGCGTTGAATATACACAACTCCACTCTCCGGATTACGGTGGACGGCGGGAAAACGTTCAGCCCCCGTCCGAGCGGTTGAAAATATTTCGCCGGAGCCGATGGGGGTGGAAAAGGCGGAGGTTGGTTGGCGGAGAGGGGGTTGGAAAGCGTTCACCGGTCCCTTTTCACCGTACCATTTTCTCCGAGCGCGTAATTAAGTTTCTCAGCGACATGTTTGCGCGCTTTTCGAAATGCCGGCGCTTCTTAATCGCGTTACATCGACGCGGGTGTTTTCGAGCGACTAGCTTGCGCAGAAACACGAATACGAGCCAGAGAGAGAGAGAGAGAGAGAGAGAAGGGAAGAGTGGAACGAACAGAGAGAAAGATGGGCGAGGGGGAACACGGAATTTTTCCCGCATTTTCATCCCCCGGGACGAGAACGCACAGTGGGCCATTTCCGTAAAATAACCGGAATTAAGCCGAACATTTTGGTGTCATCGAAATCTGCTCTATTCACTGGCTTATACCCGATTTTCAGGAACACTGTGTGGGCCTTGATGACGTTATACACGATCGCTTTTGTTAAATTAATAGTACATGGTCCACAGTCTCTTAAATCTATTAAACTTGATTTGTTCGAGCGGAAATTAACAATTTCGGATGAATAGTGTACAATTACCCCAGACGCGACTTCTGTCCAGCTTTTTGCGAATCCGTCGTACCATAGTCTCGAGAGCAGGTTCTCCTTTTTTTTTTATTTTGTTCCTCGAAGCATTCGAACGGTGGCGAGCAAGCCAAGCTCGCCGAATTTCCAAGTGGATTCACCGCAGAAACGAAAAGGCCGGCCGAGTTTTTTTCCTCCGCTCGGGAAAATCGTAATCGCGCGAAATTTTTCGCGAGGAGGGACTTACGGTGAACGGAAAACGAAGGGTGGTACGAAGAGAGGGTAAGGGGGGTCTGGAGGGCGTCGCGACGCGCCGGGATAACGGCCGCGGAGCCGTGCAAATATTTGCGGAACCCGGGGGAATCGCGTTTGCCGAAAGTTCGTTAGAGCCGCCGGCGGAAGGCGGATTTTCGAAGCGTAATTGCGAGAACAATAACGCGGCGCGTCCGCGAAATGAGCACGGCCTCCTCGCGTTGTTTTCCGCGAATCCGATTCGGCAGGATCAAGGATTCGCCTGTGTCGGAATCAGCGGATAGGTTGCTGAATCTTTGAGGAGAATCCTGGTCAGTTCCTAAGACGTCTGTGCCCATTGAAAACTATAAAGATGAACAATTTTTTTCAGGACTCTTTTTAAAGAAAAATAATTGTGTTACTGCAATTTTTCAGGCATATGCAAAATTTTGTTTTTCGGTGTAAAATACCTGTGCTGGGAAAAAAGTAGTTCAAGGGTTTGAAAGTAGAAGCTTCAAGCTTTAAAATGAGCCCATGTAGATCATCTTATGACTATTTTTCACAAAGTTATAATAATTTCAAGATCAGCAACTTTTCGCAAACATTCAAGCGTCAAAATACCTACGAACGGTAACATAATTTCTTGCATTTCGCGAAGCAAAGAAAATTGTGTGAAGTTGACACAATGGATATGCATGTTTCATAGATGAGGCTCACCTCACCTGTGCTGGAGGGTTAATTGAAATAGAAAGTCGCGCGGAAACCACGAGCGAACAGAATTCGTCTCGAGAATTGAGCGCGCAGGCCACTTGAACACCGGAAAGGCGCTGCAGCCGAAATGGCGGCCGTTCAGCTCGCGTTTCGCGATACTTGTCTCCGCGAATAAATAAAGGAGCCCCGTGGCACGTCGACGAGAGCCGAAGGAGCGCTCCGCGTGAAAGAACGGAGCAGCGAACGAGGTCGAAAGTGTCGCGGGTAAATGTCTTTTATTGCGATTCCGTATTATGAGCTCGCGCCGAGCACGAAGACTTTTCACCGCTTTAATCTTGTTAACCTGAAACTGCTTCACGGCTTTTTCGGCCCTCTCTTTCGCTCTCTCTCATAAAACGAGCCCGACGTCCGCGCAGTTTGTGGTTCCTCGCGCCTTCTGTCGACCCGCTTTCGACTGTGGAATATTTAATAAAGCATTGCGCCTCGGTCGGTTGCATCTACGCGAAAATTAAATATTAATGGATACTCTCCTTTCGGATCGAACTGTTTAAAATGTCATAAAATGTTGGATTAACCGAAAGGTTGCAAAATTTTCACCGAGAAGTTACAGCGGAAATCGCTGCCAATCAATCTCGTGTGGTCATTTAATGTCATTTGGTCTCGTGGTTCAATTAGACTGCAGATTTGATCATGATTAATCCGAATAGGTTTGCTGAAACATTTATCATCGATGAGGATAGAAAATCTATCGCTAAATTTTTTGGATTATTTGCACATTCGAGCTTCGAATAGCATGTAAATGATTTAATCACGGGAAAGATCGTTGCATACTTCGTCTTCCTTTATTTAAAATTTGAATATGTATTTCAGTTTTTGAAAAAAATTTTAAATATTTGATAAACCCGCTGAAAGGGTTAAACAGACAATTTCGCCAGATACAAAGGAACCACCGAACTCCTATTCATCTTCGTTATGGGCCCGCATTTTGCCGGCCTCTATTCACCATCGTTTTGCATCGGGTGAACGCAAAAATAGCACGTGAAATAAACTGAATATAAATCTATTCTTTATCGACGGTGGCGCATAAAATTCAACGAGCCATCGAATGGGAGGGAACTTCGTTCGCAAACCTGGTATTCAAACGTTCCCAAATAATTCTAAACGCGGAATTTATTGTCCAATTGGAAGCTAGAAAACTCTCTATCAGGAACGAACGATATTTCCCGGGCAATATTTCCAAAAAGTCACTGTAAAACAGACCGGGCCAGGGGGGCGCTGCTGGCAAATACACAATCACAACAAATAAAAGTCTCTTGTGGATGTTCTGTAGTGTATTCGCACTCAATTCACCGGTTTTATACCTTTAATATTCTATAACATTCCGAATACTTAAAACCTAGTGTTTTCCCCACGATTCCGATAAACTGCGATTTTTCCAAAAATTCCTTGTGTGCATCATTTAGTGGCAAAAAATTTCCACAGGCAAGTTAAATTCTTGAAATATCGTGCTATGCACTACTATTTCAAATAACAACATGTATAAGATTAATTCGATTCTCTTTATGTAAAATATAAAATCGTGGTGATCGGTATGCGAACATTAATGAACCGTATTTTTTTGCAAGATTCTTCACTGTTTTCACGTTGGGTCTGCTTCCATGTATATTTCGGACAACGTTCACCAGAAGTTGAGGAATGTCACGGACAATGATCTCCTTCCACGCCCGAAATGTTTCCCGTTAATCGAGGCGTCCCGATTCATCCCGTCGATCCCGATTCCTTTTATTCGCCCTCCGGTCCTCCGGAACCAACCCCTCTCTTCGGGGGTGCAGACCAACACCCACCGAGTGGAGAAACTCGTAAACTACCGGACGCGATCTCTGGTCAGAGAACAGGACGGCGAGGCCGGCGCCGGGTCTCACACCCTTCGGGATTGGCGCAATGTCGACCCTGCCGGCCGGTTGTTCGAAATTGCAGCCACTTTCCGAGCTATTTGTACGCGCCGGAGGCGAGCCCGTTGTTTTCCGTCCAGCGCCGATTTTGTCGAACCCCCCCCCCCCCCCCCCCCCACTCCACAACCAATCGACCGATTTTCGAAACGCCACCTAGCCCAAGAAAACTCCACCTCGGAACTACAAGATCCAGTCGAATAATAATCTTGCGGATCTTTCTGTGCAATTGGTTAATTATTATTATTGTTGCATTCGAAGAAATTGTGAAAGTGTGAGTGCTTGTCACATACATATGTACATACCCCGTCACAGCCCACTCTAGTACTAACCGTGCTGAAGGTAAAAATGGCAACACCGCGAGAATCCTAACCCAACCCACCCTACCAGCCTCTGAGTCTCTCTCTACCGGACTCTCAATTTTCCGCTTATTTTTCGAATGTTTACACATCAATGTGCATTTATTGTTACATAGTAGGTAATATTCAAAAATATGATAGTGCAATAATGCAGCTAAGTTTTTCTTATCTTTGTGAGCAGCACATTTATTTAATAGAATATATTGTTCTTTCAATACATTTCAATTTAGTATTAATAGCATTTTAACAGCATCGTATATAAATTTTTACAAAATTATATTTATTATATACATTCAGAGTTTTTGGAAAATTTGTTTTACATAGTTCTTTTTACAAGTTTCATACTATATTTATTAGTTAATGCTACAGCGTTGTTGTGTTCCCAATTGTAAGGAAAATTATGATAGCACTCTGAAAGAGAAACATATATAAACATATATAAATTTGCAACAATAATAAATAATCTTGAATAATATTAATAACAAATGATAAAGAAAGGGTAACGCGCCATAGTAATACCCCTCGGGTGATGAGGACAACAATTACACATTTATCCTCTAAGTCGATTTTATAATTACATACCTGCAAAACACTTCCCTTCAGTAACTAATTATCCAACCCCTTTCCAATGTGTTCACTTAACCTCTTTGACTACGTAACAATAATTTTGTCTATTTCAGGTTTCAATTAACTTATATATGCCTTCATTAATTTTGAAATGTTGAAATGTCATTAATTTTGAAATATTTTCTTAAAACCACTGTAAATATTTCAAATATTATGTATCACAACACCAAACTATTCCGAGAGTCCACAAAATGTTTACCACATTTATAAATATTATAGTATACTTTAATATCACTGCTACTTACCATAGTTATAATATTTATATATTGTTTATACATAATTAATAGAGAATTGTGTATTTTAATATAATTTTCTATGGGAAAAAGCGTTAATTTTACAATAAACGCTCGTTCGTTGTCCAAAGGCCGGGGGTTTGAGCGGACAACGAGCGTGCCCCGACATGCTTTTTGATTTATGACTGCGTCTAGATATCGCGCCGACCGCGCCAAGCGAGACTTCAATAGAAAGCCGAACACAGAAAAGGAAAGAATGAAATACGTTTCGCGTGACTGCACGCGTCTCTTTCTTTCCGATGCGCTGTTCTTCGTTGCCTTCGAAACTTTAATGGTCGATAAAACCACTTAATACAGTTCAAATTATATCGTGTTTGGTGTCATTTTAATCGGAAAAATGCCAGAAATAAGGTAGTGAAAGTCCCATAAACAAATAATGAAAATTAAGAGATTTGTAAAATCGATTCCTCGAGTCAATGTGTGGTGTTCACACCGATATACCCGAGCCGACATCAATCGTCGCCGCCCTGCGGAGCGACTCTGCGTTGACAAGCAGTGGAGTGGGTGGGCACTGGACAACGAGCGCGCCCCTGATTCAGGACAACGAACGAGCGTTTACTGTAATCCCAAATACACTGCGACGCCGTTCAAATGCGTGGCGTGCGCCGCGAGTGAGGCGCCATCACGCGGACAACCTAAGAGTAAGAGCAGTAGGCTGTAGGTTATGTTCTCAATCTAATATATAACAAGGTATCAATGTGGTCCGTTTATTACGTCACCGTAAGAATACAAAGTGTTTCAAGGAAGAGATTATGCTGTTTCGCTGGATAGTAGCTTAATGAAGGATCACCAGCTCGAGTTATTCTTTCACGGGTGAAATGCACAGACGGATGCGCTAATAGGCGAAACGTTGCGTTCGCGAGAAGGGAAACATCGTAACGTCACGGGGACACGTGAAAAACAATTTTGATCTCGCAACAGGTACTGTTCCCTTTCGATTACTCGCGGCGATTGCCAGCTGGCAGCCGGCGTTACGGTTATTTTTCCGCAGCGCGAACAAATTTACGCTCTGACGGTTCGACAAATACGAATCGGTTGTTTCGGACGCGAACCTTTCTCTCTCGCTCTTTCTATTTGTCTCTGTTTCTGTACGCGGCACAATTTTCGCCCCGAAAAAACGTGTGTTGTGCTTTGTCGCGAACAGCCGTCGCGCGTCGCAACGCGTCGTCCGGTCGAGATTTTTCTTGAACGGAATGGAAGGTTCGGCTTTCGCGCGGAACAATCGTTGTAGATCCCTACCATAAAAAAAATAAACCGATCACTCGACTTTGGGAGGGATTTAGTGTTACCACGAAATCGGGCACGAACTTTTGCACTGGTCCGATATAATGTAAATAATTTTATGTGACATTAACAGATTCATCCTAGAAAAGGTGGAGCTTCCACGCAACTCTAATTTCCGTTGAATTTTCGGAAACTTGACGGAAGCAATGTAGTATGTTTTCAGCGGACTGGCGGCTTTGCAACAAACGCGAAAAACAAATCTGCGGTATGAGTGGAATCAAAGGGGGAGATTTGCTTTCGCGCCGATAGCCACGCGCTAGGAAAGAGAGAAGGCAAGAGAGCCTGAAGAGCGTATTCGTGTTTCGTCGTTGCTGCGGTTCCGCGTTGGTGCACACGGTTCGCGAGTGCCTGGAAATGGACTGCTTCGTTTCGAAAATGCGAACTGCCTCTCCGCCAAATGGATATAATTCACTGCGGGGGACAGCGGACTCGAAATAAACCCGGCGATTTATGCGACAGGCTGCTCTACACCCGCTACATTCATGATCCGCTGTCTCCTTGTGCTTGATCAAAATTTTTTAAATGTCTCCTTCTTTCATAGAGAATCAAGATTCCTTTAACAAATCTACATATCAGATGCGAACGACAGGGAGAAGACTCAACCTCATGGATTGCAACTAATTTGCAAACAATCCTCAGAGATAATAATAGGGACATAAAAGTCTCATAAAAGCGTTACAATAAAACATTTCAAGGATGAGGATAGACAGCGAAAGAAATGAAGGTACAACACGTTAAACAAGACCAACTTCCAGAAGATCTTCCACCGTCTAACCATCAAATCCTACAACGTTATAGGGCACTTTAGGGTGTATCAGAGCAGGACAGAGCAGTTCCAGTAGCTCTAACGCACACCCAGAGGCCTCCCACCGAGGAATTCGATTCAAAGAACAAGAGAACCCGGAACCGAATGACTAGGAACATTGAAGGACCAGTCTAAGGAGCGGGTCAGGCTCAAGCTCCGGTTACGGCATTCTTCAGGGACTCTAGCTCCCCAAGGTCTCCGTTTCCAGATAGAGCCACGGTTTCTAACCAAACGATTGCGTCACGCCGAGCGTCTTCGTTTGCCCAGCAACTCGGCGAAACTTGGGGAAATCTGTTTTACCGAGGAGCAAAGCTCGAGGACGATGGAGACAGGGGTGGTGTGTGGCTGTATATAGTTCTCTACTCTATAGTTCCGGGTTGTAGCGACACGTGCTCCAGTTCATCGCTCGCAGATTTCACCCCGGGACACTCGAGCTCTTGTTCAACGACTTGGACACCCGGCAGATCTTGAACAACCGGGCAAAAATCTGCGAAATTCTGAGGGTTGGATTCGAAGGGTGTCGATTCGAAATTCAGAACCGGTCGCACGATGTCTCACGAACTTTCAGAGTCACGTACCCGTCGAAGATGGATATCCGAATCACCCGAAGGCTCCGCGGATTTGTTCAAGCGTTATTAATAAAGGGAGGTCTTCGCGAAACTGTGCTCGCCATTTGCATACGGCGAGACGTTCGCACCCTGTGTAGATCAGGATTTCCGTTTATGAAAATCAGGTACGTTGAAGGAAAACGTTTCGGAAAGTGCTTGGACATGTTCAATGATACGTATATCCAATTCTTTCTTGTTTGAAGGATTTCGAAGCTTGCTATTGATCCAGCAGTATGCTTTGACTTTTTTTTACAACGTTTTTGAGTGTGTTGCGCTGAAAATTTTGATGAAATTTTCCGGATATGCACAATTGACACAGATCTGCGAAACGTATTTTTTGAATTCTCAATAAAAAAGTTGTAAAAAACTTTCAGTATTTTCTCTGCAAATCCGACCAGTTGAAATTGTTTCAACATTTGTTTTCGCGTCATGTAGTAAACTAATTGTTCCAACTCCTCTCCATATTGAAAAAGTTATCGTACTTTTAAAAGTGTCCGAATGTTATTGTGGTTCGAAAGCAAGATCTTTCAAAGATCAAGAGATCCTAGTTGAGTATCCTCGACACCCGCGTATCGACGAGCCTAGGCCATCGTGGATTCGCCGGATTCGATTTTTTTTTCGGGCTGGACATTTTTCTAGCAGAATTTCGTTAAGCCCCTCGGAAATGGACTCTGTCGGGCCCGCTCAATATTTCAAGGCAATTAGGTGGCGATCCACATTCGGCGCTTGGCTTCTGAATAATTCAGCGAAAGTCCCGAGTGAAAATAAACGGAGGCTCGGCTGGCCGGATCGTCGTCCATTACTTAGCGTCCGTTAACGCGTTTTGCCTGTAGACGCGCTAGAATGCAGCTCGCTGTCGTCGACCTTAATCGGAGATACACGACTCGGTGTCTCCGGATCCGGAACCTATGGGAATATCTCTGACGGGACCTGCTAGGCAGCCTAGGCAGTCTGTGTATGTTGTGCGGATATATACATATACACATATACGTATATGTGTGTGCGCGTGTGTCTAGCTGCGTTGCTAATTGCCTCGTGCTCGATGCCTGCGATCTCGAGTCCGACCCCGATTACCACCCCCGAGGGGTGGTTCGATCGTTTCGGGGGACGAACGGCGTTGATAGGAAACAACCAACCCCCGAGACGGCTCTCTCTTTCGATCAAGACACAATGCCAATGGAAAATACACCGTTCATTCGCTCCACGAAATCACTTGATCGAGGAGAACGTTCGCTCGCATTTGTTTAACCCTGGACACTGTTGTTATATTTAACACCGGGTTTACCGGATCCGTCAAAATGACGATTACAAATGTTTTAATTCACGATTATTAAGATTGTAAAATCGTTACTTTGAAGAAATACGTCTTCCTGTCAATTTTATACATAATTTTAAATTGTGAGGGGTTAAATTCAAAATTAATTTTAATGAAATTTTTATAATAAATTTTATTTTGTATACTAATGTAAATGTCGGTGAATTCGCGTACTGTGAATTAATGCGATTTGGCAACGTGATAGGAATAGAATTTCTGCATAATAGACGATTGCAATCGATCGATTGAATTGGAGATCGTTCATGTTTCGTGTCGGAGATCGTAGAAAGGAAAAAGCTCGGAAGGGTTGACAAGGATCGCGACAGGCATGTTCCCTTAATTCGTGTTCCATGAAGGGCCGAGTGCAATTACATCGGGAAGAAGGTTCGGAATACGCGAGACAAGTGGCGGCTGGAGAGGCCGACGAAATTCTGGGAGCCGGTTAAAAGTGGTGAGGCCCTCTTTGGCCTGGTGAAAAACCGGATCCACTCGAGGGGAACACGGTTGTCGCGTAATTTGGAACACACTTCGCGCACGCGGATACGTCCTATGCACGATGAAAGCTGCTCTCTCCCTCCCTCTCTCTTCCTCTCTCTTTTCGCCACTTGTCGCGACTTTCACCCTACTCGACGTTGATCCGAAATAAACTAGCAACAAGCCTCCGCGGAATCGGAGACCGTTCGTCGATAGTCGCGATTCGGGAATCGATAGTCCCTGCAAATTCCTGTTCTACTTTTTTTCTGATATTTTAAAGCTTCTTTCCATTTTTAGGAACATCGTACAGAAGTACTAAGATCAAGGTAGCTAAAGCTTGTGTATCTTTGAAGAGAGATGGTTAACGCTCTTGAAGGAGCAGCAGCAGTTTTTGAAATCAATTTTCCAAGAACACACAGATCTAGGTTATCGCACAGAGGGTATCCGATCTACCGATTCCCTGCCGCACATTAACAGTTTATGCAACGGGGGCGCGAGAGGATTGAAACATTGAAACCGGCTTGCAGCTCCGAATCGGCAGACCGGTTCGGCTCGCTCGGCTCGGTTTGAGGATGGAGAGGAGGGAGGCCATCCCGAAATTCGAACACGGCCAGTGAATATTTCAATCGAATACCGAATATCCTTCGCCTCGATTTACCGTGCGATCCGCGTACGCGTGTTCCTGAAGGAATTTTAAAAATTCACCCGCCGTCCCAGGCCGAGCTCGCTGCTCGAGGTGGTGTAGCCAACCTCTCTATCTCTATTTCTCTTTTCCCTCTAGCTCGCTCTCTCTTTTTACCGGACCTCGAGTATCGATTCGCAAGAGGCGGGAAGAGAACGACGCTTTAATTAGCCTGTTACGCGATCAACGATGAAGAACACGCGAAGATGCCTGCGCGAATTCGACCGGGAACTTGTTAGAATCGCGTGAAACGCGAAACCGAATCGTTATTGGCTATCTGATGGAACCCCTTCGCGAGGACACGAAAAGATTGCTCGAAATTATGGCACCTACAAGACCTGGAATTATAAAATTTATAATAGCGAATATTCCTCGTACTTTTCAGCATCCGTCAGCCTTAATATAAAATTTCTTTACTCGAATACATTCATTTTTAACCTGTTCACAGAAATTAGTGTCACCCATATATGACCGACAGCCAACGTTCTCAAATAAAGTAAAGAGAACACTTTGGCCCGCAAAGGATTAATAGTGGATGAACCAGTCTGACGAATTCAGATTACAGAAACGATCGAATATTTAACCGCGGCTGGTACAAGAATAGATCCAGGAACAAGTTCCGAGTACAATATTGGAAGGTTCGCAGGAAAGCAGATCAGGGGCTGATCGGAGACAGTTAAAAGCTGCGAGAGGACCTTCTCAGCGAAAACCACTGACAGGATATGAACCTTTCCCCGGGACGAAGTCAGATATCCGTTTCGCGGGTGTTGGCTGGTCGGGAGAACGCGCGCGGGGACGAAATATTTCGTTAAAGTCCCGTGTCGCGTTAGCGTCGATCGTGGTTTCTCATCGTGTCCCTAACTCCATTAAAGCGTCTCGGTGTTCTTTGAAAGTGCTTTGCATAAAGTAGAAGCCATTCCCGGTAATGATGATCGACGTTACGCCGCGCGTCCTACCGGGGGCTTTCCCCGAAGTTATATTTGATTTAATTAGCGGATATGAGGTTATAAATCGTGGAAACGAGAAACGTCAGGTTTAATAAGTGCCCGTATTAAGTAAGCGCGACGGCATTATTCAGGCGTCCGTCTAAACTACGACAATGCTTGCACTCGCCCCTTCTCCTCTCCTACCCCTCACCGCCCCCCAGGAAAACCGTTTCCCTCCACCGAAATGAATTCACGGTGAACTTTCCGCACTTTTGCCCCGTGTACACTTCTCGCCCCTCGTTAGCCAGTTTTCCGGGTAGCCGGGATCTACTAACTGGTCCCGCTACTGCGCTATTTTGCTGACAAAGACGATTTTGGACACCGGAAACGTCCCTCCGATATTGTGGTACGTGTCTTTCGAAATGTAGGTCTTGTCATTTTTATATGCAGGGTTCAGGCTGTTTTAGTGCTGGATTGATTCGGTGTTAATTTATTCGATGAAAAGGAATTTCACTTTGTTTGACAGGCAGTTATCAAGTTTTCTTCGGAGAAAGAGTGTTTCTTGAAGAAAGTCTCAAAAAGACGATCTTAGATATTTGATGACCAAATACTCAACCGTACACCATTAATTAAGCCTAGATCGTCGACACCATACAAAAGTAAGGAGAAACGTGCAAGAAAAGTGCAATTGCATAAAATCTGCGAAACAGAGACAAACATTTCGCAGCCTCGTAGAGCGGCCTTAATCGAAAGAAGCGTCGTTCCCAGAGCGTTTCCCCCCCGAGCCCATTATCTCTGCGGCTCTGAGCCACAAATCACGATTTAAATTATGCCCCGTATCATTAGCCTCGTACCAACAGACTCATTGCAATTTCTCACGTCTTCAGATTAGCCGGGGCGACGCCCAAAACGCCCCGGCGAATCTCCTTCGACAAAACACGACAATTATTAATCTGGAGGACTTCCCCTCTGCGAATCTCGTATCCGGTAGCCGCCCTGCACCCTGCACCCTGCACCCTTCCTGCACCGACAACGTTTCTTCCGGCCCGGTGATTCGTCATCGAAGTGTTCCTTGAGCCCGCGATAATTCGAAATCGTCGTTCGTGCTGTGCGTATCGCACCAACCCTCCGAAACCGACATCCGGCATTATCGTTGCATGATTTACACTGGTCTCTCTCTCTCTCTCCCCCCCCCCCCCCCCCCCCCTCCCTGTGGTAGTAGATAAGTCGCACGTGTTCACGGAAATGGGAAACGAAACGCACATTAACAGCATTTTTGCCGATCGACACGATTTTTACATTCTTTCGGGCAGGCTCCTATGTACAATAATATATTTCAACCATTATATTAATTATTTGTAAGATGAAATAGTCAATAAATTCACGGAAGAAAGTGCAACGAATTAATTTGTACGCCTAATGTATGAACTTTCCTGACACAGAACTAGAAGTTCCGTCACTGTTGCTTCTTCCAGAACCATAACAGAGTATAGCAAGTGCAGGAAAGGTTTCCAACGGCCAGCTAAACTGGTAGCATCGAGGCCCCGAGGATTCGCAGGGGTATTCGAAGCCCACCAATTTCCGAACAGCTTGTGCAAGCAGACGTTCAATATGTAAATGAAAACACGGGAAAGATGAGAAAGATGGAGCGAGCTAGTGCGAGAGAGAGAGAGAGAGAGAGAGAGAGAGAGAGAGAGAGCAAGCTATAGGTGGATAGAAAGAGATCAGAGGTGGGGATAGAGGATGGGACGAGCAACCCCGAGACTCATAACGATAGATTTCCCCCTGCGTGTCGTCTCATCGCCCTTCTTCTTCTCCTGGTGTTCCAGGTTAAACGCCTAACCGCCGCAGCACACAAACGGGCCCCGGGTACACGGGATTACAGCGTGTAAGAGGGTGCGCGCCCGTGGAGAAACCCTCGTGAAAGCTCGACGGGTGATAAATAATCAGATTAATGAAAAATATTTCCTCGCCAGCACGCGATCCTTGGGGCCAGGACGCCTCTCCTCCGCCTTTTCCGGGTTACACCTGATCCTCGCGGGGATACAGGTTCGTTCGTTCGGTTCGTTTAGGGCTGGGGAATTTTGTCGCTCGACAGACCAGGCCATTTGCAACGCGAGCGATATTGGAATACTTGCTGCGAGACGAGCCGAGAGTATTATCGTTACACTCTGCCGAGACGAAGTGTTTGCGTCACTCGGTTTTCTTATAATCAACGAAAAACCTGGGGAATATTAGTCGCGAGGAGAGAGCACCATGTGGAAATTTAATAATGCCATGTGACGACGCGTTCGGGGCTACGGATGATTCTAGCGATCGTTTGAGTCCCGAGCGTGGATTGAATCGCTCTGCGTTTTTTATTTAATGGCTAGACTCCGGAACTTTATGCAAAATAAAAGTTTTCTGCGCCGATCGCAAGAAACAGCAGCCGAGTAGAAACATTTCTACTGTTTCAAATTTCACTAATTTTCGTTGTAAATGCATAAAATCCACAGTCTACTAATGACAATTGATTTCTAGAATAGACCAGACTTCTAACTGTTTGATTTTCCCAATGTATGAATTGTTTAATACATTTGCTATTGTGCAATCATGTTCGGACCTCTCTATTATTGATATATCAAGCAAGAACAATTATAATTATTTTGTTTTCCTGTAGTGTGTACGCAATAATGGAATAATCATTGGCGGTCTGTCACTGGAGTTTCATTATCTATTATAGTTATGGGTTAATAATAATAACAGTAATAGTAATAGTAAATCAATCACATGTACAGTGTATAGATACAGTGCAGGGGGGCACGAAATTGTCGAAACTTGTTTGTTATTAAACTGTAATTAATAGAATGGATCTATGTTGATTTACACATTTGCACATTGGTGGAAATATTATTATAGAAAACATTTATGTTAATATGGCTTTTGTGAATGAGTTACACAACATGAGAGAGTACAATAACGGAATTTTTTAGTCGTCAATATCAATTTTGAAAGTCTTTGAATTTTTGTAAAATGGCCAATTTCAATTACACCGAGATTTCCGCAGCACCTAATTCACTTTCAAAGCTCTCTCAGACCCAAACGAAATTCACGCGACTCCTTTCGCATGGCGATTAGAATAAATTCGAACGAAATATTCCTGTGCTGTTCAGGAACAAGAAGCAGAAACGGAATTCGCGCGCGTCGGCGAATTGCGAAGAGGAACGACGCGACGGGAAAACGAATATTTTCCCTTAAAGAGGAATGTGTAATAACCGGGGGTAATTCCGCGAATTGGCAAGTGATTCTCCCTTTTTAATGTCGCTTTATGACGTTACCGTCGGTCTCCGCGCTCGGGAAATGTAATAACAATACATTCCCGATTGTCCGGGGGGTGGGCGCCAGGAATCGCGGAAATTTCAGCGGTTAATTCGTTCCGCGCGAAAAATGAAACCGGCATTGCCGCGTGAAAATCAATCGGGCTCCGAAATAGCCGGGATTCGCGGAATCCCGACACTCGAAACTTATTCGCTGACACTGATTCCCCGGGCTCGGTAATAGTTCTCTCGGCTCATTCGATCGTGCCACGCGATCGCTCGCGTTTTCGATCTTTTTCCCTGGTCCCGTTTCGAGAAATCTGCGCATCCTGGTCCCAGATCCGAATTCACCATTTTCAATTCAATGCAGGTCAGTTTCCCAAAAGTTTCGAACGAGCAGCTTTCAGTGTATCTGTATATTTGTTGAGAAAAGAGTTTCTCCTTTTTACTAGGATTGGCACACAGATCCAAATAATTTGTTACTAACATTTTTCCAACAAACACTGATGCGAAAGAGGGAGATGTTTAGCTGCATTTTGCTACTGTTGGAATTTCCGTGATTGATTTTAGGGTGAAGCTTTTTAGGGTGAAATTCCTTTAGGACAAGGACGGGTTTGGCAAATTTAATGACTCGCGTAAAAGTCGAAACGCAGAGGAACGAGACAGTCCGCAAAAAGGGTAGCAAAGGGGAGGTCCTCGTCTGAGAATCTGAAAGGAGTCACGGCGCCTGACAGCGAGGCATCGTATTGTTTTTGGTCGCCAGAAATAGCGGACAGAGAGCGCCGCGACGACGACGAAACCGGCCAAAACGAGAAACTCGCCCCTTGTTGACCGCTCTGCGAGCCTTCGACCACCTCTATTTCGGACGCCATTTCCCCCATTGCTTTGTCAAGATTCCATACCGGCGTTGTCACTCCCGTAGCCGAGCCACTTGTATCTCGCCAGCCGCCAACGAACTTCGCTGACAAAGGACGCGTCACTTCAGTCTAACAACCGCGGATTTTAATGAAACGTAAATTCCACTGAATATTGCGCCTTGGCCTCTTCAAACTATGAAGTGGACTGGATTGTCGATCATTCTGGAAACATGCAAAAAGCTGCCGAAGACGTACACGCGTCCAGATGACACTCGTTTACAATAGTGGACGCAGAAATTGCCCTGGTTGAAAAAAATAGGGAAAAATCTCGAAGGGAAACCTAATGTTAAAGAGACATTATGACATGGATCAAATTTTACTGAAGGTCATATTTTCGAGACATCAAGGTCAAGAATGTGTCTTCAACACTTTGCACCTACAGTACAATGACATTCAAACGACCTTTGACACTATTTTAAAAACATATTAACAACCTTGAAGTAAAGAAGGAGACCTTCAGAAGATTTATTTCATTATCATAATATGTACCTTTTCGAATTCAAGTAATGTTTTTCTATTTCTTTCCAGCTTCATAAATAAGTGATATATTCAAGGCGTTTATCTTACAATGTTTATGATCTTCTCGTGGATTGAACATATGACTACAGCAGCGTGTAAGACACTGTGTAAAGCTTTCCACGTAGCGTTGCTGTTCCAGTTTCGTAATTTAGATCATCCGTCTGATCTATAAATAAGAGCACACAGCGCACCGAAGTGTTTATGAATTGTTAAAAATTAGCCAAGTGATTTTATATGGCTAGGAGGTTTATTTTCCTGGCACCATCGCGATCATAATTCGCCGCTGAACATCCCCTACATGATTCAGAAACCTTCGTGCTGGCGCGTGCTATAATATTAACGACCGCAGGATGTACAACGTCAGTAGAACGTCAAGTTACACTCCGCAAAATTTCCATCTGCCTGAAAGAATTCCTGAATGTAACGGACCGTTGTCTGTTTGCTGTTTTGCAAGCGAACTGACGCGAAAAAATCTCGAAAATTCTGGCATAGAAAATTATCGAATGGAAAAATAGAAAAATGAATACGACACAACCAGGTCTGTTGCAGCTGTCTTTCATTTTGCTGTTCCTATCTAAATTTGTTACACCGTATATATCGGCACAAACATTTACATTTCAATCTGGACAAACAAATTCGTCCGGCTTAAAAGTTTAATAGCTGAATCAAAATGGTAGGGTTGCGGTTCTTCTGCAGCATGGAAGATCTTTGTTTAGAGAGGATCCTAACGCTTACGGTCGAGGTGATGCAACCGAGTATAGTGTTCGTTCGGTGGCTGATCAACAAGGTTAATTGCCCAGCACCTGGGAGAGCAGCGTGGAAACTGTCGAATCGCCGATCACAGCGCGGACAGAGCGTGAAAGATAGCGTAATTGCGATAACGCGTGGCGGTGCGAGCAACAGACCGTGACACAACGTAATAGGGACTGTGTCGTCCAATGAAGTACGTTTTAACGACTCGACTGCGATTTCCCGATCTGTTGTACACGACCTATGACAAACCAGAATTTATTCGCGAAGCCGAGACTCGTGATTTCGAGGTTCCGAGCCAGAAAATCATTTATTTTCACGGTTTCTGTTGGTCTCGCGGGTTTTCGCGCTTTCACACGCTACACCGGGAACTGGAGAGAGAGCGAGAGGAAGCAAGGGAGATCACAGAGGAAAAGGGAAAACACCGGGCCAGAGGAGTTAAATGCAGGCGGCGCACGTACCGCCGGGAGAGAGAAGCGAAGTGTTATTTGAAAACACACAGGGAGCTGTAGTTGTTAGGTGGCGGGCAGGACACAGTCGCCGTAGCTGCGGCTAACGAGACCAGGAACAAAGGATAAAGAGCGAGAGTGAAACTGGAAGACGGCTCGGGAAAAAGAAGTCGGGATACGGGATGTCCGCCAGCCGAAAATAAACCGTGTCATTGTAGCCGGCGGAACGGAAAGCGTTTTTACTGAGCCCGGAGATAATAAACCAGAAAGCGAAAGGTCTCGGAGGTATTTTTGACAGGAGATGGCGACGTTCGATGTCTCTTTCTAATTTTATTTTATCTTGTGCTTTGGAGAAACTCGAGAAGAAAAAGTTCTGCTACGATTAATGGGGAAGGGAAAATCTAGAGGGCCATCTTTGTGAATTTTTTGTCGGCGATTGGTAAACTCTATCGGAATAAATCTTCCTGTATTCGAAAGAGCATATTTTAGAGTAGTAGTGGTAATTTTGTAATTAAGAAATATTTACAATTGTCTAAGATGTGATTAATATTCTAGAGGTTCTTCCTGTTGTACCTGCTGGGGTTCCTGTACTGGGAAGAGCATATTTTAAAGTAGTAGTAGTAATTTTGTAATTAAGAAATATTTACAAATTATCGAAGATGTGATTAATATTCTAGAGGTTCTTTCTCTTGTACCTGCTGGGGTTGATGGGAGGCTGAGCAACCACAAAGCGATATTCCGGAATTTATTCTTCGGAATTGGTAGATATTTTCGGAATAAATCTTAACGTACCGAAAACAGTATATCTTCGAGCAATACTACTAATTTTTTCAGTAAAAAATGTTAACAATTGTCAAAAATGTGGCCACTATTCCAGATGTCCTTTTTTTCACTGCAGGGCTTGTCAACTCTCTAAAAATCGGCTCTAAATCGAATAAGTTGTTGCACCCATGAAGCACAATTCAAGCGTCCACTAATAACAAGGAAGGGTTAAATTATGTCGAAACATAATTAGCCAGGAGAACGAAGAACAAGGTTCGGAATATGTACCCGGTATTTCCCGGCGCTGTCGTAATTTCTCCAGCAGTTTCGTAAGAGCGAAGACACTCGGAATGTCCGTGGAGGTGCAGGAAAAAATCGAACGAGCATCGTCGGTCGTCGGGGCGCCAGAAATACCGAGAGCAGAATCGACGACAGACAGAAAGAGAAGCGCCGCGGTTTTAGCGCCGCAGGACAGAACGCTGTCGCTCGGAAAACAAAATTAATCGCGCGCCGCTGCGTATGCCTTTATTTCCAGGAAACGAAGAGACCAATAGCGGGTAAGAGAGAGAGTGAGAGAGAGAGTAAGAGAGTGTGTGAGTGAGAGTGAGAGAGTGTGTGAGTAAGAGAGGGAGAGAGAGAGACAGAGTCGTTTCGAAACGTAGGAGAGACCCCGATGACGGTTAAATATATCCGACATCGAATTACGCGCTTGTCCACTGAGATTTGCATAAACACCGGCCCCGGGGATAACCCAACGACCGATTTAAAATGACGACAGTGACGGAGACACGCGCCCCACCGAACAAAAGCTTCGCCTGCTCGTTCGCGAAATTTATTGCGGGCATAGCACTCGCTCGGACGCCACTTTGAAGACGCGTTTCAACCGCGACACACAATTAAACCGCCATCCTGGAAGCATATACACGCTATTTTTAACTTTGACCGCGTTGAAAGCGCTTCTCCCTGTTCCAAAAGGGCTCGAACCGACCGTCGCTCGTTGCAAAAACGGGAGCCGATTTGTTAAACACCTAAAGTACGGCCGGGAAGGGTGGAATAAACATTTTTAATGCGCCGGACGCTCGAGGGTGCGTTCTCGTTAACGCTGCGGTTAAAAACGTACGTTTAAAAGCACTGTAAACGTTGGTCTATTGTAATGTTCAACAGGGACAGAATCGTTCATATTTGTTGCTCAGAAAGTCCATTTTGAACATTTTTATACTCGAGTGAAAAAAGAAGCAAGTGAACAATACATACATATGTTTGATTTAATCAGAAGAAGAATGGGTCAGAAAATTCAAAGAGTGTTGAAAGGAAAAATACATTTTCGTCTTACTCGTGATTGTCGCAATTGACGTAGGAATAATGTTCCAATGAACGTAGCTGTGAACAAAATAAATGCGGCAAGCGGTTCAAGAACACAGCTGGCGTTTGACGCGCCTCGCAAATGAGAATTATTTTCCTGAAAACACGAAAGTGGGTCTATATATACAATGAAAAAAAAATAGCAAATTGTATGGGCTGTTTCAAATAAATTGTATGCTTCGTTGTTTGCAGAAAAGACGAAGCGTTCGAGAAAGGTGGAATATATACGGAACGTTAAATACAATTATTAAATATTAAAGTGTAAACTACCATGCGAGCCGTGTGGAGTTAAATGTTTGACGAATAATTTTGCGCGTTATTTGCCATCAATCCGAATGCGGCTACAATCTTAATTTATTTTTCCTGAAGCGTAAATCGACAGATAATCCTCAGAAGAGTACTATTTATTAAGAAAAATCTATACAAGATTTTGGAGCAGAGCGTAATAAATGACTGGTCGAAAATTTGAAAAAGGGGGAAATCAAGGAATTTGCGGAAGGAAAAAAGGAAGAGGATTCGCGCGAAGCACGAGAGATGCTGCGGAGATAGGGGGTGAAAGAAACTCGGAGGAAATAGGGGGTGGAATGGAGGCGTGGGAGGCAGAGGAGAGCGGTGACGAGTCACTCTGTCATTTCGTTATGAGTTACCGAGAAGAAACGAGGCGGAAGGAGCAACGGGAGACGAGCAATTCCTTCTGGAATTTCGGGAACGCTCGAGGGCCTAAATCGTTCTACTCTTCTGGAAGAAGAAAGGATGTCTCCGTTCCCGCGATCAAAGGCTCCACGAAATCCGGCTGCACGAAATTCAGAGTCCCGCGACGAAATTATTTATCGAGCTCGTCTCGAAAAAAATTGATAACGTGCTAGGCAGGCTCCTTTCACCGGCGGATACCCTCGTCTCCGATTCGTGGCCTGACAAAATAAATCTTAACTCTTGCACGCTCCTCAAGATGAAAATTCGACCATTATTCATCTTTGGACCTACGGAATTTTATAAAAATAACGCTTCGTTTATAATCATGGAGAAAGTTAATGAGAGAAGATTAATTGTTAATTCGTTCCACAAGGTGAAAAATTTTTATGGTTGGTCCATGTTTCTTTTTCCGTGCATATTTTGTTTCCTTTGTTTGGCTACCATTTTTATTGGCTACCACATTTGTGTGCGCGTACTGTGCACCATTATCGACGTTACAATAGGATTACATTTCCCGCGTACGCGCAAAAATATTTCATTATTTGTTCGGCGAAGAATAAACTTTGCTTTTTTAATAAAAATATGTGGAGAGACGATTGAACTTTTGTGCAATTAAAGCCGGCACACGTTACCGGATAAAAATGGTGAATTAATGGCCGTGGCACAAAAGACCGTGGTGCCTTTTACTTTTTTATTTTTTTCTGCACCGCCGTTGCTTGAAAAACAATAAATTGTTATTGAACGACAGCTGGAACAAATAAAATCTGAAAAATAAATCTGAGGATCGGTGAATAAATACAAAAGGTATTGAGATTAAATTTTATCGTATTCATCGTGAAGATATAAAAATCAAGAGAATTTTTAATCGAGGCCACGATCTGAATTTTTATAGAAACTTTAAAACAAAAATTTAATTTTTCACTTAAAAACCGGGCGAAAATAAATTCACGAGCCGGGCAATAAATATTTCCAGCAGCGTATTAACCGTTGACTGCCAAATGAGGATTCTGAAATAAGCGGCTTCACAAGTACTATAATCTGTCAAAGGCTCGCTAAGAAGTCACTGTAACAGTTCTGAAGATTTTCTCGTAAGACCTGTGTAACAGGGGCCAGAAAATTACGAAAGATCTTGCCAATGAAGAGGCAGAGTCGCCGAGTAAGCCGCTAAGTAAGAAAGTCGCTTGCAATGACCAAAACAAGAACAGATTACTTCCTCTAACAAATTTTTCTTGACCCGATTATACACGGGGGCGAGTCGGTATCCAGTGCATAAAAACGTGACGAAAAAGCAAACAAGTTGTCACTCTGAAGTCGATAAAATAATCGTCAGTGCTCCCAACACTTAACCCTCGCGACGTTATTGGGGTAAACCGGTATACAAAGCGGCCGCGACATAAAACCAATAGAAAAATCAATCAGTTAAGAAATCCGTCATTGAATCGGGAGCAGTAAAGTTGCAGTTCTGGGTCCCTTATTTTCCGTGGAGCGACCGATTCATATTCATCCTTGCGACGGGAACGTTGTTACGGGGCCGCTAATAAATTCATATCGATCCGAGGCTCGCCGGTCCGTAGAATTGAAACGGTAGTTCGTTGGTTTCGGTAAACGGGTGTGTGCAGCAGCAGCAGTAGCAGTAGCAGTAGCAGCAGCAGCAGCCTCGGCTCCACGGCACGTTCCGCGTTCCACGTGGCCGGATCAATCTAAATTCGCATTATTGCCGAGAAGCTAGACGCGATACACCGTTCGATCCGACACCTAATACGGGTAATTCCGGTTTATTAGGCCGAACCGCATTAGGTTTCCGGTTTATTAGCTCGGAACCACGTTCATCGTTCTCGCAACGAGCCTCGGCTTCTCTCTCTCTCTCTCTCTCTCTCTCTCTCTCTCTCTCTCTCTCTCTCTCGCTCTCTCTCTCTCTCTCTCTCTCTCTGTCTCTCCGTCTCTCTCTATCTCGAAAACGGCCGACGCGCGATCGTTCATCGATTCCGGGCTTTTCTCCCCGTTGAAGCGGGCCCCGTTCGGTTTACTTCATCAATTCGACCGATCCGGCTTGTGCACTGTCGATCGACAGCGTTCCCAGCACTCCTAGAATGCCGGGACTTCCTTTGAAATCGAGACAATTCGGATTCCCAGCCGGGACACCGAAAGTCGCCGATGTTTTGCGGATTCTGGACCTGCGACGCCTTCTTTTCGCCCCTTGAACCATTTCGTGATTTTTAACTGACCGAGATCTTCATGCACTTACGGAACCTATGAATTCACACACGAAAGTCGTCCTATTTAGCTGCTGTCATTTTTCTTCCATCAAAAGGTAGCTAAACCTGGGAGTGTGATGATAAAGAGCATTAATGATTCCTTTGTCTTCGTCCCCATTGAATAGCAAATCCCTGCTGATTAATCATCAGACTGTAGATATACAGGGTGTCCCACCCGATTTTGACATCTTGATTTTCTCGTTATTGTTACTCGTAGCAAAAAGTGATTCAGCGGAGGCTTGAATGGTATAGAGTTATACTATATATAAAGGTCGACTTTATTTTTTTAAGTGGAATGAGGTATTTATTTAATACATCATCGATGCAGCTGGACATTGGTTATAAAAAAGTACTAACCTATGTATGTCGAAAAGATAGTAGTTCAAGGGATATTTCGATTCAAATAATTCTAAAACACTATTACTGTAGTATTAAGACTTGAATGGTTTAAAGAAATTTAATTACATTGTGTCGACAGTAATGGTGTTTTAGAATTATTTGAATTAAAATATCCCCTGAAGTGTTAACTTTTCGACGTACATAGGTTAGTACTTTTTTATAACGAATGTCCAGCTGCATCGATTGGTGTATTAAAAAATACCTCATTCCATTTAAAAAAACAAAGTCGACCTTTAGCCAATAATTCGGCTAGAACCGAAAGTTCGTGTGGAATGACCCAATGGGACGGTTTGTTGTCGAATTCCTGCCAAGAGACTTCTTGTGACGTACGAACAGTATACCTGTGTCAGGACGACTGAAACATCACGACGTCGGTAACCAACGCGACGGACCTCGCGTATCTGACCTCGTATGCCAAATAATATTTATACCAGTGTTTTTATGACTGATACGTCACGATCTATTGATCAACACGGACGGTTTCCGCGTATCTGCGATGACGAAAGTTCTCGTATCGAGGACTCACAAGACTCAGACGACTGCTGGCGCGCCAGACCATCTTTGTCAACACGCGTCCAGGTCGCGCTCTGATTGGTCCGTGTTTTTCGTTAATAACTCCTAAACAAAGCCGCGGCGGACATTTTGGAAAAGGAAACTGTCGCTACAAATGACGTCAGGAACCGTTCATTTCAGGGAGTTGACGGAATTTTGGGACAGCCTGTATATCAAGTCTAAGAAATAAGAGTGGTTTTCCCGTTTGCAGTGTTTAATATTTCGCGTTTAGGCCTTTAGGGAGCGAGCCGCAACGACGACAGCCAGTAGAGTTATGACAACGAGACCCCTTTTTGCGGGGATTGTCTTGGTATAGAGTTAACGTTCTACAAGTGTTTCTCCGGGTTTTAATAATTCACGGAATCTTGTTGGCATTCTACGAAGGGACTCGGGGTTATTCTCCTCGGAGTTCTAGCCGGAGCCAAAAACAACAGCAACCCTGCCGCGAGAAGCCGAGGGCAAGTTTGTTCGTGACTGCTGTTGCTTATTTCGTAGAATGCACTGTGCTAAGAACAATCGCGTTTACATTGTACTGTACCTACTGCCTGCCGTGCTGTATGTTATTAACTGCGTCAACAGGTAATCCGACGTTCCCCTTTTTTATTACACTGGCAAACAGTCTGGAATCCAAACAGTCCACAATGTTTCTCATTTATGAAAACCGCGGGGCCATTCTTTCCAGACTCGTTCCTCTGGAAAACCGAGACTTAATCTTACCGTCCTATTCTGAACACGGTGCTTAAAATCGTTTTACTGCTGCGTAAAATGTTTTTATGCAATTTTTGCTGTCTAAAATTTTTACACGATTTATATTGCTTCCACCTGTGCATTTCCAAAAATGCTTCTATACAATCGTCTAATTTTTATGTATATTTTGAATAACCTTGAATGTCCCCGAATATCTACGAATGACCTTGGAAAACCATAATCCCCAACTAACATTCATTGTAAGTGTACTTTGTTTCGGATAAGTCGAAACGGAGAAAGAGAATTAATGCAAAAAAATAAATGTGTGGCTCCGGAATAAAAAATTTGAGTATACAGGTGGATTGGCGATCATTATAGCACCACAAGTGTCGTTCAGATAGGCCGAGGTCGACTCGCAGAGATTTTCGCTGCCGGTGTGTGCGATGCGATGGTGAAATAATCGAGAGCGGGCTGTCGCACGCGGAGAATAAAAGAGATATTTTACCATCCGACAAATTTCCTCGCTAAATGGCCACGCGCGCACACAAACAAAAAATGGCGCGCGGGAATGGTGGTGCGGCGTAACAAAAACAAAAACGAAGCGCACACGCACACAATCACTGGCCCGGAATCGGAAAGCGGCGGAATTAAAAACTCATCGTCGACCAGAACGGGCAGCGCAATAAATATAATAATAATTACCGGCGGGAGCGCGCGGCCGTGCAACGATTAACGACCGGTAATTATCGGTCGTTTTTAACGGCTTCGGGACGGACCGTGCTGTATCTCGTGGCCGAGAATATCTCCGCCACGGATTAACATTTCTCTTCGTTTGTTCATACTTTTTGCCGCGCGCACGCTACTTTATGCACCCCTTTTTTCCACGGTGGTTATTTGATTCGTTAATGGTTCGACGTGTTTCGGAAAAACGACCGCCGTCGGTCAAATGATCGCGTTTTAGTATTGTTTTATTTTACAATTGGCCGAAATTGTGCGGATCGTTCCGCGCGAAATTATTGAATACATTTTTATTTAAATGGTCAAACACGAGTTGCGAACATCGAGCCAGATTTATATAAATTCAATCTCGTTCTATTTGTGCAATTTCTTATTTCCGTGAATTGATTCACCGTGGCGAACATAAAATGGTAATGCAATTAATTTTTATTAGTCTGCTCGTCTTCTTGTATTTCTAGTCAGTAGACAAAATGTACATTTTTTACTCCAACTTTTTAAATTCTTTTAACCTATCCACTGTTCCGAATTGCAATCACTCATTCCGTCCATAAATTGTTGTAAGCTGTTTAATTATTGGAATAACTGGAATAGGAAGGTTAGATATTCGCCAAACATTATCTCGGTTCAGGCGAAATTATTTTCTAAAGGTACCTCGCACAGAATATCGAGCGAAAACGCTCGGTGAAAAGCGAAGGGCTGTAAACAAAACGGAAACGCGTAAAACACGTTGCAGCCGCATCCTGCGATCTATGCACGCGAAAGCCTCTGAAATGACCTGATATTTCAGGATGTACGAGGTAGCCATTACGTACGGCATAAACACGTACTCTGGCAGCGAACCCGATGCTCCAATTTCCACGCAGCTAGTATCGCCGGCTGCGTTAAAACAACCCGTAGCTAAGGAACCATCCAACAACAAAATTGCTTACCACTAGCTTCGTTAAATTTTCACTTTGCTTCTGCTTGCTCTGGCTGGATAGTAAAACTCAACAGTGCATTGATCAACATCTCGATAGAAACTCCACCTCAATCACATATTAAAATCGTTTACATAAAATTTTTATTTAGTTTCTGTATCTTGCAACTGGTGCAAACAATTTTAACTCCTTTTCTCCGGTCGTTATTTGCCCATTAAAAAATGTAAGCGCGCGATAAATACTATTTTTATTGTCCCTCGAGGCAACTGCGAACATCAAAGACTCTAATGGGGAAAATTCTAATCAATTTGCTCGCGTCACAAATTGTAGTGTTATTTCTCGGTCATTTCCCGTCGGAAACGCTGGGGTCGGGTTCGCGATAATAATAAAATCGCGGATTCCGTTTATGCGAACGAGGCGGGTCGCGTGGCTCAAAACAAAGCGATCGCGGGAGGGGAGGGGGGCTCGCACACACGCGGGGTTAACAAAATTTCGAAAACGATCGTGTCGCACGGGTAATGATCCATTCCTCGGCGTAACTCCCGCCGCGTGTGCACGCGCATGAAAACTAATTCCCGTTGAAATCGATATTTACGAAGCGGTTTCGAGCCCGCGGATGATTACACGGAACAAAAGGAGGAACGAGGGGATATATCGTTTCGACGGCGGAATGACAGCGAACACGTAGCAATATTAAAAACGACAGCTCGCCGGAAGCGCGGAGGAATAATAAAAACGCTGTCGTTCGGGAAACGTCGATATCCGCGAAATAATGACAGAACAAAATTACCCGACACTCGTCGGATTCGATCGTTTCCTCTGTAACCACCCCCCTCTCTCCCTCTCGTGCAACCCCATAACAACGACGATATCGTTACACGACGACCAATCCAAGTTCCATTTGTTGCTTCGACAAAAACGAGCACGGCCGTTGTCGAGCATAATTGCGACAGATCGCTCGCGAATTCCTGTAATTCTTTTTCCCTGAAGGCTAGAGATCGGTTCGAAAAAAGCATATATTTTTTGTGAATTTCATTCCGATTTTAGAAGCGAGCTTGATCATTTTTTTAATTTTCTCGATTGCAGGTACATGTCTATATTTCCCAGCAAAGAACGGAACATTGGTAACACTGTCCAACGTAATAGAACTTTTTTCGTGTGCGGCAATTAATAGACTGCGGATCGTTGATTGCAAAATAAAAATTGTCCACCTGAATATTTAGAATTTAAAGTTGTATAAATATGTACTTTCACTGAATTCTTCTCGTGTAATTTTATTTTTATATGTGATCTATTCACTTTCAACAATTTTCTTTCACATATTTGTGCACCAGCCAGGGAACTTGAGCGAATAATTTAGATTGGCTGCAGAAAAATTAGAATTTCCGTGGAATAATTGTAGCTCTGGGTCAACATAGACCCAGTCCGAGGAACGTAAAGGTGATTGACGAGGGAGCACAGATTTGTCGAAAGTTGGAGAGCTGTTGCTTCGTCCCTTTTTCTTCTGGCAGCGTGTCAAAGTGCTTTGTCTCGACCGTTTGACAAATGCCGTTCGACCAGCAGCAGCACGCGGAGTCCAGCAGAATATTCATGAACCGTTTCTCCCTCTCTCCTTCTCGTTCTCGCTCTCTCTCTCTCTCTCTATGCCCTTATTCTTTTTTTTTCGTAGCCCCGACTATCGATGTAAACGCGTACCCCGGCGGCCGATTGTTTGCGTTCCACTTTATCGCACGACAGGCTCGATCTGGGGGTTGTTAGCAACCCTCGCGGACCTGGGAGAATTCATTACCACAGAAACCGATCGACCTTTATGAATTTTCTGGTGTACACTCTTTCTTCCCATTGTCAGTGATTTAACAATACGTTTTACAACGTTTTCAACTTTTGCTTCTCTTCTCGTGGCACACACTTTTATTAATTATTCACAACAAGCTTACAGGACAATTACCATGATCGTTTGTTCGAGATCTCTTAAAACTCTTAACACACGAATTTTCCAAAGACACCCTCCCACTCGCTGTATAATTCACCGAAGCTTACGCGACACTCAAAATACAATTAATTTCTTATCGAACGGGACCGAGAACGCAAAACGCGCAGTTATCCGATGAACGATCAGCTTCTCACCAAACCACGACCACGTCAGAGTCTTCTGCCATGGAACAGGGGTAGCAGAATCCTCCTAAGCCGTGGGAGACCGTAGAAAATAGAGCCCCCGTAAACCCCGGTAAAAAAGGCCGACGAGCTGCTCTCGCAGCAGCCAAACAACAAAAAGAAAAAGGCGGTGGGTGGGGTATGAAAAAAAAAAAGAAAAAGTAAATAGTGGAGCAACGTCGAAGCAATAAAATTCTCATTTACCCGGCCACGTTGCTCGCCATCACCGTCACGCTCGCCTTTCCGTTCCCATCCTGGCAATCCGCAAGGGTTTAAACCACGGTGCAGAAGCCCGACGACGCCTCGGCATTCCGCGTAGCACAATTTACGAACAACGCTCTCTAACTCCTCTCTCTCTCTCTCTCTCTCTCTCTCTCTCTCTCTCTCTCTCTCTCTCTCCCTCTCTCCCTCTCTTACTCTCCGTTTCTCCCTGTTCGAGAAGGAGGTTGAGCAAGTTGCTGCGTTTCGGTGCGAGGTCGCGTTTCCACCGAGGGGGTCGGTGTATATGCGGGGTAGTTTGTCACAGTCAAGTGCTCGCTAAGTATGCGCGACCATTTGTCTCCGATCTTCTATTCCGGCTCGGCCGTCATTCTACGTTCGCCGCAAACGGAATTAAATGTTTCTGCCTTGTGCTCTCCTGCGTCCACCGCCCCACGAGCCACCCCCTTAAACCAGCCCCGCGCACCCCTCGCGTCTCCGGTCCTGTATCCGGCCGTTCGATACGGCGACTTTCGAAATTTAGAACCACGAACACTCATGCCGATGCGAACAGGTTGACCAATAAAGCAAGAATTGTTGGAACATCTATTGTACTAATTTGTAGCAAGATTCATCAAGATAAAGACCAGCATGAATTGTTGATTCGGAAATAAATCGTCAAACTTACAGACCTATTTATTTTAGGTAAAATATAGGTTTTTTGGAATTAAAACAGCTTCGAGTTTAAATGGTTATTTATATGGTTAGATATATGTTAGATATATGGTTATTTATATGTTAGATATATGGTTATTTATATGGTTACATATATGTTGGATACATGGTTATTTATTTGGTTAGATATAATGGTTATCTATATTGATTAGACAGCCGTAGATTAACGTAAACAACTCTCAATGAATTGTTTACTGAGACCCCGTTGTGAATTGTTAGTTATTTTGAGAACCGTCTTTAAGACTCCGCGAGGATTATAGTGTGCCCTCTCTAAATCTTTTATCGCAGTGTTTTATTCCCGGTCAGAAAGAAGAACGCAGCCGAGTCGGACAGACATTTATCAACGAATTTAAGCCGGGTTAATAAACACAGAGATTAAATTATCGCGTCATTTTGCTGGGAATAAAGCGATTTGTTTCCCGCCGGGACAAAAAGCGGATTGCTTTTACCTGAAATCCATTAATGGTTCGCCGGGTAGCTGGATAAATGAACGCTTTTATTATTTACGCTCGGGAAAAGGAGATTCGTTTGATCGTGTTCAACACTTAGCGACGTTTTCAGGCAGTCTGTTTTTGACATTGCCTTCCGAGCAATACGCGACCGTACTTGTCAACTCGCGCAGAACCGAATTTAATTTCAATTATCTCGAGTGGCGAAGAATTCGCGAAATTCTGGAAGCTGCAAAATACAAATTTTAAGAAGTCGCATGGTCTGCGACACGGTAACAATTTTTCACCGCCGGGCACGTTGCCATTCAAATTCTTTTCAGGCGAATTTCATCTTTTTTCGGGAGAAAGCGAGCCTCTGTCTCAGAAATTTGTTTTCCAAGTCCCAGACTGCATTTTCGAGTTTTCTAAAGGCCCCGAGCAGCGCGAAAGAGCGAAAATGAACGTTCCATGGCAGCCCAAGATCCTCGTCGGCGACAAATTTCTATTAAGAAAAGTTTTATTCCGCGGAATGCACCGTCTCTCGTTACCTTTCGCAACGGTCCCGACAAATGGATGGCCGACACGCCGGGTAAAAGCCGGGATCTCGAAATGCACTAGCTTTTAAGGAATTAAATCTGGCCGAGCCCGGTGCCAGACGCGTCATTGTTTTTCTACGTATGAAATATTAATTCCGCCCCCGTTCGCGTGTGTTCCGCTGCCGGGACGTTTTCTGTCGCGATCGCTGATAACCCGGCCAGTGTTTTAACGCGGACGTCCTTCCTGCGACCATTAATTTTGCGTTAAAATTGCAAGAACCTATCTGCCCAGCTTTTAGCTTTCTTTTTAATATACCCAAGGAAATTTAGAACGTAAACCTCTACGATTAATTTCGATCAATTATTTCTATCTACTCTGTACAAATTAATGTTTGGAACAGTTAAATGAATATTACGACCGCGTGTCGTCAGGAAACAATGGTCCTTCATCGATCGACCGAGCATCAATTTCGATCCCGATCGCCAGAAACAATCCCTCGAAGGGTCCCTCGAACCCTTCAAAGTCGGGAACGGAACGATCGCGGGGGCGGTGTGTCGAACAACGGCACGTGCCCAGCGGCAATAAGGCTCTCCCGTGTTTCTGTCGATCCTGATAAAGTGCGGGATACTGTTTGTGCATCGTAAATCCCGTATTATGCCGCGTAATTAATGCAATTACCGAGGAACAGGGTTACGGAATAATGAACCGCGGCCCGGTATATCGAGGTGCACGCGCCGGCCATGTTCGACGATATGAACACTTTCTTTACGAACGAGTAATTACCGCCCGACAGGAACATTTTCGTTCCCGTTTAACCCGCTGATTGGCCGATTAATTGCCACGGGAGCGGAACACTCTCTGTCGGCGAAACGGAACGATTAGGCTTCTAACGCCATGCTTATTACGGGCACCTTTCTCGTAGTTCGTAGACCAAAATCATTTTGAAAAGTCATTAATAATTATAAACATTAATTTTAATAGCCCCTTAGACTTTCAGTGCAGACTAGAAAATTGTGGCAACTTAATTAATCTTGAATAACCAACCCCTTAGTTTATACTTTTTGTAGAAAAATATATACATCAATACAACGACGCTATCTCTTGGAAATAAGCGATACTACATGACGACCGATGTATACAACAATTTCTAACAAGCAATAACATGTAACTGTGACCTTAAGTAATAATCAGTCGCTCTTGAGCCATAACAGTAGACAAACGTGTATTCGATAGGTAAATAATAAAGGTGCAGGTTAACAGATTAAAGTATCTAGAGTTTCTTTTTCTACGCTTTTCTTGTGGCCATTGGTAGATAACGGATTTTATGGGGTTATGACAAAAATTTAGTTGATACACGGGAGAATTAAAAGAAAGAAATTTATTTATTTCATATAAAGATTTGCAAACTTGTCATTGAATTCCATTTTAACCCTTCGTCTGGAATCTTTTCATCAGTTCTTTTTAGTTTGCAACGTCCCACGCCTTTCTATATTTGTCAGAATATATTCTAGTTCGTCGAAGGGGAATTCTCAACGAGTATTCCATTAGAAATTTCCTCGATACCGCGGTCCAAGATAAGATAAAAGAAGAAAGCGCGAAAACTCTCGCGACATTTCTCCCCGGGTCCCTGTTAGTCTTTTTCTGCGCCTCGACTTCTTGTCTCCATATCTCGTCGGCTCTTTTCCCCGGCAAGTTTCCCGCTCGCGGTACAAGTGGCCGTCAGATAAAACTCGCGGAACTGAAGTCCCCGGACACACGCGAGTTTCGCGCGAGTTCGACTCCGATAACGGAGATAGGAGCGAGCATCCTTCTCCCGACACACTTTTTCCTTTTTAGCTCCGCTAAATGAAACGCCCCCTCTCCTCGATCCATCCTGGCGGCGCGTGTTTCTCGTGGAAATCACCTATGCGAGCTTCGGCAACAGTCACAATATTTTCTAAAACCCCTAGCTGTACGATCCTCTGCACGAATTGCAAAATGGAGAACAAGCCTGAACCTAGCAGAGCATCTCGGAAGAGTATTCCTTAGCCAGGAGAGGGTAGTAATAAAATGCTTTGATACGAGAAGATCGAGCGATAAAAAGCGGAGCAACGCGCGCAGATTCGCGAAAGAGAGGGATGATTGGGCTTGTCGAGGGAATTTCATAAATGGCCCTGGGTTCCCGCGTATTTCTAATCCCGACAAAGTCCCCGGAATTGCTCAGGCTGCGAATCTGTTTCAACTTACAGGTGACCCTTTGTCACCCGAAACCGTTTAAGCTACACAAGCTCGTTGCGCGGCCCAATGAAACGAGCCAGGATCCGCAATTACCACGGTCGTTTACGTCCTTAATAAAGCGAGCCATTATCGCGAAGTGTCGGGCTCAAGAGAGAGGGAATGAGGGAAAGGGAGATATAGAGAGAGGGAGAGTCTAGAAAAGACGCGTCGGCGCGAGTACTCGCACCGTTCCGCTCCGTCCCGCTCCGTAAACCCTCTCAGCAACGCTGTCCGAGAGGACTGCCGGGTAATTAAGCAAAATATCATGGTTTGTCCGCGGTGTCGCGTCTCGCGCCGTTTGTCCAAGCTTTGATCCCCGACTCGCGACTCGCAGACGCTAACAAGATCGCGTTAATCAGTTTTACGAAGGCAACAGGCTCTCCCTGGATACGTGGACTGGCAGAACCGTGGCTTACATCGTGCCGAGGGCACGATTGCGATTTCCGTGGCGCCTCGTTTTGAAATTATATTTGTGTTTTTGAGGTTAATTCAAGAAAAAATGTATATATAACATGGTGTCGAATCGGCCTGGTTTAGCCGGTAAAGTAGATTTCCTGTTTTTTATAAACCTGCAAATATCTCGGAAACTATGCGAAATATGGCAAAATATCAAGAGACGTTTTTTGTAAGAAATTGAATTTCCTATTAAAAAAAACGTTAAAATGATGTTAAAATTCCATTTTTCCACGAAAAATATACTAAAAATAAAATATGTTTTTTTTAATTACTACTAGATTACCCCTGGATTTTCGTATGCGTGGTCGGGCCCCTCTCACGATCTAACCATAACTCACACTGTTCACATAATCTTCCCATTGTAGATCTTTTCTGAACGGAGCCTTTACGTTCCCCCGACCATTATTTCGGGGGAGAAGCAGTTGTTCTGCAAATTCACCGAAATATAAATATACTCGGAAACTGCGCAGATGACAGAAAAATGTCATAGGACATAAATGATTGAAAATTTAATTTTCTACAAAAAAGATATTTGCAGATTTAGAAATATTTTGCATAGTTACCGAGATATTTGCAGATTTAGAAAAAACAAGAAATCTACTTTACCGGCTAAACCAGGCTGATTCGACACCATGTTATATATACATTTTTTTCTTAAAATAATCTCCCTTTGCTGAGACTCGCTGACCGTCTTGTTGTCAAGTAATACCTTCTTGTGTTCGAATTCTTTTACTAATAACACTGTCCAACAAATGAGAACTTTTTTCAATGTTTTTCGAAAACGTTGGGTGATAGAGCAATTCTGCTTTCGAATTCGGTTTTAGGACGACAATGTCTACAAGAATCACCCAACAGTAATTGGAGCACACGAAAAAAGTTCTCATTTGTTGGACTGTGTAATTAGACTGCGGTTCTTCATGGAAAATAAAAATTGTTTCCATCGATTGCAAGTTGTGGCAACCAAATGGGCATTTATTTCTCTCTTTAGTGGTTTGAATCAAGTCATAAGAAATGTTATTAAATGTTTCTTAAATCTTTCCAATGTCTGAAATTACACTCACCCACTGTTGCTGACAATGCATAAAATCCAAAGCCCACTAATAATATAATGAGATCCATTCAGTTGGATTAGGTGGAGGGATGTTTCTGTTAGATACTAATTTTGTCGAATTCGGTGTAGTGGTTTCTTTGTGGCACGATTTTTTGATGAAATCGAAGGGAAGTGGGTCGATGTTGTCATTAACAACAAATGGGATTGCGCTATACCGATCAATACAGCATATTATACGTGCATTCTTTCCGAATTGTCTAATCTTCGGGATTGCAACAATTGGCTGTTATTCGCTGGAATCGGTGTCGTCCTCTCGAGGGTGGGCCCGCTCGGGGCAGGATTAGTGGGCCGAGGTTAGAGGGGTGAAGCAATCGGCCTAATCGGGGCGCAAATAAGATTATCTGATCGAATTTTAATGGTGAGCTCGCGTGCTCCCCGTGACGGGTCCCCTCGCCTATGGGTCGCGCTCGTAAAGAACTGCGTGGGCGGTCGTTAACGCGCTCGCAGATCCCGGTGGCCAGGTACCTCGGGGGTTGATTCGGCGAGCGTTGTTGTCTGCGAATCCCCTGACCTCGGCTTATTTACAAGGCATAAACAAGCCGGTCCCAGTTATCTTTACCGCTGCTTCCGGCCACCTCTCGTTGCTCTTTATAGTTAGCATCCCGGTTTGCACCCTTTTCATCCTGCGACGAGCGCGATCCTCTCGAGCCTCTAGCCACCGCACCGACGCGCGACGCGACGCGACGCGACCACGCTTCTTCGTTTTATTGTTCTCGATTAAGGTGCTTATGGGACGGATCTCTCTGGCCTCGTCCTCAGACCTCTCGCCGTGGCCTCGTCCGACTTAATCCTGTTCCTGCTGAGGCGTCGACTCGGTCTCTCAGACGGAAATCTTCCGGACACCTTCTCGCACCGGTTGCGTAACTGCTTCTTCCTTGGACTACAACGTGCAATAATTATTCTGTGCTGAGATAACAGGCCGGTACCATGGAGTTTAATGCGCTGAATCCGAATTTTGGTTTTGAAATTTAATTTTGAAGTGCTAGTTGAATTGTGTTAAAATTAGAGATCTTGGGGCTTGTGCAAGGTTAGGAATTTTTTGTGAGTCAGGTATAGAAGATATGCGAATTGTTCTATAGACTCTTCCGAAAGGAATATATTTTTTTTGTAACATTCGGACCGTTTAAACATGCTTGAAAAAAATTTGAACCTCGCGGGACACTCATAACTCAAATTTTTTTCCCGAACGTACGAGATTTCCATCTTTAAGAATTTTTCGTGCATCAACCATAAAAGCCAAGCAAAGATACCATGCACAGAGAGATTCTACATCCCCTCCCAAATACAATGATATATTTTTTTTTATTGCATTCTGAGGGTTTAGACATGTTGGAACGAAGTTTGAAGCACGCAGTTCGTAACGCAAATTTTCCTCCCGGACCATCTCGCATCTTGACTCGCATCTTTAAGAATTTTTAGTGCAGCAACCATAAAAGAAAATTCTGAGCGGTTGTGGTCTATTTTCTTTTATCATCTTTCTCCCTTTCGGTTATTTTCTGTAAAACGCCGAGACCGTGACGCGAAATACTGGATTCCCATCCGGCGGTGATTTCGACGGGTGTTGGACGCTTGTCCCGGCGTTCCCGAGGATTTAATGGCTGTTGAATTACACCGGGAGAGGGATCGGTAATTGTCGCGAGCCAGGCGCGATAATAAATGTCGCTGATTCGACGATATTCCCAGCCTGAGGTCTTTTTTTCGGGCACGGCCGGCTATAGAGCTCGTTAGCGTCGCCATTTTTGCGTCCCTGTCACCGTTGACTGCTGCATCAGGTGTCCAGATTTTTTTTTTCGCATCCGATGCGGAGAATTAATGTGACATCGGACGCTAAATTGTTTGGTGATGTGTGCTTCGTATCAGCAAAAAATGTGAGCAATACGATAGTCCGCAATGTGCAATTTAATTTTCTGACAAACATCAATTGGTAAGTCATTTTGAAGCAATGAAGTAAGTAATGAATCCGATCGTAGATTTTGTTCGATTCAACGATATTATACAGTTTCCCCAGTTCATTAACGATAGATTTACGGGACACGTCAAGTGTCTAACAGCAGTACAGTATTCTCGCGATAAATGTCCCAAATGTCTGGATGATAATTGTCACTGAACTATCCCCACTCCTGCGGGGTATACCACGTGAGGGAGCATAAAACTCGAGAGGTCTCGGTCGTCGAGGAATGTAAACATAATACGGGTCGGGTATATCGGTGTGAGACCACTACTAATCCGATGACAAAACTTCTTTATTTTTCATTATTTTTGTATGGAACTTTCACCAACATATTCCTGGCATTTTTCTAATGAAAATGATACCAAATATGATATAATTCTGATGATATTTACGTGTATAATGGACGATGAAATTTTCGTGCGCGTGGAAGGACAGCGTATGGGAAAGAAAGAGACACGGAGAGTCGCAGTCGCCGGCACAGTTCAAAGGCCCGCCGGGTCCTCACAATGTAATCCCAATAAAAAACTTTTTTATTATTACTAATTTTTTCATGACACTTTCACCGATATATTTGTCACATTTTTCCGATTAAAATGATACTAAACACGATATAATTCGCATCATATTTACATTAATTGCCGTTCATATAATTTTAATGAGAAGTTACGCGGGGTCGTCCATTACGCATGTAAATATAATCGGAATTATATCATATTTGGTATCATTTTCATTAGAAAAATGCCAGGAATATGTTGGTGAAAGATCCATAAAAAAATAATGAAAAATAAAGAAGTTTTGTCATCGGATTAGTAGTGGTATTATACCGATATACCCGACCCGCATTATGTTTACATTACTCGGCGACCGAAGCCTCTCGAGCTTCCCAGTCCATTTCTACGTTCGGCGCAAGTCAAAGAATAGTATCCCTGACGATAATTGTCCCTGGCCGGACCCGTGGTTGGGACAATTATCGAGAGAATACTGTATCTACCAGAAGAAAATTCTGTTTTACGCAAAGATTGAATGAGCAAATCGTTTGTATACCGTTACGCGTTTCATTGGCAAGAGGTTTCACGGAGATCCAACAGTCGAGTTGAAAAACATCACCGCCTGTTTCAATATTTGTTTACGTATTAGTCTACAGAGCGAACGGAGGTCGAATAATGGCCGAGAGCGAGAGAGCACGTTAGCAATTTCCCTTGGAATGGTCCGGCGTATTGGAATAAGCTGTCGCTCCATTAAATCACATCTCCGTCCCTTACCTATATTGCAATTTAAACTTCGGACGGGAACTTTATTCATTATCTCCCATTTGATCGCAGTTTGCGACAATATATGAACGGAGGGGAAGGCTCGTTACTCGAACTTCTTCGCGTAAAATGCCATCCCGTCGATGCTCACTTTTCTCGCCGGCATTTTCACACCATGTTCTTTACTCGCCGTCTGGAAATTTCACTTTTCCTTCTACCGCGACATTGCACACCGCACGCTATCAGATGCCCAAGAAATGACCACGTTTATTTAATCCCAGAAAAATTGATTAAGCGTGTCAGGTCCGTATAAAAGGGAAGCGACAAACCGCGACAATATCCTGAAAACTTTCCTTGTCTGTGCACCCCTCCCATCCCTCGCCCCCGTCGCCTAATCTCGACCGTCGTGCAGTCCGACAGTTTGTCCGCGTTTCGTTTTGCTCGCGGCCGCTCGGGGAACAGCCCTTAGTGGCCATTTCCTAGATTAAGGTCACCTGAAAAGCAAATAGTTGTTAGGAGTGGAAGGAGGGTCTCTCGTCGGGCGCCGAGCGTCAACGCTGAACTTCCGGCTGTATACGTTTCTGGAAAACTATTTGCGCGCGAAACGGACACAGCTCGTTCTCTCGCCGGATAGAGAAACTCCCAGAGCTGCCTTTCGACGCGAGACTCATTGTTTTCGGGCTGCCCTCGCGTTGTTCCACTGGTGAATCACTCCTGCGATACGTCGCTCGATAGTTTCACCCGCGATGACCGTCTTTTGCACGTTGCAACGCTGCAACGACCGACACCGTTGCACAAAACTAAATGATCGGACTCCTTCATTGAGAATCGACTCCTGATTTACTCTCTCGATTTGTTTATGGCATTGGGTTAGGTGGAATGTTCGTCTATGATATAAAAATTTAGAATTGATGGGTGATGGCAAGAACTGTGAATTTTTATGCTAGATCCACTGTATAAAAAATTTCTTCTACTTCATCGTATCATCTTTAAAGTTTGTTGTTGGTTTTGGAAAGCAATAGGTAACTATGAAATAAAAAAAATGCAAATATACTTTTTAACGGAATTTATATGATGTTCTCTCTACTGATGATATTAACGCTACTGAAGCTATGCTTCAACTGAACGAGCTCGGTAGTTCATCGAAACGCGGCTCTATCTTTGATTCCATATACAGGGTGGGGCAATAACTATTACCACCTCAGATATCTTCGAAACTATAAGTTTCACAGAAATATTTGCTGAAATAAAATTGCACAGTACGAAGCGGGCCATCCGGTGGCGATAATAGGTTTTTTTTGCAAGTGGAGGTACTTCCGACATTTGAAGGTCACCTCCATTTTTTTAAATGGATCGATATGTTTTTGCTTCCGTATCATGATAGAGGATCTTAAAACGACTTCAACGACCTATTACATAAGGTCATTGAAGGTCATAGAATGTAGAGAAAGGCGATAATACTTACGGTTTTAGTAATAGGTCGTTGAACTCGTTTTAAGATCCTCAATCATAATACGGAAGCAAAAACATACCGATCCATTTAAAAAAATGGAGGTGACCTTGAAATGTCCGAAGTACCTCCACCAGCAAAAATACTATTATCGCCACCGGATGGCCCCTTCGTACTGTGCAATTTTATTTCAGCAAATATTTCTGTGAAACTTATAGTTTCGAAGATATCTGAGGTGGTAATAGTTATTGCTCCACCCTGTATAAAAAAGTACCGCGAGATACAATGAAACGGTCCGGCAGATACGGGACCGTGAACGTATATAAATACAGTTCTCGGAACAATATTAATTTATGTAAAATAAATATATCAATATTTGCATCTACAACTATTCGAGGCAAGATGAAAGAGAGACACCTTTTTCTACTCCCCACGTCAGATTGTCAAAATTCATTGTTGAAAGAACTCTGCTACGAGAACGTTAAACACTCGAAAAATTCTGTCGCAGTCGCACGTCCGGTTTTTGTCCGACAAAGTTCAATAAAAACCGTTGATTCTCCGATGGTCCAGGATGGGAAGTCGGGCTTTTAACGATCGGGCTTCCCGCGTGTCGAGGTGTAATAATGTCGCGGATACGATCGAAACGGAACCTGTCCTCTCGCGACAAGCCCTTGTACCAGAAGGATTACAATTCCGTTCCATTTAAAACTGTCAACGGCACTTCTTTCAATTGCAACCGGCGGAATTCGTGGCGCAGCTGGATTACGGGGGCCTGGCAGGGCTCTCGAGATTTCATTTTCACGCGGTGCTCGCTGGAAGGGGCCGAAAACGACGCCACTATCGTAACCCTTTAAACTCGGAGATAGCGGTTCCAGCCGCCCATTGACCCAGATCCCGAGCTCTGCCACGGTGCGAGCGGAATTTCACCGAGGCGCGAAGGATTCCAGGACTCGATTCGCCAGGACTCGGGACCTCGACCCCGCAAACCTCTCGCGAATCAGGGTTACCAAAATCCGTTTTTCTCGGTGCGAACTTTTCCGGGATCATCCGATTTTTCGTTGCTGCGATTGATCACCGAGATAGACGTCAAATCAGTCTGACCTTGCAGAGATCCTTGTGGACATCCATTTCGGACAGTTGGGAATGTTTGTACACCTAACATAAAGAGTAACTTGCAACCTCAACTTTAAATGTTCGAAACTCCACCATTTGAAAAGCAAGTCTGAACACTTCCTACCATTTCGATCAGATTTCATTTCCACGAAAAATTCAATGATTTCTCTTAAATCCCAGAATCCGAAGGAACCAGTTCGATTTTCACAGAAACCCAACTCGTTATCGTTCGGTGGGTTGCATAACAGTAAAACAGAACGAATCGGATCTCCATCCAACAGGTCCTGGATCTCCCTTGGTCCCGAGGACAGGAATCGCTAAACGACCGGTATTGGGTGAGAAGAGAAGTTGAACGACAAGGTACGCGTATAACCGGGGCCCTGAGAGAAGTCGGTCAACGACTTAACCAGATTTGCCGAGGAAAACTTTCTGAAAATTGACGAAGGGAGCCAAGCGTCGTCGCCGTCGTCGTCGTCGTCGTCGTCGACGACGTCGTCCCCGCTGGGCTCCTCGTTGTCACCTCTCCGAGGACAAAACATCTTTCCGAGGGATGGTTTCTTACCTCCTTGTCGAGAGCTGAAGGCACCGGTGCTTCCAGCGATGATTAGAAGCAGCAGCGGGCTTAATAAAGCTCTCGAGGAAGGCAGCATCTTTCCTGTACTCCTGCCGGCGCCTGCGCGTCACGGGGTCCTTTAACCGGCTTCCCTCATCACAGCCCCTCTGCAAAAGAAAAAGAATGAATGATAACGAGCGGCTCGAGGTACTTCACCCTACTATCACTCTCTAGCTTTCGCTTCCTTTCTCTCTCTCTCCGTATGTTTCTGTTTCTCCGTTCCGCGAACGCTGCTCTAGTTTCCGCAGAGCATGACCGGAAGTTGAGATACGTGGCTTCTCAGGATGACATTCATGAGAATGTTGATGTTTTAAGTTCGACGGGAAATTCGATACATGCTCCAATTCCTGGGGAATTATTTAGGTAACTAGCTTTCCCCCGCCACGCCTTGCTGTGGCTCAGTATTTTTTAAAAGCATGTTTCTACCTGTCACAGATGTGACATTTATATGCTTTATTTTCATCCCCCACTCTCACTCTCTCTCTCTCCCTCACTCCGTCGCTCTCTCAAATTGAATGTAGGTGCAACCAGTCAAAAGTTATAAGCAGAAACGTGCCCAAAAGAGGGCGAAAAAGTCATCTTTGATCACTAATGACGTCACAACTTTTGAACGAATGGACTTTTTCGAATGCGATTTGCTCTAAAACCTTCCCGAAGAAACGCCGCGTGTAATGGTTCAAACCTCAGCTTTCTACGTTCAGCCGTTCTCAGTTGATAGTGTTACAAACAGACAGACGGATAAGGAATAGAAATAAACTGACTGGCGGATGTTGATAATGTCGATAATGCAGACAGATGTCGATAATGTAAATTCATAATTTGGAATATTGATTTTTAGCTGCGACGTTCGTTTTTTTGTTGTATTGAAATATGATTCAAAAAGCACTTTTAGTTTTTTCCGAATTTTCCATTATTCCGGGCAACTTTTCCAATTTTTCTTAACCTAAAACCTTATTTGTACTATTACTATTTGTACTATTAAATCGGTCCAGCCGTTCTCAAGTGTTGCGGTTACCAACGAACAGCATTTGATTTTTATTTATATAGATTAACAAATCGTTATCATACATTTTTGTACAGATAAAAATAATTTAATACGACCCCGCCTCCAGAAACAGTCATCTCTATTCGAGCACTCCAATTCGTCAAGATTCCCTAGCACAAGTGGCAGAAGAAGAATGCACAATTTTTTCCCGAGGCACAAAGGCAAACTGATCTTTCCTCCACAGTTGCAATTAACCTGGAATTGGTCTCGTTCTTCTCGCGAAAAGCTGCGACGTTAACGACGCCGAACACCTCTCGTCCTAACGAGGCCGAGTTATCGAAACAAATTTCGGTGCGTTCCGAGCCACGGAAGGAAAGTAGAGTCGGGCGCAAGGGTTAACCCTTTGTTCTGTTCGTCGATTGCAATTATCTCCGGTGCATGCCGATTACCCGTGTAATTCTTTTCGAGACCGTGGCAATATTCTGCAGACGGCCATGGCCCGTATTTTCTTTAGGCTATTCGCGCTGAGCCGAGCCGCGCGCCGTCGAGTTAATGAGCCCGGAACATTTAATCCAGCGTCCATTAAGGCGTCAACATTTGTTGGCCCCGTTTCCACCGAGCAGACAGAAGGGCTCGAATAAAACGGTACGCTTTCTCAGACGCGATGAAACTGCACGATCATCCTGCACCCTGGAAATTGGATGGATCCGATAATCCTCGACTTCCTATCTGTTGTCTTTCTGCCACTGGACTGTGGATTTTACGAATTTGCAACAATGCGGACCAGTCAAGTACAAAATATTACGAACTCCGGAAGAAAACCAGATAATTCTTCGGTTAACTTTCTATAAATAATTTTTTGAATGTATATATGTATATTCCGGAATTAGATTGATCTATCTGTCAATCTAAGTTTAATTAATTACATTAATTCGGACCTCTGCCATTGCAACTCATAAAGCAAGTGAGTAAATCAATATGGTGTTTGGATTCTGTATTTAATTTTATTGTCATTACAATATAATTAAAAATTTTCAGACGCAGTTTTCTTTTTTCTTGAAAAAGACCCACATAAGGGTCGAAACGTTGAAAGTTTAATTTAACTAGCACAATTGCTTTATTTTGTTTAAAATTGATCGAACCGTTGCGCCGAGAGCATAAGCATTTTCCCTGATTTTAATTACATTAATGTTTGGTCCACTTATTCAGGAAATAGATCTGTGTTCAGGAATTAGATTATTTTATGTGTCAATCCAAGTTAAATTTATTACATTATTAGTTGGTCCACTTATTCAGAAGATAGATCTGTTTTTAGGAGTTTGATTATTTTATTTGTGTATCTAAATTAAGGTTATTGCATTATTCGTTGGTCCACTTATTCCGAAAATAGATCTGTGTTCAGGTGGTGTGTTGAGGAATTAGATTATTCTGCCCGTCAATCTAAACTGAATTTATATAAATTATTTTGTGGCCAGTTTCTTCAGAAATTAGATTAGTATACCTATCAATCTGAATCGAATTTATATAAACCATTTTTTTGAACCTACTATTTGAAATTCATTAGGAGTAATAAATGTTTATAACCCGATCCGGGTCTTAATTTAAACCACCACCTATGTCTAGATCATCTAAAAAGAAAACGAGCACAGATTTTGCAGAAACAACCCGAAAAACATTTCTAAAAAAATTAATAGCCAGAAATGCGGAAGTCTCGAGCAGTCTACAACGAAATCGCCGGGAATCTAGCAAGGATAAGTAGCAATCCGCAGAAATTCGCCCCAAAGCTCCATTCCACTCTTCTCTAAAAAAAAAAAAAAAAAAAAGGGAAATCATTGAACGAACAAACTCCGATTCGGCAGACACGGCTCGGAAACTAGGGAGAAAAAAAAAGTGGTAGTCGTGAGAAAGAAAGTGGTTTCGAAGTTGCCTCGTTCCGGCGAATGGCACTGATTATCCTCGAGACTTCTCGAACTCCCTTTCGAAACGATCGAGCTCGCGAGAGGGCGCGTGGTGTGCTCGTTCCGGCGGCGCAACGACGTATTAATTAAACGTTAATTAGCCCGTTATTCATCGGCCGTTTATTATATTCCAGCGACTAGTAATTGTCCGTTGCGATCTACCCGGCCGTTGTTTCCGGCCCGAATGAGAGTGTAATAAAATTCTGTACCGATTAACGACCGGGATCCTTTGTTCCGCGTAACAAACGCTGCGGCCCGGTAATTTACATCGCGCGTTCGCGAAATTTCAATGGCGATATAACTCAACGATTTCGCGGATATCGCTGTTTGAAAGCTGATCATTCGATTTTTGCGTTTCGAGACACCGTGCTATCAACAACTGCCGATTTTTAACGATTTTAACGTTAATTGCGATTAGACTGGATCTCAAACTGGTCGCCCGGGGAAATAAAATTAACCGACCAACGACCTCGTTCAGATACGCAAACATTTATACGATTTAAACAATGTGGAATTAACCTGTTTTCTGAGCACTAAAAGTGAAGAAATAACGAGCATGTATCTATCCAAATTTTTAACCTTACTTTTTTTTATATAATACCCAAAGAAATAAATTACAATCTCAATAATCGTACATTCAAAATATTATAAACCTAGTATCAAAAGCTATCTAGAGTTTTAAATTGGCTAGCATTTTCATTTTTCGGAGAAATTGCAATGAAATCGAAACTTTTCATCGAAAGAGGAAAAGTTTCCTGGATCATCGACTGCTTTCACGAAAAAACAAACGTTCCTTTGTGATAATCTAACAGTATCTAGATTAACACTAAACAGCTTCTCAAACTTCTTAACCCGAATCTTGTCAAAGATCTACTTCTGCTAGTACAAACACAGTTGTGGGCCACGAGCACGCTGTCTATATGGCACGCTGCAGAACTTCTCCGTGGTGCACTTGCACCGACCTTTTTCGCTTCTTCACTCCCAGATAGCACAAAGACGTCATAAAGACGTCTTGAATGTCCTACAAACGTCTTCGGTACGGCCTCTGAAGGTCTTCTGAACGGCTTATGTTACAAAACTGTGCGTCATTAAGACGTCATTTTAGGACGTAAGACTTTCAGACCTAAAATGGACGTAAAATGTACATCTTTAAGACGTCCTATGTTATCTGGGCTGTGTTCGTTCGACTCGATATACAGGGTGGGTTGTTATAAACAGCTCACCTGAATAACTCGCTTGCTTTTGAAGATAGAAGGTAATGACCAAAATCAGACCAAACTTATTTGGTATCGAGGTGCTGGTAATCTGATGTTACTAATTTTTTTATAGGTGGAGACCTCAAGGAGATAAGAAGGTCAACTTTGTTTTTTTAAATGGAACAGTATAGTCTTTTATTTACATTGTGATAGTGTGTTTCAAAACGAATACAATGACCTATTATGAAGGTCATTACAGGTCACGCAGGGTCAACTGCAATAGAAAATAAATTGTCTGAAAGCAGTCTTCGAACACTTCGACGATTTACATGTAACATGTTATTTACGTACTCACTGCTCGTGTATGTGTTCAAAATGACGACCTTGAACATGGATACATGGTCGAAAACGTAGCAATACTAATGGCACTGTCTGATCAATTTCATTTCCTTCTATTACAGAGCAAGCTCTTTTTCAAGCATGTTTATTGGTTTTCCACGGTACAAATAGAAATTTACAGGTGTCAGAATATTACAAAACCGTATTCTAATCGGTAGTCAAACTACTAATAACATTTCTGGATACAAATAAGCGTACAATGTGATTGAATGTTTGTTTATGTTCTGTGACCCTTATCAATAATTACAAGAGCGGTATGCCAACAACCGGAGAAGACACAAAAGTATTTGAAGAGTGCTTTCGGACAATTTATTTTCTATTGCAGTTGACCTTGCATGACCTTGAACGACCTTCATAATAGGTCATTGCATTCGACTTGAAACACACTATCAGAATGTAAATAAGAAACCATACGGTTCCATTTAAAAAACCAAGGTTGACCTTCATATCTCCTTGATGTCTACACCTATAAAAAAATTAGTAACATCAGATTACCAGCGCCTCGATACCAAGTAAGTTTGGTCTGATGCATTACCTTCTATCTTCAAAAGCAAGCGAGTTATTCAGGTGACCTGTTTATAGCGCCCCACCCTGTATATTAACCCAATAAGCAGTAAGTAAAATATTTTCCATCGCAGTTGCCCTTCAACGATCTCGAATGACGTTGAGTCCTTTATACGAGACTTAAAACGCGCTATTAGGCACTGCATAGAGAAGTATATCATAGTAATTTAAAAAACGGAGTTGATCTTCGCAATCCTTAGCCACGAACTGTAGATTTCCAAAAATTAAGAAACTGTCACCGGTAAATAATGTCTTGAAACTGTAACAAAGGCAGATTGAGGATCAGTCGATTCCGGGGCAAACATGTCGGATCCCCAGCAACGAGACGCAACCCCTAAATCGGAAGAAACACTGTCTATGGGGTTTGAAGGAGGAAAACCATGGGTCCATCAACGGTCACGGTAGATCAAGCGGCTGCACTCCCGGCGTTTGCCCGAACTTATTTATTTTCCCGCGGCGGAACGTGGCCGGAAAGCGTTGCGAGACACCGCACCGAAAAGAAGAAAGGAGAGGAGACAGAAAAGAGAACAAGAGAGAGAGAGAGAGAAAGAGGGAGAGAGAGGGCCAGGCAACGTTGGCCCCGGGGGCGCGTTGGGTTTCCATTATGCTAAACCGCAAATGGAGTCCTGCGATCGAGTGTCTCTCTGCGCCACCCCCCGGAGGCGCACAAAGCCGCTGGAATAAGGCTCCTAAGGTGTAATGTTACCGAGAAATTAAATTCTCTCGTTCTCTGCGACCACCTTCATGCCCACCCCCGCATCCGCGTCCGATTCCGACCCCTCGACCGACTACAGCTCGCTTCACGAGTCGTGGACAGACGAAACATCACTTTTGAAACCGTCTGACCACTCAGGTGCAATATGAACAAATATTTTAAAGTCCCTCCAGAACATTCGCAGGAGTATATATTTATTGTTCACACGATGAAATCAAGCATGCGAAATAGTCAAAACAAATAAATCTAAACAATCTCTATCTGGTCTATCTGGAAAGTCTATAGATCATATTTACCCGATTTTTCGCGCAAGAGTAACATTTTATTTGCCGTCGATTCCTCGTCGTTCATTTAAATCAAATTTAAAGAAGAAAAATGGTCGACCAACTCGGGGCAGCGTGGTGCGTGTGAAAGCCGACAAAGCAATTCGTTGCCGAAGTTTCCAGCAGCGTATATTCTTTCGGTGGCCGGTTCCCCGTCACCTGTACACATAACAAACGAACCCCATGGAGAGAGAGATAGATAGAGAGAGAGAGAGCCGTGTCTCCGGTGCAACGGTGCAACGGAGGACGCTATCTGCACACACGTACGCGAACAAAAGCGGCAGCCTTTTTACCGGCGAGCACGTACCCGACGATGATTTTCTCGCGAACCGGTCCTCCCCTGGATCGTCACGGTGAATTACGGTGAGGAGCTCCAGGTGAATTTTGATCGCGCTGCTCCCTCGGGCCCCATTCTCGAGAAATCGACGATCGAGCCCGTCTCGTCTTTTTCGAAAAGAATCCAAAACCGTTCGAAACGAGGACATGAGAGAAAGTTGCCAATATCGTGCTATTTTTGAAATTTTTGACCCTCCGGGAAACACAGTGTGCATTTCCAAAAATCTACACACCTGACAGCAGATATTCGATCAGAGAAACTATATCGGTCTAATTGATACGAAAATTGTTTTCACTGGATTCACAGGGAGACTTAAGACAAATTTAAAAATCTCCAGAAACTGCAAAATTATTTCCTAGGGAAAAATTACCATAAACTTGATAAGATTGAAGATTGAAGTTTTCTCTTCACAGCAACCCCCTAAACATGACATACAATTTTTTGTTTACTATAAATTGAAAATTTACCGAGTCATTATTTTTCAGTCATTTCTATAATAGTTTATCCTGAAGTTTACTCAGGACTCCGCTGTTTAGAGATTAAAATTGCGATTTGAATGTTTGGTTCAAAATTGCCCCGTTCCAATTAGGGTGTATGGGAGGGTATGTCACGGGATTTCTGCCCCCTGTTTCGAGCGGGTCGAGATTGGATATCAGAGTTCGAGAGAGCTCCAGCTCGGCGGGACCGGCAATTCCAGGTAAACCAAGCCACATTTTTACCGGGATTTCGGACGTCAGATTTTTTGCGGCCGATCCGAGCCACGTTCCTCGAACTTTTTCCCAGCTGGAAAACTCCGCCGGAAATGCTTTTCCTTCAGCAGGGAAAGGAGACGATGCGACGCGACGCCATCGCATCATCGCATCGGCTCGATCGAGGAACGCGAAATTCGAAACTTGAGCGTGCAACGACGTAGCGATACTTCGAGCGTTTCGAGTTTCTCCCCAGGAGAAACTTCGTTAAGTATAAATATTGAATCTCTATCAGGATTCCCGAAGTTCCACGCCCGGTTAATTTTACAAGCCGCTTTGACACCGACGACGCCACGCCGCCGCCGGCTCCCCTGCTAAATGAACGACACAAAACGAGAGAAGCTCTGTTTGTTTATTTACCTGCATCAACCATGTGAAAACGTAAGCTCGGATATTTTCGCTAATTTTTATTTCGTGCGAATCCTTGATCCTTTTCTGTTTTTAATGGTCTTATGTGCAACGAGCACACTACAGGGTGTTCACGCTATTACTAGCCAGCATTTTCCTTGTAAATAGTAAATATTAGAAAACAATGAAAGAGAAAAAAGTAGTACTGTTTTTTATACTTAACACAATGGCGTATGTAATTGCTTTATGTTTATACTATTTTGATAGATATGAAGGTGACCATCCATTTTTTAAATGGAATGCTGTATATTCCTTTATATCATGTGAAAGCGTGTGTCTAGACGAATTTATCCGTATACCGCACAGTGACCTTCAAGGTCCTGCAAGGTCAGAAATGGAAGAAACATTTTGAATATTTCACACCAAAACATCATCTGATTGGTATAAGTAAGGAATACTTGTAAACACATTGGTATGAAAGCATAGAAACTGTTTCTTCCATTTCTGACCTTGCAGGACTTTGAAGGTCACTGTGCAGTATACGGATAAATTCGTCTAGACACGCGCTTTTATGTGACATCAAAAAATATACATAATTCCATTTAAAAAATTGAAGGTCACCTTCATATCTAACAAAATAGTATAAACACAAAAAAATTACGTACGCCATTGTGTTGAGTATAAAAAACAGTCCTACTTTTTCCTCTTTCATCTTTTTCTAATATTTACTATTTACAAGAAAGAAGCTGGCTAGTAATAGCGTGAACACCCTGTATATTAATGTAAAAAATTAATCAAAATGTAGTAGAACAATTTCTAGACACTCTATGATATTCTAGGACGTTCTCAGCAGTGGACTAAACCTATAAATCTTTTTTCGTCATAAAACGTGTAGTTTCCTTCTGGAAAAAATCGTAAAAATTTTCGGCGCTCTCAGAGAGACGTAAGAATATTTTCCTCGGCCTCTAATGTGAACCGGCCCTAAGGACAACGAATAGCGGTCGCGGAATGTCAGGGAAGAATGGCTGTGAAAAATTTTCAACGACTGGGAAGGGAAACTTGTTATACGGCGCGGCGTAGAGCTGGCCGCCGAAGTGAAATGTAACGGTCCTGAAAAATCAGGATTTACGGACGCGCCTCGAGGACACGAAGAACGAACTGCGACGGCTCTTATCAACGACATCAATGAGATATGAAGTCCCGGGGAAAGAGGCGAAAAATTCAACTCTCCAGCTCGAAACCAATCGAGTCGATTCCGAACGATTCCATCAAGCGAACGAGCGGAAAGTTTGCTGAATTAAACACGTCCGCAAGTAGGTATACGAGTTGTTTGGAAAATGATTAATGGGAACATGCTACAGGCGCGCGCGCGATTAAATTAATGAAAATCACTGGAGGTTAATTTTTTAAACTGCGAAAAGGGTGCGCGCGCTCGCTCCGAATAAAACTCATCCGACATATAAAAAATGTATAGTTTCGGTAAACTAATGGAGTTTCGACGCGCACTCGGCGGCGTATCAATTGCTAAAATAACTGCGGAACGGTTCTGGGACCCGGTTTTCTTTGAATTATTCTCGACTTTGCCAGCTGGCGCGGAAATAGGGGATGCTCGACTGTCGGGGCGGACCGCGGCCTGAAGGATTAAGGGCGACCCTTGAACCATTGACCTCATCAATTACCGCTATCTCAGCTGAACTTCGCTGCGATCTAACAAGCAAACTCGTCCGACCACTTGAAAAATCCCCACCCCCTCCCCCGGTCACAGAGGTTAAATTTCTGGGGAAATAAGCGGTTGCCGGGGAGAAAGAAGCCTGATACCCCTAAACCGATACTTCGAAATTTTGACAGACAAGATTCTTTGATACTCAACCTCTTGACACACTCGAATGACCGATTTCTTTGTGTGTAATTATCTACCCCTCGACAGACGATTTCTCTCGCAGCTGCAATCATTAGAATTTCGTCTTCATTAATTTCTTACATAAGAGAAAATTTACATTAATCGTATATCGAAATTTTTCTTTAATGCTTAAATATTGACAACGGAAGAATGCAATTTTATTTTTCCACTGAATCTCCAACGTCGTTCGAAGATTGTGTACGCAAGCAGACAGTCAGGAGGCAGCGAAAGGTAGCGAGATCCTCGGGAAGAGCGCATCTCGGTGTCCGTCGACTAAATTCGCAGCCAAGGGCGTTTCGCTCGCAGACAAAGGGAAGCCGAGAGGTAAAAGTGAGAAACGCCAGTGGTGGACGGCCGAGGTGTATAAAGCCGGCCCATTTTATTTTCCCCGGGAATAAAGTCGAAATAGAATTTAACGGTATCCGGGGTTATTGCAAAACGAAGAAACCTCGGGGACAAAATGACCGCGGGAAACGGAGAACGCCGGAAAGGGGCGAGCTACCATGCCGGAAAAGTGAATCCGGTTTGTGGGACAGATACGGACGCAACGCCGGGCAAAACGAACAAACACCAACGGGATCCGAATAAGCGGGAAGTAAGGCGCGAACCCGAGAGCCCCGGGCTCTGGTAAAAATATAATTTAATACTTCGGACGGAGTTAAAAAGTGAAACAAAGGAAAGCTTCTCCTTATCCGAGTTGACATTGTACCGGGGCGATTTCGGAGTGAAAATCGGTGTATTTAGCGATGGAAACAGACGATATTTGCAAATTTATTTCTAGAGAACCTGCAAACTGTTTGCCGTAAATCTTACTGCATACGAGAGACCGTACATCCAAGTTCTACACGCATTTATTTCGTCCGAAGATATTAACAATTGCCAAAGATATAGCTACGAATCGGCAAGGAACACGTCCGACACCCCCAGGATTCACTCGAAACAGTTCATCGAATCTAGCCGAGTTTATTGAATTTCCCTGTGTCGATCGATAACGCAAACCCTTGAGAGTGAAACAATGCCAAACAGTCTTCCCCTACAATCGTACAAAAAGAAAGTGGAAAGAAACAGTAACGAAATAGAGGCTAGCAATAGACCAGAAGAAAAAGCTCGGCCCTCCACGATCGAGTAGTCCTCGGCGTTGGTCGAAAGAGATCGGCGGAGATCGAGGAAGCGACGAGATTTATTGAGCCGAGTTAAAAAGTTGCGGTGGCGTCGTTTTCGTTTGCTTCTCTCTCTCTCTCTCTCTCTCTCTCTCTGCTCCTCTCTTTCTCTTTGGAAGACGGAGACGCTGCTGCTCCGGGACTCGGCCGGAGATAACACCCGCGCAAAAGGGATTCCCCGAGATTAACCCTCCGGACAGATAAGGATTTCGAGCGTCGATAAGCCGGCTCGAAGCAACGTCCATCGGTCTTGGACGTCTCGTATCAGTTTCCCGGGGCAACTCGTCGGGACCACGGCGCCGACGCATTTGTCGATGACTTCCAGCAGGGGCCAGGAACAACCCAAGGAGAACTGGAAGCCCCGGGAATGGATTGGCCAGGACTCGATCCAGACGTACCACCGCGGCAGAACGTACGCTACAGACACGGCGGGAAACGTTGTTCTTACCACCGGCGCACACCTCGAGAACCACCACCCTCCTCCCCCACCTTCGACGTACACATACACACACGATACCTCTTCCTTCCCCCTTCGTCTTCTCTCCTACTCTTCCTCACCCCTGCCGGAACTTCGCCTGATAAACGACCCGGGAATATGAGCGGGAACACTTGCGCCTCTTGATAAAGCTGAAGTGTCAATGGAAACCGGCTCCCACCTGGCGTTGAATAACTGCGAGCCCCAGGATGCGTTAAATCGTGTTTAATATGCCGAGCTCGCCGAGATAGATCGGCCTGTTACCGTTTCTTTCGGCCCCTCCCCCCCCCCCCCCAGGCGATCCAGTGATCTTTACTCTGATAACTGGTTTGCGATCGAAGGTACTGTCTTGGGAACGATTCTGACTTCGCTGCGGGCTTCGATCTTTACATGGAGCACCTTGGTGGGGATGGTTGGTTCGACGGAAAATGGGACTGTTTCAAAGGACAGTAATTGCCAGTGTAATCTTCACTGTTGTTCAGCGCAGTTAAAGATCTTCTGACTCTTCATCTTATTTTCACGTCAAACTGTAAGCCAGGTAGTTTTGGTCATAAAACAACCCCATCTGCTTACACATTTTAAGAAAAAGTAGCATCGAAGCAAGCATAGCAGCAATCTCTCCTCATCTGAATTTAGTGTTTTATAGATCCTAGGTCCGCATCTAGCTGCCAAATTCGAGCCATCGTCACGTTTTGTTCAACCATAATTTGTTCGAGTCACGCGCTTTTCTGATTTATTGCTTGCTGTGCGTCTCACCCGGGTACAATCTGTACCTGCGAGTGAACGTTAATGAGGGGTGGTCACTTGCCCTTTCCATTGCATGTTTCTTTAATCAATTAGGTGAGACGGCCGCTTTCCTCACCGATTTCGAAAAAATGCCAATCGACGAATCCGCATGGCTCATGGTGGAAATCACCTAGATTTTTTCTCATGCTCACCAGCATAGTCACTTCCTCTAAAGTCTCTCGATCGAAAACATCAACTTTGAACATTCAGTCGCATCATTTCGTTTCATTTTCGTGCAACTTCGTAATTTTCTTCAAAGTGTAAATAATTGTTAAGTAAATTTAGAGTTTATTTGTTGAAACGTGTTAATAATTCAAGAATAACATCTGTAGCGGCCAGCGTTTAGGTAGTTTCAGTTTGATGATTGCCTTTTGGGACCGGGACGAGGTTTCGGCATCTGGCTACGGTTTGGGCCTGTCACCGTGACTACGTTTATGGTTATTGCCGCCCGTACCCAGGTCATAGATTTAGCTTTCCCTGTTTTCAGCATCAGGAGCTTGTTTTTCGCCTTGCCTCGGTTGCAGGTATGCCCCTGGCGTTTTATAGTTGCCAGATGGGGGGTTTTCCTGTCGTCGGTCAACAGTTGCAGCGCACGTGAGCCGCTACGCGGGCATTAGCTTTTCCCACCCCCATTTTACCACTTCTCCGCATTTCGCGAGTACCCCTGCGATTTCTGGGCCCATCAGAGCCCTTAGTTTTGTTTCTCCCACCCTTAACTGCGCAAGGGAAGGGATAACCGAGCCATCGGCGAGGCTTTCTCGGAGCCTTAGTTTTTAGAATTGAAATAGACTCAGAACAAGCAACAACTCTCTCTCTTGTGCACCATAGGCACAGGCAGAGAACTCAATTCTCAACATATATAGAAATAGTTTGTTATTTGTAATGAAACTGTGTAGTTTTCACTTGAAATATAGTTTGTTTGTTACAATACGTCTTGTTTAGTCCTTCTCATGAAGGTGGTCCTTCGAGTAAAGTTTTAGCGGGCACCTCGCAGTGCAAAATCATCAAATGTCCGATTGATCAACCAATGATCAGCCGCGGATAATAAACAACATCCTTACCACCCTATCAGGTCGTAGGGAATCAATCAAAGTAGTGAATCGTCAAAGCTGTGCGAACGAACAGCTGTTGTTTGTAACTTCTTCAAAATTAAAATTGTGCGAATGATGCACCGACACCTTTCAATGCTTTTCTCTTTTTAATGTTACATATTTTAAATACCAATTTTTATCATAGATGTACGAACGTAGTACATGCCTCCAAATGTAAACGTGGGAATGCATAAATCTAGAGATGAGGTAATTTACGAACGTGAAAGTGTAGAACCGTAGAAATGAAGAAAATTACGACCGTACAAATCCAAATGTAAAAACGCTTTCGCAGACAATTTTTTCCGTGCAGACCGAACAGCATCGTGACGATGGTTAAGTAGATCAGACCGAATCAGCGCGAGACGCGATAAATCAGGGGCGCGAGTAGGCATCGTTGAATTCCGCAACAGTGGCGCTGCCCATCTGGTTCCGCGTGGTTGGATATCTTTATTACCGGACGAACGATAAATCAAAGGTTATCGTCGTGGTCGGTGGCCGCGTTTACACCAAAAATCAAGATGAAAAGCCCCGGCGCGTAGCAGAGGCGACGCGAAAATTGCTCTGCCGCGCGGCCTGACGAACGCCTAGCCCGGGGAAACACGGCCGGTGATCGATCGCAAAAACCAGCGGACAGGGCTGTTAGTCCGAGGGACAATTCCCGTATCTCGGCACGCTAACAAATCACGACCTCCTTTTGTCCTGGTATCGTTGCGGCGCGATCTTCCGCGCGACAACCTAGATATTGTCCAGCTGTGCTAGGCGAACCGGTCGAATTGCGGCTTTGTCAAGGAACTCGGATCCTTGCAATAATTGAGGGGACACTGAGTTCGACGTGGCCGAGTGCAAACTTCCCTGGTACCGGCATTATACTTCGCGGATTCTCTTGGTTTCGACTCCGAGACCTCCGAACAGGACTATGAAGATTTTCGACAGTTCCCAGGATCGATTGAATCGAATGACGTGGATGCACGATATTAGAGGAAGTAACATTAGTGACATTTTTATTGGAGTATAAAAGGATACGATTTAATTGGACATTCTGGAACGAGCTTTTCCTGCGGGCTGGCTAAACGTCGATTGTTTTCTAGAGAATCTTCGGGAGCAGCTTTGACGCGCTCGCAAATCTTGTTAACGATCTTAAGAAGGATACGGGATATCGGGGAACCTTCGTCTCGGTCCCGGCTAGTCTATCCCGTTGTCAATTACCGGAAATTCGTGACGACCGACGGACGGATACAAATTTTCCCAGGCGACGCTCCGCCTCCCGATCCTTAGAAAATCGGGAGAGAGACGAAAGGTACCTCTAATGAAGATTCGTGACGTCGTCAGGGCAGTCGCAGTTAGTCTAGTATCGGTAGAAGATTCAGATTCGATCGCGTAACTATTTTTGTATCTTTGCTAATGTTAGCGCGAATCTCCCTGCAAGTGGAATATAATAGGAAAGCTCAGACAATTGGAATAGAAATGCTTGTAGAATAGTCTCAATGTCCAGGCAAGTAGAATAAGAATGCTGTATGGTCAGACAAGTAGAATACGAAACGTTTCCTTTGACCAAGTTATTCAAACTAAAAATCTTCCATTTATCCCTGACAATGACGATCGCAACGAATCAAGTTTGACGACTGCGGAGAAAGTGGAATCCGCTCGACAGGAAAAAACAATGGTAATACTACGTTACCATCGATCCTATGTCTTCGGCAGGCTAGGAACTGGAGTAGTCGAACGTCGAGAGCAATCAGAACGGTCCCGGGCGTGCACGCCGGTAAAAATGATTGCCCGAGGACACTCGAAGTTGGCCAGGGAGTACGTGTTACTACTGCGCGTCGGGTGGGCGGTTTTATCTGGATCCTTTATTTCCTCCGCGGCCGATCGAGCCTGTATATACGGGAGGGTCCTGGCACGCGGTTTCGTTTTATTGGATTCCGTGCAAGGGCGGCGTCGTTTTTCCAGGTTGCCGGCCGATGCCGAGGCAGTCGCGTCCTCATCTATCATCCGCCTCTACCGGCACCGAAGTCATTTAACAAACGTCTCCTTCAGATTCCATATTGCGGGATACGCGGTGCGCGGCTGTTTGCCTCTCTTCACGAACGATTCGGTTTTCCCTCGTCACTTTTCACGTCCCGAACTGGCCGACCAAGAATTTTCATCCGGCGAACCGTCTAATCACGCTTCGACGGCGTTTCGGTCTTAATCGAGCAAATACTGTTGCAATTAGACTGCTAGACCGTCGAATTGTTGGCAGAATTGATGGTGAGCATACATGATCGCGCTATTCCATTTGGTTTTTCGGTAGACTGCGGATCTTTATGCAAAATGAAAATGTCTGTAGAAATCCGCAGTCTACTGATGTAATATACAATTTAATGAATGAAAAACTATAAAGGAAAAAATAGAACACCAAGGTCCTATGGTCAGAAAGAGGAATAAGAAAGACCGATGGTCAGACAAATGTAATAAAGCTTGTTTGTGACCGAACGAGTGAAACAGAAACAGCATATGGTCAGACAGGTGGAAAACGAAGGATCTAGGATTAAACGAGGGGGATGGTGATGTTGTACAGTTGAAGAACTCGTTCCGAGATGAATGTTCCGTTTCGGTCTTAATCGAGCAAATACTGTTGCAATTAGACTGCTAGACCGTCGAATTGTTGGCAGAATTGATGGTGAGCATACATGATCGCGCTATTCCATTTGGTTTTTCGGTAGACTGCGGATCTTTATGCAAAATGAAAATGTCTGTAGAAATCCGCAGTCTACTGATGTAATATACAATTTAATGAATGAAAAACTATAAAGGAAAAAATAGAACACCAAGGTCCTATGGTCAGAAAGAGGAATAAGAAAGACCGATGGTCAGACAAATGTAATAAAGCTTGTTTGTGACCGAACGAGTGAAACAGAAACAGCATATGGTCAGACAGGTGGAAAACGAAGGATCTAGGATTAAACGAGGGGGATGGTGATGTTGTACAGTTGAAGAACTCGTTCCGAGATGAATGTTCCGTTTCGGTCTTAATCGAGCAAATACTGTTGCAATTAGACTGCTAGACCGTCGAATTGTTGGCAGAATTGATGGTGAGCATACATGATCGCGCTATTCCATTTGGTTTTTCGGTAGACTGCGGATCTTTATGCAAAATGAAAATGTCTGTAGAAATCCGCAGTCTACTGATGTAATATACAATTTAATGAATGAAAAACTATAAAGGAAAAAATAGAACACCAAGGTCCTACGGTCAGAAAAGAGGAATAAGAAAGACCGATGGTCGGACAAATGTAATAGAGTTCGTTTGTGACAGAACGAGTGAAACAGCAACAGCATATGGTCAGACTGGTGGAAAATGAAGGATCTAGGATTAAACGAGGGGGATGGTGACGTTGCACAGTTGAAGAACTCGTTCCGAGATGAATGTTCCGTTTCGGTCTTAATCGAGCAAATACTGTTGCAATTAGACTGCTAGACCGTCGAATTGTTGGTAGAATTGATGGTGAGGATACACGATCGCTATTCCATTTGGTTTTTCGGTAGACTGGGGATTTTTATGCAAAATGAAAATGTCTGTAGAAAAACTATAAAAAAAATAGAACACCAAGGTCCTATGGTCAGACAAATGGAATAAGAAAGACCGATGGTCGGACAAATGTAATAGAGTTCGTTTGTGACAGAACGAGTGAAACAGCAACAGCATATGGTCAGACTGGTGGAAAATGAAGGATCTAGGATTAAACGAGGGGGATGGTGACGTTGCACAGTTGAAGAACTCGTTCGGAGATGAATGTTACACGAGGTTCACGGAAAATATTAATGCCGTTGTAACCGTCAGGTTGGTCGACGGATAACGTGGTCGGGTCGGGCCGGGCCGTGTCGGGCGAATTTTTGCAGAATCCGCGCGGACGACAGGCGTCCACGGTTCTTCGCTTTGTTTTACCGCGCACAGGAGAGCAGATCGGTGAAAAAGGGGGGAAAGGGGTAGGATTGTGGGGGTGGGTGGGATGGTGAGGAATGGCGGTGCGGTGTAGCGGCAAGACTGGAGAGCAATTCTCTTGACAATTTGGCCTGGCGGTTCGCCAGCGGAGGCCAGTCGATTCAACTAATCTAAGTTGCTTAGCACGACTTCGTTCATCTCCTTCCACCATTGCCACCGCCGCCGCCAACCCCTGACCACCCCTCACTACTTCGACTTGTTAGCTCTGTGACTACCTCTTCACTCCCTCTCTCTCTCTCTTGCTCTTTCTCTCTTTGCTCGTCATTCTGTTTCTCTGTCTTCAGCTCCTGCTGCTCCCGGTTCACGAATTCTCGCAGACTATGAATATATAAATGCATCGAAGAGAAAGAATTCGTGCACGTGTGACGCTAGTGGTTTCCCCGTAACGATATCGTTCTATGGAAACTGGTAGAATCATTGTCTATTTGTTAATTATCTGCTGAGAAGATTTTTTTATTTGATATTCTGTTTATTTGTATTCTTTAAGAACTTCTTCCAATGATGCTTAACATTTTGCTATTACATCGTCTCTCATTTATCGTATGACTCGTTGCAGTTGTGTTTGTTGAATTATTCGTATAATTTACCTAAAGTATTACAATATCCATGAATTCGTTAACTACCGGCCTTCGATACCATTATTTGCTATGCACAAGTGAAATTAAGTGTCAATGTTCGTTACATCGTGCCGCGAGCATCCCTTTATTCTTACAGACAAGTAAAATGGGTCTTCCTATGGCCAGACGAGCGAAATAGAGTCAGTCTGTGGTCAGGCCAGCTCAATAAGGGCGGTCTATGGTCAGACAAGAGGAACAGGGGTACAATATGCTCAGACAAGTGGAATAAGACGACCTATGGTCAGTCGAGTAGAATACGAATAGGAATACGGACAGACGAGTGGAACAATGAGAATAATAAATGCTTAGACAAGTGATACGAGGTATGATATACGATCAGACATGTAGAATTTAGTCTCGTGAGAAAAATATAACATGGCCGAGGAAAAAAAACAAGCCATGACGAGTAGAGTAGAGACAGGCTCTAATCGGACAAGTGAAACAGAGACACCGTACGCTCAGACAAGTAGACCAGATCTATATGCATATCAGACGCATACTTTCAGTCTCTCCTTGAATTCTCACGATACTTCCCATTTGCCAAATTACTTCACCGCTACGATTCGTTCCCCGACTTAACGAACTCCCGGGCCAAAGTTAATTTCCGCTCCGAAAAATTAGTCTAATGGGACAGAAACCTCGGATCCGCAAATATCATGTTCCCGGCAATTTGGTGATCATTATTTCCCACGTTTTTGCATATTACACTGTGCGTGGAAACTACTTTTGAAACCGATCCGCGCGAACTCGTCGCGGATAGGGCAGCGGCGTAACAATCTTGCTCGCTGTTCCGGACGTATGGAAACATTAATTAATTTTTGCTGCTTCCTCCTGGGGAGCTCCGGTTTCGTCGCAATTAGTAGCAGGGATTCCTAGCGCTGATTCGCGCGAGAATTTCGAACTTTTTCGCGTCGTAAACGAAGGGAACAAGAGCGGGAAAAAAGAAAAACCACCGGGAAACGTATCGAATTCGAAATTCCGGCTTTGGCGAACCGTGAATTTCTTATTCGCGGGTTCGGAGCGGGTGGCAAGGGGATTCTGGGAGGGCGGGTCGCGGATCCGCGGGTTGTTTCGAGTCAAGAAACGCCTCGGCGGACTCGTTAATCATTCCGGCTGGTGTATCGAACTCCGGAGGCGCGTAAAACAGAGAGCACCAGTCGCGGGGACCTGTAATTCATTAGAACCAGCCGGGAGACGTAACCCGACGCCCTTCGCGAATCCTTCGGCGCGGCTAATTGAAAGCAGATTCGCGAGTTAGCGCAGCTGCATGCTCAAAAGGTGATACAACCGGCGCAGCTAACTCGCGGCAGTTTGCTCCCCGTTCCGGCAGCCCCAGCGCACTTTAGGGCACCCACGCGGGAAGACCCTTAAACCCCCTCCCAAGCCCCGTGTCATGGTGTGCGGGTACCCTAACCAACCAACCCCCGTGCGCGAACGCTATAAGTCCCGCTACGATGCCCAAGGTGGCTCGCAACTGTTATAACTCGAATAAGTTTGTAACCGAGACTCCACCTACCCGCGCACACCCTTCCACCTCTGTTCGATATACCTCCGAGACCTCGTAACTCGCGGCGAAACGCAATTCCTTGCAAAGTAATTGGCTACCGCGCGGAATTGCGCGCGAACCTGCTCGCGCACAGCCGTGCAGAGCGGGGCAGAGCGGGGCAGAGCGGGGCAGAGCGGGGCAGAGCGGAGGGATATTCTTCCTGGAATTTGAAAATTGTCCCTTTCGACGACTGTTAATTCAATTGCATCTATGCAACTTACAAATTTTTTCGACACTAAAATCATTATAGAGTTCAAGGTGAATGTTTCCACTTTACAACGAGTACTTAAAAATTGATGTACGATTTTTCATTGTCATTTTATGGTACTCCGAATAACGGTATCTTTCGGGCCGACGTTTTCGGCACAATTAACCAGCCTAATTAAAAATCGAGGCCGACTCGAGCCGCACGAGCTGGATATCGATGCTCCCCGGCCTCATCAAGGATCCAGACCTAGCCATCTTCCAATCCACGTCCTTCATTTCCGCAGCTTTCGGTTTACGACAGTTTTATGGCGCGTCGCCAGCCGGTTAACGAGACGCTGAATCTCTGGATACATTCCCCGGCTACAATATTATGTTATTAACAAAACGGTGCATTATCGTAAATGAAAATGGCGGCGGCTAACGGCTTCTCTGTCCCTTCGACTCTCCTCGCTTAATATATTTCCAACGACGGTGATGCCAAAGTAACGAGGAATTTATTGCCGTATCGAAACACCGTGCACGCGCGTGCTATTCTGTAATGGACCAGTTTACCTCCGTTTTAATTTACACCACTGGAGAAACGGGCATAAACGCTCGGAATTGCTGGTCACTCGACTTTAACTGTCGCCGACATTTTTATTTCCCTACTTCGATGTATTCTAATGTAATTTTATAACACGTTGGGACAATCATTCGATATTTTGTACTCTTCTGCAGTTCGGGATTCAAACTGTGGAATTTGTCAACCGCCGAACGCTGTTCTATACGGTTTTTTCTATCATGTTTAGAGTCGCGTGGAGACACGCATTATTGTTGCTCGACGCCGCTTAGTCATTGTTCGCGCTCATTACCAGCAAATCTTCAAAGTTTGGATCCCTCGGTGGGTATCACCTAGGATCATGCGATCGACCCTTGCACAATCATATTAATCCACGTCTGTCGTTCGACGATTATTTAATAAGGACTCTTCCCTGGCGGAGCGAGCCTCTTTGCTGTGCTCTTTCGCTGTGCTCTCTTCGGTGTGCTATGTTATCTGTGCTCTTTATCAGAGCTCTCTTCTCGTTGAATTCAGTTCGCAACATTAACTGTTAATTTCGTACTTTTTGGCGCTAGACCATCTTTGCCAATGATTGTCAAGGTCGTGCTCTGATTGGTCCGCGTTTTTCGTTAATAACTTCTAAACAAAGCCGCGGCGGACATTTTGTAAAAGGAAGCAGGCCATTTCAGGGAGTTGAAGGAATTTTGGGACACCCTGTATATTGTATAAACAATACAATTCCTTGAGTCTAATTTGTATATACTTAGCAAGATATAAAAATTGAAAAATCGGTGCCGATATATGAATATTTTTAAATTGAAGATTCTATGTTACTATCGATAAGGCATCTTCAACGTAATAAATAAGGGAACTTGTGCAATTTTATATTAATTTTTAAAGTTTTTAATAAAAACGCTATATTATTCAGTGCATCCTATATGCAAATTTTTACAGTCGCTGATCACAAATTTCAAATGAATCTTTGTTACTGAACTTTGAGTCGTTCAAAACGCCAAAAATGTTTATTAAATTTATTTACAAATATTTATAAACAGATTAAGAAAAGTATTTATCATTTGTGTTACTATTCTTATATTATTGTACACCTCTTTGTTTTGTACACCTTACTATTATAAGAATATAAACTTTTTTTATGTATCAACATTTGTTTAAAACATTGATGTTTCACTTTGATGTTTAAACAAATGTCCATAGACAGAAAAACGTTTATATTCATATATAAATGAATTTTTATTTAGAAATTAATTTTTTCTTAACGAATGGTTAATTAAGATGTAAATCTAACATTAAATTCGTGATCTGCGACCCCAAAAACCATAGTACACAGTATTTTTAGAAAGGTTTTTAGTGTTCATCTAGTGTTTTTAATGCTTGGCCTGCTTTTCGGCGTTTTGGAACACTTTGGTTCCCAGCGACCCTCGTTCAGGTTCGTTCAAGATTTCCGTCGCGATCCGACGGTCGACACCGCGCACGAATCAAGATCTCCGTTTCCGTCCTGCAGCGAGTCGCATGGCGACATCGTGAACAATAAAGTGCATTGTGCAAACACCTAAAAATTCGAGTGATCTCTCTCTCTCTCTCCCTCACTCTCACGAACCTTGTATTGTGCCTTTCATCTAGCGCTCATTTCTGAACGGTTCCGGAAATCAGGCAACTCCGACCGTCGCACAGTGGGGTATTTGGCCCGAGAAAGTGGAAAAAAGTCGATTTCTATATTTTTGCGTATGGCATAAAATTTTTTATGTTCGTTGTAGTTAAAGGTCTGAAGAATAAGGCTACAATATTGTTTTCTCTATTTGTACATCCGTGAAGTAGTAAACTTCATCGAAAGTCGAGAGATCTTAAGGCGCTCTTGGAGTTCTTAAACAGTCTCTAAGACAGCGTCCATTCATTGGCGATTTTCCAGTGTGTTAAGAAAAATTGTGTAAATTCTTGTATTACAAAAGTTGTTCAGGTAGGTGTACAGAGCACTTTCACATAGATTTCATTTTGTTATCATCTAAATTAGTATAGTTATTAATATTTGAATATTACCAATCATTCTGTAGGTTTTTTTTTACGATTACAAAACTTTATTGACAATTTTGTTATAGTTCTGCGCGAGTCTGCGTGCTCTTTTTGGTGTCATTACATTCGGTAAAGATTCGTGATTATAAGCCAAGACAGTTTGAATCTGCATACGTCTGCCTTCAAATTTTATAGCTTATTTAGTATTAAGCGTTTAGCAGCGTTTCGCGTACGCCTGCACGTTCGGCTACGCTTGGGCTGCGCGTCGCGTCGGTAGACGCCGAACATCTGCTTCAAGTACAAACACAAAAGTGGTTTGTCATAATTAATTCATGAAATTAATTCTTACAAAAAAATTTAGAATTAATTCTTCTCAAAATTCACTTTAATCTCGGACAAATAATTCCGTCCTTCATATAATAATTTTTTAGAGAAGCTCATTATTAATAATCAATTAAAGCGTTAACGATAAAGATAGCCGTACCAAACAATTCCAAATTGAGCCCGTGAACTTCCAGTAAGGGCGTTAACTTCGAAAATAGTTGTACAGGGCAGGTTGCGTTAGGATCCTCATCCGGACAGACTCGGGTATAATAATCGGCGCCCCCTCTTTCTCGTTGCACGCGGCTGAATTCCTATAGTAGTCGGGGCACACGCACGCACCGAAACATCCTAAATACGCGTGCGGCGGGGGTTGGTTTCGCGCCGAACTGTCGGATCCTGAACAGTCCCGAACGGTCCTGGAATTTCAGGCTGCCGAAGCACTCCGCCGACTCCACGTACGCGCAGATACGCCGATGAGACTGTGCGTGTGTGCAACACGCGTGCATAAGCCTGCAGTATCGTCTCAGGACCGTCTGCGACCTTTGGAGACCCTGCGATTGATGTTTCGACGCAATGAACGGCCAATATCAATTCACATTCTTCTGTATCTAATCTTGCCCATGTAACAATTATGCTTATACTATATATATTGCAGAAGAACAATATTTAAAATTTTCTTCGTGATATCAATCGACAATGAATTCTGCATTACCACCTCAGGACTGTCTGCGACCTTTGGAGACCCTGCGATTGATGTTTCGACGCAATGAACGGCCAATATCAATTCACATTCTTCTGTATCTAATCTTGCCCATGTAACAATTATGCTTATACTATATATATTGCAGAAGAACAATATTTAGAATTTTCTTCGTGATATCAATCGACAATGAATTCTGCATTACCACCTCGGTTCAAATTCCACTACACTCGTGCAAATGTTTCGCCGGTCCAGAAATAAATTATCGCAGAGATCCCGCGTTAATTAAGGGCGCCGCATAAAGGAGAAGTAAAAGATTACTTATTATTTTTTAATGGCGCAAGACCCGGCCCAACGACCCTCGACTCCGGATTCAGAAAGTCGACGAGCCGAAGAAGCACTCGACTTCCGCGCTCGAGGGGGTTGCGAAAAAATCGACTACACACTTGCGAGCTGATTTCGTTGAATTGTCGAGTGTCTGGATCGGCGAGAACGCGTGGAGCGACGATCGAGTGCCGCGTAATTGGACGTTTCGTACTCGGTGAATGAATTAAAGGAACGAAAGGGAGAACCGCTTCGAAGAAGCCGACATCAAGGACCACGTGGATACATATCGCACACCCGAAGCAAAACTGATTACGATTTACGAGTTATCACTGTGAAAATGTTGCAGAAACACTCCTTGGTCAATTATGAAAATTTCAATCATCAATCGCCAGACAGAGTGCCTTAAGTCGCAAGATAATAATGTTTGTGGAATAAATCGCTATACATCAACGAACATCATCGTCGGACCATTACCATCCCCAAAAACCCCAGCTCCACACAGTGTGTGTAATATCTAAGACCCCAAAAAATGTTTGACCACGTTTGAACAGCTCAAGGACAGAAACATTAAATTTCACATTGAGATTCGTCGCACAGTGACCCATTTCGATGAATTTTATGTCAACATCAAATAACTTTCGATAGAAATGAGATAGAGCGATGATTTTTTTTACATCAAAGCTGAAACATTGCAGAATATGGGATAAATAGAGAGATTATGGTTTGAACGTTTTTTAACCTTGAAAATATTTGTTGAACTCTCAGAATTTCAAGAAAATTGTGGTTTATCCATATACCATTTCCCGTAGATTTTGTCACGCTGATTCCAAATCTGGTCGAAAAAATTGTCTACCACATCAGGATTTTGAAAAAAATCGATTTTTATGAAAAACCTAATGAAATTTGAAGAGTGGTTACTAATATTGTTTTCGAGGTATAAATAGGTATTGTTTTGAGACCAGCGGGATAGACAACTGACCATAATAGCAGTGCGCTCAATTCGCCTCTACCTGAAACGGGGGTACACCGCGTCCTTTTCCAGTTGATTGTGACGCTAATTTTCAATTCACCATCCTTATCAAGGTCTGATTTTGAAGGGGAAACTTCAGGGAATATAACCGTATTTTTTTCAAAATTTAAATCACCCTGCCCCTCATCGAAAAAAACGTAAAAAAAGAATTTGTTTACATTTTTCGACATTATAAAGTTAATTATCGAGGTTGAAAAACTTATTGTATAATAGCCCAATCCTTCCCGAATAAAACAAAAAAAATTGATGATTCAATCGGACAAATAGTTCCTGAGATAAAAATTCGTAAGTGAGGCCCGTTTTCGCCAAAAGGGGCAAAAATTGCAAATTTCGGAGGCCTGTCATTTCTAAAAAAATTCGAGACCGGCAAAATGATGACTTACACTCTGCCCTAATTTCACATGGACTACAACATATTTAATTTTATTGTGTTCCATATACGAGAATATAATATACCTTCAAACCAGTGGGTTATCAACCATTTCAACGAAAAAATTATGATTTTTCAACCAGATTTGGAATCAGCGTGACAAAATCTACGGGAAATGATATATGGCATGTCAAAAAAAATCTATCCGCGCGTAGTATTCGATAAACCACAATTTTCTTGAAATTCTGCAAGTTTAACAAATATTTTCAAGGTTAAAAAACGTTCGAACCATGATCTCTCTATCTATCCCATATTCTGCAACATTTCAGCATTAATTAAAAAAAAAAATCATCTCTAATCTAATCATATTTCATTTCTATCGAAAGTTCTTTGATTTTGACACAAAACTCATCGAAATGGCCCACTGTGCGTCGTCGAGAGTGTTTTACGGCTTCCGTGGACCTCGAGGCTGGAATCGAAGCATCTTAATTAGCTCGCTTATTGCGAAGTTTCGACTCGCGACGCAGACAAGCGTTCGAAGATGGTGCGCGTCGCTGGGATCGGCGAAGATTTCGCATTCCGGGAGGCGTAAATCGAATTTCCATGGCGACACGCGAGCCCGGAAAATCGCGACGCATGGTGTGCGACACGGCCCGGCTCGGTGCCGGCGCACGCTATCTGCCACCAATTATCGCGTCTCTCATACTCGGTAGCAATTAACATCCCTCTTTGTTGTCTTTCCGAAAATTACCGGAATTCGTGTAGGCGAACACGGGAGAGCGCGAGGGTGCGCGCCGAGGGTGGGAGGGAGGAACCGCGACAGAGGAACGACCGAGGCGAATTCACGACAATTTGCCACACGCATCGAGAGTCAAACTCCCTTGAACGCTTTCCCGCGTCCCCCCTCGAAGATTCCTCGAATTGAATCGACGCGGTAACCGGTGTAACGCCAACAATATCATCCCTCTCGCCGCCCCGCCCCACGGCTGCGTATCCACCCTCTCGTTCTCCCTCTATCTCTCATTCTCCTTGTCGTTCTCTTCGTTCTCTGCTTCTACGCGATTCTCCGTCGTAGTCGTAGTCGTCGTAGTCGTCGTAGTCGTCGTCATCGCGGTGGCTTATACAATTCCGTGTGCCGTGTGGAGCCAATTACAACGTAAGAAACGTTAACTTAGTTTGTCAAGCAGTTAACACGAGGGAACCCCTTTCCAGAAACGGAAGGGTGCGTGCGCGTCGATTGCGCCGCCGCCAGCCGAACAGATAACTAGTTCCAGCAACCCCGCGATACTACCCCCGCGAGCTTATGTATCGCACCCTTTTAAAACTGATGCAAAAAGCATTTCTGTTCATGAGGCTTTCAGTATGCTATTTGTTGAGAGGTTATGTGAAAATAATTATATGAAGACGGTGGAAAAAATATATTTAAGTATAAGAAGACGTTGGCGGAGGTGTCTACAAGACACCACCCTTCGTACCTGAAGGGAGGACGGCATGCTATAAAAATGAAGATGAGTCAGGTATTTCTCAATATTCCTAGGATGTGGGATTTTCCACAAAGTACAGAAAGTAGCCTAATGTTTTACTTTGACACTATTCAATCTCATCTGGATGAAACAACGAATTACCAACACACAGAAATGTTTTTTTTCGCAACAAGCGAACGATCATTGTTTTGGGTATCGATTAATAAAATCACATATATTGTACAAGCCGCTCGGTGTTGAACAAGGTTTCTGACACATATAAATGCCTGAAATCCGGCATTCTAGTTACCATCGCCTCCAGTTCCAACCATCCGCGATAATTTATCGACGAGCATCAGATAACTGTCGCTCGAAAGAACGACGCTTCTCGTCCGCGTTTTTCGTTGCAGCGAGCAACGAGGATCGCTGGTCTTCGGTCCAGAAGTGCCAGCGGCGTCTCCTTCGTCTTTTCCTTCGCGGTTCTTTCCCGTTGCTCGTCATCTGTACGCGTCGACGATAATAACGCGGCGTGGCGGCGCAAATCTTCAATCTCGTTTGGCAAATGGCCGATCTCGGGGCTCGGTACGTTTGCCAGACGGGACAAAAGAAGTCGCGGGCTGCTCCCAGAGCCCCTGGAAATTTCGCACACCCCCGGCAGCGCGGGCCGCATTGTTCGTCGGCCATGAATCCCTCCCGCGGACTGCTCTTTCTTGCCGCGGATTTTCTGCTTCTCGCCTCTTCGTCGTTCGACTTCTTCGCAACGGTCCGATATACGTGTCGACTTTCTTCCCCGGGCCGACTTCCGGGCTCGGAGGAGTGCTCGATGACACCGGAAGTAAAAAAACTAACGAGCGAACGTGACCCACGATTTTTCAACTTCCGCGTCGAGGAAATATTTTAGAGAATTCTCAAGTTACAGTCCTCCGTTCGTTTTTGGTACTGGAGAATTAGTTCGGGGAATTGTCTGGAGAGTTAGTGCTTGTTTTAAATACGTATTTTCGTATACACATTCGGTTGGAGGGAATTAGAGGGTGGCTACCGGATCGGCCGATGGAAATATTCCTCCGCGAATATTTCAGACGATTTAGCCCCCAGTTGGACGAGCGTTTTCGAGGATCCGTCGAAATATATCTGCAAAAGTAGCCGGCCACTTGGCTCGTTGTAAATCGGGGCATCAGCCGATGACGCGCGATCTGCAAAGTCAGATTTGTTGCCATAGGCGTAAGCTGATTTCGGTGTCTGGATCCCGCGCCAGCTCTGGTCTTGTTGTTCACCCTCCCTTCCACTCGCCAACCCCTTTACTACCCCTCGTGCATTTTGTCACAGTTCTCCCATATCGCCTTCTATATACAATATGTAATTCTATTCTTGTTCGATTTTACTTGTATTCTGGTTTAGCATACCTTGAATTGTTGGAATACAACAATACCATAGCGTCTTAGGTATAAGGTGTAAGGGGCGGTTTTACCCAGGGACGGAAGGGCCTAGGGCATAAAGTCGGGACCGTCGCGTCGTCAGTCCGGTAAAAGCAGCTAGCCTGAACAGATCGCAACATTGCACGGTTTACATTATTTACAAGATACGCGGAAACACTGTGTTGTTATTTAGACTAGCACCTTTATATTAATAATAGCGTATAGGCATAAAGTGTAGTTTGTAAAATAACGTAGCCACATATAAAGACATTTCCAACATGAATTTATTGAACTAATTTTCTACGGTTTGTCTTCGTTCTATCTACAGTCTACACTCATAATTCATGTCGCGACGGAAATATCGAGCAGCGTGGTCGGTGTTTGCTCGCGCAGGTGTTTCGCGGAAATAATTGAGCGCGGTTGGGCGAGGCACGGTGCTCTTAGAAAAGTCATTTACGAGGCCGCGAACAAAGAGGCGCACAGTTGGCTGGCTTTGACGGATCTCCGCGGAATTTTCTCGCGGCGCGGCGCGGCACGACGGACGGTATCGTCGGATTGTTCTCTCGCCTGCTGTCCCATCGGCTTTTTGTTCAATCTTCGCGAACAATGAATTAAGCGACACGAGAGAGGGGAGAGGAGAGGAGAGTAATGGGAACGCACGAAATATGCGTGATCCCCGCGGCGAAATTACACAGGCGATCCGGTTGTCTCCCCGATTTATAATATCTGTATCTATGTATCGCGTTTCGCGGAATTTTCGCATCGGGAAAACGCGATCGCGATAGAAACGTATAGCCGGCACGCATTCAGGTAATTCAGCCGGAATCGTATACAATTTACACGTGTTTATTATGCACGGAACCCCGAAATACGGGAATGGACACCGCGGATATAACTAGGAGAGAGAGAGGCATACACAGATTCGAAACTCGGTCGAGAAATTCGCGAAATTATTACGCGTTAATCCGAATTTCGCTGATCCGAAGGAGTAACCGCCCCGTGGTAATTGTGAGGTCCGCTTCCATCGGTGTTTATAATTCAATAAGGATATCGCGATAAATCGCGCCGCATTTAAACGCGATAATCCGATACCCGAGCGACAAGAATTAATGCGGATGATCAAGTGCCCTGTCTCGCGGTCGAATCGCGTAATTTTGCTTTTTTACCAACGTGCACGATTCTCGTTCCGATTATTCCTGAAGAAATACAGTTTTTAATAAATCTACTCGCCCAGATGTTCGAAAGAGTAGTTTCTTTTAACGCTGTTTCATATCTTTCATTAAAGCCCGCTGCACACATCCGTTTTTATAACGTGCGTCGACCGTGCGGTACCGGAGTTGCGGTTCAGGTGAAAGGCGCCCACTTGCGTTTGTTTAACGTGCGGCGACTGCGATATTCACTGCGTTTTCTACTACTATCGAAGATGGAGGTGTCCCCCAAAAAGCTTACAGTATTTGCCTATTTTGTATATAAATATTATTGTTGCAAACAAACAAGACGGTATTGGGTGCATCCTTTTATCGATTCGAGATTTACACGAGGTAGATTCGCTATATCCTTTGCTGATTTCAGAGAAAATCCTGAAAAATTCTTTAATTATTTTCAAACGAGTGTTCACTCATTTGATGAGCTGTTAGATAGAATAACAGAGAGAATCGAATCACAAGATACATGGATGAAATTATCGTGAATAACACGACAAATCACAATCCACGCACTCCTTTTCTTCGTCCTGTTGTGGTATTCTTCCGCGGCGATGTTCCATATTTCAGGATACTTTTTTACTTCTTCAATAAAAAGTTCTATGTCGAAAAATGTATCACCGTGTATGTCGTTCATTTTACGGCAGAATAACGGACGTGTGCATCAACTGACATGCGATAATGTAATGACGATCGCATATGCGATTGCGTTGACCGTGCGTTCCTTCGGGGAACTCCGGCAAATATTGCACGCAAGAGCGACGTGCGACGCCGCGCCGCAACTACGGTTCAAACAAATGTGCAGCGTCTAATAGAATTTATAGTACTTCAAACCGCAACTCCGGTACCGCACGGTCGACGCACGTTAAAAAAGCGAATGTGTGCAGCGGGCCTAAACACCAATGTTCTCGCCAGGACGCGATCGAGAGTATGTCGGCCCCTTTGTCAATCTCGTTCGCAACTTTCCATTTTTGAAAATCCGAGAATTCCGGATGATGGTCTCGCGAAAAGGAACTGCCGGTGGACAACAGGGCCGTTTCAGGGGATTACAACGCGACGGCCGGTAACCCGAAGAGAAATAGCGAAGTCGTAAATTAACTGAAGCGTGAAGAAGGCTATAGGTGAGTGGAGAAAATAAACGGGGGAGTGAAAGAGGAACTACAGTGGAAGAAGAAGAAGAAGAAGAAGAAGAAGAAGTAGAAGAAGAAGAAGAGGAAGCGACGCGCCGAACGAGTTTTCTTGGTTTGTTTGGGTCAAGCCCGGAGAACACCGGCTACGGTAAATCTTACGCCATTCGGAGTATTGCCTTGGTCACATACAGCACGGTGAATCCAATTTTCATCGGCGTCGCACCGTTTCGCGTTTAATATAATCTGGAAACAAAGCTCTGAGGGACTTCTCGGCGTGAAACGGGTCGCTCGCAATTAACGGCTCAGACAAAAGCCATCGGGCGAACAAGAACAAGAAGAAGAAAAAAACGGCTGGACAAAACGCCACGCAATAAAACCAAGAAATGCACGAAAGCGAGAAAGAGAGAGAAAGAGGAGAAAGATGAAGAGAGACAAAGTAGATCATGATAAAGAAAGGAGAGCCGGCATTGTTGACTCCTAATTCCGCTACGACGCCTAATTAAGACAACGTTGATTGTCTTTCGAGCCAGGGAACAGTTAGGGGGAAAAGGAAGTCTGACTTGAATTCTCAGTAATATACACCCTCAATTGAATGTTCATATTGATTTCATGCCTGACTCATATTGTTTGTTCATTTTGTGTCTCAAGTCTCGAGCCTCTGTTAAGCCGGTACTAATCCGGTACTGGCAGAGAGAGGGTAACTTTTTCCCCTCAATTCGAGTTAATTCCCCTGATCAAATGGCCAATTTCAGATTTTTCCATCTACATTTTATTGTACAGGGTGTATAAAAATTATGTGTCACGACTACCGTAGCGGAATCCTATAACCTTGACCCTTTCTTTCAGGGTCAAAATTGTTTTTATCGCGTCCTATAGTATTCATCGCAAGGAACAATAGTCTGAAAGGAACAATGGATCTCAAATCAACCGTTCTCTTAAACAACGACTTTGAAGTTTCGTAAACTAATTTCCTCCATATGTCTACAGAGTGTCCAAACTTATAGAAACGTGGAGAGGATGATTCTACATGAGAAAATAAATTGAAAATATAGAATAATTTTTTTTATTTGACATCTCGTTTTCGAGAAAAAGTTTGAAAGTTCAGTGAACACGCGTGCTCTGGAATAGAAATCGTCTGACGCGTCTGTTCATGACCTACTAATTCTACTTCTTAAAAACGCTAGGCACGTGAACTTAACGGATTTTTAAAGCCAATTTTCTCGAAAATAAGACGTCAAATGAAAAAAATTTATTCTATATTTTCAATTTATTTTCTCATGTAGAATCATTCCCTCCACATTCATACCATGTTGGGACACCCTGTACACATATGAAAGAAATTAGTTGACGAAACTTCAAAGTCGTTTTTTAAGAGAAAGGCTGATTTGAGACCCATTGTTCCTTTCAGACTATTGTTCCTTGCGATGAATACTATACGACGCGATAAAAACAATTTTGACCATGAAAGAAAGGGTCAAGGTCAACTTTGCGGTCCATTTTTTAAACAGATCTCCACCGATCCATTGGTATAGGATTCCGCTATGGTAGTCGTGACATATGATTTTTATACACCCTGTATATATTAACATCGCGAAGCATCTTTCATGAGAAAGTTTCGAATTCCGTTCAATCATTATAGAAATCGCACAAGATCCGAATAAATAAAATTCTATAATTTTCATAAAACAGTCCCAGTGTTGGGTACGCTTCTTAACTTAACAAAAGTAGCAAGACGAGTTCGATTTTGTAGAAATAAAACGGGAGACGATGCCAATAAGATCGTTCGGCAGTCGATCGTTGAGTCGATGGCCGAAAATCGGCCGGTTTCCGTCGAGTTGGATAGATCGGAAGTCGATGGGAGCTTTCGAGGGTTTTTCCGGGTTGGGTTTGATCGATCCTCCACGACCGCAGAGTCCGGACATTCTTTGCAGGTTCATCCCGGGGGCCACAAAGCAGACCGCGCCTCGTCGATTCTTGCCGGTTTGCGTCGCTGGTCCTCTCGGCCCTTAGCCGCGGTCTGGGCTGCGGTTTGCGAGCCGTGCACAGCCAATCCACGAAATCACGAACGGAGCTTTGCTTGCCCTAGGAAAAGAACCGGCTGGCTACACCGGGAGTAGCCGGCTAAGCCGATTTCCCGATACCGGCGCGCCGGATCCCCGATAGCGTCTCCTTTGCGGCACCGCCACCGCGCCGGTACAAAGCGACCGAGGACACAAGCGCTTCGGGGAAAACCGTTTTCCATCTCTACCTCTCTCCCTCTTTCTCCCGCTGTGGAATCGCTGCTGCCAGGGAAAATCTTCCGAAGAATTAGCACTCTGGGAACGGACAGCACCGCAGAGGTTGATTTCTTAAAAGGATTATCGGGGTTTCGCGGCTGCCAAGTGCCTACGATATGGGAACACTTGACAATTAATTCTTCAATTCTCTGTTTATTTACGAACATACTTCAATTCGATCAGGAATCCTATCGAGTGTCAAAATACCGTTTACCGATTTTTTAAGCGACTTCAAATGTCGGATAAGAATGTCAACGAACGATACAATTAAGAATGAAGCTCTGTACAAAGGTGTATATGTCTTCCAGCACTTCTTTAAAGATGCAAGAATACCTTGGATTTCGAGGCTCCAATTATCCAGACATTTTATTACATTCGTCAATAGAAGCCGTTCGAATCACTATAATTTAAATGCTTCCCTGGCGAGAGTACTCTTCATTTCGGATGGTTCCTGTGAATACGGGGCAGAGGCTCAAGGCCTTAACCATGTTATTTGGCAATGTCCAGAATATTATTCAGAACGAGGGCATTTGATTGAACTGCTCCTCAATCGAAAATATTACCCTCCCTACATTATTAATTTCTTTCTAAGTGTGCGAGACGTTACAGCGTTAATTCTTATTTTAAACTTTCTCAAAAAATGTAAGATTCGCATTTAGCGCTTACCGTTTATGTTAATTTAACTTAGTATAACGATGTACACCTCATTATAAACTGTACAGTGTTACACTAATGTATGCTATATAAACCATACACGGTTTAGGGCATTAATAAATAAATAAATACTTTAATTCGATTAATTTAGAATTCGTTCTCATCCCCTCTTTCTTCTCGTGTAGGCAGGATGTACATTCAGGGTGTATATTCATTCCATTTAAGAACATTGAAAGCCTCCAACCATGTTGTTAAATTGTGTGTCTTCTTCGCTGATACAATGTTGGATGTAAACAAACTGCGGACCGAGGCCAGCGCTCGGTGAGCGAGCATGAGGCTTATTAATTTGTTTCTTGCGGCGAAGAATGCCTCTGCGGGCCTGTGTGCGTTGTGTGTGTGTGCGTGTGAGATCAAGGTGTCCTGGGTCCTAGACGCCAGTCTGTCATTAGACAAGTGAAGTGTTACGGTGAAATGGGTGTTGTCGGTGAGGATCGCCGTATTTCAACTTTCACGATTGATTAATTTAATGTTTCAACTTATCGAGAACACTTTTATCAAATCAGAGAAACGTGCCGTAGCAGAGGTTTTCGTCAACTGACTCCCGATACAGGGTTTCGGAGGTCTTATTGTATACTACTCGATTATCTGCTTTGAGGGTTCAAAGTTTTTTGAGTCAGCTGAATCATATGCCTGGTACAAAGTTTTGGGACTGTTGATGGTAATTGTTGGTGTCACAAGATATTGGGACGCTGAATCAGTGGTGGACTTGGGCCTGGTGACGTGTTGCGAGGGTTGGCATCTCAGTCTTATCGGCTCGTGACAGAATCAACGTATCGTATCGTGCAATAAAGTGTGTTCCTTTTATCCCTTCGCAGTCTGAATCAGATTAAACTTTCCATTTACCCGCCTCCTTAGTTCTAATTGAACGCATGTCTTCTATTGTATAACAGAAATACACATTCTCAAGGGTAAATCTTTTTAAATTCGATAGTAACTGTATTAAACCAAAAAATCTCTAACCAACTCTGACCAGCGAAAGATGAGCAATATCACCGGCGCGGCGCGACGTCACCCGAGCAGAAAATTCCGTCCTCTTCGATGGAATTAATAAACCGGTTCTAATGTCGGGGTTCTCGGAAGAAGCTCGCGAGGCGGATGGTTAACCGGCAATATCTCCGGTGGCCATGTAACCCCGAAATTGATAAAAATCCCGGCAGTACAGGACGCATCGAGCCGTGAACGACGATTATCCGGGCGGGTATCCCGGGCCGGGGCGAGAAAGCATCGCACGGTTAATCGAATCGGCACGGGCTCTCTCCGACGGAAAAAGAAATATCGGGCTGGCCCGGACGTGGATCGTGCGAAGTTGTTCGATTATCGAGGCAGGAGATTATCGGGATTGAAATTCTAGCGGCGCAGCCGGAAAACAGGGGCCGGGGCTGATCCTTCGGAGTCGACTTCTGCCGCTATCGACCGCGATGCCACTGTTTTACAAAACGAAATCCCCAGGACTTCGACCCCGGGGCCGAGTTTGCGCGGCACCACTCGCCTGCCTCCTCGTGGCCTGTCTTCTCGCCGAACTAAGCCGATTTTATGGGGTTCTGTGCCCGGGTGTGCTACGGGGAATACACGTTGGAACGTCCACGGGAGCCTCCAACGACCCGCTGACACCGTAGAAAACGCAACTACATCTCCGCCAATGACGCGGCCTTACACTCCATGAAACATCGAATTTTATTCTTCGCCTCGTTGTACTTTAAAATCCTGCCGCTGCTTTAAATTTAATTTCACTTTACTTGCGGGACACGGGAACGATCCCCCACGACTCGTAACTCTTCCAGAACGTGAGCTCCTTGCTGCATCGATCCTCCGACGTTGCTCAACTGGATCATACTTACGAGATCCCGTTTGCTTGATCTCGTATGATCGACTACGTCGATAGACTTTTATCGGACCCTTAATCCTTCGACGACGCGGAGAAATTGTTACCTGGACGATCCTTTTTATAGTCAAGTGCTGTCGTTTAATTTCAGCTCTGAAGCGTTAAAAAATTCCCACGGGAATACATTCTAAAATCGATTTCGAGAGTCCTCTTAAAATTCGTGTCCGAGCTGACGGTCGAGTTTCATCAATTTTGTGGCACGATTTCGTATTTTTTCATGTACCAAAATTTGTCGCCAAGTGCGAGTCTCCGCCTTTAATTTAAGCTCTCGCGTTGGTTTTGGGAAGCAAAGGTAATTTAGAAATTAAAAAAATGCAGGTAACTTTTAAACGGAATTTATAAGATGTTCTCTCTACTAATGATGTTCTCTCGACTAAAGCTATATGCTTCAACTGACTGAGGTCGATAGTTCGTCGAAACATGTGAAACCGAGTCGCTCATGTCGGCATGCGGATTCAAATGGCCGCGGCTCTATCTTTGATTCCATAGAAAAATGTACCGCGAAATATTAGGTTGTTCGGAAAGTTCTTTTCGTTTTTTAAATAGGAGTTAAGTATAAAATATATTGCGAACACGAAAAGAACTTTCTGGACAACCTAATACAATGAAACGGTCCCGTATCTGCGGGATTGAACGTATTGTTACGACAACTCTAAATGAAGTTGCCTTTTCCCGCGTTATTCCGAAGATATCGCGGAGATCGAGAGAAGTTGGCCGTCGGATCGATATTATGGTATCCGGCCAACGGGGTTGTTATTAACAAGAAGAACGAAGACAGAATCTCTCGAGTCGTTGAAGCGAGAGGACGCACATTCTTTGCATCCTGTCTGTTGACGCGTAATAAAGAGTTCTAGTTGTTTGTAGTGTGTAGTACTATGAGTTAGTTGTTGTGATGTGTTCACCGGCGAGGCGGGGCCGAAGTCTCCGCAACAGTATATACAGTTCTCAGAACAATATTAATTTATGTATCATACATATATCAATATCTTGAACGTTAAAAAATGTTTTAAATTGCATCAACTAATTTTTGTGTAAAATCCTGCTCGTAGCGCTCGAATGCCATCCTAGTTGGAAGAGAACGTAACAGTTTGAGAGTAAGGGGCCAGGTCTAAGGAGATAGTAAAGGATGCGGGACGTCACTTTCCGGCTCGTTCGAACGGAATAAAGTAATAATTCGTAGCACGTGCGGTCCGCTCGCGAGGATCCGCTCCGACCCGCAAAGATAATGGGCGGGGGAGGCGAAAGTTTTTACCTGAAAGCGAATCCATTCCGCGGCTCGTTAACAAAAACCCGATGAACCCGGGCCCGAAGTTCGTTAACGAACCCGAGCGACCCGGTCTACGACAAGTACGTAAACTCTGAAAGGCGCTGCAGCCGCGCAGAAAATAATGACGTGGGAGTGGTGAGGCGAAGTGATTTCCGGCGGAGCCACGAGAGACGAATTTAATTCGCTGCAATTATGCAAGCCCCACTCCCCCCCCCCTCCTCTCGCTTTATCTCAGTCTCTTGCTTCTTCCGAGAAGAAGGAGAACAGGTACGTCTCTCGCGGCCCCAGGGATTAACGTGCGACCGGTTTTTCCCTTTTCACCCGGAAAACCGGTCAATCTGTGGGGTGGGCCCTCGAGAAATCGTGCCCTCGAGTGCGAACCTAATTGCGGACGGTCATACTTCCGCTCACGTACCTCCCTTGCCTCGTTGGATCCTTCTTAAACTCGGATTGGCTCCCCTGACGTCCCTACACATTGAAATTATACCGTCTTCACACATCTTTATCGCCGGTCTGCGGTTTATCGCAAGAATAATTTTGGTAACATTCTCACTCCTCGTACAGTGACTCCCACTAATATTGGGGCACTCTTAAAAAGACGATAACTTTTTTAATATTCGACCATACAACTTGGAATTTTTTGAGAAGTTCGAACAATCGGTTTTGTTACGCGATGTGAAAATACTAAAAGTTATGTTTTACCACTTTTTTATGTAGGCTTATATTGAAAATGTAGAAAACACGATTCATAGATCTGTATCAATTAAACATGTTCTGAAAATTTCATTAAAATCGGTCAACGTTTCAATGAGCTACAAACGTTCAAAGATGGTAGAAATTGCAATTTTTCACGATTTTCGGCCTCCAACTGCAATAAATCTAAGGATTCATATATCTTTCAATAGCTGTCGTTTTTTCCCACATCAACCGATTTCGATGAAACTTTTACGATGCATATAATTGACGCAGATCTACAAAACATATTTTTCAAATTTTCAATATAGACCAACATAAAAAAGTTGTAAAATGCAACTTTTAGTATTTTCTCTACAATTCCGACCAATTTCAATTTTTTTCAAAAATTTCTTTCCACATCATGTAGTAAATTAATTGCTCTAACTTCTCAAAAAAGTTCAAATCGTATGGTGCAATATCAAAAAAAGTTATCGTTTTTTTAAGAGCGTCCGAATATTAATGGGAGTCACTGTAGATCTGAATAAAATTTGATTTGCTTAATAGGTTCTGGTACAAATCGATTTTAGATGTACATGAAAATGTTAACGCTAAATTAAGATTGTCTGCAATTTTCAATATATTAGATGCTTGAACAGGGATATTTATTCCATTATTTTCGATAAATCAATTTTTATAATTTCTCAATATAAATGTTTTAATATATCCAAAAGTACATTCAGGTAATTCAACTGGCTGATTCGTTTGTTCGCAAAGGGAACTTTGTTATCATGCGTACAAATGAATAAGCAAGTGACAAGAGGTCCCTAATTAGAATTTCGCGACCGTCAGCGGGTTCCGTGAAATCTTTTCCGGAGTTGAATGCAACGGCTCGGTTACCATGGGCTTGATTGCAGCTTAAGTAACATTCGAGCCCGCTTATTAGATTATAAGGGCCCGTGGCATTCGGCCGCGTCCCAGCGCCGTTACGGGGAAAACGTAACTGTCCATTAGCGTGCAATGGCACGCGATTAGAGTCCATCCGGGTAACCGGACCCGGCCGAATCTGCCGTTCAATTGTCGAGGAATCCGAGTCCCGTTGCCGATTGGTCGGCTTGCTGGCTTGTATCGTGGCTTCGTCGAGGTCGTTTCGCTGTCCTCGTCCTCATCCTCTACCTTCGCGGACGTGGACACAAGTGAATTCTCGATGCTGACTATTCCGCATCGGTACCGTCTCCATTTTCTTCAAATGACCATTACCAGGCTGCTGTTTTTGCGCGTTTATAACAAAAATAAATTGACGTAATACATCTTCACAGGTTTATTTATGAATTTTTTTGAAACATATTTTTCGAGATAATTCTTGTAGAATTAATTTCTAATGTTCTCTCATGTAAGAACATTTTTTTAAAATTCGCGTAGCTTAGAAAGATTCTAAAATGTAGAGGAGCGAATCGAATAGAAAAACAAGAAAGGATAGGAAAATTCGAGCAGAATTCCCGACCGAACGGTTCTCAGTCCCCGGCTTCCGGTTCCACAAAGAAAAATGGATTCCGCCGAATTTTCTTTGCCGGGGGAGAAGATTTGCCGAAAAGTTCTGCGGGGAAAGTTTCGGACAGATTAGGAGCGGAATTCAAATTCCATCCGTGAACGAGACCAAAGGGACCGAGAGAAAAAAAAAGTGGACTCCGGCATCGGTCGACCGTGATAAGAACCGTAACTTCGTTTTCGAGGCGAGAGAGGGCAAAGTTCGCGTCCCAGGAACTCTTAACGGCGAGAGATCGGGGAGACACGGACACGTACCTTCGCGGTGCCCGTGATTGCGAGGGGTGGAAATTCGTTTTCACCCTCGAAAATGCTCTAGGAAAACTCCTGCTTCATGTACAGTCTCATTGTCGGATTAAGTCCACGCTTCATGCGGGAAAAATGGTTAATTAACATCTGTTCCTTTGTTCGTCACTGGAGATTTTATGCATTTATCACAAAAATGTGCAGGTAAAACATGAAAAACTAAAATGATTAAAAATATAGAAGGAAATTCATTATTTTCGGTATATCAAAATAATTGACGGAATAAATAAATGTTTATATAGCTGTTGCTTTTTGCAATAGATAGACAATTTTTATTTTTCATAAAGATCCGCAGTCGAATGAGAAACCATTTTCTGAAAAAAATTGTGCTTTGCCACTATTACTCCTTACTAGCGTGTTGTAGTTGATGCAATTGGACAATGCAGTTCCTTCCGAAGAGACTTTGCCGCGATGGGTCGATTCCGTGGCCGAAGTTGGACGACCATAGGACCAGGAGAAAAGAGCACCGGAGAATTTTCCGGTAAGCGAATGACACGTGCGATCGCACACGGTTTTTTGCGAGCAAGCCGGCACGGAGCGGAACGAAGCGTATCCGGCAAAGGTTCGATGCTTAACAAGGGATAACCTCGTTAAGGACCACGGAACCGGCTTGTGTGTTTTACAAGTTAGGAATTACGTTGATTAGTAGCAAGTCGAACGTCCGACCAGCGTGAACGAGTGTCTCGCCACTTGAATCCCGATCCCCGAACCGATCCTTTCGCTTCTTCTTGCGATCTGTCCTCTACCAACCCAGAAGAACCCTCTGTAGAAACACTCTTCTAAATTGTGTGGCTTCTGAATTGTTCTAGCAATTTTTCTACACACCTCCGAACCCGGAAACGTCAAAATAATTACGTACGTCGATGAAAAAGAAATATTTGATTTTAAATAGCAAAGCGTTGAAACGCTGTTTAATATTGTCAACTTGGCCGATTTAAAATTAAATTCTACATAGTACAAGCTAGTGTAAAATAACTATATTCTGCACTGGCTTGACTGGAAGCCTCCCAATCAAATCGGAACACAGAAATACGTACGACCATCTGCAACACGTTCGAGTTACCAAAGCATCGACAGAAATAAGTAAGCACTGAACAAGCAGAAATTGCACGGAATAGGAATCGCAACAGTCTGCTCATCTCCAATCCTATTCCCGGCCGCAAAAATGGCCGGCTCCGAGGTTCCTGTTTCGGCAAGACACGTTACATTTTCCCGACTTTAATGGAGAAGTTACCAACGGCTGGGTTTCTTGTGCGAGAAGAATTTGTAACGTTTTGGCAGGCTGCCACTTTGAAGCTTTACCAAAGAGCTGTCAGGCCCGGTGTGATCTAGACTTAGCATAGTTCTAAGACATTGAGTAGTGATCCCATTCGGTATCGTTCGGCAGATGAACGAGGTTCGAGGGTGATAAATCCGTATGTACATAGCAGAGTTGGGCATTAATCGATTAAAATTTTAATCATGATTGATTGATTAATGTATACGATTAAAAAAGAAATCGTCCAAAAATCGGCGATTGATTCAATCGATTGTTGAAGTTAATCGTCAATCGTTCATTAAATGAAGAAATCGTCGAAAAATCCGCGATTGATTCAATTGATTGATTTAATCGTCAATCGTTGATTAAAAAAAGGAATCATCGAAAAATCTAGTTTACATTTTTTTCAGTATCATACAGTTCTGATTACGTATTTGATTTCGAAATTTCGGCAATAATCATTAATCAATTATCCGATTGACGATTAATAATCGTTAATCGCAACTAACGACTAAAGTAGAAAAATCGTTAACCGCAATTAACGACTAAACTAGGAGATTAATTGTTAATTGCGATTAACGATTGAAGTAGAAATGTAGTCGTCAATCGTTGATTAAGTTTTTGCCCAACACTGGTACATAGCTCGCGACGATACGCAGCCGCTCGCGTAGAAAGAAATGTTTGGCCCCGGGTCCACGAGCGCGAGCACGCGTTTGTATCGGTTATGATATCTATTTGCGGAGACGGGAAGCATTACTCTCGCGACGCGAACTTTAAAGTTCAAAGTTTCGGGAACACGGACCTGACAAACGCCGGAGTAAGAGGAGACAAACGGCGTCGTGAATCTTCGCCGTCCTTCCGCTTTTAATTCCTTACCGCGTCGCACATGTTTCGCAACCTGAATCCGCGAATATCGGACAGGTCCCGCGAGCACGGGAAACTAACTTTCCATTGGTGATGTATGACAATTGTTGGTCCCGACGATTAGGAATTACTTCAAGGTTTCGTCTTTTTGAGGACAAGGATTTTTCAAATGAATCAAGTGTGGTGCCCGTATGAGTGAATGAGTGAGTGAGCGAGCGAGAAAGAAAATTGACGAATGAGAGTGAGCGAATGATTGAACAGAACGAGTGATAGGTCGAATGAGCATACCGCGAGAGAATGTGAGAGAGACTGAGAGAGAGAATCGTGAAGCAGTCCGGCGACAGGTGTGCGTCGTTAGAAGTCGACTGAGCGTGAACAAGTAAAGATTGTTAGTAATAAACTGTCATCCGTAGAAATTAATAAAATCTACAACACAAGTTTGCTCCTCGAGGTCTTAAAGTCTGTCAGAAAAGGAAACTGTGAACCGATCTTTTGTTACTTAAACGACTAAAAATTTGTTTATATTCTCAGGAATTACACGAGGTTGATGTCATTAATACTGTTATGCCGCGAAGGCAGATTTTTACCCAATTGTATAGGAAAGATGTTTATGGCACGATTTCACCAGCGGTAATTGCGGCCGCCCTCGGACTAGTCTCGGAGTCAGGCCCGGTGAGCTTTTATTAGAGTACGTTTGTGGAAAAACGTGCTTTTTCAGGGATCTGGCTCTTCGCTTAACGACGATTGACGATCATAAACATCCACGTGCGAATCAGCTGTTGGTCACTCCGAACGCGAGGGGACCCTTGGGCCCAGTATTTTTCTTATGATATTACTCTTCGGGTCATCGCCGACCCCACCAGAGGGATCTGGTCGGGAAAGCAATTGCCCACTCATTTTCCAGGACTTAAGCCATTGGTCAATAATGTTTAAGCCCACGAAGAGTCCTCGGATATAAATAGGCTAAGGACATTACGATCGCGGCTGTTTAAAATAGAACATAGTAAGAATCACATTATTAAAGTTGCAAGTGTTTTTTTTATTCTATTTGACTGTCGATTATTTATCCCTTGTGGGGTCACATACACTCAACTGGTCCGCTATTGCTGTTGGGCATTGAGACAACGTACAGACTGGTATTTGTGCTAAAAACCTGGCCATAAATCGAAATTGTAAATATTTACATATAGAGCTGTGGTTGCGTCCCAAAATAGATAAACATGCCGTCACGTGGTGGACTCCCTATCTGTGGTAACCCAACCATTCGCAGGTGCCTAGCACTTGTTCTATACGCACGTCTTTTTTCGCAGCATTCCGTTCGAAAGCATCTTTTTGTTGTGATCATTTTTATGTTGGAAGTGATTTTTGTGGCGAAACTTATGATGGATATTGTTGCACAAGGTATGTACATTATATTAATCATTTTTTTACCAATGTTCAAATCTTTTTATACGTGTTTTTACCGATTTACAAGCCTGACTAAAAGCTCTTGGATTTTCATTACTTTTCTTGCATATATTAGTGTTTTTAAACATATACAACTCATCGCAACAGCATAAAAGTTACGTGTTGTTAAATATCAAGATATCTACAATTACTATAACACAAAAACGTTTTCCCAAGTTTTCACATTAAAGAAAAATGAAGCTCCAAATATAGCCCCTCTTTTGTTATTTGGTTAATCTTCTTTTTCGTTTGGTCCAGTTTCGGTGGATTCCGTCAAGTCTATGACTCGAAAGCAACTGCACGAGCTAGTAAGACAAAGCACAAAACTACTGTTTGATGGAAAACTGGAAAATTTACAAGAAAAGTTAGTGCTCATTACAAAGTGCCCCCCCCCCTGAGAAAATTGATGTACTCCAAAATATCATAAATAAAACTTACTATCACTAGTATCTAGTTAGAAATGACTTTTTTTTATTCATAAACTAACTGTGTAACGTAGGAAAAACAAGAAAACATTTTTGGCCAGGTGTTTAGCACAAACACCAGTCTGTGCGACGCAACAAATACGACGATGTTAGTCCTGAAAGCGGTTTATTTGTAATTTCAGGATTGACAGAGGAAAACATGTTGACAGAGGAAGGATAGTAAGATCGAAAGAATAAATAGTACGAAAGCGAGAACGTGTTGATGTATGCCCGAACAGCTGAGCAACAGCCGAGATCGTTGACGACAAAAAGGACACGCGTCTCTCGTGTCCCTTGTCGTAAGCGGGCAAGAACGATAGAAAGAAACATTCCAAGTGATCCGCGGACGGAAGACGATCTCGTTCGAGGGGCGTGTTGTTGTTTTTTTTTTTGTATCTATCCGGTTCGTAAGAAGTCGTCGGTGATTTCATTCCGGCACGCCATGTGTTCGGCAAACGGGGTCGTTGGAGAATCGCGTCTGATTCATGAGGACCATTAATTTAGAAGAAACGAGGCTCGCCGCGTCACCGGACGAGGAACGAAGCCGCGGATGTAGACACTCGACCGGTTAATCAGCTGCTGGATGCTTCTAGGACTGCGCTCATCGCAGAACCGACTCTACATTACAGAACACGAGATCGTCCACAAAACACCAGTTGATTTTTAATCGCGCACAGCGCGCAGGGTTTGTTTTCAATCAAGAAGCAGCCCGTTCAAGGGGTTAATCGGTCTGACTCGGTGCCAATTAGCCCCAGTACCACGGTGGCGTCGTTAGCTCTCTCGGCCTCTCCAACGCGAAGCGACGCCGACGCGACGGAAGGAGCTGAATTTCACGTGCCACGTGTTGAATCGTTGAGAACGCACCTTTAGCCCGTGCGGCACGGTTCGTCGGCCGGTTTCACCGTGATGCGAACGGCGAAACGTGGTGGTATGGGGAGGGAGAGCCCGAAGTCGCTTTACCAGGCAGGAAATTACACGTCCTTCCGTGCTATAAGTTCACCGAGAACGGGGAGGGTCGCCGCGCGAGGCGTGCGCGGCGTGTCTGCCGTCGTGCGGGCGTTTAGCATCTTGCTCGTATCCTTTCGCTCTGCGCCTAGCCGGGGCCTCGGGTCGGTATTAATTGCCATTCGTGTCTTCGACGCGTAATTAATTGTCGAAATTTGTCATGCGCCAGGTATAATCGAGCCCGGCATGCACCGATTCCTCAATTTCCCCGGGAACCGGGCACCGCGTCGTTTTATCTTGCTCTCACGCGAACGCGATGCCATCCCCGTTATACAGGGTGTCTAGAAAGATTCACACGCAACATTCGGAACACACTATTCGTCGATTTGAGTAAAAAAAATGAACAGCAACACGCTGGTTCAGGAGATTTTATTCCAATTTTTCATTTTTCTATCAAGATCCAGTAATAATAATAATGTTTAAGTTAATGTAATTAGCCCGCCTTCCACACACGATGATTACAGCGTAATTGATGAAGAGGTACGCTAATAGCACAATAGGTGGAACGAATGTACACATTGTACATTTATGGTACTTATATACAATGGTTGTTCGCCTGTCTCTTCCTTCTTCTTTTGTGCGACCTCGCAGAGTAAACACGCGAGTTGTCCGTGGTGGAATCTGTTACGAAAGCTAAGATATTGTTGTGTCGACGCGATTTATATCAGTGTAAAATTGACTATTATATTAAAGACGAGCTGACGTTGAGTTTTGTGTGATATGTAATATATTCGGCTGGTTATTAAAATATATAGACATTGAACTTCAACAAATAATAATACAGGCGAGATTTCGGTAAACTTTTAATGGAACATAGAGCAACAGAAACCTAGAAATGATACCTGAAATATGCAACTATCGATCCAACCAAAGAAATGAGTAATGTTAAAATTTGCATCGAGGACCATCGACCAAAATAGAATAGCTAAACCAAATTTAACATTTCCCAGATTATTCGAGGGGGGAAGTCGGACTCGGTCTAGTCAACCTGCGATCAACAATGGACACCAATGTTGATCCGCATGGAAAATCGGCCACGAAACGGTTGACGCGAGGAAAGTTGTGTGTCTCGACAGGAAACGGCGAGTCGGGTAACGAGCGGTATTGGGATTTTCCTCGGCAAGTTAGCCTGAAAGAAGTAACCGGCTGCCTCCGGTGACATTGTCGCGTCGGGGGATCTCGCAGGAAACCCACCCCCTTCTGTTAACGAGATTAATTATACCGGAAGCAAAGACTCCTCGTGCGGCGCGCCGAACCGCGGCTACCTGAAATAATCTCGTTAACCGATCGTTGTTGCCGGTCGTTTCCGGTGGCACCAGCACAGCATCTAAACTGTTTTTGTACGGGAAGATTGCAGATTTTAGTACCAAGGTGCTTTTGTCGATTGGTTTTTGGAAAATGAACTTGAAATTCTGGAGCGGCTAGAAAAATGAATTGAGACTGATAGAATTTTTCAAAATTTGTTCGAAGTTACTGTAACGGCGCGTAAAGTGCAATGGGTTAAATGAAGGGATATTATTCCGAAAGGCACCGGTGACCGATCGATATGAAATTTGGAGGATGCGATGAACGTGCAAGGACCTCAAATATAAAATTTTAACTTCGGGAATTTGGTAGTTTTTGAGATGTTTGCGAAAAACTGCAGCTACTACACATTGAATTTTGCGTATACGTGCACGTCTTAACCCAGACCACGATACGACTCGAACTGTCTCACATTGGGACATAAACATCGCGTTTCCAACAGGAAAAACATAAACAGATCGCACTACATCATCATTCATAATACACACATGCATACACATGCCTCGGGCACAGTGTTACCAGACAGGGGTAATCGAAAAGGAATCGAGGGGAACACAAGTACCCCCTCTCTGATGACCAGAGTAATATGTGACACGTTGCGCGACTGCGCGACCAGTCTCCGGTCTTAGTGAGGGACGTTGGAGTGTGCTCATGGTGGTGGAATAGGATAGTGGAAGGGGATATAGGTGGAGAGCCTGGAGGGGGAAATGAGGTTGGTTTCAACCTCATTCTGGCATCACTGCTCGGGCATTCGTATTGTTGCTGAATATAAACATAAACAGATCGCACTACACCATCATTCATAATACACACATGCCTCCGGCATTCTTATTGTTGCTGAATAAAGAGTCAAAGCATCGAAAACCAATTATGACAGATTTATAATTGAGAACTTGTATCTTCTCAAAGCATAAACCAAAGCTAAACTTGCATATCTGAGGTGCTTCCCCATTCCTCATAATACCCACCATACTTTCAGCTCGATCGGCCGCTGGTGCCTTTCGGAAGTACAGCCAAATAAAGTTTATGGAGTATATCAGAAACGATCACCGGATTCGTTGAAGAATGAATTAACCGGTCAGGCGATCTGAACAGCCCCGTTTTCTTTCAATGTATTTCTGAATTTTTCAGACCTCCTTTTCGAAAATCAGGAGCATGTTCGACGAGGACATACTCTACAGAATATTCGAGGAACAGGTAACGGTCTGCAGGGTCGTTGCACCTGGCCGCGACTTAAATAATGCACAGTCGAAACGAATTTATTGGGCTTCCGTGAACGCGTGGTTCAGCGGCCGAGGCGCACTTTACCGCGAAAACCTCTCGAAATCACTCTGCAGTTCCGGAGGGGGAGGGCGATTTACTGCGGCGTTTATCCATCCAGCGAAAAGTTATTAACCGTTTCTCAGATCGCTATCGACATGCAAAAGGCGTGAACCGGCTGGAGTAGGCTCGTCCCCGGCAAGGCCTGAGCCGGGTGCCCCTCGTTTTTCTTTTCTCTGTCGTTTCGCGAGACCATCGCGCCACTGTGAAATTACAACAATTACCCCGCGGAGGGCTTCGGGTAATTTGTGACCCGCTCTCCGTAATGCTAGAACGCTTCCGAGAACCTGTCACGATATCCATAGATAAAAACCCGACCGCTGAATATCATTTAAATTGCAAACGCGCGAGCCGGGTCGTATCTGACCCGGTCAGGTTTTGGGCACTTACGGTTGAAAATTTCGGCTCCCGTCGTTTTTCCGATTTCAGAAGTCGACCGGTTTCAACGATCGGGACAGTCGCGGGTTTGTCCCTTAATAATAATGGACTGTCGCTAAATGCGATCGACGCGACGCTAATGACGATCCAATTACTCTGATAAAATCCGCGACTGACAACTCCGCTCCCTCCCCTCCCCACTCATCTTGGAATAACTCAGCCTGCGGTGGCTCGGCTTCGTCGTCGCGACAATTTTAAACCCGCCTTAAATATTCACCTGGTCGACACCGCTCAGATATTACTGGCGCTCGATATTTCACTAGCTCCCTTTTTAAAAATCCTCGATTCGGCTTATGAACTCGCGGCGGGTTCGTTCACCCGCGGTTTTAAATATAAGAACGAGGAGACCGTAAGACACTCTCTCGGTGTTCGAGAACAATCTCGACGAATTGTGATCCGGGCCAGCGGAACTGGAATCTCTCGGCGGCTTTCGAAATAGCTTCCGACGTTGTGGCAACATCTGGTAATTAAATTCGCATTGTTCGTTTCGAACCCGCTATTTTAGAAACGCGCGGTGCAGCTGCACTTCGATGCGCTTCAGGCTGGAATAGCCTATCTATAAATTTTAAAAATGGTTTAGTGCTCGCAATATTTATGGCTTCGCCAAAATAAAAACGTGCGCTTTTGGTAGCCCATCGGTTGCAGAATTGCCCGACAACATGGAGATACTGGTGGTTCGGTTTAGTAACGAAAGCTACGTATTAGGTGTACAAATTAATTCGTGCAATTAATCAACTGTGACTTTGTTTTATATCGAAGCTTTTTAGGTGCATCGGTCACCTGTGAAGTGTTGCAATTGTATAGAAAATGATTTAATATTTCCTTTTAATAGATGCGACTTTAAATAACGATGTGACGTGTCTTCAAGTTTAATTTTAAGTCGACGATTTTAATCTTCGATTCTGCTAACGAGGATTTCCTGTCTCGCTTGTGGCGGCTTTAAATAAGCTTAATGTTCTAATTTAATAATTGTCATCCTGTCTCAAATATAGCAATCTTTATCTAGGATCAATTACGTACTATAATGAAGAAAATGGACAGTGTATAGATCTTTTATTATATTGGAAAATTATCTAGTTAGTCCAGTTGAAATATATTGCAAAAATACCTACGCATTTCAATAGCTAAAATGACGCGAATAGCTATCCCACGTATTGCGAACACAATTTACAATGGTCTCGTATTTGGAACGAGCTCTCGAACGAGAAAGCTCGCAGAGTATCGATCGACAAGCAAACGGCGATCCATTGAGAACGAAAGGATATTCGATCCGAGGCTCGACAAGGTGTACGATGATTTTTATGGGCGCCGGCTGCCCGCGAGGATAACAAGGCGGCCAGAAAACCAACGGAACCAAGCGAAATGTCAATAGCAGAGATAGCTGTCTCACCTTCGTCGCGTGCTAGCCACGGGAAAACGTAATTGAATATCGGGGGATGGTGTTCCCACCGCTCGATTATTAACGCTAATGATTTTACAGCTCCGTGGCTGATTTAGTGCCGTCTCGCCGTTCCACCGACCTTCGTTTGCCGGAGCCTTTCATCGCGTGCCGATCAGGTTTCACTATTTTCGAGATCGAATGTTGTTCGCATCGATTTTCTCATGAATCGTCAGCGACAATGAATTTTTCAATGTCGCAGAACTTTTTCTTCCTTTAATTCTGTATTTATTAAGAGAAACTCCTGTAATCAAGTTGTTCAAAATTAATATCATTTATAGAATAGGGACTTCAATGCGCAACGAGTTTTTTTAGATTTTTTGAAACTCTAGAACAGTGAAAAAATTAGTCGTGAACATAAACGACTCGCGTTGCCCACGGAAGATTAAGGCGTGGACCAAATCTGAGGACCAGTGTGAGAATATTTAAAGATGAATCTCCAAAGTCCAGTTTTAGTAATGTCAAGTAATTTGAAGATGAACATCTGAAGACCAGTGCGAGAATATCTGAAGTACAGTGTGGGAATATTTAAAGATGAATCTCCAAAGTCCTGTTTCAGTAATGTCAAGTAATTTGAAGATGAACATCTGAAGACCAGTGCGAGAATATCCGAAGTCCAGTGTGGGAATATTTAAAGATGAATCTCCAAAGTCCAGTTTTAGTAATGTCAAGTAATTTGAAGATGAACATCTGAAGACCAGTGCGAGAATATCCGAAGTACAGTGTGGGAATATTCAAAGATGAATCTCCAAAGTCCAGTTTCAGTAATGTCAAGTAATTTGAAGATGAACATCTGAAGACCAGTGCGAGAATATCCGAAGTCCAATGTGGGAATATTCAAAGATGAATCTCCAAAGTCCAGTTTCAGTAATGTCAAGTAATTTGAAGATGAACATCTGAAGACCAGTGCGAGAATATCCGAAGTCCAATGTGGGAATATTCAAAGATGAATCTCCAAAGTCCAGTTTCAGTAATGTCAAGTAATTTGAAGATGAATATCTGAAGACCGGTGCGAGAATATCTGAAGACCCTAAAAAAATATCCGAAGAACACGGCAAAAATAAACAGACACAATCGCACCATGAAACGTAAACTATAGCACACATAGAAACTAAGAAACCGTCTCTGTGTAACAGCCAACCAGCATAACAATACGAACATAGTCCTCGATCGCATTCTAGCAGGTGTCCAAGTGATAAACAGCCGGGGGGCTCCATCACCGTAGCACTCGAGAATTCGAAACGCCGCCGAGTAAATAATAACTAATGCGAGTAATAAATCTGGGCGGCCGTGTTCGTCGGGAAGGGCTGATTTATGGCGCCCTCAAGTGTCCATCGGTTTCCCCTCGGCCAGCCCCGTGATCGTCGAACCACCGTAGAACGTCCTCTCACAGATTAGGGAGCGCAGATAATTGTGATTAATAAGGAGTGGCGCGGGTTCCCACGACCGGTTCTTAACTACGATATTTTACCGAGGGTAATACAGGACAAATACTCGAACGCTGCGCCGCACCGTGGTCCCTGAGTTATATCGGTGCATCTGTTCCTGCATCTCTTTCCCGGGCAGTTTACAACGGCGCCCGTTATCGTACACGGGACCGATACACGTACACACCAATCTCCAGAAGACCGTAAACTCGGTAACCAGCGACGGAATCGAGCACGCCCACGATTCCCGCTTGTAATCGAGCCCCCCTCGAATCCCTGCCCGGCCCGGCCCGACCCGGCCTGGCCCGTGTGTGCCTCGATCGATGGAAATTAGGATGTTCGAATCAGTTAACGATGCTGCGAGCGATGGTTACACGGGATTTCTACGGTATCGCTCGACTGAGAGCTGCCCCGCGTCTTTGGTTAATTTACTGGGCTTGCGGAATGCCTAAGGTCTATTTACCATGTGCTATATTGGAGATAACCAAGTTTCAAAAATAAAGTTGCATCGTTCCGAGCATCAAATACACGATTATAAAATTCTTTAAAAATATTTGAAATTGTGTCCCGCATTCGCAAAACAGCAGGGAAAACATCTAATTCGCAGCGTGACGAAGAAAAGCTCTCCGAATTCAAACCTAACACGACCAGTATAATGTTCGTTGCACGAGGGGGGGTTTAAAACCCCGGCGCGTTCGATAATCGCGCGCGGAGGGGGCTCTGGAAGGCTGACACGTCGCGCCGGAAGCGCGGTGGTTATCGTTTAATCGAAACGTACACGTTTTTTCGTTTAATTGCCGCGGTAGCCGGGAGGTGAAAGGCTGGCCTCGCATTGTTGGGTGAGGCCACCGGTGGAACGAGAGGAATGATTTATTATGTTCCGCGGGCACGATCCCACCACCCCCTGTAGGATCTGCGATTGCGCGGGGCCGTAGCGCGCGAAGTGGAAGAATAATTTTTACAAAAATGGAATTCTGTCGGTGGCCGGACGTTGACGAGCGTCGCGTCGCGTTGCTTGTACGTGCGCCCGCTGAAAATACATAAGGCGGGGAATAATTGTGATTCGTTGTACAGGCTGCTCGCCGAATGAAATTCTGCGGTCGAAATAAAATTGCAACGTCGCTCGGCGCTCGTGCCAAAGCCCGCCGACCGAGCCCGAGCCCGCCATGATTTAATTATTGCGTTGCCCGCGCCATTCCGATGCGGACGGACACACAGCCCGGCCCGGCTTGGCCCGATAATGCCACCCGCGGTTGTTGATGAGCACGTTTTTCCTGGTATCGGGGCACAAGGACCACATGGTTGTTGCATCGGGGATGTGTTGTATACATATTTCTTTATCGCGAGATGCGAGAGGCTGTGGAAAATTCTTATGGTTGGGACGATTGTGTCTATAATAAATAAATTAATGAAATCTTATGATTTTTAAACCGTCAGAGAGGTGTATACAAGTACTCTGAGCAATGTCTAACGGGGATCCGGAAGCACAACAGCGTCTCCGTGTCCCGGGAGCTGGATCCGTCCGATTAATTTTTCATGCAATGTTTACCAACGTTTTCCCCACTTGTTATTCATCCAATCGTCATTACGTCGGTGCACGCAATCCAACGAATGCACCATTACCAAATCGGTTAACGGGGAGAGGGCGAGGCGCGATAAGGCTGCGGTGCGAGGGGGGAGGGGGTGAAGCTTTCTGCAGCGAAGCTCTCGGGGCACGAAACAATTTCCTCGGGAAAGAGTTTTGTTATGCAAACAACGGGTAGGAAAGTTCTCCACGGTCAGAATAAGTGGCACGGCCTGTATACGCGGCCGAGACGCGGCTGTATACATAAATGCATACGCATGTCAGCGGATGACTGCATACATAAATGCATAGGTGAACTCTCGGTGGCCCGGTCTCGTGTGCAATGTGCAGCATGCATGTGCGCGCGATCGCAGTACCAGAGCCCGTCATCCCCCGTGGACCAATTAATATTTCAATTCGAACTTTCGCGTGCAAGTAGCTCGCAAGGCGCGAACCAATCCTTCTCCTGCAGAACTTTGCTCCCAGATGGATACCGGATGTTCCCGAAGACCATTGCCTCGAGGTTGCTGCCAAATTCACCGCCATTGATATCAATCCCGACTGTCGGGCCACGAAAAACCGCTCCGCGACGGGAATTGCATATTTACGGTCCTGTAAAACCCACTATTCATTTCGTTCGAGGGTGTAATTAGTGATGGGCCTTGAGCATGTTGAAGCGGTATCGATTCCTTGTGACAAAGAATGATGGTATCACAAGCATGTATGATTCTCTGGGTATCAAAAAGTATCGATCCCTAATGACAGTTGCTCAGAAGCCTCGATCCTTTATAAGTACATCTTGGATGGGTTTGTTATCGATACTCTATCACAATCTTGTGGGGTCGAGTCGACTGAATGACAAGTACTTATATAATGAAATGTTATGTTTACTAATATCAAGCGTGAAAAAGGAAGAAAGAATTAAAATATTATGTTGGTACGTTCAAAACGGTGAAGACGTGAATTGCGAATGTATCGATACCAATTTCATGCAAGATGTATTTATAAAGGACGGAGACGTTTAAGAAGGTATCATTTAGGTACCGATACCATTTTTCGAGTACATGAAGGTTTGACACCAGCTCGAAAGTATCGATATATTCGACGTTGCCGTGATACCAGTACTACTTGGCATCATTTCGGCATGTACTGGTATCACAGGAAACACCCAAACAAGTACTTAACACGTTCCGTGCCACGTGTACCACCGGTGGTACACGTTAAACTTGATCTTCAGGCCACGTGTACCAACGGTGGTACACTAAGACATATTTATTTAATGCGCTGAAAATTCAGTGGCCTGAACTACAAGTCAGGCAAAAAGGGCTTGGCACGGAACGTGTTAAAGACTATAAGAAAGACTTGTATCACGCCCATCACTAGGTGCAATTAATACTGCGACCGTTCTCGTTCGTTCATTTAGCGAGGAGAATGCTGCAGGATGATTTTGCAATATGGCTGACAAATTTTGTGAAGTTTTTGCACGTGAGACTCGTTCAGGTTCGCGCGACCATAACAGCCGTCAGCGCGAGCGTACGAGCGGGCGTTTTATAGCCGGCGACCATAATCGGCGGTCATATCGCGACCGATAAAAAATGTATCACAGAATGAGCTCTCTCTCTCTCTCTCTCTCTCTCCCTCTCTCGATTAATCGTCGAGGATTAATTGCACCGTGGGCGAATAGACGGGAGGCCGAGCTAAAGCAATTAAGGCGATCGTTTTCAGCGAGATGGCTCGACGGAGAGGTATCGAAGTAGGGGGGATCGGTATCGAAAGTAGCGATAAGTTTTTCCGTCAATTACGTCGACCAGCCGTCGGGCCACTTTAAAAACTTCTCCGGGGCGATATAGACTCCGACGTTTCGCGAAAGAGAGAGAGAGAGAGAAAGAAAGAGAGAGAGAGAGCGAGAGATTCGATCGAGAGCCGCGAATTTCACGAAAATAATTTCCTGTCCACCCACGCGATCCTCCGCAGCGTTTACTCGCTGAAGGGGAGACCGGTCTCGTCGTCGAGGGCCGGTCAATTTCAAGAAGCCTGGCCACTCGAGAAGCTTAAAGTCATCCCGGTGTCTGTTTGCTCCGCGGACTTTTCCCTCCGGCGCGGCTCAACGCGGCGCGGCGCCCACCCACGCGATCGAGACCGGCGCGTTATGGTAATTGCATTAAAAGAAACTTCCTCCGTCTTAACGACCGCCCTGGAAATTGATTCTTCCGGCCCCGGCTCCGTTTAGTATTGCTACTCCTATTAGAGTACACTTTTCGCGATTGCCACCGGGAAAACGCGTTCCGTGAGATCGCAGCCGATACGGCTTGCCTTTCAGAGTGACTAGCCCTTTGAGGACGAATTTGGATATATCGAAGACATCGGAGATGCAAATAAATCGTTCCGCTATTTAACTATTTAATTGTCTACGATTCTTGATTCCAGGCAGGTATGAAATATCCAATTTTTCATGTAGGCTGCTGATGGCACTCGAAATGGTTTTTGGGAATTTTTTAAAACAAAAGTACGGAATCCAGCAACGTTTAATTGGAGTGGTTTGATTGGGCATTCTTTAGAGAATATAGTGATATTTTTCGGATATAGCGAGCATGGTCATGGGCAGTTCAACTAGTTTATAGAGTTCTACCATATAGTTCAATCAGAATTACTATGAAAGACCCTTTCGGATTTCAATGATTGTCAATTAGAAGCAAGTGGATTCGTTGTTCTCCACAAAATGAATTGACAAGATGAGATAAATGCTATGAGTAGGATGAATTGGACAACAATGGAACGAATGAAGCTTACGAAAATATTGAATGAACCAAAAATTGAACAACTCCGAGACAAAAGACCAAGTCCACGGACAGTCAGTCCCGTTGAAGACAGTCCCTCGGGCTTTTACAAAAATGGCGGCGCTTTCGTACCCAGCATCGGCTTCCGGTCCGAAGCGCGCCGCAGAAATTGATTACGTCGGGCTTAATCGCCGTTAAACCGTAACCGTGCATAATAAAGGGCCGGCGTGCAAACTGTTGCGCACTCTGCGCGCGGTTATGCTGAAATTTGCTTATAAATTTGCATCGCATTAACGGCGTGTAAGCGGAATTACGTATCTGTAACACGCGTAGCGGGTAGGCGCGCGGTATTGCCAGCCGTCGAGCGTGAAAATATTCCGTCGCGGCCAAGGGAAAAAATCGTGAAAAACCGGCCCGGAAAAGCCGCAGCGTTTTTCAATGCGCTGAATTAGACGAGTCCCGGGTAACAGGGGATGAGCGTTCGCATGAAATTTTCATCGGTCTCGCCCTCCATATCGTCCCCTTTTGTTAAAGGGGGATGTTCAGCTGCTGAAACACGATGCACGTTTGCGAATTTATTTCGTTGTACAGATTTGTGAAAATTTGAATTTTTTATTGCCGGATCACATGATCAAGTTAAAATTTCATGTATACTATAAAATTTAGACGTCATTCAGTATGTCCAGGACTAACTTTTCGAACTTCGTTAAACTCATTTAACAAACTATGATGCACGTTTCCGAATTTATTTCGTTGTACAGATTTGCGAAAATTTGAATTTTTTATTGCCGGATGACAAGATCGGATTAAAATGTGATGCGTACTATAAAATTTAGGCTTTCATTCGGTATATCCATGACTAATTTTTCGAAGTTCGTTAAACACATTTCACAGACTATGATCCTAGGATTCTACTATCGATCTACGTAAATAAAAACATCGACTTTTCAATCCATTGAGCTCCCTCTTAATTTGTAGCCCGCGCGAGACCGTTCGAGAGACGTTCTGTAATTTAAATGGAAAATCCGATAGCCGTGATCGTTACCGCGTTACTATTCTCTTTGTCATCGTAACGGGCTATAGTTACAATCGATGAAAGCCGCGCACAAAGGGAGAGAATCTTATTACCGGGTTGGATGATGTTGTTGCTTTCACGGGACCGCGCTGGCGACTTTCCGCTCGCGGACAACGCGCCGCGGTAGTTTCAATCGTTTTCGAGTTTAGTGCCCTTTCCGCGCAGCTCTTTGGCCCCTTTTGCGAGATCGTTTGCGCGTTAACCGGCCTGTGTCGCCCATTGTTTCCGCCGAGAATCGAAACTCCGGCCTTTTCAGAAAATCCGATCCCGCGGCCGGCCATTGGCGGTTCCGGTTAGTGTTGCTAATTTCTGCGACCACCGCCACTTCAGTCCCGTCGAATTCCATGTAAATTACAGGCACGATGAGTTTGTGGCGCCAATTTTGTCATGAAACAGATTTAACCATTTTTTTCCGAAATATTTCATATTGTCGATAGAAAATATCAGACTGGGTTACTCGAGTTACTTTATTCGATTACAATTGAAATTGCTGAAGCAATCGTCTGTCGAATCTTAGATTTCAGAGATACGAAATTATGAATTTGAAGACATGGGTTCGACAGGGAAGAATTTAATTGCGAAGGACATGGTGTAAGACGGACGTTGCAAAAGGCAACAGGAAAGCGTTTAATGTGATTTGTGAAGGAAAGTAAAGCTACTACAGAGATTGTTTTGTCTATAATCGTTGAACGGCCGTCGGCAGTAAAGCTGCTCAATAATTCCAGAGGCTTTCGATCGGCCGTCACGACTGACTCGTATATACAGTGTGTCCTCGCAATTGCGGTGTAATCGGAATAGTGACGTGCTCCTATGAAAATTGAATTAAAATTTGTGAAAGCTTCCGTCTCCGGGAAGATCGATCGGAAACACTCGACGCTAAAGGTTTGCGGTTGTGCTGTGACTAACCTGCACCAGAAGATCATTTAAGTTGATAATCAACAAGGAATTCAAGACTGCCTGTAGAAGGCACTATGAGTGCGGACAGTCGAACTGTCCCTCTAATTTTAAATTATTTGCAAGGAGTCTTTGCTTCTTCGTAATTCATATTATATTTTGTAAAGTTAGAAGATTCTATTTGGTTTATGTTCACTTTTGAAATTGCTACAGGGTATTTAATCATTCACGCAAGCTCTCCAACTTCCTTCCGAGCATCGAACCGGTAATAAAAAAATAATGCTGCTCGTTTCGCAGTTATTTGTGGATCGCACTGTACAATGTCAGACACAAAGCGAACATTGCCCTTGGACGCGACAGCTTTTAGAACGCTCGATGTTCTCGTTATTCTGCTCGTCTCTAACTGCAGAACAGGCGCACAAAAAATAAACTTGTTCAAGATTCACGAGGTAGTAGTTCCGTTGCATAGGTCTCTAAAAAAAACTGCGGGAGCGTAGAAACTCGTGATTGACAAGTCCGGTCTCCGGGGACATTACTCCTATTGTCTCGAGTAGAAAGTAGAAATCTTCTTACTCTAATCTTACAAAGAAACATTAATATTAACCCCTTGCATTACTATTTATTTTACGGTTGCAGTGATTAGAACTTACTTGTAGTTTCTAATTTCTGAGAAAAAAGGAGGGTTGTATGTAATTTATACCTATGCAGTCTCCAATGATTTCAACAACAAAAAAATATAATTTTGTTTCAATTTCAAGTTTGAAAGAAATTAATAGTCACCAGTCCGACTCGGTATTATAGTGCAAGGGGTTAAGAACACGTTGTCAACGACGTGGTATATAGAATCTTTATGCTAAATAAAAATTGTTTCTTTCGAAGTTACTATCGCCCCATATCTAACGCACAAACATTCCTAAGATTAAAATGATCTATCTTGTGGAACTACAACAGAAGAGGACGCGGATGCTTATCACAGATTTTCATAAAATTTGACAATCGAGACGCGTGTCTCTCGGAGGTTAGAGTACTCGAGGCCGGCACTCGTTTCTCGGCACGCACGTCTGAAAAACGCAGCTCGACGTGGTAATCGTTACCGCATTAGAACGTTCATTGTCGCGATGGTTCCCGAGGAGCGCGACTGCGAGACGTCGCCGTCGACGTCGACGACGACTATGTCGGCGCCGTTGAAAAATGAAAGCGTACGAGCGAGTGGTTTCGAGTGCGCGAATGCTCGCGCCGAGGCCGAGCACTTGCGTGGGTCGAGTACTCGTCTCAAGCACCCGTACCATCTCGCCGCTCTGATCCTTCAGCTCCGAAAACGCCTGCCGCGAGTGCGGCTTCAGGCTTCACGCATCCTGGGGACTCGCCGAGTCGAGGACTCCGTGACGAACCCGACAAATGGACCCGGCGCTCGATAAAATTCGCCGCGGTGCACTCTGGGAACGCTTGGTCATCTTTGTCACACGGCTACGGAGCCCTTCGAACAGCTAAGATTGAGCGATCACATATTTCTCAACCCTAGGCGGTTGAGCTTTGAGAAAATTGTACCGGTAACTTTTGGGTCTCCGAAATCTTTGATTTATTCGTAAAAATACTGAACGTGGCTATTTAATTTAATCGATCCCGTCTCTTTATAAGCAGACCGCGGATTTTGTGCATTTATTTATTCTCTACTTTCTATGACCTTCAATGACCTTATGTAATAGGTCGTTGAACTCGTTTTATGATACTCTGTCATGATACGGAAGCAAAAACATACCGATCCATTAAAAAAAATGGAGGTGACCTTCAAATGTCCGAAGTACCTCCACCTGCAAAAAAACCATTATCGCCACCGGATGGCCCCCTTCGTACTGTGCAATTTTATTTCAGCAAATATTTCTGTGAAACTTATAGTTTCGAAGATATCTGAGGTGCTAATAGTTATTGCACCACCCTGTATTTAAAACAATGAAGAAATTCATAGACTCCAAGAACCTCCATGTATTATTTCCGATTAATTAAGAGCATTCGATTAAAAGAGAAATAATGTCTTCTGTTTCGTAGAATTGATCAAAAGATCTACAAAGGAAGTTTGAGCTGAATAAAAAATGGGGAATAGTAGTATAAAATCGCGTGCAGTATGCAAAACGTGCGCTAGAACTCGAAGCTCGGTGTTTCGTCCACAGTTCGGGATAATTCGTTATTTTTCTTTTGAAGGGTAATTTAATCTCGCAACTATGATTGATACGCACGCGTGGCCGTCGCGTCGGCTTGCTTCAAAGGCTCCTCTGGCCGGCGCCTTTGAGCGAAAAAACCGAACGGAAAAGAACCACCGCGAAAGAACCCTTGCTTTGAAAAGTGCTGTCGAGCAAACGGAAACTGCCCGGAGCATCGAACTCGTTTAGCAAGTTCTCCGCGCTCGCGCGCTGTTTTGAAGCTCTCGCTCGAAGAAACTTGTACAAAGGAGTGATTGAAATTAATGCAAATCGGGGATGAAAGTGAACTTTATAATTCACTTTGTCTGCGTTGGGAATCAAGCAAAAACCGATCGCCAGGGAGAGCGACAGAGGAGAAAGAGAGAGAGAGAGAGAGAGACAGCTTTCGGTACACCGACTAATCTAGAGATTGTCGCTATCGATCGTCGAGATGTTACACTCGAGATGCTAACCAGAGAAACAATTTATGAAAGAAGAATTAAGTTAAAATTTGTTGGACAGTGCAATTCTTTCAATAAGTACATTCGGTACATTTTTCGGAATATTTTCATTGAGGAAAACTTCATCCCCATTTCTCCCGTGAACAGAGTCCCACACAAAGAAACAGTATAGTACATTTTCGCTTCATTTTTTCTCATTGAATTGTGTGACTCTAAACATCTGCAGAAGATCAAGAGCGCCGCATACACAGTTTTCCTTCCTTCCTCTCTCTCTCTCTCTCTCTCTGGTTGGAAAACGTTCGACCACGTTTCCTCGATTTCTGTCACGGCAGAAAATTGCTCGAGCGGAAGTCGACGGTGGTGGCGCGTGCCGCATCAATCTTTTATTTTGTACGATGGCGTGCCTGGAGTCTGAGAATGAGCGTTTCTTTTTTTTTTCCCCGTTTCGCAACGGGAGCCGAAAGTCGGGATGAAAAATTCACGGTCGATTCCGCGGAGCCGCTCTCCCTTAACGAGGCCTCGTGACGTGACGTTTCCGGCGCAAAGTTTCCTGTCTGGCTGCCACATTCGAACAGCTCCGCCGTCTGTCACGCGTTATCGGACCGACTCGCTCTCGAACGTCGTCGACGAAAGTTCCCGGGACAGCTGAGCCAGTTTTAGATGCGCGAACTTTATCGCCTGGCGTCCCGACGCCTCGTGACGACGCTAAATGCCTCGGGAATCTATTTTACGAAAAAAATCTTTCAAGGTCCCAGAAAATATTTTACATTTTTCTCCGAAAATTGGTTCTCAATTAAATAAATTCAAAATTAGCATCCAATCGTAATGGTAAATATGGGGGTTGGACCTAATTTTTAAATCGTGGTCAATTACCACTATTCTCCCCTATTGTTTACTCAATATATTTTCGTAAGATCTGTCGTCTAGCAGATGAGTTTAGTGTGTTCGTTAAGGAAGTACGACGAGGAAGGACACCCGAGGCATTTCAAAGAGGCAAATCCTTCAAAAACAAATGTTATCCAGTTGCACACGATTCGGTGGCGCGTCGCAGCCCTTATATTATCTGCCGGAACCATCGATGTCCCCAGACGCCCCCGCCAGCCAAAAGTGTCAGGAACAAAGGCCGGCAGGGAGCGCGGCGCAACTTCGTTAAGAAGACACGCGATACGGAACAAAGCGTGGCTGCGGCGGCGTTAATTAACATCGACGGCACGTACGTCGCTGAAACTTCAGAGACAAGGTATCGATCACCGCTCGAAAGAAAAATAATTTCCAATAGGGGCGCCCGTGGCTTGAGAAGAGTTCCGGGGGACGAGTTAACCAGGGGTATATTCTCCCTCTCAAGAACCACACAACGATACTACCAAAAAGAACCTGACAAAATTTTCAGGACATCTCGCAAGAAAATTAAGCATGTCTTATCCTGGGTGCGAAAAGTTTACTTCAAAGAAAACAACAGAATTTGTTAAAATTGGGCATAGTTTTTGCATGGCATCTAAAATGATTTGAAGGAAAAGGAAGATGCTAAGAGATAATTCTTAGTTGGCAGTCAATGGGTTAATAGTCAACTAGCTAATTCAGAATTTCAAGTAATCAACCCTACGCAACGTCAAGACCTTAAACAACCTTCTGAACACGTTGTATGTCCTGCCAACGGGTTCAAAGACTCAGCATTGACATTTTCGGTGCATGGTCAAAGGGTAGAATAGGTATCGCCTGGTGTTAAGAAGAAGGCGCAAAAGATACGCAAGAGCATCTCGCAACGCGGGGGTGTAGAAGTCGCGGGGGGGTGGAAGGCAAATAGAGTCGTCTGACGAGGCTGCATCGAGGCCGCGGAATTATTAATTTTAATTACACAACTCGAGGCTGCGTTCAGGTTGTCGAGGAGGCCCGGCTTCCGTAATAAACTTACAGCAACAGCATCAGTACCGCCGACGCCACCACCACCGCCACAGACGCGGCCACCGACGCCGGCTTCGACGCCGGCTTCGACGTCGACACAGACAAGCGCTCGCTCTACTTCCATCAACACCGTCTTTCCCGCACCCCGCCATCGCCATCATCTATCCGCAGCAGCATTACGTAGGTATTGATTAAACGCAACGCATCCCACCCTCCCACACTTCGGCCGGTCTCGAGGTTAGGGGTTGCGAGGGGGTGGGAGGCTCTGCCGTTGGCGCGGGAGTTGGCCAACAATTAATATTATTTATCGACGCCTTAATCGGCCGGCCGCATCTAACCGCTCTCTTCCTCTTCCTCTCTCTCTCCCTCTCTCCCTCTCTCTCTCCCTCTCTCTCCCGTGCTCTCTGCAACCCCTCTGGTTTCAAGGCAGGGGTTGGAGGAGCCGACCTTGCTGCACCGCAGGAAGCCGACCTGACGTCGACCACTAGGGGGTGGGTGCTTTGCTATCCTGCACCCCTCAGATCGCCCAGCTTTTATCAGGAAGTAACGCACCGTGGTCCACGATGTCGGATTACATATTCGAGAGTTTGATTTGTTCAGAAAAATAATTTATGTAATACGGGATTTCTCGGAAATTTTATTAACGCATGGCTGATTTATTATAACATGTTTCAGTAGCTGCAGAATGCGTTAAAGAATAAATTATACGCGCGACTATTGAGGGAAAGTTAACCGAACGCGTGGAAAACTTTGCGTGATCTATAGATCGTTGTTCGTTGCATGAGCTACATGATAAGTTTCTATTCTTACTAAAAATAAATCACTCGCTGCATATATTTACATACGGGAGTGTATAGCACCTCTATATCGGGGCTATACAATGCATAATGGCACCCTTACTTTACACAGTATCATTTTATAGCGAGACGCTTATATGTATAGCGTGGTGTCTGATAGTATGGTACCTAATACTACTTATCGGTTGCATTCAGTTAAACTCTGGCATAGAATATTTGAAATCGATATGGGACGGTGTAAGAATATGGGAGAATTAAGTGTCACTTTAAGCAAGTGACCAGTACTGCAAAGCAAAGTGTCTGACCATAACTGGGTAATACTACTTATAGATTGTATTCAGTCAATTCTAGTCTTCTTTGGAAAATATCGAGTCAATACATGATGATTTATGGTCCAGAAATGTAGAACACGCGAAAACATACATGTCCTGAGTAAAATCACAAATAGAAATATTTCCAACGATTTTTATTAAAATTTCAAGCTACAAGAAGCTTTCAAAAAAATTGTATACTCGTTTCAAAGTGTTCTACACTTTGAAATTTTCTTGCATACAATGTCTGACTACAGAACGGCCAGAAGCACTTTCAGTGTTACTTCACGGTCTGACTGTTAATTGACCAGTTCCACTTGGAATACCAAAATACCGCCTTCTTTTATATTGTTACTCACGCAATAAAGGCAGCCGCACGAATTTAGAGAGAGGAATTTCCATGCTCACCTGAAACAAACAGATAAGCGAAAAATTAATAGCCGGATCTCAATAATACCAAGCGAAAAATCTCACGAGTTTATTTACATAAAAATCGAGTAAAGTTGCCGAAAATGAAACCGCAGTTTATCTGTGTTACAGAACTCTCGGATGCTGTAGCAATGAAGTTTTGTTTCGTAACTAATCGTGTATTAGTTTCCGTACAATTGTGTTGAAGTCAATTAAGCTCCCGGGACGAGCACATTCTGTGAAAATAGTTGCCGGAAAGTTTCTACATTGGTTCGATTAAATTATAAATACCTCCAAAATGGTAAGTGCATCGTCATTTTCATAGATACTGTTCTACAGCGCATGCTGCGGATTCTAAAGCCCAAAAGAGGCTACAATAGGCGTTACGTACACAATATCGTTTGATTAATAATAAAATCAATTAATTGTATTTTATGTAGATTCTGCGAAAAATAATAAGCAAATCAGAGGGATGTAAAACTACAGTAATTACCATTTTCATTCTAATAAGATGATCAAGAAAATAAATTTCAATTCAAAGCCGGTAGATTTCAATCGAGGTAGAAACTGTTTATTTCGCGATAAGCCTGGCAGTCTACCGATTAGTGTCTGTTACCATCGGTATAAATTGTCTGTAAATTAGTGTCGGAATTCACGAGAGACTGAGACGGGGGTGGGACGGTGGAATTGGCTCGAAAATTCCTTGGCTTTATCTTTATCGGTCCCGAGAGCCGACTAATCCGCCGTCCCCTCCTCTCGGTCGGCTGTTTATCCTTTTCAATCGCCATAAGTTATTTATAAAAGTTAGCTGGACGCGGTGTATCGGCGCGGATCGTTCCGTTCACTCGACCGAAACTTTTCTGCTTGACAAAGAACGACCGAAGGATCCAAGAGAGAGAGAGAGAACTGGGGACGAAAGAGAGTGTCGAGAACAAGAGGAAGAGAAGAAAGGGTGGAGGAGCAACGTCTCTCTCTCGGCAAAGGGTCATAGAACTCCGATCCACCCTATCACCTTGGAAACTTTACCGCAGAGAGAGCCACAACCCCCTCCGCCTGTTCCCCTCACCCCTCGATTAATTTTTTTCCCGCGCGAGCCCCTATTCTTCCGTGACAAACAAGTTATCGAATAATGATTTAGCAAAGTTTCCAACGGGCGAGCCCGTGGCTCTCTTAATTTGAATCCCGAGGCTCGCGCATCCATCGACGGGCGCCCTTTCATTCCGGCATAATGGCCGACAGCTAACAAATTGTCTTTCGCGAGAGGGGCGCGCCGTTTTTCTGAAATGCACTTCGTCACCTTCGTGCCGACGCGTTCGCGTGACTCTGCCACGCGTTTTCTTCGTTTTACCGTATTTTCGCCGGTCATTTAGGCGGCACTGCAATGTTACTGGAGGTCTATTAGGCGGCCTGGAGAACTCCCAAATTCTCATAATTAGAGACAACGTTCAAATTGTTATCCTCGTCGAGAGTCTCGAAAAAGTCTGCTCGATCCATTTGAACGCAAATCCATAAAAAATACCAAAGTTTTATTAGTATTAACACTAATCCTACCGACACTTCACGTATACCTATTCCTACCGCGACCGGTCAATTGACCGGTCTTTAGCACAACTTATATTTTTTAATATAGAATGAAGATAATAGCCAATTTGACAGTATAAAAATATCGTTTCTTTTATTCAGAAGTATATAATGTACATTTTATTCGTTTTCACCGCACTTTTTACATCCGTAATGTGAAAAACGTATTATACGTATATTTTAGGAAAAGTCGTGAAGTTTAAAGGCGATGGAATTACGTTGTATATAGGAAATTCTAATTAAAATTTTAAAAACGGTCATTTGACCGGCCGTGGTACGAATAGTGTTAATATACAACATGAATTTTCGCATTAATATAAACGATATTGTTACGAATTTTGTCCACATTTTGAATTTTCACATTCGGGAACGCAGTTGGATGCTCGATTAGCCGAGGAAACTGTAAAAGCCGCTTCTCGCCCTTTTCCAAATCGTTTCGAGCGGCCCACTCTGATTATTCCTGGGAATGACTTTGAACACCGCGCGGCCGAAATCACCGGCCACCAAGAAACTTTAGCGATCGCGTTCATTCAGGGTCGCAGTCTCCGCCCCTCTCTCCTCTCCAGTTAGAATTCTCAGGGATTCCCAGGAATTCTCGGCGAACCGAAGACCCAGAGTTCGGCAAAGTTTCTTCTCGAGCACCTTTGTTTCTTCCTCCCCGGAACCCGTTGTCCCGAATCGCTCCCCGGCTTTTTTCCTCGTGAATTAGGAAGAAGATATTTGACTTCCTCTTGATCTTCGTTTCGACGGCAATCGAGCCCGTCCACCCGGAAAATCCTTTAAACCCGAAGTAAAGAACACCGGGCGTTGTTTATTCAGCGTCTCGTTCGGGAACGTCTTTCCAGACGAGCCGGAAAAATCGGACGGATTAACGCCGGATTAAGCGACGCCGCCGAAACAAAATTGGAAGACCATAATCTTGGCGTCCGCGGAGGTTCCGGTCGATGGGAAATTTTTTGTAAGCGCCGCAAAGACGATCGTAGCACAATTTTTTCGTGGAAAAGCGTCCCCTTCGCAAAAATTGTAACTACTCTCGAGATAAAAAATCCTACGACTAATTTCGCGAGCCTATCATAATTAGAAGACTTCGTTCTGCATGTCCAAGCTGGTATAGGTTCACTGAAAAATGGTCTAAGCATCGCAGAGGCGTGCAAAAATCACTACAATTGTACAAAGTATTTCCCGGAACGTGCGTCGCGCAGAAGGCCCTCTATCGTCGCCGGTGGTCGATGAGCGACAGAAAGGAGCACACAATGAATGTAACGAAATATAGAAGTTCGAACTACGCGGCGCATATTTATGAAGTCGCGGGGACCGGCTCTAATTACAGGACAGTCGGGGGCCGGTCGTTAATATTTCGGGCGCGTCTCATTCCGTGCTCCGCGGCGCGCCGGCGTAATTGTCGTAACGATAATGTATTCGAAAAATGTTTCAACAATTTCGCCCCCACTCTACCAGCCTGGCGACAGTCGAGGCTCTCCCACGCCCTGCGGCGGTATTAAACTTCAATTACGAAGGGGTTGCTTTTTAAAGCGCGCACGCGGTCCAAACATCCCCCGAATGCCCAAGTACCAGCCGGCTGGCAATTTTCTAAACGATCGATCCCCGTCGACGATTCGGGACCCAGGGAAATATGAAATCCACTAGTGGACACGGTAATCCACGCCCCTAACCACCCCCCTACGCGTACACTCTCACCCCTGCGTTCCTGGAGCATATTTTTTTGGTCCTAAGTCGTTCGGAAGTTCATTTTTCGACGACGTTTTCAGTCGACGTTTATCTGAAGGGATGGCTACGATTTAGGGGATGTGACTTATACAAAAAAAAAAAATAGTTTCGGTCTCCTCTAGTTGAGATACACTCAACTTATTAAATCTGCAGTGTACTTATAGTAGAATTTGATGATCTACAGGGTGGAGCGCTATAAACAGGTCACCTGAATAAACTCGCTTGTTTTTGAAGATAGAAGAAAATGCATCAGACCAAACTTACTTGGTATCGAAGCGCTCGTAATTTGATCTTACTAATTTTTTTACAGGTGGAGACGTCAAGGAGATATGAAGGTCAACCATGTTTTTTTAAAAGGAACGGTATGGTTTTTTATTTACATTCTGATAGTGTGTTTCAAGACGAATGCAATGACCTATTATGAAGGTCGTTCAAGGTCATGCAAGGTCAACTAGAATAGAAAATAAATTGTCTGAAAGCACTCTTCAAATACTTTTGTGTCTTCTCTGGTTGTTGGCATACCGCTCTTGTAATTATTGATAAGGGTCACAGTACATAAACAAACATTCAACCACATTGTACGCTTATCTGTATCCAGAAATGTTATTAGTAGTTTAGCTAACGATTAGAATACGGTTTTGTAATGTCCTGACACCTGTAAATTTCTATTTGTACCGCGGAAAACCAATAACCAAAGAGTTGACATGCAAAAACATGCTTGGAAAAGAGCTTGCTCTGTAATAGATGGAAATGAAATTGATCAGACAGTGCCATCAGTATTGCCTACGTTTTAGACTATGTATCCATGTTCAACGTCGTCATTTTGAACACATCCACTAACAGTGAGTACGTAAGTAACATGTTACATGTAAATCGTCGTAGTGTTCGAATACTGCTTTCAGACAATTTATTTTCTATTGCAGTTGACCTTGCGTGACTTATAATGACCTTCATAATAGGTCATTATATTCGTCTTGAAACGCACTATCACAATGCAAATAAAAGACCATACTGTTCCATTTAAAAAAAACAGAGTTGACCTTCCTATCACCTTGGCGTCTCCACCTATAAAAAAATTAGTAACATCAAATTACGAGCGCTTCGATACCAAGTAAGTTTGGTCTGATGCATTACCGTCTATCTTCAAAAGCAAGCGAGTTATTCAAGTGACCTGATTATAGCGCCCCACCCTGTATAAAGCGAGAAATAAAATAACATCAATTACAACATCATACACAAATTAGAGTGGGAACACGACGCGTGGGGCGCAAGTAGGCGAGTAATCGAGGCTGGAAGCTAGTTCTTGTCCCAGTCGAAGAAAGAAAGTTGGCTTCCTCGGCAACTACCCCCGTCGAAACGAACCCCGTGGGATTCCCGGCTGGGGCGAGTGTACGCGTGGGTGTTTCTCTCTCGCCGGGGAGAAAGAGTAAACGAGGATCGGTCGGAGAGAAAGAGGGAGGGTAGGGTAGGGCAGAAAGATAGAGAGAGGTAGAGAATGGTACGGGATCGAAGGCGGGTGGCTGAACTGGCCGTACACGAAACAGCACTTACACCCCCGCAACCGACACAGCCCTCGACCCCCGGTCCTCTCCGCCTCCGGGTAACGGTCGGACTGTGCGACTGGCAGAAGTACGTCTAAACTGTAGGTAGCATCGTGCCGCATGCCGGTGGCTTTCAGAAGTGAACTTCCCACCCGCGGAGTTTATTAATATGTATACAGACCGAGCAGGAATATTTCCGGCCGCTAAGTGAAAATAGTGCTCGCGCCCGGATTCGTAAACGTTGACTCTGCCCGCGCTTCTCCTCGGCCATACCATGATAATCGACCTTCCTTTACCTCATCCTGATCCTCGCGCTCATCAACATACCATGAAACAATTTCTCCTGGACGATTGATTTACTTACTTTTTGAATTGACTTTCGTTTCATATCTAAAGAAAACTGTAATTCTTTCCAGAGGGTTGTTCTATTGTTGTTTGTTTCTTCATGAAATATACACCCTGTATATGAGAATGAAGACGTTACACGGACGTCGCTGTATAAAAGCGAGCATATTGTTTCTACGAACAATGAAGCATCAACGTATTCTCTGCCCAGCGCCATACATCAATTAACGTCAATAAATCAAATTATCATTGTGCGCGTCGTTATTTAAGATTATAATGCATAGGACGATATTCGGACAACTTATAAATTTCCTGTGACAGTATTCGTTTCATATTTTACGAGAACAGACGTTCGGTAGAATATTACGAGCACGAAGGCTGTTGCAGAAACAAACTCTCGAACAACAGTGAGGTACAGAAGGGTGCAAAAAAAAAAAAAGAAAAGAAAACATGATAATCCTATATAGTTATTCGCTGGGATAGACATATAAAGAGTGAACAGTCGAGTCGATGGTTCGTCCAGTTCGCGATAAGCGCGTTCGATCGAGTAAGTAGAATGGTACGACCATTAGGAAAGCAATTACATCCTGAAATGGACCACAACATCGTAACGGAGGGTGGTCGGAAAAGAACGAATGATCTATCTAGATGGGTTCCGTGGATTGCCTACGGAACGGCAAGGGCACATTAATTATGTCTGTCATCGGCAATGCCAAGCTGTCGTCAAGGTTTCCCCGGCAGACGCTATCAAGTTTATCACGTCCCAGATATCGCGGGGGGAGGGTCCCGTCCCCTTAACTTTGGATATCGACGGCTGCCGAGAAAGTTCCCGAGATGAACACACACCCGGTAGTGTTCCGATTCTCTCTCTCTCTCTCTCTCTCTCTCTCTCTCTCTCTCTCTCTCTCTCTCTCTCTCTCTCTCTCTCTCTCTCTCTCTCTCTCATTCTCTCTTTCTCTCTATATAGCTTGGTAGTTCTGTGGCCCCCCCCTGCTGGATGTTCACCGTTGCCCCGACCACGCTTGCTCTTACATGGAATTGCTCTGACCACTGTAACCGGCTATTAACTCGGCTGCGAATTGATTCCCCGGTTTACTGCCGTTTACACAAGCTGGCTGGCTCTCTCTCTCTCTTTCTCCACCCACGTCCAGGATTACGTCCGGTTTCGTTTGGCCCCGGTCCCCGCTTTATAAAAGAGAACGACCGACGTCGACGCGTGTTTTCTTGCTTATCGAGCATCCAGGATCTCTCTCCCTTAATCGCGGATCTTGGTTCGTGGATCGTGCTTGTTACCTCGCCTCGGTCTCTCTTCCCCAGTCCGAGATCCCCGGATAAACATTCTTTGGAAACGACGCTGAATAATGTTGCTCTAACCACGATCGATTCCAACCCCTTCCTTCCGAACCCCTATACGCAGTCTTTCTCGATTGTTCGTCACGCTTTTTCACAATTTTCTAGTCTTCGTGTCGAGAATATGGAGAATTGGAGGAGATAGAATAACTCGATCGAGATGAAAATTGCACTCTTTTGCATCCACAATACGGTTTCCTCGCATTTAAAATCGGTTTTTCTGCAGCCACAATCCATTTTCCTCACCCACAAAATTCGTCCCCGATCCAACAGCACAGCACCATGATCGAAGCAATAGCCTCGAATCAGCGATCGAGCGGTGCCGATTTGATTAAAAGTCATCAAACGGTAGACGAGCGACGGTTAAATCCTCCCCGAGATATTTTTGCCGGTAGCTCAGAATCTGGGTCGAACCTAGCCTAATTGCAAATTTCTCGGTCTCGTCCCGATCGAGTAAATAATTCCGGAACGGTCCCGTGGAATTATCTCTCGTCGCGATTAGTTAATCGAATCTGAAAGTCTCGGAGCGATGGCTCGTTTCTTCCCTGCTGCGAATGAAATTAAATAAACACGCGGAAAGAGACAGAGAGACAGACAGAGAGAGAGAGAGAGAGAGAGAGAGAGAGAGAGAGAGAGAGAGAGAGAGAGCGAGGTGAGAATTCGTTCCGGTCCGTAAACGAAGAATCTCCGGTCGGCAATTTAGGCGAGAAACGAGTTTTCTGTCCGCGGCGAGCTCTCTACTTCGCGTCGACGAATTACCTAGTCGCGAGCGATTCCTTCTTGAACCACGGACACGCCCCTCGAATAATAAAATTACCGGATTTTCCGCTTGGCCTTCCTTTCTGCGATCTACGAGCGATCGAACTCGATTCTACCTACTGCGTTCGAGCGCTACCAAGCGGTTCAATTTGCATTCGAAGCGGAAAAATGGTATAACAACGAAACTAGCCGTCAGCATTTGACAAAATTTTAAAGACAACTTTGGGATAGAGTGTTGTAGTCGACTGAAAAGTTTCAAGACGGTGGATAAAACGACAAGCCAGAGATTAAAATCCTTTGCACTCGGAGCTATTTTAACTCGAAAATTAAACATTTTTTCCGGCCTAGAATAACTCCATCCTATATGATTTTTTTATTTTATGGTTATGAAATTCATATAATACCTCGTGCAATACTTAAATGTTTAGTAATTTATTAGATAGCACCATATTTAATCGTGTAAACAATTTTTGTGAATAATGGTAGAGCAATTTTTAATGGCGACTCGAGTGCTAAGCGTTAAAATTTTTGCGGCCGTTGCTCGTGTAAATAGTGCAAGGTCTGAACAGCGTCTGAATAAAATGTGTAATATGTTTCAGTGGATAATCTCTCATTGAAAACGCGTTTTTTCGACGGCAAAGTTGCAAATCTTTCAGTGGCTGTAACTCGGTGCAAAGAATCGCACGACTTCCTACCACAACTCAATTGAAAGCTAGGAGAGTCTCTCGAATTTTCCTCTCGATTTTGGACGAAGGCTGGCGAGGGAGTGGCCGCGCGGTCGCGAGTTAAATCGTACGATTGCCGTTTAAAAATTTAATCAACGAGTGCATTAAAACGCGGCCCCGTCGTCGGGGCACGGCATTAAAACGTGATTGAAGCTTTTTAATTATCGACCAACAACCTTTTCGCCGGTTTGTTGAATAAATGGATATTTCATGCGGAGCCCTCGCCGCGTTTAATTGAACATCGCGGGGCTTTTGCGCCTGTCCATCGACCGCGAACTTCGACGCCGAATTTCCTGGTCTGGTCGCGTCTGCCGCGCCACGGCAAAACTCGTTAAATCTCTTTTTCCTTCTCTTGTTCCCCACCCCTCTCTTGCCAACCACCCACCCCTTCCGAAAGGTCCGATGCCCTTTCCCTTTTTGCGAGCTTCACGGTTCCGTCGCGGAGCAACCTCGACGTCGCCGTAACTCTTCACGCTCGGGAAATGTTATTCTCCGAATGGAAAACATAAATACAACGCGCGTTCTCTCTCCCCTGCCGCCGGAACGAATCGTATTTTTCTTTTGACTTCTGCCGTTCCGTGTTGATTTTTCGGAATTTCTCTCTGTTCGTCCCTCCGCGCTACGACGGATCCTTTGAATACGCTCGATCGATCCCTTCGCAACGGATTTATCCCGACGATGCCGAGAATCTTACGTAGAATTAAATTTATTTCTTCGAGTATATTTATTAGAAAAAGAGTGGCTACAAATTTCGATCGACGCGTCCTCCTTATTTTTACAAATTAATGTAAAACGGTGATGTTCAGTGCTCCACGAACCTAATGTTAAAGAAATTGATGAATAAAGGCGTGAGTGGTTCCGAGAATCGTTTGTAGTTTTGCCGAGTTGAATCGCGTTAAATTTTGGGGATCCTCCGCCGAAATGAGTGACAAGGACCCATCAAACCGACCTAGTTGTCATCTAAATAGACACTCGCAAGCGTCAAGTTGTCGAATCCATGTTCATCAAATTTTTCTTTTTGTCCTTTTTCTCTTTAAAGAACCATTCCTCGATCCCTGGTATAGAGGGCAGAGATGCTAAGAAGGACAGCTCGGTGACACACCATCTCCCAATTCCATCGAAAGGGTTGATCATAGCTCCCTGCGCCTCAAACGGAAGATTGCAGGGAGCGAATCACGTCGCCTGACCAAACTGCGGTCTTATGAAAAATCCGCCGTGCTCAAACATTCAATTTTTCATTAACGACTTGTCCGGGTAACTGGGTCGCCGTTCAATCACGCTGACCGCGTTCTCCCGGCATGCAAACAGAGACGTCTTTGCCGTCAGCTGTGAACGTAGACAGGGAACGGACACCCTGAAGGGCTGAACATATCAAAAAGAACAAACTCGCCACTAAAAATACACCCTCCACCATCTGACACGCCTACAATTTGTAGACTGCGAATCTTTGTGCAAAATAAAAATTTTGGACATCGCCTCGGATCAGAAACAGGAGCCAAATAAAAAGTTCTTTCTTTAATAATTTATATAAATTGAAAATACTCTATATTTCTACACACTCTCAATCTTTCCACCCTTGCAATTGATACTTTTGCATAAAGATAGTGGGGATAACTCCCCACTGCACTAAAAATTTCCCCACCCTCAAAAGTTCCCTTGATCTGGAATAGACCACACTATAGACTCGCGACGTCACTCGGTTCTGACTATAGCATACCCCACTATTTTTCCCCCAATTCCCTTGGTTTGCTAACGCTGTACAGTACTGGCATTCGTTTACCTTTACCGATTCGACTAGTCGGATGAAGTATCTGCAAACGATCGATTCCAAAATTCGTCACGAGAAACCCGAATCTCAAGCCCTGCACTAAATTATCAGCAACCCTTGCAATCTCTTCCCCAGGTAAAGTGTAACGAAACGCATCGAACGGTAAGCCTATCCATCGTCACTCTAACCGAGGGTGTAGGAAGACCATATCATCCCCCGTCAGAGAATCCCCGGCAGACTAGAAGCTCGCGTCAGAGGCGTGTTTTTCAAGGTATCGGACACCTGACGGCCGACGCGACGAAGTCATCCGAACAAGCGATCCTCTAATTGTCTCGGTGAACGCGCGAGCCCTCCGGGGGTGGAACGATGGGGTGGCAGTGAGAGGGAGGTGTAAAAGGGGTGGGTTTGTTCGCGACGAGGGCAGAACCGACCCTCTGCACACGGCTCTTGTCCTCTTGTGTACCTGAGCCAGGAGCGACCAGCCCCTCGTGTCTCGCTCCATCCGAGCGTAGCCACCCCCACCCTGAAAAAGGGGTTGCCCGTGGAAGAAGGACGATTCGTTTTCATTAGCGAAGCCGCGGCTACGTTCCTGCGAGGTTCGGCGGCGGTTTTGCAGCCCGAGGGTGGCTGGCCCACCCTCCAACAGGGGATGATGACTGACTGCGAGAGCGCCAGCCTGTGTAAATCGCTTTCAGAGTGACATCGCCTACTACTTACGCGCTGCACACCTGCGGAACTGGCAAACCTTCACAATCCACCCCCGATTTTGGCAGTAAACTTGCGATTACCGCGTTCGATGCAATTCTCCGTAATTATTGAAATTATTGTTTCCATGGGGAAATCGGTGAATCGATTTCGTTACTCAAGGAAGAAATTCCTATGTGACCCATTCGTCTTACAATAGATATAAACAATTTTAATTTAGCGTAAAGATCGGAAGTCTAATTATCTAAATAAGTAGAAGAAATGAGAAACGGTAGCTTACATTGAAAAAATCTAATCGTGCTATATCCCGCTCAAAAACATTAGTAAAAGAGTACGCATCTCATTGTCAGTTTACCAGGATGTCTGTCGCAACCAACTCGAAGAAATCTTACTTCGCCCAAGTCTAACGATACTTTCTTTACCCAACAATACTTTCGCACATTCTCTATAACTCCATGACCATTCCCACACGCTTCCGACCAGCTCCATCCTTCCGGCCCAGTTTCCCAGGCAGATTCGATCGCGAGTTGGTCCATCGATCACATTTTTCGCTCGTCCATTAATGCCGGGGGTTCGAAACAGCCCTGGCAAAGTTATCTCGTTACCGTGTCCCGGTTCGCGGGCATGAAACGGGCCATTGTTGCCGGCCGTCGGTTCAAGAACAGCCGAAGTCGATCCTGGGATCGATGAGCGGCCCTTTATCGCCGCTGGGTGTGGGCTAGTGTAGGCGCCGCGCCGCGCTGCGACGCGAGACTCGACGCGGTTCGTTAAGCGGAGCGTGAAGCCGGGCCATTGAGCGACGCGCGGATTGAATCGCGATGCAGCGCGTCGAAGGCGACAATCCGACTTGCCAGGTTCGGTCTACCAGCCACCAACCCTGCATTCACCCTTTCACCCCCGCCCCTCCTCACCCCTCAGCCCTCCACCCTTCGATAACAAATGGCCGAGCCGCCCCCGAAGGACAACGCCGCTGCGCCGGCAGTTTGAGCGTAATTCCGCGCCAGGGCCGACAGGCCCGTAAGTCACCGGCTCAAACGAAGCGTCGAGGTATTAATTAGAGTTTCAGGCCGGGAACCGCGATCACTTATCACCGAGCCCAACCTAATCTGCCGGCCGACCTTTTCACCCGCGACGCCGATCTCCGCTGATCGATGCCCCTGCGATCGTCAACCGTCGGTCTAATGAGCCGCGATCGGCTTAGGGATTTTACTACCAGAATATTTTGCACCTTCCTGTACATATTGATCGCCTATTCCGTGTAGTAATTCCACTTTTTATCCCATCTTTGCCGTTTTCGGGACGCGACGTTGTGTTCTGTTTCTCATTGTTTTCTAGGCTTTTTGCTTAGAATTCTTACGATAAAACTGCAATCTTTCAAAGTGAACCTCGCGCATAAAGTGCAATGAAACTGTTGAGAGGTTATGTGAAAATAATTATACATATTGGAATATGAAAACTGAATCAACGTTCTCAGAATCGTATTCCTAAATAGAGATTAGGAAGTATCGATGGAACGTTCTCAGAATCGTTCCTAAAACAGAGATTTCGAGGTAAGCCATTCAATGTATACTTTGTATCAAGAGCCGGACCGTGGGGGGCTAACCTAAACAGTCTGAAGATATGAGGGGACCATGTTCACCTCTTGGGGTTCCAACGGTTTTTCTTCTTACTTACAGTCAGTGGAAGCAGAGACTTCGATTGGTATAGAGCTTCCTCCCGCGCCGTGAGATGAAGATGTTTATTTTAAAATAAAATACCAGTGTTCCTTGCAATTAACACCCATTTCCAATAATATACAGGGTCATCCGTTCTTAAACGGCCAAACGCCAACCAGCTATAGAGGACCCCAAATGAAACAACTTTCACCCCTAACACTTTTTTTGATTCGGTCTTGATTTTTAGATAATTGCAAAAACCCGTCATTTTTTGCGTTCACTTAAGATTAAATATATTAGGACTGCAATTATGTATCTTGATTATTTTTCCTTTGTTTGGTTTAAAATAAATAGGGGCATCTTTTTTATTAAGTCAACTTTTTTGTATGACCTTCGGATCTTGGTTTTTGTTCAATTTGGGGCCCTCTATAGCTGGTTGACGTTTGGCCGTTTAAAAACGGATGACCCTGTATATGAAGACGGTGGAAGAAATATATTTAAGTATAAGAAGACGTCGGAGGTGTCTACAAGACGAGCGCACAATTAGAACTGATGCCCAAACGCGAGAGCGGCGGTACGTACCTTCATACCCGAAGGGAGGACGGCATGCTATAAAACGAAGGGGAGTCAGGTATTTCTTAATATTCCTAGGATGTGGGGTTTTCCACAAACTACAGAAAGTAGCCTAATGTTCTACTTTGACACTATTCAATCTCATCTCGATGAAAGAACAAATTACCAACACACAAAAATGTTTTGGGTATAGATTAATAAAATCACATATATTGTATAAGCCGCTCGGTATTGAACAAGGATTCTGACACATATAAATGCCTGAAATCCGGCATTCTAGTTACCATCGTCTCCAGTTGGAGACCCCGGATGTGGGGTTTTCCACAAAATACAGTAAAAAGCCTATTGTTTTACTTTGACAAAAACGGCAACAAAAAATCGTACGTCCAATTTTTTGGTGTCATTGTAAAGAGAAAAGTTTAATCTTGAAAAAGTAAATATGTATATGCAATTCGCGGAGACTGGAGCGTCGGTTGCATTGATTTTCGCGTCCGGTGGCCGGAGATTCGTCGGCTTTATACGGCCGCTGCTCAGGAGAAACATTTAACCCCATCCGAATGCTCGCGCTTAATGCTCGCCCTTCAGACAGCGCCGGCTTTGAAAGAAACGTTGATGGATCGCCTGGTAAAAGCAGCGGCAAGCCGGGCCGGGCCGAGCCGAGCCGGGCCGGGTCGAGCCGAGCCGAGCCCTAGTTCTGCAGTCCGGTATTGAAAATTCACAAAGGGCGGCAGCTTCTCCGACGACTAATTTCACCGGGGAGTCTACCGAAACAAATTTCAGGCCGGTTAACTAGCTGCCAGGGATATCATGACTCGTTAGCAGGTGGATCGCTGGGGCTGCGTCGAACTGGCTGGCACCTCCTAATGAAAAGAAATTGCCCATTCCTCCTCTTCCTCCTCCTTCCCCTCTCTCCTCGTTTCCCTCTTGCTGGCTGGCAGCAGGACAAGATGAAGGATACCGCAGCGGTAGGATGATGTAAATTTGTGCGTTACGGCCGGCATCGAAGTTGCCGAGTGGGAGGACGGGTAATGAGAACGAATTGCCCTCTTTCCCAGTTTTTCTTCGCCCCGAGGCAGCCGCTCCTTTCTTCGGCTCCGTTGACGCCCTCGGACAGGTGGCGGACCCTGGAAAAACGATTCGTCCCGCTCCCCTGGGAACCCGACACCCTTCAAATGTACATCTGCCCGCTTTGTTATCCCCGTTTCGTGCGTTCCGACCGCCGCTTGCCAATTGAAAAGTTTGCCAACCCTGCCGCAAAGACGACAAGACCGACGACTGGATCCAACGCCCGCGCCATACACTTTCGTTCATAAGTTGTCCGATGTTGATTTCAGTGAACGCAAAATGCGACAGAATTGATCCACTGGAATTTGTTAAATTGTGGTACCCGATACGTTGTCTAAAAATATTTTAGACGTGCAACAATATCGTATACATTCATTTATTTTCCAGATCTGACGTATCGATTAGAAAGTTAGGTCCGCGACTAAAATCGCAGGCTTGCAATTCTCTTTTCAGTAACATTGTCAGATTTTGGTCGGGCGTGTCGTAATCGTGATCGACGAAAGGGGAACGAGACTCTCTTTCCCTATAGGGTTGAAATTTTTACGGTCGATCGTCGGGTGACCGCGGCAGTGCGATATGAACTGCCGGATGCGATAACGTCGATTCGCGGCCGGCGCGACGTCGGTGCATACAGGTTCGCGAGCTGCACACTGCACACGGATGCGTGCACCCTGATAGCGCAGCGTCGGTTCGTGAAAGGGTCATTGGCTGCGCCGCTTGCTTGTCCCATTTAGCTCCGTTTCGGGCTGCATACCCATGGAGCACCTCAGAATAGAGTACCGTTACCCAATAGAAAATACCAATCGCAAAAATTTCACAAACAGTTCCGATCGTCTTGCAATCGGCTCGAACCATCTAGATACTTTCACTTATTCTTTTATCTATTCTTTTAATGTTCGTTCTTTTCTTGACACTCTATAAACACTGCATATTAGGTTTCCAAAAGTTCCATATTATAATAAATTTTATTTACCGTTAATAAGATCCGAACAAACTCAGAGTTTCAAACGCGGACTATCTAGGAATATCATGTCCAACCACTGTAACCTGACATACTTTTCATTGCTGGGTCATTTAATACAGTTGAACGCGACAGTTCTGTCGTTCATTAATTTAGACAATTCGAACTGTCCATGGAAATCTAACATCACCGAAATAGCTGACACGCATGACGATAATGCTCTTCGCCGGATATGCATCTTCGCTAAATTGGGAACTCGTGGCCCCGGCTATTTATTTTTCTGGTTTATTGAACTCGGGTATTAATAACAATGATAAAATAGAAGTGTCCTTGTTAGCTTTGACAAAATGCTATTCAACGCCTCGTTGGTTACAATTGATGCAGAAAATTATTATTTCATACAATGATTCATCCACAATCTATGAAATCCTTTAGTAATTAGTGATTTAATAAGATTGGTAGGTCGGAAGTACTATACTGATACTCATCGACTTTTTTCATCTTAATATACAATTTTTAACTAAGAATACTGCTTACCCAGTGTTCTTACCGAGGTCTCGAAGTGTTCTCCAAACGAGCAGAAAATTCGCAAATACGACGAACGCACAAAAATCCACTGATCGGCAAAAAAAAAACCATTATTTCTTCCATAAGAGTGACTACTGATAAAGTTGCACCACTCGTTCCAGGGTGCATGGAGGTGTTCTTTTTGTTAAGACTATTTTTTGGCACCACTGAAAAAACTCGATTATCAATTAGCAGCGGTAGCAACGATTATCGGCAAACCAAAAACAGTTTACAGGAGGGATAGTGTCAAGGAAGATGTAGCATAATCCACATTCGCATCGGACGAGCGGCTCTTAATTTGCGCGTCGGTCGGAAGCGAACCGCCGCGCGCCGGTTATCCGGACGCGAGCTGTGACAGTGATCTCTCGGTTAATACATCAGAACGATCTATGTAAATGGGAAACGTCCGGTGTGCGCGCGTGCATCGCCATTATGCAGCCATCGGACGCGAGTAAATCGCTGCGAAAATATTAAGTCCGAGCGGACACCGGACCGAAGCGAAATCGCCCGACAAATTTTCCTCGGTTTCGCTGTGTCGCGTGCGCAGATCGATCCGATCTCGATCGATCCTCCTTCTGTTTACAGAACCCCCCGTTCGGAGGAGGGGAAGAGAGAGCGCGTGTGTTGCGAGGAGGCGCAGCACACTCTTTTCGCCAATTAGTCCATCGACTGTAATTCCCGGATTAATGCGCGAGTCGCCCTGCAATCTCCACATTTAAATGACAATGCGATCAGCCAATTAGTCGCGCCTACAGCCGCCGCCACCGCCGCTGCTCGATTATCAATTACCGTGACCATCCCGACGGACTTAAGCTCCCTAATTCACTTTTTCAAATCGTGAAAACCTGCCAAGAACCGCCATCAAACTGTTATCAGCTGTGAACTGAGCTTTAGGCGCTACGTCTGGTTTGTGATTAGACCGCTTATGTTTCTTCTAAATAGATTTTATTCGTTAATGAGAAAAATATAACGGTAAACAATTTCAAACATTATTTATTTTGCATAAAGATCCGCAGTCAGCTATTAAATGATTTTTTTTTTCTTAATAAACCTGTAAAGTTGCGATAATTACGGAAGCTGTACCGAGGAAATTTTTAACAACCTAAAGGAGCTTCGATGAACACAGTTTACAAAAATAAATGGTAAAAAACTGCGTTAATAACTTCGAGACTGCAGATTCTTAGGCAAATTTACATTACCGCGAGGCGATCGATGGAAAACAGCAGCGAGCTACCAAATTGTATGAGGCACACTATGAAAAATGTATTTTAATTGTCTATCGCAGACGAATTCATTCAGGCCCGCAGCGTTCTAATGCAAGCTGCGCCGCGCCCGGTGCACATTCGCGAGCGTTACCACTTTTTCTCGAGCAGCGCGTATTCCGTCGATATTCCGGCGAGGCGCAAACACGGACCCGACAATTTCAAATGTTTCCGTCGCTTTCCGTCGCGACACGTCCGCGGAAACGAATTCCGCGTATCGAAATATCGGCTGTGGAAAATTTCGCAGACAATCGCGAAATTATTGAATCGTTCCGCGCAGTTGATCGACAGCCTCTCTTCGACTTTCCTATCCCTCGGCGACGCGTCTCGTCTCGCAAGTATTTACCCTCTCGGAACGAGATGCACTCGCGATTCTTTGGAGTGTCTGTGCAACGCGCGGCTGTGTGCAATCCTCCTCTCCCTCTCTCTTTCTCTCTCTCTCTCTCTCTCTCTCTCTGGCTTGGTCTCTTTCGCTCTCCCCTTTGCCAGATTTCCTTGCTTTTTCGTTTACCCCTTTGCTCACGGTCCTGCACTTCCTCCCCTTTCAACGACTCGTCCGCCGCTACGTGCCTTATTAAAACGTTCCTCAACGAGGCTCGCGTTACACGGAAAGTGCCCTTGTCACTTGCACCGACTTAATTCTTCCGGCAAGATTACTTTTGGATATTCAATTTTCGGAGCGCCCCGCTGCGCCAGCGTTACGCTCGTTAAATTGTTATCGTTAACACCGGAACAGCCAGACCGCACCGACTAACGATTTATAATTGAAGACCCGGCTGCGAGAACCGCGCTGCAAGTCCATTTTTTAGCAAAATTGCACTCGGAAAAGTTTTCACATTTTCGTAGCACGCTGCTTGATACTGTTCGAAAATTTTATAAAAACTATAGGATAAGGAACAAACTCAATTTATCAATCAGAAAATTCCTTTAGTAGATATGTCATTACTGTTGCTACAGTGGAATACTTGATTCATATTTTCCGCCAAAATACTGACTTGTGAGACATAGATCGGTGAGCTCTGATTGGTCTTGACATTCTACGTCGTACCTTTGTTTCTTCGTATGTTCCGGTTCTTCCCTAACATTCGCATGCCTTCAGTGCAGCGCCTATCAGCATGATGTATACATAATACATGCGCTCTTTGAAACTCATCAACAATGAATTTTTAGAATAGTTTAAACAAAGCAAGTAAGTTAAATTAAAAATTGTACCATTCAGATTATCAAACATACATTAACTTATACAACACTTTACAGACGCAAAATTCTCTTGATAATAATCCACAATGGGATTGAAACATTGAAAAGTAATTATAAATTTAATCATTACAGGTAGAAGATCGAACCTGTAGCGCCGACAACACGAATTATTCATATGTCATTAATGTTTGTTACTTGTATACGGATTTTCTTGTGTTTTCATAATGTGCACATATAAATGCATCCAGATATCATCATCAATGTCGTTCAAGGTCGCTCGAGGTAGTTCAAAGTCAATTCAAGGTCACATGTATGTTTTGAACAGTTCCAGAACATCGCAATGTATGCAGACTCGAGTGCCCGATGCGCACACATTTTGCTCCACAGTCAATATAATTGTGTGCAATTAGAGAGTACAAATTCGTGAATGTACCTTGTGGAAAGTTCAACATCCACTCCGAGCGTTGTCGTATCTTTACGTGGCTCGTCGCAGTACAGACCCGATTTAATCCTTTCTTCTTCCGATCTACCAGGCGAACGTAGCGTGTTCGAGTTAGGCGATACGGGATGTAACTTTTCCGGACGTTTATCTCGGAAGTTCTCCGGGCGTATTTAGTTATCCGGCCACGCGGAGGGATTTGCTTACTTACGAGTCTCCGATAACAGTACCGCCGGAAAATATGTGCAAACTATTCCGATAATTCCGATGCTTCTGTCCCAAGTTTACTAGCGAAGAACGACGGAAGTTGCTCCGGAGGGCCGCACGACTCGTTGCATTGCTAGGCCTTTGGGCAATTTTGTTTTTCAAACGCTACCACTCCCTCGTCGAACCATTGCTATGCCTTCTTCAGGGCCCTATACAGGGTGGTCCGTTTAAATAAGAACACCTAAATATCTCTTCAGGTTATTGCGATGCAAAAATGATTTGTTACGTAATGTGCATGGTGTCAATGGACCAAATATTTGGCACGAATATTTTTTTCCGAAAGTCATTTTTTTCGGAGTTGTCAAGGTCATCGATGTTTTTTTGGTACATAACTACAGTTTGTTTTAATTGCATCGTGTAACTGATGGAAAAATACATTCAGATATGTATAATAACATGACCTTGAAATGACCTTGATAATCGAAAATTAAAGTTCGATTTACAAAATCTGTTCCGTGAAGGTCCTGATGTAACGTTCGATGATAGGTATGAAATTTTTCTTCTTTCAATATCCGTATTATGCTTGTTTTAGAAATGCCAGTTTCACGCTCGAGTTGTCTTAAACTCACTTGTGGAGTTTCGTTAACTTTATCGACAATAATTATTTTGTTTCTTTCGTTCGTAACAGTTCTGATTCTTACACGCTTTTTGACAACAGTACCAGTTTCACGAAAATGACTGATCAACTTTTTATAAGTAGAAAGTGATGGACAATTACGGTCTGGAAATTTATCTTTATACATTCTAACTGCTTGCCTTAAACAATGATCAGCTTTACCGTAAATGAAGACCATATCAACTTTCTCTTGCATTGAGTAATTAATTTCAAACAGCACGCGATACACGGATAGATAAATTGAAACTGATCGGAATTTCAAATCGTTAGGTATCATCAGTATTGTGACAGTAAACATGTTTATTTACATTCACGCTCTTGATGTAGACTAATGTAGAGTCTTGGTCAAAGCCTACGATCTCAATAGACATCAGTTCTAGGTAAAACTTTAATTTTCGAGGATCACGGTCGTTTCAAGGTCATGTTATTACATATACATATCTGAATGTATTTTTCCATCAGTTACACGATGCAATAAAAAAAATGTAGTTATGTACCAAAAAACATCGATGACCTTGACAACTCCGAAAAAAATATTCGTGCCAAATATTTGGTCCATTGACACCATGCACATTACGTAACAAATAATTTTTGCATCACAATAACCTGAAGAGATATTTAGCTGTTCTTATTTAAACGGACCACCCTGTATAAGCTCTGGACATAAAATGTGCGTTAACAAACGTGCATTAATGAATGTACATTATAGTGTAACGCACTATTTGCGATTCGTTGCATTGCTAGGCCCCTGGGCAATTTTGTTTTTCAAACGCAACCACTCCCTCGTCGAACCATTGCTATGCCTTCTTCAGGGCTCTATATTAGTTTTGGACATAAAATGTGCGTTAACAAACGTGCATTAATGAATGTACATTATAATGTAACGCACTATTCGCGATTCGTTGCATTGCTAGGCCCCTGGGCAATTTTGTTTTTCAAATGCTACCACTCCCTCGTCGAACCATTCCTATACCTTCTTCACGGCTCTATATTATTTTTGGAGATAAAATGTGCGTTAATAAACGTGCATTAATGAATGTACATTATAATGTAACGCACTATTCGCGACTCGTTGCATTGCTAGGCCCCTGGGCAATTTTGTTTTTCAAACGCAACCACTCCCTCGTCGAACCATTGCTATGCCTTCTTCAGGGCTCTATATTATTTTTGGATATAAAATGTGCGTTAACAAACGTGCATTAATGAATGTACATTATAATGTAACGCACTACTCGCGTATGAAATCATTCCAGGAAGCCTTTCGGTAAGACAGAAGCGGGAAAAGAGGGTGGAAAAGAGGAGATGGAAGAGGAAGTTAATCAACATGAGTTGCGAGCGCGTTATTCACCCCTAACCAGCCGGCTGCGTATTCAAATATCCGTAGATAATTTCACGAATGAGATCCCTTGGCGCGATACGCGGACATTTTTCGGTGACTCGACGTTGTAGACTGACACTGGATAGAGGATCGAGAGGTTTGATAAACTCGCACGAATGAAATTGATACCGCCAGTTTCGCGGGCCCGGTTTCTCTTCGAAAAAATAGCCCTGCTACGTGCGTTCAACCCTTAGAAACCGTGTGCCACACTGAAATATTATTCCCTTGACCTCACGCTAAAGGAATATTCTACAAATTAGAGGGAATTAATCTGAAAATGTTCGTGTAGTTGCATACATTAAAGTTAAGTCTATTCTCGTAAGCTTATATTTAGACTGCAAAATAAAAATTGTCCAAGTCAACTGTAAGAAACAGAAGATAAATAAATAAGCATTTTCTTTTTTAATAATTTTAGCAAGTCGTACACATTCACTCTTTCAACTGTTTATTTTTTAAATGGTTAGACGAACTTTAAATCAAGAGTGAATTTCGCGGAGGTTTTTGCAACCCTGGTCCCCAGTTGGTCAAAAATACTCGAGGGCAGTTTGGTCAAAAACATTTTTTCCCCCGGATGCGGTTTCCGTAGCTGTAACTCTGTAAACTCGCCTGTAACAAATCCCGTGTCCCTCGATTCGTCCTTTTCCCAGCATTCCGCGTCTCTCGTCTGCTCGTTTCTACCTGCAATCCACCAAACACCTCCGCCAGAGAAGAACCTTAGGCTCCCCGACGCGTTTCACCCCCAACCCTCGCGCATATCATCCTTTTTGACGCGTGTTTGCGTCAGCGGCGCGCGAGTTTTCTCGGAAATTCGCTTGATCCCATAACCGGCGGGCCCTCGCGAGCGTTCCCTCGATTTTTACGCTATTCCTTCTTGATTTTTCAATATTTCAAACACCCTCGGAATACGAAAACACCGGGCCGGGGGAGGAAAGCGAGCCGAGGCTGACGTCTGCGAGCCTGTTCCTCGCGGTTCCCGGTGATGCTATGCTCAAACGGAACGCTGTTCAACCGGTGATAAAATTGCAACGATTTTTTACACGAGAGTACGAGTCTCAGAGGTCACGAGGTTGCAAATTAAAAATGGTTTGCCTCTGAGGGATCAACAAAAACTTATTATACAGGTTCCAAGTACAATGTTACGAATTGTTCAATCTACATATATCTCTCATTGCTGACCTTGTATGTCCTTGGAAGTCATTGGGTTACGTACGAAAGAATTTTCTTGATCATCAAAATTATTCAATCGTGCAGACTTTCATATCATTTTTTAATATAAATTTAATCCTAATGTGTCGACTCGTGTCCACAATATGTTTTTTAATTTCACGCTAAATTTAAAGAATAATAAATGTGCAACTATTTGAAACTGTTCAGAATTTTATACCGGTATGTGGCGATTTTTCCGATATTCAGCGAACGACAGCATCATCGTACGTATTAAATATTCTTCGATTATTTTACAAGCGCAAATTTATTCGAGAATGCTAGGGGTAATTTTTGCCGCGTTTTATAATTTTCCCAGCAATGTAGAGAATTATTGATTTTCTCGAGGCGTTCGGATTTTCGCATCGCGTTCATATTTTTCGCATTCGCGTGGCCGCTTGCTTTTGTTCGGACCGGGACCGGCCGAAATGTAATTTATTTGGTTAATTAAATTCGGTCTCGGGAAAGGTAACGGGTCTGAAGGCAACGCACAATTTAGGCTATGCAATTTGTATGAAAGCACGGACCAACGGAGATTCGGGCTAAATATTTGTGTCCCGCTTTTGCGATCAATGGAGGGAAAAAAATTCGTACACCGTATCAATATGTACACGCCGCGGCAGAGAACGGTTCTCGAAAATTTCCGAAAAAATGTCCGAACCTTTGATATTGTATTAACCATTAATTAACATGCCCGCTGCCGGTGTGATATTGCCCTCCTGGTGCAGCGGAGACAAATGTCGTATCAATTTGGTACAGATTGTTGTTGTTGTTGTTTAACGTTTTATTGTATTCGTGTGACGTGGATGTTCGGGAAATCGATGAGTGTTCTTTGTTGCAATTTTTTTTTTTTTACTTCGGCCAGCGTTTCACAAAGCGGATATTTTGAATAAAACAACGCCGTTGCGGGGACCCGTTGAAAAACCGTGACTGCCTTTTAATGAACATCTGTGTTTCGCAAAATCATTTTTTTCTTTTCATCGAGGGCCGCAGATTTTTTTATTCGATTGTTAGCGCTGTCGAGTTGTTCGTTGATGCAGTCGAAGTAGTGTATGTACTATCGGACCACTATCCACATTCATCTATCCTCAGTTTCTCCAAAATGAATCACTCATTTCTCAGATTAATTCGCAATGTATGTTACAACCTAATAACTTAGCCGGTGTAATAGAATTCAGGAAATCATATCTGGAAATGTTTCTGTTCTTTATTCCAAGTACTGCTGCTTATGGGGGTAGATGGGGGTGGTTTGGGAAAGGAGGAGAGAATAGCCGAAAGCAATCGGAACCCGGTAAAACCGATGTAGCGGATTCACTTACCTATTCGTCCCTTCGTCCCTTTGGCTCCCTTCGACCTTCGCAGGTCTCCGGAATCCCTGACGAGTTACGAGTTACGAGTGCCGCTCGAGAATCGATTCTCAGCCCCCCTCTCCTCGCTACCACGTCGAAATCGAGTTAACGTTGTTTTATGAGCCCCGGTTTCGTTTGCCGGCGCGGCGGTTTAGCCGCGCTTTGACGGATTAAGGTACAGACGCGAGATCTACCTCGACTCGCCCTTTGCTTCGCGGTCCCTTATTTAACCCTTCCGCGGGGATAGACGAAAGTTATGGGGCTCGCGTGGCATGGGAAACTTGGGAAACTCTTCGGGGACCACCCACCCCTGTAGAAAGTTACTTTTTCTTTCACCAAGTTGTCAATCGGAGCTTCGCGGAGCTTTGCGAGTAGCTAACCAATCGGTTCGGGATTTCTGCGCAATTATTTCGCGTGAATGCTGTGAATGTGCTCGCATGTCGTGTGCAAAGGTTTTCCTAAGCTGATCACGTGATCGCTTTTATTTAGTTCACGGTGATTTTTCTAAAAGGAATTTGCTGAAATCATTCGAATGCTGCATCTTCCACTTGCACACAACGACTCGGTCATCTAAAATGAATGTAATGTAAATGGTCTACGACGAATGTCAAGATAATGGTCTTAGAATGAATGTAAAGAGAGCGAATATAAAAATTAAACAGAAGGAAACAATGTTCGTCTGCTGATGGAAAATGTGAGAATTCTGCTCAAGATGGTCGGAACAAACCGAACCCTGTTTCCTGGAGCCGGTTCGACGCGTTCGTCCACTGGCTCGTGAAAAAATGTCCCCGGCGAGGCGCGTCGTTTTAAAATTAAACCGAGCCTAACGAACCGATCGGCGCCGTTACGCCTGCCTGATTACATCCTCCAACGCCCCCTCTCTCTTTCTCGAATTTCTGCAGGGCTGATAAACCTCGAGGGGAACAATCGAGTTCGATTAGAAGCCTCGAGTTTGAGCAACTCGCTGCTCTCGTCTTCGAGCTCTCTCTCTCTCACTCTCTCCCTCCCTCCCTCCCTCTCGATCTCTCTTGCAGCACACCCCCAGTTATGCGATTCGGGTCACGTTTTTCGATAATTATAAACACACCACTGGGCTTCCACGTTTTATCAATTCCATTCGGTCGCGCGTGTAACTCGGTTACTTTTTTTTTTTTCGTAATTATAATCGAGCTCACAATTAACCGAGTACGAAGTGGGTCACACGCGTACGTCGTTGCGCACGCGGTGTGTTAATTTGCTGAACAAACTTTCCGTTCGGCGAATTTTTTTACGAACAAAAGCTCAGTCTGCAAATAGAACTGTTCTCTGTTAAGGGAACCCTCTCTTAAGGGTCACGTTGGTCAAGTGGGGCGAAAAATGTCCGATGAACGTTGTTTCTATGATCGACCGTTTCGGATCAAGCCGAATTTGTTTGACAAACTGTACCGGACACCTCGGAAGAATCGATGCTGTCCGATCATCTCTGTCAGCATTAATCAATCTGCTTCCTCTAAATCTATTATCGGACCGTTCACCGTGCGGATTATCGATTAATAAACGCTAAATACACTCGGGCCGTCGCGTCGTAGCGCGCGACACAATTAATTCCTCGGTCAAAGGAAACTGCTCTTTCTTTTTGTATTTCATCCCTGATGTTTTCTCCATCACGACAATGACCGGTTCTAGCGAAATTAGACCGCGTCGCTTGCCGCTGAAATATTAATTTGAAGTCCGGCGACGCTTTATCGCGACGCGCGCGCGTTTCGACGTCGCCAATTTTGTCCCGGTAATTACCCGGTGTGCCGGAGAGGGTTAAAAAAGCGACGAAAAGCCCGGTTAATTAACGGGAAGGCCAATGAGCGTGAAAATATAGGGAATTCCGTTTCTTCTCGTCCCGTACCCCCGTGTCGTCGTCGTCGTCTGTCCGATATAGAGAGATATACATATACGAACGCGAAATAAACCGTGGGCGTCACTTTCACGCTAGTCGCTCGTCGCGCCGCGCCGCGCCACGCCGCGCCGTCCCGACGGTGTTTGCAAAATAAATACATGTCGCGGCCGAGTGCACGAGCGTGACGGCGCACTTTTGCGACGGAGAACCGTTTTCGCAACACCCTCTCCGCACGGCCTGTAAATCGTGCCGCATTTTTTCCCGCCGCGCCGCGCCGGTTCCTACGTCGCGTCGCGTCGCCTCGCGTCCCGACGCGTCCTGTTGGCGTTCGTGACCGTTGTTCGACGTTTTATCTACTCGGTAAACTTTTATAGCGCACGAGCCGACCCGTCGCGCGATACACCGTGTAAACAGATCTAAAATCGAGCCGGCCCGGCACGAATCGATCCGGCACGAAGTCTCGAGTCGATTTTTGCGCACCCGTTGCGGCTCTTAAAAGTTTATTTAACGTGACCGATTTTATCGATTGTATGAAGAATTTTTGCAAAATTATAGTAAGATTAATAGATCGCGGTAAAAATTAATTTCCCAGATTTCAAAGTGTCAAGTGTTAAGATGAAATAAAATCTTATAAAATAGTGGCCAACGCGCCAAAAATGGAACGACTGTCGATTTTCCAGCGACCAGCTCGGTCGCGAGGTGGAATTCATTTCAAAGAGACACCAAACTAATTTTCACCCCGAGGCTCCCGGTGTCTGTCCGCACCCCTCCGATTTCTAGCATATTTCTTTTTGGTTCGGGGGTGTGTGCGACTCGCAAAGGGTGCCGCGGGTACATCGCTCGGAGTATTTGTATCCTGGCGCGGGGGTGACTGCTCCGCGGAAGATAAAAGAGCTGGGTGGGGTGGAAAGAAAGTGTCCAGGGGTGTAGGGGGTTGGATAAAGAGCGAAAAGAGCGGAGTAATGCGTTCGCGAGCTGGAGAAGCTGGAAGGAACGCCGCGGTGGAAGATGCTGAGGCTCTTCTAGGGGTGGCAGGAAGCCTCTGCGCGAAACGAAGAGGAGAGAGGGGCGACAAAGAGAGGGAGACAGAGTGGTATTCGACCCTCTATAGGGAAATATCCATAATGCGCATTTGCAATTTCAATGCCTCGCCGAGCCCCGGCAAGTTGCCGAAGCACAGCCACCCTCGAACTGCCGATCCGAAGCCTCGCGCGTTCGCCAGACCCCCTTAACGTCCCCTTGGCCACCCCCTCTCATTCTCAGCCTTCTCGGGCCACGTCTTCTCTAGCGGCCCTTTTACCTCTACATCGTCTCCCGGCGAGCTACAACGCCTCGAGCTACCCCCGAACGTGCAACAACCCAATCCACATATTCCGACGTATCTATACGCCTCGTGTGCTGCTCTCCCATACACCCTCCAAAAGTAGTCGGACTGTTAGGGGAATGGTGGCCCATGGCGGTCACTTCATCCCCCAACCCCCATAACGTCCGGTCTGACTCGTGACGAAGATTTCAAATTGAATTCGTTCGCCATCGTTGGATTCGATCGACTGCCGGCAAGTGAATACGTTTCTCTATGTATTTATCATAGTTGTATTAATCGAAAGGGCAAAATTTTATTTCAACTTAAAACCAAGTGATAACATTCACATTTTGAGAGTCTAGGTATCATCTAATAAAGAATCAATTTTGAATTCTTCATCGCTAGTCCGATTTTGTCCAATTAGCTTAAATGGGGAGAATAATTAAAAGAATTTTTCGAAGTTATTTGCTTCAAATACAGGAGCAGATAAAATGTTGAAAAATACTGCTCCGATTTCCTGTACTATTATTATATTCACCAAAATACAAATTATTACATCATTCATGAGCCATTATTATTGTGGCATTGACAATACATTATTGTTGCAGCGTTAATAAGCTATATTAATAAGCCAAATACAATTAATGCACTCACCATTAATGAATTATGAATGGTAATGTACACGTAAATATCTTCCAATCCATGGCCCACCAACATTGGAATTCGCATTTTTTTTCACGTGACGCGTGTTATCGAATAATCCGCTTGTTCCAAAATTCCTTCAACTCCCTGAAATTGGCGGTTCCTGAGGTGATTTGAAGCGACATTTTCCTTTTCCAAAATGTCCGCTGCGGCTTCGTTTAGGAGTTATTAACGAAAATCACGGACCAATCAGAGCGTGACCTAGACGCGTGTTGGTAAAGATGGACCGGCGCGCCAGCAGCCGTCTGGGTATGTAAGTCCTGGATACGAGGACTTTCGTCATCGCAGATACGCGGAAACCGTCGGTGTTGATCCATACATCGTGACGTATCAGTCGTAAAAATACTAGTGTAAACACTACAGTAATTTTTGATATACGATATTCGTCCTATATAAATATAAACTATTAATTTTTTAATCGAAATTTAATTGTTTCTTAACAAACGATTATTTCGATTAATTGTTTCTTAACAAAAACCTTGGTACACAGTATTTTTAGAAAGGTTTTTAGTGTTTTAGTGTTTTTAATGCCTGGACAGTTTTTCGGCGTTTTGGAATACTGTGCGACGTTGAGAGAGGCTCGTTTCGTTTTTCTCTTTGAACGACCACCAGAATCGAATTTGTTACCCTTCCGAAGTCGCAGAGGGATCCTTCTTCGGGGTTCTCTTCCCTCGAAGAATCACCCTAATTGAGTTTAGAATATTCTTTCGGTTTTTGTTAGACGTTTGGAATGAACGATGAGATTCATTTTAAATAGAGTCGGTCGCGAATTTCACCCTCGTGTGCTCGGTTGGGGTGTCTTTGACGACCCTGAAATCTTATTAAATATATCAGTTAGCACTATTTTTGCATCAATCTAGTATCCTGTTCCCCCCAAATGGAAAGGTTTTATTTCGCATAAAAATCCACGGTTTGCTTATTACAATAGTAAAAATCACACTATCGTTTCGTCAAAAATTCCTACAACAATGAACTCGCAAAGAAAATATTTCTATGTGAATATACACTATTTTAGGGGTTAGAAATTCGCGAGGGGTTTCCAAATTGTGAACAGCAAGGCGTCGAAGGTCAAGGCCTCGAGATCCGGTCGAAGGCTGTATCCAGGTGGCGCTGTATCGACATTTCGTCGAGCTGCGTGTGCAGGGTAAGAGTCGCGGGTTGCTGGGGTGGTTCAGGGGTGAAGAACGAATGAAATTCACCGAGCTTCATATCGCGGTCGTTACTTTCCACCATGGAATTTATTTTCCTACGGTTTTCTCTCTCTCTCGTGTCGTTCACGTCCCCGCTGCTGGCTTGGATACTGGCGAAAGAGAGAGAGAGAGTAAAAAAGAGAAGGAGAGATGGGGGTTGAAAGAGAGAAGGGATGGAGAAAGATTTAAGTACATGGGAATCGGCGACGGGGAGGAAAGAGAGAGAGAGAGAGAGAGAGAGAGAGAGAAACGGTATTCGAGAGGGGGTGAGTTAAAATCAGTGCTGCTAGGGATATCGAAGGAGGCAATATTTCAATCGACGTCAGATTTATCGACCTTCGGCCACGCGAAACGGCCAACGCGTCGAACCGCGTTACGTGCCATTTCGCGGACTGCTTTCCTACCTTTCGTTGCCGTCTATCCACCATGTACCCGGTGGCGTAATTCACTCGAACGTGCCCGACAATCCGATGACTGATTCCCTGCCGTTCAACGTCGCCGCTTTATTCGAGTCGCCAAAATCGATTCCGCTTCTGGCGCTTGTTTCGAAACATGTTCTCCACTGAACCCTTCCCTCGTCAATTTAAACCGAACCTCCTATTTTTATTTGTACAAAGAGATTTTTACCTTGTTACCTTCAAACGTTATGTCTGATAATTTTTAATATTTTAAAGAAGGCCATTTATCCTAGCACAATCCCTTTTGGTTTTCACGTATTTAATCATTTAATTACGAATAATATCCTGACGCCATAACCCGACAGAACTGGCACACACTTCGTAAATATAATATACTTAATCGAATAAAATGGAATAATACATATTAACAAGACACAATTACGAGCACACGTACAAAGCCGAATCACACAACGGCACGCAATCAACGGATACATCGACGACAAGCTTTACATTATGCAATGGTTACAATATTCATTAGATTGTACGAATTCACAAGAAAGAAATACTATACAAAGCTACATGAAATCATTTCGTTACACAAGAGCGGGATCTAAAGCTCAAAGGCGCGTGTGTAGCATCGTCGAAACAGATCGCATCTGAAAATTCGCAATAATTAGCCGGTCCTCGTAAACGGCGTTCTAAAATATAATTTCAATGGCGGTAAATTATACCAGCGTATCAATTCAATGTAAAGTATTCAGAGGGTCCGGGAGCTTAATCCGCGGCCGTCCATTAATTCGGCCAATTAATTCGGGATTAAACTTACAGCTACGTAACAACAATTTCAATTTTTCTTTTTTTGTTTTCCGGTGGCTCCGCAGTCAGAACGGAGAATATTACGGACTGCGGCGTGGGGTCGGTGGTTGGCTAACTCGATTTTGAGCCTGTTTTATTTAAACCGCTTCAGGAAGGTGTAGCTGGAAGAGGCCAGATTGCGCCCACCGATATTACTTCCACGTGTTTTAGGCGATTTTTCCGTCCCGCGGCGACTAAATATTCGTCGCAGCTGCTGGCGGCCCCTCCCAAGGGCGATTCGTTACTAATTGTTTCTAGTTGCGCGTCTCACGACCGCGAGCACGTGCCACTAATTACCTTTCGTAGCGTAAAGCAGCGATATTTTATGCGCCCGGGGTAATTCCTCGCGTGGCCGAGCCGCGCTTGAATTTTTGACACTAATTACCAAGACGCGGACGACGCGAAACTACCCGTGATTACAGTAGTGCACGATTAAATTTACACTCCTGGACGAAGCGATAGAAGCGCCATCTTTAACCCTTTAAACTCCGTTTTAATTCCAAAACCAAGACATTGTTTGAACTAAAACATCTTGAGATAGCGGTGGGAGAAGAGTGGGGCGCTGACTCGTGTAAATTTAACCGTGCGCTGCTGCACTCGTCCAGTTTGTAATCCTATTTCACTCTCTCCCTCCGTCTTCCTTTCTCTCCCACTTTTCTTTGCGCGTTTTTCTTCTTTTTGTCTCGCGATCCCTTCATTTTTTTCGGCACTGGTCGGCTCTTAACTTTAACTCCAATCTTTCGCGACAATTCCGAAACGTGTATGTACGTCGAAGCGCGCGGACACGTACGCGGAACTTTGCGAAACTCGCGACGAGTTCGCAACTCCGAGCCCGTGCTCGTTCATGCGCGATGGAAACGATAACGCGTCCCCCTAGCCACCCACGATGTTGATTTTTTTTTCTCTCGAGTAACATCGAAAGGTCCTTTTACCGAGCCCCGAGCTGCTCCACAGGCTGCGACGATGGAGGGATTCGCGTTCCTTTGGAAGATCGCGAAGCTGGAACTTGCGGAAATTTTGAAATTGTTGGGTTTTTGTTAGGTGGAACCTTTTGGAGTGAGCAGAAAATTATCTAGTTTCGATAAAGCATATTTTTGCAACGGAAAGTCGCGAGTGCTGACTGTCTTTGCGTGTCATCGAGAGCTTCGAAATTCTACATTTTCGAAACAGCTTGGAATTTTGGGTAATGGAAAAAATTTTACTATTCAACAAACACGCATCCAAAGCTCGAATAGGACCTTCGGTATCCACCAGACATACATACTAACGCCTTTTATATTCCTCATTTCCCCGTGAATCAAGCGAGCGAATTTCGCCAGGGTTTTCGGCGTTTCTCTCGGCGAAGTAATTCCTGGCCGGGTACTTTCGCTGCGGAAACGGAAACTTTGAACAAATTAATTTCTTTTCAAGCGACACGGTTCGGCATTCATTTTTCAGGGTCCGTCCGAGCCGGTGCACGACTCTGCCGGGGACCGATTTTTCTTCTCTCTCTCTCTCTCTCTCTCTCTCTCTCTCTCTCTCTCTCTCTCTCTCTCTCTCTCTCTCTCTCTCTCTCTCTCTCTCTCTCTCTCTCTCTCTCTCTCTCTCTTTCTCTAGAAATTATAACGTCGTAATTGAATTCTCGGTGTACCGGAGGAAAGAAGTTGACGACAAGTTCCACCGTGGGTCTCGCTGCGCCGCCGGCGGGGGCGAGATATCGCGGCCATTAATAACGGAAGTCGTTCCTGAAGTTTACATTCTAAGCGCGGCTCGTTATAGAGTAGTCTCGGTAATCGTTACGCATAACTGATAATGGTGGGGTTATTAATTGCTGTTGGCCGCGGACCCGTCGACGCTCAGGCTTACCATATGGCACTGATTAATTACTGTGACCGGCGAAGCCGGTATCAGCATCCGCCGCCTTATTCTTCGTGTACCTTCGCCGGCCACGATTAAGTTTACCCTGCCAATAACGCCGCGCTAATTGCTCCTAACCCCCACCACCACCACCACCACCACCACCACCATCACCACACTACCATCACCATCACCGCTGCCGGTTTTGCTTTTAATTATCGCCGTCGATAACTTCTGCGTCCGGGCCCGCGCAACTTTCGCGAGCGTTTCATAATGCGTCCGGTGTTTTACTTGTTGATTAAAAATTAGCTTCCGCGCTCCTGGTCCCGTTTAGGCTACTCTCCAGTCTTTGAGAATCCGGTGCTGCCTACATCGAACTTGCATAGAAATTTTTTTGAAGTGAAACTTCTTTGCTGAGGGTAGCGTATTTTGTTGTGTTACGGAAGTGACGTTACGGAAGTCGAGAGTGGCGCGAAAATTTAAACGGTTCGTTTTAAATCTTACAAGTATTTTATTTCAAATTATTTTATACTTTTTAGTCCATTTTAAAAACGTGGTTTTTTAAATAATTATTTTTTTTTTAATTATTATTTATGACAATTTCGCATTCATCACAAGAAAATTTGAAAATGCTGGAGTGATATGATTTTACTGCCGCTCCGGTAGTAGGATCAAACGAAATGGTTAGAAATACATGGTTATGTTATGACAGCACGTGCAACCACGTTTACATTAATTAAAATCAATATAATTAATTATATTACAGAGAGAAGAACACTGGACCATAGCATAATTTACGTATCTATGATTTTCAAAACCTACCGTGTGTGGAACAGAATAAATATCTAAGTAAAAGAAGAGGTATATATATATATAAATTACAAAATTACATTTAAAAAACATACGCGTGGAGAACCACGCGCGGCAGAAGTGAAACTTCTTGCAGTCTAGTAATGTTTAGAAGTAAATTAAGATTGGAAATGGTAAATAATCCTAATGAAGCGACAACAAGATCAGGAACAACTCTCGATGCAGTGTTTGCAAGACATTTAGACAAAATTGAATCAATAATATTTATATCATATTTTAGCTATCACAAGCCAATTGTTTCAATGATAGAATCATAGAAAATCATAGAAAAAATAATGAACGATCAAAATTTGTGACGCAAAGAAGGAGAGCGTATGGGAAATGCTATGAACTATGTCTCTTTCTTTCCCATACGCTCTCCTTCTTTGCGTCGCAAATTTTGATCGTTCATTATTTTTTCTATGATTTTCTATGATTCTATCATTGAAACAATTGGCTTGTGATAGCTAAAACATGATATAAATATTATTGATTCAATTTTGTCTAAATGTCTTGCAAACACTGCATCGAGAGTTGTTCCTGATCTTGTTGTCGCTTCATTAGGATTATTTACCGTTTCCAATCTTAATTTACTTATAAACGTTACTAGACTGCAAGAAATTTCACTTCTACCGCGCGTGGTTTAGCACGCGTATGTTTTTTTTTTTGCCTTTTTAGTGTGTACAAATTGTTTGAATAGTTTGATCGGTTCTGTTTGAAATGTGCAACACGTGTTTGCCGCTTCAGATAATTTTTCTGATCACATTGAAATTGTATTGGTCGTTGGAAGAAGTCATAATTATTGGCGGTCGTGTTAGTCTTGCTGATGAAGACGCCGGATTAAGCCTTCGACGGCTGTGTTTCTTGGAGCTTAAGTTATTCGAAGACAAAGTTCCGAATAGACGTTATTACAGAAGAGGAAGCAAACAGGAGGCAAACTTATCTGTATTGTGCTTGTGCAACGTTGACGGTAGGCTGTAGACGTAGGTAGTTCCCGGTGTTGCAGTACCAGTGCAACGTCAGCTTTTAACTTACCGTTCTATCCCATGTTGCGCACAGAAATTGTCAAATCGTATTATACTTCATCGTTGGGTCTTCTTGATTCACCGTGCCGCGGGAAAATTAAATACTGGCCGGACTTTGAAGTTCGAAATAAAATCGATTTTTGGAATTGAATAGAATTTCGAATCGAATAGTTGTCTACAGAAACTTCCCGCGTAAAATAGAATTCCATCCACCGTCGATCACGGATATATAAAATCGCGTCAACACCCACGGCTTCTGTCACGATCTCAAAAACCGTCACGAATCCGCGAGCGGTGAGCGAGAGGAGACCCTGAAAAACACGTTACTCCTTGTCTGGAGTCTGGTTACACGCTCCAAGGGGTGGAGGCGTCCCCCGACGCCGGGCGTCGCGACGAACAAGGGCGAGGATAAGGAGAAAGTACGAAAGGAAATAAATTTCCATCGTCGCGCATCAAAATCTACAGCGGCGCACCGTGCCAAGAAAAACCCCGCTTCGGTAGCCAGAAACACGTATCTTTTAAACAAATCTGGATAAATCTATCGCCCATATTCCCTAAAAAATCAGAGGTCCTTTAACGATTGAACAAAAACAATTGTAATTTAAACTTTGCGGAATTACCACGAATATTGAAATATTCTACTGAAAAACCTCTTTATCGTCTCTCTCATTGGATCAAACAAATCAATTTCAGAATACCATTAAAAGGACAGATTTTTGCTTTCAAGATTCAAGTTTCTCGCGCGCGTGCTTGGTGAAAACGCGAGTCGATAGCATGGTCGGCGCTTAATTGGAGGAGATTCGTCAACCGGGGAGCATAATTCCCGAGTTTGGGTGCGATTTATGAGTCGCAGGGTGTGCGCATAATTACGATCGATCGCGTAAAGGGCTGGTCCCGGCTCGCCGGTGTTTCAGCTCGACTTTTTGAGGGATTACGGGGCTTTGGAGGGGTCGGTACGGGGTCGCGGTCCCGAATCTCCGTTATCATTTCATTATTTCCGTTAATTTAATATCGGTGGGCTCTCGCGGCCGTAGGACACATCTGACTTGTTAATTTTTCCCCGCATAAATTCCACGCGAGCTTTTAATTGATTCTGGGGGAGGGGGCATGCCAGGAAGGCTTCCGAGGCCACGCAAGCTTCTTCTCGTTTCATCTCTCTCTCTCTCTCTCTTTCCCTCTCTCTCGTTTTCGTGGTCGAGCACCAGTTTTGTACGGAGTCACGATGACGAACGGGTTCGTTCCTCGCCGATCCTCGTGACGGATCGAGCGTGCCTCGGAGTCACGCTCTTTGCGAAAGTTTGCGCCCCTAGCTGGCTCGTGACCCGACTCAAGGAAAAGAAATCTCTCGCCGTGACTGTGTTCTCTAAAATTCCCCTCGACCCGGGGAACGTGCAGATATTTTTCCGGGGGCACAGCCCGAACAGAGAAATCGCTCGCCTTCGAAATTGCTCGAAGCCTGATTGAACATTTATCCAACAGCCACCCAATACGAGTGGCCCGATACTTTCTGGGACCTGGCGCCGACAATACGCGGCAATATTTCGCGAATTTCTCGAGCCCCCATTCTTGCGGCTCGTTCGATGAAAACTGCAACAAGCGAACAATCTGCCGCGACCTGGTCAATAAGTAATTTACCCCTCCTTGTGCACAGAAACACGAATAGAGATAAGAAATATTTTCTTTGGTACAGTTGCCGTCCGAAGCGTGGATCGTTTAACACAGCACTCAATTTTATTTCTACAGGACTACTAGTATAATAGTTCAGGGCTAAATGATGCAGGGAACCGTCTTCTAACGTTTCCAACGCAGAAAGAATTCGACCAAGCGTCGATGCACGGCGTCCCAGAAAATGGCTCCCAGTTTCGAGGTCGCAACAATTTTTTAAAGTACCCCGTCACTTTCTCCAATGCTTGCACTGTACAAACTAAACTTTAATTTTCGAAGATCAAGGTCATTTCAAGGTCATGTTATTATACATACCTGAATGTATTTTTCCATCGGTTACACGATGCAATAAAAAAAAAAAGTAGTTATGTATCAAAAAACATCGATGACCTTGATAACTTCGAAAAAAATGATCTTCGGAAAAATATATTTGTGGCAAATATTTGGTCCATTGACACCATGCACATTACGTAACAAATAATTTTTGCATCGCGATAACCTGAAGAGATATTTAGGTGGCCTTATTTAAACGGACCACCCTGTATTTCCCCGAAGTTACAAAACAACCAGCAAGCTTTCGCAATCTTCCCGATTCAAGTGAAAAATACTTGGGCCCGCAAGATTTCCAGAGTAGCCAGAAATTGGCCAGGCTTCCGAGAGCAGCGTTTCGTTTCGGTTTCGATTCCCCTGGTCCTCGAGGAATTTCTCGACCGGATGGAACGGAGGCTTCGTTAGCGCGATTACGAAGTTTAATCCGACTGATTTCGACCAGCGTCGCGACCTCTTTTCCTCTGTGTTTTCTTTTTTTTGCTTTCCCCCGGAACCCTGTGTGTTCTCTCCTCTTTCGTTCTTTCCTCCCTCCGATGGCATTTCTTCCGAGCATCAGCCTCGAGCCCGAGGAGGGTGGCACGCGGTGCCAGAAGAACTCTTCAGACTGCGCCCGGAGTACACGGAGAGGGTGCAGAACGCCTAATTAGACGTGGTACCCGGCGCTAAGAGGGTGAAACGGAGAGCGAACAGAGGGGGAACAAGAAAACGAAGAAGAGACCCGGAACGTGAACGCACAAACGTTCGCACACGGGCCCCGTGCAGACGATGTGCTGCTGCTTCTCTGCTGCTGGTCTTTCTCATGTTTCGTTCTACCGAACTTTCAAACTGTCTCCGCCAACTGGAAAAAGTATGGGGATACGACAAAAAATTGGTCTGCAATTTTTTTCTGCGGTTCTGTTGCAGTTCGACTAGAACGTTAACGTTGGAGGGTTCAGATAGGTTGGCTCGGGTATTGTTGATGTTTGCTCCATTATAATTCCGTGAAGAAAAATTGGAGGACTGTGTACGTAGGTTTGTTTTGAAGGGTGCCTTTCTCTACTTTGTGCTCCGTGTACTGATTTTTTCTGAAAAAATTTTCTGCTTGGTAGCAGATGAAACAGCAAAGGTAGTTTTTCTTTAAAATTTTGCATAATAAAAAATCTTCACGGAGATTGAACAAATTTTTGTCGGCACTTCAAGCACACTGAACTTGTTGGATTTAAGAATCCTCTTTTGAACGGTACTAAAAACTTTGATCTACGATTTTTTTTTGTCGTTTCATTGCACTCTGAATAAAAAATCAACATTGAAAGATCGGGAATTTTGAGTTGAAATTTGTCAAAATTTAATTTGGCGTAACTTCGCGAAAAAAATCGTACGGCGTTCTAAATTAGTTCATTTTAAAGAGCAAAGCTTCTACTTTCAGATCCCTGTATTGATTTTTCCTCAATAGCAGTGTGCTTGGCGGTAGATGAAAAGATGAAGATAGTATTTTCTTTACGAAGATCAAAAATTTTTTTTCATGGTAATACTATACTAGAACACAGAAAAATTGGTCTGCATTTTTTCTGACATTTTGTTAAACTTTAAGTGGAAGGTTAATGGTTTAGGGTCGCCATCGGGTCCAAAAACGCTAATACTAATAATAAAACAAAAATGTGTCCGATTCGCACAGCCCCGAAGAATGATCGTCGTATAAAGGAAAAATTATTACCATACTGGGGATCGTTATGCAAATTCCCATTTTCATAATTCACTTCACAGGAACCTGACAAAAAATCCTTCCATTCAGTAAGAAGCTTCCTACAGTAGAAATGAAAGAGAGAAGTGCTATGAATTTTCGTTAATGCACGCCTTCTTCTATTTTATACGCTCGTAAATGCCACGAATGCATAAAGATTCGAACAGTCTAGTTATTAGGAAGTCCCGGCGGAATTCATTGCAACGTATCACTCGGTTTAATCGCAGGAATCGATGATTATTGCTGGTAATCGGAATCCGGCAATTTTCGCCTAATTTTCCCATTGGTTCTTTATCGTGACGTGGAGAGAGAGAGAGAGAGTCTGCAAAGTTCTCGCACCTTTTCAACGGAATTTTTGCGCTTCCGCGATAATTTCCACGGAATTAGAGGAAGCGAACGAAATTACGGAAATCCTCGGGGCTCCTGAGAAAGTGGCGAGACCGAATTCGAGCCTCGGCCGTTCTTCACGAGTCCCTTTTCCGCAATTACCTGGCCGCGTATCACGGACAATCCAATTCTCCGATCGAGTTTCTCTTTTCGAAACTTCTCGCCACCCCCTGGAGCTGTTTTCCAAATCAATTCGTCAATCCTAGCTAATACCTCGACCATTTTCTCCACTAGAATAGTGAGTCGTTAAATTCCAGGAAAGGCTGAACTTTAGAATTGCCCACCCCAAGTCGAAATTACATTTCTCAAGAAAAATTCGCAAAATATTATCACATAGAATTCTGCGTGAACCACGGTAGACCCCGATGTTAATACTTGCGTGAAAAATGAGGCCGGAATCGGTGCGTACGTGGTCGCACCTCCGCGTTTTCAATGCGGTGTTTTATTATCGGTGGAAAAAATGTTGCACCGTGGCAAGCCGAGTGCCGTGACTATACGCGGCAGATTATTTACGTTACACCGGAGTTGCTGTAACTCGGAGAGAGTGGGCACACGCTCGCGTGTCGGCTCGCTATAATAATTGCTCCCGTCAAAATCGCTGTAATTTACGAGCAATTCTAGTTCGTTCTTCCTCCGACGTAATTTCTCGACCGCCCGGAAACAACGATCCGTCGCTGTAACCTTCGGGAAATTAAGCTGGACGCTCCGCATGACCCGATCATTATTTATCTATTTAATTATTAACCCGAAACTGTATTCGGGATACACGCCATACAAAAGAAAGTTCCAGTGCTCAGCAGCATCGGCAACAACCCCCCATCACTCCCCGAAAAATGTTTCGAATCTCTCACGGACACACATCACAGTACACCATATGTATACTTTCGACAAAGCGTCTCAACAATAAAACCGCACTGTGGACCTGGTCCATTCTCAGCGATCCTTCGAATTCGCCATCCGACAGAGCGAAGAACCGTCGATCATCGTTCCGAACAATGTCTCTCACCGGGAAAAACCGTCTCCGATATCGTCGCGTTCTTGCCATGGGTCATGGGTAGTAATCGGAGCCCCGTGGGCGGTCTAGGATTTCCATGGGGTGCGAGTGGTGGACGCCTCGGGGGCCACTGTCGTGCGTCCTGTCGTGGATTCCCGTGTCGCGGTACGTGTACACATAACACGGCAGCGTCCGGCAAATAACCGTGCACTCGAATACACAAACAGACATTCGATTCGTGCCGTAGATAGGGGTAGTTACAGGAATCTATTGTGCTCCCGAGAGGTCGGAGGAACGGGGCGAGGAACGGCTCTTCCTCCCACCATTTCTCCCTCCTCTCTCTCTCTCTTTCTCACTCTCCCACTCTCTAATTTTCATTCTCATTCACTCTCTCTCTCTTCCTTCTTCACTCGCTCATTCATTCATTCGCTCACTCGTTCTCTGGTTCTCTCATTCTCTCACTCCCACTTTTCCACTCTCTCACTCTGTCACTCTCAGATTCACTCACTCTCACTGTTCCACTCTCTCGCCGTTCCAATCTCTCACTGTTCCACGCTCTCACTTTACCACTCTCTCATTCTCTCTCTCTCTCTCTCTCTCTCTCTCACACACTCTCTCATTCACCGACTCTCTTCCTCACTCCCTAACTCTCACTCTCTAACTCTCACTCGCTCAGTTTCTCCCACTGACTCCGAGAAAGAGAAGGTTCGGGCACAGAGTGAGACGCGGCGACATAGCGGCTCCGGGCCCGGAGTTAGGGGGTTGAAATGGGGATAGCGAGGAACTGCGGGGGTGAGAGTGGATGGAAAGCGCCTGGATGAATGGCGGCGGCATTGCTGGTAGTAGTGGTGGTGGCTTTTAGCTGGGCGCATTCAACCGCGAGGGTTAGCCGGGGGTTGGGATTAACGCATCCGCACGCGGCCTGCGTGACGCTCGCAGAGACAGAGGACAAGGGCGACGCAGGGATGAACGGGATAGATTGATAGAAAGAGAAAGATAGCAGGATAGAACGCGTTTCGCAAAATCGTCCATAAAATGTATTACTCGCGGTGACGGAGCCCGGCCACAGAGACGGTGTTTGTTTAATTTACTTTGACGCACGCGAGTATATAGGGGATGGGGGCCCGATAGAGCCGCCCCTTCTTGATACTTTCCTCTTCCCTGTCGCGATGGGATCGCCTCTTTGTCGTTCTTTGAGCCGGTGACGAATAGCGAGAGTCGAATTGGGCGGTTTCGAGAAACTTTTTCACTCGGACGGATCGGCCAACGTGTTTTTAGAGAGCACTCTCTCCGTCTGTCGCTGCTGATGGTGAGAGCTGTCCCTGTGTGGGCCCGTGTGTCGGCATTTTACGAACCCTATTCTCGAAGAGGCACTGTTTGTTTATTTATCGGAGGAATCGGGCTGTTAGATGCGAAAGGTGAACGTCGTTTATCGTCGGAACTGCGCGGAGGAGCTGGCGACCCTAATTTTCGGAGGGGGTTGTGTTTATGACTGGAGCCTAGGGACCTGTGTACGTTTATGGCGTTTCTAAATTTGTGGGGTGTAGGGGAATGTTTGTATTAGCTCAGAGTGATGAGGTTGTGTAATATTTTTATGGTGAGGAATGAATTTGTTTGTCGTTCGAATTTGTCGCAAAGTGGTTCGCGAATTTACAACCGCCGCTCCTTTCGCAATATTGAAAGTGTTTATCCAAAAAGTGTTAAAAAGTGTTAAAAACTGCTGAAAATTAGCGCGGTTCTGTCGCAAGCGTCGCAGCCAATCAGCAGGTAATTCTCGTAGCGCAGTGGTTGTTGTTCGATCGTTAATTGCACCGGCGTTGATACGCGTTTAACTAACGCCAAACAGTTTATTCCCTTGTTGGTCACTCGATGACGTTATCAATTTTAGAGTGTGCGTTCTGTTTGCGACGAAATAATGAAATTTCAGTAGCAATTATGCCAGCATCGGCAACCTCGCGTACTCTCGTGGTTCGCGTAATCAGGACGCTACTTATTTACAGGCTCGGATTTTTTTAATCCTCGTCCGAATCGCTTTATTACTTGTTCATGTACTAGACCGAAACAATCGATATACAGTCTGACGAAAAAGTCTCGGCACTTTCAAAACAGAATAACGTGTTTAAATTGTGTAGCGCATAAACTAATCATTAGACTGCGGATTTTGATAACGAAAATGGGTATGTACAATATAAAGCAGGGGACATATTTAAAACATTTCAGAACATGAACGTATTAGTTTCACCTTAACAAAATAATTAAAAGAAGAAACAAATATTTATTTTGCATAAACTACCGCACTGTACCAATCATTCTAAGTTCTTGAGACATCTGGAGTCCTTCGGTCCATTTTCAAATAAATGTTACTCCATTTTGGAGGGTGTGTGGAGACGTTTCTAACTGACTGTATTGCACCATGAATTATTTTTATATGAATTAGTAATTAATCCAAGGGAAAAGTTAACCGGTCGAGAGTCCCAGTGACCGCAAAACGCGTTTTCGTTCGTTAGACGCGAAAAACTTGGTTGTTACTATAACGAATACATCGAACCGTGCATGAAACAACTAACAACCGTTCACAAAATACTAATCGGGGTCCGGGGCTAGTTGGATAGATTGGGCACACGGGAGTTCGTTAGATCCGGTTTAATACGAGCTGATGAACCCGGCGTCCAGCGAAGTCCACTCGAAACCCGCCCCCACCAGTTCAAGAACCATCCCTCGAACAGGGTCGAAGATCGGTCGCGAGTCCCCGAGTTCGATTGCTTTTTCCGTTCGACGAGCACCTCTCGAACCTTCGGAGCAAACAGTTGCAATTTTCTGACATTTCGAATCGATGTCGAAACTGGGAACACTTATTTATTCGCCTTTAATAGTCACATTTAAATTCAGCATTGCTCGACTGCATTTAAATACCGAAGAAAAGAAGATCTTGGCATAATGGCATTACTTCAGTTTCTACTGAGATTATTGACTGACAAGTCAAATTTTCTTCAAGTATTTTCTTAAAGTCTACCAATGGGTTCGGTTTCTTTAAATATTTTCAAGACGAAATTATATCTGCGCAAATTGTAAGACATAGAAATGAAATAGAAAATTCCTTGCTTCAACGATTTGAATCGATTGAGAATAATATATTCAGCGGATTAGTTATTCACCAGTTTTTAAATGTTTCTGCTGTATTAAATTCCTTCTACTCGATCTTATCATGCGTAAAACCCGCAGTCCATTAATGAATTAAAATATTTAAACATCGGAGAGACGTGAAAAATCTCCGACCGGAGAGGTCACTGGACTGGTTCCTACATACGTTTAAAATGCTCAAGCGAGAACGCCGTCGACGATTTCGTCGGGCGGAATCCTGTTTTGGACGCAGCCCGACGATTCCGTTGTCGATCAGCTCGGGCCGGACGTTACGTACGCTCTCCGTGGGATTGCCGACGGAAAGTTTCCTTCCCGTGGAAGCAGTTTTTGACGTTCCGTCCGTTATTCCGTCGGGCATTGTCGAGGAGTCGGTTGGAAGACGGCCAACGCCGCGGCGGAACGGAATTTCGCTGTAATTTATTTAACAACGACCAAGCCCGACGTGGAAAAATTCATTCGTTAAAATCGTCTGGACGTCGCGGTCCGACGACGCGACGGAACTCTGCGCAAACGCGGAACGGATCCCCGTAAGCTCTCGCGAGAAGTTCAATTAATTTTCTTTATCCATTGTTGCTTTCAATGATCGTTTGACGGGGGAACAATATTCAAATTATGCAAGCCGATTTTAGCGAGACTTTTGCGAGAGATAGATCCCGAAAATATATTCGACGCATGTTTTTCTTTTATCGGCTATCGTCAAAATCCTATGAATGACCTAAAAATGAAGATAGCCAATAAGCACACAACCACCCCCGATATCAACATCTCAGACTGCGAAAGAGTCTTAAATTTCCAAAAAAAGGGATTTCACACCACAAAACGGTACAGTTTAGAACAACTCGAAGCCATCCGATAATCTCATGCGTAGCTAGAACTCACTTATCCCGATTCCTGATTAAACAACTTCTAGCAACACACATACGCGCGCGCACACATACTCGTACGCATACAGTTAGGTGCTTAATAATCGCTTTAACGTTCCGAGGTTGAAGCTTCCTTCGCTGGAAGCAGTTCGAGGGCCAGAAGGGCGGCTCGAAGGGGCGGTGGAAGAAGATGGGGTTGAAGGGGGTTGGGAGGTTGAGGGTTGGAGGTTGGGATGCGGCGGCTGGGGAGATCCCGGCGTGTTTCATCGGGACTTAGAAATCAAATATTTGCACGGCCGGGAGCTTCGCCTCAGTTTACACGACGAAACTCGCGAATCCTAAATACTCAGCATTTACTGACTCGTCAACGGAAAAGGAAGAGAGGCGGAGGAATCTGCGAAGAAGCGGATGTCGGATGAGGGAAAGAGAGAAATAGAGAGAGAGAGAGAGAGAGAGAGAGAGGCTGGGGAGCAGCCGGGGTTAATTTGCTGACCGTCGGTGTTTATAGAGATTCGAAAATCGCAAGCCACGCGATTATGCCGGGCGGACGCGAGTCAAAATAGTGCTGATTCAGCGACCATTATCGCCGGCAAGCGACCGTTATTATTGCGAGTTAACTCGTCCAGGCGTTTATCGTCCGTAAGGACTTACCCGTGAGTCCCTAATTGGCGCTTACGCAATAATCGTGAGAATCAAAGCGACCGGTGTACACCGCACCCTCCCACGACCTCATCTGTATCTCGCTCTCTCTCTATCCCTCGCCACTCCGTTTCACCCCCTTGCCTAGGTCTCTCTCTCTCCCTCTCTCTCTCTCTCTCTCTCTCTCTCTCTCTCTCTCTCTCTCTCTCTCTCTCTCTCTTCATCTATCTCTCTGCGCGTGTGTCCCGACGAGCAGAGAGCAGAGACACAGGATCCAGATAACGCTCGCCCTAAATCGTGGCCATTAGTCGATCTGAAACGTAATCAACCGGCGGATCTACGATTCGCGCAGGTCCTCTCCCGGGCTCCAGGTCTCTTCTTTGGAGGTAGACCACGTAAGTGAAGTTACGGTAACAAGCAACTCCGTATTCAACCGCTGGTAATTTCCCATTCCGACTGATTACTTTCCATTGTTCCGCCCGCCGCGCCGCTGGAGTTAGTATACTGCTAAATGTTTGATCACACGTTCTCTTCCCTTCCCTTCTCTTCGCCCCTCCACTCCGAGTGCAACTTGAATTGCACATCTTTGAACCTGTCATCGCTCGACGACCCGACGACCGAACGAATGGGCACCGAACTTCCACTAATTCCGAAGGTGGTGAGAATTCGAACGGCAATTACCATTGGCATGACCTCCGACCACGCAAAAACTATACTGTCGAGCTGACTGAACGGCTAAAGAAAAAATCTCGGACTCGGGGAACGCGATCTCGGTGACAGTAATTTCGCGGAGACGTGGGAAACTTGATTAATGTGCGATCTATTTCTCGAAGGTATAAATCGTGACTGACACTCGGAAGGCGAACCATTTTCAGGATTGTACACATGGCAATCTTTGATTCCGTTTAAACAGTTGTTCGGTAATTTTTGTGAACATATACTTTTAATAGTATTTTATCTAAATCCATCTTTTGAAACAAATTTCTGATCGAAATGCATCACCAGGTACGTAGATGATGCCTTTTAAACACTGGGTCAAAATGGACCCGGGTTCCGTCATCCAAGTACTAAGAACGAATTAGGGAAGTCTGTGCTGTGGTAATAAGATTTGCAAATTTTTGAAATTTCCTGAAAAATACAGCCAGAAGAATTAGGTTGTTGCTTAATAAAGTAAAAACGATAATTGTACAGATAAAAAATAATATTACGTAGATAGGTTCCTGATTTAATATTCGATTTATTCATACCGAGACTTAATTCTTTGGAGCAACGCGCCGAAACTAAAATTCAATTCGTCGCTATAGCAACGAAATCCTAGTAGCAAAATGAATAGGTCCGTTCACGTGTAAGCTTGAAGCTCGTTCTTTTGTTTTTCAGAATATTCTCGCTACAGTAAATTGTTTTTAATAATAATTTTGCCGGAAGGCGGGTCTTTGACGCGGTAGAAAAATAATTATCAAAAAATGCAGCTTACCGCGAGAGCATGCCGGGGGAAACGGAAAAGGAAAGAAACGAAGCTGAAGGAAATGTGAAATAATAAAGTACGTGTGTACGGAAAACAGGAAAGAACAGTCTGAAAATAAACACATTAAATGAAGAGCGATGGACATGATTTAAATGCGCGTACGAAGGTAAGCGCATTAAATGCTGTTTGGATGTAGTATAATCTGCTTATCGAGATTTAAATTGCTTCAATGAAAAAAAAGACTGGAATTTAAAAACAAGCTCATTAAACAGTACTCATTATTAGTTCTAAAGTGGACTGTGACACGCTTGTTCTCTCTGCTCTCCTTTCACGATGAAACAATTTAAATATCAATGAAGAGAATTATCCAAATGATACTTGTTTAAACGCTTGCAAGTCATAAGTACGAAAAACTGATTTAAGCTGCTTGATGCAAGTATGGGATTCTGAAATTTTCTATTGTTTGACCCTGTTGATCCATCTAAACCACTCGGTGCTATTAATGATACAATAATAAAATCTTTGTTCTCATTATAATTTAAACTGGCTCGCGAAAATATATAACTGCAGAATGCAGAAATTCGCACGAAAATCAACAGTATAATTATTACACTGGAAATTCTCTTTTTTCGAAGGTATATAAAGTTCATCTAAAAAATTCACTTTAATTTCAGTTTGCCCACCTATGTATACTGCCAGACAAATTTATTTTCAGAGATAAATGCAGAATTGTGTTACCCACACACGTACAACTGTGGTATCAAATATTTATTTTTTCGTCAATACAATCGACAAATAATAAAAGACAAGTTTTTAATTAATTAATAAATGTTTAGGGCCTTGAACTTTATAAAAATCGAATAAAGAAAAGGTGTTTAGTGTCTACGACTTTATCGAACAAAATCTGAATAAAAATCGATAAAATTCGGTATAAAAATACCGGAGAATTAAAGTCGAAGATGGCGACTATCCATTGTACTGTGCATTTCCTTCGAGTCTCGAAAAAAGACGATCGTAGCGTCATAATGCTCGCGCGTTTCCGTTGACCGCTAATTTCCGGAATTAGCCGCGGGGCCTTCCGCGCCATTTGTTAGCTCTCGAGAGCCGCGTATAATATTGATGGGTTGAAAAAGCGGGCATCGGGTTATGGAAGTTCAGATATATCCAGTTATAGGCTATTAGCCTCGGAAATGGAGAATCGATACGCACGCGTTCCAGTCCAATAGCAAGATTAGGATATGGCGGACGGGCGCGTAAAGCGACTGCCCCCTCGCGAAACTCGCGCAAATTTTGCCGCTGTTTCGCTCTGTTTCGGTCTGTTTCGCTATTTCCCATCGCCCTGAAGTACTTGCGAAACCCCGGTTGGTCACATTCATCGCGAAACATCCCGCCAATTATACCGTGGGGCGAGTAAACCGTGTCGTTCGCTTATGAATACTCTACACAGCATGGACCAAGTAATTTGTTGATGAAACCAAAAGTTCCGTCGAATTTCGAAAAATGTTTCTTTTCGGACAACAATCTGGGTCCAAGTAAAGCATCAAAAGCAACCTGGTCACAATACTGAGACCTTCTCGATGCACAGTGGACAGATCTTCAACTTCAACTATTCAAAGAAATCCAAAGGAAAAATATAAGAATCACTTCGAAAATCTTGTTAAGATGAGATGGTAGCTTCCGAACACTTCTCAAGCTACTTCCAAGAGTATCAGATGTTAGACCTTATTCACAATGTTTGTACACTTTCACAGGTTTCCACGTTCAAGTAGCCAAAGGAAAAATAGGAATTGTTGTCGAAAAGGCTTCGACACAATTTCGGAGACGCGTCGGATTACTTTTTAAAGCAGGAAAGCGTCCATTCAGAGTGTCGAGCGCGTTAGGGTTCCGAAATCTGTCGAACGTATGATTAAAGCGGAAGTTGAGGTCCCTTTGAAAATGTTCCACAGATGTCGGTAGCCTAATATTCGAAATGGCTGTCGCCGGTGAAATATCCGTAGTTCTCGTTGAATTCCGACGATAAGGAGCCTTCCTCCATTTAAGATATCTAGCTCAATTTTTCAGGAAATACTAATCACAATCAATGTTTTTCTAATGAATAATAATTTTATACATGAAAGAAATTCTTGAATTTCCCCTACCTTTTAACGAATTCGAACGTATTGTTTCGCAAGAATTGTTCAAACGTATCGAACCAGTTGAGAGGCGACTAGAAAGGGTGGCAAAGGATTGAAACTTGAACCGTAGCCTTAGCTCGCGAGGGTAAGCAGTTCGGGGGTGGCAAGTGCTTAAGTAACCCGCGTATCGATGATGGCTCGATGTCTGCATCGAACTGCTCCTGGGGGGCCCCGTGTGTACCGTTCTATCGATTTCGCCGTCCCTGCCTCGACCCGGTTCTATCTGTCTGTGCCATTTACTCTACGTAACGTCGTAATAACCGCTGCTTTCGGCTCGCGTGCGCGATAACCGGCCGATATGCACATGCACCGAGCGCGCAAGGAGCCATGCAGCCGACCGATGCACCGACGACGAAGCGACGCAACGCGACGCGACGCTGCAACGCCGCCAGGTGACGCGCACCACTCGTATTAAAAACCGGACGAGATCTGCAGATTGCAGGTTTTAATGCAATCTGATGCCGCCGACGATCTGGCACGCTCGCCGGAGCTGTTTCGACTCTGCACGAACATTTCCATATACACTGGAGATTTCGAGCAGAAACTGGACACGAAATTTTACGTTTCTATAATACTTTTTTTTTCAACCGTGCTGGCTGCGAGCTTTATTTTTAAACAGGCGTAACGTTCATTTCGAGGCTCGAGGAATTTTACGTGGTACGTGAAAGAATATTTGAAAAAGTTTTGAGAAAAATATTTGAAAAACATACAATAAACGTTTCAATCGACCCAAATATGTTTTGATTGATTACTATCAATAGAAATAATTTAAGAACGTATAAAGGGGTGGTAACAGGGTGAGAAAAATATTTGAAAACCATACAATAAATGTGTCAATCGCCTGAAAAATGTTTTGATCGATCGTCATCGATATAAATAATTTAAGGACGTGAAGGAAGAGGTAGTAACAGGGTGAGAAAAATATTTGAAAATCATAAAATAAATGTTTGAATCGTCTGAAAAATGTTTTGATCGATCGCTATCGATATAAATAATTTAAGGACGTAAAGATGGGGGTAGTAACAGGGTGATAAAAATTCACAGAGGGTGATAGAAGGGTTGACGAGTGGGAAGAGAGAGAGAGCAATCACGGATGGACACGCAGATCGGGTAATAGGCGGGTTTGCGCCGGGTGCATAATGACTGGAACGACTGAATATATCGGCACTCTACGCCGCCGTATATGTTTATGGGACAATCGATGATGTATGAACGTCATAGAGGTGCTATGCAAGCCCTGTGTACCAGGCGACCGGCCGATCGCGTCGGATTGCACTCGAACTGTCCTGTCCGGCCTGGTCCGATGCGCTCATCAATGCTACCACGATCTATCTTGTTATTATCCTGTTGTGAAAAATGTGTCGACCTATGAACGCCCGTTCGTACGGCTTTAATGTCGCGAGCGAGCCAGTCTACGGAGGTGGATTCTCGTGAAATATTACCAACAGCGAACGCGATGCAAACGGTGGCCGGTATAATAATTTAACACTGCCATAAATAAGAAAATACCTTGCTGAAATATTTATTCTGGAGAAGATGAAAAGAATATATTAATTTTTGCTCGCGCAAACAATTGCTTTTGAACTATTCATTCGAAACAGGCGACAATAGTTTTGTGAATGAAAGATTATTGACATGAAGGAACAAATATTCGGACATGAAAATAATAATAATGAGAACATTGATCTCTTAAGGCGGAAGGGTACTCACGTGACTTTCCCTAGAATTCCCCTAGAATACCCTAGAAATCTGGCCGAAGCATGGTTTTGCGCCAGGTAACTATTCTTCGTTATATCAACATATTTTTCGGTGGGCAAGGGCTCATTCGAAAGAGGAAGGTTCAATATTGTTGGCTCGACTCGTGATTGGATGAGATTATGCAGATATTTTGTAATATAAGTGTTAGAAGTAGGCCAAAGTAGGCATCAATTTACAAAATATCTGCATAATCTCATCAAATCACGAGTCGAGCCAACAATATTGAACCTTCCTCTTTCGAATGAGCCCTTGCCCAGCGAAAAATATACTCATATAGCGAAGAATAATTACCTGGCGCAGAACCATGCTTCGGCCAGATTTCTAGGGTATTCTAGGGGAATTTTAGGGAAAGTCACGTGACTACCGTTCCCCCATAAGCCTTATACGCCAGTGTACAACATGTACTTGGCAACAGCGATCGGTAACAATGATTACGAAGTTGGCAAGGAGAACCGATCGTCTTTTGTTTTTTAAGAAGAGACCGTCGCCACAGAAAGGTCGGCCTTTTCGTTGTCGGACGCTCGTGAGGAAACACGTGTTCGTAGGTATTCCTATTTTATTCCCGAGTATTAATTATTTATCGTATTTACCGATCTTAAAAAATCAACAGAATTAATTATTGCAAGTGACATGACTGTCTCTTTAGAAAATTCACATTGACCACGACCAGCAAGTGATAAATTTGTTGTATTTCTGAATTTTTGTTCGTCAAAAGGTTACCTGTGGTCCTGCTTTAGATAATTCTGTGATTACCAAAAGAACACTCGAAATTTTACGACCGAAATTGTGCCATAATAAGTGTATTGTAGTTACGTGAAGTTCCAAGTGTACAACTATTCTTCGTAATATTGCATAGTGTTCGTATAAAAGTTGCATCGACTATAGTTCACTTAGATCATTGTACTTGTAAGTGTGAGCTTCGTGGTAGTTGTAGTTGTAGTAATAGTAATAGTAATAATACAATAATCGCTCGATACATGCAAAGCCCTCGGGTAGGAGCGCATGCACCTATCGTGCCCAGATAATTAATTTCAATAAAAATTAAATACTACCCCTCAATAACATTAAATTTTGCTATGAAACAAATTTTATTTAATTAATTTTATTCGTATCGGTGAGACAATACTAGTGCAATAATGAAACTATTTTATTTTTTACATATTTTTAATGAAATTTTACCAATATATTTGTGACATTTTCATATTTTGCAACTTTAAATTTATCATCTGAATGGGCAGGGAGACCATCACTTTGTATGGGCCTAGCGACGAATGTCTCTTTTCGTTTGTCGAGGCACGCACACGATCATGTTCTGTCTCATCGACACGGTCCATCTGACTGTAGTAGTAAAGTAGGCTTTTGTCTATTTATAGTCTATAGTCTATACGTATAACTTTACGTGTAATACTTACGTATAATAACTTTAACGGCTTATATCTTAATAATTATTTGTTTGCGACATATGACTCCTTTCAAACTTTTTCTCTTCTCGATGAGTAGGTGTTGATTACGGTGGTTCTTAGCTATAGGAGCCGAAAATTTTTTTCAAAATATATTTGGTCCTATCCTCCTAAAATATCACACTTGGTAAAAAAAATGATATGTGAACACGTGCCGCAGAGCGCTAGAAACTTGTTTATTTTTGAAAATTGATTTTCTCCATTATAGTACATCATAAATATACATTTCTATATATCGTTGAATTTGTCTGTCCATTGTCTATAACTATATGCAAATAAAGTACGAGCGTTTCGGCCGGCTGGTGACTCGACTTCGTCGCTCGTCGGCCGGGTTCGGAAAGAATCGGACAAGTTCGGGCGAGCGAGCTATCGCGCTACCCGAGATTCAACTCTGCGTTTCTATGTTCTTAGTTCTTATGAAATAGAAATTGAAATAGGTAATGGTAATATGTAATAATGGTATTTCTTTCATAGCTTGTAACTTATAACGTAATTTTTAATATACATACTTGGAAATAGAAGTAAACTGAAAATAAAATCATGTAAATTCTATGAGTATACAAAACACATTTTTTAAATTTTCGTTATTGGCCCAGATAAAAAAGTTGTACTAATCACTTTTACTATTTTTTTTTAACATTTCCGACCAAATGCATTTTTTTAACATGTTTGTTAGACGTCATTTACTAAACTAATCCTTCTAGCCTTACAGGGAAATTGAAATCGTTTGGTCCATTTGCAAAATAATTATTCTGATCTAAAGTGTTTGTGATCTATCCTAGATTATTGTTTGTGCTTTTGTAAGCTTTGTAGAATTGAATTGTGTAGTTGTGTGTGCGAAAACGGTTGAGTCCAGAGACGAGTACAACACTTGGTCCATCTGGTTCATCTAAATCTAGATCGTCTAGTTCAAAAACCCGTAGAGTCGGTTCAATCGAGTGGTCGAAGGAAGTTGACGAGTCGTTATACGGTATAAGTTGGGATACAGTAAAGGATGCAGCGTTTGGGAAGGTAGCATCCGAAGCGACGATCATTTCGGCATAAACGTATTTGAGTGATCTATCTGGTTTACAGCTTGCAACGGATCAGAAGAATTATACTGGAAAATCTTCTACCTCTGGAGCAGCTAGGAGAACAGCTAGAAGATGTCGCAAGGCTACAGTTCATTTGTCCACACAAGGAATTTGTATCCTGGGTTCACAATTGTCAGTTTTTCATGAAGGCATATCCTGCGGTGTGTGATACTCAAATACCACAGTTATTACAGATGTTTAAAGGAGCACCTTTTTCGCGAACGAAAAGATTTCCATCCCACGAATTATGGGTTCATATAGGTCATTCTGACATTGCTAACACTATGGCTATAATTTTCAATGAAATGTCTAATTCGAAGACCAATCCGAATGGTGGAAAGAGTATGGGCATCATAAATGATTTAATCAAGAATCTACACATCAAAATTATCATGTCTTTGAATAGTAACGTTTCGTATTTGTACGACCGTGTGTCTTTTGAAGAAAAGTTCCAACTCAAGTGGACGGATGCGAGCAGTCCCATTGTAAAGGGTTAAGGTTTTATATAAAAAAAAAGTTGGTTGCTACTAGTTGCTATTAGGACAGCGATATTTCTTATTATTGATGCAACAAGCAACGTGTCAGCAATCTCAAGCCACATTTTTTCAATTTTGCTTGTAACACTTAAAATCTTTTCGAACAGTGCGGTTCTAAAATTCATTGTTATATTTTTGTTGTTCCATAAATGTTAAGTAAACTGAAAAGTTTTACGGATTTTAGTTTGTTTTTTATTCATTGATTTTTGTACGCAGCGCATTTCATATTGTCATATTTTTATAGTTTTATATGTATAAACCAAATAAATTGAAAATGTTTTGGTAATGTATAAATATTTTGTTACTGTTTTAATTGTTCCTTATTTGTTGCCTTTTTCTAAAAGCACGAATACCAGTTTGTTGGGATTGGAAAACCTGTTTTTTTTAATCGGACTTGTATTCAGTAATTATCCCATATCTACTAAGACATTTTGCAATCATTAAAGTTTCATTATTTTTCGGAAATGTTATTTGTTATTCTGTCCCCAAAATCCCATAAGGTATAAGTAGTGCGATTTTTCTTTTATATTCGTAAAAAGTAAAATAGAAACATTCAGAGTCACAACCACTAGTGTCTTCTGTATTTTCTAGTAGGCATCAAATTTGGCCTATTTCTAACACTTATATTACAAAATATCTGCATAATCTCATCCAATCACGAGACAAGCCAACAATATTGAACCTTCCTCTTTCGAATGAGCCCTTGCCCAGCGAAAAATATACTCATATAGCGAAGAATAATTACCTGGCGCAGAACCATGTTTCGGCCAAATTTCTAAGGTATTCTAGGGGAATTCAAGTGGGGGTTCTACCCCCTTAAACATATTAAGGAAAGAAAGAAATTTCTATCTTACTACCACTCCTCAAAACCGAGAAATGAAACAACGATACTCCATAAAGCTGCAACGTCTACTCGCTCAGGAGTTCAATAGCCAATAGAACCGAAATACAAGGGACAATACAAAATAGCGAATGATAAAGAAGGATCGGGGGTGGGGAGAATTAATTTGATTCGCGAATAAAATTCCATTGTTCGCGAAAGAGGAAACGAAGGTGGATGAATATTGGACAAGATAATAGTTTATGAAGCATATAACACAGGGTAGTTAATCCGGGGGAAGTTCGCCGGGAACGTTTGTACGTCGGGTAATATCATTTAAGAACCCGGAATCCGACTTTATTCGAATCTCTGCGCTCGCGTACCAGTCAAGATTATGCGGGGAAAAAGCGAGATGGCTGGATATGTAACTCTTTTCCTTTTTTCCTTCTTTCCTCGTTTCTTTCGTTTTTTTCTGCTCACCCGATTACGCGACCGCACTTTTCTCGGGGGCTCCCGCGGCTTGGCAGTTCGGTTAATAAGATAGCCGGAGTTACTTCCGAAAGAAAAATTGTGCTCATCCCGGATGAACTGTTGGAAGAATCTATACGGCTCATATGGTATTCTCTTTCGGACACCGAGCCCGAAGCAACTCGGAAAACTTTCAAATTAACCGTAGACTATCAGCTTTCTCTCTCTCTCTCTCTCTCTCTCTCTCTCTCTCTCTTATTCTCTCTTACCCTCCCCCCTCTCTCTCTCTCTCTCTTTCTTTATGATGAGTCTATCTGCATAAAATGATATCTCCAAGAAGGGGAGAGAAAGAGAGAAAGAGAAAGAGGCACTCGGTGAACCGATTAAAATTTTCTTCATTCATTTTAAAAGGTTTAATCCCTCTTTAACTGCCAGCGGAAAAGTCTTCCTCGATTCCACGTTAGTTAGTTATTACCGCGCGCGCGGACAAATATTTGAATATTTCCCGACCGGGATCGAGACGCTTCCGATTGTTTGCGGATCGAGAGCCGGCAAAAAATCACGCTGATTCCGATGGATATCACTGCAGCCCTTCGATTCGCCAATCTTCTGCCTCGAAGCGCCGTTTCTGCGTTCTATGGCGCACGGTGTTTTAATTATCTCCGGATGCGAGGGATTAAATGATTAGAAATGTGTGGCTGGCTGTGGACCGAGGATTTCCTAGTCAAATCCCTGTGGAGATTGTTTTACAGGTGTCGCTGTGAATTCTAGAATTACAACCAGGTTGCTGCGATTGTTATTTTCCCTTCATCATAGAAAACATCGTGTGGAAATTCCCAATCAAGTTTGAGCGCTCACAAAAATCAAAATGCTTCGAATTTGTCTCCCGAATTTTTTTCAAGCGGATGCACAGTGCAGCATGTAAATGGACATTCGGGACAAAAATTATAACTTCTAAACTCATCAATTATTGACCTAACTACCTTAATAATTTTTTAAAGGCAATACAAAGATACATCGATTAATGCACCAAAAATATAAGGTTCCATTAGTAAAAAAGTTTATCCTAATTTTTTTTTTTTAATGAAAAGTTTTTTATGATTAGTTGTTATTGCAATTTGTTGTCTACTGTATACTGTACAACTTTTCTTCGAAATATGTTTTAATTATATGGTTAAATTTAATTATATTTACTATAATGCTTAAATAGGTGACGTCGATTTCGATAACTGTCTCTCCACTTTCTTGCAAGTGCCACACGAAAAGCTTTTATTCTCTTTTCCACTTCATCTGATATAACGTTCACGTTTAATAGAGAACAAAGTTTTTGTCTAACTTTTGATAGTTTCTCGGAATAAGTGTGTTCGTAATCCAAGCTTTCAAGCAAATCGCGATTACGAATGCATTTCCCTAACAAAAATTAAATAACATTGAGTGTTGCAATTTATCGCAGGAAAAAATTATACAGCAATATATGCACTACAACGTCTTGTTCATACAGAACCGCGAAAATTACAGGATGTTTCGAACCGTTTTTTGTATATTACATTCTAATGAAAAATCGCTATTTCTAAATTGCCAGTTAAAATTATGAATACCTCTGGTCAAATTCTCCATACTTAAGTTGTAACGAACAGTTTAAAACAAAAACCAGTCTAAAAGAGCAATTAGGGCACGAGTAATCTAACTTTTTAGCATTTAAACTACAATAAACTCTTGGCTGTTATTGATCCCGTATTGATTTGTTTGGATAATAGTTTTTACATATACATTCCTTAGTTGGCGACTGATGATTTTATTGGATAATTAGATTAGAATCGAATCATGATTATTTTAATTTTTGTCCATTGCATGCTGCGCTGTGGGATGGTCTGAAACCTGTCATAATTTGTTGCTAATGGCTCCTAGAATAAAAAATCTCGTTTCAAAGTCTTCAATCGACTTCGACCCGGAATAAAAATCGAACCGCTTCGAATTTCCGCTAAAAACTTTTTCCTCGTTTAGGCCAGGTCTTGATAGACTTCAGCAGAGCCATCGTCGCATTAACGTAGCGTCGGACACGCGGAGACGGGGTCTCCGTGGCGAGGAGCCATAGAACGGCACCCGGGGGAAGGATTCGCGTGACTCGGCGCAGCTTCCTTTCCAAGATATCCCCTCGAGCGGGTCGAGAAAGTTTCAAATTGACCCTGGGTCGGTTTCACCGGTGCGTCCACCACCCCCATCCAGCCCCGTCTACCCTCATCCACCCCCTTTCCACCCCTAGTCGGCGCGACTTCCACTCGAGACTCGATCCGCATCAAATAAACTCTAAATAGAGAAGACGGGGACTGCTGTCGGAGATCGAGGAGCAGAAGCACGGCCGACTATGGCGTCGCAGGGAGTGAGATCTGAAGGGGTTGGGGCTGGTAGAACGGTTTCCGTTGCGGGCTGAATTTCTCCATTAGCCGGCCAGTGTCTGCGCGGGCATGTGCTGGTATCGACACGCTCGGCGCACCGTGAAACATTTTCTTAAAATTGCTCAAGTTAACTCCGAAAGAAAAAGAATTTCATAAGTTCGATATTTGTGCTGTAATGTGCCATGTCTGTTCCGTATGTTCATCAATTTTTAACGTTGTAATGCAAGCTTGAATGCTCCGGTCCCTAAATACCACTAAGCTGAAATTATTCGTTTGTGTTTGAAGCAAAGTGAAACTAATTCTGGTGTAATTAAATGTATCGATTAAACGTTTATACATATTGTATCAATTCTTATTTGTATATCAAAATTGTGTTTTAACTAAGCAGTTTCTGGCGATTAAATTAAATGAATTAAATTTTATATTAGGAACAACAGGAAGAATAACGTGTCTACGAGAAGTGCCTCCAAAAATATGTTTCAAAAAATTATTAAATGAATACATGGGTAAATATATGATGTAATGGCTAAAACGTTTTATATCAGGTTCGGACTGCACCATGCGTGAATTCCTGCCCCAGAGGGCAGGAGCAGGGGAAAGTGCGGCAGGAGCGGGCGTACACGCGGCCTCCAGACACCCGCAAAGATGAACGGGCACACAAATCACCGACGCAGAGAGGGATAACATCGGTAGGAGGCTCTTCTGCTCCCAGACACGTGCGTAATTGAATCGGTCATATTTCGGCCAGGAGATTCAGTGCGTACCTTGTACGTGATCTATACGGGCACACGGAGCACAGTGTTCCAAAACGCCGAAAAGCTGGCCAAGCACTAAAAACACTAGAAGAACATTAAAAACCTTTCCGAAAATACTGTGTACCAAGGTTTTTGGGGTCGCTGGTCACGAATTTAATGTTAGATTTACATTTTAATTAACCGTTCGTTAAGAAAAAATTAATTTTTTATATTGATATATGAATATAAACGTTTTTCTATCTATGAACATTTGTTTAAACATCATTTTGGAAAAGAAAAATGTTGCTTCAAATCACTCCAGGAACTTCCCGTTTCAGGTAGTTTAAGGAATTTTGGAACAACCTGTACTCATGAGTTAGATCCGACCGCAAGCACACAATCGTATTGGTATTCTGCTGTCTCGCATAGAAAATTTAAACCATGAATATCTTTTTTTGGCGCAAATATGCGCAATATTTTCATTTGCAACATTGTTGTGGACATATTCACAAATACTTTCCATGCTAAACAAGCATGCTGTTCAGTGTTGTTTGTTTTTTATTTATGTTGATAGTCGGACAGCATGATTTTTCTTTATGAAACCCTATATTTAAAACTCTATACATATCTGCTCATCCATGATCGCGAAAGTATTCCTACTATTACAATTCTTTTATTTAATTATCAAGGAACAATTTTCAATAACAAAATTATTCTCTAAAGTGTACAGATTTAACACAATATGAAGAAATAAGCATAACAGTTCACAGTATTTGAATGCAGAAAAACTAAAAATTAAAATTAAAATTAATTTTTGAAGTTAATTTTTATAGTTCCTTGTCGTTGGAACTATTACCTAGCGATATCAGCACTCACATGATCAAAATTCTTTACTTCAAAAAATGGTCCTATGATCCAAATGGTCCAGCTTTTCGGCGTTTTGGACCACTATGCGGCGTGTTCCGAAAGTAGCCCCCTTGAGAGGCCCCTTGCCTCTATTGTGCCCCCTGATTTCCAGCTGGACCGTGTTTCGGTGCTGTCGATGCTGATACTGTTCCCTGTGTGTTGGATAGTTTGTTACGATTTTGAACTGAATCACGCTTTTCAATTTCTCTATTTAATTTACCCTAAACTATTTCGAGTTTATAGAATTTTTGAGGTTCCTGGGTTGCTGGACAAAATGTTAATTGGAGCAAGAAGATCGATAAGTTCAGGCAAAGTATGAATAATAAATTACGCTGTTAAATATTGCGGAAAAAGACGAAGTGAAGTAGAAAAATTAGTAACAGCCGAGAATCAAGTAAAATTTAATTTCGCTCGTAAATGGTTTCACTGAATGGAGTACACAAGCATGATGCATGGAGCAATATTAATGCTCACGCTCCGTAATCCTGTTCAAGACGTCCGCACGCTGTAAACGCATAAAGTTCCACAGTCTAATGATAATACTCTCATCCCTCGACTTACTCGGAGTATTCGTCCCGTGTGGTTTTCTTTTACGCGGTTGATAATCGCGTAAATGGAGTCTGCGGGCACAAAAGAAATACTTAAGGAAAAAGCTTGCCTGTGATATAAGAGTATCCACTGCGCGTACTCCGGCAGAAAAAAAAACAGTAATAACATAGTGGGTGTCCCAGCATAATCATTTATATTCACTGTACAACACCAATTTTATATCTATTGATAACCAGTAGGCAATTCTTTACAAATTGCATTAAAGTTTTAGATGAAAAGTTTTGAAAGTAAAAAGTAAATGCAAGGGGTTGAATAAAAACTTTGTTTAGAATTAAAGTCTGGTAATGTCTGTGGACGCTCCGGAGGAAATAGTGAAAAAAATCTCAAGAGATAATTAATTTCTTCAGTCCGCGAACGGCTCCTATCATTTCAGAAGTTCAGCTGTTGGCGAATTTCGATCGGAGCGCGCCTAATCGGCGAGAATCGCTCGCATTCTGTCGGCCGGCCGCTTCCGGGGAATTCAAAATGTATGCTTGACCACGAACGACTCGGGAATCGATGGAATCCGCGTGTCGGCTAACCCATGGCCCAGGGAATCTATCGGCAGAAGCCGAGTGACGCGGAAGAATCGTCGTCATTTCGAAGAAATATTCCTTTTCGAAAATATTGGGACGAGACGGATGTTTCGCTGGATGCCTGCCGATTAATAAAAAGCCCCTCTCACAGGCATACCTCAACCATTCTTCGGCTACGGTATCTCGCTGGCTGCCGTGTGCACGCACACAGCCACCGGGGGCCTACGTTCTTATAAATTCTGGTAGACAGCACCCCGACGCTTCTTCGCTCTCCCCTCTCTTCAACCCCCTCGAATGCTTGCTACCCCCCGTTGCCGTTCGAGAAGTCGATATTCCAAGCGAGAGACCCGAGAGTCGTGTCGCCGAGCCGATTTCGAAGACACCTTGCACCGAGGAATCGTTAGATCGCGATCTTCAAGAATTTTTGACCGATCAACAGAAACAGTTGCAAAATTATCTACTATGATGGACAACAGTATTCGCACACCATTTGAAAAGGTGCAATTCTTTTCTAAATTTCAATGATGGTTTTTAATTTAATTTGTAATTTAATTGAATCATATGTATAGTTGGCAATCTGTTTCTCGAAATAGAAATGTTTCAATTTTCTGGACAGAGCATAAAGGTTTAAAAAAGTGCAATTGCATCGATGCACTTCCGTATGAATTTCCCCCTTTTATAGTGTTCGAAAATATTTTGAAAAACCAGCCTCCTTTAGGGTGGCTGTAGAAAAACCCCAAAAGTAAGGACCGCAAGAACCTAGGAGATGAATTCGATGTCCTGTTTACAAGAAAAACAGAATTGTAACTCAAGCTACGTATTCCCAAAACCCTATCAAAATCCAGCCCCTTAGGGGGTGACTGTCGACAAACTCAAAAATCAAGGATCACGATGGCTTATAGGGGTGAGTCGATCGTCATCTATACTGTAAAACGGACTTACAACCCGGTCAAGTTACGTATTCCCAAAAACCGCATCAAAAACCAACCCCCCCGGGAGTGGCTGTCGAAAGAATGAAAAAGGAAAGAGCAAGAAGTAAATTGGGGGTAGGTGGGGTTCGATGGTGTCGAGAGTAGCGGAAGCGAAATATCGAAGAAATTCAGGTGGCGGGGCCGCGAGTGGGCCAGGCATTTTTGAAAGGTTCGCGTGACCAGGTTGGTCGATGGGGGTGTGCGTCGAGGGAGAAGAAGGCGAAAGGGTGGCAGGGGTGTAGGAGGAAGAGGAGAGGGAAGGTGGAGGGTAGGCGAAGGAAGAAGAAGGAAGGCTGGGTCACTGGTGGAAAAGAGACGATAGTAGGAGCCCGAGAAAGAGAAAGAGGGTGGCGTTTGGGGGTGGTTGGTTCTGGGGCCACAGAGAAAGAGAGAGAACCAGAGAGTGGGAGAGGATGGGAGGGAGATAGCATGCAGGGGAAGGCTCGTGGATCGATTCAGCCGCTCGAGTCGAGTTGAGACTATGCTTCGGGGCTGTACTGTGCTATGTGGCCCCTCTACGTATGCGCCGTATCTTCCCCAGCCCGTAGTCGCCACTTTTGCGTACGAGTGCGACCGTCTGCGTGCGTCTACGCATCATACAAGAAGACGTCGGGTCGTAAAAAAGCTGCGGAAGGTAGAATTGTCTGTTGGAGTTGTGACGATGGAGAATTGAAATTTTAATTTTCCTATGTCCGATCTACTTGCCTGGTAGACTGTTCTGAAAACTGAGTGGCTCAGCACCTGGAATTATCAACCGAGGAAAGAAAATTGGAATTCTAATTATTTTAGCTTTCAGCTCTTAATTGCAATATCGATTCTTTGACCCCTCTGATATTTTTGGAAAACGTAGAATTGAAAGATGAGATGTGAGATAAAAGATGTTGGACTATTTTCAGGATTTCGAGGATTGATTTCCTCAGGAATTAAAATTGCGAATTTCCGCCATCTACAGAGGACGGAAAATTGCAATTTTAATTGTCTGGTGTCTGTGATATTTTTGGAAGGCCCTCTTAGGATTCAAAGAATGCCCGTCGCCGAGGATTGTAGAATTGCAAGATGAGGTGTGAGATACGGGATTTGTAAACTGTTTTCAGTAGGATTCTTGAGTTTGCTGTGTTTAGTAGAGAAACAGAAGGCAGTGTATACCAGGTCGGTTCTACCGGGAGTCACAGTTGAATACAGAAGCGGATCCAGTAGATTGTAAGACGAGTCTGAGATCTGCGAGAGGTTTATTGGAATCTTGAGGGTGTTTGTGATGCAATCTGCTAGTAGAGAGCATGGTTGTATAATATGTATATTGCTTTAGGTGTTAGGACATTTTTAATTCGCGAAGAGATTAAAAGAATTAATATGAAATCGCAAGGGTTTAGGAGGTTTCGAATAGTAAATGACGGTCGTCATTCGATTATGGTCGCGCACCAAGAGAAATATTCGACGCAAAATGAGGGAGCAAGTCGGACAGCTCGCTGCTCCTATTTTCGGGTCTGATAGGATTTAATTGAGTTTCATTGAGTTCGATCGGAATCCGATCGGTTGCGTTTAGCTTTTTAAACTAGAACGACGGTCCGCGTTCGTCCGCGATCTTATATCCGGTGCAACGGAATTGATTGGAAAAATTCGCCGGTGCAAGTTCGGACTGTGTAACAAAATCCGCGGCAGCGTTTTTCGATCGAGAGAAAAAATAAAAGGAAAAAAAGCAGGGATAGGGAAAGCAGCGACCGCTGCGGAGCTCGAACATTTATTCGCGGAGAGGAGGATCGGAATAAAAAAAGAAAGGAGAGAGAAAGAGAGGGCTGGAGAGAAGAAAGAGGAGAACAAAAAATAGAAAAAAGAGAAGGAAAAAGAGGAGAGAGAGAGAGAGGAGGAGGAAGCTGATAAAAAATCTCGCTCCTCGGCTTTTATGGAGCTTAATTCGAAGCCATTAAGTTTTAATTGGCCGCGTTTAATCGATCCGCTGTTTTAATGTCCCCTTGTAACCGTTCCGAAATATATATTCGCCTCCGCGGCAAACCATAAACCCATATATCGTATGAATAACAATCGAGGGCTCCCAATTCCGCCGGTTTCAATTTGTATTTGCGCGAATGCGCCGCAGACTGCAGCGGCGTGCGGCCAACCCTCCTCGAACTATGCAACGCCGATAGAAATCGGCCGAAAGAATTTAATACCATCCCCAGTTTTTCGATGGCCATACTCTTAATTAATGCCACATTTATTTCACGGCCATATCATTTCCCTTTAATTTGCAATCTTTAAAAAATTAATTCAGCTCTCAAAGCGACTAATTAACTCTATCATCATCAAGAACAAATTTCCCAAAGAGAAACCGAACGCAAAGCCAACCACAATGTCCAAGTGAAACAGCAATAAAAATAAAAAGTACATAACACCCATAAGAAAACAGTGTCCGACCAATAAAATGCAAAGAAGTTTCATCATTCCCAAATAAAAGCCACGCTGTTCGATCACGATGGAATCACAGCCCTCGCCATTGATATTCCTATAGCTTATAAAGTAGAGCAGAGAGTAAAAGCTTAACGAGTAATACGTAATCAGAGCTGAGTGTGGGTGGCGAGAATCAACGTGGACACTCGACTCGGCCCGGCTCGGCTCGGCTCGGCTCCGGCGACGTGTATTTAAATTTCCACGCGAGACGTTCCGCCGGTTAAGCGCCACAGGGACCGAGAGAAACTAGGTTTACTGCGGGAACGTTTTCCGCCGTTAAGATCTTCCTTTCCGGATAGAAAGAGGAGCTGTAATTGAAAGAGGGCCGAGGGGAGAGTGTGTCCCGCGGAAGCAGGACAATCGGGATGATCGTTCCCGAATAATTGTGTCAAAGACAGAGAGAACGCTGCCGACTCAATTTCGTTCGGCAATTCGAACCGCGTCACCGAGGACTCCGATTCCCGAGCAGACCGACGCGACGCGACGCGGTGCGGCGCCAGTCATCGAAAATCGGAGACACGAATCCGATCTGCGCGTTCGTTCTAGCATAATCATTCGAAACTGGAACAACGGGGACGATACGGGACTGCTTCTGACCGAAGAAAAATGGTAACAATTTATATTTAATAGTTACTACTTATGGGGGGGACTTCTCGTGCAACGGTCCAGAAAACTGGTGATCTAAAATATTTTTTTTCAGTTCAATTCTTATTATTTACTGTGTATAATATACTGTCCGTACGCCACAAGAAGTCTCCTGGCAGGAATTCGACAACAAACCGTCCGATTGGGTCATTCCACACGAAGTTTCGGTTCTAGCCGAATTATTGGCTAAAGTGTGTGACGTGAAAGATAACCATTGGCTGCGAGCGAGAACCCCCTTTGCCCCTCAGCCGTCTCGAGGGACTTCTTGTGGCGTACGGACAGTACAAGATTTCTTAACAGGTAACGAGAAAGGTAATGTTTACAAAATCGATGTAACTTAAATCGCTCGGAAAACACAACGAAATCGAGGAACGAATTTTCCAAGAGACGGGAGCGAAAGTTTGGTTCGGAGCCGCTCGAGTTGCTATCGCAGGCTCGCGATATCTCGAGAGCGGAGCCCGCAGGGGCAAACAGGGGCGGGAGGAGAGGGGGTTAGCAGGGAGAATCGGGGAAACGGGATGGAACAGGATGAAACAGAGGGAGGATCTCTCGCCTCCGTAAGCGCTTCTGTCAACTGTATGTTCGCCGGTGGGCTCCGCGGTGCATCCGCATTGCTCACGCGCTGCAAGGCCCGTTGATGCCTGTAGTCGCAGCCACGACGCGCGGCTGTGTGTTCGCGGTGCATGCCGTTTGTCACCATTCAAGACGCTGACGGCGAATGCCGCGCGAGCTTCAACCCGACGCCGACGCCGACGCCGGGATTCCCCCGTGCCTACACCGTAGGACATCAACATCAACAGACGGAAAGACCTCGATACACCCGACAACCCCCCTACCACCAAACTCTATGTCTCTCTCACGCTCTCTCTCTCTCTCTCTCTCTCTCTCTCTCTCTCTCTCTCTCTCTCTCTCTCTCTCTCTCGCTCTGGCTCGCTCAACGCAGCCCCTACGAGCTCGACGATTGCCCGATGGACTAGCCTAACGCGCCGCATTCGATTCGTACTCGACCGCAAACCGCGCTTCGTTGCGACGGAGAATTGCGTTCCCGTGGCCGGCGATCGTTAAACCGAGGACTACCGACGCCTGGTCACTGCTGACCCCGATGACTGAGGGTGGATGATCGTGGCGGGAATGGAGGATTGTGGGCGCATGATTTTTCTTGGAGTAGCTGGACGGTCGTGGTGATTTCAGATCTTTTGGGGGCGAGAGGTTGGTTGGAGGTGGGGCGAGTCTGTTGGATGCTAGGCGGTGGTGATTTTTAGTTTTGTTTTTTTATTAACCATTTCGCATCTCGTATTGTGATATTTGTGATTCATTTAGCTATACATTATAGATATAGAAAATAATTCGTTTTAGTTAAAACTTAGACGTAAAAAAATGTTTTATTAACCTTTAGCACTCGGATGGCGACTCTGAGGCGCCACTGAAAATTGCTATGCTATTTTAAAAAATATTGTTCATATTATTATTTTTGTTCGTATTTAATAAAATACTAGAAATTTACATATTACATGAGATATTGTATCAGTTTCATATGCAAAAAATGAAAAAAATTGTATAGAATGGTAATATTCTAGAATGGAGAAATTTTTCGTTTTTTAGTTAAAATAGCTCCATAAGGATGTTTCTTTCGAAGACAAAAGTAAAAACAAGAATATTTAATGGTGTAGAAAATAAAGGAAACAAAATTATATAGAATGCACTTGCTCGCTCGCTTTCTCCCTCTAAACTCGCTCTCTCTCTCTCTCTCTCTCTCTCTCTCTCTCTCTCTCTCTCTCTCTCTCTCTCTTTCTAAACACGTTCCTCGACCTCTCGCACGACTCTTCACGCTCTCACAACGCACTGCCCTGCATCTCTCAATCCCCGAAAACGATCTCTTCACACACACACACATACTCTCATTCGTACCGATAACATAGACACGTACTCCTTAAGATCTACAGTTCGCAGGACCCTCGAGGCAAGGATCCCACATTAATATCTTGAATGTGATATCCATGACATTCAGAGTGTTTGCACCTAATTTCTACCGACTTTATTTCCGAAACAGCATCCGCAGCCTAATATCGGCAATGCACCCAGTTAGGAGACACCCACCCGTCAGTAAAAGCGAACGGCGCATAGCGAAGGCCATGCACGGCAGCATAGTGGCGCTTTATTATGATATTTCAAGTCCCGTACGACAAATCACGGGGTTCATTTCCGCAGTTATCGCGTTCCGGCGTGGTTCACAGGCGATAAGTCGGCCGGTTATCGCTCGCGGTCTAGTTTCGAAAAAATTCCCGTCGCCGTTGGAACGGGAATACTGGGACAGCGTATGCGGCATACAGCTATGCATACACCTATGCAGACGCACACCTGCAGAGAGTATAGTTGCATGGCGTCGCGTTATCACCGGGAATCACGATACAGTTTCGCGAGGCGGCCGTCGCGTCGCGATCAGGAGATACGTGCCGCCATAAAGCTCGTGTTATCTTAACGTTATTGCATATGACGGACGTGTTCCGTGGTCCTAGCTGCACCGCAACTGCGACAGATGCAAGCTTCCTGCGCCCGGATATTGTCCGTTCGAGTGCGCAGCCCAACTACGGAACATTAATAGAATATTGATAAACAAAGGCGACATCCGAACCGTTAGCTCGAAATTGCGCCAAGCCAACCCGCGCGGGCCACCACCGTCTCGTCTCCTCCTCGTCTCGCCGTCTCCGCTCCAATTTGCCCACGGAGTGTCTCATTTGAATACCGACCCGATATCCCCACCGAACTAAGACTGAAACGAACTTCTTTCCGAACGTGCCGTTCCACCGGCTTGCATTCTAATACAGCAATTTAGTGCTCAAGCGGAGCCAGCCTCTTAATTGCGCGCAGGTCAAATCTGACACGGGTGATCCCGTTTTCTGCGGGTTTACGGGCCCTCGTTATTTGCGACCAGGAATTAAACGTGGAATGAACTTTTTCGAAGCGGGCCTGATTTTGTCCCGGAATTACTAATAATGGTTGATTTAAATTTTTATTTTGTAGGAGGTTGTTCGGTATTTGAAAGATTCGGACACACCTACATTAAAATTATTACTTTAATACTATATGTATAACTTTTGACAAAACTGCATCAGCCACTACTATATTCCATGTTTACTGCATTTACTGTTGCATACACCAAGATTCGAAAAATTGTGAGAATCTATATTTAAATTTAAATTGGTTTTGTAATTGCCTGAATAAAAGAGGATCACATTTATTTTGACGAGTATAAATATCAAATCAATGCTTTCGTTATGTATAACCACAGATTTTATTTTATCTACACATTCGTCACATCCAACTATCTTCTTTTAACCCCCATATACATACATATATTTACATTCAACGACCCATAATAAGAGTTTACGAGACAGAGATAAAGTAATATCAACAACCAGAGGCGGCAAGGAAGTGTTCGACCATTTCCTGAAAGTAAATTATTTTCCATCACAATTGGCTTAACCCAGACCACGAATAACCTTGACCCATAGGTCATTGTACGGGTTATAAAAGGCTCTACCCGATAGTACGTAAAAAAACATACCATTCCATATAAAAAATGAAGTTGACCTTCATTTGTCCTTTACGCGTCCACCTACAAAAAAGTTACTAACATCAGATTAATGCCCCCTCGGAATCAGGCATGTTCCATTTGTGGATTTCTTCCTAACAACAATAGCACCCGAGTTATTCAGGTGGCCTGTTTCAGGCGCCTCACCCTGTATTATTAAACTGTAATAAATTAATTCCACTTACCGTCTTCAATAAATCGATTTTTCTTTGCTTCGATGTACAAAGTCTAACGTTACTTAAAATTTCGTTTGGATTTCCACGAAATAATATTTTCAAGGATTCACAATGAAACCGGTGATCCCATTGCCGAAAAAACTCCACAAAATACCCTAATCAGAGAGAAAACAAGCACTCAAAGCCGATAGAGATCGCAAAGCAGTCCTGGCTGGACAAACGCTCCGGTCAAGAGTCCCTCGGCTCCATTAACTGTCCGTTAGGGGTGCACGACTGTGCACCGGGGCTGCAGTCAGCGGGGTGCATCATCGATTCGCATCGTCCGCGTTATTCTTCGTAACTAGATTTTCGCAGGGAGCCGTATTATTAGAAGCAACGTCGCCCGAACGGAATATCAACGAGCGGGGACCGATGCAAATCGCGGAGCTCGCCGAGATTGGATTATCGCGAGCGATCGGTCAAACGGCGCATGGCAATTTTAATTATCGAAACTGCCGTCCTCGTCCAGAAATTACTTGCAGGATTTTTTTTTTGTTATATCGGCTGAACGCGAGGAGGGGAGGGGTGTCCGATAATTATCCTGATAACGAGGTTATCCGTTTCGCGTGCAGCTGATAATCCCGAAGCCGGGGTTAATCGACAACTTTGAACGAGCGGCCAGCAAATCGGGGACACCGTGAACAGATGGCCTAAACACCGGGACCCTGGGTCCCGTTCAAGGTAATCTCGTTGATTTCGCAAGATACCGGACCAGTTTCGGCCCTGTCCGCCAGAAGGACTCTATTGGATCAGCCTTTGTCTCGTCTCTCCCGCTTTCAAACCTGTCCCCCGGACAAAGTACCAACTGCCACTGTTTTTAAATAGTTTAGCGCCGAATTCGCAGACCGCCGCGGGCCACGGTGCCTTTTGTTCTGCACGGCTCGCTGACTTTCGGACCGATAGCCGGGCTCGGTGCGTGATGCGACCTTAATCGGCGAACGGTTTGCCGAAGGGATTCGATTTCTGCCGTTTGCTCTCTCCAACCGCTCGCTGTGTGTGTGTGTGTGTGTGGGGGGGTGGTTGGGTGGTTCGCGAATCGTGGTACCAGAGATTCTACTTCTCCGAAAATAGGAGAGAAGAGTGAAATTTTTTGACGGTTCGATTTTTCGGAAATTGGGTTTCGATGTTCGGGGAGTTTAAGCGCGATAGTATTTTTGAAAGGAACGGGATCGGTGGGATGAGAAGTTGGTGTTTTTGAAAGCCGTCGGATATGAGGATGATGAGGAGTTAGAATTAGTAAATTGACGAATAAGTGAATCGACATTTCCTTTGGAATGCCCGAATTAATCTGACAGGTGATGCTTGTAACACTTATATGTTAATGTACCCCAATTTTATTAAATGGCAATGTTTGATATTTCGTGCAAATTAATTAAAATTTCCTAGGTAATCGGATAGATTATGCCTGTAATATGTATTATATAACTGTAATATAATTAATATGTTCACTCAGTAAAATTACTAGTTCTAAATGGTAAAGTGATTTTTTATGTGTAGAGTGTAGAGTGGTTGTAGAGTGTCTACTGTTAGAGAGAACGACTAATAGAAAGAGATAGATGATTACGTAACGGAGCACATGTTCATAAATTAAGAGAGTGATAAAAGTGTAAATAATGAAGTGAGATAGAATAAACTTTAAATGTCGTTTCTTTGTTTACAGGTAAGATTGTACATACTGTAGATAATTGTTGTAATATAGTATAATAAATAAAGAAAATACTATGTTTACAGGGAAACAATTTTTAGCTTATTTTGAAAATCCTTTGAATAAACAACTGTCTTATATGTATTAATTAAAGTGTTCAAGGCAATTAGACAACTCACCTATCTGACGACGAACCGCGTCGCACCGGTACGATCTTCGCTTTGGTGGCAGTATCTCGCCGTAAGCCGCAACTACACTGCAACAAAAACACACAACAAGGTTCATGTATAGAAAGAAACCTCTGGCAACCGGAAGCGTTGCTCCAGCCGCGGACTATAATAAAACGAAAGCGTTTCGAACTCGACGAGATTCGAGTTTGGACCGAATCGCGACACACGACCAGCTCGCACGTTGCATACACGCGCGCACGCACGTACGTATAATACATACGTAGGTATGTGTATCTACTTAACGAAGTTAATGAATGTTAACGCAGCGCAACAGTTTTGAATGGGCCTGAACGCTCTTTTATGCCGCCCTGCGGCTTTGTGCCGGGGTGTCGTTTTGTCGCGCAGCCTCGCATTCACCGCGGCAACAAGCCATAAGCAGTCGACTAAACTAGTTCTATTGAGATACTTGAAAAGTAATCTAGCAGGGATTGGCCCTGTTGCTCGGGCTGCTATTCGTAAGAGGGATTTCAATGGGCTGCCCACGCGTTACGCGTTTCGCCGTGGGAACATCGACCATCATTTTTCCCTTTGTTGCTGGACTCCTATTAATAGCCGCCGAGATTTCTAGCTCGCTTTCACCGCGTCCAATTTTTAAACCGAGCCACAAACGATTTCCCTTGCGTTCATCAAGTAATAGCAATTTCTATTGAGGCTAAATCGGACGAGAGTCTGCCTTAACTAATTTTGAAGAGCGAAGCCTCTACTTTCACTTCCCTAAATTTATTTCTGTTCGAAAAATTGTTGTGCCAAGAAGCGGCCGAAAAAAATTAGTGCAGTTGGACAACTCTTGTATGATCTGGAAAACGTCTAAAAATCTATTCTCGACGATGTTAAATTTTAGAGACAACATGGACTCCACGCAACAAAATTTCAGCTCTACAGCCTGTCGATGGTTCGAAGGTTCACATTATCATATTCAGTTGAATTATAAAGATTTTATTGGATCGTCTGGGCTGGCTAGACACAGGATATGACGGGAGGTCGCGTTAAAGTGAAAATAAATCCGTTGATTCCAGGCCCGATAAAGCCCGCCGGGTAGTTTAAAATTCCCTATAAAACGTTCTCGCCCGCCGATAATTCTCGTCGTCGCGTCGCGTCGCGTCCGAACCGTCAAAGGCGCTCGGATTTTCGCGATACTTATCGCTTATCTACGTCCGGTAGGATCGAGAAGCAGGGGAGGGGGTATGCCTATGGATAGGGGACGTATCGGGCCGGCAATCCATTAGCGTAGATCCCGCGCGTGACCACGGACGAGATCGTGTGGTCGGGCCAGGAATCATGGCTTGATCCAGAATCCTGAACGTTCTGGTTTCTACCGCGGCCAGTCATACCCCTCTCGGCCATCATGCTGCCCTACGCCCACGCTGTTCAAATATTTAAGGCGCGGGAATATGATATATATCGCAAAAATCGGGTTCCTCGCGCAACGATCCAGCACTCAGAAATTCCGATCGACGCGCCATCGAATTCGGTAATGCGCTGAAACTATGTAAAACTGACTGCGAAATCCATAGAAAATTTTTAAAAAATGTTGATGAGGTTAGGAGATTAAACAGAACTTTATGTTTAAGCGTTTATTTAAACTCCACCGCACATAGAATAATTGTGGTCAGGTTGTGAATTAATGTTGTTAGCACATAACACGATATTGTACTTTATTTAAACAATTAACAAGGAAGATGAAATGTGTGGGAGCTGCGACTTGCTCGGTAGGCTAGCTTAGATAAGGACTGATTTGCCTTCCTTCTTAGGCCCTTTAGCCCGAAAAAAATGGCGACGCTCGAAGAGCAATAAATCGCAGGTCAAAAAGACGTTTCCTCCTCCGAGTGTTCCGTGCATTACGGTGTATACTCCAACAAAAAATCTGAACAATCTCTAAATGATCAGTTTCATTTTTGTACACTATGAATTAGGGGTTGTGATCAGTTCACCGTGGATCTATCTGCAAGATGAAAATTGTCGAAGTTAATTATGGGGCACAGTAGTCGAATAAGAATGTATTCCCCCATTGAATAATGTCAATAAATCGAAAATGATACAATACTCTTTTTATGGAATATGTATTGAATGTATTTTTATCTTAAATTTTCTAAAAGCAGTCGTTTGAGTTTGTTAATTATTCGTGCAGAGTTTCGATCGAATTTGTCAGATTCTGCATGAGAGGTTCTGCGCGAAAGAGTGCGTTTAGGATGATTACGATGCGGCGCGTTCAAGTACGCGCGTAACCATGAATAATGCAGAAGACAAAGACGGGGGGGCCCGATGCATGATCGATCAAGTAGCACGCTAAACGGAATGCGAACGAGGAGAGCGAGAGAGCAGGATGTGTAACAATGGCGGAACCGCGCGGGGACACGCGTTGCAACAACCAGCAAGTGCTCCCGATTCGACGCGCAGTTTGATTTAGCACACAATCCGGCATACTCGGGGCATGTCGAGCGAATGTAACCTTTTCGCAGCTCCGACGAGGAGGGGCGGACCTCGAAGTTTACTCGTTCCTGACAGAAACTATTCGAAACGCGACATTCGATTGTGCCGGCGCGTTAGCTCCGCTGTTTTAGTTCCGATCTCGCCCGAATTTCGGTTGCTATTCGTCAATCGAGATCCGAAGTAGGACAGGAACCGTCTCTCCGAGCCCCCTAAATTAAAAGTTGGACAGCTGGAGACCTCGATTCACCGTCCATCTTGTCCCCCGAATCTCAGGAATCTCGGTGCACCGATTTTCATTTTAACAGAAATGATTTTCTTATATCTGTTGAAAGGTGAAACGTCCAAAATTGTAATTTTTCGCAAAGTTACAAGAGATTGAATTTCAATCCAAAATTCATGATCCTTCGACTTTTCGCTAAAAGTGCAATAAAACGACAACCGATAATCGTAGATCAATTTTTTTTGGCGCCGTTGTAACGAGAACTAACTTTGAACTAACAGTAAGTTTAGACTGCACACAGTCAAATACGACAACCGTGTCGAACTAACATCCATCTCGCACGGACCTGAATAATATCCTCCGTCATTTTGTAATTCGTCACCTGTCAAACTGTGCCGCGGAATATGGTAATTATGAACGCGCGTCGCAACGTTCGTTTAACAGAGTATTATTTCCAGGACTAAGAGCATCAACAGGATAGGATAACCTGATAATATTCGGTGCGAGAGGGCCTCGACACGTTAGGAACCGAATCAACTTTGCAGACAGAGCGTGGTAATCCTTCTATTAATTAGATCGTTAATTATATGGTAGCAATCAAGCGCTTGATCTGTTTTTAGATAGCCGCGATTCCACCGCCGATAGACGATTAATAATTAAGTTATTTAATTAACCGGCCGACTGTTGGACCAGCTCTGATGCAATCAGTCGCGTTATAGGTACAGTGATTCGCTAAAACATTCGATACTATCAATCAATCATCTAGCCTGATGAGAACAAGTCAAACAAGCCAGATTTACTCTCGTCTGGGAATATTGCTGTAAATAAATGTCTCTAGCTACTTTAAATCGAAATTAATTTAAAAAATCCATAATCAGCATCAAGAAAAATTAAAAAATGTTAACTTTAGCACCACTGAGGTAGTAATCCACACTGCACAGTCGACAAAAAAAGTTATTTTACATTTTCTTTCACGCAGAATAATTAAAACAGTTCACTAAACCAATTGGGTATGCGTCAGAGAAAATCTCGAACCGCTTCTGTACAGAATGAATAACAAATTGTTCGGGGTTCGGTCGAAAGGGTTGCAAAGAGTGCAGTGTCAGACGGTCGAATTCAATTACAGGCGTCTCGGGGAGTGCATCAAAGGCGGTTTGTTTCCTTTGAGAGGTCAGGGCCCGGTCGTCGGCCGAGAGGCATTAAGATGATGAAAACCGGTCAGCTATTATGACTGGAAACGGAGCCGAGTAAAACAAACGCGGCGGCCGAAGGGGGTGAAAGACACCCCTGGTGGCAGCGATGATAATCGTCGCGTGTCGAAAGGGGTTCGACGACGACGGGAACAGGGCCCCGGCGTTATTAATACCGAACGAAACAATTTCGTAACGTAGCCCGGCTTATTATAATCCCGTCTTTATGCGCCGCGCACCGTTACGGTCTTTTATCTCTTGCTTCGTTACCGAACCCTTCTTCGCCGCGATTCTTCTCACTCTCTCTCTCACCCCGCTTTTTTACCCGCTACCCCCGCGACATCAAGGATTACCTATAGTGCTCGCTCTGTCGAGGTCACCGAATTATTTCGCCCCCTCTCCTACAGTTAAGGGACAGGGGTTGTTTCGTTTCTCGGCTCAACGAGCCAACGGGAATGCTCATTTCACGCACAGAGCGACGTAACAACGGATTTCGGGCACAACTGCGTGTTCTTAATCCGCCACCCGGTGAGATCCTTTACTGGTTCATCGATCCGATACGTTCTATGTGGGAATTGTTGCTCGGGCTCTCAGGATATCTGTGGTTTATTCTCTGTCTCTGAACGTTGACGATTTTTAACCTGACTGTTGTGATCCTTTAAATTTTTACTCCTCATTCGGAGTGCGATGAAATGGAGACGGAATATCGTACGTGTTAGTTTTGAGAGCTTGTTGTAAAGGAGAAAGTTTATACAGTAAATGCTCGATTCTTGTCCAACAGCCGTGTTTTTCACGGACAACTATCGTGCCCGGACATGCTTTTTGATTTATGACTGCGTCTAGATATCGCGCCGAGCGAGACTTCAGTAGAGAGCCAAACATAGAGAAGGACAGAATGAAATACGGATCGCGTGACCGAAGCGTGTCGCCGTCGCCGGCACAGTTTAAAGGCCCGCGCGTTCTCACAATGTAATGCCGATTAAAAATGCTTTATACTAAATACAATTGAAACTATATCGTGTTTGGTCTTGTTTTAATCAGAAAAATGCCAGAAACAAGCCAGTGAAAGTCCCATAAAAAAGTAATGAAGATTAAGAAGTTTCAACATTCGATTCGTGGTGTCAATGTAGTGGTGTTCACACCGATATACCCGAGCCTACATCAATCGTCGCCGCCCTGCGTAGCGGCGCGGCGTTGACAGGCAGTGGAGTGGGTAGGCACTGGACAGGGATCGTACCCACGACTCCGGACAAGAATCGAGCATTTGCTGTGCTTCGAATCCACCGTGGTTTCAATTTTGTCTTTCCATTCAAGGTGGAATAAATCGGTGTTGGATTATTAGCAGTAATAATGCAACTGCCAGAGAGCAAAATTGAATTTCGTTGTCCATGTGGGAAACGCTGCAGTTTCTCTAACGTAGAATAACAGACCGGATGTCATTGGACCCGTAGGCATGGTATTTGTCATACCCAAGGACCAGGGCAATAAACAACTCAGCCTTGGGTTTATTCTTATTTCAAGTGGACGACTGATTTTTTCTTTCGCCCCTGCCACATTTCTTTCTTCTTTTTCACTTCGAGTCCGCTATGCCGACCTGTGAGGATCGTCCTTCCGAGCTGTTTAATAAAACAGTTTAGAAAAGAATTCTTCAGTGTTTTCAGTCATTGAGTTACCAATTCCCAATAGTCGGCAATAAAAAATCGTGGGCTGATTTTTTTGGTGCCGTTGTAAAAAGAAGACATCCCTCTTCGAGTCCTCTTCAGCCATGAAAAAATTTCCCACTTGCAACTAACGATAAGTTTTGGAAGATGCCCATGACGGATATCAAAACACCGTTTACCGACTTCCTCGGCGACTTTAAAATCCAAGCAAGGAATTCAACTAACGATTTAATCAAAGAACAAGGCATATTTAAGGGTAAGGAGTACGTTCAACTTTTCTACAAAGATGATGGTAAATCATGGTTCTGTGAGCGCGGACTTCCTAGGAACTTTGTAACTTTTGTTAATAGATGCCGCTCTAATCATTATAATTTAAATGCTTCGTTAGCCAGAGTGAAATTTATTATAGAAAGTAGTTGTGAGTGTGGTGCTGAATTCCAGGACCTAGATCACGTCATTTGGCAATGTCCAAAATATGAAGATGAACGCGATAAACTCATAGCAACTCTTTTACGTCACAAGTACTGTCTCCCGACATGTATAAGGTTCTTCTTATGCGGCCCAGATATTAAAGGCCTGCTAATCATCTTTGATTTTATTAAGCGATGTGCAATAAAAATTTAATTTCATAAAAATTAATGTAAACAAGCAGAAGCTACAATCTAGTCTAACTTAAGTGGCGCATTAAGATATTATATACTACGTTAATATGTTCATGTATTGTATTGTATATGCTACATAAACCATACCTGGTTTAAAGCAATAAATAAATAATCTAAGTTTTGGAAGAATATGATCGTAGCGTATCCTTGGATCTTGGATGGTCGTAGACGCCGGTCACCGCAGCAATTTACTTTCCGCAGTATAGTCGCCGCGATGACGACGCTTGTTCATTGTTCGTACGCGCTATTAGGTTTCCGATTCTGTCTCCGGGTGCAACCGTCATCCTTATCGAGGCGCAGAGGTTGAGTCCTCGTTTCGGCACCAGTGCTGGAGAATGACGGTGAGGATGAGACCGTAGGAGAGGGGTAGATAGAGGAGGAAGCGGGTCGGAGGACGCATTACCGATGGCACAATGAGGGAAACGCGGCAGCCAACTTGCTCCCCGAAACGGATTGCGGCGGCATTGATAGTAACGAGCCATTAGGGGACGCGTTAAACGTATCTCTGGCGAATCCGTTGCTCGCTCAGCCGAGAAACGCCAACGCGACGCGACTCCGCGAAGAATGGATCCCCCTCGGTTGAATATCAGCATCCTTTCGCCCGATCCTGGACCAGCTCCTTTCGCAGGACTACGGAAAATCTCTTTCCAGGAGCCCGGAATTTTCGATTCGGACCCCGTTCGACTTCGTTCCGCTATCGAATGCTGATTTTTGCCGTTCCGTTTACCATAGCGAACCTCCGGGCTGCACACCGTGGCATTATACCTTCCAAAGGGACAGGGCTCAGCCACGGAAAACCTTCACGAAGGTTGTATTCCCCAGAAAAAGATCAGCAATTTTCATAGATAATGTTTTTCTTTCGTCTAAATGTTGGGAAAAGAACTCTATATACTTTAACCTATTTCCTGCACCTTTATTATTTGCGAACACACATTAATCCCGGTAATGGCTCAAGAGCAACTGCCTGCTTGAGATCATAGTTACATATACAGGGTGAGTCCGAAGAAACAGAACACCTAAATATCTCCTTTACTTTTCGTTGTACAAAAAAACTTGTTAGGACAAAGTTACACTGTTTGAAAGGCCACATGTAACGGTGTAAGGGAAACAATTTTCAAGGTAATTTTTTGATGAGATTTCAAGGTCATCGATGTTTTTTTTAATGAAATGATATATGTTCGTTAACGTAATGTTGTAGCTGACAAAATAACGAATTCATCCATCTAACACAATATGACCTACAATTGACCTTCAATTTCAACCCAGAAAAATGGAATAAATAAAATTCAACGTGTAAGATTCATTTGCTTTATTTCTGTTACGCAAAATGTTCAAAAATATTCCCTTGAGCTGCTACATATTCAAATGTATCGCAATACGCAACATAATAACAGTTTCGGTGTTGACAGGAATACATTTATGATATACCTTCACGTATGCGTTCGTCCTTCCGAGCTGTTTAATAAACCAGTTTAGAAAAGAATTCTTCGGTATTTTCAGTCATTGAGTTACCAATTCCCAATAGTCGGCAATAAAAAATCGTGGGCTGACATGGATGAATTCGTTATTTTGTCAGCTACAACATTACGTTAACGAAGATATATCATTCCATTTAAAAAAACAACGATGACCATGAAATCTCATAAAAAAATGACCATGAAAATTTTTTCCCTTACACCGTTACATGTGGCCCTTCAATCAGTGTAACTTTGTCCTAAGAAGTTCTTTTGTACAACGAAAAGTAAAGGAGATATTTAGGTGTTCTGTTTCTTCGGACTCACCCTGTATACATATTGCGTTAGGAAATGTATACATATGGATCATCAAACAGTATCGCCTAATTTTGATAGATGGCGTCGTTGTAATGATGTGCGTATTTTTGTACACTAAATTTTTAGTATCAAGATATTTTACAAAATTGGTTTTCATCTCCTAATTAGAAATCGTGTGCACTGTCGGCTTTGATTACTTCGCGTTAATTTTGAACTACAGGCGACACCTTCCTGATTAAGATAAACAAAGAATCAACTGATTCCTTTAAGTAGTATTCAAGATAAAGATTCATAAGCGCAGTCCGTGACGTTCATTCTCTGGAATTCGAACCTTATAAGACGATCGTTGGAGATCTATGCCAAATGTGCAGTGTCAGGATGACCATGGAATCGTCGGACGATTACTATGCGAGCCGGCACGGACCTTTAACGCTTCCCAATGAAAATCCTCGATCCGAAGATTCAACCGAATATCTGCTTGATGGTCGGAGTTTCACGTTGATTTCTCAGGGTCAGTCGACCGTCACTCGAACTTCCCAACCCCTTTCCGCCTCCACGGCACGCGAGTCATTGCCTTTGGTACACTGGCGAAACTTAGTTAACTAACGCGTTCCGAATTGAATCCTCTAGAACGCAATAAGGGAACGGTGTTGTTGTCCGAAATTATCGAGTTCCGTTATGCGTCGTCATACGCTCGGTTGAATGAGACAGAAACAATAATTGTAAAGCAACGTTTTGTTTGATAGTTTAGATTTAATATTGGTTTTGGGAAGCAAGGGTAACTATTAAATAAAAATGCAAATATACTTCCTTAACCGAATTTATACGATGTTCACTCTACTCAAGTTATGCTTCGACTGAACGAGCTCGGTAGTCCATCGAAACAGTTGAAAACCGAGTCGATCATGTCGGCATGCGGATTCAAAGGGCCGCGGCTCTATCTTTGATTCCATATACATATATTGAAGGTACCGCAAGATACAATGTGGACGTACATGCAGTTCTCGGAACAATATTAATTTATGTAAAATGAATATATCAACATTTAATTAGTACGATAATGGCAGCTTCTCCCGTAGTACCAAGAGGTACCTAATTTTTCTATTTTCGTCACAGTAACCATGCGATGGGCATTTCCTTAGACGAAATCGTCTAGAGTCGCCAGCGGACCTCCTTTGACGGCCCATGGTAGTTTCTGCAGGAACGGAGTGCAGGGACGCGGGTGCATCGTCCAAGATGCATCGAGGTAACGCGTAGAACCCGTTGCACCGTTCCATGCGACCAAGTCGGGGCCAAGAGATCCGGCACAAAGCCGTATCAGCGTTCCCCTCGTTAATTACATCAAAGCGTTCGACTTCACCGAACGGCATTCGGATGCTCTCCGCCACACTATCCGGTGAGACAACCGAACTTCTCCGTTATCATAATATCAAGGTAATTTAGTATTGGGCGGCCCTCGCACCTGCTGACTCCAGAGAGAGAGAGAGGGGGGTCAGGGAGGAGGAAGATAGAGGAATAGGTTCGAGGTTCGCCTTCTGCTCGCCGACCTCGAGTTTCACACCGACTTCTCGGGTTAACCGACCGACACCTTGCCTACCCGTCTCTCTAATCCTTCATCTCCCTTCGACTTCGGGTTTAGTAGGTAAACATTCACGGGCAAATCCACGGAAGCCCATCGGCGCGAGCGAGCGAGCGTTTTCCCCTGCACGCTTGCTTGCCGGCTCCTGCAGACGAGCTTGATGGCTTCTCCGCTTCCTTCTGTCTGGGGAAAATTCCAGGGGGCGGGTCAGTGAAACTTACCCCCTGACCCTCGTATCTCGCGCTGCCAGCATGGTGACGGACCATGAATGCTATCGGCGGAGCATGCTCGCTCATTTTCGAGCCGATCAATTTTCCACGACAGCGTTACTCGACGTCCCGCAGCCTCGAAATGCTACCACGTCGACGCAGAGTCAGCAAAAACTGACGGAAACAAGTTCTCAGGAGGATCGAGATAGGGTTAACTAGTGAGTCATGGGTTTTGGGTCTGTATTGACCCGGGAGTGCAATTTTTCTCAATGGTACAATAATATCACTTTAACGAAAATGATTTCGGCGCTGGGTTCGATCAGAAAATACGTTGAGAAGCCTATTCGCAAAAATTTATCGTTTTACGTTTCGATATACATTGAGATCATCGTCAGAATCGAGTGATTGCGTCTGTGGAAAACAGGTTCATAAGTGAAAATGTCAAAAGAATTTTATATTGAATAATGGTTTAAAAAGAATCAAGAAATCATACCAACTGGCTATGTCATTAAAAATGTGTATCTATGATGTATATAAACTGCGAGTGTACAGTATGACGGTTGCCGGTAGACTGAAGCAAACATGGTATATGGTGGTGACATTTAAAACTTTTCAGAAGAGCGAAACACAACAATTTTAAAAAATCTCAATAAACAGCCGTATACCAACGAATTATCGGTGGTAATTTTAATCATTGACATTCAATATGAAAAAAGATAATAAAACCTGAAGAGGTTAACAAGAGAAGTGATGTTGTTTTGAACAAATTGTGACAAGTAAAAATATAAATTTAGAAGGAAAAGTCTTAGACACGATAAATCATATAACAAACATTACTTGTTAAGTAATGCCGCGTAAAATTCATGTATCTTAGGTGTTTCGTACCTAAGATTTACTTTTGTGTTTAATCGTATGTAAAGTCTCTAGTAAAATTCTATGATGTAACTTAACTTCCTTGTCAACAATTTTAGCATTCTCATAATGAAAGCTATGGTCGTATTCAACTGAATGTCTCGTCAAAGCAGTATGTTGGGTTGTTGGTAGAAATATGTTGTTCTTATGCTCTCTAATTCTGGCTTCCAAATGTCTACCAGTTTGTCCAATATAAATCAGATTACATCCATTGCATGGTGTAGAGTATAGAATATACAATGTTACAGTTCTTTTTCAAAGGAAGTTTATCTTTAATGGTTGGGAAGTGACATTTTAAGTATTTTGGGATTTTGAATATAGTATGCATACCTACTCTTCTGAAAATTCTTTTTATATCATTCGATATGTACAATAATATCCGACGAAAGGGACGATTAAGGCCCACTGCACGCATCCGTTTTTTTAACGTGCGTCCACCGTGCGGTACCGGAGTTGCGGTTTGAAGTACTATGAATTCTATTAGACGGATATTGCAATAGTGCAATATTTGCCGGAGTTCCCCAAAGGAACGCACGGTCAACGCAATCGCATATGCGATCGTCATTACATTATCGCATGTCAGTTGATGCACACGTCCGTTATTCTGCCGTAAAATGAACGACATACACGGTGATACATTTTTCGACATAGAACTTTTTATTGAAGAAGTAAAAAAGTATCCTGAAATATGGAACATCGCCGCGGAAGAATACCACGACAGGACGAAGAAAAGGAGTGCGTGGATTGAGATTTGTCGTGTTATTCACGATAATTTCATCCATGTATCTTGTGATGCGATTCACTCTGTTATTCTATCTAACAGCTCATCAAATGAGTGAACACTCATTCGAAAATAATTAAAGAATTTTTCAGGATTTTCTCTTAAATCAGCAAAGGATGTAGCGAATCTATCTCGTGTAAATCTCGAATCGATAAAAGGATGCACTCAATACCGTCTTGTTTGTTTGCAACAATAGTATTTATATACAAAATAGGCAAATACTGAACGCTTTTTTTTGGGACACCTCCATCTTCGATAGTAGTAGAAAACGCAGTGAATATCGCAGTCGCCGCACGTTAAACAAACGCAAGTGGGCGCCTTACAACTGAACCGCGACTCCGATATAGCACGGTCGACGCACGTTTAAAAAACGGATGTGTGCAGCGGGCCTAACTCGAACGCTATCATCGATGAAAATACGCAAAAATAAAGTGAAACAAAATACGATCCAGGGAACATGGTGGGCTAATGATATCTTGGGAGGACGCGTTCTATCCGAGCGATGATGATAATAATAATAACGAAAAGCACGCGGATGATTAATAGCTGGGAGCAAATTAACCGAGTCCGTCTTCGAGATTAAAACAGATAACGCTCTCGGGACGATCTGATGTTGGAGCCGAGTCGAGAAATTATTACCCGGTGTTTATGATACTCTGATGGTCCTCCTTTAAAGCGCGGGTGTTTTAATTAAAATATCGCCGGCACAAAGGTCCGGGACGGCTTAAGAAGATTATTATTGGCCGATGTAAATTAACGGTAACGCAATGCTGCCTCCGTTGCCGGCGCGGCGCGTTGCTTGCCGCTGAATAAATATGATGAATCATTGGCGTGTTTATCATGGTAATTTATTGCTCGCGCCGGCATCTGTAACTAATGGCGCGCGATGCTCGCTGAAGCATCGGTAATTATATCTGAATGCGATTCAGTGTCGCGCACTCGAATGCACACGACCCGACGCGAGGCGACGCGACGCCAGAACGTCGGATAGGAACTTTAGCGGACGACGACGCGACGTCTGGAAATTCGGGACCACGCTCCGGGATACTGAACAACCATGTGCGCCGGAGTCATCCGAGGAATATGCGAGACGCTCCCTTGGAGAGAGAGTGGGGGAGAGTAATGAGTAGGCAAAAAGGTCGCTGCGAGACTTTGGAATACAGATGACAGGGCGTCTTCCCGAAATTCTAGACCTCCCTTTCTTAATGACTGTAATTGCCATGATAATTTGTACGTAACGAATAGACTGTTCATCTTTAAGCAAAATAAAAATATTCTGTATGTAAATTGAATTATACGATGCTGAAACAATTTCTGAAATGACAGGTAGTACATAAACACTACGGATCGCACAGTGTTAAAGTCGTTAATATCTTGATTTCTGAGGACCCCGAAGAACCAACAGAAGTTGAATGGACCTCGGTGAGAGAAAGTCGGCTTTTCGGGCAAAGTCTCGCTAAATTCTTCGATCGGTGGTTGCGGGGGCGAGGGGTGGAAGACTCGGCGTCGGAGGATAAATAAAATATTCATCGAGCCCGGGCCCCGGAGCGTTTGTTCGTGGATGCGGGGGCGTCTGGCCGAAGTGGCGAAGAGGAGGAGAACGTCGTGGGAGGGCAGCGGTCGAGAGGATAGAAGAGAGAGGAGAGGATGGTTCGCGCGAAGGAGGATCCGGTGGCCACGTATAGGACCGGCTAGGCGGTTTTATCCCGTGGGATTCGCTCTGTAGCGGAGGGGGACTGTTGCTGTGTGCACCCCTGAATCCGCACCTGCCCGGTGAAACACCCTCCTAAGCCGACCATAGTTTCGCACCGATTTCTCGGCTACAGTCTGCCAGTCGGTGGCCACCCCCCACCACCTCTGACACCCTACCGACTGCGACGACTTCCGATCCTCTGTGTACCGACGAGCTTGATCCTAAAGCGATCTCCAAGTGCTCGGAAAACAGTCTTCGGGTTCCAGGGATCTTTGGTCCCCACTTCTTACAGGACTCCCACCTAAGTTCCAGGCCTTTCACGAGATTATTCATTCGTGTTGTGCAATTAGTAGACTGCGGATCTACATATAAATATAAAGCTCTTCAATAATTTCCTGCATCCATTTTTCCTGCATCTATTTATCAGTAAAAATTCCATTTCGACCCAGGCCACTATAGACCATCCCCAGCTTTCTGTCTCAGCTCCTCCCCCTCGGTATCGATACTTCCCGCCTCGATCCTCTTCCAGGACCTCTCAGGACCTCTTCAGCTATTGTTTTTACAGCGTTCTCATTACCGATGCACCTCGGTATTCCTTCAAGCTTTGCCACCACCCTCTCGAAGGCCATCAGCGTTTTATCCGGGGCCGGTTTATCGTGTTTCCCGGCGCGCGGGAGGTAAATTTATTATTCGCCGGGGCTCGGACACGGGATTTCTGTTTTCTTTCGTTGGTTTTTGCGCGTTGCCAGCGAAGTCCGTTGTCTCTCGGGGCATCGACGGGCCCCCTCGTTCCTTATCGATTGTGTCCGACTTGCCCCCCCCCCTCTCTCACTCTATCTCTCTTCACAGACCAACCTCCTCCTTCGTTCTCCACCCCTAGCAGCCTCTTTTTGCCCTTAATCGCTCGAATTTATCTTGGTTAGAACGTCTCTGGGAACGCCGGGCCACACCGACGCAGGTGTGTATACACGCAGAACCCGTTCGCGTCGTTGTACGTGTGCGTGGGTCTGTGTGGGTCTGCGTGGATGTGCTGGAAGAGCACACGGGGAAACTCCTGTAACGATCCGAGCCACCCCCGGAGCCACCCCCGCGCGCACAGCCGCCGCCGAGAGCAACGCTCGTCGATTCTCCCGTGACTTCTGGCGAATAGACGCGATAATGTTCTTCTTTTACGGCTGCCCACGCCCGTTGATTCGTTTAATTATTCGATCCCGACGTATCGAACCCCCGTAAAACTCACCGGCGATGCGGTCCTCGAGGATCCTCGGAATTCCGCAACGCGCTTTTATAATTGCACGACGACGCGACGCTCGGAACCGGCGCGCGGCGTCAACGGAGACCGATACCCTCGCGGGTTTACGAGCTGACACTTCCGTTAAGATGTTACGGGGGGCGATGTGAGCTCTGGTGTCAACTGTTGAATCACTCGATTTATTGGTGTGCGGCGTGAAGGGATTTAGTTAGGGGATGTAGGTTGAACTTGAAAGGATGCAGTAATAATAACTAAGCAAGCAATAACATTAATAACCGGTTCCATCAATAACAGTAACAACAAGACAACATTTTCCTCTCTACTCCCAATCCACAAGAAGAATGACTCATCAATAAAAGTATCGTATCCAGGCACCATCCAATTTGCAACAGCACCGGCAACCCAACCCAGCCTTCCGATATACCATCTCTGGCCCCAGCGGGCCGATGTATCACGGTCCCGGGGCCACTATTTCAAATTACAAGAGCAGAGAGCTGCGGAAATAATTCATCCGGGTCCGGCGCATTGATTATCCAACGGATATCGTAGAAGTAAGCAATCAAATATGCTTGGGCGCGGGCAAAATAAATTCCCCGAGAGCGTGCATCATCTTCCGTTGAACGCGTGTAACTCGGTTACGCGTGCCGGGTCGGGGCTCTCGCGGCCGACTGGATCCGCAAACGAGATTACGCGGGACGCTGGCTCTGAACCCATCGTCCTGCGTCCACCGTCCTGCGTCCAGCGTACTGCGTCCTGCGTCGCACGCGACAGGACTTCTTCGTTAATTTTGCATCGATCGTTGCACAACGCTGCGCGCGTGCACCTCGATTCGCGGCGCGGCGCGGCGCACTGTGGCCCGGTACTAGAATTTAGCTGCTCCTTTTGCTCGACAAAATCTATTTTTTCCTGTATCCGTACAGTGGATCCAAAAAGTATTTTTGTAGCAGTAAATTTCCCGTTCTTGAAAAATTGTCGACATTTATACAGCAATAATTTCGTTTAAAACAAAATACAACAATAAACTTTTTTCACGAAATGACAACATTTTAAGCATACGAAATTTTTGAACTATATTTCAGTGATCCTTTAATTTTGCACGCGAATGTATTAGCTTGTATTCCTCACAATCGACATGAACGATTTTTAGTTTGCATAATGATCCGCATAATGAATAATGTATAATGAATGGATATACAAAGTTTCGCGCAAGTTTCCGCGAATGGGTGCCGGCGTGCGGGACACAGTGTGCGCTGTACCGGATCTAATCCGCGACGAGGACGCCCGGCGATTTCGTAGGGAATTAATCGATCGGCAGGGGCCAGGGAAATTCGCGCGCGCAGGTATTAAAGGATTTCCCCCATGGTTCCTGATAATTCGATTGTACTCCCGGCGTATACACAAGGCTAACGCTCGCCTCGCGCAGCTCGACGAACAGCCCCGAACAAAATGAATCAAATCCACGGTAAATTCCTGGTTACACGCCCGAGAAAAATGGCCGACAAGGATCTCGTACGGCCGCGTGGGAATTCGACGAGCTATCCGACGCGCTGCTGCTGATGCAGCGGAATTTTGCAGTCTTTGGTAAAGTGATAGAGAGAGAGAGAGAGAGAGAGAGAGAGAGAGAGAGAGAGAGAGAGAAAGAGAGAGAAAGAGAGAGAACAGACTAGTCGATCGTCGACTGGCACTGATTAACAGACACACACCGGTCTCCTCTTTTCCTACGGTGAATTTATTGAGTATTTAATTAATGCGAGAGGCGCACGATTCGTCGATGAACCCGGCACTCGGACCTGCTGAATTAAAAGGATTCGCGGAAACCGGTCACGTATCTACTGGATCTGATTTCTAGCGGAGCTCACTGCGAATGTCTTAATAGCGCTGAGCAATTGCGGATCTTTGTGCGTTTTGGCCATGTTGGACAGTGCGAGGAGTCAGTGGACCGTGAATTTTCAGTTCGACAGGAATTTTTGTGCATTGTTCTGTGATATAGTTCTGTGATGCCTCCTAGAACAGACTGGTATTTGTGCTAAAAACGTGGCCATAAATCGAAATTGTAAATATTTACAGAATAGATACAAAATAGATAGATAAACATGCCGTCACGTGGTGGACTCCCTATCTGTGGTAACCCAACCAGTCACAGGTGCCTGCACTTAGAACCTAGCACTTGTTCGATACTCACGTCTTTTTTCGCAGCATTCCGTTCGAAAGCATCTTTTTGTTGTGATAATTTTTATGTTGGAAGTGGTTTTTGTGGCGAAACTTATGATGGATATTGTTGCACAAGGTATGTACATTATATTAATCATATTTTTACCAATGTTATAATCTTTTTATACGTGTTTTTACCGATCTACAAGCCTGACTAAAAGCTCTTGGATTTTCATTACTTTTCTTGCATATATTAGTGTTTTTAAACATATACGATTCATCGCAACAGCATCAAAGTTACGTGTTGTTAAACTTCAGGATATCTAGAATTAAAGAAAAATAAAGCTTCAAATATAGCCCCCCTTTTGTTATTCGGTTAATTTTCTTTTTCGTTTGGTCCAGTTTCTGTGGATTCCGTCAAGTCTATGACTCGAAAACAACTGCACAAGCTAGTAAGAGAAAGCACAAAGCGACTGTTTGATGAAAAACTGAAAGATTTACGAGAAAAGTTAGTGCTCCTTACAAAGTGCTCCCCTGAGAAAATTGTTGTACTCTAGTATTTAGTTAGAAATGACTTTTTTATTCATAAACTAACTGTATAACGTAGGAAAACAAGAAAATATTTTTGGTCAGTTTTTTTCAGCACAAATACCAGTCTGTGCGACGGTTGGGGACTCGAGGAAGTCAGTCTCGTTTCTGCCGACGTTGAAGCAAGACGTAATTAAAGCTGTTAACCACATTAAACTGTCGAACCATCCCCGGCATTTTTCCATTTCACCCACCGCATCGATCCCGGCCATCCCTTACAACGTTATCCCACCACTTTTAGAATTACGTAATTTCAACAATTGTGCTGAATTGTACCAAGTTTGTGCTACCAGTGTATAGTTCTGTGTTCAAATGTTTTTAAGGAATTGGTGAAATCGATCGATTCTAATCAACAGGCGGTAGCCAGCTATTTTTGCAAAGCGAAATATCAAAGTCTAGACATTTGGTACTGTCGAAAATCGGCTGCCGGTCTTTATCCGCTTTGCGTTCTCTCTCTCTCTCTCTCTCTCTCTCTCTCTCTCTCTGTCTGGTCCGATGAGAGGCAGGAAAAGACAGTAATTGCTTCCTCGGAGGGCCGCAAAGAAAATATTGTCGCTGTCGAGGGCAAAGCGCGGTTGATGGCATAAATTTGGCATAGAAAAAAGAAAAAGGAAAAAGGGAAAATAGACGGTAATCGCCTTATCTCCCGGGGATCCGACGCGGGAGCGTCGCGGCGCCCTATCGGCGCGGAGATTCACCAAGATTTTCACCCGACACCGTGGTAGGGCTTCTCGCGACGGCCCCGCGCCTTGTTTACGTAGCCAAATATATGATAATGCATAGTAACACGCCGAATGAATATGTAACGCCGTCACGGCGCAGCTTTAAATAATTCGCCGAGCGCGAGGCTAATAGGACTCGTTCAGACCACCGAAGAATGGAACCGAACGCAAATACACGGTGTCCGACCACGATTTCTGCCCGTGAATCGCTGCAAATTGCTGACTATTAGCTCATCGTGCCGTAAAACCCTTACCGTTTTATCTATTTTGATTAACTAATAGGAGGTAATTTTGTTCTACGAGAGGGTCACCGTGTTTGAATTTTGCGAATTTTTTGCGCTCCAACTGCGGAAGCTCTGCGAACTTTTCTTGTGGAAGATAACTCTACAAATTTTTAGGAATAAAATAATATTTCTTGTTATATTACAAGCGTTTGAACAGGCTTGAACGATTTTCAAAGTTATCGTTGCAATAAAAAGATCAGAAAAATTTCATTTTCAACCACACCGACGAACTTTCAACTCTAGTAAGTTTACAATGCTTTAACTACAAAAGTTCACTCTAGTCGTTAGAATTGGATCCAAATTTACAAACAACGAACAATCGGTGCGACAAGATGTGCAAGCTATCTATGCAAGCAATTTCAACAATTCGTTCATCCAATCACTAGCCGAGGGATCAAACAAAGCTAGCTGGAGGCGTTTCAGCGTCAAATGGTAGCGGGGAGGGAATTTCGCTTAATTTTCCGAGGATGTTTACGACCGGTTAAAAACTTTTCTGCGGCCGTTCCGGGCAGACAGGCAGAGCATGCGAACGGGGTAAATGGAAAACCGCGTGCGCGGTCACAGAAACCGTTCGCCGTCCGTGGGTTAATTCAATAAAACGAAGACACACGTGCGCAAAATCTGCACGCGCGCGCGCCCGCTCGCTCGCTCGCTCATGCAAGCGCCGGATTAAACGGAGAGCCATGGAAAGCGGGGACGTTGGAACAGGGTTGGGAACGGGGGTGGGAAAGGTGGAAGGAACGACTGGTTCCCGCGTGGCACGGCGACCGCAAAAAAGATAGCGTTTGCGTGGTTTCCCCGTTGGAAAAACAAAAGAAGCGGAAGGATAAACCGCGGCGAACAAGAGCGGAGGCGGTCGGCTAATAGGCTTAAGTTATTAAAAGGGGTCATCAGACGCGAGTATCGCGATCCGTCGGCTCCTTTTCGTCCAACGGGACCTTTCCGACGAGAAAAGGCCGTCGGAGTTCCTCCACGATCTTAACCAGCGAATTCCTGCATTTTTCACAAAGACACAAATAAAACTAACCCCTTGATTTATGCAAACGTTTTGCACGTGTCATGTGTGTTTTTTTTTATCATACTTTACAGACCACCGGCGTGTAATATTTATAAGAAATTGAGTTTAACACTAATCCTACCGATACTTCACGTAGGGTAACTGCACCAGTGAATGAACATTTAAGAAATTGTTCAGGAAGATAGTTTATTTAAAAAAAAAAATGTGAATTAAAGGAATCTCATATGTATATGCCAAATGGCTCCCTATACTTCATTTGTCAAAAATAAATGAACACAAATAAAATGAAATTATTATTATTTGTCTTTATTAAACGTTAAATAAAAAATATAAAACATACCAGTCAATGAACACTTCATTCTAGTAATTGAACAATGATGGAAAAGCAAAAAATACAAAAATACAAAAGCGTTCATTTACTGGTGCCCGTTTATTCACTGGTGCAGTTACCCTATACATATTCTTACCGCGACTGGTCGAATGACCGGTCTTTAGCACAACTTATATTTTTTAATATAGAATGATGATAATAGCCAAGTTGACAGTATAAAAATATAGGTTTCCTTTATTCAGGAGTATATAATGTACATTTTATTCGTTTTCACCGCATTTTTTAAATCCGAGGTTTCGGACAGCTCGGATACCAATCTGGCAAATAAACACAGCGAAGCCGACAGGCGAGCGAGCACTGTAAATACTTGGAGGTGCTGTAAAGCATCCCTGGAAGGCACTTTTCGGTTAAAACCATGCCACAATTGCATTACCTTTCGTTTGTAACGATTTTATAGTTTCGGAATTGAGTGTCTTCGAGAGAATGCTATTACAAAAAGATATAAATCGTTCAACCGGTCAAATGACCGGTCCTGATAGGTCAGACAAATTTTTCTCAGAAACAAACAATAAAAAAAGAAGTGAATATTGAAAATAATGTATTACACGTATATTTCAGGAAAAGTCGTGAAGTTTAAAGGCGATGCAATTACGTTGTATATGTATAGGAAATTCTAATCGACATTTTAAAAACGGTCATTTGACCGGCCGTGGTAGGAATAGTGTTAAGAAATAAAGAAACGCAGTAATCTGTTACCAAATAGTGATCATTTTAATCAGTACAATTTAGGAAAAAGACCAAATATATTTTAAAGGGTTATTTTAGTTAGGCTCGCTCTTCGCAAGCAGCCGTTTCCGAGGCGTTTTCGATGAAAGAAGCCAGGACGCGAAGTTCTCGAGTTCTCTTTGAGCCGTTTCCTCCGAAAATTCCGGCGCTTTGATCGCGACGGAGTGTTCCACGACAATGCAGCGCTGCTATACACATCGGTAATCGTCGATTTTTCTTCGATCGATTCGCAATGACTGAACCACCCCGCATGCGAATTAATTACTTGTATGTGCCGCGCAGAGTGCGCTCTATAATTAGCAGGCCCGTAATGCACGGCCGCGTTATCGCGCGATTGTGTTGTCCGAGCTGCGGTGGTTTACCGTAATGACAAGATAGTGAAAGTTCGCATCGTGTGACCGCCGTTATCTCGTCCTCTTTTCTATTATGCTCTTTATGTGCTCTTTCTCTTCTTTATATGTATACTACAATTACATATACTACTATTACATATACTACTAATACACTCGTATTATAGATGTGCACTACGAAAATAATACGTTGAATACGATTTTTGGACATCCTAATCGGCGGGGGCGGTTTCTCTCTCAAGAACTTCTTTCAGACAAAAAGAGAACGTAGTAGTTGGAAGTTGCTGGAACAGGAACGATCGCATGTTTGTCGTTTCAGTTCCAGTCTTTGTATAACTTATGTATTACATTAACTGCAGTAAACCCGGCTTAAACAGCTCCGCGCAAAAAGCGGGCCGTGTTGTCACAAACATGTCTTGAGTTATGAAGCGCGCCTTTGCGTGACTGAGTTACCCGATTCGGTGGGAGCACGTAATCCGAGGATTACCGGCGCCGTTCGGGAAACTTTCAGCTCGCCGTAAAACACTGCCGCGTGTTTGAAAAGCTTGATCGGTGCATTCGGCTGTACCGCAACTGTCTAACTACGGCTGCAAAAATTGCAACTCGTGGAACACTGACCGATCCCCCTCTCCGCTAAACATTATTCAAATCTATTCAAACAGTCACAATGGTATGCGAAAATACAATCGTTTTACTTGGCAAGGTCTGTAGAATTATTTCCTGTGAGGAAAATTGATTATTTCTCACTTAATTAAAACAATTCAGAATGGAAATAAAATTTGATGTAGCCCCTCTGTTTGCTGCAATCGAGAAACAGTAACGAACGCGTTTATCTCGCCGGAACAAAAGCGAAAAAATTAGTTTCGGCTAGGCACGATCATAATCAGCGGCGACCGCGGATCGATCGGCCGGTGTTCGCGGGTGGCGCTGAAACGAAATCACCATAAACAACGTTATCGGCGATAACGACGGAAATTAATGTCGGTCGGCGAATAAGCAGCCGTAAATCGACGGCGGCGGCGGCGGCTATCGGTGCTTTCTGCTTGTTGTAAACAGGGGTCAAAGGAATGAACGCGAGCGCGTCGCGTCGCGTCGATGAAAAGCGTTGTATGACAAGCTGCGCAGCGCCGCGCCGCTGCGATATTCCTTAATCTGAAAGCCCCGTTTGTATTTACCGGTATATACCGATCCGGTGATTTAGTGGCTTTAGCGCACCGGGAGGTTTTTCAACGCGGTTGCAAACACCCCGAGCTACGGATAATAAATAACCACCGCGGGGGTTGGAACGAGACACACACCGCGCCGCGCCGCGCCGCGCCGCCGGAAAAATGCGATCGGTTCGGAGCAGCTCCTCCATCGCGGACCGATAAATCATTAGCCGGGACGCGATCCGCGTTAAGCGAACACGCCCAAGGAACCGCACCGATAAATCTTCTTTTCGATAATTGCAGCGAAAGCGTCCGGAAACGATGCCGTATTAATAAATCGTTTCCCCGTTGGCTCTCTGGCAACAAACTGGAACACCGTGTCGCCGACTGGGCGAGCCTGGCTTTTCATTCTGCGTAGGCGATTGTTGATACTAGTTTAATCGTTCATTCCATTTTCTTTTTCGGCATTGACTCGTGGGGGATTCAAGTTTTTCGATCAAGGGAGCTTTTGGGACTCTGACCGAGCTTGTATTGCTTTAGAGCAGACCTCGGAATTATGTGCTCGCGACGGCCGGTTTTCGAAAGCAACCCCCCTTTTTCCGGCCGAGCGTCTCGCTCCCCGTGGCGGCCCTAGTTCTCGAGACAGCTCAGGCTCAATGAAAATCAAGTTATCCCACTTGTTAATACAATTTGGACGCTACAATTAAAAACTATTTTTAAAATTTATCTTCTCAATTCATTTTCCAAATTTATTTTCTGCAGCTGTTGTTTGAAATGATCGTGCAACATAGTGGAAAACACTGTGGCAACATAGCCACTTTCTAGTTAGTGTCACAATAGTGGCAACACTGACAAAAAAAATGTGCATTGACAATAGTACCTCGACGGTAATGCGGAAGCCTATTGATACGGGTGTCGCCCTAATGCACCACGAATAGCTCCTATGGTACGCGCCTGAGGAGTTCCGAACACTGTGGGCCGCCACGGGGAGCGAGACGCTCGGCCGTCGCGAGCACATAATTCCGAGGCCTGCTTTAAAGAAATTATGAGACTAGATTTTTTGAGAATTTCATAAGAGAAATGTATGGGAGCATCTTTATAGCATCAAAAATTATGAAATACAAAATCCCAGATCAGGGGGATACCAGTATCCAATCCAAGTTCCCCTCCACTTCTTGCTCATGCCGATTCAGCGAAAGTGTGGCCGAGAACGAGGTCCGAGAGGATCGTGGCGATTCCGCGAGACAATGGCCGACGGTAAAGTTTCCTGGGGCATCTATCCACGAACTTCCCTCTTTTCCTTGTTCGTCAAGAACACGGAAAACAACGAGAGTGGGAGAGAAAGAGAGAGAGAGAGAGAGAGAGAGAGAGAGAGAGAGAGAGAGAGAGAGAGAGAGAGAGGGAGGGAGAGTAACCTCACGAGCGTGCCGCACAAAAGCGAAGCGTTTCTCTCGGTAGGAAGCTCGCGTCGCACAGGATCCTCGCGGTACAATTCCTTCGGGGTTGACAAAGCGGTATGAAAATCTCGCGAAAATTAAAAATCGACGCGTCCCGGAGGGTACCGGGGGAAGACGGGAGGAGGGGAAGGGTTGAAAGAAGCCGAGGAATACGCGCGAGCGAGCAACGCAACGGGCTAGGCGAGGTATGCGCGCGTGGGGTGAAAAGGCGGGATACGATATGAGTGGAATGCTTTACGACCCCATTTTTCAGAAGATCACCTCTTGCAGTCCTGTACCTCTCCCGCACCCCTCCCGCTTATTTTCTCCGTTCCTTCGCTCCTTTTAACGTTCCTCCACTACTTTCGAACCGCTCCTTCGGCTCTTCGTCCTTCCATTCCTCGAGAAACCGATCCGCCACGCACAGTTCACGGTTCCGGGCTCTCATCGTGTATTTGCATACTGCAGGATCGCTCGCTTGATTTCACACAGGATCGTTTCGGTAAAAATTTAAAGGCGCTCGGCTTAAAAGCATCATATTTTAGACGCGCGTGGGATGCTGACTACTTTTGGTAGCACAGAGGATGGTCAAATATTCTATGGGATTCCCTGGACTTCCAGGATTCACAGAGGGTGCTCGACTCGCATCCCGGATGCTACGGCGGTTCCGGCTTTTTGCACACTTGTGCCCTAAGGTTGCTGCCCTTTCGAGCAGAGATGTTTGGTACGAAGGGATGTTGGTGCATCGAGATTTGGTTCGTAGTATTTGTGGCATTTGTTAGATTTTTTAGCTTTTGTGTGGCTGGATGCATCGATACTAGATTTATAGAGCTCTGAAAGTCACAATAATATTTCGTTGAATTACCCCCTTTTTATTTAGGCGAATCTTAAATTAGACACCCACGGTTATCCCAGTGTTCAAATTAATTGATTTTCATGGAATAATCTATGGATATTGGCGGTTGTACACTTTGATTTTTCCGCATCGTGTTTGCCCAAAAGGAACCTTCAGGATTTTATTTATGGTAGTTTTGAGGAAATTCTTGTATTTTTGGCAAGTCAACTTCGGATTTATCTTGCTTGCAGAAAACTTTTGCAGCGCACCAGTTTAAAATCGCTATTTTAGTCCATAGTTTCCTGGCCTCTTTTGGCTCGTAGCCTCCTTTTCAAAGTTTTTTTTTGCTCGACTCCCCCCTTCGGGTATATAGAGTTAGGTTGGCTACAGAGTCTCCTCATTTTTCTTTTCCGTGAGACGACGACGCGCAGTGTTCCAAAACGCCGAAAAGCTGGTCATGGGACCATTTTTCGAAGTTAAGGGCTTTAATCATGCGAGTGGTGATACCGTTGGGTAATAGTTCAAACTACAAGGAACTTTAAAAATTGGCAACAAAAATTAATTTTAATATTTCTAAATTATATCTTTAGTTCAGTTTTCCTTCATTCAAATACTGTGAACTGGTATACATATTTTTTCATATTGTGTTAAATCTGTACACTTTAGAGAATAATTTTGTGATTAAAAATTGTTCCTTGATGACTATATAATGAAATTGTAATAGAGTTTAAAATATACGGTTTCATAAAGAAAAATCATGTTGCCCGACTTTCAACTTAAATAAAACACACACCACCGCACAACATGCTCGTTTGGCATGGACAGTAAAAGATATTCATGGTTTAAATTTACTTTGCAAGACAGCAGAATACCAATAAAAAATTAATATTTAAATGAAAATTTAATTTTTTCTTAACGAACGGTTAATTAAAATGTAAATACCATTAAATTCGTGATCAGCCACCTCAAAAACCTTGGTACACAGTATTTTTAGAAAGGTTTTTAGTATTTTTAATGCTTGACCAGCTTTTCGACGTTTTGTAACACTGTGCGACGTTACAGATATTAAGCGAATGCAATAATTGCTCAAACATTTCCAAATATCCAATAGAACCCAGACAAATAAGAAGAAGAAGAAGCTAATAAAATCTTTTCGAATATGAAAATACAGCTACGAGATAAAAATCATCTGCAATTTAGACAGCCACACGCAAAACGCGTGTCAAGGAGTTGGTAATTACGTTTAATCGTTGCTTCGAAAACGCGTGAACAAACGAGCGCTTAGCTGCACCCATTAGCGCCTCAATCGATTCCACAAATATATTCGGTATAATTACCGACGTGTTCTCGCGGTAACGAGCGAGGCGGGGACCCGTTGGTTGGACGAGAACACGGAAGTACTCGGTGTACTCTAGTAAGGTTGTTAAAAGTCCGAATTCGTTCGAGGATGTTTCCCCGGATTAGTGTCGGCGGGATCTGACGGCGTGGGTGCTCTTTCCTACTCATTATTTTATCTCGTTCGCTGTTCGTGTCCAATAAACGTCGGGGTCGATTGGTCTAGTTTCCCGGGGTTTAATGCTCCTCGGGGATTCTGGGTTATTCGACAGGAGTAAAATTTTGATTCGCGCGGCATGCTCGGTATCGATCAAATGAAATTCAACTGGAACGAATTAAGACGAGGGAGGCGGAGAAGGAAAAGGAACCTACGGAGAAGGAGGAATAGGAACGAGAGAGAGAGGGAGAGAGAGAGGTGGTGGATGAACGTCGCCGTGGAATCGTATCGACCTTCTTTCGTAGCCCGTGTCGAGAGGTCAACTCGCTTCGAGGGAAAATTCGCCGGTTTCATTCCGGGCTAGGCTCTTGAAGCCGAGGTCACCTCGGCTTGCACTCGTATTTTCCTATTTCAATTTCAAGGGTGGAACATTTGCCCCGGCTATTTTGAATGCCGCCTTCTCCACATTGCTGCTGCATGCTCGCGATGCGAACACGATTTTTCTATGCAATTCCGACGCGGTTTACTTCCCTGTCGACGACCCACCGATCATTTATACAAGATTCTAGAATTAATAACTATGGTGAAATTACAGTCTGTCGTCTAAACATTCAATGTCTGATCTCGCTTTTTAGATTTAAATGATCGCGAGAGGCACGAATAAATCTGTTCAGAGTGTATAAAAATTATATATCACGAATACCATGGAGGGATTCTATACCTCTGGATCGGTGGAGATCTTTCAAAAAAATTGATCGCAAAATTGAGCTTGGCCCTTTCTTTCAAGGTCAAAAAACATTTTATCACATCGTATAGTATTCATTGCAAGGAACAAAAGTCTCATAGGAACAATGGTTCTCAAGTCAACCGTTCTCATAAGAAACGACTTCGAAGTTTCGTAAACTAATTTCTTTCATATGTCTACAGGGTGTCCCAAAATGGTATAAGCGTGGAGGGAATAATTCTAAATGAGATAATAAATTGAAAATATGGAATAAATTTTTTTTATTTGACGCCTCCGTTCCGAGAAATTAGAGTTTAAAAATTCTGCGAACATGCGTGCTCTTGAATAGGAATTGTCCGATCATGACCTACTAATTCTACTTCTTAAAATATTAGGCACGCGAACTTGACGGATGTTTAAAGCCAATTTTCTCGTAAACATTTTGAGACACCCTGTAGACATATGGGAGAAATTCGTTTACGAAACTTCAAAGTCGTTTTTTAAGAGAACGGTTGAATTGAGACCCATCGTTCCTTTGAGATTTTTGTTCCTTGCGATGACTACTGTACGATGCGATAAAATGTTTTTTGACTTTGAAAGAAAGGGTCAAGCTCAATTTTGCGGTCCATTTTTTTTTAACAGATCACCGATCCAGAGGTATACAATCTCTCCGTGGTGTTCGTGACTTATAATTTTTATACACCCTGTACACCCAACTAAACTCGGCTGTCTCAAAAAATGATGGACCAGCTCAAAAAACGTTCCACTCCACTGGAATTTAGTTTTCGCTGCAGGGACCAGCGAACCGGTAAAGGCCATAGATTATCAAGGATCGGACAATGGCCCGCGAGAGAGAGAAATCAATTTGCGATTTAGCGAGGCACGTGCGCTTCGAAAGTGCATTCTACGGTGTCACGTGCGGCGGACGTTCGAGGCCGTGTCCGAGTAGGGTGCCTGTTCAACCTTGAACCGAACCGAAGGGAAAGACGGCGCAGAAGTGAAGGGTGGTCATGGTTCCTCTCGAGCCATGCACCGGAAAAAAAAGATGATCCTAAACGAGAGGAGAGGATCGCGCCCTAGATCTACGCGTTGCTGAACCACGAACGATCTTGGCCTGGTTCATCCTCTGCTACCTTGTCTTCGTCCCTCGGCCTCGTTTGATCTTCAGGGAACTCTGTGATTAAAGATTTTCAAGAAATCTTCGATTTTCGCAGAAAATTTTTATTTTGCATAATGATCCGCAGTCTACTCATTATCCCACGGATAAATGAGCCACCTTGTGTAACAGCATTTCCTTTCACAAATAAATACGTAAAGCGTCCTACTATTTTATCCAACACTGTATCCGAATAAAGTAAATGTGTACTTATTGGTCACGATGGACCCAAGTCTCATAATTCCAGAATCAAATGAACCTCCCTGAACATCAGCGCTCAGCTTTGACGATTCCAGGACTGCGATCGATTGAAGGGAGCAGTTATGAGAAGAAGCTCGACGGGAACAAAGTCAAATGTTCCTTAGGAGCGTTTCGTTGATCGACATGCATCAGCGATGTTTGAAAGAGTCTGAAAGCAGCGGGAACGAGGCGAAAGGGTGGAAAGTGGCTGACTTTTTGGGTTGGACCCTTAGAGAGGACGGCCGAGGTATAAGAAATAATAAACGAGACCATTAAGTCCGTGAATTTTCCTGGTGCACGAGGGTGGAGGAAAACGAGGCGAAAGAACAAACGCCCCTGAGCTTGCAGTCTTTACATCCCACGGTCTTTATATTTTCATAGTGACCCTCTCTCTCTCTCTCTCTCTCTTTTTCTCTTTTCTTTCTCCGACTCTCTTTCGATTCCTCTCGTTTTTTTTTTCGGCGCGGCAAAAGAGCGGCGGAGTTTGCCGGACTTCGTAAATTTGTAAAAATATCCCGGCGTGTAATCTGCGCACGGTTTGTTTGCGGAACGGTGGGGTGGCCAGGTGAATCGAGAGGACGCGAATTGAAATCAAATGCCCCTCTGCTGAACCAGAGAAAGAGAGCGAGAGAGGGAGCAGAGACCTCTCTCTCTGACCCTCCGCATTCCTTGGACCCCTCGTCCCATCCAGATTACAATGTCAATGGAACCGTCGAAACGGTGTTTTCACAGGGAATAAAGAGATTCCTTTCCGTATCAAGCGGCGATCAAACGATTACGGAGCCTGGCCGCGTATCAAGGACCACGAGGCCGCCCAAACAAACGTACACGCTGCTCTAAAGACTGTCCGGCCAATACCATCGGAAAAAGTATGCTACCAAAGTACTCCCCGAAAACGATACTGCTTTCGCCGACTCGCTCGGCGCAATAACCGACCGACTCGGAAAATCGAGATTGTTTCGACCGCTGCGCAAAGTCAGTTTTCGTTGGGAAAACCAGAATCGGGGGATTGAATTTTGCTATTGCTCTCTCTCTCTCTCTCTCTCTCTCTCTCTCTCTCTCTCGAGCTCTCTGCAGCCTTAAAATTCTGCCAAATTAACCCTTTCGAGACGAAAATATATTCTATTGAATTTTCTGTTGGAAATGTCTTTAAATGGGTACGTTATTTTGTAAACTACACCTTACGCCGTATATACTTTATTACTAAATAACGACTCCTGTATCTAACTATGTGTAAATAATGAAAACTGTGCAAGTTTGCGATCTGCTCAGGCTAGCTGCTTCTACCGGACTGACGACGGTCCTGACTTTATGCCCTCGCCTCAGCCCTTCCGTCCTTGGGTAAAACCGCCCCTTACGCCTTATAGCTAAGATAGATCCTTATACCCAAGAAGCTATGACATCGTTGTATTCCAACATTTTCTGATGAACAAATAAATCTGAACAAATAATTGTGAGAAGATGAAAGGATTAGTTTAAATTGGACGACATGTATAACAAACGTTACAAAGATTGAAATAAAGTTTAAACAGTCCAAGCAGCCAGGTGCTGGATTTTTTCCTGTATTCTTCGACGATCGACACCGACGCCGCTTTGCTCCTCGCATTTTTTGATATCCCATGGTAATTTCGCCGGTTCCTGTCAATACTCCTCAAGTTGAAAGATTAAATCGAAAGGCAGCGGCGCGATGCACCCGCCTAAGACGGTATCTCCATGGAAACGGCTAAGAAAATTCCGGCCGACGCCAACAGCGCCGCGGAATCATCGGTTTCGCGGTTCCACAGCAATTCCATGGGGAAGCCCCTCGACAATGGATCCTTTCAGGATCCTTCCAGAACCCGAGGAACTCTTTGAGCCGCGAATAAATCGTTGACGTCGGTCGGGGTATGAAACTGGGCGGAGGTTGGGCAGCGAGGGGATTTTTTTCGACGCGCAAATCGCTCGTTAAAACAGCCTGCGGGGGTGGAAACTGTCCTCCAAACGATACTTAGGGTGTTTATATTCTTTTCCTGATGGTCTTCCATTTATTTCGCTCATTTCACTTGCTGAATTCATTCTAAAAAAATATAAAATTGACCACCCCTAATTGGAATATGATACATCGCAATTAATTTATTTCGCTTATTTCACCCATTGAATGTATCCAATATATAAAACAGATCACCCCTAATTTAATATGTAATTTATATCTGGTAATTTATTTCGCTTGTTTCGTTTGTTGAACTGCAAAATATTTTTGTGGAAATTCAAAAGAGTACAAGGTATAATATAAAATATAATATAAAATAATATAAAATAAAATAAATAAATATAAAATAAACCTACTCTAATTTTCCGCGCACTATATTACATCTAATTTATTTCGTTTATTCTATCCGTTGAACTTATTAAAAATTAAACAGAATGTAGTATTAAACAGTAGCATTAAACATAATATATGGAAAATTATGGATGGTTTAAATCATCATTTTATCGGTTTTGAATTTGTTCATAAAGTACGAGCCGAAATGTGTCAAACTACATTATTCCATGATTTGTATTTCACGAACAAATTCGAAACCAGCAAAGCAACGACTGCGAATCTCTATACAAATTCTGATGATCACAAAATGTTTTATAAAAAAACCAAGTACTTACATATTGCCATAATGTCTCACCATTTTTCTTTTAAATATGCGTATACGCAAACAGTACATACATTATAGAGAAAAATTAAACTATCGACTACATCTGTCACAAACGTAGATAATAAAATACAATTCTCTGTCTATACACAAGTTCCGAATAAACAATTAATGATTAAAGCTAGCCAAAAAATCGAGTAATCAAACGAAGCCGGATAAAATCCCCTGAAAATCATCGAGCCACAGTTCCGAGGGTCGAAATGACGCGGCAGCAAATTGCGCGGACGTTTCGCAATTACATTTTTCCGCGGCAAATTAACATTTCATCGCGGCTCGCGAGTATTTTTGCGCGGATAATTGCCGCGTCGCATCTGGGGGGTTTTGCGTGTATTTTCTAGTGTTAATTTAATTAATCGAACCCTTCGGTTCCCCGGCTGTCGATTCGGGAGCTTGTTTAATAGAACCAGCATATCGGCGGCCATTCGATTGGCATTTTTTCGGTGAGCGAGCGGACGAATAGGAGCTCCCTGAATCATCACCGAACAACGGCCACACCGGCGGACCCCGGGCCGTGGATATAATTATTACCACCTGCAGTATCGGTCGCTCGTTATGTATTCATTCATGGCAGCCCGATGTAACGCAATACTGTATTGTCGATATTGTTCGCCGCGTGCAATTAACGTAAAATATTACACGCCGTCGGGGGCTATAGATCGATTTTGCTCGCGGAATTCCCTCTCTCCCTCTCCTGACCCCTTCCTCACCACTTTCTACCTCCTCTGTTCGCTGAGGGGGCGGTTGAAAAGTCTCACCCCTGTTGAAATACGGAACGGAGCCGCGTTCCGAGTCCGGCCGGCAAATAAACGTCGAAATTGAACGGCCCTAATGGAACGTAAAGTTCGCGACAGTTCACTTTTCCGCGGGTTACGACGGACAAAGAGAGGAGAGACAATGAGAGGAAGAGAGAGAGGCTAGACGATGGTTACAGACGGATTATCCGTCGGCTGATCGCGGAGTCCGATCGCTAACCGACAACTGAATCCGGAAACATAATTTGGCTTCTCCCGAAAATCGACTCTGCAAAAAGTATACCGGCTGACCCTTTTGCTAGATCATTTCTGGCCTCTTGATATAGGGCAGGCCTCGGAATTATGTGCTCGCGACGGCCGGTTTTCGAAGGCTACGCCCCCTTGGCCCGGCCGCGCATCTCACTCCCCGTAGCGGCCCTAGTGCTCGGAGCTACTCAGGCGCGTACCATAGGAGCTATTCGTGGCGCATTAGGGCGACACTCGTATCAATACGTACGATTACCAATTTAAGCGAAAAAGAAGTGTTCCCGGACCTTATTAAAATCAGTATAATGTCCCGGCGTTTTAGGCATATTTGTACTGTAGAACAAAATTCACTAAAAACACTGCACGAAAGTCTATACAGCGCACATCCCTAACTGATTCTTCGCTAGCGTCTGTGATGCGAACAGCTACATCCAAACTGCCCGTGAATCTTACCAATTTGCCAAGCACGTCTAAAATACAAACTATTTTTAAAATTTATCCCAATTTATTTTTCGAATTTATTTTCTACAGCTGTTGTCCGAAATTATCGTGCGACATAGTGGAATAGGTCTACAGGGGATACCATTGAAAAAACCCGCATTAACAATAGTACTTCACGGGTGATGTGTAAATTTATCGATACGAGTGTCGCCTTAATGCGCCACGAATAGCTCCTATGGTACGCGCTTGAGGAGTTCCGAGGACTAGGGCCGCCACGGGGAGCGAGACGCGCGGCCGGGTCAAGGGGGCGTAGCGTTCGAAAACCGGCCGTCGCGAGCACATAATTCCAAAGGCGTCGACACATCCAGCAATTTTTGATTGTATCAACTAGACTGCGGATTTCATGCAATTATGATAGAAACGAGTTAGTGGGTAATGGAAAGTGAAAATTGCTGGAAATAAACCGTTGTTTCGGATCATTTTTTCCCCCGTTAAAATCACATTTCCCCGAACTAGTTCCTGCTCGGTTTCCTCGGTTTCACTGAAGTCGGTGCACCGCGGGATCTTCGCCGGGAAATGTATTCACCGGTCTGCCGCCGACGTTATCGGAAAATGTTTGAAGTACGAAATCAATGAACTGGGTCTCCTGTATCCGCGAGCACCGGTTCCCCGGTCGATTTGATTTCCGGATAGATTCCCTTTTTATCCGATGGAGGTATAATAACCGGAGGTATAATAACCGAATCGTGTCGGCTTCGGCTTCGGCTTCGGTTTCGGCTTCGGCTTCGGCATCGGCTTCGGCTTCGGCTTCGGCTTCGGCTTCGGCTTCGGCTTCGGCTTCGGCTTCGGCATCGGCTTCGGCATCGGCTTCGGCTTCGGCTTCTGTGTTCCACACGTTAATGTTCCCTCCGCGGAATCCGGCGATTTCGCGGCACATCGACAATGAAGAAGAAAAGCCATCTTTCTCGCGTCGAAGGGACAGGTGCGTTCTAAACGAGAGAGAGGAGAGAGATTCGTGGATGGCTGTCCTCGACAGACTATCACGAAAAAGAAGGGAGAACGACGCTGACACCCGTCGCCGGAAATCCCCGAGCCAGCCCCCTTTAAAATTATTACATTCTCCTCGAGATGATCGATGCTCCCTTTCTACGTTTACACCGCTGGGAGACGGTAATCGCTCGTGTCCTGCGAGCATCTTGCTGCCCAGAATGATATTTCTTCAGGATTATAGTCTGCTTCTTTCTATCTTTCTGCTCTGTGTCGTCTTTTTCTTAAAGGTGCTTTTTCTGGTTGTTCTCAGGGAAACATTTAGGAATTTTACTGTTATTAGAGTGTTGTATTCCCGATAACACTAGGCCCTAGTTAAACGCCAACGCATCACGATAATCATGCCATAGACACGTCAGCCAAAACACTTGAATCATCAGGACCAAACAGACCCTTAGACTTTGTCTCTTCCAAATCATCCTTTCCACAACAAACTTTTTCTACTACCTTAAACATTTTCCTCTCAAAAACAACATATACAGGGTGTCCCACGTAACAATTTTCACGATTTTTTAAGTACGTACTTGCGATAATCTGACAAAAATATTTTCAATAAAAGTTGATCAGTTTTCGATCGGCTATATATTGCAATAAAAAAAGTTCGAAAAACATTTTTTTTATAGTATTGTCAAGGTCAGCTTCATTTTTCTAAATGGCACTTTGTATATTTGACTTAACAGTATTACAGCCCGTGTCAAGACGAATTCAACGATCTAGTATACCATGACCTTCGGATGACCTTGAAGTGCCATTTAAAAAAATTAAGATGGCCTTGACAATAGTAAACAAGAAATTTTCCAACCTTTTGTTTTATTGCAATGTATAGCCAATCGAAAACTGAGCAGCTTTTGTTTAAAACATTTTTTTGTCAGATTATCGCAAATAAGTACTTAAAAAATCATGAAAACTGTAACGTGGGACACCCTGTATATAGCAGCCGTCGAAACAGAATGAGAGCTTCTTCTTGCATACTCCAGTGCAGAAGGTTACGTCGTTGTACCTTAAACTTGCCACCGTGTACACACTTAAATAAAACTCTTTTCGATTTTATTATAAACTGTTGTACTCGATTTCCAAATCCGGAATCTAACAAGAGATTTTGGACAAAGTCGAATGAAGTGTGACATATGCGAAATTAGGGTGGGTTTGATTCATCACTTTCCTGGTTTCGAATTGGTTAAAAAAATACAGAAGTTAGCACTTTTTCATTATCATGAACTTATCAATTTTTATCTCGTGAACTATTCACCGGATCGAGTTGAATGTTTTCTCGTATCGATCAGAAGGATCCCTACTACTGTATACATTTTCTCTTTTATTAACAATGTGATCTGTGAAAAATGTTACTTACGCGAATAGTTGAACGATGAATCGTTATATGTATACATACCAAACAAGCGAGCGAGCGCGCAGGCAACGTAGACCAATTTTGTAACTCGATTCCGAAATTAATTCGGCGAACGGTCGCGTCTAAACAATCGTATTTCGATGGCATGATAATTAGACTACTCTTCAGTAGAGGCGCGACATTAATACAGTCCGGGCTCTCGCGCGTAACAAGCGCAACGCACAGCGCAGTACATTAACTATTCCGCAAGAAATGCGTCGGCCAATAACAAGCAAACAGAGTCGGTGTTTGAAATCAATTAGTATGAACAGCCACGGCTGTTTGAATGCCGTGTCGAGCGTGTTGAGCGCGGGGCATTGAACGCGTAACGAAATATAACAGGGGCCGATGCATCAAAGCGGCGCGGCGGTGAAAGACAAACATTTAAATCCTTGATTAGAAACGGAGGTGTGCTCTCCGATCCTCATCCGGTCTTAATAAAATAAGAAACCAGGCCAGGAGGGTTGCGAGGGCGTCGAATTGGATGCCGCAGGATGTTGTGAGAGCGATATCCGAAATCTTCGACGTATCCGACGACCTAATATTTGCCCTCTAGATGAAAGCGGGATCCTCCCAGGCTTCGGACCGAAGAATTTACGAACGGCATGCTCAAAAATCAATTTTAACGTTTATATTGCTTCCTTAATGTCCATCGATCACGAAAATGGCGACGGAAGCTCGATAATATTTTAATTACAATTTTAAAGACATTCTTCACCCAACAATTGCTTTCCCTCTTCGCGATGTCCCGAGGGAGCTATATCTTCCGAATAAAGAACATTTTCGCGCGTTAGAAATGTTACGAATGATCTTCCTCGAATTAAGAATTGCTAATTATAATTTATCGAAGAAATAGCGCACAATAGGCCAGTAAACATTCTGTCAAAATTTTCTACACTCGAATGCAGGAATTTTCATTGTACTTTTCGTCATTGAATCATGCAAGAATCATTTCGTAGTTCGTTCCACAACGCGAGTTACGAGGCAGTTTTCCGAGGAACCCTAAACTCGGAACACGCACTTTTCAAGCGTCACGCGAACTACTGTGCGCTTTTACGCGCGCATAATCACTGGTCAGGGGTGATTTGACGCATGGTAACGAACAAGGGTGGAGGTGCAAGGGGTTGCGACCCTTGTTCATAAGATTATCGACCTTGTTCTTGATGTGGTCAATCTGGAAATATTGCTTGGCGTGCGCGGCGATTAAGCGATTGGACAATTATGCTTCGGTAGAACAGCCTCGTAATTCTCTGAACCAGTGCTGATACCAGACCTATGTAAATTAACGATCTTTACATTGTTCGATAACGATAACCAATTTGGCTGTGCGAGCAGGTCTGCAGAAAATTTATTTAGGTAATGCACTAGAAAGAAACTCTACTTGTGGCTAATTTCTTAAACATTTCGCGAACAATTTAAAAGAAAAAATTGTATAAATAAAATTAGCTGTCGAGTCTGCAAATAAAATCGATTTCAAGACCGAGAAAGCTGATCAGAGTCGATTCTTACGTTTTGGGACGTCGAAGCATCGGACATGCTGTTTCCACGTACATCTTCGTCGAATAATTGGCAAAAGGAACGTCAGGACGCTTCCTTTCGGTATTTTACTTTGTCGGATCCGGGTTTCGTCGATCCATCGCGATCCACGGGCCACGGAAAAAGTAATGGCGTCGCCGGGGACAATAGTGGCCGGCGTTTTCAGTCAAAGGTCGATATCGGCGACGAGCGGGACGCATGATTTGCGAGGTTCTTTCTTCGGAGCGATCGGGAAACGCTGAGTGTGGCAGCGCGAAAGTGGCTGCGGTAGTTAGGTGGACAAATGATAGCTAATAAAACGGAACTGGAGCGGAAAAGGAATCGAAATAGCCCCGGAGGTTGCCGTGCCGCTGTTACGACGCATTGTCAGATAGAAAAGCGATAAAAGCGTAATTGATTCGAATGCAAACATTATTCACGTGGATCCTACTATACTGTTCTTCTTTTTTCGAATCGCTATCGCCGGAAAGAATCGGACAAGCTCTGTCCAGTTTTTCCTTTAGAGCGAACATTGTCTGACAGTCTCTGTTTAACACTTCCAGTTATTTATCGTGTCGTTAAAACTTCCTCCAAGACCATTTTATCCTACAGTATTTCTTCACGCACAATTGTTCGTGATTTAATCTTTGTTGCTCGTTCCAGGCGACGATTTAATTGATTTCGGACAAGTAATTCTAAAAAGTAGCATTTTTAGTTTATTCTTGCACAGAGAGGTATTACAAAGGATGAAGGGAATTTTTCTTACCAGTCTGAAAGTGGAAAAGTTTCGTTACAGACTCGCAGTTTATGAGTTCACTAACTTTTAGATTTTTTTCTGTGAAAAGATGCATGAAAGGGAAGCCTTTCATTTTTATTAGGAGAGTAGTGGATACTAGTAGATTGTAGACGAAGAAAATTTGTAAAAGATGAAAAAAAAGTCTGCATAAAGATCCGCAGTTTATCGATCGAGTCACTTTTGTACCTTTTCTGCTAGAGAAATATACAAAACATATAATTAATCAAGTCGATTAATAAAGAAAAATTTGAATTAGTCCTTAATTACTAAGGGACCATTAACTCACCACCAGTGAACAAAATGTTAATGGAAGCTCAGACAAGAACACCTTGGGACAATAAAGATTCTCAGCAGCGAGCTGACAGCCCCTGTGCCCTGCAACCCAGTTGGCAAGCGAAAATAATTTTTCCTTGGTAGAACCGAAAGAATTTCAGCGATTCTTTTATTCTTGCTCCAATTTACCAAGAGCGGAGAGTTGAGGGGAAAAAAAGAAGAAACGAAAAGTGGAACGGTAGAAACAATCAGAGGAAGGAGCTGTCGGTAACGAGGAAAAATGATGCATGGAACGCCGATGGCAGGGTCGGTTATGCTCGCGACTGCTATCGGAGATATTAGCCGGAATTGAATTCGCACTTACAGCCGTGTTAACAGTTACAAATGACCTTGTTGACCAAACCTGTCGGCTGTTCCGTGCAAACCGTCTAATGACCCACCGCTAATAACTGTTACCGCTCTTGTAAGCGCGTTCAGAATACGGACCATTAATTCCGCGCCGCTAAAGTGTATTAGCGCTGCTAATTTACCACTCGGAGCCTGTTATTTACAGTCGGGGGGACGTCGTTGCCGCGACACCCGCCTTTACAGCCTTCAGCAACCTTTACAACGTTTACAGGAGACCTCCCCCCCCCCCCTCCCCCCATCCGAAAACCAACGTTGCCCCCGATTACGGTGTTCCCTCTTCTTTTTATCAGCGAAACGCGCTGCCAGAGGATTAGCGTGTCTCATTGCCGAGAACAAGGGATAACGCCTACGCCAACGTAAACTTCGAAATGCGAGCCGCGATTTAGCTCACGGAAGCTTGGTAACAGGGTTTCCAACACGTTCGCCGCTGAGCAAAGAATTTTCACGAAGTCGCTGCAGTTCGTTCCATAAAACCTCAAAGTAATGTACCGAATGATATAAAAATTGCATTTATCAGATCCTAACCAAATTCGCTACACTCGACGCATTAACGAAAAAATTCATCGGAAATAAGTGGATTGAAAAATATGTAAAATTGCTACATGCAGATTTGAGTGGGTCTAGTTATGGCTGGCATGAAATCCTCAAAAATGCCCAACGTCCAAAAGATTCCTGAAATTGCCGAACATTCTTAGATACGCGGTAAAGGGCACAAGGGTTGCAGTGGGCGGTCGTATTTCCATCTGTCGAGGCAGCAGCGGCGTACGTGGGAGGAAATATGAGACTCCAATATCCTGTTATATCGTTTCCTAGTCGCCATAGAATTACGACAGAGGGTACTTCAGCGGCGGAGAATAATTGTCGTACGATAATCGAAAGTAGCCAGTATAAATCAAGGATCAGTGGGTGGTTGTAAGAGAGAGAGAGAGAGTAAGAGAGTGGGGATGGAAAGAGAGTTTCCTTTGTATTCTAAATAGATAATAAATATCGAGACGCCGTAAAAAGTTTTCGGCGTTATTGCCAGTGAAATCGACGATATCGGCGGGTCGCATGCACAATGCCGGTTAGGATAAAAGGGAACCGTCCCGGCGTCTTACGGTATCAGCCACTCGAGCACGGGGGTGGACACCGCGCCGAGTATTAACATATTTACGAGCGTCATGAATTCGAGCTTTCCTCCCACCCCTTCAGCCCCTCCCATGCTTTATTTCTCTTTGGCTCTCCTCTTCTCTCGGTCCAGGCAAAAATCGATCGACCAGCGAAGCACATCGAGAAAATTAGTCGAGCGTCTCTGTCTCTTACCCTGCGAGGCCCTACCCATCCGAGGACCTATCACCCTTTTCCTTTCCTCACCCCTTTAGCATCTTTCCTCATCCCTTACTGGTAAAAACGTGCGTGCAAACTGATCCCAGCACGTACCCTCGCTTGCCGTGTCCTTTTCTGTCTCGTCCTCTTCCTCTTTTCTCTGTGATAGTCCTTTGTCTGACGCAGCAGGCGCCACGATCTCGACAGATCGCAACCAGAAGGGTTGCGAGAGCCAGGATGAATCACGGGAACCACCACCCGAGTCTTTCCAAGATTTCGGCCCAGCGATCGCTATTCATTTCGCTCTCCTTCGGGCCGGAACCCGTGCGCCGAATTAATTCGGTTAACTCAATTAAGCCCGGAAAGTAATTGCGGACGGTCTCGCGTGGATCGCTGTCCCGGTCTGCAAATCAACGTCGGGAATAATAACGTCTTTGCCCGGCGACCTGCTGGAACGATGGACGAGTTAATTAGGGAATGATAATTCTTGTAAATAAACAGTATTGCATTTCGTTATTTTAACAACTGTCATTCTAGAATTTAGGGGTTGTTATCTCTCCCATTCTCCCCGCAACGATGACGTATCGTTTCGCAACGAATCGTGTCGGGATGACGAGGTTAGGAGATTAAATAGAACTTTATATTTAACCGTTTATTGTCAGGTTGTGAATTAATGTTGTTAGCACATAACACAATATTGTAGTTTATTTAAACAATTAACAAGAAAGATAAAATGTGTGTGGGAGCTGCGACTTGCTCGGTAGGCGAGCTTACAATTAGACGGACTGACTTGCCTTCCTTCTTAGGCCCTTTAGCCCGGAAAAATGGCGAAAAAAGACCTTTCCTCTTCCGAGTGTTCCGTGCATTACGGTGTATACTCCAGCAAATCAGTTCACCATTAACATGCAGAGTGTTTTCGCGCGTTATTCGTCGACGGAAGATCGTCGTCGGTCGATCACGTCAGACCTCCTCCTCGGACGGGAAGGATCAAACGACGGACGAGCATTTGCGAACCGCGAACGGATAAATCGCATTAGAGGTAATCCGATCAGTTGGCGCCGTGCGATTCTGTAACGTCAGCGATATTTCGATAAAACTCCGCGTCAATTTTAATCGGCGTCGGTGACGCAGTCGCTACGGAACTGGTGTTCGATTCAATTAACCGGCTCGACGAATCGAAAACTCGGTTAACGGTAACGAATTTTTCTTTTTATCGAACTTCCCCCCTCCCCCCAACCCTCATCCCTACCTATACCCACGTCGTTTCGTTCAGCGCTGGCTTATTGGGTCGTTGCAAACGAGACGATTCGAAATTGACTGGCTGAGAGTGTTTTCAATCTTGAATATTTTACCGCGAACTACCCCGTCAATCGTTCGACACGAAGTCACACGGTATGTTATACATTTGTAAGTAGATTGCTGATTTTTATCTGGTTAATTGTCGAGTCGAATAATAAATTAACCGACTCTAATAAACAAAAAGGATCCTTGCTTCTATGAGAGAATCAACGAAGACAAGAATTTCCACAAAGATCGTCGGTATACAAACGATTACACCTGTAAACCATTTTCTTCGCAGCAAGTAGAACCAGACAATCATGGTCAGACTCGGCGCGGTACAATCGACACTTGAAACTCAATTTTCTCAGAAACGGAACCGCATAGCAGAAAATTGTATTCTACATCTTGAACGTATTTTTTCACATATAACCACCCTGTGCATCTCACTCTCGGTTCACCGTCAACCCCATCGCAATATACATTTCAAAAACTGGTCCAGGAAACAAGGAACGTTTCCCAATGTTGTTTGTCCTGTCAGAACGTTGACGAGCGATAAAAAGGAGAACTGGGTTTCGTATTCCGAGTAGATCGGTCTTCTTCAGGGCTGGTAACTCGGAGGTATTCGTCTGAAATCGATATACCGGGGCTACGGGAAAACGGAAACGTATCTGCTGACACAGAAAGGTGACCGAGCAGAGCAGAGCAGAGCAGATCAGAGCAGAGCGGAACGGAGCAGACTAAAGCAACGTGGTCTTTGTATGCAAATCGCCACGGCTCCGGTAACTGTAGAAATGGCGAGAAACTGGCTGGTGTGTTCCTCGAGACTCGGGCCATCGCTATCGGTGGTGACGAATTCCCTAACGATAACTTTATTCGGGAAGTTGCCGAACTATGCGCCTTCGAGAGACGAGGCGACATCGACTGGCTGCGAGCTGCGATATATTTCCACTGGTAAACACCGACGCCAAGCACCGCCTCGGATAATCTCGCGATTTGTAAAATCGCTTCGCCTCCTGATCTCGGATCCCCACGACGACGACGCGACGCGACGCGACACGACGAGACGGGACGAGACGCGACGCGTTCGCCTTTATTCGATTCGGTTATGCTAACCGGCGCCTCGAGATCCACTCGAAATCGGCGAACTTGCTGATCGATTCTGAGAACCGCACAACCTAACCCCTTACGATCATATTCAGTCTATATACAGTGTAGATACAATTTAATTTGGATAAAATGAATCGTGCTCGATGGAACTATTTTTCATCGAACTGGATAGTCGAATAGAGCCGGTGCTATAAACACTTGTTGAATGAATTCTTCTGATTTTATGTACTGCTTCTCTTTGGCGCTTTAGCACAAACGTGCTGATTGAGTCAATAAGAAATTAATTTCTTTCTGAAAAAGCACCTAAAAATCGCGTTCTTTTGTTATGTGTGGCGTGAAGTGTTCGATTTATAGCCATTTTACTGAATCTTAAGAAGCTGTATAATCTTTAAGCAAAATAAATTCGCATTCTCTTTGAAAAATATTCCGAAAGATTGCCACATAATCGTAGCGTCGAAAACATAAAATTTGTCAAGAACCGTGTTCAATTCGCGAATTAAGCGAAGAAAGGAGGGATCCAGAGGGAAAAGGAGGGACCCAGAGGGAAAAGAAAACACGCATCCAGCGAACGCTTCAGACAATCTTTTTGCTGGCGGTAATGGCCGGAAGACTGATGGCAACATCGATCCATGGTAGCAAAAAAGTTACATATTCAAAGAGGCCGCTCGCGAAGAACTTCTGTAGCCGTCACCGCTCATTTCCATTGACGACAGCGACGTTTTCGTACAGGGTGCAGGGGCGTAGTATATATCGACGGCCGAGGGATAACCATCCATCACTCGATGAGAGCAGAAACGAGGAGGATAGAGGATAGAGGAGGAAAAAAAAAGAGGGAGGGCACAGAGGAGAAAACGAATCCTCCTTTTCGACTTGTTGACTTTCCCCGGACTCGATGCCACGGAAGCCAAGGATTTCTTCGTTTCGGCTGTGCCCTACCCCTGAAGCCAGCTTCATCGGAATTCCGTCGACCTTGCCAAGTCTAGAGCAAATCCATTCCGCTCGGCTCGGCTCCGCTCCGCGTTTCTTTCTTGCTTCCCTTCGTGTTTCTGCCCCGGGAACCGGCTAAAGGGCCGCGTGTACTTATTATTCCCTAAATATACGTGCCTGCGATACGCGTTTAGGGCACACGACGCACTCCTGTGGAATATTCAGCCACTGTCAAAAGGCCTCGCGATACTCCGCGTCTTTGAGACCAAGAGGGAAAAGGAATTCCTGATTTCGTCTACTGTAGAATCGTCTTCTGTTTTGGACATTTTTTGTACAGATGCAAAATTTCATCCCTGAAGAGGTTACAGAAAATTTATCCCCGAAGAGGTTCAAGAAGATCAAGACAATTTGTTAGATTCTCTTAATTTTTTTTCTAATTTGCACACGAGCACCTCGGAAATTGCAGGATTGTGAAGAATCGATTTTTCCCTTTTACTCGTGGAATAATCTGTTTATAGGAAAGTTCGGTGTCCGCCCCCGCCTCAAGGTCAGCCGGATCCCTCGTAGGAAGACAGACGCAGGCAATCGGCGATCTCCAAGACAAATATTATTCCGAAAAATTGGATTACCGTTATCGGCGCTCGCCAAACGTCACCAGAGAACCGAGGACGGCCTCGAGCGTCGACGCGTGATCATCCTGCGGGGGTGGAAGGACCACGGACGGTCCACGGACTCTCCTCTATCTCGCCTCGGCACCCAATTTTTCCTTTCTCTCCCTTTCACTGTCCTCTCTGTGAAATTCCAGCCACTCCTAGACGTCTCAATTCGAACAGTTTTTCCACGCTCCGGGACTATTAACATTCGTAAACTCGCGACCAAACTGTTGCTCGAAGAAAATGCTTCACCTAACCAGGCTGAACAAACTAGTACTAAAAATTGAGCGATGATAATATTTTCAAATAATTGTTTCCTTTTAATATTGATAGAAATATTGTTGGAAATATTAATTTGAATCGACAAGTATACGTAATGTGTGTTTTAATTGCGTACTCTCCTTCATTAGAATTTCAATTAGTCATTTAAAACAATTATTAATGAAATTGCTCGACATTATTTTCGTCGTTTCGTCAAAGGAAGAAATAATCTTTATATATTCACTGAGGGTATATTTCGATGTGAACAATTATGTTTGTACATTGCAGAGTTATTATGTTAGGGGTGGGTTATTTCGGGGTACGTTTATATTGTTTCATTTTAATTTTAATCTATTCATTGACATAATTTAAATGCTTGTATCATTTCTCGTCCACCTAGTTCTCTATGTTATCATTTCTCGTCCACCTAGCCCCCAAAAAATATTATTGCGAATTCCAATGCACTATGCATTATTAAAATTCAAAGGAGAGTCTATTTCTAACACTAGTACTCTATCGTTCTATGTATAAAGTGGAAGTATCATTTATTAAATTAAGAACAAAGAAACCCGAATATTTTTAGTGAATAAAAATTCCAGAATAGCGATATCGAAGACGACAGTCGATTTCGAAATTTCAGCTCGTGATCTCCAACTAAAAACGTTGAAAAACGATTCCATAAATTTCGCTGACCTCCCTAAACGATATTCAATAGAGAAGAAAAATTGTTTCAGGGGATTACGGTGGTATGATGGGTAGCAAGCGAAGCAATCGCGAGGGGACACGCGTGAGAAGTAATGGGAAAATTCGAAAAATAAATTGAACGTTTATGGAAAAGAAACCTGCCACTGGTTGAGGTAGTACGGGGTAAAGGAGCCGCAAGAGAAATAGAGAAAGAGAGAGAGAGAGACCAGGAATGAGAAATAGAATAAGGGAGAGAGAGAGAGAGACAGAGGAAACTGGTTGTAATACTCTCTTTGATAACTTCACACACAGCAGGAGCGACGGCGGCGGCCTCGTAATACCAGGATTAATACGCCCCCGGAGCTTTGGCCCTATACCAGTTTATAGAAAGCTGCAGTGACACGCCTGCTGACTTATACGATTGCAGCTCGCCAAGCGCACACGGATCTACGTCGAAGGGAATCGAAAGGGATTTCGCCGTTCCTGAAACGTTCCTCCTCCTCTTGATTGTAAATAAAAACCGTGGAACCGATCGATTCGACTCGAACGGAGGTGAATCCCGCCTCGAATGGAAACGACCTGTCACCGAGCCCCCAGAATTGCTTGAATTACTCACAATTACATGCAAAGTCTTCCGATATCTTCCCACCCATCTTTGCTTTACCATCTCGGTTCAAAAATTGCATCTTATTTAGAGGTTCGCAATTTCAATTTGCAACCAATTTGTAACCAATTCCGCACATTACAAAAAAAAGAAGAAATATGTAGAAGTGCCAAAGAGTAAAAATTACTCACAATTACATGCAAAGTCTTCCGATATCTTCCCACCCATCTTTGCTTTACCATCTCGGTTCAAAAATTGCATCTTATTTAGAGGTTCGCAATTTCAATTTGCAACCAATTTGTAACCAATTCCGCACATTACAAAAAAAAGAAGAAATATGTAGAAGTGCCAAAGAGTAAAAATTACTCACAATTACATGCAAAGTCTTCCGATATCTTCCCACCCATCTTTGCTTTACCATCTCGGTTCAAAAATTGCAACTTATTTAGAGGTTCGCAATTTCAATTTGCAACCAATTTGTAACCAATTCCGCACATTACAAAAAAAAAGAAGAAATATGTAGAAGTGCCAAAGAGTAAAAATTGTAACCGAATACTTCTGTTTTGCTCGCAAGAAGGATTTTCGCCGCACACTTTCTTGTAAGAAAACCGCAGAACGGTTTGTCAAGAAAGATTGTATATTTCACCGCGTTTCGCCGTTCGCAGAATGATTTTCGCGCGCATTATTCACGGGAACAATGCGTGTCTTGGCGCGATCGAGCAACGCCGCTTGATTTCTCGGCGATTTGGAGCGCGTTCCGTCAAGCTTCCGTTACAAACGACCGTCGCTGATCGTTCGTAATCCCTTGTAAAAATATTGATGAAGATTACAGTGTTCCCGTTCGCGTTTGCCGATTTTTCGATACATGGATGTGTATGCGCAACGACACAGCAGCGACGTAAATTATAAAAAGCACGCGTCGCGTCGGCTCAAGACAGGAATCAAACGAGTTTCAATTAAAAACGTGCACAGTGCGGACAAACCTGGCATATCTCAATACACGTGCATATGTACAATAAATTTATTTGGCAAAATTTCATATTAGGTGGAAATTGATATTATTAATTATATAATAATCATTTTTATTCATAAATATTGTTAATTTTTTTTATATTCATTAATTTTATTGTTAAATTTCATTTTTTGTGAATAATTATCGTCACATGTACATTAGTAACCAAATTTAGATTTTTGTAAAAAATTCTGTGTAACGGAAAGTGCTCACCAAGGTACATATATGCATTCTTTTTACATTCGGTAAAGTAGATTTATTTCTTGCATAAATTTTCAACGGTGGTTTTATTTATTACTCGCATATGAAACTTCCAATTAACATATAACAAAAACGGCAAAATATATCCTGAGATTACTGTCTATACATATACATACTGTACTATATCCGCGCCTGGGATTACTCCTACAACGGGCTTTTATGTTTCTCCTGATTAATTAATAACCGATCGAACTGCGTCCTCCTCCGCTGGTGGCTATTGTTCAACGCGAGCTATTGGGAAAAATGTTCCCCGAGTAATTCCGTTTCAATGATTCCTCCGAGACACAAATCCCCAACGAAACAGGCTCGAGGAAATTATTTTAATAAACGTTATGTTTGCGCAGTCTACTGTGATGTTTAAATGTTAATTTGTAGATTGAGAAATTATTTTAATGCTGCTTGGTAATTATTACGATCATTTGTAAAAAATATCTACACTGAAAAATATTTCAGACGACATTCCTCAATTTCATTTCGTCTACTTCAATTGAAGTAAATTTCTCCATTGACATTTCCTTGTAACTACGCTAATATCGGAGGCATTAACAATTAAGTGAACCATCAAAATGTGTACAATTAGAGAAATCACTGAACGGAATAAAAAAATTTGTGGAAAGTGGAATATAGCCTTCTTGTTTCTGCAAAGCATCCAATCGTTGGGGGGTTGGTCTATCGAGGGTGCAGCGATTGGCGTCGCGCTAAAGCAGGCGTAATTCAAGATCGTTAGGTCGCCGGAATCGCTATGATCGGCCTCGTTAACTGTTATACTGTTATACCTGTTCTACTGTTATACCGTGTAGACGTAGGACCAGCCCGATATTCGAGCGGATTCGCGTGATCGCACGCGGGTTGCGTGCACCGGCCTGGAGTTCGCACTCGAGTCACGCGGCCCGCTCCTTTCGCGCATACATCTGTATGCAAAAGAGATCCGCTTGTATCTCGGCTAAGCGACATTCGCCGTGTTTCCTAAACAAGCGACGACGGTGTTCCCCGGAAATGAAAAATCCAGAACTTACAACCGAGTGAGCCGAGGTTTGCGGACTGATCCAAGAAATGATGGATCTGACAAAGACGGGAAGAGGATTTCTGGGTGAATCAATATGGTTGGCTGAATAATATCAATTCTCTCGGAGAATATTTAAAATGATTTCAATCGACGTGGAAATCATTTTGGAAGAAGAGACACATTTTCAACTTTCAGAACTTTTTGTGCTTCAACGGTGAAAGCTATGCGAATAACAGTCTTCAATCAACCGTGCGAAGTAAAGTATATACCAAGCAGAAATATTTCCTCGCTGTCCAATAAAATTACAATTTTCTGTCCCCGCTTTATACAGGGTGTCCCACGTTACAGTTTTCATGATTTTTTAAGTACGTACTTGCGATAATCTGACAAAAAATATTTTCAACAAAAGCTGATCAGTTTTCGATTGGCTATACATTGCAATAAAAAAAAATATTCGAAAATTTCTTTTTTACTATTGTCAAGGCCACCTTCGTTTTTTTAAATGGCAATTCAAGGTCATCCGAACGTCATGGTATACTGAATCGTTGAATTCGTCTTGACACGGGCTGTAATACTGTTAAGTCAAAAATACAAAGTACCATTGAAAAAAAATTAAGGTGACCTTGACAATACTATAAAAAAAAAATTTTCGAATTTTTTTATTGCAATATATAGCCAATCGAAAACCGTTCAACTTTTGTTGAAAATATTTTTGTCAGATTATCGCAAGTACTTAAAAAATCGTGAAAACTGTTACGTGGGACACCCTGTTATAGCGCCATCAAAAACCTTCTCGAGCTCGCTAAGAAAATCGTTTTCAGAAAGGAACACAGTAAATAGACGATTACGCAATTATTTATACAGTTCCTACGATAATCACCGGATCCTGAGCCTGGCCCCATGAATTCATTGTGGCAGTGGGTATTCACCGTCGAATGGTCGAGTAATCGCAATTACGCTTCGAATCGCGAGTAAAAGGCTTCCGCCGTCGATTCAGGACGAATTCATCGGGCAGGTGGATGGTATTCGGTAAAATCGGCATTCATAATCCTGCTGCGGGGGGGTTGGAGGAGGGTGTAGAGGGTGGTTATTGTCTCGAGTCGGTAACCGGTCCATCCAGGCGGATACAAAGCCAGAGATCGACCGGGTTTCCCTTGCTCCGGTAAATGCGTCTAGCAGAGCCGATGCGAAGAAGCGTGGAAATCCTCCCACCTCGAATAGCAGAGACCTCGATACCGATACCGTGGCCGTTCGAGGGTTGCGCGGGGTGCTGGATAGAACGGAGAAAGAGGGTGGCAAAGGAACGTCGATGGAGAGAGGGACGGTATCGGGAAATTTCTGAAATACCGTGGCCCGTGAAATGCACTTGCTCTGCATTTGTACTTCAGTTGCCTCTTCCTGTCTAGCTATTCGTGGCCAAGCGCCTCTCTCAACCTATCTTCTCTCCGATACGCGTGCATCCGGTCTGATTCGCTACGCTTACGCGCCCTGCCCCCATATCGATTCTCCACCACGAATAATTACACCATCGCCCGTTGCTTCACCATTTTCTTTACCTCCGAGCAGAACTTCTCTCATTCGCAAACTCACTGAAGAAAAAAACGATTTATATTGTGACACGACAGTTTTTTTTTGTCAATTATTTATTTGTAACGGTCGCATCAACATCTAGGTCATTAGCTACCACTAGAATTTATACGTGTAATTACATAGTCGAAATCTTAATATCTAGGTATAGTTGTAAGTACGTTATGGGGAAGATCAGTTGTCAGTAGAAAATATTAGAAAAGGAGAACTAGTCTTGCATTCCATTCAGGTCTGATTTCCCTTTTGATTTGCTTAATCGTGTCTCCATTTAGCGTCAAACAAAAAATTACCTTTAAAGTTATTGGTTTCTTGGGCACAGATGATTGACACGATAGTGTTGCGGTATTTTTGCCGAATGATAACGCAACTGCATCTTGCATTAAGATTTTATTTACCTAGTTATTGAAACTAGTTTGTTGCCTCTAGTTTCCCAACCCCTCATTTCATGAGCAGTTTTCTCGAGAACCATGAGAGATATATTAGTGAATTGAAAAGATTGTAGGGTACACTTTGGCGATGCTTCATGAATTTAAAAAAAATTTTTTACTCACTTGTCAAGTGTAAGAAAAATTGATCTTGCGAGTGTGATTCTTGAAGTCAATGGTATAGGATTAATACTAGCATACAATCCAGATAAGGAGTGAGTTTTTAATCAAAGACAAATTTCGTCGACCAGGACGGAGGCGTCGAATCACTATGCGACGCAAGCAGTCGAACTACCACCGTCGTCGGTGGCCTAACGAGCGAAGGTTACGTCGAACTTAACTTATAAAGCAGGCGGCTGATTGTCGGTAGCTGGTCGGCCTCGTTGCAGCAGGAGTGGCACGAGTCTCGCAAGTTGTCGGTTTTGCGACCAGGTCTTCGATCTCTGCGGTACACCGAGGTCGGTGAACGTCGGAGACGAAGGATGCTCGCGAGCACCGACGAAAGCCGGTGTGCAGAAGCTCTGGTCCCCGGCTCTCGCAGCCAATTCTCGAATTAGTCGCAGTCGAATTAATCCCGCTTGCACCAAGTATGCACGAACGGTTCGATCAGCAATGCGAGATCCCTCTCCGAGCCAGGATTCGTGCTGGCGACGTGTTCCACGCCACCCCCTTGCACCCTCTACCACCCTCTACCTCCCTCTACCACCCTCTGCCACCCTCGTTCGTATTCTCTGTTTGTCATCGTCCTGCTTTTCCACCTTTTACTCATCCTTCCACCGCTTCGTTTCGCTTTTGCTACTTGCTCTCGACTTCCAAAAACCATTTTGTCGACGAGGAACCAAAATTCTGGAGATCAAACTCGACGATCGACCATCACTTGTTATTAGACAGTGCTTTATGCAAAATAAAAATTCTTCCTTTTTTTTAATCATCTTAACCAGTTGAAAATAATACATTAACATTCTCAAGTTATTTTAATCTCTTTGCTAAATTTTTTTAATTGCACCAACTATTGCCTCTCTACCACCCTATGCCACCCTCTACCACCCTCGTTCGTATTCTCTGTTTGCTATCGTCCTGCTTTTCCACCTTTTACTCATCCTTCCACCGCTTCGAATAAAAAAAATTATCTTTATTCGTCGAATAAAATTATTTATTCGAACCTCATCGAATAAAGATACTTTTTTATTCAAACCTTCGAATAACGAATAAAAATTTTTTTTATTAAATTTTAATTATATAAAAATGTTGCCCAACTCTGATCAGCAGAGATACAACACCGCAACAATTGGATCCTGAGTTTTTTTCCAGAAATGTTTTACTTTAACACAATGTATCGAGGCGAGTAATAAGGTCTAGTCTAGCAGAAAGTAGCCAATCGTGCAAACGCTCATGTTCGATGTGGTAAGGACTCTTATTTATTCGCGCGGCTCTTTTCGCACGCTCGGAGATATGGGCTTGCGGGCGGTAGCAGAAATTGGAAGGGAGATCATGTAAAACAGAGGTCGGCGATAGAGGGTGGGGGCCTTGTATAGCTGTCAGACACAGGCCACCGGCTTACCTGCTTCTGCTCCTGTTCACGTTTTACCTGGCGAGCGCAAACGTCCGCTCGCGTTGTCGTTCGAGCGTGAAATCTGCACACTATTGCACGATGCTGAACAACGAACACTGCAGCCTGTTCTACATCACTGGCAAAAAGTATTCGCTCGAACGAATCCACCCTGTATCGTTATTAATTATTTATATCGCGCGCTTACCACGAAACGAACCGTTTTACATTTCCCCATTCCTAACAAGTTGACTGAGAATCTCGTGTATTTCATAGGACCAATGCCGTTCTATAAACGATCAGAAATTGTTAATAATTATTGGACAGTGGATCTTTATGCGAAATAAAAACTTTCGTGCGATACGTTTCCTTTCTGTCGGTCACAGGTCGGATAATGTGCAGGCGCATTTTGAATGATGGATTCCGAAAACTGAACTCGCAGTTTGCAAGAAAGAAAGACACGTGATTCGAGAGTTACACGTGTAATCCCTACCTTACACGTTACACGTGACTCTCCTCTCACCCCGTGGGACAGAAGTTTCAAGTGTCATGCACACTTCTGAACTTCGGGTGGTTGTAAAATTTTACTCACCGGCATCCGGGCCAGGAGCCCGGCGTTTTTCGTGATAACAATGCAGATTTTATGCATTCGCGACAACTTTGGACGTGTACAAAACGCGAGCGAATGGAGGAGGATCGTGTATTATTGTAGCATAATAATATTCGCGTTGAGTTTTATCGCGTGCGATGCGCCGGTATACATTTTACAGCTTGGTTCTACAAGGAAATTTAAACGAGACGCTCGCTCCTCGGGACCTCGTTTGACTGGTAGTTTTAGTGTTAAAATTGTTAAATAAAGAAGGGAATATCTATGTGTAGCTTCTATATCTTGCAATTGACGGTGACAAACTTTTATTTTGCATAAAGATCCGCGGTCGGAAATTTAAAAATTTGTAAAAAGGATCTAATATGGGTCAGTACAGATCCAGGCACCGGCGAGGCTCAAATTGCAACCTAAGAAATTAATAAAAAGGTTTATCGGTGATTAAAAAACATCTCCGTTGAAATGCTGTCTTCGATCTTTCGTAGCAAGCGAAAATGCTAATTAGCAACGCGGTAGCTTTCATTCAAGCTACCGTAACGAGACGGACAGCTACACTGTTCCTGGCCACGGGATAACGAGTATGCAGCTCGCTGTCAAACTCCCTGGGGAGGAGCTCTTGGTGGAACGGGTTCCGCCAAGACGGGGGCAGATCGAATGAAAACGCAAAAGGAAAAAGAAGAAACAAAGGGATCCCATTGTGCCAATTACAGAGGGCCAGAGCTCGGTGAGCGAAGGGACTGGTCTCACGTTCCTTTTCACCGGCACGAAGGGGACCTGGATTTTCGAGTCTGCGATATAATCGACCCGGTAGCCCGGTCTTAGACGGTTCAAACTACGGTATTGCGTGTGCATGCACGCACACGATTGCGAAATGCCGTCGGTGTCCGATCACGAACGCACCTGCTACCCATGCCGCAAAATATTCGATACGAATACGAACAGGAATTGCTTGGAAAACTGTACTGTACGCGTACATTGGATCCAAAAAATATTGAAACTTTTGCACCGATATATATTGTTACATTATTCATAGAAATGTTTCCTCTTGAAACACGAGATACATTTTTATTTTAAAGAGTCGAGAGGAATGAATAAATTGATTTGACTTGATGTTTTGAAGACTGGACCGTCAACTCCGACCTGATATAATTTCGAAGATATACACGTACAGAGACTCCCAAAAATATTCGGACACTAGGTATGACTAACTTTACGATTTGATAATTCGTTTCAATATCATTATTTAAATATACTAAAAAATAATGTAGTTCAAAGTACTGAAAAAATGGGGCTTAATAATAATTTTAAGTTTTGCCAGGACAACGACCCCAAGCACAAGTCACGCATTGTGCAAGAATTTTTATTATACCGCCCCAATCACCGGACCTTAATCATATCAAGAACTTGTGGGATGAATTAGACAGAAAAATTCGAAAAACCCTAATTGAACAAAGACTTGCAACTGAGTGGTCGAATATAACTGTTGAATATTTTTTAAAAATTACAAATAATATGCTAAACAGGTTAAGTCATGTTCTTAAACAAAATGGTTATGCCAAGAAGTATCAAACAAATTTTGTAATGCTAAATTACATTATCTAAATAGCAAAATTAATATTGTCCGAATATTTTTGTGAGCCACAAATGGTCCATTATTTCGATTAATAATTTTTATTACGAAACGTATGTATATTTTTCAAATAAACTATGTATGTTTATCAACATTAATAAATGTTTTATTACTAGAAATCGTAAAGTTAGTTATACATAGTGTCCGAATATTTTTCGGAGCCACTGTAAATGTTTCAATCTCCAAAGCGTTGGACAAATGTTAATCTGGTGGAGCCAGGCGAGCGTTCATCAAGCCGTCCGGGCTTGCTGATTAATCTCGGCTTAATTATCCGCAAGAAGATCCGCGTTCCGCGCAGCGGCGCGGTGCCGCTATCGAATAAGTAAAACATTTCGGACAGAAATAATCCGGGCCGGTCGTTACGGATAAACAATGCGCGATATCTTATCCGTACACCGCGTATACGAGATGTGGCGTGGCGGTGAACGTCGCAGCTCGCAAGGAAACCATTTCCTGCATAAAACAAAAGGCGCGCAACACGATATCCCGCGAGTTTCATACGCTTACGTCTCGTACATATTTCAGGCACGTCCTGCACTTCGAGATACGGGAAGGAACCGTATCAGGATGCACCGACTCGGTGCATTTTGTCTGGCGCGCAGGTCAGCCGCGCTCACCTATCTCTCTCACTCGCTCTCTCTTTCTCTCTGTTTCCCTGGTTCTCCGTTTCTCTTCGTTGCTCTCATTCTATGTCATTCTATCTCTCTCTCTCTCTCTTTGTCCTGTCTCTCTGTGGCCCTCGCTTTTGCATTTCCAGGCGTATTTACAGCGAAACCTCTGCCACGGGGCTGTTTATAACCGTAGCGGACCGCGCACTTTTTGCATAGCGTCGCGACGCGTTGTCGCTTTGATGCCCCGCCACCGTGATGAATCTTTCTCTTGTTAATCCTCACTTTTAGCGACGGTTACTACGCTGCGACGCGACGCGACGGGCTACGCTGCAAACCGGCACGAGTCACAGCGACGCCGAAACCACCGTCGATCGCGAAAACATCTTCCCCCTTTTTTACCTTTTCGGAGTATGCGATCGAGCTCCGTCGAGATTAGAAGCGATTTTACGAGATAGTCGACTGCATGCGACTCGCGTTGCATATTCTATAGACTGTTTGAAAGATCTCTGCGCGATTAAACTCGCTGTTTACCTCGCTGCGTCCATTCGAAGTGGCAGTTGATGCAATTCGTCGTGCACGAGGCGCTTTTTTAAACATTTTTCCCGAGGCGATTCTAAAATACCGAATCCTCAAGTCCTGACTCGAGCTAATGGATTTCCAAGTTTCTTGTCCTCGGATGTATCAGGCTTAGACCATATATACTAATAGACCCGGCATAGGTATAGTATGTGTATAGGAAAATCGAGAATTCAGTGTCTGAAAGATGATGGGACACTGTGACGTCACAAGATAAGTCTTAAGATAATTTCTTTCCATGTACTGTGTACATGGCACACCCGCTGACCCCCCTCTCCCCATGTAAGTCAAGCGTAGGCACTGTCGATGAGCATAGCTTGTACATCTTTTGAAAATGTGACGTCACAGTGTCTGCGCTCTATCAAATTAGATTTCCCAGGTCGTAGATCCTGAGTTATGCCAAGAGCAGATAGTGTAAAAACATTATTTCGCCAAGACTCATTTTAAACGTTACTTAAGGACATAAAATGACATTTTACGAAAAAATGTTTCAGATAAAAGTTTCTTGTTTTTTCTCATAGAATCCGAATCCGTAATAAAAAATACCATGTTCCATTTGAAAAATGTAACTTCTGGTCTAAATCACCTATTTCCAGCCGAAACCGGAAGTTAAAAATATCACCATTTGATAGAGCGCACCTGATTTATAAAAGAAACGCTTTGACTTTTTGAAAATAATCTATTCTCTAGATTATAAATGGGTGATACGGGTGGTCTGAGACACTCTGTATATCGTCTAAAGTACTCAGGAATGTTTGGGGGCCGTTCGCGGGACTGGACAGGTTAGCCAACTGGCAAAATGTTTCGCAGGGAGATCGTTTAATACCCAGGGGCCGGGTTTTCTACTATTTAACTGGGGCGTTGATCGTTCTCCGTCTGGATCGATGAGCACGGCTTAAACGGCGCCGGTAGCCGTCGTCCCGGAAATAGTAAACCGATCCATCCGTCGTGTTCGATGAGCAGAGTCCGGATGAAAGAACCAGCTGAATCCGGCGAATCAGCTCGACGTATTTACCGGGGAGGACTTTCCATTCGTGAATCTGTTTTTCGTTCGGGGCTTGTCCTCCTCTTGGCGCGAGAGCCCCGAATCAACCGAGCAACGGCGACGTGGGGCGACATTGCTTTCCACTTACTGCTCGCTGCAATATTAATTACGCGACCAGCGGCGTGTCTCTATCTTCGGATATGAAATTTTAATGAGCGTGCGATCGCACGATGCTCTTTCCTCTCGGAAACGGTGCGTGTCTGCACGCTTTGCTGGACGCACTGTGCGTGAGCGGATTAAAAGCACTTTTGTCACGTCGAAAACGGGGATTTTGTTTGGAATTTGTTGAAGTAAAACAGTTCTGGAAAAATACTCAGGATCCAAGAATTGTTGCGGTGTTGTATCTAGTGATGAGCCTTGAGCATCTTCAAGCGGTACCGATTCCTTGTGACAAAGAATGATGATATCATAAGCATGTATGATTCTCTAGCTATCGAAAAGTATCGATCGAAAGTAATGATAGTTGCTCAGAAGCCTCGATCCCTTATAAGTACATCTTGGATGGGTTTGTTATGGATACTATCACAATCCTGTGGGGTCGAGGCGACTGAATGACAAGTAAGTAAATATATAATGAAATGTTATGTTTACTAATATCAAGCGTGAGAAAGGAAGATAGAATGAAAATATTATGTCGGTACGTTCAAAACGGCGAAGACGTGATTTGCAAATGTATCGATACCAATTTCATGCAAGATATATTTATAAAGGACGGAGACATTTAAGAAGGCATCATTTAGGTATCGATACCATTTTTGGAGTACATGAAGCTTTGACACCGGCTCAAAAGTTTCGATACATTCGACGTTGCCGTGATACCAGTACTACTTGGTATCATTTCGGCACGTACTGGTATCACAGATCAATTACAAGTTCCTTATCTTTTGATACATATCGAAACACCCAAACAAGTACTTAAGTATCGAATTGTTTGAAGATCGTGAGAAAGACTTGTATCACGCCCATCACTAGTTGTATCTGCTGATACAAAGTATCGGAATGAGGCGTGAGTGGGTAGGACGTGGATTGTACGTCGCCCGAAGTCCAGTTCGACGGAAGAGTCGGTATAGGAAGGACATACCTGGTACAATTTCTATTCGCTGTTTTATAATAAAGTTTCAGTTTCAAAGGGACTTATTTCACTAGGCTGTCTTTTGATTAATAAAAGGAACTCCACTCCTATCATATCCTTCAACAGAATATAGTGTGGTATGTGGGTACTGTGTGTTAAAATAGTGTCATCACTTTGTTGAATTCGAATTTGTTTGAACAGATTCTTCTGATTTCTGATTCCTGGTTGCAACAGCAGGATCAGAATAAAATTTCGTATCCAATGCAAACAAAGCAGCAAAATAAGCAGCTCCGAGTCACGACGACTTTTCTAGGCTTTGGTTGAAGCGAGTTTCCGGTTGAGGAACGCAGAAAGTTCGCACCTGACCCTCATCTGGTTATAATGGTCCGGTTCGACTTATTGAAAGAGACATCGCGGTGGCCCAGCGACAGCGGACGATCATCTTCCATGGAAACAGGTCCGCAACTTCTGATTCGAAGTTCCTTTCATTTGCCGAGAACTGGGCTAACGATGATAGAAGCGCATTGTCTGCGAAGGGTCGCGCGTCGCGGAGATGCACCGGACTCTGTCTCTTTTTCTCTCTCTCTCTCTCTCTCTCTCTCTCTCCTCGGCTGCGGCAGTTCTATTAATATTTCGGGCCGCGGGTATCGTGTGCACGAGAGGGCAGACTCCTTTGTATTTTCGAAGTATAACGATCATAATGGGCCGGTGTCGGTCCGCGGGGGAATACAATTGGCCGGGGTGGGTCGGTGGCTCTATACGAATCCCATTGATTGCACAAGTGGCGCAACTTGCATTCTCGAGTGGTAATTGGTCGGGACGCTGCATGTATGTAGCGAGAGAGATGCGTCTTGGGTTTATCGACCTCGCAGAAATGGATCTTGACTCGATCACCTTTTCACGGTGATGTTAACAATTTTGGGTGAAAGCAATTACTCTGGATCATTGTTCGTGCAAAATTAAGGGGAGTTTCAGTCATAACGACTCGATATTAAAAAATACTGGTACCCTTATTTTCTAAAACTGTTCGAAGAATGTTCAGATAATGTTTCGGTTATAACTTTATATTATAACCGAGTGAACCGAACTGAAGTATTAATATAACAATTTTAACTGAAAACGCACAACACTAGAATAGGAACTCTGCTTGACGAATAAATGAATAATGTATAATTCGCGCACGTGGTTTGACTAGGAAATCCCTTCATTTTAACTTATTACAAAACTCGACCGACCGTTACGGGAAGAAGGATAGCTGTTTGAAAGATACGAGCGAATAGAGAGAGAGCTCCCTCTTTCTCTCTCATTTATAGCGTTCATCGCCGAAAGTTCGCGAAAAAACAGCTGATCCGGTTTCCGCGAATTGATCCTTCTAGAAGGATCTAGATCCTTGATCGACCAATCGGAGGGTCGGATTGGCCGTCAAGCGTGACGACAGAGCCGAATTATCACGAGTATGCGCACGACGGCAACTGCCGTATGAGACGAGCTCGCACATCTTGAACAAAAACAATCATCTCAAATTAATTTACGTGACTGACTGGATATTTTGAAATATGGGGTGGTCCGTCAACTTTAAAGTGAAAATTCGACCGAGTGAAGGTTCGACAGTGGATCAACCGTCGTCGGTGTCATTAATTTCTAAACAGGTGATCCAGGATGGCGCATGTTCTCGACCCATTTCAGGGTGCAGGTATGGTTGTCGGCTGGCAACGTTGTCCGGCGCGGCGCGAAGTACCACAATAAATTCGCGTCGATGGCCATGTTTCCCTCGTTACACATATCCCAGCTTTCTGATCGCGGGTCACCGGTGGATCTCGATCGAGAGCACACGTACACAGGTGTGCTCATACGTGGCTAGACAGTGTATGTAGGAATATGTGTGGGCACACGGGCCGCGGTAAGTGGCTCGGAACGACCTGGAAACTCCGCGGGCGAACGGCACTCGTGCACGTCCAACTCCGCGCACACCGAAACACCCTAAGTCCATAACGACCTCGTTGTTCATATGTCTTCGATTTAATGAACACACCGTGCCGTGAATTTCGCCCGATAGGCTGCCGGGCTAATTCTACATCGTCACACTTCCCGCGATAACTTTATCTAGCCCGTTCTGCTGCCGGTGCACCGAACCACACGCTTGAGAACTTTATCCGCTGCATGACAAGGCCAAACGGAATACTGTCACGTGCTCTGACCTGATCCTCTTGTTTGTTATGTGCGGTTTTTCGCTGCGATTCTCTTGCCCCGAGTTCTCCACGCTTCCGTGGAAAATCAGCTACATACTCTGTCGATTTAGAGCTCTTAATAATTATTATTTTTCATAGCAATCTACAACCCAGCAGTTAACCCTTTAGTGCCAAAAGGTACTTAAAAGTCTTGCCGTTATTTTCTTCCATTATACAGGGTGAGGCAGTAACTATTGTCACCTACAATAACTCCGAAAGTATGATAGTAGTAGAAAAGTTTTCGAAACAAAAGATGCATGAGACCACAGGGGCTGTAATATGGCGTTAATCTTTTTTTCTTAGGTGAAGTCGCTACAGAGATGTGAAGGTCACCTTTGTTTTTTTTTTAAATAGAATGCTATGTTTTGGTACCTGCTTTCTGATAGCGGCTATTGAGACAAATCCAACGAGGTGCAACATTAAGGTCTTTGAAGGTGAGCAAAGGTCATTTATGACAAAAAAGACGAAATACACTCGCATTTACAGAAGCTGTTCAAAGTGATTGCCATTGGTATCAATGCAATGCTGCAATCTTCTTATCACGGATTGAATAGCATTTCTTATCACTTCGGCACTTATCGAATCACATGCTGTAATAATTTATTGTATAAATGTATTCAATTGCACAGCATGTAGGGTGAGAACGTTGAGGGCATCTTTCAGTGTACGTTACTAAACCTAGCAATGACAAATAAACACATCTGGACGATACCGGAGGACATCAATAAGAATGGTAAGACTAGTATCATTAAATCAAGCGATCGTAAACGATGTGTTCTTTCGAAGAACAAACCGATATGTTTCTCATTTACGGAAAATGCCAGCAAAATTCAGTGAGAGCTAGAGATTTATACGCTGAAAGATATCCTCTAAGTTCTCACCCTACACGCTGTACATTTAAATATTTGTATGATAAATTGAGAACTGAATCCTTGGCCTATCAGAAAAAGGACCGTGCCGAAATGATAAGAAATACTACTCAATCCGTGATAAGAAGATTACAGCATTCCATTGATACCAATCACTTTGAACACCTGTAAATGCAAGTTTATTTCGTCTTTTTTGTCATAAATGACCTTTGCTCACCTTCAAAGACCTTAATGTTGCACCTCGTTGGATTCGTCTCAATAGCCGCCATCAGAAAGCAGGTACCCAAAACATAGCATTCTATTTAAAAAAAACAAAGTTTACCTTCACATCTCTGTAGCGACTCAACGTAGGAAAAAAAGATTAACGCCATATTACAGCCCCTGTTGTCCCATGCATCTTTTGTTTCGAAAACTTTTCTACTACTATCATACTTTCGAAGTTATTGTAGGTGACAATAGTTACTGCCTCACCCTGTATAGTCGTTTGAGCGTAATTCAACCGCTTCTGCCTGTAGGTACTTGCAGGGAACGCATATCGTACAAGGAAATATAATTATAGTGTGCCCGATGACGTAAGATTGGGATACCTTGGCCAACATTGGGTCATATATGACGAAAAAAGAGGCAAGTGCGAAATGTGTAGTGTCAATGCAATTCAATCAACGCCCCACAGCAGGTACATGTGGTGTGTATTTGTGCAGCAATGAAAAAAAAATTGCTTCATGGACTACCATAATGTGCAATAATTATTGACGATTATACTATATAACTATATTATTTTTGTCACAATAATTTGATTTGTACACCCGAAAATAACAAAAACAAAAATGTAAAATGGGTTTTCGTGTTTCTTTTGACAATAATATATAATAAATGAATTAAATAATGATTACAATTTGATTTTTTTTAGTTAAATACAAATTTGGGCACTAAGGGGTTAATGAAAGTGTTGAAGGATATGATCGGAGTGGAGTTCCTTTTTAATAAAACGACAACTCAGTGCAAATAAGTCCCTTTTAAACAACTTAAAACTTTATTAAACCGCAATGGAATCTGAACCAGGTATGTCCTGCCGATACCGAATCTTTCATCGAACTGAACTTCAAGACGACGTACAAACCACGTCCTACCAGTGATGCCAGAATGAGGTTGAAACCAACCTCATTTCTCCCTCCAGGCTCTCACCTTTATCCCCTTCCACTATCCTATTCCACCAACATGAGCACACTCCAACGTCCCCCACTAAGACCATAGACTGGTCGCGCAGTCGCGCAACGTGTGACATATTGCTCTGGTCATCAGAGAGGGGGTACTTGTGTTCCCCTCGATTCCTTTTCGATTACCCCTGTCTGGCATCACTGCGTCCTACCCACTCGCGCCTCATGCCGATCGTCATTTTCGATACATTGTATCAGCAGATACAACATCGCAATAATTCTGAGTTTTTCTTTCACAAATGTTTTACTTTAACACAAAGAACTATTTCAGCCCTTTAAAATCGTACATTCGAAAAGATCCGAACACAATTATTTCCAACTGATCCTCGGGGCAAAGAGCACTCGCGAGGTAAGCGTTCCAATTATAATTACCGGACCCGGTATTCTCATAAACGGTAAATTGTTTAGAAGCAGTTTGCATAGTTAATTGCGAGGATCGAGAGCGCCTTGAGCAAAGGAGGTCCGTGGCGTTTTGATTAAAAGTACACGAAGGAAGCTCGTCAGCAATTTCTTCGGGGCCACCCAGTGCATGTCGGTCTGTGTTCGTGCAAAGGGCCTTTCGCGTGTCCCTTGGCGTGTTTCCCAGCCCCCTTGTCTCGCCGAGCCCCGCGCCAGCGAAGGCATTTAGAGTGGCGATAATGAGGCCGGCCCGTTTAACCCTCTCGCCGAGTAAGGAGAAGAGTGTGTTTCGGGGGCTATCTTGGGCTGATTTTTCTAGCGTAATTTTCTGCTCGGTAATCAGGCTGATAAGTCAACAATGATCGCGGCCAGATTAAAGCCGCTTCTAATGAACAATAATTACCGTGGATTACGCGTTTAAGGAGGGAGAAATAATTCGCGCGAGCTCGAGCTTTAAAACACAGTACGAGGCACAGCCCGGGCTTGCCCGAAAATTTATTTCCCGCGAACGGCCGCGCTAATTACGCCCGCGCCCGCGCCCGCGCGCACGTCCCGGGACAAAAATACAAACCCGTTTCGAATTAAGTTGCGCGCCGCCGACGAAACAACTGCAAATAAGTAAATACGGGACGGCCATTAATTCGCGTTTATTCCCCTAACGTTTCGCAACGACGAATTAACGTGCCCCTACCCCAACGAACTTCTACCTGTTTTCCCGGAGGCTTTCTGCGATTCTGTATTTAATCATCCATTTCTTTTTTTCTTTTTTTTTCGAGTGTAAGAATGGGAAGACGTTGTTCGACGAGAGGCCATTCTAATTACTCGAACACGCCGGGGAAAAAGGTGAGAAACGCGGCCGAGAGCGCTTCCTCCAATTAATTTCGCGCGATCGCGTTCGCGGCGACTCTAATTTAAATGAATAAATTACGTCCGCGCTTAAATGGGTCGTTCTATATTTATGGCACCGTTTGGATACATATATTATCGCCCGCATTTCGTCGTTCGACCGCATCGAAAATTGCAATTTCAATGCCGTGTTCGTATAAATTATTAAATGATCCCGCGACGGGTTAGAATATTACACTCGCAACTTTAATTCAACGAATCTACTGTCCTGCGTGGACAATATTTTGCCTGTGGACTCGGCAAAGAGTTGAACTGTTTGGATCATTGGGAGTGAATAGTGATTTGGATGTTCGGTGGTTCTGGAAGCGTCACAGGTCGGTCGCGGAGTAAAATCGCGACAGGTTCCATTTTATTAAAGCGGCGGAGCGTGCAACTTCGTCGCGATGAAATCTCAAGATACCGGCCGGCCGTTTCCACACGCTTTATCAAAATAAAAGATACGATATCGCGCGAGGGCTCAGGGGTAGTTACAGCTCTACTCGCCAGGTAAGGTATACCTTACACCCGGCCACCGCAAAAAATTATTCGCCACACGAACACCTTCCGGCTAGGCCTGGTCACGTACTCGAATATGTGTGTTTCTATTTTCTATCCGACGATCGGCACAGTTCGGGCAAATCACGTGACGAACCTGCTCGTATCCGTGGAACACTGCTTTTGATCCTAACGAGTCTGAGAAAATTCAGGAAATTAGCGACATTTGTTAGCGAGCTAAAATGATCGCCAATTTGAAAATCACTATCCAAATTCAAAATCCATCATTCCTACAGTATCGATCCTCGCGTAGTATTTTATATATGATTTTTAACGACCGACTCAAAACCATTCGTTCACCCAATAATATCCAATCGTTAACACTAATCCTACCGACACTTCGCGTACACCTATTCCTACCACGACCGGTCAAATGACAGGTCTTTAGACTTAATAAAAAGACAACTTATATTTGTTAATATAGAATGAAGATAATAGCCAAGTTGACAGTATAAATATATAGTTTCTTTTGTTCAGAATTATATAATGTACATTTTATTCGTTTTCACCGGATTTTTTACATCCAAGGTTTCGGACCGCTTCGGATACTAATCTGGCAAATAAACACCGCGAGGCCTTAAGGCGAGCGAGAACTGTAAACACTTGGAGGTGCCGTAAAGCCTGGAAGGCATTTTTCGGCTAAAATCATGCCACAATTGCAGTACCTTAAGTTTGTAACAATTTTATAGTTTCGGAATTGAGTCTTCGAGAGAATACTATGTATTACAAAAAGATACAGCGACTCCCACTAATATTTGGACTCTCTTAAAAAGACGATAACTTTTTTAATATTCGACCATACAACTTGGATTTTTTTGAGAAGTTAGAACAATCGGGTTTGTTACGTGACGTGAAAAGAATTTTTGAAATAATTGCAATTGGTCGGAATTGCAGAGAAAATACTAAAAGTTATGTTTTACAACTTTTTTATGTGGGCTCATATTGAAAATGTAGAAAACACGTTTCGTAGATCTGTATCAATTGAACATATTCTGAAAATTTCATTGAAATCGGTCAACGTTGCAATGAGCTACAAACGTTTAAAGATGGTAAAAATTGCCATTTTTCACGATTAACTTTAATAAATATGAAGAAGATTCATACATTTTTCAATGCCAGTCGTTTTTTCCCACATCAACTGATTTCGATGAAACTTGTACAATGCATATAGTGTACACAGATCTACAAAATATATATTAAAAATTTTCAATTTAGACCCACATAAAAAAGTTGTAAAATGCAACTTTTAGTAATTTCACTACAATTCCGACCAGTTGCAATTTTTAAAAAATTTTTTCCTGAAATCATGTAGTGAACTAATTGCTCTAACTTCTCACAAAAGTTAAAATCGTGTGGTCCAATATCAAAAAAGTTATCGTTTTTTCAAGAGCGTTCAAATATTAATGGGAGTCACTGTATAAATCGTTCAACCGGTCAAATGACCGGTCGTGGTAGGTAATACAGACTAAAAATTTTTCTCAGAAAATAAACAATAAAAAAAGAAGTGAATATTGAGAAACGTATTACACGTATAATTTAGGAAAAGTCGTGAAGTTTAAAGACGATGCAATTACGTTGTATACATATAGAAAATTCTAATCAAAATTTTAAAAACGGTTATTTGACCGGTCGCGGTAGTTATAGTGTAAAGTGCCAAATCCAATATGAGAAACGTTCAAGTTCGTGGCAACATGTTTCGAACACCCCGAGATCTTACGGAAAAGTAAAGACGCCATTCAATTGGCCAAAGCACGCACATTCGCACCACACACTGGTCCCGGGCACAGACAGTGCTGCTTTCCGTGGAAGAAATTCGCGAAGAAAACTCTGTTCAAAGGTTCGCCGTCAGCAGCAGAGTTCGCGCTTCGGAAAGCGGTGGTTTCCCGGGGCTGAGAGAACAGCGGCTCCGGCAGCCGCAACGATCGCATCAGAGGGCGCGGCAATTACGCGAAAATTTTCGATAATTTCCCCAAGTAGGAGTAACCCAATCCAGGGGCGCGAAACTCCCGACCACCGTTGCACCCCGCTGCACCGTCAGTTTACGGGCTGCACGTAGGTGCACGTGCACGCGCTCGCGTGCACGCCCGCTCTGCAGGTGCAGCTCGCGGCACGGAGGCGTTGCATGCACCGCGAGATTGCATAATGACATAATATTCATGGCGGTGCGCTTATGCTCGCGACCGAGTGGGTAATAAGGGTGTCGTGGACGGGGTGAGAGGCTGGCGCAGCAGGAATGCACGGAGAAAGAGGGAGAGAGAGAGGGAGAGAGAATAAAAGAGTAAGAGAGTGTGGGAAATGTCAAAAACGAAAGAGAGAGTGAAAGATAGAGAAGGAAACAGAAAGATGAGAGGGAGAGAGAGAGAAAAGGAGAGGGTGTATTGGGTGAGAGCAGGGGCCGAGGAAGGTGACGGAGGTTATAACGGCGGTAAGAGGACGCTGCTCGGGGGTGGAGTCGAGGCTGACGGGCGGCGGACACATTTTTAATTAAGACAGTTTCGAGGCGTAATTAATTTTACGACGGCGCTACCTAACGACCGGTCTTCTACCTCCCACCTTTGCCCTCTCTGCTCTCTTCTTTTACCCACCGACTACTTCAACCCTCTCTTCTTCTCCTCATCCTCATCCTCCTTCTCTCGCACACACCCCCGCGAGAGCTATAACGCCGCACAGAACGCGCTTCCGTCGATTCTGCGCCACCGCCAGAATTTCCGCACGACCGCGCCGTTGTCGTTGTTGCCTTTCTTCGCATTTTAATAACACCGCTGTGTCGTGCACACTGGATACCGCAAAGTGGGCCTGCTGTTCTCTCTTGCGAAAATTTCTTTGTCCCTTCGTAGTGTATGTAATGTACATCTTTGACTTTTTTCTTGGCGTGTAGGTAGAGAAGTTGTTGGCTTAATGTTCAGCATTTTGTAGGTCCCCGTTGCTAATACGTAGACTGTGATTGTTTAGGCGTGGTAAAAATTATTTTTATTAGTCAGCATCTTCTTGCAGCAAGTTTGACGAGTTCGAATTATGTAGTGCAATTTTTTCTTGTAGACAGAATACCATTATGTACTAATTGTTAAAAGAAGGAAGATATTTATATTCGACACCTGTGTTTCTTGCAATCGACAGAGAAAATTTTGCATAAATGTGCACAGTCAACTAATTACAAAGACCAAGCAGACGTCGTCGTCTATCCGCGAGCCACGGAAGAAAAACTTCGCAACGAGGACGTCCAAGAGAGCCTCGCCGGTCCGATAGAAGCGGGACCATTTTTCACCGGCGCAACACATAATTTGTGGCAGCCATAAATCCGGGACGTTCCACGGGGGGCGCGGATGAAAGTTTCCTTCGATTTTTGGCAGAAGAAGAGTGCAAGGGGTTGGGGGATGGAAGCTAGAAGCGAAAGAGGGAGGAGAGAGACAGGCTTGGTTGCTAGCGCTAGCGGGGGTGGCAGAATCGCCTGACGCTTCGTAATTTATGCTTTGACCTCCTTCCTCTCCCGACGGGCTGTCCCGCGTCGTTGTAAACGCGGAAAGGGGCCAGGGGGGTGAAGATGGCGCTGGATAAAAAGTCAAAAATAACCGGTGTGATACCGTGTGCCTCCCTTATCTCTGTCCGAAGTTTCTTTTTCCGAGGGGTGGCAGCAGCGAGAGAGCAACGCCTTTGCCCGGAATTTATCAGGCTCTCCCGGCCCTTAACAGTTTCCAGTTAGACTCGGCCTCGAAATAAACGGCAACGTGCTGAACAATGCCACTCGAGGCCCGTTCAAGAGCGAAAGTTGCACTACGCGACGAAACAACCCTAAACTTTTGGCGAGACGACCGAGAACGCCAGAGGAATTAACCGTAAATCACTGGAGTAATCGGTGGATTAAATCTGCTGATTTCATGTACAAGGGTGTAAAGAAATGTTTGGTCTTGGCTGCCATAGGCGTATTCTACATCTTCGGATCGATAAAGATCTGTTAAAAAATGTTGCCGAAAAATTGTCCTTGACCATAAATTTCAATATCAAATATTTTTATAATTGCATGACGCGTAGAATACAATGCAATAAAAAAATTTGACCTTGAAATTCAATATCAAGGACAATTTTGCGGCTACTTTTTTTTACGGATCTTCATCGATCCGAAGATGTAGAATACGCCTATGGCAGCCAAGTCCAAACATTTCTTTACACCCTGTACAGTAGATGTTCAACACAAACAAAATGCAGATGTTTTACACAAAAAATGCTGAAGGGAATCGAGGCATTTATTTAAAAAAGGAAAAGAAGTTCATTTAATTCAATTTAAAGGACACTCGGTGCATAGCCAGCGGCGATCATTGTAAACAACCGGTTCGAAGGAAAATGTTGAACGTCGAGGCACACTGTTTTTAACGATTCGCTCCTTTATAGTCTCCTTACGAGACTGTAAGGGATTATCTGGGCGGTCGTTGAAAATTCCGGGACAAAGGGTGGAGAAGAAAAGCGGGGATGAAACCACCGTACCAGGGATGGGTGACAGCCTGGAGAGAGAGAGAGAGAGAGCTCTATACTAGCGGCGAAGTTACTGTATTATGCAGAATAATCTACGGCCGGCCGCCATTGAATTAAAAACGCTGGAGAAATATACTATAAACCGTATTGACGTGGACTGCGAACGATAAGATAACGAGATCAACGTCAGCCAGTGACCTGTCTGCATAATTTCAGCCGGTCGTTCGCCGGCACAGACCTTCCGCCCATAGTAAACGGACGTTTCAGCCGTCCTCGTTAAGGGGTGGATTCTCGTGGAACAGACAGAACGGATTTGTACGAATTTTTCCACAGAAACCCATTAACGATACGAGCATGAACTTTCTTGAGGTTTGTAGATACGTTCTTAAATTGCGGGAATATATTTTTATTTTGCGTCCAGTTCGGAAAATGAAAGATTCAGAATTTTTGTTCGACTACTGGCGCAAGCTTCGTTGTGTTTTATGGTGTTTTGTCGATCTCTAGGAAGGAAACTGCGAAATACCATGGGAAGTTCAGGTCAGGCCAGCAGCCCCGGCTGTCCGTTGGTATTATAGAGATATCAGGATCGGTCGGTGGTCTCGTTATCGATCGTTAGCGGAGAGTGTCGATGATAAGGCTTCGTCGAAGGGTGACAGAGTGTACAGGTAAGGCGGGCCCCGGGTGTTTAGCGCGACATTTATTGGTTAGCGGTTGGCTGGCGGCGTGCTTCCGTTAACAGGTCGTTTTCTTTAATAGCCGGATAAACCGACAAACCGTCGCCCGTTATTTTCCCCCGGAATCGACCATAAAGAACACCCGGAAAAACCGGTGAGAAACCGTCTCTCGCGTCCAAACAGTGCGCGAGAGAAAGAGAGCTACGTGCCAAGCTAGATACCACCTATTTTCCGCGCGCGGGTAATTAACTTTTAACCGAAGATCAGGTGGAAGAGCACACCGTTGGAAAACACTTCGGCCAGCACACCGCGACGCCGTTACCGACCGACAAGAACCGAAGGAAAACCTGCCCGCGGGGTTTTAACGGTAATTACAGACCGCTTGGGATTCGATAATTGTTCGCGAAAGCAGTCGGAATCATAATAAAACAAACCGTTTAATAGGATTCCACTTATCGCAAGTGGTGAACTGAAAACGCTGTGGTTTCGAGGCACAAGCTTCACCCGAAACTCCTACCTATTTTATTTTACTCTCTTCTACACCTAACCCGAACCTACTTTATTTTATCTTATTTTGTTGTACATTTAGCGAGATTCGCTTGTAAATAATCTTATATAGTGTTTTGTAGCACGAAGAATATCGAGATTCTGCATCATTTTATTAGGTATTGGCTGTAGAAAGACACTTTGGAGTTCGAGGTTATTTGAAGGTCATGTCACGGTACATATTTGAATGTATTTTTTTTATGAGCTACGCGATGCAACACGAACATGTATGTAGTTATTTGAGAAAAAAAAAACATCGATTACCTTGAAAACTACGAGAAAAAACATTTAAAACGGTAAAATATTTTTTACTTCGTCAAATTTAAAGAATATATCCTGGAGGTCACACTTAAGTGAAACACCCTGTATTTCCAAATCTGTGCGACACTACTTCGAACAGAGTGCCTATTAAAAAACCAGCACGATGATAAATGTTGCTCATAATGTAGCAAAAATAGGGTTCAAAAGGAGGTGTGTCTCGAGCGATCGATAGAGGAGCCTTGGCGCAGAATTTCGGTGGTATAATGGAGCATGATTTCATTCGGTAACGGTCAAGTTTACGAGCTGTTTTTACGGTGCCGGGTAGAAATGGCGATACGCCGGGTGGGTAGTTTATCACCGTGTATCGCGTGTATACGTATGGGGGGGTCTGGTATAGCCTGCAGGTTGCAGGCGAGAGCAAAATGCACAAGCGCTAACAGGAGAGCAGAGCAGAGCAGAGCAGAGAGTCACGGTCGGTGTGGCGTCGCGACGCGTCGCGTCGCGTCGGGTCCTGCAGGATAATATTTAGTATTCCCGCGGCGTCGACTGTCGCGGCTTATAATATTTCGCGTCATATTAATATTCCAGAGGGATGCCCGGCCGTGCAGCCCGACTGGGGAGAGGACGTCCTGGATGTCCTGGACGTCCTGGACGACCCGTGCACAGCCATTGCAACCGCGCATCGCGCACCGGGTCGTAACCCAACAGTCTCTCTGCCCATTCAAATCCCGGTTTCCATCTTCTTTAAGGAACCAACCCGCGTCTGATACTTATCGAGCGGCACGGAGAACGCATTTACATCGTTTCATTAGCAGTTTCCCCCGGATAAACCTCCGTACCACGCGAAACATCCCTCGGTGACGTTTCATCCGGTTTTTGGTTTAGCAGTTCTGCTGGGAATTCGATGTCCTCTGAATTTTTAGGCGAATATGATTTATTTTAATATAATGCATCGATCTGATAATTGGGAATTGTGTGAATGGTTTTCCAATCAACTTTTACTTTTTGTTTAAAAACTCTGTTGTGAATTAAATGGGCTCAGGATTTTTGGGTTAATTTAGTTTACTCTGATCTGAAGCATTGGCATGAAGCAATTGTACAAAATATGTTTCAATTATATTTCAGCGACTCTATATTGAGAATGTAATTTTATAGATCTTGAAATTTTAGTGCAATCTTTATTAAACTTCTGTCGTGAATTAATTATGCTTACTTAGTATACATTATTGTGCTTACTTAGTATACATTATTGTTTATGTATATATTGTTCGAACAGTATCAAAGTGTCTAGAATAAACATCCATCTCAAAACGTGTAGGATTAACAGGTTTACAATTCACAACGATATGTCATACGCTGGTGACGAGGATTTTAAGTAAATCATACGTACTTCGGTACAACGAGTCGTACAAACAGCGTTAATCTCATACCTTTTTGAGATTTAAGCTTTTAGAATGACACAGTTTAATCTACTTAAGAGGAGTCTGTGTTTTATCACTCTTAAAAAGCCAGTGTCCTGTTCTACGTCAAAATTTAGTTAGATAGAAATCAAATATTTTACAGTACTTACTTAATGTACCTAATTAAAGATACACAGTCTAATTATAACCATTATTAGTATAAATTATTATTATTATATTTCGAATTTTATACATTTATTCAGCGAGTGAACGGTGCAAAAAAATTGTGAATCGTATATTGGAAAATCAATGTGCGGAATGCAGAATTTTCTGGATGATCTAACATGATTTTTCTACGGGTTATTACGTACATGTTTGTTCGTACCACTCGTTAAACGATCGTTTGATCGCTAATGCAATGGTTCAGCAACATAAACGCGCCCTTAGAGCACGGGATTCGCCCGTGGAATCGCGCAAATTGATTCGGCCCGAGCTCGTTACCTCGCCGCGAATCCGCTCCGCGTGTGTTTCGCTCGCGAATCCTCTCGCGCGCCAACACGATTTATTGCACGCCTCCGTAAAACCGACTGATCCATTGTTTTAGCGCTCAGATAATGTTTGCGCTCCGGTGATTCCGGCTTTGTTGCGTGCCGAGAGCGCAAAGAAGAATTGCGGATTAGGCCGCAAATATTGTTCCTGCCCTTTTTACGTGTAATTATTGACACGCCGCTAATTAACCGGCTGCCTGCCCAGGCTGCGACAAGCGACGACCATGCTTGCAACCCTGGTAATGGAATTTTCGAATCGACTTGGGTTTCGAAAACCTGCTCGACTTTTCCTTCTCGATTTATTTGCTAATAAATCCACATAATCCAAGCATCGAGATAATATTAGGTCGTTCAGAAAATTCTTTAGATTTTTATTGTAGTATGAAAATTTTTATACGAAATAAAATTTAGTAACATTACTACTCTAAAATTAATTTTCATAAAAAAATTCCTCTAAAATAAAATTTAATACAAATTTCCACGATTTGGCTTACAATTTTTTCTAGAACGTCCACACTCTTGAAATAAAAATATTATCAAATAAAAATATCTGCTCGTTCAGAAGGTTTTGCAGATTTTTACTACAAATATTTGATTCGCAATTTTTTGCAAGCTTAATGTTTGCACATAGCGTGACTTCTTTACCAATACCAATTTTCGTCCCAATCCAAATTAAACGGTCCCCCTTAGGCGTTTTCGACTTGGCGCATCACCGTGCGCAAGCGTTTTCACGCGAAGACAATAGATTTCTGCGCTCCGCAAGATCGTCAACGGCAGCAGCAACACGAGCACACCCTAAATCAGCGACGAACATCGACGGGACGCGATTACAACCGTCTCCGTCTGAGATTATCGCTGTTCTTCCTCCCGTTTCTCGGTCCCCTCGGTCCCCTCGCTTCGCAAACATCTCCGGGAGGACGTCTCTCTTGTTTGAGCCTGTCTCGTGAACACGCGACGATATCGTAACGACGTCGGCTCAACGGAACGACGTCTTTAACGAGACACAACCTCCACCCTTCCCCCCTCGTCGACAATCGATCTCTCGAACACAAAGCAATTTTTATCGTCCACCCCTCTCGCGTCCCTCCCCACACACACACGCGCCTTTGTTAAACACCGATTTCAATCTGGTTATACGGTATTTACGTGTCGCCGAGCTATTAACGCCGCTATTAAATTACCTCGTCGAAATCCCTGGTCTCGAGATCCCGCCGTTCCACGGGAAACCGTGTCGGCTACTTCCGGTTCGCCCTCGTGTCAATTTCGTTCACCGTTTCTATGAGAGCTTTGTTCCAAACGAGGTTGCGAGATCATTGTTACAGATGCTGCGAGTTGGATCGGTAGTTTTTGTTTTGGAGTGAATTGTCATTTTTTAATTGGGTGCAAATCGGGTTTTTAGATAGTGGGCATTAAGGGGGGAGCCCTACGAAAAATGAAATTTTTTAGCTTTTTTTTGCTTAAACGATAGAAAATTTCCTCAGGAATACGATAAAAATGTTAGAAAGCTATCAGAGATGTTCTTGTACGTTATTTTCAAAATAAAGTGAAGAGTTGTATTAAGCAGGAGCGACGCAGTCTTGACTGCACTAAAGAGGCTCGTACTTCTCGAAAAGAAGAAAAAACGGCTGAAATGCAATATTTTGATAAAGAGGAATATCTGTTTTAGGCCTCGGAATCGCAGATTAGCAAAAAACTGCGGTAAGTAAAAATGAATTACGTGCAACGTAGCTCGTAAACTAATTACTGGATCTTTAATCGATTTGATTTGATTTTTTAATTTTTTATTTAAAATATTGTTATTACCAATTATTTATATCAGAAAATCCGTTTTTTTTCAAAAGGTCGCTATTTTTGGAATTTTTCAAACTTAAAAAAAAGAAAAACGTCATGCTGAGCGTTTTTGCATAAACTAACTATGTATTCCATTTGGATTTTTTTGTATCAGATCATTGTTGTGCTCTGTACGCTGCACGGCGCATTTGCAGGATGTCATTTTCAAGCCGTCATTCCACCATTATTATTGACAATTAAACTTTTAAAAAAATATTTTTTGTTACACTATAACATCGATAAATGATACCTGACATTTTAAGTCAATCTACGCGTTATATTTTAATAAAAAAATTCTTGAAAAACAAGCCATTTACATAGGGCTCCCCCCTTAAGTTGCGAGACATAGTAAAGTAGTAATAAAGTGAATCAGTCGCGTAATGAGAATATTAAAATTCTCGTTAGAATAATCAGATGTTCAGTGAACTTGTGAACGGTCTCGTTGAACGAAGACAACGCGACCCACGGCACTGACAGTGCATACAATCCGCGAATGACGGAAATCATTCCCGTTTCTGGAGCAGGAAGCACGCGAGCCACCGACTGGCTCCCTCAATCGAGCCCTTCCTTCTCAGCCGTGCAATTATCAATTCGAAATCGTGACGCGAATTCAGCCGGCCGAAAATTGATACCGCCACGGCTCGCAACTCCAGAGCCGTCCTTAAGCCGCGATTATACTAATGCGATTGAAAATGCTTCGTATAAAAACCGAACTTTTGCACTCATCTAATAGAAAGAACAACTTTGTAGTTTCGAATGAGTATTATACTATTCTGTGTAGGTATGTCTACGATTGTTTGGCGATTTGATGTTGAAAATTGGGCAATGCGAAACCGGTGTAAGCGTCGCGTGCGATCGGAAATCGCATCGAGTATAACCGCACCCTTGAACGTCGTTCCACGACGGCTTTAATAAGGTGAACGTCGGAGAACAAGCTCGAGACGCCGAGAGGAGAGGAGAGGAGAGGAGAGAGAGAAGGCGAAAAGCGGAGAGCGTGGGCGTAAGGGACCGAGGAAAAGAGAGACGGGGAGAGAAGGGACAAGGAGAAAGATTTAAAGGGAGGCGAGCTAGCAAGCAACGGAAGGGACCGAGCTCGCGGTAGACGAAGCCATTTACGGGCACGTAAGCGGTTTCCATTGTCTATGGAGGTATAATGGAGTAATCTCGCGGTGATGCGCCGCCACCGAGGCCCGATATTCAAATTACGCGCCTCTTACAAGTATATACACGGAACCGCTATACCGACCCTTCCGGTCAGGGACGGCGCACCACGGTCAGCGATAGAATATCGTGCCCTTTCCAGGAACGTAACTACAGAAATGCATTGTGGTCCACAATGACGTTTCAGCAAATTTGGAACCTTGTTTGTACACGGAAATAAATTGGATAAAATTGTTTTACGGGGAAACTGGCTTTTAACGTTCAGATGGAATTGGATCCATTTTATTTCAGAGTCAATCGCATGTTTTTTTTTTTTTTAAATAACCATTCGAGCTATCGAATTGAAATTTTGTGTGCTTTTACTAGGAAGAGAAATTCAGCCTACAATCAGATTAGCAGCATCATTTAGTTTAGAGGTGTAGTGCAATAAGTCCACGTATTGTATGGGGCTGTATAAATGTCAAAGTTATTTGTAAAGATGTAGACATTTTGAAGTATGGTTTTTTAAACAATTAAGAAAGCTGCTTGTATTGATTGTGCACTGGTAAATCCAGATTCGGGACCACAGTGCGACGGTCCGCGTTATCGACCGGTAATGCGGCGACCGGGCTAATATACAATTAGCGATATCACGGTAGGTAATACGAACTCCCCGCATTTCTGCCCGGGCTTCTGGAGTTCGGGCTATCGAGTTTCCGTGATAGAGTCACGAAGGCGACGCGCAGTGGCCAATTTGGCCAAAAATCGCGAACAAAATTGAAAAAAGTAACACGCTCGATCCATATAGACTCCGATTCATATTTGCTCAGAAAATAATTAAGGAGAAACTGGAAAATAGAATATTAATTAGAAATCACAGATTGAATCCAATCCACCCACGTCACTGTAGAAATAAAAATATTTACAGCAATATCAATGGCACCAGTTAATTAAGAATTTCGTATGAGATACAATCCAGCTGTGTCTCTTTGAAAAGAAAAATATTTGCAGTAATATCGACGGTACTAATTAACTGTGAATTATAATTTAAATCCACTCCAATCACGTCTCTTTAGAAAGAAAAATATTCGCGATGATGTTGGTGATACACTAATTAACTATGAATTATAATCTAGGTCCAATCTAGACGCGTCTCTTCAAAAAGAAACATATTTACAGTAATTTCGATGGTATTCATTAACTGGGAATTATAATTTGAATCCAACACGATTTCTCCGATCATCTCTTTCTGTATTACAATTACAGTTCCGAAAGCAGCACACGGTTTCCACGATCCAGCGAATGAATTACCAAAACATCCAGATGGAGCAAACAATGTAGAAGCTCGCCAGAAGGGATCCGAGGGTTTCGATACATTCTCGCAGGGAAAGGGTCGAAAGAGGGTCCCGGTATTCGTCGATATATCATCGCACGTCCAGAGTCATAGCGTGACGCACAACACGCGGGCGCATCAGTCATTTAGCCGCAAATGGAATCTGCTTCCTTCCTCTTGCAGCGTTTCCGCGCCTTGTACCCCGGTATTTTGTACGTCCACCTAGCCCCAGACCAGACCGGGTGGCATGGACGTTCGGATTCGGCTTGCAGAACAGCCATAGAGAGAGAGACAGAGAGAGATAGCAAGAGAGCATAGCATCCCTTTAGATTCGCACAGTAACGAGCTGTGGCAGAGGCCCGTCCGAATTCGGAAAACCGCGCGCTGCGAGCCGCGATGTTAATTAATGGCGCTAAGGGAGGAATATCAATAACGATGAAGTCCGCTTATGAACCTAGAAACGTTGTTCCGCGCGAGGTTCATCAGTATTAATCGGATCGCTGCCGCCCGCCGCAGAATTCCATACCGGTGATTTATGCGGTCGCTGGCCAAAAGAAACCGCGTTGCATTCGAAACTTAATTTCAAACTTCCATTCATGATTGTACAAAATTTGTCGGTATATTTCTGCGGAAATTCGCCACTTTCGATAAATTTTCCATCGACTTCGGACAATCGCTGTATTTAGGAGATGATTTTCGGGAACATTAAAGTAGAAAGGTAATCGTTTCTCCGTTGTATAAAAATTCCACAAGAAATTCGGAAAAAGAAATAATTAAACATTGAACGTTGTTGAAAAAATGTGAAAATCATTTCCAGAACCGGAAGTCCGTGACAAAACCGGTGGTGGTAAGTCGGCGCGCGTTACCATAAGCCGAAAGCCTCTTAGCCGGAGTCTTGTAACGGACTTAATTTCGACGATAAAGCGAAAGTTCGACGTCGAAGTCGCCGTGGATAAACTTCTTCCTCACAGGAAGAGGAAAATCAGCTCTCTCTCTCCCGCGGAACGGCCGCGATGTGGCTTCGACGGTATCCGCGCGAGATGCTACGCGTTAAGGGATTATAAATCGACTTGTTGGATCAACAAGTCACGAAGGATTGAAACGTGCGAAGAAACCCAACGGCCCGACCGCGAGGAATCCCGTCATTCGCGGCGCGAGCTCCCCTGAATCGGGAACTTGCTTGAACGTTTAAAATTCCCGCTGTGCGGAACCAACGAAACGAACAAATTTTAAGAAAAGAAATTCTCCGAGGAAAATTTCGGACCTAACATTTCCAGAAAATTTAATTTAGTCCCCATATTTTTCTCTGTTGATAATGTCACCATCTTTCTTCTTGCTCTTTCTTGCAAACGGGTTAACGAGCCTCAAGACACAAAAAGAGGTAGAGGGAGAAGAATCGATAGGGTGCGCCGCGGTTAAATTAGAAAACTCTCAGGAGCCGGGAATATTTAAATTAGGTGAACGCCCACGGCGAGGACCTGCCCCTAATGAGCCGGATGAGCGATCGAGAGTTTTCGGAGGTCCTGCGAAGGGGTCCTACGTGTCCTCGAGATCCTGCGGGGGCGACACGCTGCTCTCTTCAACCCCTCGACATTCCGGATCCATTCGAAACAATTTTACCGAGGGGAACGGGAAACTACGGGAAACCTCTCTCCCTCTAACTGGGCTTTATTGCTTAATAACGTATTCAATACACTCGCGTTCGATTCGCGCAGACTGTCTAGACGATAACAGGCCGAAATACACAGGGATCCTTGTTATGTGTGGCCAAGAGCAATACCCGTATCTGCGGAGCACGCGTTTTGGATTGGAGGTTGGAAAATGGTGTGATGCCATTTTGGGGGTGCTTAGTAACGTCTACGAACCGTTCATTTACTTTCTATCATATGTGCATGTATGGTGAAGATGCCAAGGGATTTGCAGATTTTTTTTAACACTAAACCTACCGAGCACTAAAAGCGATTAAAATGTTTTAGCGTATAAAAATGACAAGGCTATATTTATTTAGATTTTGTGCAATTTTTATCTCAATGTGTACTTGGATAAAAAAATTTGTCGAATCAATTTTCGTGTAAGCAACTTCATCATTTCAATAATCGTAAAATAAAAAATATAAAACCGGTCATTTGACCGGCAGTGGTAGGTTTAGTGTTAAGCATGCGAATTTTAGCAACAAAGATGTATCAGAATCGTTTCAGTAAGGATCGCAGAGGTTTCCATTCCTGCAGAACCAGGTAAAACTGCAAAACCGTCCGCATCAGTGACGCAAGCGAGCACAATGAATTATTTTCGCGGGGAATCGACGGGACCGATTAATTAGTCAGTCGGGCAATTGAAAATTCTCAAACGGGGAATTGGTTGGTTCATATGGGGGAACATTTAGCAGGGAGGATGTCATTAGGCTGTCAGCTTGGATGGAGCGATCCCGTTCACAACGAAAATTACGAATTAGATCGGCCGCGATACAGTTTTGTTAGGCAGGTGTTATTACAGTATTAACAGGCCGCGTTAATGATGCCGTGTCGCGTACCACTTTCTATGGTCATGTAACCGTAATAACGTGCATCAGGCTGCAACACTGACCCCCACTCTCTCTTTCTCTCTCTCTCTCTCTCTCTCTCTCTCTCTCTCTCTCTCTCTCTCTCTCTCTCTCTCTCTCTCTCTCTCTCTCTCTCTCTCTCTCTCTCTCGCTCCCAGCCCCACCTCTCTCCTTCTCTCAACCCCCGGGGATGATTAATACTGCACGCTGTCCGACGATAATACCGTTACAGTAACTTTACGGTAATTATTCCTGCAGCTCGATGGATTATTTTCTATCGAATGAATAACTAGACTCGGCGCATCATCAAATTGCCGTAATTCGGCCGGCTTCCCGACTAAAACAGCGAAAATATCGATAACCAGGCTTCACCCATGAAACTCGACGAACAGGACTGCACGGAAACTCCAAAAATTGAACTCGTGCGAAATCAATAATAACGACGATCATCGAAAACCTGGATATTTTAAGCTCCCGAACCTCTGCGACAACGCTTTCTCCAATTTTCCTTGGCTCACACTGGCAAGTAGCGGGCTCTCAGCTCACAGTGACAATTCGCAAGCTCCCAGTTAGCTCAAATTGACATTTCGCAAGCTCCTACTTAACTCACGCTCAAATTCGCAAGCTCTCAGTTCACACTGACAGTTCGCAAGCCGGAGACAGCTAGATGACAGTGGAGCAACGAACCCATTTTCCCTGTAATTTTGTGACGGGTCTCGGCACGTGGGAAACGATGATGAATGCGCCCTGCACAAAAGCTCGTGTCGGTGTTTGTCGTCGTCTGCGTTCCAGCGACTCGCGAACCCGTCGTTGACGTTCATATTCCGTTGAACATACATTTCTTAATGGCTGCTCGCCGAAAGTATATCCGAGAGCGACGCCGAAGTTAGCAACAACGGGTATTCACAAAGTAATTCAGTTAATTGTTTATACGAACTCCTTGCGAGTGTACCGTAGCCACCACTGCTAGCAAACCGCCTATAGGCATTCTATTATGGTTGCTTGCCTATCTATACGCACCGCCTATATCCGCCGTGTAGTTCATGGTAGAACATGCTGTCGATACCCATGCACCCCTTTGTCCCACGGTGCATAGAGCAGCCTGCTATGAAAATGTCCTTTCGTAATGCACTCTTGTGCTTTTACAGAACAACTTTTTCGCGTTTATTCTTAACCCTTCTGTCTATTCTCAAAATTATCTGGGACGTTCGATAACACTGTACACGCAAATCGTCGTCCCCAGTTTCAACTAATAATAGCATCATAATAGGAGTCGTGTAATACAGAGGGTGTTTTGCACTAGATTAAAATTTTCTAAAATGATCCTTACAGCCAAACAGATTGCAGCACCCGATTAATTTCATTATTCCCAAGACAACTTAAATCCCAACCCCCAGTTTCGAATAGAAATGTCACTATAGAATACGGGTAGGCGGTTTTCCGAAGGGGGTGGCTCCACAGTGGTTCGCGATTAACTTCTGAAGCAGCTCGAGCCGTTTCTGCGATTAAGTATGCATGATTTGAGGTGAATATAAAACATCGTGCCGGGGTGGCGCACCCGTAGCATCTGCGCCGTAGGATTTAAAGGACGAAGGATTCCGGGGTCCCGAGGGCGGGAGCTGGAAGTTCGAGGAACCAGAGGTTAAAAGAGAAAGAGAGAGGCGGGCGAAAGAGAGAGGCTGTTTGCTTTCGAAGACTGGAGCAGCTCCGGTTGCTTATGAAGTCTGATCGCGTAAGATGCACCCTCTCCCTCAGACTCGGGCTCGTTTTCGTTCTCTTCTAACCCACCTTCAGTCGACAGGGAAGTTCGGGGCTCTGCGTCTTATCCTTATTTATCCAATATCTGCTATGCGTACAACGGAGCGGGGAAACAGTCGCCGAACTCAAAAATGAATCGCACTAATTGAAAGCTGGATTCATGGTCGTACAATTCGCACAGGATATTGTGGAACTATGATTTTTTCATTAAAATCTCATAAATGCTGTGCGTCATGTTATTTAATCCTTTTCCGTCTAATGACGAATCTTTAAATGAAAATGTTAAAGGAAATCTATTTTGCGTTACTGTAGTGAGAACAGTTGCGAGTGAACTGAATTGTGGGCGTAGTTTCAGTGCCCTCGACAGAGCTCCATAGGAGAATTTACATCCTTATGTAAAAAAGAGACTAATAGGGCCTAGAAAAACAGAATTAAGCGAAAGGAAAAAGAAAAATTAAGAAAATTGTTGGAACAGTTCAAAGTGGGCGTGGTTTGGTTGCCCTCAACGAAGCCAACACTGTGTCCTAAAGGGAAATCGGTGGCAATACAATCAAATAACACTAAAGCTCGTCCTACTAACCCTATGAAACAGCGAAAAGAACGCGTTCCCCCACAGAAGAGGCTCGTGAACGTACCAGACATCGCAAAATAGTCATCGGAAATATTAGGTTCCCGACGTTCCTAGGGCTCGACGCAGCCGGTGGTTCGTGTTTCCTCGCGAGAGGGGTCAACTTGGAAACTTTTTCTCAGTCGCGGAAGAAGGTGGACCGGTTAAAAAAACAGGACGAAACGGAAAGAAGGAGGATAGAGAGGAGAAAGGGGTTGGCTAAAGCGGAAGCAGACGACCAGAGAGGAACGGAGCTAGCTCGCTCGACAGCCAGCAACGGCTCGACTCGCGCCGATGAAAAATTCACGTCGACGATAACTCGAGCGTTGCATTTTTCATAGAGCCGCGAAACTTTCTTATCCATTGCTTATATCCGCCGGAGTTCTCGACCCGACCAACAGCCACGCGCCTCCAGAGGCTGATAAAGGATCCGGCGACCGCTCGTTGTTGCGTTTACGTTTATACCGTACCGCCTACGACCCTAATTCCCATTCTCCTATCGCCTTTTTACACACCGAACAGACTAGAGACTGCCAGCGATTACGATTGCGAGTCCCGATTTCAAGTAACAGGTTTAAAAATTCATTCCAGACCTGGCATATATAAATAAATCAAACCTCATTAGAATTTATATGATTCAACGGTGGAAAGGTCAATTTCTTTACCTTTTCAACTCCACTGACATTCTCTAAATCACTTTAAGTATCGGTGACATATCGAGGCCAGTGTTTCGACAATGATATAGCGAAGACAGGCTAACTTTGTTAAAGAGATCAATTATGGAAGATAGAAAGGTGCGGCCAAGAAACTTCGCGATTTTATGAGAATTTCTGTGAAAGGCTTGGAGCCGAAATTTCGCACGGCCGGCTGCGGCTGCTCGTTGAATCGCGATTTCTCTCCTGGTCCGGAAACTCCCAACTGGTTTCTGCTTCTCGTCTACACCTCCGGATATTGTAGAACTTGATTCGATCGAGTCGGCCGCCGGAATCTTTCATTATTTCCCCGCCGGCTTAATTTCCCGTTTCATTTCGGCGAGAAGACGGACGGTTTCGAAATGCGTCTCGTCGCAACGGGCCGGGCGGGAAATATTATCCAACGGAGCGAACGAGAACGCAATTCCTTTCTCGAGGGACCCACACACACGCGCGCGCACACAGAGAGAGAGAGAGAGAGAGAGAGAGAGAGAGAGAGAGAGAGAGAGAGAGAGAGAGCGAGAGAGAGAGAGAGAGAGAGAGAGAGAGAGAGAGAGAGAGAGAGAGAGAGAGAGAGAGAGAGAGAGAGAGAGAGAGAACGCAGCACGAGGTAGATTTTTGCACGGCCGTTTTCTCTTCCCCGCCGTGCAGAAAACGGCCGTGTCGCATTTTCGCCGGCGGGGGCCGCGGCCCCTCCGGGCACTTGACTTACGTATTCAAATACTTCCTCAGAAGGAGACATTATTGCGTAAGATAATTAAACGGAGTCGCTGGAATGGATAAATTAAATCGTCTACTATTCCTCGGCCCTGTAATTAGTCGTCTACCCGAAGTGCACTGTCAAAGAACATCTCCCGCGCTCCGTTATCAGGAGACAAGCTGTTAATTAAGTGGACCGTTCAACCCGCCTTCTCCTGTCTGCCGTCGCAGATAACACAATCCTGGATAACGGGAACACTTTTGTACGAGTGTAAGTGTTCGATGAGAGGCGTCGCGCAACGGCCCAGGCCAGATTAGAAAATCCCGATGAGCGTGGCTGCTAATGGCCGCGCTAAATGGAACTTGAGTAATTATGGACGGTGCCGAGGAACGGGAAGAAAGGCGCGACGCGGCTCTTGTTCGCCGCGATCGCTCAAGATTCATCCGAAAATTAGGAAACAGCTACTGGAGGTGGTAAGGCGAACACGACAATCTTGGAGAACAGTCTTAAACTACAGTTTTGAACTACAATCTTGAACGACAGTGTTTCAACCACAGAATTGAACGACATTTTAAGATCTCTCCCTAGTAGCATTTATGGTTGGCACTTTGTTGGGCCTTCGTTGGAAGATTGGTTGGGCAACCGTTAGAAATGTCGCCTTTTTTTAGGGTCAACGTAGGGTCAACGTAGGGCTATCATCGCTATAATACAACGGTTTCCAACCTTTATGTTACTATGCCTCAATAAAAAAATTTTTTTTCCGCGCCTCCCTATCTTTTAATCGATATAATAATATAGACACGTTTTATATAATAATAACTTTACTTATTTATAACATTAATTTTTTATTAAAAATTTTGGCGCCTCCCCGGGCAATAGCCCGCGTCTCCCCGGTTGGAAACCGCTGACTATAATACGAACGGCCAACTGGGCCCGCTAACATATTATTCTGATCTTCTCTTTTACGGTTGTTTTTACAGTATATCATAAATAATATATAAACAATGTATTTCCACGGTAAAAATTGAAAAAAAAGGAAAAAACTACTTATAGCCATGTCGGACTCGAACCGGCTTGCGTATTAAGCTGATGCTTAATATTTAAATGTTGGCAAAAATTGGTTGGGACAATGTAGTATTATCATACGTAACGTTCTTGTTAATTAACCAATTATAATAACTGTAGGCTCAACGTTGGATATTCGTTGGTAAATTGTCAGAATTTTTCATCGTAGGCCCTATGTTGAGGATTTGTACGAAAAACCACTAACCATATCCCAACTAACTCCCAACCGTTGGCCACCGCTGGCCAACCGATAAATGTTACTAGGGCTATCTCGTCGTTCGTAATTAAGCATCTCTAGAGAACTTGAGCGAGGTCTTCAGCCGAATTTCGCATTATAGAATTTAGAGGCGTTCGAACGAAGAAGAGAAAGGCGGAATAAAGCGAAAAACAAATGGCGAAGGGAGAGAATGAGACGGTAGAGAGAAAGATTTGTCGCCGACGCTGCAGATTGGAAGCACGATGCGAGGTCACGGAACCAGAGATAGAAGAGACGAAGAAAGAGAGAGAGGTAGGTACGAAGGAGGAATTCCACGGGGCGTGGACGGGATAAGTTATCCCTGTGTCCCGGGATGCACACCGACATTATTTCGTATCTTGCAGGACACTTCGGGCAATGAGGACGTCCTGCCGCGTGCACGCCGACGGAATCCATAACGAGGACTTATCTATCTTGGTCCGGCCTTCTTCCTTTCTTTCCCTTCTCCTCTTCTCGTCCTCTCTCCCTCTTCTACTTGTCCGCTTCCAACCGTTCTATCCGAGCGTACACGTGTTTCTCTTTAAATTAGAAACCTTCGCCGATATCTGCTTTAATTCCCTCGGCGCGGCGCGGCGCGGCGGGGAGTTAATGCCGAACGATCCGTGGTCTCCGTTGACGATGGTACAAGTGATCGATAGCTGATCGGAGGATGATCAAGAGCTGAACTGTTCTATTGAAGGCTCAGTGGAGGAGTTAAAATTGTGGGATATCTACAGGTGCTCGTGAAATGATTTTATTGACTTTTTAATGGCGGTGGCGGACAGTTCACGGTGACGTTGTTACGTTTAATGAATCGATACTGAGCAATTTTATACTGTACCTTTTGGTCAGTGTTCGTTGGTTTTCCTACAAAGAAGCCATTTTTAACGAGTCGGGTGTCACACCAACGCCCAAAATAAGTCTCACAAAATCACGGCAATTTATGCGATAATACAAGACTAGAAAAAGCAAAGTTCATCGAACCTTAAATTTTTGTCAGTCACTAGCGATTCCTCGAGAAGCACATAGTATATACTCGATGATCGCAAGGGTGGCACCAGCTCGTCACCAAAAAATCCCTCAACGTATCCTCTGCTCGGGGGACCTGTTTCCTCTCGGATAGTCGCAGCTGTCCCCGGTTCGGCATAAAATCGTTCCCGTGTCGATGCTCGTCGCGGAGCGTAAAAAAATTGCGCCGCAGAAAAAACCCCGGCCGAAAATCAATCCGGCCGCGCACTCCCATAGAAACATCAGAAACGTTGAAATCGCGCGGTGAGCATTTCGCGATAACAGAAGGGGGTAACTGCGGCACACGTGCACGCGCATATACGCGTATCCGGTGAGAAGAGAACATAAAGAGAAAGAGAGACGAGGCGAGACGAGGAGAGTGATAGGAAAAAAGAGAGAGAGAGGGAGAGAGGCAGCATGCTGCGACCCGTACGCGAAATTCTGCTTCTCGTTTCTTTCTCTTTTCCCCGGGATTCGAGTGCCGCCCACTGCGAAACGAGCCACGGGACGGCGATAACAATGGGGTTGTTTTTACGAGCATCGTCTCCGTCTCTCTTTTACTCTCTTCCTCTCTGTCGGACAGGGGACTCGGACCCTCGGCACACGAATTAATAACCGTTTCAAACCGGTCCGCCGCCGCTTCGGAATTAAAATATCCTTGCCGGGGGTTGGTCGCCGCGCCAGCGACAAATCCACAGAGGGCGCCGCGACCGGGGGTGGGATTGTCCGCAAGAATTAATCACTCGTCCAATCTGCGCGAAATCACGCCGTGTAATCACCCCGCGAGCTCTGTTATTAGCGGCCAGCGAGACGATCGCGCCCGGATTCCGAAGTGTCTGAAAATCCCCCCCCCCCCCCCAAAACATTGGTTTAACGATGCTGATATCGATCATTTCGAAAGCTGTCTGAAAGTAGAGCAATCTCTCACTTCTAACCCTATCCTGTCAATAGTATTGTTGCGGCACACGGTTGGCGACCGTAATGACCATTAGAACTATCCCCTTGCAGACGTCAAGGAATAGGCTATAAAACCTTGCCTGACATCTGCAAGGCCCGAAAAATTACTTTATTCTTTTATCGTTTTCACGTGCATACCTTACCGCCAGACGCACCGACAACCGTGTACCGTTACGGGACTACCCGGTCGCGGGGGTTCCCTTCAGGTGGACTTTATTAAGCTTATCGAAGCTCAACTCTGACTTTGTCAAAGCAACAAGGTCCACCACCGTGCAACGCCTTTCCCCGGTAACAAGTATAAATACGAGGCATTGCACCAGGGCCTCTTTAGTCAGACCCATCATTCTCTACGGCCTCCAAGCCAAAAAATAGCTCAAATCATGCAGATCAAATTCCTCAGAATCATCCTAAAGAAAGATTACTACACCCCAATAGTAGAACTCCACAAGCTAGTGAAAATAAAATCATTCAGGAAATACATACACTCCTCTATTCAAAAGATCTACAACCAGTCCCATGATAATCCCCTAATAAGCAACATAGGAAACTTTGAAATTAAAAACATCCCACTCAAAATCATCCCCAAACTTACAAGAAGACTGGTTCACTCCAATAATTAACAACCCCCCCCCCCCTCCCAAGGTTATTTGAAATCTTTCCTATAACCCCACACATGTCCGAAGAAACCCCACCCCATCACGAAACCAAGTAATCTTAATCTGTTCACAGGAAATTTAGGTTAAAGGGAAAAAAGAGTTCCCTCAAGCACTAGACAACACCAAACCCAAGGGAAACCCGCCGGAAAAAAGGGCCTCTTTACTCTTTCCGATACTTGTACATACTACGTAGTCTCATCCGATACTTGTACATACTACGTAGTCTCATCCGATACTTGTACACACTACGTAGTCTCATCCGATACTTGTACATACTACGTAGTCTCATCCGATACTGGTACATACTACATAGTCACCATAACGAATAAAAACATAAAGCACACTCGTACAAGTCTATCGCCAGTAACACCTACACAATCTACAGTATCAATTCGATACGGTCTTGGCGAGTACTGCAATATAATATAATAGCATATCCAATACATCGTTTCCTGGGTTCGTAACTCGTCAGATATCGCAATTAAAGGATAGGGTTAACGTTACCGATGCCGGTTGAAATTTTTCGGTTCCGTTTTGCGTGTTTCGGGATGTCCACGGGAATAATAACGAGAGGAATGGCGTCGCGCGGTCCTTTGTACGGAAATATGTTTGTCCCGATGTAATCGAAGCTCGTTTGTCTTGAAAAATTGCTCGCTGATCGGAGCTAGAAAAACTGGGCCCCTGGATGATATATAGAGGGTAAAGCGCGCGGTATCGCGCAGATTGCATCTGAATCCTGCAATTACGCAGCGCCCCGATTGGCAACGCGCGAGCGTTAATCGACGCTAACCGAGCACCGTCGGATCCGCTTTTTATCTAGCCGCGTGTTATCCGGAGCAATTTACACCGACTTTGCGCTGCTAGTAATATTCATCTGTCAATCAAGCCCAAGATCGACTCCGAGCGGGCCGCGATCTGTCCGGTTAATCGCGTCAATACGATGAGAGATCATTGATTCGCCTTTCTGCACGAACATTTCACTGAAATACTATAGACGCCTAACGCGATCAAAAAATTATTTAGAAAGACTGTTTAGTAATTCTACTTTTTGCTAGTTGCATTATACAGGGTGTCCGAAAATTCCTTCGACTCCCTGAAATGGACGGGTCCTGAGGTCATTCGAAGCAAAATATTCCTTTTCCAAAATGTCCGCCGCCGCCGGTTTGTTTAGGAGTTATTAACGAAAAACACGGACCAATCAGAGCGCGACCTAGACGCGCGTTGACAATGATGGTCCGGCGCGACAGCAGTCGTCTGGGTCTGTAACTCCTTGATACGAGGACTTTCGTCATCGCAGATACGCGGAAACCGTCCGTGTTGATCAATACATCGTGACGTATCATCGTGACGTGTCATAAAAACACTATTGTAAACAGTACAGTAATTTTCGATATACCGCGATGGGTCGGGACGGCATTCGTCGTATTTCGGCTCTGCTAGCGCGCCGGACGATATTTGCCAACACGCGAGTAGGTCGTGTTCTGATTGGTCCGTGTTTTTCGTGAATAACTCCTAAACAAACCCGCGGCGGACATTTTGGAAAAGGAAAATGTCGCTTAGAATGACCTCAGGACCCGTCCATTTCAGGGAGTCGAAGGAATTTTCGGACACCCCGTATAGCACATTTCGTGGTCATATCATTGGGAAACTTTTACTCTTGTTGAAACTTCTCTGGGCAAAAACGCAAGAGGTTCTAATCGAGCGATCTCCGAAATACTCATTAGGACTTATTTACCTAATCAGCAGCACGATGGATTCGTAAAGTATGAAAATTCAAAGAGATATCCTAAGGTTTACAGGCAATTAGGCGAGCGCATTTAATCGCACGCAGCGAGACCGAACGCCAACAGATTACCATCTATAGCACAGATATGAAAATTCCATTGGGTTCGTCCATTCACAGTAAAATAAATCTGCAAGGGGCGCCATCCGCGCTTTTGTGCGACGGGGTTGGTGTAGGTGCGAGTGCGTGGAAACGAAACGAGCTGGTTTTGCGGGATCGTCGCGAGGAGCCGATTCTTTCAGATTGATTAATGCCTGGCCACCCTTCGAAACTGTTTTGCAACCCTCGTCCCTTTCCCTGCGTGTTTCTCGTTCATCCTCTCTTTTTCGAGCGGTCCTCTCTTTGTCGTGTCGACGAGGCAGCCCGTTTCGCGACGACAGACTCATCTCCGATTTTATGCCTCGTTTGAGGGCGCACCGTCTCTAACCCCTGTACCTCCGCACCCTTTGGGATACCGAGAACCCAACCCCTCGTCGCCACGAAAATCACAGACCACGAGAACTCGCGGGGACTGGTCTATTTGGTATTTAAATAAGCGTACGTGTACGCCTGTGCAGCCCTGTCCCGTAACCGTACGGGACAAGTTCACCGAGCTTCTTTTCAGGAAAAACGGGGGTCGAACCGACCCTCCGATATTTATGAGCGAAGCAAGGGTTCGGTCAATTAGGCCCTTGCCTCGCGAATATGCTGATGCAACCCGTGCGACGTATAAAAACAATAATTAATGGGAGAAATGGCACGTGCCATTTGAGCTCCTCTTGGCGCCGCGCCGGTTATGGGAATTCGGTTTGTGTGTCAATGATGATTCTGTTGCCGTTGGGTCCAATTATTTCATATCGGTTTGAATGGTTTAATAATCCAAGGGTTGCAGAAATCAGATTCGGTGATCAAGGGGTAGGTCGCGTTGGGTGTTAGATTCAGTATTTGGTAATTTTTTCTGATTAAACGATGAAAGTTAACTCTGCAGATTGCTCAATGTATACACTTCGTATCCAGCCCTGAAAAATTCCCAATGATGCAGGATCAATTTAATAGATCCTTTCCAGGCTCGCTGCACAATTCTCCGGAGCCTCTCCGGCAGACAGTTCGCGGAAATCGAACTCCGTCGTTCACATTTCGAGACATAGGTAAGCCAGATCGAGGGAAACGAGTCGCGAGGAATTTCCCTCGCTCGTTAGAGCCGTACCCGATGCAGAGATTACGCGAGTTCGGTGGATGGCGATCGATTTCGCGTCGCGTCGCGTCTCGTCTCGTCTCGTCTCGTCGCCCAGGAAATAAAACGTCGTCGTAGGATCGACGAGCGAAGATACCAGTCAGGAGCATTCTCGTTGACGATTCCAGGGGGAAGGGGTGTAGAAGGGGTAGCGAGGGGGGAGGGGGGGTGGAAACGGTGGTCGTATGGGCCCTTAATTCAACGATTCCGCCGATAACGGAAGCCCTTGAAAATAAACTCGCCCTCTCCGGGGAGAAAACGACCGAGTCAATATTGTCTTCCCGTACTAAGCACGCCGAAGTACAGAGAGAGAAAGAGAGACAGAGAGGAGGGAAGGGGACGAGGAGTACGGAGCTGGAAAACAGGGGGTGGGATATCGGTATCCCCGTGCTGGAAACTTTATATATCCCGGTGCGTAGTTGCGAACAAACTTGAAGGAATCCAACAATAAGCCGAAGTTCCGTTTCTTACGGTGTTTCCTCGTTCGGACGGCTAAAAATAAATATCCCCGACGAAACCGGACCGTTGAAAAATATCGTCGCACCCTCTATTCGACGCTCGACACACGTTAGGCCGGCACTAAAAGCCTACAACAATCTATCTTCGGCTCTACGAACCGTTCACGAAGCTCTTAGAATCGGCTCGTCAAGATTAACACACGTTCGTTCACTCAACTAGACTTTTTTAAACGGTATCTTTTGTTTTTTCTTCGATGTTGTTGTAGCGTGTGAAAAGACGAATACAATGAGTATAATGACCATACCATTTCGATTATTCCATCTCGAGATATTTCTGTCTAAAAGCATAAAAAATCTTACTTTTCAGACAGAAATATCTCGAGACTGAATGATCGATGTCAGAACTGTACTAATCGCGACGTCTCTTAGATAGCATTGTAATGTAATAACGTGACTATGATTGTAACGCGTGATTCGTTTGGTTATGGATATATATATATATATATATATATATATATATATATATATATATGTACGTGTATCTCTTAGTACAAAGAAGTTTTCTTTCCATCCATTTTAATACTCCATCAATCGAAATGGTTATCATACTCATCGAATTCGTCTTTTCATGCTCTCCAACGATATCTAAGAAAAAACGTACGGTTTCGTTAAAAAAAAAATTCCAATGACCTTGAAAAATGATTCTTTCCACTGTTATACGTATTTATTCGTTCAGATAATAGTCGATGAAAATATCAAAGAATAAATTCAGTAGGGTTTCAAAAGTTTGAGAAAATCGATGGTATATAGTTCGTGCTCGTTAATAACCGATCGAAGGAGGTCGAATCGCATGCCGGAAAAAATACGGGGCCCTCCGATCAGTAATTTGGTGGCCTCGCTCGCCGTGCCGGGGGTATTCTCTCGAGTCTTCCGGCGACGTCTCATTAGATTTTATCGCGGCGACCTTCCACAGGCTGCAGCCGGAGCAGCGGATACTTGAGACTTTATTCCCGGCCGCAGTCGAGTCGCCGAAAGTTACATACTTCCGAAAAGTCTGGCCAGATTCTGGTGTCGTCCGCTGCAAAAGCGACCGGCAAACTCCGGCCGTAACTCGATTACGTTTGTTCTTAAATTCTAATTAAATTGAACGCCGCGCCGCGCCGCGCCGCGCTGCCTCGATAGCACCGACGACGGCAGAGAGAGATCACCGGGACGATGCTCTCTCGACGTCCGCGATGTCGCCGGATTGATGTCGGACAGCGGAAACTTCAGATTACGCGATCAACGGACGCTCGTTTCTACTCGAGACGCGGAATTGGATATTCGATGCAGCAAGTCGCGATATGACGCGTGGAGACTTGGTTACCAAAAACATTAGGTAAAATGTCTGTCAAATGTTAAAACGTTCAGTATTTCTTTAATGATCTAGTTTAATCGGTCTGCCTTTGCAGAAATTAAGGGATGAATGTTTCATCTTTCTGGTGGAAAATGTCGACCTTAAATGACGAAGTAACAATCCAATCAATTGGTGAGCCCTCAAACATTCTTCAGGGATCGTTACAAAGGGGATCGTCAGACCGAACAAATGGATCTTCATCCATTTTTATCTTCTCCATTAATTTGAGGGGTTTCGTTTGTCCGACATCGTTCTCAAAGCAGATCCGTTGTAACACACGCAGGCTACCGGGAGGAACACACATACACACACGCATGTTCGCGTTCTAATTCCGAAAGACAGGATACTACAACGCGAGAGAGAGCTCTCAGACGCAGTCGATACAAGCCCCGTACGGAATTCGATCAGCTCCAATTCAGAAATATCGACAACGAATAACCGACAATGGAGAACTCTCGCGAGCAAGGGCGATAAAGGAAAGGAACACAGAGCACACACGGTACCATACAGTACGTACACGCCACGGTTCATTTTTTCCTGGGGAATTTTCTTTGAATTTGAAGCTTCGATGATGGACTTTAAAGTGCGCGCGCTTGGTGCACTCTGCAACCGTTGCAAACTGGTTTCCTTTTTGGCTAGAGATGCGGTCTGGCATACTGCAGACGTGCCCGTACCATTGACATGAGTTTCCATTTAGAGAAATAACCACTTTTTCCAGAAAAGTAATATTGATAGATTTACAAAAAAAAAATGTAGTAGCGTTTTCATGGGTTCTAATCGAATTATAGGTCGATTGCTTTCATAGTATTTGATATTCTCGACACTTATATTTTTAAGGACAATAATAAACGGTCTTTTTGTGAAAGTAATATCGTTTTTTTCGCTGGGTTTTAATCGGTTTTTAGGTCGATTGTTTTTATTGTCTTTTATGCCAACCGTTATTCTCAAGTTTTTTTTACATTTTTGAGGACAGTAATATGCAGTCTATTTTTAAAGCAATATCTCCCTTTTGTTGGATTTTAATTGGCTTTCAGGTTGTGACCATCTTTACATCGCTTGATATTCTTGACATTTTTAAAAACAGTGATAGACAGCCTTCCTTTAAGAAATATCTCTTTTATCTGGGTTTAAATTGGTTTCCAGGTTAATTACTTTAATGGTACTTGATATTCGCTTGTATTATGGACTGTTTTAATCATAGTAACGGACAATCTGATTTCAACGGCGCAGCTTTTGGCTGGGTTTAAATGGGTTTCTAGGTTGATTATTTCTAAAGCACCTGACATTTTAAAATTTCAAAAGAGTCCCTAAATACCAAACTTCAACTAGTCTCCAAATACCTAAAAGCATCAAATTCTCAACTCCGACTACCTTATTTCGCGAACTATAAGTTTTCGGGTCCCGGTCGACAAGTCAGCAATTATTCCCCGAGCGAATCTCGCTGACCTACATGGGATTATGGCACCGGGAGCGGGTTAATCTGTGATTCTAAGTTCCTGTCTTCTCCTCGCATAAAGGAAGGGACCTTCTCGAAGACCGGAAAACAAAGATAAGGATTCGAAGGAAGACGTCGCGTCGTTCAGCATCAACCTGCTAGCACAACAATTTATCGCGCTAAGATTTTAGGAGAGAGGACCCCGTAAACAGCGAACCATCGAATATCTCGAACAGAGTCAAAGGGATTGAGTACTTCGGGGAGAGTTCGCGAGTCTTTTGTGGAACGATAAGAGAGGAAGATAGATAGAGACATAGTCAAGAATAGAGAATACGCCCGCATCTATCGCTTTCCTTTGTCAAACGCGACTCGAGCGGAGCCGGATAGTGGAGAGGAGTTGGCCTGGCCGAGGAGTATCGCTCGCATTAGCCTCTTTACGATCGATTAATTCCTCGGCCGCGGAACAAAACATCTCGCCGTGTGAACAACGATCTATAAAGTCGCCGGCGGCGCACCGCGTCGCGTCACGTCACAGCCGGGCCGCTTTGTCGGCACGCGTTCCCACGACAAAAGCGCGACAATCGCGATAAAAATACCTTCCTGAAAAAACTACGAGACCTGGACCCGTTCCTCGATTAGCGAACCAGTCGCCCACGCGATCCTCTGCTGGCTTTCAAACGACGAATTACGGTTTTCCAACGATCCGCTGCTACGAAATTCACCAAAACCATGATGCATCGCTTGCGATCGGGAATCGATTTTTTTTAAAAGACACCATGTTGATCGAGAGAGAGGTATTTTTAAATTCTTTTAATGATTTTCCGGTTTTAAATTGTCCCCACTCATTTTTATCATAAATGCGTAAAATCTAGTCGTAGCAATTTTTAAGTGATTTCATAATATTTTCATACGAGTAATTAATGAATAAATGCTCTACACGAAACCGTGACAGTATACAATATACTGAACTGTATGGAACGACTACCTAGGTATTCAGCATTTAACATTTAAATGAGCAGGATACAAAGGTTGGATTTTATTGACGATCTTCTAAAAAATTTATGGAAGTATAGTATAAAGCAGAGGTGCAGTTACAAATGTTTGATCGTCGTTAGGTCGTTTCGTCAAACTGTGCGGCGACGCGACGCTGCGATCGATCACGTGGCGATTCAAAGGTGCACGACCTATCCAATTATTATTGTTCCCTGTCAGAGATTCCCAAGGAGAGTTTGGGCACTGTCAGATTGATTGAAATTACCATTTCAGAGTCTATTCCAACAGTTTGCTTACTGGAGGAATATTTGTGGGCTTTTCAGTCTTCATGTTGCATCGAAATCGACCTTAAACGTCTACTCTGCCTCTAATAGATGCATCGACACACATTTTGGTTTTGGTCGACCATTCTCATTCACCGACAACATATTCCACTAATTTAAACGTCCCCTACATTCATCAAACCTCTTCCCTTTCCCATAAGAAAGACAGCTAAGATCAACCAGACCCATTTCTCTGCAGGAGGGAAGAAAAAATGATCTCTAGAAGAATTCCTGGTGAGAAATCGACTCGAACAGATTTTTTTAAAAAGCGGGATATGCACGTGTCCAAGTTCTGTCCACCTCGTAGGTTGCCACAATCGTTCTATTTTTCCAAATAAACAGTTACACGGTTCTAGTTGTCGAATATTTGGAGTAGCAGTGCTATATCGGTCGCAGTCAAGGGTCTTTAAGGTTAGATAAACTCCACACAGTTTTTCCTAGTTTTATTTTTTGTACCCTGATGTTTTTTTTAGTATAAACGCGTTCAGTACAGTACCAGGTCGACCCACTCGACGCGGCAAGTGTTACAAGAACCTCGTAGGAATTTCGTGTGTTGCGTTTAATTAAAAATTAAACGGGTGGGAGTAGTAATTGAACATGTCGAGCGACGCGGCACTCGAGCCGACCGAAACGACCGTATTTATTTATCGCCGGGAAGAAAAAAATCGGCCGGGGCTCGATTTCGATGGGGCACCAAACATTTGGTCAACTCGTCAGTAATGTCCCTTTTGCGGAGAATCGAGCAACAAAGCGGGAAGAGTGGCCGCAAGCACGCGCATCTGTTTAATTCGAACTCTAGTGTAAACACCGAGCACCCGTCAATGACGTTTCGGAGCTCGGATAAAAACGGAACAAATGCGATGCTCATTTAGGCGAGACGATACCATAATATTCCTCTTTCTGACCGCTATTTCCCTGGCCAATCGATTCGCCGTGCGATACAGGCTTGCTCCGAATTTTTTGAAACCTTTCAAAGTTCGGTAATCAATACGAATAGAATTGACAACCGGTAGCGCAGAGGATTCGCAAAGTTGGAGCAATTTATTTAACAATATAGAAACTGAAAGCAGACTGTCAACTGCTAAGCTGGGAACTTGGATATTTCTCGAAATTTTCAGCCCCCCCTTGAAAATCTCACACGAAGCTTTAAGCTAATTGTCACGATGGCAATCAGCACCCTAAAAATTGCAGAAAATCGGAATAATTCAACGAAATTAAAACTGAAGGGTGTCCGTCAATTACTAAGCTGGGACTTTGAGATTTCACGAAATTTTCAACGTTTCCCTTGAAAATCTCACGCGAAGCCTCGGTAATTAACACGTTGACAGTCGACGGAACAAAAATTGTATTCGAATCAGAGTAATTTAACAAACTGAACACTAGAGCTACCTCTCGATCTTAACTTCTTCTTTGAATTCGTTAACAATTTTGTATTTAACTTATAATTTCTCTACATTGCGCAATTTTTCGAAACGAAAACCACTTTCCGAACACCACTCACAAATTAAAGCTCAACCCCGATCACAAATTAACCTTTCGTCTCCAATAACCGACACCCAAATGTCAAAAACCGACTCCAAAAAAATCAATTGCCCCAACATCATCGACAACGTTCCAAAAATCGGAAGACGTCACAAGCGCCGCGTGTATCTCGCGGTTGTCCCCGAATTAACGACGCCGGCTCCGTGGCTAATGAAAATGTACAGTTAAATTAGCAGCATCGAGCGTTTGGGCACGGGCCAAGCACGAAATTTACAACCCCGATAAATCCGCTCGACGAAAATCGGCTAGCGACAGGTGTAAAACTCGCGTGTCCTAACTAAAAACACAGATCCCGTCGACGATCGTAAACAATCCCTGACAAACAATATCGATGTACTCACTGTTTCGAAGATCCACAGTCACCTTGGGATCCGGTCGATGGAACAACAGCGGTATTCGAACCGGTAAGCACCAAATACAAACAACCCGTGGTACCGTCACGTGCCGCACAGAGGTGACGCACTAAGACAGCCGGTTAAACCACACGGTTCACGGGCAAACAAAAACACTGTCACGAGACTACGATCTACGATCGACGACGATCGAGAGCCACACAATGTTCCTGGCGGGGTCCCGCGCTGTAAACACGGCCGAGAAACACCTTGGTCGTGGCGGGCGCGCGCACGCGAGTAATCCTCTCCGTCCGCGGGTTTTGGCGGGTCCGAGGGCCGTCGCGCGGTTCGGCTGGTTGGCCCGCGGCTCCCGGGAGCGCGCGAGCCGGAGCCGAGAGCCCGGAGCCGGAGAGCGCGAGCCAGAGCCGGAGCGGTCACGAGGTAAGTCGCGCGGCGTCGGATAGCTTCGGCGAAACGGAGGGGAGAGGAAAAATCGACGCGCGAGTGGTCGCGGGCACAGAGCGAGAGAAGAGGTCGCCGGAGAGGAACGACCGACGCGGCGACGGTCGCGTGGTATCGATTCGTGGCCGTGGAAAGCCGGCGAGGCAGTCGGAGAGACCGAGAGAGACGGAGAGAGAGAGAGCTTTTTCTTCGCGTTCAATCTCTCGCTCTCTCTCTCTAGCGACTCCTGTGTTCCACCGGAGCGGCGTGCAAAACGCACACGAACCTTCTCATCTCTCTCTCTCTCTTTCTCTCTTCTGCCTCCTCTCTTCTTCCGAGCAAGTTTCAACCCTCGTGCGATGTCGGCACGCCACTCCAAGTTCGAGAGATACACGCACAGCGTTTCCTCTTATCCGGGGAGAGAGAGGTGGTTGATAGAGAGGATGATACTGTGTTGCACCGATCACGATCACACGATCGAGGAGATTGTCGAGACGGCGCGGCGACGGCGACGACGACGACGACAACGTGCGTACCGGAACGACGCGACGCGTACGTGCCACGGAAGAGAGACGCGTCTCCCTCGAACGTCCGGGTCGGACTGAGCGCGGCGGGGCGATCCCGAGACCCGCGGAGTCGTTCGAGGTACCGACTACCCCCACCCGGAGGAGCCACGCTTCGGCTTTCCCAACCCCCGGACTCTTCGCTACCCCTCCTCACCCCACCACTCCATTCCATTCCACTCCCCCCAACTGAATACTACCCCCGCGGAGCGTAGCGATGGCCGTTCAACACCCCTGCGAATAGAGTTTCCGAACAATCCCTTGCTAGAGCCTTCGCCGCGCTGCTACGGTGAGAGCAACTGGTGGTGCGTGCACCCTGAGACGGAACTGGGACTCTGCGAGCGCAGAATCCTTATATTAACATCTTCAATTTTGTTTGAGGAGATTGTGGTGGTTTTGTTGTTTCTTTGCGCCACGACTGTGCAACCCTTTGCACGAATGGCGTTCCTGAGGTACCGCTAAAAATTTTCACAACATTATTTCAATCTAGTCTAATGATAAAACTTCGGAAAATCGAATACTTTTGCGTCTTCGCTCGAAGCAGACTTCAAAGCAGATGGAAAAATCAGCGAAATTGAAGTCGAAGACCTCACCTCGAGGCGTGCAGCATGCCGCATAGTCGTAACGTGAAAGCGTCGTTGTATTAAACGCATTTTATTCCCTTAGTTGAGCCCCATAAATCGTCAATCTCTGTTTCTAACAAATATGCAATTTTCTAACAATTGTATATTATTTTCATAAACGTATATTCGTTTCTATTTTCCTGGTTTATCGCACATCGACAAAACAACAAAGCAGCAGAGACCAGAGCGTGCACAGGTGTGAGGGTAGGTGTTGCCCTAAACGAAATCAATAGAAAGATTAGTGTACTGTCAAGAACTCCCACTAAATTGGCAACGCTGCGGCAACGAGCGGGCCTTAAAATCCCTGAAGGTAGAGGGACGAAATGTAGCAAGGGTTGAACGAGGAACACGAAAAGGAACACGCGATCGTTGTAGAAAAAGAGTGAGAGAGAGGGAGTGGGAGAGGGAGAGAGACGAAAACGCACGGCGCTGTTCAAGGGGGTAGAAAAAGAGGGTGAAAAGTGGGCTAACAGAGACGGATGCTAGGGAAATGTAGGTGGGGAAAACGAGATGGAAGGTGGAACAGAGAAAGAATGACAGAAACGAGTGGGAAAGAGAACGAGCAAACACGAATTGGTATGCTGCTTGTAGCGATGGCCTCGAGAAACTTCGAGTAATCGAACCAGCGAATTCATTATCCGTTTTATCATCTCATTCTCATCTGAAGATAAATCAATTATTTTATTCGTTGTCAATAGATTTTGTCATTATTCTTTCACATCGTGAGAAATTTTTTTAAGAGATACCTACATTAGTGTAAATATGCAACCTCTAAAAATTGCATCAGGCATGTACCAAAAAGACACAAAATCGTATCGGTAAAATTTTCTAATTTTCTAATAATTCAACGACATACAGTGTTCGAAGTGCATCTATTATGCTAATTGAAAGTACTCTGGCATTTCGCTTTTATTTCAACGTAGAACACAGTATGTTTTATCAACAGTGAAGCTATCAGAGCGTCAAAGAGGAACGTTTTGCGGTTAAAAGAGGAACGTCGCGAGTTATCGAGGAGCGGCGATCATAATTGATTAATAAATTGTAGATTCGCCATGATTTCGCCTGGACGTACGACTTGGCGCTAAGACCGCGTTTTGGTACATTGCCATGGCATCGCGGTTCCTGTTCCGAGACGCCGTCTGCCCATCCATCCTTCTTTTTTAATACCATCCGTCACTGATATATCGCGCGTCTCTGAATCACGCGAACGGTGATTTATGCCTCTCATTGCGCAAGAAGGATCGGGAGTCTCTCGAAGCGGCTGCTCCTTGAATACATCTCGCGAATGGCGGAGGGCCACCGCAGGGAACCTAAACTCGCCAATCGCATAATGGATCCTCGTATATATCTCCGGGTCTTGGCCCATTGCGGGGGAATCAAGATTGAGACGGCCGAAACGCAAACTACCAGGCTTCGATTGGCTGGATCTGGTGGCAGGTTTCTTCTGCCGATTTCTGATCGCTGGCAACATAAAAAAAATCATCGGGATGCTAGGTTCCGGCGCCTAGAGTATTGTGGCATTGCCAGAGCGTTTCTCTTTTTGCTCGGGGAACGAACTTGACGAATGAGCTGAACTTTTTGGGCGATGATCGACAGTTGCTTTCGGTCGCTGTCGTTTCGACAGGGATCAATTTTTTCGGACTGACAGAGTGTTGATTAAGGTATGAAATAGTATATTATAAACTTCAATATTGTGTAGGAATGACGGAAATTTTTATTTCTCCGTATTCAGCACGAACTTTCATTAAAAAAAATATCCATCCAGTCGATTACAAAATATTCTCAAAGAAGACATACTTCCGCTGCAATGACAGAGACGCGACCGTTCAATCTTCGGTCCGTCCGAATCGCCTAATCACGAAGTGAAATAATCATTCAACAGGACAGACAGCTAGAATCCACCATCCCCGATCCAACACATGCAATTACGAAGCTTCCCCGGCGTGATTATTAAGCATGCAAAAAAACTTCACTGTTACCTTGGATGTCTAGACTATGAAACTTGTCGGACGTAACTGCTCGGAATTTTTTCCGCAACATGTTTATTAATCGAGAATCGGATCACAAGTTTCCTCGCGTCGCGTCGTCGAGGAGAGAGTGTTGGTGTAGGAAAAATCAGAAGCCTGTCGGGTAAGGAAGGTGTCGGTGCCGGGGAGTTTTAAAAGCGAACGGCAATTCCGAGGTCAAAGGCTCCGGGGACAGGAGGATATCGACACGCCGCGCCGTGAGAGGACTGCAGCCGATAGGGTGAAAATACATTGTACGTTCTTACGTGCACCACCGTAACCGTACGTCCCGGGTGCTGCGCGAAATAAAAACTCGGGAACACCGCCGCACCGTGTGGACCCAGGATTGAAACGGTCTCGCAAATATCCTCGGCGACGCTCCCTTGTCTCTCGAGATGTCGGACACACCGGCTTCTCTTAGGACCATTCCCGGCATAACTGACCGCAACAGAGCCGGACGAATTCCTTTTTCCGGGCCAGGTATGCTTTTGTCGTGATTTCATGGAGCCCCGTGGAATATCTTTAACGAACATCGACGCCGGAACGATTCGTGCCGATCCCGACAATCAACCCGACACCTGCCCATTTAGATACCTGAGCGAAGGCCTCTCATCTTCGATCCATTGTTCGCTGTTCTTCTCTTCCTCTTCGTCTCGTGTGTATATCATAAACTGTTACATAACTTCGTTACAGGTACAACTGATGCAGATTTTTTATTTTGTATAAAGATCCGCAGTCTAATAATTAATCCTTAACACTCGGATGGCGATTCTGAGGCACCACTGAAAATTGCTATCCCATTCTTAACCCCTTGCCCTACAATAACGTGTCAGACTCGTGATGAAGATTCTGAACAGAGTCTAGAAATATGTATATGTTATTAATTTCCTTTAAATCGAGATGAAATTCTATTTTGGTTTTGTTAATGTACAGTTATTGGACAGCATGTATAAGCCATACAATTGATATAAATTTTCTCTTTTTTTAGTAAATTGTGAACTACAAAAAAGTTTTAATCACTGAAACCGTAAAATAAATCGTAAGGCAAGGGGTTAAAAATATTGTTCACATTATTATTTTTGTCCGCATTTAATAAACTACTAGACATTTACATATTACATGAGATATTATATCAGTTTCATATGTAAGAAATGAAAAAAAATTGTATAGAATGGAAATATTCTAGAATGGAAAAATCTTTCGTTTTTTGAGATAAAATAGCACCGAGTGCAAACGGTTATTGTATCATCAATGCTGACACGAACATTTCCTAAAACAGCAGCAGAAGTCCATTTATAAAAACGTCAGAGCTTCAACCGATTGGACAATGTTTATCGAGCACAATGTCATCGATATTAGAATAATTATTCATAATTACAGCGCAGTTCTCGAGCATCGAATTTCACTAACGAACAAACTCTACATATCGCGGGAATAACATTGCTTGCAAATGATAGTCAAAAAATCAGTGAAATTGAATGGATTCATCGCGGTGGGAGCACTTTAGCGAGCACACTTTATTTAATCGCATAAACGCGTAAACTTGCCGGTGGTCTATTGACAAATCGATTAAAACGAGCGGGCGCGGTGTGCTTAACTACACAGGACGCCGCGGCGCGATCGTTCTAGATAGACTTGTTCCTTCAAAGCAAACAATTTTCCAACAGTGGACCGAAAACATTGTTACACGCGTATTTTAATAAGCTTGGTCTCCAAACTATCCCGCGCACGAGGATATCGTTCGAAGCATTCAATTGTTCCTCGCACGGTCGTGAAACCCCCCCCCCCCCTCTCTCTCTCTCACTCTCCCTCTCTCTCTCTTCCTGTATTAGTGCTCGGGGCCAGCACGAGCGTAATTTTAATGAATTCATCCTTTTAGTTTAATCAGAGTTTACCGATACACGCCGTTTACCGGGGAATTCGGCGCGATAAACCAACGATGTATTATCACGTAAATTACCGTACACGCGCGAACGTTTGTTTTCCTTTATCGGGGAATACTAATTTGGCTAATCGAACTGCGATCGCGTTCATCTTTCTCGCGCTGGCTCGCATGCTGTGACCTGACGACGATCAACGATATATAACTTCACTTCCGCTTCGTGTATTCTAACTGTTGATTTTTCGTTTTAAAAAGACTATTAGAAAATTGGTAAGCAGTGTTAACAGCAAATATTATCAACAAATATGACCAGCAACATGTCTACTATCATCTCAGAAACATATCTATTTTGAATCTACAGCGTGTCCCAAAATTCCTTCAACTCCGTGAAATGGACGGTTCCTATGGTCGTTTGAAGCGACATTTTCCTTTTCCGAAATGTACGCCGCGGCTTTGTTTAGGAGTTATTAACAGAAAACACGGACCAATCAGAGCGACCTAGACGCGTGTTGGCAAAGATAGTCCGGCGCGGCAGCAGGCTCCACTGAGAGAAGCGATAGCGATGCGTCGCGACGAAGAAACGAACAAAAGAAAGAACAGAAACTGATTGAATTAAAAATTCGCTTATTCAGCCGTAAATCCACTTGCTGCTTCGAAATGTGTGTCATTGGGCAACTCGGAGACGAACTGCACAGCTTGCTTCAGGTATACGACAGTGCCGAAAGCTAAGGGACGTACGTACGGTCAGGTCAACGAACAGCACAGCTGATGGTAGATAGTAGGTATACGACAACCTAAGGCCTAAGGGGTGTGCGGTAAATTCAATGATCCGGAGCTTCGCTTCTACCTTCCAATCTATAAATAAATCGCATGTTTGTTTCGCACAGATGCCGTGAAATTTTTCTCTATTCACATTTTTCAACATTCAACACATACATATACAGTAAATTTGCATTGGTTGCTTACTACGAAGAACGGAATTGTGCCTACAACAAAACAGATTTGAATTCGAACATTTGATGTGACTTTTGTACGAAATCGTTTGCGTTCATTTAGTCAAGGTTTCTGAATTGAATGTAATTTCGAGTCTTAATAATAAACACAAGTTATTATCACCCATTCAAGCAGATTGTCATGTTTTGTTGAAATTTTCATTTCTTCGCCTTCAAGGTCATCCCAAGGTCATGGTGTACCAGGTCGTTCAATTCGTCTTGACACGGGCTATAATACTGTTAAGTCAAAAATACAAAGTGCCATTTAAAAAAATGAAGGTGACCTTGACAATACTATAAAAAAAATGTTTTTCGAACTTTTTTTATTGCAATATATAGCCAATCGAAAACTGATCAACTTTTGTTGAATATATTTTTTGGAGGTTTATCGCAAGTACTTAAAAAATCGTGAAAACTGTTACGTGGGACACCCTGTATATATAAAAATTCCTTTACAGACTTACGCAAATGGTAAGTTAAAAAACGAATGCTACGTTTGGTCACATTTTCTTCAAGTTCGAACGATCATGGCTACTATAAATGCATGAGTGTAATTGTTAGATGTTGGTGCACCAGTTGGTTGTCGTCGAAGTAACAGGATTTCGGAATCCCATCGATAAGAAAACATATTTCGTGTAGCAAGAAGAAGAGTCTTTAAAGATAAGGGGCGCCAGCCAGTATGGAGAACCGCAACGTGCCTCGTAGCGGGATCGGTTTTCAATAATCCCGAATGCGTTCAATTTTAATGCAAGAAACGCCTCACGTCCTAGATGTATGCCGGAACCATTGTAGCTGGGAAATGACACGATAATGCATTCTTGGAATGTTTTTAAACTTTCCGCGTTCCTCGGCAAGCATGCAACACGGGCCCCGCGAAATTCACCACCTGTACCGTATAATCTATAAAATTCTTATTTCCAGAGTTCCACCGTGGGCTGCCGGAACTTTTACATTTTCTATAGGAAATGCGCTCCGCCATTGCTCTCCGTATCCATTTCCGAAATGTTCAGAAATTACTAAATCCACTGCTCGTATTTCAATCTTTGGAATTGACGAGATTTCGATTGGCATAGTTGTGGATGTTGATTGTAACGGTGAAATTTGTTTGGAACATTTTTATTTTAAAGTGTGGGATACGAGGGAGATCGAAATAAGGTCCTGAAGAAGATACTATGGTGCTCAGACTAGGGTAAATGCAGGCCCCTCAGGATATATATCCGTCATCAAAATTTTACTATATGTACATACATCGAGTTCCTTTCTCAACTTTCACGTAAATTCCCGAAGATAAAATAAGCTTGATACGTCGAATAAAGTTATACGTGGAACTCGATCTTCTTCACTGAAACATCCAACAACGTCGAGTCGTAAAAATGTAACTCCTATCCATTCCTACACACGTTATTCTATCGGAAAATTACAACTAATGGTAATTGTTGAATATATACTTTACACAATCCACTAAATTCCATTAAAAAATATCGCCAAGTTTGTGCACAAAAAATTCGCAAAGACACGCATACCTTCGAGCCTCGCAAAATAAGCTAAAAAGAAAATTAAATACGTACGTAACGACACACATCTCGCAGGAGTTTGATTGTTTTTACAAAAAAAAATTATCGCAGAGCTTATCGAACACGCCCTCGACAAGATCCATCAATAAGAAAAATTCTGCCACGGAAGAACGAGTGAACATTCATCAAATGACCCCGTTCGACATAATTACCAATAAAAATTTTCGGATGGTAGGGTACCCGATTTACGAGTTAGCAGATCGTTCGACAGGGTTGGTTGGGCGGTATAGCTGTTGTTGGTTCGTCGTAGAGCGTGCATGACGGACGTTCACGGTCGTTCAGGAGCATACGTTACGTCCTCCCGACGTTTACGGCATCTGCATCCCGCCGATCGAATTAAAGTTCCCGCGGCGCAAGATATACGGTCTTTGGGGGAAGCCGGTGATCCAACGTGAAATATCTTAGCACTCGACAAGGGTGCTTGTCGCCCTTCGTCAAATTCGCGCGGGAAGAACTGATAAAAGGACGCGCACGAGGGTGGTTCGAGGGTGGTATCGGGAGGGTAGCTCGTGCCAGAAAACGAGGAAACCTGTGTCCTATGCGCCGCGCCGCCTTAGGCCGGGTTTCCGCGTGCCCGCGGGAAACCTTTGGCCCTTGAACGAGAACGGCTCCCGGATTACCGTTTTCGGCTTTCATCCTCATGAGAGCGGATCTCTGCTTTTACTACGTCGTCGCGCGGAATCCGTTTTTGATCCCGGTAAATGTGATAGGGAGAAGCGGAGAAAAAACCTGATATACCCGCCGCTTCTCGCTCAGGGAAATTCCGGGGATATTTTATTAAGGGCCGGGCTCCGCTTGCCTTTAAAAGGGACGCTCGAAAGAGGTGCATAGTGGTCCCAAATCAGGATTTAGCTGCTCTGAATCGGTACACTGTGGCTCCGAAAAGTCTTTCAATACAGAGTCTCCCATTTTTGAAACTAACATTTCAGTGCACCGAATTAAGTCTATATTGTAATCCTCGATTTAGTGGATTTAAAATATTGAAGAAAATTTTTATTTTGCGTAAGGTCCGCAGTCTACTTGTAAATACAGAACCAAAATAGAGGCTCTTGGGAAGGATCGGCCAGCAGATACCAGATTTGAAAAAACCGAGGAACGTAGAATTTGCTGGACGTAATATTTCAGTGGAAGCACGGTGCGCAGTCGATCTTCCTGAGAATCGTGCGGAATGCAGTCGACTGCAGTCGATCCCCAGCAGCCCCACTAAGAGAAGAGCGGTCTGTAACGTAACCGATCCTGAGCGGACAATGACGGATCTTTCTTGGTTGCGGGGTCGTTGAATAGCGGACGCGCGTCTACCCCATGGAAAAGTAGCGGGACCAACATGGGGGCCGGGGTTCTGGCACAGGAAACGAAGGTTTTCGTCCGCGTTTGTTCCGGGACTGCCGCAACACGAGTTACGGATAATAACGGCCGGGCTATCCAGCAGCCACCGGAGTCAAACCGCAACCCCATCAACATACGCCGCACGTACCGTTCCCGGTTCACATGCATACACGTGCAGGTGCACCAGCCTGCAGTCCGCACGACCTGCGTACACTGCCGCCCAAAAGTATGCGAATGTGGACACTTTCTTAATTCCAATCAGCAGACTAAGGACCCTTACACGAATTGCAAAATGTCCTAAACCAATCAAGGGATCACAGAATTAAAACACAGCACTGACAGAAGACAATTCAAAATCGTATTATTCCTTCGGTAATCTTGATGGGTGGGAAATTGTGTAATAATTGGACTGCAGATTTTATGGATTTATGACGGAAATTAGCAGATCAAATACAAAACAGAGAACACATTTGAAGAATTTGGGAATTCAGGAGCGGACGAGAAGGATCCGTGGAGCTTCCCCCACCAACCACTCTTTCGTGCAGCGCGCACCTTCGCTGCGCAGCGGTGCCTCGTGCCTTCCAGTACCTTCGTTTCCCCCCTCATACGCAGTGATGCCAGAATCGTGGGCCGTGGGCTTTTTCCGCTCCGCTCGCTGAGCCGACTCGACCCCCCACTCTGACGCACCGTCGTCGCGTGTAGCGCGCGTGCAATCGAACAGGCACTCACACGGACAGACTAGAGATACGTTCGTATGTAGCGCGTGCGCAGTAGAAGCAACGTGGCGACGACGGTGCGTCAGAGTGGGGGGTCGGGTCGGCTCAGCGAGCGGAGGGGAAAAAGCCCACGGCCCACGATTCTGGCATCACTGCTCATACGTTCTTCCATAGCCGAAGAGGTTGGTGGGAGAAGCAGGCAACTCAGGGGCCCTTATCGTGCTCATCACTGCTCTAAACTACTAACCTATGAAACATTACACTTCTAATAGACACTCATATATTCCTCGGAGGATTTCACAAAGCAGCATCGCACGGTGATATTAATTTGTATGGCAGATAAGGGAAAAATAGCATCAGTCCTTATACTTTTGAGCAGCAGTGTACATATACAACGGCGATCGAAGGTTTGCGAGCGGCTACCAACGTTTGCATTCTCCCACACCCCCGCAACCCTCTGAAATGGAGCTCTACTCTCCCCTCCCAACCTCCTTTCTTAATTAAACTCTCCATGAAGGAAAGGAGTGTTCTCGAAATTAAACTTTCATTACCGTAATTATCCGATCTCGAATCCGGTGGATTGCCGCTCGGCAACTCGCGGAGATATGATAGCGGTAACTGGCTCCCAGCGATTTTGGCAGCGCCCCGAGCTTGACGGATGCGCTGTTTCCGGTTGTGCGACAGTGTGGAGAACATCATGCTGATTGGGGATTTCCAAACGTTTCCAGACTATGTCGTTCGTCGACGATTTTTACACTGCTAAAGAAATGTGACAGACGTAAACAAATACTTTAGAAAATTCATTTCCCGTTGCCATCATTCTTCGATTTACCTTATGAAATACAGTGACTCCCACTAATATTCGGACACTTAAACAGACGGTAACTCTTTTAATATTCGACCATACAACTTGAATTTTTTTGAGAACTGAGAACAATCGGTTTTGTTACGTAACGTGAAAAGAATTTTTCAAAAAATTGCAATTGGTCGGAATTGCACAGAAAATACTAAAAGCTGTATTGTACAACTTTTTTATATGGGCTCATATTGAAAATGCAGAAAACACGTTTCGTAGATCTGTAGCAATTAAACATATTTTGAAAATTTCATTAAAATCGGTCAACGTTGCAATGAGCTACAAACGTTTAAAGATGATAGAAATTGCAATTTTTCTCTAACTGCAATAAATGTAAGGATTCGTACATCTTTCAATGCCTGTCGTTTTTTCGATGAAACTTTTACAATGCATATAATTGAAATAGATCTACAAAACATATTTTTTAAATTTTCAATATAGACCCACATAAAAAAGTTGTAAAATGCAACTTTTAGTATTTTCTCTACAATTTTTGAAAAAATTTCTTTTCACATCATGTAGTAAACTAATTGCTCTCACTTCTCAAAAAAAGTTCAAATCGTATAGTCCAATATCAAAAAATTTATAATTGTTTAAGAGCATCCGAATATTAATGGAAGTCACTGTATACGAATAAGTATATTTTTTCGTTTCATAGATCGTCTAAAATTTAGACTCTAAATTGACAATGTACTCATTCCCTTTAAAAATTAAAGTGGCCCATCATTGTTCGATGTACCTCACGAAAATCATTTTTATACGATCTCAACTGAAGGAGATATTCATGCAGTTACATTTGAACGAACCAGCCGGTACATCCGCAGCATAAATGCCAAGTATACGTGCGTAAGAATTTGAATAAACTGACGTTCGCGAATGCAGGGAAACTTTTCCGGTGGAGTACGCGTTCCGTACGCGTCCGCATTGTGCACCTCCCCGGTTGCAGTTGCATCAAACGCTCGCATTCAACGCCGAGAGACCGGTATAGACGCTCCTGACCGACAAAGATTAATAGAAATGCCTACATGGATCGGCCAGCAGCCGAGCTCGGCTTCTCGATCGCGCATTTCACCGAGGAGAACCATCCAACGGCAGAGAACGAAATGGTTTTTCAAAGTAGCCCGTTCTATGATCGACGCCGAAATTACGCTGGGTTATGAACACTTTGCCCACTGGAGGACCGACAATGGGCTGCTTGATCTCGCGGCCATATTCGCTCGATCGTTGTCCGATCGATCTTGGAGAAAATAAAAAATAAATGAAATTGAAATCAAGTATAAAACTCGTATAAAACAATATTCATATCATCAGAACTGAAGAGGATGCTTTGGAATCGAAATTTCAACTGCCAGGGGACTCTGACATTAAAACGGATTTTAACACTAATCCTACCGACACTTCACGTATACCTATTCCTACCGCGACCGGTCAAATGACCTGTGTTAGTTACTGAAGTCGCGTAAGACCAGAATCGTCTCAAGGCAGATAGATCAAGGGAGGGATCGAGTGACAAGATATGAGCGGATCAAAGAAATGTGGAGAGTTTTATGAAATTCAAGATATATTTTATACTAAAACTGAAGCTACGGTACAATATGTGAAATAACAAAAGATGGTGTTCTGAGCAGTGTCGCCAGATGAGTCCGAATTCGGACTCATTTACTCCCCTACTTTTCCCCTTCCACTATCCTATTCCAGCACCACGTCCCACTCAATCCCCGTCGCGCACGCGCAACGTGTCACGTATTACGACTCTGGCCATCAGAGAGGGGGTACCTGTAGTCCCCTCGATTTTCTCGACCTGGCGACACTGGATCTGAGTATCTGAGCAGTGATGCCAGAATGAGGTTGAAACCAACCTCATTTCTCCCTCCAGGCTCTCACCTTTATCCCCTTCCACTATCCTATTCCACCAACATGAGCACACTCCAACGTCCCCCACTAAGACCATAGACTGGTCGCGCAGTCGCGCAACGTGTGACATATTGCTCTGGTCATCAGAGAGGGGGTACTTGTGTTCCCCTCGATTCCTTTTCGATTACCCCTGTCTGGCATCACTGTATCTGAGTATGCTCGCGAAGGTCGTGTCGTCGCGAGAGGAGAAGGAACGGTTCGTGACCAGATGGCCGAGACAGGAGATATCAAGTCGTGATACGTATCTTGTGACGCGTTATAATCGTAACGTAAGCCGATGCTATGATTGCGATAAGAACGTGAAGAGAGTCGACCGCGTAACGCAGCCTTGATGGGCCATTGCTTTCGGACAGGACAAGGAGTGGGAGTTTTGAAATTGAAGGAAAAGACGACACCAACGTTCGTTGGGGCAACGACCTGGCGAGTGAATTGACGAGGAAGACAAAGGAAAGAGGCAATGGATTTGGTAAACGGAAAATATGAAATGACGGCCCATGCGGTAATAACAGCGGGGTGAACGTAACTTCGACGCAGCGAGGTTTACAATTTAGATCGTTCACCCCGTCTGTTGTCGTCGAACGCCAACAGCTGAGCTTGTCGGTAGAGCAAAAACTATCGCGACCCGCTCGTTCTTATGGTTCGGATAATAAGACTAAATCCGAGGTTATTGCCCGGGAACAGATTCGCGCCCGGGCAATAATCGGATTTATTCGGTTTTTTGAACAACCGGTCTTTAGCACAACTTATATTTTTTAATATAGAATGAAGATAATAGGGCCAATTTGAAAGTATAAAAATATAGTTTCTTTTATTCAGAAGTATTTAATGTACATTTTATTCATTTTCACCGCACTTTTTACATCCGAGGTTTCGGACCGCTTCAGATACCAATCTGGCAAATAAACGCCGCGAGGCCGACAGGCGAGCGAGAACTGTAAACACTTGGAGGTGCCGTAAAGCAGTCCCTGGAAGGCACTTTTCGGCTAAAATCATGCCACAATTGCATTACCTTTCGTTTGTAACGATTTTATAGTTTCGGAATTGAATGTCGCCGAGAGAATGCTATTACAAAAAGATAAAAATCGTTGAACCGGTCAAATGACCGGTCGTGGTAGGTAAGACAGACTACAAATTTTTCTCAGAAAACAAAGAATAAAAAAAGAATTGAATATTGAGAAACTTATTATACTGTATATTTTAGGAAAAGTCGTGAAGTTTAAAGGCGATGCAATTTCGTTGTACAATAGGAAATTCTAATCGAAATTTTAAAAACGGTCATTTGACCGGCTGTGGTAGGAATAGTGTTAAAATCGGGGCTGCGTCTAAAGTTCATGCAAAATGTGTTGTATATGATTGCGGCTGAAGGATATACTTAGCCAGACCGCCCAGTACAGAAGCATAAGCGTACGTATGCGCAGAAGAGGGATGGAATGGCGGCGGCTGGCAAGCTGAAAGGTGTATCCCGGCGTGGAAACGGGGCTCGGGGAAATTCTAAGGAGGTCACGGAGCTGCTGAATTTCCGTATCTAATTTCATGTAAACGCTCCCCGCCGAGGTCCCCGGGGCTCCTCTTAATTTCGAATTCTGAATTGAATTCCCCGGACGAAAAGGGAGACCGGACCACGTTAACGAGCCCGCGATGCCTACGCGTTTCTGAACCGCTGTTTTAATTTGTAACGCGCGCGAAAGCGCCGAGTAATAACTCACCTAAACGCTCCGCGCATTCGTCGTATCCGTACGTAAACCATTTCCAAACTGGAGTGATTAAAAAGGATTTCATTCCACTGAACTTTGTGCACGAAACTCCTATATAAAGTTTAATAACATACAATTTCTGAATCGTTCACAGTTTAATGGTGTAGTTTAATGGTGTTGCGAGTATTCGTACTAGGCATCTGATTGTTAGATGAAAAATATTGATTCTTCTAAAAATGTTTTTGAAAGTTCTGATTTTCTAAAATGTTAAAAATATTGTTCTCAAAAAACGAAGTCGTACGTTCGAGCCTTGTATAATGGTTTCAATATTGCTGTCGTCGTTATTTCATCCTTTCTCAATAATTTTTTAATGTTACGAGTTGATATTTGCAAGAATCTAGAGTTGCATGCAACACCTTGCATTCCGGTGCATCCAGCGACCCAGTGCTGTCTGGGAAGAGGCGGCTGAGACGATTGATAAATAATATCATTTCCTTGGCTGGTGCCGGTTCAGCGATACCGGGCGATCGATTATCGGACGGAAATCGCGGAGATGCAATTTGCGCCGTCATCTCGCGAGCCTTGTGTACGTTTCGGATCCGCGTTTACCCCCCGCGAGGCAAGGATCGGAGGGCTTCCATTATATTTCCATTATGCGGGGGTGCGGCCGATGGTTTTCAATTTTCTATCAGTCTCTCCCCCCCCCCTCTCTCTCTCTTTCTCTCTCTCTCTCTCTCTCTCTTTCCCATGCTAGCACATCGCGCCTCGACGCGGCGATTTGTTATCGCGCGATTTATTCGGAAGGATGTGTTTTGCGGCGGCCGGGCCGGCAGCGAAAACGTTTCGCCGCTCTGAAACGATTTCGATGTCCGGGCTCCGAAAGGAACGGGAAAGAAAGCACCCTGTGGAAACGATCGCCGCACGGAATCGTTTAATTCGGTTTGTTAGCCGCGCTGCGGGCGACCTCGATTCTGCTCTCAATTTTCCTGGTCGCGTATCAATCCTCTTAGCCCGGCCCAGCACTCCCTAAAAAACTGCGGTGCACCGAGCATATGTAGCTCCGGCGCGAAAGTATTAAAACAAGACTGCATATAATCCTCATCTAGGTCTGGTAGTAATTATTAGTCCGAAGTACCGATTTCATCCATTTCTTCGATTCCTCCTTGTCTTCAAAAAGTTGGAAAAATTAGAAAAAATATATATATCTTTATATAATAATAATGAAAAATGAATTTTTATAATTTCTATAATTGTAGGATATAAAACCGGTCATTTTTCCGTGGTAGGTTCAGTGTTAACGCGTCCTCGTTCCTTCGCAAAGTAGCCTCGCGTACGAAAACGCTTTCCGTGGCAGGATCCACGAGGCGGCAATTGTGGACCAGGCTTTAGGCTCGCCAGGTAGTTGATAGCGGCTCGCCGGGTACATCTTTCTCCGTGACATTGTGTGCGGACGGGTCCGTAGGTGGACCGGCGATGTTTGTCGAGCGTGGATGAAGCGACGAGTTGAAAGCGGAGCCTCTCCTACGGGTTTCCCCCTGGACATAATGGCGAGTGTATCGTTCGCCGATTATGGCCGGCGCACCCGGAAAAAGAGAGAACATCGCCGGCCCCTTCAGCCTGGGTAAACAGCCGCGTAGTGTACACCTAGGCTACGCGTAACGAGGTCGAGGATGAGGTCGTTCAGAATGCGGTGTATTCCATTAACGGCGGCGCAGAGAGCCCGGCTCGTGACCGGCTACTCGACCCGCGTCTTCATGATCGACCCTTGGACCAAACACTGGGGGTAAACTTCTTCGGCTAACCCATTGTTCAGCCTTTCCTGCCTGGACCACTTTTGAATCATGCGGGAGACCCATGAAAGAAGGCCGTGGACGCGGCTGGGTGTCTCGTTAATCAATATTATACGATTAGTGTTTCTACGTTGCTTTTTGTGCGAGTTTTAAAGGTTTCTAGTGATGAGCCACGCCTCCATGGGCTGCGAGCCACGCCTCTCAGCGGTGCGGTGTTCGGTAGGACCAGCGATGCCCCCACTCGGTTTCGCGTAGTGTGACGTCACTGGCCCACGCTCCGCCCTGCGCTCTGCTAGCGAGCTACGTTGCGGGTGGCGAAGTAAACCGCGGATTTGAATGATGCTGTTATATTATTCTTGATCTATTAAAATTATTAGAAAAGGAAATACATTTTTATTTAATTCCAGTTTCACACAATTCACTTGCACAATTTTTATTTTGGATTAATGCTAATCATCTTCTGGGGTTTGAGTGGACGGTGAAGTACTTATTGGCTCCATCGCATGGAAGTCGGAGGATTTAGGACCGTTCCGTTCGATCAAAATGGCCTGCAGTCTCTTAGGTAATTTTCCGGGACTTGGCTAGTTACAAATGTGTCCCGTTGGCGGTCGGGAAGTTAAGCGAAAGCCATTTCCGGCGCAAGAAATCCGTGGGAAACGCAATCGGCGAGGCGGAGTCCATGGAATCGGCCGCGATTACGGCCCATTTCGTAAATAATTCGATTCCCAGTAAACGCCGTGGAGGGAATACTTTGTCACATTAATGAGAATATGTAGGTGGATGTACTGTGCTGGCGGCGCGCATGTTGTTACACGCTTTCCAATTTTATTCCCTTTGAGCGGACGGCAACAAACCCCATTATCGACGCCGAGCGGAGCCGAGCCGAGCAGAGCAGAGCAGTGCAGAGCAGAGCAGAGCGGAGCTGTACGTATATTCTCCACGCTTGTCACTCGATGTATAAACACCGGCAATCTCGTCACGGGAAATTATGTCACGTACAGGCTGATTTGCAAACGGTTCGTCTATTCGCCTTCCAGCTATCGTCTTCGTTCGAACGCATCCAAACGTCACTTTGAGAGAACGATCCGCTGGATCATTGATCTCAACGTAGATTTCGTTTAATTTTCACTGGAATATGGATCTAGATATCTATGCTTAGACTGCGGATTTGAGTCATTCATGACAAAATCACTATCGAAAGAACATTTTCGACGAATTCTAGTCAGGTATTTTAAAAAGACCTTTAGTGGCCAGATTTTCATTTTTGTCGAGTTCCGACGATTCCAGGCACCAAGCGAATGTGCGGGATGCAACCGTAACAAGGTGTTCGCTTTTTACATAACCAGATCACGGTAAATCAGCCGATCGCTGTCAAACGAACCGTCGCGATGCGGTTAATAGGATGCGCGGTGTCCGCGATGGTTGCGCGTCGACGCCGAAAATTGCGTCCGGCCCCGGCTATCGCGCATTATCAGCCTGCAAATGGAATACAAGGACCGGCGAGTACTCGTCGCCGGTGAAAATTACTTTGAAATCCGTTTATCCTAATGTCAATTCCGTCGCGACGACGCCCGACGCTCGGAAACACGGCGCGGCGCGGCGCGGCGTTCCGTCAGCTGACGCGGAAAGAATCCCACCTCTTCGGCCTCTGTCCACAATTCCACTGTGTAATCACTATTTTAATAAATATAATACAGAAATTCTACAACTTCTTCATTATTATACACATCATTAAATAGACTTTTCATAGACACTCGCTATTTATGACAAAAATAGAAAATTTGATACTAAGGTAGAAATTGAGCTAAAATATAGGCTGCGGTAGAAATGGTATTTCTTTAACTCAAATTTGTAGTCAAATGTGTAGAGTGGTTGTAGAGTGTTTACCTGTTAGAGAGAACGACTAATAGAAAGAGATAGATAGATGATTACGTAACGGAACACATGTTCGTAAGTTAAGAGTGTGACAAATGGAGTAAATAAATAAGTGAGATAGAGTAAACTTTAAATGTCGTTTCTTTGTTTACAGGTAAGATTGTACATAGTGTAGATAATTGTTGTAATATAGAATAACAAATAAAGAAAATACTTTGTTTACAGGGAAACTATTTCTAGTTTATTTTGAAAATCCTTCGTAGTAGATAACTGTCTTATATATAAAGGATGGATCAGCATTTTACAACAGAAAAATAAATCATTGGGTGTTTTTCCGAAAGGCACCGGTGGCCGATCGAGATGAAAGTTGGTGGGTATTATGAGGAATTGGCAATTTATGCGCTGAGACGATACAGGTTCTCAATTATACATCTGTCAAAATAGGTTTTTGATGCTTTGGACTCTTTATTCAGCAACAATAAGAATGCCTGAGGCATCTGTATGCATGTGTGTATTATGAATGATGGTGTAGTGCGATATGTTTATGTTTATGTTTATATTCAACAACAATAAGAATGCCTGAGGCATGTGTATGCATGTGTGTATTATGAATGATAGCCTTGGTTAGGTCTGGGCTAGGTCTGGGTTAGGTCAGACATTTCAAAAACTAACAAATTCCCGAAGTTAAAATTTTATATTTGAGGTCCTTCCGCGTTCTTCATCACATCCTCCAAACATATCGATCGGCCACCGGTACCTTTCGGAATAATATCCAAATCATTTTACAAAATTGATAAATGTTGTACATATAATTGTATATTTAATTAACAAAAGAAATACATGAATGATATATTGATACGTCTTACAAGGATGATTAACACGGAGCGACTGACTGAGCTGTCGCGGTATTCGGTACCGCCTCACCCCACTCTATCGCCTAACTACGGCGCTCATCTTTCGGTTCCATGTTCTTAGAACTGGTAATTGCCTACAATAAAAATGAACTGGGGTGTATTTTCTCACTCCGCAGAACGTACAAGGGTTGAACAGATCAATTGCTCGGGCGAATAACGAATAAATGCGTTCTTGAGTTGCAAATAAGCGAACCGGGAAGAGGGTAATGCGTGTGCGGTTATTAAACGAAGACTTGCGATTTTTCCGCGCGTTTGCCGCAGCATGCAGCCGAGTAGCGTGTTAATTCGCCTCGTAACTTACCCCGAGCACCCCCTTTGACCGTCCCCCTGTGCCCCACCAAACCCAGGCAGCTGCACCCCTGCCCCCCAAATTGCGAAACTTTCTTACGACAGTGCGCGAGAGGAGAATTAGTTTCTCGTTAACGAAGTTTACGCTTACGCTCGCTCCGCAGGTCCTTCCAGCGCCGTATTTATGGCGGTGCACACGCAGGACACGCGTGAAACGGCCGAGGGGATCCTCTCTCTCTCTTTCTCTCTTTATTGTACTTTCCGTCTCTCTCTCTCTCTCGCTCGCTGTAGATGGTTTTTTCCCTGCCCGGGGCACAACAGCGACGGGATAAGCGGCGAAAATATGGCGTCCTGCTAAACACGCCACGTCGTTAACACCTGCTCCGTCCCGTCGGAATTATCCGACGCCCTTCGACGGCCCATATCCCTGTCATGCTCCCCTTGTTGACAATAGAGCACTCCCTGTTTCTCCTTTTTCTATCTATCGAACGTCCCGACTGACGGATTCCCTTCCAATCGATGCAATTCGGTCGCAATGTGTCGAGAACGTTGCGCAACCTCCTGGCAAATTCCTCGATGGGAGTTCTGATTAAATTAGGGTCGTTTTCATGGGCAAATAGTGCTGTGAATTTTTAATTGGGCACCACTCGGTTAATCGAACGTTCGATTAGACGTTTCAGAAGTGCTTGCTGGAACTTTTACTTTGAAACGCACCTGTTTATGTGTCATCTGCCTCTTTAGATGTAATTATGTCAAGTCATTTTATCCAGTGGTAGAATTGGAATATGGGTACAAGAAACTAGAGACTCTATGTAAAATATAAAATAGAATTTATTCAATTTTGTATGTATGAAAAACACGTAGTGAGGCCATTAGTTTCACCGTAAGTGGAGTTGATACCACTATTCTACAATTGTTTCAAAATTTTCCTTACTGCTCATTTAGTATGCTAATTATTGGAATATGGGTACAAGAAACCAGACTCTGAATATAAAATATAAAATAGTATTTATTCAGTTTAGTATATCTGAAAAAAACGGACGACGATCTAAGAAACAATTGAGAGTTGAGGGTCCCATGACGTGGACAGCATAGATACAATGTATCATTCGAAAGTTCTCGAAAGATAAAAGCAATAGAATATTCTACCAAATAATAGGAGATTATTTTTGTCATTTTGTTTCTTAATTAAATTCCAACAGTTAGCATATTTTATTTTGAGTTATTCGAATTTATTCAAATTTTTAAATAGAATACTTTCTTTATTTCAGAAAAGTTCTTCCACCCTTAAAATTTTAGCGCAAGCTGCACACAGGTCGTTTAAAATGCTGTGAAGCAGTAACAAAAAATCGTACAGTAAGTTTTGTGGTCTCGTTATAAAGGGGAGACTGTGATACATAAATTCCTGAAAGTTTGAGTACCAAAAAAAAGTTTTAACTTTGTAGAGATGCACGAATACACGTACATTCAGAATAAGCATATTCGCTTGCTTTTATAAAGTAAAATCTTTAAGGCGGGAACGATGTTAGCTTTCTCATTTCCTTTTTAGCATAAAAGGGTTTAAGAAAAAAGCAACTTAAGGGCGTAAAAGTGGAGGGTTTACCCTGGTAAATGAGCCAAGAGAGATCGTCATCCGATATTTTCTCATGAAGCTACAACAGCTTGAACATCAACTATCTTCTACGTAACACTTAGCTACCCTTTGATTTCAATTCTCCATTCAAAGTGTAATAAAACGACAGGAAAAAATCGTACACCAATTTATTGTGGTCCCTTTGGTAAAGAGGAGACTTCAGTCTTCATACACACGGTAGTTTTCATGGCAAAAGAAATATTTTCAATCTCCAGGGAAATAATTGAATCTATATAAAATGAAATTTTTTAGAAGAAAAAATCATCGTTGGTTTTTGTTTCGCTCCTGGGTTGAAAAGGATTCATGGGAAAAACAACATTAGGGTGCGAAAGTAGAGACTGTACCCTTTCAAATGGGATCAGTTAGATCGTCGTCCTATTTTTTGTCATGAAATTACAATAGCTTGAACATAGACGACTCCCCATCTAACGTTTGACAAGCCTTTCATTTTGATCTCCTCCCCTCCCTGCGTTCAAAGTACAATACAATGACGGGGAAAAATCGTACCTCAATTTGCATAGTCTCTTTGTGAAGTGAAAACTTCAATCTTTAAGTCCACGTTAGTTTTAGCAGCCAGAAAAATTTTTCAGAAGAAATATTTGAATTTGCATAAAGCACTATTTAAAAAAAATATATCACCTCCGTTTTTCTACCATCTTTTTGATACAAAAGCGTCTACGAAAGAAGGACTCGAGAATGAGATAGTAGAAGCTCCGCTTTTTAAAATAAGGCAGATTGTTGTCCGTCAAATTATTGCCGAGTACATTTACCCTTTGCAGAAAATAAAAACACGCAATAGACACAAATTTTCTATTTCTTCTAAGAATCAACAATCAAAGAACTATATAGCTAAAAAATAAACCATAAAGGGTTAATACCTCCACCAGACCCAGAATGAACCCGAGTCCTTCCACCAGTTAGCAACACGAAAAATGGAAACATTTATGGTACAGTATCATTCCGCACCGCAGGATATTCAGACCGGAATTCGCAATCACTCTGAGTAGTACCATTCGAGAAATTACCTGCGTAATATCGTCGTTCGACTAAAATATTGTTCGATATTGCCGGCACAGTCTACGATTGATCGAAGTAGGACACACGGTACGGCGGCGGCGGGCTCCGTCCCGGCTTTCAATTTGAAATTGTAAATCGTTAAAGAAGTCGGAATGCACGGTAACCCTTCGAGTATAAGATATTTGCGAAAAAGAGAAAAAGAGAGGAAAAGTGAACCGTGGGGTTTTTCTCTCTATAATATCGCTAACAGCCTATCTACTTCGACTGGCTCGAATATTTGCCCGGTGGTATCAGAAATCAGCGAATATTAAAGACGCGCCGAGTTCCTTTCTCGGCTCGCTCCCACCCTCTCCTTCCCTCTCTCGTCTCCCTACGTGTTCTCATTTATTTCATCCGGCGTCCGTAAATTCTCAGGTTTCCACGGTGAAACATGTGTTCCGTACACTCGAGCACACCTGGAAAAAGTGTCGGTACTCCCGGGTAACGACCGCTAATGTAAATACACCTAGCGCGAAGTGAGTTATGAATTTTTCCACCGGTCTGCCCGGTCTGCCCCGGAAACTGTTTTCCCCTTGAAAAATGGACGTCTCGAGAAACTTGCCGATCCGAGGCCGCTAAACGTCGCCCTCCGACGAAACTGCGAAACTTCCTGCAATCCGGCTTGATTTTTCAGCCGGGAACATTGTCCGCTTTTACCTCTGTCCACCCCTGTACCTACGAAACCAAGAAACATTTCCAGTAAACAACCCCTACAAACATCATTCGCTCACGGAGCGACAATTTTTTAATAATAATAATCTACACCTACCATTGCTGGACAAAACGACCGGTTTCAGATTTTTTATTCCGTAATTATTTACACTTCACAGATACTTCCACTAGGGAAATTATTTTCAGCTTATGACAACAATTTCTACGTCGTCCTGTACAATTTCCATTCTCATCGAGTCCTCGAACTTTATACATAATCTTCCAATCGCAAGCAACGGCGGCGACCAACCGAGAGCGCAATATTTTCAGAAATTTGCAACGATAACTTGGAGTCTGCAGGAAATAGATTCCCAAGAGGATTCTACGAGTTTCCAGTCTAATAATTCGATCAATTCAAGAGCTGAAGATTCGAGCGTCGTCTGTTATGAGAAATTAGAAACGACAACGCGATAAGAAGATTCACCGGATAATTTCTGGAGTCTGTATAGTTGGTTCGAAAGTGTTCGTTGCGTCCCTAACGAATAGCCACGGCCGTCTTGATTGCAAATTAGTATTGGGGGGTGGGGGTCTCGGCGTGGGCTCGGTTCATTTCCATTTCTATTTCCGGTGAGATTAAAGTTTCACCTGGTCGATCGTGGTGGCCCATGGTACACAGGTTTGGTGACGCCCTGTACCTGTACATACCGGTGAAGTGGGGAAACCGCGCGACATCGAGAGCCAATACCCCTGTGTACTGTGAAACATGATCGTCCTGTGCACAATTAGGACGGTGTGGTCCGCCTTTACGTCGAGCTCCTGCGGGTATGTGCGCATCTTGTACGGTCTGTCTCGGAGGGATCCATCGGTAATCCTTAAATAGGACTGTCAATACACTTTGAGACTAAAAGGACCCCGAGACGCGCTGTAATTCCCGATATTGAACGTTAACGTCTTTCATTATTTACCCAGCAATTTGCCAATCCGTCCCCTTCCCCCTCTCCCGGTCCTCTGTACGATACACCTGAAACACACTCGCCATCATTTTAGAAACACCGTTTCATTCCTCTCAATTATTTTCGAAACCTCTTATTTCATTTTCGAAACCTCTTATGCCATTTTGGAAATAGACAATTAGAAAGAAGTCTCAATATTTGTTTTTGAGGAAAATAAAGTAGAATACAGTATTGGGATTCTTTCAAAAATTCTGTAAAAATTGATTGAGGTACGTGTATGTAAAATTTGAGAGTTCACAAACCGCAATTTTCTAAAGAGTTTTCACTGATGCATAAAACAATGGTAATGGTCCAAAAATGAAGCTTGCAATTCAAGCATGTAATGAAATTAGCCCCAGAAGATTCATTACTAATTCGAAATATAAATGTTGAAGCAAGTGCTATAAAAGACCGACCCGAAACAGCAATTAGACATCGATATATCGATGTGGTACTCTCCAGACGGTGATGTCTAATTGCTGTTTCGGGTCGGTCTTTTATAGCACTTGCTTCGACATTTATATTTCGAATTACTAATGAATCTTCTGGGGCTAATTTCATTACATGCTTGAATTGCAAGCTTCATTTTTGGACCATTACCATTGTTTTATGCATCAGTGAAAACTCTTTAGAAAATTGCGGTTTCTGAACTCTCAAATTTTACATACACGTACCTCAATCAATTTTTACAGAATTTTTGAAAGAATCCCAATACTGTTCTCTACTGTATTTTCCTCAAAAACAAATATTGAGACTTCTTTCAAAATTTAAGATTGTCCATTCTTGAACTGCACGTACATCTAGAAGTAGCTGAATAAACTTCTACCAAATGAAAAAGGAAAATCCCAGTACTGTATATCAGAATCTGAAAAAGCAGGCTAGCATTAGAAACGAAACGGCAACTCTGCGAACATTTCGACGGAACAATCTGCACGTCCGTTGCGTGCTCGGTGAAAAGGATTCTCGGAAGGGTTAAAACAAGTTCAGCCGGTTGTAATTTGATTTCCAGAGTTGAACATTCTGCATCTCGAAAGAAGACGAGGTCCGGTGGGGGTTGATGGAACGAGGGGGGGGGGGGGGCGGGGGTGGAACGTGGAAGTTCGTCGACTGGTCTGGTTCTAATTTCCTGTAATAATTCTCGCAACTAGTAATCCGTGCACGCTCCAGATAAACGTTTCCCGCGAAAGCGACGACGGTAATACAGATATCTCAATACCGAGGATGCGCGCGCGATGCTCGCGTCCGACTGGATCGATGCCGGATTAATACGATCGCCGGCATGAATGCTAATTCCGGCGGAGATCTGTTAAATTATTCGCCTAGCTGCCGTCGCAACAAATTATTCGCTCTCTTCCCACCCTCGGTGATTTAACGACGCAGCTGCGAGGATCGAAGATTGAATTTGCAATTTTCATTGAATCGTGTCGAGCAACGCAGCGCAACGCGTGGCTCCAGAATGAACGGCGTGGCGGCTCGAAAATATTGTAACCAGACCAGTGTACCGTCGATCATTCCCTCGCGTCGAGGCCCGGTTCTTCTACTGCGGAAGCGGATTTCCAATATTCCGCTTGTGTGCCAAAGCCGACTTCTATCCACGAATCCTAAATACAACGCCGGATCCGAAACTTTCGAGCTCCGGCACTCGAATCGATGCGAACGGAGGTACACACAACTGTTCCACCGAGCTTCAAGATATCCAGAGAGTAGCGTAGTTTCGCCTAAACGTCACACTGTGGACCGGAATTCACAAAAACCAGCAACAGCGGAGAAGACGGTCTTTTGGAAAATTTTACTTGGTTCAAATTTCTCTGGAGAGTTTGAGAATTTTTTCTAAGTGAATAAAACTAGCGTGGGCGTGTTAATTAAAATCTTCTCTGTACAACGACACCTTAAAACGTATAGGCTTATTTGGAAGGTTTGAAGACTCTATTGACACATACGTGTTGTACTTTCCGAGGGTGGTATCCTCGAAAATTTCATTTTATACAGATTCAATCATCTTCCACTAAACCGACAAACTTTTTTTTGAAACTCAGACTATCAGATTTATAGGTTCGCTTCTCTATAGAACTAGACCAGATAAAATTTGACGTACGATTTTTTTAGTTCCACTCTATTTCACTTTGAATGATCGGTCAGAATTGAAAGAGCTCTAAATCTTGAACTGAAAATTGTCAATTTGGTAAGAGAACAGCGTCGTGCTTCCTTGTCTCCGACAGATACAACAAACTCAAAAATCCCGAGTAGTACAGACTCGGGAAAAAACGATGCTCGCTGCTAAATAAAATGGCGCGGCGCAAACTTTTCGTTGACGTCCGCGATCGGTCATAAGTCGGGAGCTCTTTATTTTGTTGAAAAAGGTAAGCGATAGACGAAAAAAATAGATAAAAATCAAGATGGAGGAAAAGAGAAAGGGAATCGGAAAGTCCATTGTGCCTCGCATTCCATGATTCGACACCGAATGGACTGGAATGTGTATAACGCAGGCGTACAGCGATTCGACCCATCGAACGAGAAGGATCGATGAATTTTTCAGCGTGCCCGATGAAATACCAGCTCGCCGTCCCGACTATATCAGTTTTTCGTACGGATTTCCCCGGGCCCATAAATTTTCAATTTCTCCGTCCGCGGTGGAGCTCGACGAGGGAGAGAGAGAGAGAGTGAGTGAGAGAGAGAGAGAGAGAGAGAGAGAGAGAGAAAGAGAGAGAAAGAGAGAGAATAAAAAAAATATTCTTGTCCCTTCGGATCGCGCGCTCCGCGTATATTAATATCCGAGCTGTCGTATTTGGAACCGCAATGGCGCCTTTGACCGGCTCGCGTAGCCGGATTCGAGCGATCGGTTTTATTACGTACGGCTCGATGATTATTTAAAAGCCGTAATACTCGCGAACGCTGCCTGTCAATCGCGTTAATTCTTCAAAGCACCGACGAGCGGGACGGACGCGCGCTCCGATGGACAAAGAGAGATAAAAAGAGACAGTTCCGTAGACCGACGATGAAAAATTCACCGAACTAACCGGTGCCAGCATCCTACTCGCGACACGAAATAATCTACTGCCGATAGAGAACACCTCCGACACCGTTGTCACAAACGGAATCCCCTCGGAAACGATTGCAAACCCACTTGTTAATAGAAATCGCCTAGTCGAGTCGGTCCGCCATTCGCGATCCCCATTCTTCCAGCAATTTTATTTTTGCCCGCAATGGTCATAGAAGACGCAATCGAACTGTTTGACAAATCAATTAATCCACCAAAATGCTAAACATATTTCAAATTAATTGATTTATATGCAGCGTCACGCGCAATCGCTCGGTACCCTTTAAATTGAAATAACTTTTCAAAAAGTGAACCGAATCAAGTGAGATTTTTTGAGAAGCTAGAAGGATTAGTGTTGGAATTTATTTAAGAAACAAATTGTCAAAAATAATCTACTATTATTTAGTACAGTGATGGGCATTTTTGACTGCCGCAGTCAAGAAGGATCCGCGGAGCTTCCCCTACCAACCACTCTTTCGTGCAGCGCGCATCTTCGCTGCGCAGCGGTGCCTCGTGCCTTCCAGTGCCTTCGTTTCCCCCTCATACGTCCCTCCATAGCCGACTAGGTTGGTGGGAGAAACAGGCAACTCAGGGGCCCCTACCGTGCCCATCACTGATTTAGTAGGATATTCTATTGCTTTTGTCTTTCGAGAACTTTCATATAATAAATTGTATCTATACTGTCCGCGTCATGGGACCCTCAACTCTCAATTGTTTCTTAGATCGTCGTCCGTTTTAAAGACGTGCCTCACAACGTGTTTTCCAGATATACTAAACTGAATGAATTCTATTTTATATTCAGAGTCTGGTTTCTTGTACCCATATTCCACTAATTAGCATACTAAATGACCAGTAAGGAAAATTTTGAAACAATTGTAGAATAGTGGTATCAACTCCACTTATGACGAAAGTAAATTTAAAATTGGAAAACTGAAGCATTAATCAAGCGCAGTGCAATGATTGCTTTTGAAACAATTTTTCACCAGAAGATTTTCGGAGCGTCTCTTTGATACAATCATTAGGATGATTAATGGGCCGTCGGCAGTAAGAGCGTCGCTATAAAAATGTAGAGTGACGTTAAAGAGTTCGAATCGCATGTAACGCAGTTTTTTTACCGGTGGTAAACCCGAAAACATCGTTTAGTGCCGGCATAATGACGGCAGCTAAAGGTTTAGGGGATAGTTTGACGGCTAATAGCTAAGCGAAACACAAGACAAGCGCTCCGGCTCCCCAGCGTAAAAGGTGGAAAGGTGGAGAGAGCTGTTCGAGTTGCGGGGATTATTACTGTAGGACGAACGAAGTTATTCAAGTCTTCCATTGTTCCGAAAACGAAACGTTCCGCGTGGAATTCCGCGTCTTCTCTGGATGCACTCTCGAGTATACATATACGCGCGTCTCGCTCGAAAACTTTAATATCGACTCACCCCGTACGCGAAAATACGGATCCCCAGGATCCTCGACTAATTCGCGAGCGATATCGAAAAACAATGCACACCGTCCGGACAGGATGACTCGCGCGTCGCAATAACTCTGGACGAGCGTGCTCGTAAACTGTCGCGTGTTTTCCATCCAGGAAGTAATAAGTGCGACGAGGATCTTTATGGGGAATTTTGCTTTTATAGTGGAGCTCCAAAATTCTGGAAAAAATTGAACAATTTTTGTATTCGAAGTTGCCGCGGATTGAAGAGAACAGAGAGAAGTATAAATATTTCGAGAGATTTTTTCCCGGAGTTATTATCCCGAAGTTTTTCCCAGGTTATTAATTTCGTCTTTGATCAATTGCACAGCGTCCTGTTCGTTCCTGACAGATCTCCTCGACGAAGTAAGACCGCAGTGCTCGAGTTCTTGTAATCTCTATTATATTAGGTCACGGATATTTCGGACACGAGCCATCCTAAATTTCTAATCCGAGTATTATATCGAATTACCAACTTCGACCGGCAAGAATTCATCAAGAATTTCCACTGTTGGCCACGTTACTGTTACTTGGAAACGAGGCTGCTTGCATTTTCCAGTGTAATGGAAGATAATACTCTTCCTCTCCTCTATCCTTCCCCATCTCAAACAAAGACGCGAGGATCCAAAAAATGAATGATCATCTAAAAATCAAGCAGCTAAACAAATCATTCACAGAATTCAATTCAACGCGACGAACAATCTTAACAACGACTATAATCGTCGCAAAACCACAAATTACAATTAACGTGCCCCATTGTTAAATCACACGGACCGTCGTTACACACGAAGACGCCGTTTCCCGGCGAGAGAAAATTAAAATGGCGGGTGAAAATTCAGCGCGGCAGCCCGCGGCACGATCGGGAGGGGGAGAGGAAATTCATCGGGGAAAGTAGGACATTTGCGAGGAAAGTACGCGTCGGTGTACTTAGCTGGGTCTCGTAAATTACCGGAGGGAGGAGTAATATTACCACGGTCAGGCACACGTACCTCGGCTACCGCACACACAGTCTTCTTCCGTCCCCTCCACCCACCCCAAAAAACATCCACGTACAACATCCAGAGCACGGCGCACATGCAAACGTCCGACGTATCGTTCCACGGGCGTTCTGGAAAACCGTTGAAGCCCGGGCCAGCCCGTTTTTCCGGTGACGGTTCCGTTCGCAGACAGAGCTGTTTTACGGGACGCCGTTCAAGACACCGTGGCCAGAAATTATCCCAGAAACTTGGCAGGTGTCGCGTAAGCTCCCATGAAAGGTTCCCCGGAAACTTTGCTCTAGACGACGACGTGGTCCTCGGCCTGATACATTAGCGCCTTTCGCTGCCGGTGCCAAAGTGCATGCTGTTGCAGCGAGTTCCAGTTCAATGCAAGACAATCCCTAAAATCGTTTCACTTGTTTCGAATCACTTATTATACCCGTGAGGTACAACGTGTGTAAAAATTGGTACACGAAAGGTGCGGAAGTAGATTTTCAATTTTAGCCCATAGCACTCGAGCGGTGACTCCGAGTCACCACAAAAATTGCTGTGCGATTATTCAGAATATTGTTTACATTATTAAATAAGTTGGTATCTAATCAATTACTAAATATTTAAGTATCGTATGAGATGTTATATTAATTTCATATCTATAAAATTTAAGAAAATCATATGGAATAGAATTATTCTAGGTCGGAAGAAATGTTTAATTTTCGAGGTGAAATAACTCCTAGTGCAAAGGGTTAAACATCACAGCTCAAAGTAATTCTTTCTACACGTTGATCACAACAGTACTTGAGTACCTATTCTTGTGGAAACATTTAAGGGGGTCATCCCATGTGGCAGATCCAAAAAATCGAAAAAATGTTTTTTGCACAAATTGATTATGTAACATTCCTAGAATATGCAGGTAAAAGGATATTTCGATATTCGAAGTCGTTCGACTGTTATAAGCGTAGAACGGAACATCTGTTTGCCTCATTACGGTTGAAGTATTAATAAATAATCAGTGAAATATCGATAAGCTGGACATTAATTTGAGCTGGGAAAAAGTGCATTCGAATCAACGGAGCATCGAGCCAAGACAATTTCTCAACACATAGCAGACTAATGGTGAGTTTACATTTTCTTTGTGTAAATCGTACTTGAATCTTTCAACGCGTTTTTCTAAAAACTGTATTTTTCATATTGGCGACCATGATATCTCAAAAACTACTGAATGGATTTCGCTCAAATTGTTATGGTATAGTCAGCACATCTATAGTTCTCGGTCGTACCAAAATATTTATGATATCTGCTATAGTTTTTTTTTTAAGCTGAAAAAGACGAAAAAAAGACGAAACTTGGATCTTAACGTTTAAAACCGTGCCAAAAATTCAATTTTCGACATTTTTATATTATTTTGTTACCCGCAATAGCCGCAGGTTTACAAATTAAAATGCCGTTTCATTTTTTGATATCAGATGATCGAAACCTCCGGAATCATGGTCGCCATCAAGCTACTTTTTTTACACATGCGTGTCTTCCGAACGGTGTAAAGTCGATCCAACTCGTTATTTTGGTTTGAAAAAATTCTGAGAGACTGTTAAAATGTCAGTAAATGTGTAGTAAAAATTTCGGGATTCCATGTTTTAAGGATCCCTCAAAAAAAATTTCTAAAAAAGCAAGAAAAAATAGCTCTCACATGGGATGACCCCCTTAAATCTACAATAATTTTCCAATCCGTTTGAAAAATGTCTAAATTATTTTCACATTTGCAGTACACAAGAGTATCGTGTAAAAAGAACTCGATTAAAACGCACCGCACGCAAGCTGTCATCCTTAACGACACAAAGGAACTAACCGCGGCTTCAACTCGTCGATTATAAGACCCTAAAATGCACATTGTTCCTCTCTTCGCGTAAAACTCTCATGCTCTAGGCCTTTTGCTCCGAATAAACGTAAAGCGAGAAAAATGTTTAGCCCCCGCATTCTTATTTGCACACAACTCGCATTCCGTCATTACTTTTAATTATGGCTCGGCTTTTTTCAGAATTTATTTCTGTTAGTCTCGGTCGTGTAATCCAGTTGGCCAGGTTTAAAGTCAGCTTTCAGCTCTCTGGACCGAGGCTCGCCTTCGCCGCTCATTTGCGCCGCTGACCTTTTTATTTAATAAGGCCGTGTGCTCGCGTGGTTCCGGCCGGATAGGTTTGTCACGGTGCACGCCGAAAGAGTTGCAACTAATATTGAACTGGAACTAGACAAACATCTGTACAATGTATTACTAGACAAATAAACCACGGTTGTTTATTGTTTCTTCTCCGTCCGGTTGAAACGTATGCGGAATCCGTCGGACCGAGAATTTTCACAAAATATGCTACTGTTTCCTATAAAAGCACGATACCGATAACAACCTCCATCAAAAAGAGTCTACGATAACGTTTCACCTATTACATAACATTCAGCCTAATATTTCACCACTTAGGACGGGTGAAAAATTCTGTGAAAATTATGAATAATTTTGTTTCTGTAATAGGGTAACTGCACCAGTGAATGAACATTTAAGAAATTGTTCAGGAAGATATTTTATTTTAAAAAAATATGTGAATTAAAGGAATCTCATATATGCCAAATGGCTCCCTATACTTCATTTGTCAAAACTAAATTAACACAAATAAAATGAAATTATAATTATTTGTCTTTATTAAACGTTAAATAAAAAATACAAAAAATATCAGTCAATGAACACTACATTCTAGTAATTGAACAATGATGGAAAAGCAAAAAATACAAGAATATAAAAGCGTTCATGTACTGGTGCCCGTTTATTCGCTGGTGCAGTTACCCTAAATTCAAATTAATTTCTGAGGGTGAAAAATGCATTGACAGATCCGGGAACCAAAATTGCCGTTTCCGTTTCTGGAGCGATCCGGACGTGTCACGGTAAGATAGTCGTCGATGTGTTCGCTGGAGGAGTGTTATGGGATCCCGTTTGTCCCTCGTTCTTGCCGAAGTCGTGCTTCAAAAGGATCGAGGCGGCTCGTTTACGGGCGAGAATGGTGAAAAAGACGGAAATATAGGGTGACGCGACAGGTCGTTTTAGGTCACGTGTTGGTGTACACGTGAATTCATCATGGAGATCGTGACTGGGACCGTCAGGAATGGAAAAGAACCACTCGACGTCGTATTTCTGGCTCGCGCAAAGTGCCGGGAATTAAATTTCCTGCGGTGGAAAGGCTCTCCTCGCGTCCGTGCTCCTGCAAAAAAAAAAGGAAGAACGGCGAAAAAAGACGGAAGAAAGAAAGGAAGAAAGAAAGAAGAAAAGCGAGGGAGAGAGAGAACGAACGAGGGAAATGAGAAGGAAAAGGACGCGCGGCATGGGATAAAGAAGGGCGCGCAGTTCAGTTCGTTCGCTAGAGAGCGCATACACGCGAGACGTGCGGGGGCGTGCGAAACGCCTTTGATTCGCGTAAACTTTAGCTTTAACGAAGAAACCGGGCCGCACAGATTCGATTTCCCGGCCGAACGATAAACGGCTTTCTCCCGCGATCCCCGTGTTTCGTCGCCGAGAACATTTTTATTAAACCACCCTCTGTGCACACTTGCAGACGCAAAACCTGGTTTGCGCAAACGATAAAGACGCCGGATATCAGCGCGAATAAAATTAACGAGCATACGCGCGCGATCGCTGAAAAATTCATACAAGCTGCTCACTGCCGAATGGATTCTCGAGCTGCTCTGAAAACAATCGTTCTGCTCCGCGGAATTAACCCTTAGCACTCGGATGGCGACTCTGAGGCACCACTGAAAATTGCTGTGCCATTCTTAAAAATATTGTTCACATTATTATTTTTGTTCGTATTTAATAAGCTACTAGACATTTACATATTACATGAAATATTATTATAAGTTTCATATGCAAAAAATGAAAAAAAATTGTATAGAATGGAAATATTCCAGAATGGAAAAATCTTTCGTTTTTTAGTTAAAATAGCTCCGAGTGCAAAGGGTTAACCTCGAATGGATGACCCGGGTCATTTCGGGAACATCGAACATCGTCGACTCAGAGTCAATTCCTTGTCTGTGCGATGCGCGATAAAATGGCGGGAAAAAATCGTGCATCAAATTTTGTGGATTCGTTGGAAAGAGGAGGCTTCAAGCTTTACATCCGTTGTAGTTACAGTGGAGGAGAAAATTTTTTAACTGCGTACGAGACGATTGAGTGTGAAGTAGGATTTTCGCGAAACAGAATACATTTATCTTGAGAAATAAGACTTCAGCAGTATGAAAGCAGAAGCTTCGCTCCTTAACCCGGCATTGGTAAGGTGGGAAAATGTATCAAAAGTGGTAATAAGGTGGGGTCTCACAGACCCACCGAAATAATATATTGTATTACAGAAATGAATATCTGTTTCATAAATATAAGATTAGGAATTGCTTAAGAAGCTTGGAATTTTACAGAGTTCAAAACGCTGAACCACAAAATTAAATTTTTATTATTCAAAAATACTTAATTAATGAAACATCTTTAGTTTTCAACGAAAATCTACAATCTCTGGGGTCTGTGAGACCCCACCTAACTAACGCCGGGTTAAAATAAGTCTAAGTAGATCGTTGTGGGATTTTTTTCAAAGAAGTTACAATACCTTGAGCTCCTTGAGAACCGAAGATCTCCAGAAAATTCGTCATAGAATATTTACAGTCGCTTCGAGGGTACGTTGATCAGTGCGAAGTTGCAATTACCGTAAGTTTCCGTGTCCGGTGGTGTCCTCTTTTCTCGAGGGTGCGATGTCGACGAGCCGTTTGCGGCCGTGGGCGGGTCGCAGCGGGTGCAAAGAGGAACGAGGTCGGTCCCGGGCGGGTATACGCGGATCGTACTCGGTTCCGGTGGCTTTCGGACACCGTTGGCCGCCGCTTTGTTACGTAAAACCGAAATTGACTGAGTCGCGGGTACCGCCACGCGACCGTTTTCATGAATCATTCATCCACCGATCGGAATTGAAGATTTTTCCTTGTGACGGGTGGCGAGGGGGGTGGGGGTTCGAAACGAAGTCGCGTCGGTGTTCGGAGTCGGCGAAAGCTTTGATCTTTCGCCGACGACGCCAGCCGTGGCAAAGAGAAAAAGCTCTCTGGCCGGAGCCTTGACCTCGTTCCTCTAGCCGGTATAGTTTGTTTCTCCTTCGTCGCTCGTGTTCGTTGGGGGAGCGGGGTCGCGCGAACGGGGGATGGAACAACGACAAGGGGCGCAAGAAAGGGCTGAACTTTCGCCCCGAGGAGAAAGAGAAGCTGCCGGCCCGAGCGAGATTATGCAAATTGGCTTCGCCCCGGCACTCGAAGCATCGCAAAGGCACGTTTCCTACAGCGAGCCGAGCCGAGCCGAGCCGAGCCGTGCCGTGCCGTGCCGTGCCGTGCTGAGGAAACCGCGGAAACTTTCGCACCGCGGTCTATAACGAACTGCGATGTTGGCCCACGAGATCTTCGAACGAACACCAGCCGCCAACTTGCCGGCAAACGATTACGACCCCTTTGCCAGCGATTCTTCGACGCACGAGACACGTCGCGTCACCGATTAACGGTTCTGGCGAAATTAAGGGTAACCGAGCTTTGGACGATACATTACGAACCGTTGTAGCTTCCTAAAAAAAAATCACACGATGATCTACTTCGACTCATTTCAATGATCTACTTTGATACCACTGACATTTTTTTTCTCAAAAAAACTTGGTAAGAGTTCCTTTTAGCACCCACCTCCGATTGCCTTCAAACTTTGTAGACGCCCCACGTGGTGTCTGACAAAATGAGGGTGGGCGCCATGGCGTAGAAATCATATAAATTTTTTTTCCACAATTTTAATGCCGAATTGAGGTATAAAAGTACAAATCAGGATTATTAAGCAAACCCCAAGCCCACTAAACCTACCCTAACCTAACCAAATGAAGTAATACAACTAGTTTAATATTGGCCTGACTGGATATTTGTTCTGAATAAATGTGATCAGTGATTCTGTATATTCCCCGATATTCTTTCCTAATTCCATGCCATTGGTCTCACTAAAACACGCGCAACATGTTAGGCCACTTCTTGCAGCATCCACTCGGGATCATTTTGATTTGATTCATTAGAACTGTCACTCATTGTAACTTCTTAAACTTATTAAAGACAAGAAACGACAGTTTACGGTGTCTTAATAAGTGAAAATGGCGTCACGTGACCGACCCACATGACTCATCTACAGGGCATGGGCAATATTTCGGGTAAGTTGGAAGGCAATCGGAGGTGGGTGCTAAAAGGAACCTCACCCAAAAACTTATACCGAACAGACGTGAAAAAACAATTTCTTCTTTTTCGCTAAAATCCAACGTCACACTCAAACATCTCCCACGCAGTTAGAAAATTTTTTCCTCAGCTAATACTACAACGGATTCCAAGCTCGAAGTCTCCTCTTTCTGCACGATTTACCGATATGTTTTGATAAAATGATAGGTACCGAGTTCTTGGATGTTGAAGCACAGTGCGTCGCATCGCGTCGCGTCGACGCGATTCTAAGTACGCATCGATGCTCCGAGGGACGAACCGGAAACGGGTAGCATCCCCCGTGCAAACACAGATCGTACGTGCTTCAGGTTACAAGTTACCGGAACTTCATTCTCCGAAAGTGGATCCACTGCTCCACTGGTTAATTCTGGCGTGTATCGCGACCTGGAAAAGACTGCGTCCAGGTGCACGATGCCTCCTTCAACGCCTGATCTCACTCTTTATCAGTGGATCGTGAGCTTCATTAACTTGGTTGGAACATTTAGATTAGTTAAATTATACACTTAAAGATATCTGAGATTATACAGAATGTTAGACAGGTCCTAATAGCATACTTCATAAGCTAAGTAAACATGATACCACATAAGGGTTAAATCACAGATACATATATGAGAACGTATTGAGGAGTTAATTGCACGTACAATGGAACGAGAGGATAAAATCGACGATCAAGATTGAGAAAAGGGCAATTGTTCCTACATAGAAAGAGGCTAGCTGAAGAACCGAATTCCTCCGCCGGGTATGAAGAAACACTCTGCATTGTTCGGCTCGGGGAACGACTTTCGAAATTGTTCGTAAAAATCGGATCCCGTTCGGTCGACGTGCCAATAAATTCCTGGATCAGCGTGCCGCTAGACCGTCCGATAAGAGGCAGCAAACTTTTTAAGCTCGCGCGAGATGGATTTTCGGAGAATGGGATGGCATGGGAAACGGTATTCCGCTTTGCCTGCATCTCTTTCTCTCTCACAGCTTTTTCTCTCTTTCTCTTTCTCTCTTTGCAGACTCATCCCCCGGTTAAACGTTGAATTAGCCGATCGGGGAGCGGGCAGCGACATCGACAGCCGATAATTATTGGAAATAACGACGCCTCCCAATCCCCACTCTTGCTCTCTCTCTCCCCTCTCCCGCCAGTCTAGAATCGTTCGCCGTTACAATCGCTGATTGTTTCGCGACCGTTTTATTATTTCGTTGTGTGTATCGTCGCACGCCGGCCGCGCACCACGTTAACCCAATTTCGAAGCAATCACGGTCGTACCGGTCGCGTTCGCTCTCGCGGACAGCTGGACCGAAGCGAAGGTGAGCTCGGACTGCTTCGAACCGTCCTCCATTCGGATTTTTAGGATTCCGGTGGAAGGATATTGTTAAACGTCGGCCGAAGGTGAGTTTGAATCTTTTTAGAGTTCTAATGGAGGGAAGTTGTTGAACACATGAGCGCTACAGATTTTTTGGACTCGACACCAATGCATCTACCTCTAAAATTCCATACGATACGAAACACCACAGTTGAACAAAATCACTGTAGAAAATAAAGGAACTCTAGATACTTTAATCTGTCAACCAGCACCTTATTATTTATGGATCGAATACACGTTTGTTTACAGTCTACTGTTATGAGTCAAGAGCGACTGACTACTTGAGGTCACAGTTACACGTTATTGCTTGTTAGAAATTGTACATACCTACAGACACGACGTAGATAATTTTCCGTGTCCGAAAGATAAAATCAGCTGAAAGACACTGTGACGTCACATTTTCAAAAGATGTAGTACAAGCTATGCTCAATGCTCATCGACAGTGCCTACGCTTGGCTTACATGGGGAGAGGGGGGTCAGCCGGTGCGCCATGTACACAGTACATGGAAAGAAATTATCTTAAGACTTATCTTGCGACGTCACAGTGTCCCATCATCTTGCGGACACTGAATTCTTGGTTTTCCTATACACATACTATATGGTCTAAGGTATATTCAGTAAACGCTTGATTCTTGTCCGGAGCGAGGGCACGATTCTTGTCCAGTGCCTACCCACTCCACTGCCTGTCGACGCCGAGTTGCTCCGCAGGGCGGCGACGATTGATGTCGGCTCGGGTATATCGGTGTGAACACCACACATTGACTCGAGGAATCGATTTTACAAATCTCTTAATTTTCATTATTTGTTTATGGGATTTTCACTACCTTATTTCTGGCATTTTTCTGATTAAAATGACACCAAACACGATATAATTTGAACTGTATTAAGTGGTTTTATCGACCATGGAAGTTTCGAAGGCAACGAAGAACAGTGCATCGGAAAGAAAGAGACGCGGACAGTCACGCGAACCGTATTTCATTCTGTCCTTCTCTATGTTCGGCTCTCTATTGAAGTCTCGCTCGACGTGGTCGGCGCGATATCTGGACGCAGTCATAAATCAAAAAGCACTTCTGGGGCGCGATTCTTGTCCATGAAAAACACGGCTGTTGGACAAGAATCAAGCGTTTACTGTACATCGGTCGTCACATAGTATCGCTTATTTCCAACAGATGGCGTCGTTGTATTAATGTATGTGAAAAGGTTACACAAAAGAAAGCAATTGTGAGTGTGGTCACCATGACCAAGACATGAACCACATCTTATGGAATTGCACACTATACAGATTATCTAGAAAAAACTCGCTAAAAAACTACAACAGTTCGGATGGAAAGCACTTCTTCAAGGTCTCAACATCCCAGCGATAAAAATCATCTCTGCTTTCTTAAAGACTAACGATATATTTATCTAATACTATTAAGTTAATAACTATACTAAATCGTACAAAGCAAGCACCCAACGCATGCGCTACGCGCATTCCAAAGAGGAAGTTCCTAATGTATATTTAGTTATAAATTACTATTGACTATTTTTCTATTCTCTTTAAAGTTGTATCAATTATAGACTCTATTCTTGTTACTCATTTCGACTGATCCCACTACATAATATAATGCGACGTTAAATAGGTTTAAGTGCACTAATCTGTGCAATGTCATATTTTATATACTAAGAAGTATGAATGCAAGCATGTAAGTGTGTAGGTATGAAGAATGGATGTATGTTTTAATTAAATTAATTAACTCCCCGGCGGATGGACAAACCAGTCCAAAGCCGCATTTTCAATAAAGAAGAATTTTTCTACAATCACACCTAATGCAATTTATGGTCCTGGCTGTCTCAAAGGGTGCAACATTCCACGATCGTTTGGCCGATCCATCGGCGATTCCTTGGCCCGATTTCTTCGCGATGGTTTTCGGAAAATCTCGCGAGCCCCGAATAGTATAATGCGAGCAAACGAGCTGCGAAATATCCCGAGATTCGGTGTTCGCCTCGTTAGCAACGATGGTTCCCGGGGCTGGATTCGTCCGGTGATTGTTCCTCTATCCTCTATGCGCGCGGCGATTGTAATTTTCCGAGGAAAATCGCGTTAGCGTTGCGGCCGCGACGCGACGAGAAGTAAATGTAACGACACGGCGCGGTACGCGTAATTATTAGTCGAACAAGAGGGATAATCAGTAGTGAACGCGCGGCAAGCGCACTTAACCCGGCACGCCATTACACGCGGCGCGGCACATAGAGACGCATAGAGACGCACGCGTCCAACCCCGAAAAAACTTTCGAACAGCTTCCGGTAAATGCATCTTCCGATTAGTCGAACAGAATGACTCGCCCTTCTCATCGAATTTGAAATTGAAAAAAATTTTTGTTCAACCTTAGGTTCATGAAACTAACACTAAACCTACCAAACGACCGGTTTTATATTTTTCAATTTGCAATTATTGAAATTATGAAATTATTTACATGGAAATTGATTCGATAAATTTTGTTTATCCAAGCACATATTGAAATAAAAATTGCACAAAATCTAAATAAATAGAGCCTCGTCATTTTTATAAGCTAAAACATTTTATCGCTTTTTTGTTTAACCTCTTCAGGTTTCTTTGTCTTTCTTCATATTGAATGTTAATGATTAAAATTACCACCGATGATCCGTTGGTATATTGCAGTGTTTTTGAGGTCTTGTTATAAAAACTTTTTTTTGTGTGTTTCGCTCATCTGAAATGCCTTTAATGTCACCACTAAATACCATGTTTGTCACCTTGTATACTGTTACAATTTTTTCATCGTCTTTTTGCCTTACCGTGTTTACGGTTTTACTTCAGTTTACCGGTAACCGTCGTACGGTACACTCGCAGTTCAAATACTTCCTAGATATTCAATTCTGATTACATAGCCAGTTAGTATTACTTATTTATTCTGTTTCAACCATTTATCAATATCAAATTTCGTTTTTCATTCGTAAACTTGTTTTTTCCGCAGACGCATTCACTCGATTCTGAGGATGATCTCGATGTAGATCGAATCGATATAAATTTTTGCAAATAGGCTATCTCAGTGTATTTTCTGATCGAACCCAGCGCCGAAATCATTTCGTTTCAATTGTTATCGCTTTTAGTGTTCGGTAGGTTTAGTGCTCAGAAGCATACAATTTTTATTTCGCAGACAGATTCGCAAAAGTTCTAATCGCTTTAGCGGCGAAATAAAATATCGTTAAAGAGGTTAAGGAAGCAAGAAACGTGGGAGTTTCGAAAAATATTTACGAGCCGGTAGAGTGAGAGAGAAAGAGCTTGCGCCGCGATAGAATTTCGCTGGAAATTGGCAAGTGATGCGAAACTTTCGGCCGTCAGCGCGGCTCGTTCATCGTCCCGGGGAGAACGGTGTTTCGCCGAAGTTACCTGAATTTTTTCGAACCGGAATTTCCCTGCCACAGTTCCTACGTCCTAATGACGAAAACAGAGCAATTAAAAGATTGCTCCCATTTGGGCAGGCCGGGTTTGGGAACGTTGCTGCTGCTGCAGGGCTTGATCCGAGTTTTCGCCCGCGTTTTCAATGAGCATCGAGAAACAAGAAAACAAAAAAATGGGAAAGTTTCGGTTCCGAGCCTAATTTTCCGCGGGTCTGATACGAACACTCTTCCATGGGTTTCGTAGCATTCGATCACAGACGAGGTATGAGAGTATGTATGCCAGTCGAACAATGTATTTTTCAGCGACTAAAAGTACATAAAATCTGATCGATGGATTAAACAGTCCCTCGGAGGTATGGTTATCGATCGAGCGGTATGATAGTCGTGCCTCCGGGAGATTTTAGGATTGCAAATCGGCAATTTCGAGCAGCGTGTCACGCTTTTACGTGTCGGGGGGGGGGGGCGGAAAAAAAATCGGTTCCCGGGTGATATGGCGAAGGGTGAATTTTTCGCGCGAGCTGCGCCGAAATTAAAAATGTCGATTTTCGCAGCGGGGCCGGGGACACGATAATCTACGGTCGATCGGTGATCGGGGCTCTCGTTTTCGGTGCCCGGGCTATCGGTATCGGCCGGCAGATTTATATCAGCGTACTGGGTCAATTCCCACATAATACAGGATTCGATAAAATCGTAAGCGACGCTTTACGATCAACGGTTATTAAATTCCAAACAATTTACCGCGGTTTCCCCGGTTCGGCTAGCTCGGCCGTGTTCTGGACCCGCCGTTAATTATTCGGCAGCCGGCGGGCAATTGTGTCACGGAAGACACCGTCGCCGCTCCTAAACTATATTCGCAACATCCGCCCTGTGAAAAATTCACGCGGACGCCGCGCCGCGCCGCGCCCCGGCCCAGAGATAATTCCTCTTTCTATTATTTAAGGGGCGAACTCCGGCCGACACGCACTGGCAAGTTTCACCGAAATCCTGGCTGGAAGATAAACAAAGTTGTTCTTCATTTTAAAGATTTATTTCCTGCATTTTATTTAGGAATTATTAAATTATAAGTTTTTACCAATACAGTATTCTCTCGATAATTGTCCCAACCACGGGTCCGGCCAGGGATACTATTCTTTGACTTGTACCGAACGTAGAAATGAAGTGGGAAGCTCGAGAGGCCTCGGTTGCCGAGAAATGTAAACATAATACGGGTCGGGTATATCGGTGTGAGACCACTACTAATCCGATGACAAAACTTCTTTATTTTTCATTATTTTTTTATGGATCTTTCACCAACATATTCTTGGCATTTTTCTAATGAAAATGATACCAAATATGATATAATTCCGTTGATATCTACTTGGGTAATGAACGATGAAAGTTTTGGATGCATGGAAGGACAGTGTATGGAATTATATCTATATCCACTTTCATCGTTCACTACCCAAGTAAATATCAACGGAATTATATCATATTTGGTATCATTTTCATTAAAAAAATGCCAGGAATATGTTGGTGAAAGTTCCATGAAAAAAATAATGAAAAATAAAAAAGTTATGACATCGGATTAGTGGTCTCCTGGTCTCACACCGATATACCCGACCCGTGTATCATGTTACACTTCTCGGCGGCCGAGGCCTCTCGAGTTTTATGGCCCCTCACGGGATATACCCCGCAGGAGTGGGGATAGTTCAGGGACAATTGTCGTCCAGACATTTGGGACATTTATCGCGAGAATACTGTACCAGTTATTAGTGCACAATTCTTTCGGAAATATGTCATCTCCAAAAAGTAATTTTCGGTATTTTTGGTTGTTTTACATTGCGCAGTCTACTTAATAGCATCTCGCTGGTGCAGGCACGATTTTAATCGTGCAGCTTGAAGGCTGGAACTCGCGTAATCCAGCCTATGCGTTTTTCGAACGCGTTCATTATCCGCCATTGAAGCCGCCTGGGCGCCGATCATTTTTCCCATGGAAGCGAGTCGCTAAAGATGAAATTACGCGTTTCGAAAATACCGATTACGCCGCGAGATCGCCCGGAAAAATGGACCTCGCCTCGGGCTCGAACCTACGCGTGTATATGTATTCGCGAGAGCCAGTTTTTTAGCACCCCTCCAACGAGACTTTTTTCTGTACGTTTTGCCCCGTTTAAAATGCATGGGAAATTCTGTCGCTGTATTTACTTAATGCAAAAAAGAAGATTACTAGAAATAATAACTTTTGCCTCGTTAGCGCAACTTCGCGAAGCTAGCCGTCGTCAACCGAAATGCCAATGGAAGATTATATTCGATGAAAATAGCAAATTTTTATTAGCCGGTGCTTTAGTGGACGATTCGAAGACGTTGGAATTTCAATTGTTCTTCTAGATTAAATCTGTTTCTTCGATCTTCTTGTGTACGATCCTTTTTCAATACCTTTCCATTTTCGCCTGGAAAAATTGTGGACATCTAAACAGTAATAATTTGGAGAAACAAAAAAAAATATACGACAGTAAACCTGGACTGATTTTAAAGATTGAATTCTTTATTTTCTCAACTCGTCATTCATTTTCCCCTAGAAAAATTTTTCGCGATACAGACTCGCGACGGAGATGGCAAACAAGCTCTTCTGCATATGAATGTTACGCCTTTGTTTTATGATTTTATTTCAAGAGTGCTCCGAGCGTTTGAAAATTGCGCGACTACTTGGAGACCCAGCTATAACATTTTACAGTCGAAGAAGACCTAAAGAGTGTGCTAAAGAATTGATTGTCTTTGACGACGCATGTACCCGCGGTAGAATAACCGAGCGATGACTACGAGCTCGAACCTTCCCACTTTCCGGTCCGTCAACGAAATTACCCGGATTTTATCGAATTCATAACGAATTTACGATTTTTACCGAGCGACGCGGCGGAGCCGTCACGAGTAACTTCGTAGTTTCCAAACAGTTCCTCGAATTTAAAATGAAATTCGCCGCTGATTACGAGCGTTGAATCCACTGTCGTCCGATTCTTTGTCGGGACTAAAACACGGTTGGAATAATCGCGGGAGCAAGAGAGAGAGAGAGAGAGAGAGGAAGACTTCCGTGAAGGACAGGAAAATATGACTGGTTTTACAATTCAATTCGGAGTTGTGTGAGCGCAAAGAATTTTAAGAATGTTAATAATTGCATGAATCGCGCAGAACAGTGCCTCGGTCCCGGCCCCCGGGCTTTGTTTAAAGGGGCGTAAAATCCAATTTGATAAATTCTACTGGTAGAAAACGGCCGGGGACTTCCGTGTTCGCGCAAACGCGCGGCGGTCTCCGCTCTCTCCTCGAAGCTGGATTAATCGAGCGTTTCCGCTCGGAGCTGCATGCCGCTCCGAGACTTTCTTTCGTTTCGCAGAATTTTTTTCCCCGCGACCTTTTATCTGCGAAAACCGTTTTTCGAACGATGATTGAATTGAGATTTTAATCAGGGTTTCGCGAGGCTTTTGTCGCGCAGCTCTTTGTGCCGTGTGTTTTCTAAAGAGCATCGCGCGCGTCGTTCAAATATCACGATGTGTGAGAGAGAGAGAGAGAGAGAGAGACAGAGACGCGACGTTGCACATGCCCCCCAATACGACTCGACAAGAACAAAGTCCCTTTGCAATCTAATAGAAACTTTATGTTCATAGAGGAACAGCAAGGGAAAAATCGAAGCAAACAAGTGCGATGGGATTTATCGAAATAATGAAGAAAGCTCGAATTTTATTTTTCGCTCCACGACAACCCCCCTCCCGTTGAAACGATTCGAGCGGATCTCGTAAATAGTGAATAGGGCTCGCATAATTTCGCGCGGCCTGCTCGCGCTCTCATAAACAAATCCTTTCGACAAACGAATCCCTCGAGCGACGCCCCCGAACCACACCACCCCTCTCAAGTACACCTGAAACAAATCCGTGAATTCTTTCCCCCTCGGGGGCAGCCGACTGAACCTATCAAACCGCTGCAAACACAGCCTCTCCTTCCCAGGATGATTTATCGCGCTGCGGAGACACAGAACTTTCCCATGGAATCCGATAATTAAGAAGAATCATTGTCGCCTACCATCCGATAGCGAACTAGCCCGGCCAACGGAGTACGGTGCTCGATTCTACCGACTTCCACCCGGTGAATTTTCCTGGAAATATACTGCGGTGTAGAGCAACCGAAATTGGGCTGGGTTTAAGTCATCGTTTTCGTAAATTCGAATTTGTTTATGTAATATAAATGTTCAAACTTTGCAACCCCCTTTGCGCACGATCACGGACACTCGATGCACTTCTGAATTTTTATCTCGAAAACTATTAATCAAATCAATGTTAACATTTTTTTTATAACAACCTAGAAGGTTCAGTCTACCATAAAAACATTTTTCCAATCAAGAAATCAAACTGCACTCCAAAAATCTTTATTTAAAAATTTTACATTATCGTCGGTAAAGGTCGTAAATAATATTCCCGTGCGATTTTTAACATCATACTACATACATCGAGCATGAAGAGTGATCGACTTGGCTCTTTTATCCTTCGCCCGATTTCCGGTATTTTGGCAGCGCGCGGAAGACTCCGTGACGTAGTCAGCGAAGAACGGCCATTGTAAACTGTCCGTGTGTCTGTCTGTCGGACGGGTTGGCAGACAGACCGACAGAAGTAAAAGTGCTTCTCGAGTGGCGCGGCCCCAGCTGGGTTCATTAGTAAACTGAAGTACCGCGCGCTCTGCGCACTAAGGGTCTTTTGTGCGAGGGTGCGCCATTCGCGATAACTCTCTCGTCCCTTCCACTTTTCCATTCTCGCTCCCTGCCTCGCCTGTCCTCCCTTCCTTCTCTTTTGCACCCCCTCAGACCCCCTTAACGCCCGCCCAAACTCCTCCAGGGTGGCAGCTTCTTTCCGAGCAGGTACAACATTCTCGAGCAGCTCGCGGGGCCAGTCGTGTCGCGTTTCGGCCCGTTTGTTTCCGCTATTCTCCACAAGCATTCGGTTATATACCTTCCCCGATGCGCGGAAAATGTTACGCTTTCCCTGCAGAATCCTTGCAATGTAATTACACACCTTGCTGTTTTCTTATATTGACACGCAAACCTGATATTCTCATTAACACCTCAATTTATGTGTACAGTGACTCCCACTAATATTCGGACACTCTTAAACAGACGGTAACTTTTTTAATATTCGACCATACAACCTGGATTTTTTTGAGAAGTTAGAACAATCGATTTTGTTACGTAACGTGGAAAGAATTTTTGAAATAATTTCAATTGGTCGGAATTGCAGAGAAAATGCTACAAGTTATGTTTTACAACATTTTTATGTCGGCTCATATTGAAAATGTAGAAAACACGTTTCGTAGATCTGTATCGATTAAACATATTCTGAAAATGTCATTAAAATCGGTCAACGTTGCAATGAGCTACAAACGTTTAAAGATGGTAGAAATTGCAATTTTTCACGATTTTCCAACATTTTTCCAACATCAACCGATTTCGATGAAACTTTTACAATGCATATAATTGACACAGATCCACAAAAAATATTTGAAAAATTTTCAATATAGACCCACATAAAAATGTTGTAAAATGCAACTTTTAGTATTTTCTCTACAATTCCGACCAATTGAAATTTTTGAATAAATTTCTTGTCACATCATGTAGTAAATTCATTGCTCTAACTTCTCAAAAAAGTTCAAATCGTTTGGTGCAATATCAAAAAAGTTATCATTTTTTTAAGAGCGTCCGAATATTAATGGGAGTCACTGTATTTTGGAAGTATGCAAAATACAGTTCTAACTCCGTCAAGAAAAATCGGAGGATGATCTAACTTAGGCTTATTTTGTAGGCTGAACTCTCTATTTTCATGCTCTCGTGTTGTTTTTACCGTAGATATTTTTTACTCTATGGTACACGAGGAATTGATGGCGGTAAAAAATGGGACGAAAATCTGAAAGCCTTCATTCACAGTGTAAAACCGCACACAAAAATCATACATCAAATTTTTTGGTCTCGTTGCAAAGAGGGAACTTGAATCTTCGCATCCACGGTAGTATGAACACTCGAAAAATTTTTTTTTAAACTCCGTAAAAATGTTTAGGTCTACATACACGGACATTTTTCAGAAAACGGATCACCCATGATTTTCCTCCTGCAGCTTACTGCAAAAGCAGCTACGGTAAAAAACAACTGAAGGAGGCGAAAATAGAGGCTCCATCCTTTAAAACAAGCCTAAGTACATTGTCTTACGATTTTTTTTTCACAGAGCTACAACACTTTGAACATGAAGGGTGTTTCAGCTAATTGTAAGTAGAAGTTCAGTTTACCGATCCTGTAAATTGGAACGTCCATTGAAAGTGCAATAAAAGGGTAAGAAAAAATCGTACATCGGATTTTATGGTCTCGTTTTGATGAGGAGACTTCGATCTTGAATACCATGTTGGTTTGAGTAGCTAAAAGAATTTTTTAAGTTTTGCCGAAACGATTGAATTCAAAATTGTACAATTTCCACGCTAAAAAGAACATCTTTATCTTTCCCGTTGATTTGTTCTTCTTTTCTTCGAGAATCGTCCACCAAAAACTAAACAGTTTAATAGGATGAAAGTAAAACAAGCAAGTAAGTATCGTGTGTTTCTTGAGGACTTTTTCGAGGGTTTTTGTAGAGATGGGGAAATAGGGTGGGCTTTGGCAAGGTTAATACACGTCCTCGTTACCGACATCTAATTCGGAAACGCTAGGTCGATATACAAGGGACCAGGTTGCCCCAGACCGTGGACGACCCGGTGTACGAGAGCACGGAAATTACTGCTGAATTATGCGGCAAGCTAATGCTGTGCAGTAAGACGTTTACATCGTAATTGCGACCGGCTAAATCCCTTATAATTGACTGTTCCGTGTGATTCAGTAAGCTACGTCGCCTTTCTGGCCGAAGAAAGAGCGTCGATCTCAAATCGCTGGCAATGTTGCCGAAAAATAATCGTTCTCGAAAAATGCCAAAGAAATTTTCATTAAAACCAACATGCTCTCCTTCGTTCGACTACTTCGAGGGTCTCCACGACCTCGACAATCGTAAAATAAAGATTCGAAGGTCCTAAATGTTGCCGGTTCAGTAGTTTGATCAATCAGAAGATGCCTAGAGCACTCGGAAAAGGCTCGCAGTTCAAAAACCGAGAATCGTGGTCGGCAGAGCGAAGAAGGAGGTGCTCGGCTGGTTCGATACGCTGATCCGCTTTGACACAAAGACGGGGCATGCATAATGCAGTTAAATCACCGGGGCTTTGTTGGCCGCCAAGCGTCGCGACGCGGCCGCGCGCCGCGGCTCAATGTTAATAAAATCAATCCGGTTCCTTTTGCAACGCTCGCTCGCTCTTGAGGTGCCCGAGCGATTCTTCGCGACACCTGGAAACACCTAAACAGAGAAAATCTCAAAGTGAGTGAGGGAAGAGGGCCTTTGAAACTGAAACTAATCGGCCGCGGAGAAACAGGGAAATAATGAAGAGGGGGCTTGCTAACGATCGTTCCAATTTAGTCTTTCCCGCGGGAAGAAAAAGCTGATCGGGAAATCGGATCCGCCGAAAACGGCATCAAAGGGAAATTGTTCACTGGTAATTGAAACCCGCACACACCGGTCAATTTTTGCGGTCTCGTGCCGCCAAAAAAAGAGTTTCTTCCAAGACGTCGATACTATCGCCGGTTTATCCGACATTTTCGAAAGGTGGCCGAGGGGTTGGGGTGTTAAGTTATTGCCGGATCAGATATACTGGCAATCTTACCTCGAACACGGGAGTCCCCTGGCTGTCTAGCAAACCTTGGGACCAGAGTTGGGCATTATTTAGATAAAAAATTATTTTTATAACGATTCGAATAAAGGATACTTTATCTTTATTCGTTATTCAAAGGTTCGAATAAAAAAAGTATCTTTATTCGACGAGGTTCGAATAAATAATTTTATTCGACGAGAATTTATCCGACGAATAAATATAACTTTTTTTATTCGGAGCGGATTTATTCGGACTTAGAATAATTTGTTCATCTTTTATCTTTCATCTTTTATTCGAAGCCTTCGAATAAATGTTCGAATAATTTTTGCCAGCTCGAATAAACGACGACGGGGCCCGAAGGGGCGCTGAACTTGAAAGACCAACGACAGCGACCGACCAACATCATACATACCTCGAGAATCAAGCATAATTAACAATTTAAACTTTCATATTTCTATAATACGAATGAGTTGTAGAGATCATCCCGATGAAAATGAGTCCAAACACGACATCATTTGGACTATCTTTGATAAGATTATAATTTTTATCGTAACATTACGTATCAATAAAAATTGTTCGATTACACTCGAGTTTGGACTCATTTTCATCGGGATGATCTCTACAACTCATTCGTATTAAAAATATTATTCGTATTATAAAAATATGAAAGTTTAGTTTCGTTGGTCGGTCGCTGTCGCTGGTCTTTCAAGTTCAGCGCTCGTCGGGCCTCGTCACGGCTTCGAATAAACGATGAAAAAATTATTCGAAGTTCGAATAAATCCGCTTCGAATAAAAAAAAATTATCTTTATTCGTCGAATAAAATTATTTATTCGAACCTCGTCGAATAAAGATACTTTTTTTATTCGAACCTTCGAATAATGAATACAAATTTTTTTATCTTTCATTCGTTATTCGAAATTTTTATTTAGATACAAATTTTGCCCAACTCTGCTTGGGATCAACCGGATAGACTGAAGGTCGTTGAACCGCTGAAAAATGCGTGTTACATTGCTCGAGTGACAACGGAGGAGCTGGATGCGGTTGATGCAACCAGAAGATGGAGCGAGTTAGGGTTTTTCTGTGGTGAGATCGGATGTATTTTGCATCGAGATCAGCAGTATAGTATTTAGAAGCGCCGTAAGTTATTTGCTAGTGTGTTTGCACCTTAAATTCGTATTTGGTGGCACAAGGGAAATAGAAAATCGTGGTGCAATCTCGACGCAAGGCTAAGCACCGTGAACGATGGCCGATAAAGTAAGATACAAATTGCGAGGCAGTCAGGGCTCGACAGGGGAGCAGTGCAAACTTTCCGGAACGACCTCTAATATCTCGTCTACACCGTCGGATCAACAGTATCGCGTGGCGACACATCTCTTCCGTAATGTTTGAGCAACGTCATCGGATCCCGAGCGTTGTAAACGGATTAAGGGTGAAAACCGGGGAGCCCCTAAACTACCCGCTGATCGGAGACTCTCCTGGCAAACAGGTGTACATACAGAGAAGATGACCGGTAGCTTCGGGACGCGTCCTCTGATCGACGGCAATAATAACTGCGGGCAATAAAGACGACACGTACCGGCTCAGGGGAATGAAAAGAAGCAAGTGCGGGTTGGTCGCTGGCTCCGTGTCTCGTCTTACAAAGAAGGAAGCCGGCTCGCCGGAAGGGCGCTTTAACGTTGCTTTCCACCGGAAAGCATGAAGCTTGCGGAAAAACGCCGGAAAATCGGAGGCAGCAAGCGAAATTTCGCATCGCAAGGACATGCGCCGTGCCGTTCATACAACGTCGCGTGCCGATATCGTACGCAATAGTTCGCGAGTATTTCGTCATTCGAAGATGCTTCGGAGACGAATTTTTCGCCTAAGAGCAAAATTTGATTCGGCGACGGTCGAAAGTGGGAGAGGTCCTTCATGTTCGAACTGTCATAGCCTTGGGAAAAAAATCGGAGCACGATGGATCTAGGCTTGTTTTGGAAAATGTTTGTATTATTTTCGAAAGGGGTTGAAACAACGCGGATCAATTAAAATTTTCACGATTCTTCCAGCGAACAATTGATTAAATTTCAGCGTAGACACTTTAAACAGGGAACAAAAGGGACCAGGAAATATGGAGAATCGTATAACGCGTACAGATGAGATCGCTTCGTTACTGTCGAGCCGGAGACAGCGACCAGAAGGGCGGGGATGAAAAAATTCCGAAGTAACGAGGGCAGCGTTCGCATAATCGCCGGGCTACTCGACTGAAAAGCAACCTCGCGGTTCCTCGCTACCGTTTAATTGCTCGCACTTTCCCGCTAGCGGCCTTTCTCCGTGGAAAAGCAGCCGTGATGTTGAAGTTACGAGCGCGTAGGCCCGCTACATCGGTTTTATACTGGAATTATTCCTCCCCGTGTCTTCTCCAACCCCTAACTCTCCCAGGCTCGTTCATTATACCTTGCATTTTTCGACAAATCTTCCCTCCGAGCTGCTTGAAATTTTTAACCACTGCCACTCTGACCGACGACGTGGGGAAGCTTCAGAGAGGGAACGTTGACTTTAATCTCTTCAGGAATATCGGTGTGCGGTAGGAAAATGAGATGGCAATATTTTCGATTTGAAAATATATTGCCACGGTAGATTGAACCCGCTGACAATGAGTTGATATTAAAAATAACTTTTACTCGATCTGACCAATAGTTGTCGAGATACAAATTCAGAGGCGCAACATGTCTTCACGAGCGCAGGGGGTTGCAAACTTTGAACGTTTGTATTTTACTGTTCGAAATTTTTAACCACTACCGCTCTGCCCGACATTCTGGAAAACCTTCAGCAAGGGAACGGGAGAGTTGACTTTAATCTCTCCGGGAATATCGGTGCTTACAAAACCTTGGATTGTTCAAAGAACTAGAAGGACTCTATTTTAGAATGTCGAGAGTTTCACGTTTGAAAAATGAAAACGTTTCGTATGTGGAACGATTATTCAGTGCACCAACGTAATGGTGCTCTCCTGGAGAATTATTTATTAATGTTCTTCAATGTGACTTAACCCTTTGCACTCGGAGCTATTTTAACTCAAATACGAAAAAATTTTCCATTCTAGAATATTTCTATTCTATACAATTTTTTTTTCATTTTTTGCATATGAAACTGGTATAATATCTTATGTGATATGTAAATGTCTAGTAGTTCATTAAATACAAACAAAAATAATAATGTGAACAATATTTTTAAGAATGGCATAGCAATTTTCAGTGGTGCCTCAGAGTCGCCATCCGAGTGCTAAGGGTTAATGTTAGTCGGACTGTATGCATTTATGACAAAAATGAGTAGGTTTAATTCGGAACAGTAAAAAGATTAAAAGAGTTTCACTATGCAGATATACTATTTCCAACGTATAAAAATTATTAATTCGGAAAATTAATTTTTAATTACCCCGTATAGATCGCAATTGATGGAAAAATTTTATTTAGCATAAAACCCCGCAGTCTGGTCATTAATTGATCGTAAGGAGAATTCTTTCCGACGTTCATGAGCCGAGACATTGACGCACGGGAGCAATAAACGACATTTGCGATCCGTTTTTCGTCCGACGCGAAACTGGTAAGATCGTGCTCAGGAATGGAAGGGAGGCTTCGACCATCTCTCTCTCTCTCTCTCTCTCCCTATCTCTCTCACAGAGAGAGCGTCCTCTTCTGCCGCTACCCCATCGTCCCTCGTCTCGTTCGCAATTTCCATGAATTTAGTCGAAACTTGATGAGAGCCCGTCTCATTCCCTCCAACACAAAGGAAATTTATGGAAGCAATAAGAGCAATTTATACGAGCTGCTACACGCCCGGGAATTCATCAACTGCGATCCGAGCGTTCGGCAGCGCTGTCTTTTCGCGCCCCCCAACGAAAATTACAAGCGGCGTCGCTTTTTAACAAGCTCCGACTATTATTTGCCCTGATTGAAGCGGCGACTGCACGCCGCGCCTCGCCGCCGGGACGCTGGCGAAATAATTGCGAATGCGAACCTTCTTCGACTTGTTTCGGCGCGCGTATTTGCTGGCCATCGTTCCTCGGCCGCCTAGCGGACTTGGACCTCGCGCGTCGCAGACTATAGTTTCTACGCTTCCTATATTTGATGTTGCGACATACTGATCTTGATAGTGCAACACAGTGCGCCGGATGCTAATAAGAAAGTCTACGTAACGAGAGCACGGTGGGAAAATATGGAGGGAGATACGTTTCATCCCCTGATGAGAACAAAAGGTAAACGGATCTTGAAATCCGGAAGTCTAAGGATTGAGAGAACCGGGGGCGTTTTAAAAAAGTTAGGTGGGCGTTAAATTAACGTTAGGAGAGCCCTGTGCTTGTACCAATACGCCCTTGGATGGAGAAGGCCACCATTTATTTATTTATTTATTAATGCCCTAAACCGTGTATGGTTTATATAGCATATATTACTATAACACTTTACTAATACCTAAATTAACATAAACGGTAAACGCTAAATGCAAATCTTACATTTTTTGAGAAAGTCGAAAATAAAAATTAACGCTGTAATGTCTCCCACGCTTCGATAGAAATTAATAATGCAGCGAGGGTAATATTTTCGATTGAGGAGCAGAAGGCCGCCATTTTAATGCCTGGGTGGCGGAAGATCGTTTCTGCTCGCTGTTTCAATAGTTTGGGTGGATAGGCAGGACTCGAGGTGGAGAATGAGTGAAATTGCAGTGTAAATTAAATTTCGAGCAAACCCAGTCCACGATAAAGGAACAATTGCATTAGTGGAACGTGCAAAAGCTAATTCTTTCCGGTCAATTGAAACGAAGAAAGGCCGAAGAAGGAAAAATGGCGGGGGTGGAATTCAGGCCGGATTTCCAGCACCCCATCTCGCGCGACCCCCCTCGGCGACTTTACTGCCGGCACTAATCACTTCCCGGCGAAACGATTTACTGATTTATCGTTTAATTTCGCGACGCGATGGCCTCTCGATACCTCAGCAGGCGGCGCGGCGCGGCGCGACGGCGGCTGCTACTACATGCGTAAAACTTTCGAAATTCGAGATCCCGCCCACCGAGAACCGGGGACTGGAAATTGAGGAATTTTCGTTTCGCCGGGAATTAACGATCGACCTGGAGGCACACGCTTCGGCACTGTTCCCGAGCATCGGCCACAGCCCCCTCCTCTCCCCCTCCCGGATTTTATTGTCGCGTTAAACGCACCACCCCTATGAGCTCTCGATGCAACGATTCCACCGTAATGTGCAATTCGGTCCGGCCGGCCATGGCCTAACGAATCGTTACTGGGTCGCGAACCGCCCTCCCACAACCGGCTAATTCATGACACCACAGTGTCTTTGTGTATTAATAATTGTTGGAAAATTGGATTGTGGAGTTGGTCAGTGATGAAATAAATTTAGTCTATGTAGACACACTTTAATTTATGGTTTTCACTTATGTTAGTTGTATGATACACTTATTCTTTTAACTTCGATATTTAATAGGCAATCAATGCCGTCTCGCGCACCTTCCGTTTACACGTACTCGAGCGTTCTGTTTCTCTAGCGTTCTGTCTCACCTCGCCGTGTTGCGCGCTTATTGTTTTTCTTACGCTTGTTTGTCCCTACAGATGTCGTCACCTTACCTCATCTGTATATGCTTGAGACCAGTATACAAATTTACTATATACTAACAATAATATTAATTAATTGTGAATTTGTTCTTTCTGTTACAGTGGCTGAGGGAAAAGAAGCCATATCTATCCAAAGACGATATCGATAGCCGGAGAGGACGCGATTACCAATACATATATCTTCCCAATTACACTTTGCTATTGAACATTTTCTTTGCAAACTATTAATGAAAACTTGAATTATTTTGTTTCCTGTTAATTCGGATTTAGTCTTTGACGGTTGGGGAATTGGCCGGAATATTTCACTTCATTGCCACCTAGCCGCGATACTGGAGTACATTCGTGCGAGGACCGTTGGATGGGGTCGGGTAATAAGACGGTAACGAGTGTTACATCGCAGGATTACAATTCGACTCGGGCGTCGCGTCGGGGAGGAGCTGTAACGAGACTTGGAACGAGTAGAGCGTGAGCCCAGCAACTTGTCCCTTCTAATTCACGATGATTCTCGTCGTTAGGGGAGTGATGTATGCGCCTCGAGTCACGTAACCGAGTTAACACTCCACGGGTCTTAACACTTCCCCTCGACTGTTGTCTTGGGTTGCCTGGGTCCGTGCTGACCCCACTCATTTTCCTCGACCATAAAGTGCAACATAATTGAATATCATAGAAATTTTTGGTTATTTATTTTGCATAATAATCCACCGTCTACGTGGATGGTTTCGGAAAGCAGAAATGTCGAATTTTGTTGAAACGAAACCAAGATGCCCGCGCGGTCGACGGGCAATATATCGAATGTTTCGGTTCACCATCAGCCGGCGTACACGTGGCTCGAGGAACTACCAATTACCGTCTGCTTATACCGCTATTCGTTGAATTGCAATTGCGTTTGCAAAGAAGGAGAATCCATCGAGCATGCCCCCAATAAAGTCTGACATTGCGGAATGACCTCTGGGCAGCTTAATGGCGGGGCGGTAAGTCTGTAATTTCGGGAAGGGCAAGCTCTCTTCGAGAGGGTCCGGTCGGTGGTGCTCTCCTTGTATCGATTTTCGGCTCGTTACGATCGGCAACATATTGCTGGGTAATTTTCACAAGGGAGGGGTCACCCATGGAGAATCGCTCAGCCGCGAAAATCCACCGACACGTGAAACGAACATTTATTCTCGCGACGAGTCCTGGGTGGTCCGACAATCGCGATCCGGCAGCTGACACTTTTTCTATCCTCTGTATCCTGCTTACGAATCGAAACTCCATCCTCTTGCAATCCGTAGCTTTAATTTTGCTTTTAATACAAATATAGTAGTTGACGTTAAGAAAAATTACTATTGTAAATCGAGTCCCTTTTCATTGCCGAGAGGCTGAAATGATTGATATATGTATGATACATAAATTAATACTGTTCCGAGAACTGTATATACGTTCCAGATCCCGTATCTACTGAACCGTTTCATTGTACCTATTTCGCGGTACCTTTTTCTATGGAATCAAAGATAGAGTCGCAGCCGTTTGAGTCCGCATGCCGACATGAGCAACTCGGTTTCAAATGTTTCGATCAGAGTTGGGATCATCTAAATAAAAATTTCGAATAACGAATAAAAAATTAAAAAATTTTTATTCATTATTCGATGGTTCGCGTTTATTAGAGTTGGCAGGAGTTGTGGAAAGATTTATTCGAAGCCTCCGAATAAAAGATACAGGTAAAAGATGAAGAAATTATTCGAAGTTCGAATTTCGTATAAAAAAAATTATCTTTATTCGTCGGATAATTTTTATTTGGATGAAAATTTTGCCCAACTCTGGTTTCGATGAACTACCGAGCTCAGTCAGTCGAAGCACAGCTTTAGTAGAGACAGCATCTTATAAATTACCGTTTGAAAGATATCTGCCTTTTTATTTCAAAGTTATCTAGCTTCCCAAAACCAACAGAAATGCCTTCTTTTGGACAGCGTAAATATTGTTCGCAAAATGATTTTTTTTAGCGATATTATAGAAGGGTTCGTCCGTTGTTCTTCGTGTTTCAGTTCCGGGCGGCGTTCGGCATCGACTACGCGCAAAAGTTTTCGCGACTGACGTTACCGGCGCTCCATTAACAACGATATTGTTCAAGTTTCGCGCGGCCGTTGCTGTTTTACTGCCGCTGCGAAACGTCAGGTCTCGCGCGCGCCTCCTTTCTCCTATTGGCGGCTCGATAATTAATCGTAATTACGGTTCGGCGTCGACGTCAAATTACGGCAACCCGTCGCCGTCGCAGCCCGTTGTTGATCAATTTTAATAGACCGGCAAAGTTTGCGTTTCGCGAAATTAGTAGGAGTGCGGAAAGAAACAATTTTCGGGTCCGCACCGACCCACCAATATCTCAAAAAACGAACCGTATAACGGAGCCACCGTTACAGACAATCATTTTTAATGTTCCCCAATCCTCTGAGAGCGTCTTTTGGCATATTTTATTCTTTACATGTTGCTTCTTTAACCCTTTGCACTCGGAGCTATTTTAACTAAAAAACGAATGACTTTTCCATTCTAGAATATTTTCATTCTATACAATTTTTTTCCATTTTTTGCATATGAAATTGATATAATATCTCATGTAAAATCTAAATGTCTAGTAGTTTATTAAATACGAACGAAAATAATAATGTGAACAATATTTTTAAGAATGGCATAGCAATTTTCAGTGGTGCCTCAGAGTCGCCATACGAGTGCTAAGGGTTAAATTAAAATCGATGTTTTTACACGTGGACACCTTAGGGCATTTTGAAAATTGTAAGACCAGTACAAACGTTAGTGGAAGTAAATGTTCATTCCAACATTGCTTAGTATCTAGACGCGACACGATTGTACGAGGTAAGGTAGGAATGGTGCACGGGGTACCTTTTCCCCGAAATATCCGAGTTTTTCCGGATCGGTGGACGCCTCTTCGAGAATCGAATTACGCGGCCGCGCTCTTTTGCGCAACCGAGCGGCACGATAATGGGTCAATTTCGAATTCACTGAGCAGCCTGAATGAAGCTTTAAAACTCCGCGTGGCACCCTCTCCGAGTCGTCCGAGATCCCGATTCGGTCCGGACAGGCTACAATCGAGAGATTGTACTCGGTTTTTCGCGGTTTTCCCCCGTGACTGATTGACTGATGCCAGAAAAGTCACCGCCGCGGAACAGAGATTACCAGGGACGAAAACCGTGGAGATTAAACGACAGCGTGTGTTCCCCTCTTCTTTTGGCCCTGCCACGATCCAACTTTTATCGCTGTATGTTTTTCAGCCGCTATCTTTTCCTCGGAGAGACGAATCCGACACTTGGATTTACAGGTTTTTTGTATTGGGTCCCTTTGTTTCAAACTTCTCCATTTTTTTTTGGGATAGATAAAGAGAGTCTGAAAAATGTCCCAGCATTTATTTCGCTTTGTTCGTTTTATTCAACGATCGTACGAAATGATTCAGCTTGTGTTAATTTTTGTGCTAGATAACGAGTCTCAAGAGTGTCCCAGAATTTACTCGTTTTTGTTTATCAATTTACTCGATGATCTGAAAATACGATTTAGCAAGTTGCCAATTTTTGCGCTGCATAAAAACAGCTGTTCCATTTTTATGAATAGACGATATTTTTTCGTTTCTTTTCAACAAGCTCCTCAAACTTCGACTGAACGATTGTGAAAAATTATGCTGGTAGCAGACTCAGAAAAATTCTTAAAAAATCGGAAATATAGGATGTGCATTAGGGTGCACCTTATTTTTCGACCAAAAAATTTCGGGCAAGCCCCCCCCCCCATTTTTGTTCCATGTCATGAAAAAATGATATGTCCAAAATTTTAGATCAATCGGACGTCGGGAAGGCATGCCTAATCGAGCGTGAATACAGTATATGTACTGCAGTATACTCTTCACATTGAGCGCGCAGTTACTCCTATTTCAAAACTTCGCGCTCGATTAGGCACGCCTTCCCGACGTCCGATTGATCTAAAATTTCGGATATATCATTTTTTTATGACATGGAACAATATTGTGGGGGGGCGTGCCCAAAATTTTTTGGTCGAAAAATAAGGTTAACTCTTGACCTTTGCGCTCGATGAGGCACGCCTTCCCCTTATCCGATCAACTTCAACTTTTGCAGGAATTATTTTCTTACCCAATAGCACAATTTGGGGGGGGGGGTATAGCTAAAGTCCACCCTAATGTGCATAGTAATTAGCATATTTAGTCGAGCCAGCCGGAAGAAAGCTGAAATAATACTTGCCTGTCCCAGATAAGCGATAAACCGGTTCGTCGACGTTGATCCGGCTTCGCCAGTCGCCTTTTGATTCCGTTGCTCGGTCGTCGACGTCGACGTCGCCGTCGAGGGGTTAATCGACGCTGGCTTAAACGGTTCTTACATTGTGATCGGCCTTTTAATCCCGGCCGCGTAATTAACCGGCTCGTAATCGGTTCGCGCGGACGCGGCTAACCCGACGGAATAACGAGATCGAAACGAATCGGCGAACGAGGAGTATTTGTGCCCGCGATCACGTGAAAAATAGGAAATCCATTTAATCGAGCCGCAAAGGCACTTTCGGACGGGTTAATGAAATTACATTGTTCCTCGAATCATCCGTTCGCTCGCCTCGACTTAAATTCTCTCTCGCGCGTCTCCCCTCTCCTCTCTCTCTCTCTCTCTCTACTACCTTTAATTATCGGTTACACGACAACACCTCCGCGAGCCTAATTGGAAAAAGCTGGGACGAAATGTTTGCTGCTGTTCCAAAAGAATTTCAACGCTCCAGAATTTTTCAATAGACTATGCAAGACGTCGTTAACCATTTGTGGACAAATTTTGTTACATTCATTGCACAACGCTAAAAAATCTAACAAACATCTAAGGTGAAGCAGTAGAAAAATATCGTAACCAAAATGTACAAAAAACATAAAATTTAAAAAAAAAAGTGTCTGTTGCTGCCAAAAAATGGGTGGATATTGTTCAAGGGTTAATGGACCGATTCCGTTCGAATTTACCGCGCGATTCTTCTCCAAGGGGAAGAAAACAGACGCCAGAGGGTGAGAAGTAACAAACGAGGCCTGACCTGCGCTCCAACACGGTCGGTAATTAACTGGGAGCAATTAATTCTTGCGCGCATCATTTGCAAGACGAGGGGAACAACGGGGAAAAGGGTGAAAGAAATTACGACAAGCCTTCTTCTCTTTTCTCCTTCAAACACTCTTTTTCTTTCTCTCGCTTCGCTCTTTCTCTCACTCTTCCTCTCTCTCTCTCTCTCGTACCTAAAAAATATATATATATTTATATATATATATATGTATTTGCCTAACGTACAACTACACAGTCGTTTTACATTGAAAAATAACTATGCTTACACGTAGCCTACGAGGAAATATTGCATATGGATGCAGTTCGGTTTTGCCGCGCCGCGGCAAACATGATCGCCGTCTTTTTTTATCGAGTCAGGATTCCCTCCTTGTAATTTTCACAAAAATATTCATCTGTTTGTCGTTTCGATTATGTATTATATCACGTTGCTATCAGGTATCCCCTAATCATTGTGTTTCTTGCCGACCGGAACTGCCGAAGCAATCGCTGCCAACGTTTTAAACCGAAAAGATTTTCATGCTAAAGTAGTTAACACGTTGGCAGCGAGTGCGTCAATTGTGCGACACTCACTTTCTCTATATTTTGATTTTCATGCGCTCATCGCGACTTTTGATTTTAGAATAAGCCAGGAGCGCTACCAAAGTGGCAAGCTACTCGAAATAACCGTATGCTGGCCGCAGAAATCGATGAAAAGCAACGACGAGCTTCCCTGCTGCTGATAAAGCCGGAATTCGCTCGTGCTCTCACCGACAAACGATACTGTCTCTATCGAATTAAACAAACAATCGAATCATTGATTTTTTTAGAAACGAGATATCGTTCGGATCGCGACGATATCTACGCTGGAACGGATGGTAAGCGAGTGCAACCATTTTTCGAACACAATTTTTCCATTACTGCTATACGCTATAATCTACATGTATAATCAACCACCATGATCCCTCCTCCATCCCATCACCCGTTACGATAGCAGTCCAGATATATAAAAATTAAGTAAAATTGGCGATAACTCGTTCCACAGCGAGTCTAGTCGAAATAATATCAAAAGGACAATTATCAAAAAGACACAATTCGAATCGAGTCCTTCGGTTTTTCCACTTGTGCCGGAAGAAGCACCAGTTCAGATGTATCGCGGATCTCTCTAAAACATTTCGTAACTTGTATATTATATATATATGTATATATATTTGTGTATATACGGTGTATATCAGAACTTTGGTTTTGTCTTTGGTCGACCAGTCGGATTTCAAAAATACTCGAAAGATCTCTATGGAGTACACTTTCTATAGACGCCTGTGCTCGGACATTCTCTCGGCGAGTCCCTTTCTGGATCTCGCCTCGATAAACTCTGTGATCCGCGATCATTCCGTTGCGCCCAACCCTGTACATACCACGACTCTAGATCTTCCGTCGAAGACGAAAGCTTCACTCTCGATCATACCGGTTAGGTCATACTGAATTTGATTAGGGATCGTGCGAAAATAATCTCCAGCACGATAACTAGCGTGGAATATTCATGAGATCCACGACGATCGATAATACACTCTATCGATCCCAAAGGCCATCGTTCGACCTTCCACTGATCAGGATCCGAATTTTAATTGGCGATCTCGCGAGGATTCAAATGTTTGTCCGGAATTAAAATTTAGCTGCTCTTTCATCACACATCAACCACTGATTTCATTCAAATATTTCTTTCATATTGATGTTCGTTGAATTTGTATTGCTTTTTGAATATTTATCACTTTCGAGAGTGAGAAGAATTATAAAATTGTAGTTTTTATTGTAGATTAGCTTTTAGTATAGATAAAACATTTTACTTGGAAACTTGTCTTTGATTAAATGAATTAATAAATCAATACAAGAGGTACATGAAGAATGAATATGATAATTTTCTTGAACAGAATGATAAAATATTTTTCAAGAAGAATGATAATATTCTACGATAATGCAGCTAATAAAGTAATACATTATGGACTCCTTCATTAATTTAAAAGTCCGAATAGCTAACTTTTAGTTCCGGATCATTACGCGAAGTGAAGACTTTCATAAAAGTGCAGCGATCTACCATATCGACGGTGAAATGCGTCGCATCCCCAGTGCAATGGCGTGCCGGTGCATCTCCCATATACATATTGCAGTCTGTAGTATCGAACGTAGAAATGACTAGGAAACGTATATCAAATTGAAAATCACGTCAGATTCGATAGGAAAGTTCTGCCTTCGATCTAGGACACGATCCTCGTCGGAAGAGAAAAACGGTATTGCTTTGCGACTCTTTTAGATTATTATATTCGTTTTGTTATTATTCGTAGCGCAACGGAATGCTGCCGGATGCGACATTTAACAAACGCTTAAATCTATCCAACTATCAACAGCGTTTACAGATAGAGCACGTTTCCGTGCGGTTACATCTGGAGAATCCACAGAAACAAAACGAGAATGTCAATTTCAATAGTTCTACTACCATACGGTCGTATGGCATATAAAATAAATAATTAAGAAATTCTACTGCACAATTGTGAAATTATATAATGGACGTTTAATGTGAACATATATATTAGACATTTAATTCGAACGTATATGTATACATATATGTATATAGTACTGGACATTTAATGTGAAAAATAATTTTTAATTTTATAAGAGAAGCTAAATTTTGACATTTTCATTTTTTCTTGCGGATTCTTCGTATTAGAGATCGTTCTACGTGTTACGTGGAGGTAGATTCCCGGCGAGAATATTTTCTGGCGATCCCCTGTACCCTGAAACGTTCATTTGTGCGAGCCTTTGTCATGGCAGACGATGTGGACCAGCCTTAAGTTCTTCGCCGTGAACAGATTGTCGTAAAGCTCGAGGATGTCCTCTTCTTTCGCCACTCCTTGAGATGATAGCTGCAGCAGCTGTGGTACCAGGGTCCTTGATCTCTCGATCCTGGAAATTAGATCATCGATAATCATTTTTGCCAGGTTTGTATGTCCTGACTGTTTTTACAGCCCCTTCCTACTTCCAAAAATCAGGAAACATAAGAATCAAATGAAAATTATTCAAAGAATCCTCCTTCACGTACTTTATCTACTAGCACAAATCTTGATCATAATTTTTGAAACACCAAGTAGAATTCTAAACAAGATTCTTACTTGTGGTCAAAATTCCAAGTGGAGAACAGGACGAGTTCCTCCCTGGACCTATAAGGGTTGATCCTATGCCTATCCCCATAAACACAGCTGTCAGCGTTCCAGACACCCCCGCACCTAAATTCGCCATTGGAATCGCAAATGGCAATGCAAGGTTGCCTGTCCTTCGTCCTGATCACGTAAGGACACCCATCCTCCGCCTCCTCTTCCTCCGTTCTCGAATTCAGTTTCGTCTTCTTCTTAGCTGCACCATCCACGTAGGATATTTCCGTCGTCCCGAACAACCGGAAGTATGCACTGTCATCGAGATTGTTTAACCTGCAGGGGCAATGATCGTAACAAGTGATAGAGTCCCTTTCGTCGACACTGTCAGTCGAATCGATCGCTGCTCGCGTTCTGTCGAAATAGTGACCGAAATAGTGATCCTGCTTCAGTTGCATCTTGAAGAATGCAATGGCGTATAGGAGCTGTTTCCTGGCTTTTTGGTCGTTCGCGAATGTCTCGGAGGATTTGATCTGCTCGATCGTTTTGTAAAGGTAGCCTCGTATCCTGTCCTGACACCTGCGGTGCATGTATGCCTCCTGCGAAGAAATTGTTTTGTTAGATTTTCGGTTCTTTGTATTTCTCAAGTACTGTTCACGCCTAAGCACCATTCCCAAAGTTCTAAAATGACCTTCCTAAATTTAGCAATATTGGTCCAACCAATGAATTATTAATGTTTTCAAGAAAACTGCTGCTGACAGAACATCTAGCACTGTAGTTCGTCGTATTCGGTCATCCGATATTTATCAATCGAGAAACCAGGAACCACATCCAAGTGAAAATTTTTCCTGCTTCGCGGCGTGGGGTACTCTGATCCCGACGATGATCGTAAGAACGAAAGAGGGTCGAAGGCAGCCCGCGTATTTCACCAGCAAAGCCAGCTAGCTGATCCCTTCCTTAGGGACGAGGATGTTTGGTATTAGGGCCAGAGATATAGCGAACGGAATGCTAGACGAGGGATCCGAGGAGAACAGGGATTTCCTGATGGTGATGGAAGTATTACTATGAAATCGAGGTATATCCGTCATTTTCCTGAAAGAGCCACCGTAATCTGTGCACACTGGGCTTCCTCCAAAACATTGCCAAAAAGAGTGACCATGTGTATTAAACCAACAAGTTTTCGGGATCAAAGCACAACATTAAAAAAGGAAATTGTGTAAAAATTAGAATTCTCCAGATCCAAAAACGAGAGCAAGGATGCTAAGCGCAGAGAATGGTGCGTGCAAGAATGCTCGCATAAGCGCGAGGAATTTGAACGGGTACGACGTTTCGTTGCATAACAACAGGTAGAACGATTCTCTGGTGTTTCTGTAGAACCCCGAGGTTATGTTATGGTTGCGCAAGAGCCAGTCGTATTGGCTTTCCAGATTGTATAAGGAATCGTTGGCCTAACGTGGATGAGGAGTGTAGCCGATTGTCGGAGGAACGAACTCCTTCGCCAATAATAATTAGATCTTTGGTCTTGAATAATTAAAACATTCACGGCAAATATGAACACCAAACAATCTTGTATCCTAAAAATTCAATTAAATTCCATTCGAGGTGCCTATTGAAAAATTGTAAATGGCCTGAATATTCGAAATCTAGTAGTAGCAAGGGATCAATAATCGTGTTAGGCAGATCTGTGTCGCGAAAATTATGGTTGTGTTCCCGTCGGAGTCTCGTCGTAGGTTCTCCTAATCCTCAAAGAAAATATTAGCCGAGATAGGACGCGATTGCACGGAGCAGGTTGCTGAAGTTTGTGTAATCCAGCAACGTTCCTGAACGTTGCTGCAATCGAAGATCTCGAGGAAGTGTTATGATTAAGTTATTCCCGCTAAGTAAAGGACAGGCGTGAATTAATTTCCTGCAGACACCCACTCACCAAGGCTAGCGAGCGCCTTATTAATAGCTCCCCAGCGTTTATGCTGGAAATAATAACGCTGCATCGATACTTGCAGCGTCGTCTTTCCTTCTAGACATTGCTAACGCAAACGGTACAACGATTGTGCTTTTTAATGAAAATTAAAAAGGTACAATTCACCGTTTAATATTTTTACTGCCCAGCTATAGTGACTTCGTTAATTAAAAAAAAATTAAAGCTATACTTCAACGAAACAATATTAACAAAATACAATTGATAGATATATGGCGAAGAAGATTGACATTTCAGATCATGTTCATTTCAACTATCAAATCAAAGTGGATGCTAATTAGATTGAAAGTACTCGATGCATCGAGAAAAAAATGAATTTTTTAATGCGCGCAAATAGTTTATGAGACGGCAGTCAAAGTGTTACATGCGTGGTGGAGCTAGGTACTCTAACCAGAGTATAGTGCGCTTTAATGAGGCCGAATCTGCCCCGCGTCGTCCAATATCGCTCGGGCTAATTAACGTTACAACGGCTCCACTTTAATCTCACCGGGTTGCCATTTATCGCGCGTCAAGTTTCACCAGGGAATCTCGACCCCACGGTCTAAGGGTTCCACGGAATAATTAATTAGTTCGTTATCGCTATCTCTCTGCGGCGGGGCTCGCGTGCAATCGCGTTTTTGCCGGTCCTCAGGTGTTTTCCTAATGTCTCTCATATGTCTACACCGATTCAGACACGGCAAATCAATTATGAGAAACAGAAGTTAAATAGGAATATAGTATAATAGTTAGACTGATATTTATGGAACATCATTAGACTGCGGATCTTAATGCAAAATAAAAATTGTCTGCATAAATTGTACAACGTAGGAGACAAATAGTAATGTCATTCTTCCTGCTTAATCCGCTGAAACGAATACATAGATATTCTTAAATTCTTTTAATCTATGCCAACACGCGTTTAGGTCGCGCTCTGATTGGTCCGTGTTTTTCGTTAATAACTCCTAAACAAAGCCGCGGCGGACATTTTGGAAAAGGAAAATGTCCCTTCGAACGACCTCAGGAACCGCCCATTTCAGGGAGTTGAAGGAATTTTGATACACCCTGTATATTGTATAAACGATACATAATAATAATAATAATATTATAAATTAATTTTTTAATAAAAACTGAAAAATCGGTGTCGATATATGAATATTTTTAAATTGACAATTCTATGTTGCTATCGAAAAGGCATTTTCAACGTAATAAATAAGTGAACTTATGCAATTTTATATTAATTTTTAATATTTTTAATAAAACTGTTATATTATTCAGTGCTCTATATGAAGATTTTTACACTCGTTGATCACGAGTTTCAAATGAATCTTTGTTACTGAACGTTGAGCCGTTCGAAACGTCTCAAATGTTTATTATGTTTATTTATAAATCGTATTATATACATAATACAAATAAACAGAAAAGTCTTTATCATTTGTGTTACTATACTTATATTATTGTACACCTCTTTGTCTTGTACACCTTACTATTATAAGAATTTAAACTTATCTTATGTATGAACATTTGTTTAAAACATTGATGTTTCACTTTGATGTTTAAACAATTGTTCATAGATAGAAAAACGTTTATATTCATATATAAATGAATTTTTATTTAAAAATTAATTTTTTCTTAACGAATGGTTAATTCAAATGTAAATCTAACATTAAATTCGTGATTTGCGACCCCAAAAACCTTAGTACACAGTATTTTTAGAAAGGTTTTTAGTGTTCTTCTTGTGTTTTTAATGCTTGGCCAGCTTTTCGGCGTGTTTGGAACACTGTGCGACGTTGCGTTGTTATCAATTCCAGTTGAGAAACGGGAGTTTGCATAAAGATCCCCAGTCCGGCGATAAGTCTCGCGACACACTGCATGCCTTCTGTCACGGTTTACTCGGCGTGCTTATCACGGTTGCCTCGTGTTTTGTGTGTCAGTGAGTGCCACACAGAGCAAAGGATGTCAGCGTGTCACGTCGCCGCAGCGATTGTTCCGGCTTTTCTAGCTCAAAGAAAGGCTGCGGCGTTGAACCGTCCGTCCTATTCACCCGATTTCTGTCTCCGACAGACTATTTTTTTTTATTCCCCGATCCGAAGTTACTGAAGGGATTTTCCACTATTTCTAACGCGACGGCCCTGGGATCTCGATCGACGCGTGCAAGATTGATTTTAATTGGGCGTTGTGCCATAAAAATTTCTTTCAGTCATCGAAGATGAAGAGAACGACGGGAACATTGATACCAGACTCACCTTGGTAGTGTAGTTGGTCTCCAAACCGCGGAACCACTCGGCATGATCGTCCCTGTTGCTGAACGTAGTCTTCGAGTCATCCTTGTTCAGCTTGCTATTCAGAATCGCGACCTTCGCCTTAAGGTTTTCCGTCAGGAACTCGGACGCCTTGTCGCCGGCAGTCAGGAAATCGATGTTGACGCGCCTCAAGGTGTCATAGAGGAGGTCCGCGTCTGTAAGCAGACGGGTCGGGTCGAGGGAAACTGTGCTGGGAAACTTTCCGAGAACCGTCACGCTTCCAGGCACATTGTCCAATATCTCTCTCACTCGCTCTCACTTTCTCTCTCGCTTTCTCTCTCTCTCACTCACTCACTCTTTCTCGCGAATTTATCTTCGCGAGCATGGATGGGACGATAACGTGTCGTTTCCTCGAGCAACGAGGAATCCTGACGTGCACACGTTTTCTCGGTGAAATTTTCCGAGGCTCAGAAAAGCTTTTTCACATTTCTACTGACGGTGTCGATACAGTTTTCACGTCTCCGGCAACTTGGAGGACGTAAACTTCTAGCAGTTCGTAGGTAGCGACTTGAGAAAGCAAAATTGTTCTGTATATTTTATTTTATTTCTTTTATTTTATTCAGCATTTAAACATCGGTTACTCGAAGTAGAATGTTTTAAATTGGAATTTCCATCTATTTATAAAATCATGAAAACATTTCTGAAGAGTATTGTAATGTACAGTGGCTCCAAGAGGTACTTCTAGTATATATTTTGAATACGCGGTGGCTCTAAATATCTGATTGTTTAGTAATTAACGATGTTTGAACACTCATTATTTGAAGAATGAAGTAAAGAAGAGATGTACCATTAATAACACTGTAAATATTTTTCTTTTTTAAGAGACACAACCTTTGTACAATCTAGTCTTCTTTATCTCATTAAAAAAATGTTTTTCATGAATACAATAAATAATGATTCTAGACGATTGTACTGACCGCTCAGAACTCTTTCGCCAGGCTTCTGCACGATCAGCGTGGTCTGAGGCTCCAGAGTATAAAAGTATTCCTCGTCGATCAGCGATCCGTCCAATAGGAAGACATTGACTTCAGCGAGGTCATTGGTAACCTGAGAATGTTCAAGATTTTATACTCCAAGCTCGTGTCTTTGGATTTTGCTCCTTCAGTTTACCCAATTAACTGGAAGAGCGAAAAATTTACAACAAATATTGGTCAGATATTACACGTGCCAAGTATCGGCCTGCGAACTCGCGAATATTTCAATATTTGCTTGACAAATATTATACCGTACACTCACGAGATCCTAGCGATTGTAGTTGAATTACGTCTTTCGAAATTGATTCCTCGGATCTTTTTGCGACTAGTTAGACGACCATTTGTCCACTTTGATGGGACATTGATGCTGTTTAATCGAGCACGACTACCTACAATCAAAGGGGCAACCTATGGGAGCTGAGATTTTCATGTAGAGGGTGTCTCTTTAATATTCGATAAATCAATGTTGCTTTGCAATAATAAAAAATATTGAACGAAGATTAAAATCCAGATCAAAATGTGCACAATTTTCAGAAAAGCTTCCAAAACCCGACCATGAGTTTTGGATTACATTGTATTACACACACTCTCTACAGAATCAACAGATCAATACTACCACGTCTAAACGAAAAATACAAAATAAACCAACAGCGTTAGAACGTATACAATTTGGGGTAAAATTTTGAAAACCGACCATACATTTTGTATCAATCAATGTTACCACGCCTCAAACAATATTAATTAAACCATCAACCCTTCATAGTCCACGATATTTTCGCAATTTCGTTTTATTCGTTCCGTGGTGATTTTGCCAGTCGCATATACACAACACAATCAAAACGTCTGCAATTAAAAGGATTTTATGAATTTACGGCAAACCTGACTAAGCGACTTGCAAAACAGCCGAAATATTAAAATAATTTACGACTGTTCATACACATTATCCTCAACTCATAAAAATCATTCTCATAACGATTCAAAGTCCATCAGAATACCATAAAAAATGTCCCTGGGACACTTATCATCTCTTTCAAAACTTTCGAATCACGTTCAACCTAGGATCAAGTGAAGATTTTTATTAAAACCCAACATATTAACATGATTAATGATTGTAGTCGAAGCGCAAAAAATTGATTTTGCATAAAGATCCTCTAGTAACAAATTGAACCAATAATTCCAATCGCGACCATTTTCTTTGGAGCATCCTCTACCAAGAAACCGCTCGTGGCAAGAACAAATCGCAGTGGTATCCCGACGCGCATAACCGCAATCAATTCGCAGTATCGTCCGTTTAGCGGAGTAAGTGTGTAAGCGTAGGGCGGAGAGGGTCACAAGGTATCTGGTCCCCAGTCGCCCGGAAGGCGACCGGGCGAGCAGATCGAAAAGATGTTGGCTCGGGATGATGCTGGGGGTTCGACCGGTGCGGGTGTTGGTCCAGCAGACGGACAGGCGACCTTGACATTGAGGCTGCTCCTTGTCCGTGGCCCGGCTGGTTCGATAGAGCTGCACACGCTGCAGGCGAACAGCGATCCAGCTCCAAGGTCGCCCCGCAACCGGATTAACCTAGCCGCGAAAGGCTCGCAACCAACGCCCCCGCAATCTCTCTCTCTCTCTTTCTCTCTCTCCTCTCTCTTTAAAGCCTCCCGATCCCCATAATTCGCAGCAGGTAATTAGAAGAGCTTCTACCCTCGGACCGCTTCAGAAAATCCACTGGAATCAAGGAAATCCCCGGACCAAACCCCTTGTAGATGTCTACGCGCGTGCACCAAGGCGCCGGGATAACAGTTCTTCAGGGTTGCAGCGATCAGGGTTACGCCACGATGGACCCGGCGCACGTGCCACATACTATACTGATCAAATAAACCAGCGTGCCCTGGGTCAAACCCGCTCTGGCACCGAGCGTGCACCGATGCGATGGTTTAAAGAAATGGCTTGATCTGCATCTTATGACGTTGATCGGGGTGTAAGGGAATTTTTTTTTAATTTGTTTGTTTTGGCATCTAGGAAAATGATCCCTTTAGCTTCTCGAAAAAGCTTGGTTTGTTTTGGGCAGTTTTCAAACTGTTATTAGTAGACTCCGAATTTTATGCATTTATGGCAAAAATGAGTACGTGTAATTTAGAACAGTGAACATATTCGAAGACTTTATGGATATTAATATATTAAAGTTATTAGTGAAAAATATAAATTTATATTTAGCTTCTGTGTCTTGCAATTGATGCACAAACTTTTGCATAAAGATCCGGAGTGAAGTTATTAGACTTCAATAGGTCCCGAGTCATTCATGCGAGTCTAGAAAATTGGTCGTTCCAGCTAATCGCAAACAATTCGACTCGTTTCGTACATTTTTTTCTACAATCTCTGTCCTAAAATAAATAATAGAATATTTATCTTTGCACTGCGGATTTTACGAATTTATGAGAAATACAAAACAGCGAAAACAAAGAATTTGGAAATACTGCTTTTAACATTCCAATATTAGTAAACGAAGAAATAAATACAGCTCCTGCACCTTGGTATTAACGTACACAATTTTTATTTCGCATAAAAATCCGCAGTCTATCACAATAGTGAATTCAAGAGAATTGAGAGTTTTGGACGGCACTGTAGACGAACGGAGGAGAGCGTCGAGTTCGAGTAGGATGAAACGCAGCGCGGTGATTTCGTGAATGAAACGGCAGCCTCGGTTTCTCAGGGATTTTCCGCGGAGTTCCTCGCCGCTTGAGGAACAATCGGCGACGAAACAGCGAGCCGTGTTACAATTTTTCGCCGTCAAGAGAGACAGGGAGAGAGAGAGAGACCGAGAGAGAGAGAAAGAGAGCGAGAGAGAGACAGACATTGCTGTATGGATCAGCTGCGAGGCTTTCATGACCCAGTTTCGTTCGAGCAACTTTTATTAGAACATGTAAAAGCAACGGCGGGAACCGCGATACGGGTTTTGCGGATCACTCGACGCCCTTCCGAGCCGTGTGATCGATCGATCGCCTATTCGAGGGAGGGACGCGCGCGTGCAAACACTCTCGGACACACGGGGTTTGATGGTATCGATGGCATTGCTGGCTATCGATGGCTCGATACTCACGTTCAGCTTCGCGCAAGCTTTCCGCTTCAATTCCTGCAGGCTTCTGCAGGCTACGCCGAACTTCCTCGTGCGGTGCACGTCGGTGACCTTGTAGCCCTTCAACTGAAACAATTACCGGGGCTTTGTGTCAGATTGAACCTTGGCCGGCACGTAATCGCGGAGGGTGAAGGTAATGTGGAACGAAGGTGGAGGAGTTTGTTTTGTTTTATAATGAAACGCTTGCCGAAAGCGGGGAAATTTATTCTACCTTTTTAAACGAATCCTACGTGAGAGGACTCAATAGCTGAGTTTCAGAGAATTCAAATGTTTTAGAAATTTTTACGAGGTCTGCACAAATTGAAGGGATTTGTTCTTCGTTTAATGGAGCCTTTGTGAATGGGCGAAAGAACCAGCAGAGGATTGTGCTTATACAATAGTTGAGTTAAGATGAATTTAAATCTTTTTAATTACATGGTAAAACGAAGCTAAAGGATGTGGAAATTAACAGTTCAAAAATTCAATGGTATCTAATATGTACATATATTATTTTAGTTTGCCACGGTGGTTCTCTAACTGAGAGTCACAGAAATTCGCTGAACCGCATCTAGCATCCAACTTTCATAGTTCCAAGACAAACAAACGGTCGTCGGCTACCGTCGACATCGGTGAATATGATTTTCGATGGATCTATCGATCACCGTGCCACGCGCAATCTCGCGCGCAACTGAATGGTGGGGATCGTGTGTCTATCAAGGGTGTGCGCCAACGAAAATCCTCAGTTCCCCCAGGGTCCTCAGACCCGGTGGACCTCTTCTTCCCATCATCTACTTCTGAATCATTCTTCATCATTCTTCATCATTCTAATTTATTCTATCCAATTGTAGTGCAATCACACGTTTGTATTACAATCTGATCATTTCTGCATCGAATAAACTTATAATGTTTCTCAATTTACTAGGAGGAGAAGGAGCTTGATGTTCGTTGTAAGGTTAAGCCATTAATAATTAATTGAAGTGGAGTAATATCTTACTGCTAAAATAAATAATCCAAATCTCGAACAATTGGGGTACGTTAAAATATCTAAAATTGAAACGCTTTACCGATCCATTCGGTATTTAAAAAAATTGAGTTTATTTAAAAATTAATCTCAGAGCAGAAAGTAAATATACCTACACTGTAGATGTTCACAGTTCATTTTTATGCGGAAACAGGAAAAGACAGGACGGAAAATAAAGCTCACAAAGACGATTAAGAATTCCATTAAGACTCGAATAAAACATCGAGCTCAAAGGCGTCGGGTACTGAATTTTCAAAAAGCCCGCAGAGTCGCACAAGGCAACGTTGTACGCTAATCGCGTTAACAATTTCAATCCTACGATCTCTAGTATAGTATAGCAATTCGGGGGGAGTTTAAAGCGGCCTGCAGGGACAAGTTGAGCACGTGCGGCAGTTTCAGAAAGGAAATGTTCTCGTTTCTCGGCGAAACTTGTGCCGCGTATACATTGAACGGAGTAATTGGCCACTTCTCTAAAGCTTTATTTAGTAGACGTTGCCGGTAAGATTGTTATATTATTCATGAGAGAGTGCGCGCTCAAATAAATCAGTACATACTGTGCGTCCGTGTACGAGCGTCCTGCGAGACCGAAACACATGCAAAAGTTCACCAAAAACTTTTCTCAATTGCTATTGTCGATATGGGATTTAGACTGGCGGATGTTAAAAAATAGGAAATAATCGCTGGCAGATATTGACACAGTCTCCTCACAGAAACAGCACTCAAGAAATAAAGTGTTCACTGGACAGGTCACCCTACACTGAATCGGAGGAAATGATCGGCGATGTTCATGTACAAGTATATGGTCTCTGGTAGCAAAAAAGGGATCCTAGCTGTCTGGAGAAGCGTTTTCCGGAATCCGCAGAGCGGAATTCGTCGAACGTAGAGAAATATGAGCGGCGGGACGAAAATGGAACTTCCACGGGATTCAAGACTAACCTGAGGGATCCATTAGCGTAACGAGGGAGAGCTTAATGAAATCGAGGAAATTCCGACGACGAAGCTTCCTCTCTCTCTCTCTCTCTCTCTCTCTCTCTCTCTCTCTCTCTCTCGCCCTCCCTCTTCCTATCTATCTCCATCTTTCCCTCTCGGTCCCTATCTTTCCCTATCTTCCTATCTCCGTCTCTTTGTTCCGGCGCGCCGCGACTCAATAAGCAAAGTCACCAGCGAGCAGGACCCAAGGTAGATTAGCGGGCGCATAATTGGCCCGATAGTGTTCAAGGTCCTACGAGCGAAAAGCCACGCGTGTGCCACAGTTTCTGCGATTGACCCACATCGAGCATTCGGCGACGTTTAATCGCGGTCACTCGGCAAAGCAAGCGCCGAGCGTAGGGCGTCCCGACGCTCACCGTTGTTACACCAAACCAGGAAAACACGATGCTCGTGTGTACGCCGGACTACCGGCCACGCATAAATTAATAACAATAATAATTACGACGTTATTAACCCAATTTCACTGGACGCTGCCTCGTCGCGCCGGGCCGCCGCCCCGTCGCGTAACGGGAAACTGATTTTTTCAGGTAATTGTTGTGCTTGCTTTCTGGAGCGCGCTTTATGGCCTTGCATGTTCAACAATTTTGTAGGGGTGGACGAGTACCCGGAAACTCGGGGTCGGGTATTTTCCCCGGGTTCGGGTCGTGACACGAAAATTCGTGATACGCCAGTACCTGAAAATTTCCGGTACCCGAAGTCGAAATCCGGTCGGCTCGAGAACCCGAAAATTTATATTGTTTGAGTACCCGAATGGCATAGATTTATGGGTTCCAGGCCCGACCCGAGCACTACCCGACCCGACTTCGACATCGGGTATTCGAAATGTCCGGGTACCCGAGTATCACGAATTTTCGGGTCCTGACCCAACCCAACCCAACCAGAGTCATAAAAACCCGACCCGAAGCTCAGGTACCCGCCCGCCCATAACAATTTCTATCAGGGCTATGATCGCAGTTTTTATATGTTTTTTCCAATCAATGTGTAGGTAGTTAATTTTGAACAATATTATTCAATTTTAAACAATTCATAAGAAACTGTTTTTTTTTTTAAATAAATAGTAGAACCTTTTCTAAGATCCAAAAATAAAAGACTAGCTAAAGATTAGCGTTTACAAGAGTTATAACGAATACGTCATTATTAATTCGTGTACTGCGAGGAGCCGGTATTAACCTTTTTTTAGCCCTTGTGAAAATATGAAATATTTAAATTAAATTTCTTGTCGGCAGGTTCTGGATTAGACTTCGAAATAAAAAGAAACCAACCTGTGCCGATGTACTTAATCCGAGGTGAAATTTATTCGTCTTTTGTGTTGATTTTAATGAAATAAATTTAATTACACTCCCTCACAAAGGAACGTTACCGTTTCAATATACACGTTGCTCATGGATAATTGGGTTAAACGTTGTAATCACACACGAACAACTCGATTTCACCGCGAAAGAGAACAATTGGAATACCACAGTGACGAGGCAGAACAGAATTCAAAATTTCCTGGCATTAAAACCAGCACGAACTATAATTAACTGATTAATATCATAAATAACTCTAAATTCAAAGGCGAGGAGGTACAATAAAAGGTTACATGCGAGACCACCGGAACTAAATAAAGGAGAAACAACAGAGAGAAGGGGAACAAAGAACGAGGAGAGAGAAAATAAAAGAAGAAAGAAACGATTCATGGAACTGGTTAAGTATGAAAGGACGCCAAGCACGTTTACAGGACCGCAAAGGACGTATCTCGGAAGGAATGGAGTTAAAGTAATGGCTGGATGCAGCGGACATCTTGAATTTTATGGAAAAGGCGCAGTTAAATCGTAAAACACGAGAAAAGGACAGAAATTCAACGCGATATTTCGATTTTCCTATTTTCAAGTGCGGGTGATCTGTTATCGATCCGATCGATGAGCAATCGATTCTTTTTTATCTCCAAGAACCATCGAATATCGTTCAGATGTTTCGACATCTTGCTACCGTTTCCACGGGCTCTTTGACAGTGATCGATTCTAACAAATGGCAAGGCGACGCTGGTCACATTTTCGAGTAGGTTAACACGTTCGCGTCGGTCACAGAGTCCCTCATTTGTTAACTGTGTTTGGATAATTAATTATAATGGTTAGAAGGCAGAAAAGATTAAAGAAATGGTGTACTTCCATTTAAAAAAATTTTTTTTTAGAACATCTTTCAATTTTGTTCAGAGGCCGATGATTATAGAAAATTATTTTAAATGAAACAAGTTGATTTTGAAGTTGTAAGAATGTTTTGGGGGTTGCGCAATTTTTTTTAAGGAAGCACGAATTTTTTGAGAACTGTATATATTTTCCGAGGATTGAATGAAATTTCTGGAGATTCTAAAAACATTTTGTGGGTTGTATGAATTTTCTAAGGATTGTATGAATTTTCTGAATGTTGTAGAAATATTTCTGCGAGCTGTATACATTTTCACAGGACTGTACGCATTTTTTTAAAATTTTAATTCGACAATCTGAATATGAAATTGAAATTTGTATCATCGAACTGGAGAAATGTCCATCTTAACTATAGTCTTTCAAAACGTCAAGTTCGAGCAGCGATCTCTCGAAGCGTAACACGAGCGTCTTACAACAATTGATTGAAAGGCAAAGTTTGAAGACGACCATAACGCGGATCTGTCGATATCGCTGCCCTAAGATTGAAGACCATAATAGCGCCACCAATGAAGCTATCGAGGCCCAATGACGAGGAAACAATGAGATTAAGTGCACACTCGAGGTCACAAATGCAACTATCAAGCAATACAATTTCCAACGATATGTTCAAGGGCTCGAGATAATAAATAATTTCGATTGTCGAAAGCTTCAACGATTGAACGTCCCCGTGATTGATGACAGGAGAAAGCTTTCTAGGATCTCTAGAATCTAGAGATTTCGATTGTGGAACGAATTCTTGTTCATTGAAAGATGAAGCTGCAGTAGGTGTTAATGCTGCAGTTAGGTGTGAAAGTGGTGAACTACTACACCAGTGAAGCACTTTTCGAACCTCTTTATTTCACTTGCACTCGACTTGTTTCTCACTCTCTCGGCTCCAACGCACACGAGAGGGGACACTTGAAAACAACGGTCTCGACCCTCGATAATATTCACGAGCCGGCTCCCGAATCTCCCATTATCACTTTCACGACCACCACTCTCTCTATCTCTCTCTCTCTTTTTCTCTCTCTCTGTCTCTCTCTCTGTCTGTATACACTGCTCCGCTCTTATAGTTATTGTTTAGCATGCGGATACTATACACGGTTCTTGCGGGACGAGTGTTTTCTCTACCTTTGACCAGCACACGGCCACTTTGACTCTCCTCCGACCGTTGTTACATCTATTTGTTTTAGTCGTATGTACTATGTAGGCACTATTGCGAGAATACAGAGGCTCCAAAAAGCACTTCGACATCCAGTCTCCAATTTCTGATAATCTTTCGAGTGCATCGTGTTTACAAAATCTGCGAACGTGCGTATGAAATGTTGGATACCAAATAAGATTGGATTTTTAATTATTTTAATTTTGTAACATAGTGAACTCAATCTTGAAAAAAATTTTTTAAGGTTTTCAGAGACGATTTAATTTGAAACATTTTCGAGAAAAATCTTGTCTTCAGTGGTTTGTCATATTTTCAATTACTGCATTATGCAAATGTATCCTAGGAGAATTGGATTGATCTACTGTGGAAGTAGAGACTCCAAGCTTTAAAATGAATCCGCGTTTAGTATTGTACACTTATTTTTAAGAAAATTATAACAATTTCAGGAATTAAAGTTTATGTCCAATTAATTCTTGTGATCCGAGGATAATGGAACGTTTATTGGGAGTGAAATGATTTTGAGAGCTAATGATGAGCTGAATGATACGTGGATCATTAAAGTGTTAGAGCCACCCGCAGAAATGGACGATTAATATCAAAACGAAAGCTTATTTGAATTATTATTACTGTTTTATGAGTTACCGACGTTTGAAAATTGCAGATATACGTTTAATGGACTATAAATTGAGAAAATCGAGTGACGCTTTAAAGAGAGCGCAGCTAAAGCAAGATCCAATGATGTCGATTACAAACTTTGTTCCGCAACATCGAACTCGAAGCTACTTAACAAGATAGGAGTGCTGTTATTTTATAAAACGACTTCATTTTACAAAGTCCTGGATCAGTCCGTAATCATGCTAAGCGACGCATTTATTCAAACGGAATTAATATTCATCTATTTCAGAATTTCAAATTTTACATTAAAATGAAGGAAAGCGAAACAGAAATGTTCAAACGAAGACGCAAGAGACGAATAAAAATGTAGCACGTACAAATTTTTACACTTAGATTTTTAACTAGAATAACTTTTTACTTCGTCGGTGGTATAAATTGATATCCATATTTAACCATAGTAAGATGAAATTACTTATTAAGTACTAATTTAGAATTAACAAGCTTAGTGCAAGGTGAAACAGAATTGTAGAAAGCACTGCACGTTAAACAATATGGATCGAAGAAGACAACAACATTGCAGGAAATTGATTTATGCATCCTCAAAAGCGAGATTCCTTACCCATCAACCCAACAGCGCATATAAATAATAAACCTGCATTTATTCTGAAATATTATTATACCAAGCAATGAACAAAGGAAGAGAACAATATTATAACAAATTGATTTATATTTCTGTGAAATAACTAAATGCTCGCGCACAAGTACCACCCACACAAAAGCAAAACGTCAGAGTCACGTCATCTCTACAGACACCAAGCAAAATTGCAACTAAATCTCAACAATTTCAATCCCAGAAACCCTGGATCAATCAGCTTCCCGGTTAATCACCGGGACTCCACCGCAATCTATCACGAATGACACCGGATTCTTTGTTTACCTCGGATCTAGCCGGTGTTCCTAGATTTCTCTAATCGGTGTAATAAAATAGCTTTTATTGTCGCAGGACCCAGAATGGTACCAGAATTCTGCAAAATATTCTCGGGTGGGTTTCACATTAATTAGAAATAAACCGTAACTTCATCGATATAGACTGTCATCGTGACACTCGGATCGATCGGAAGAATGGCACCGGAGTTCATTGTTTACCTCGCATCTAACCGGTGTCTCGGTGAGTCGTCGGAAGCAGCCGGCGATCAGCGACATGTCGTCGTGTGGCCCGTGGTACCGGGGGCCAGTTTCGGGACTGCTGGTAGCCTTGGGGGCCGATATCCGTTGGGTCCGTGGTGGGGGAACCGAGACAGCTGTCGGCGGGAGCCCCGACCTCCTCTTTCTTCGACCGTGACAGTGACGCTTATCGGTCAGCGGCCACTAAGGGGAACCAACACGAACTAAAAGGAGGGGAACGGTACGGGGAGAAGAGTGAGAGGGAGAGAGGGAGAGGGAGAGAGTAGATTAGCCGATGAGGAAACAGGTGGAACGAGGAGAGACGGCTAACTGTTGCCGCGGCTGAGCCTGCCGCGCTGTTTCCCAGCGAGGCACAGGGACGAGAGAGAAAAATGCCAGCGCGGAGAGAAGAAAGAACGACGAACTAACGTGAACGGACCGCGGGGAAGGAATGACGCGACGCTCCAGACCAGCCTCGGACCAGAGATGCACCGGGAAATGCGCCTGCGAGCTGACAGCCGAGCGAGCCGGGCTAAACTCCGCCTAGATGGCACCACCTCATGGACACTATACCGCAGTGTTCGGATTTTCTCAGGTATGTTGGTGGGGGAGGATTTTTTCAGTATTTTTAAGGCGGAGGAAAGACTGCAATTTTTTCGCGAGTCATTTGAACCCCCTCTTGAATCGTACCGGGTCGGTTGGGACCCATGCGTCGGCTCTATTTGAGATGCGCGGGCGTTTAATTGGTGGGGATGCGTTTTTTTGGGTTAAGATAATTAATTTTAAAGATACGCTTCGATTCTCCCGATCTTCGAAGTATTCAAAATGTTTTAAAGATTGTATTCGATCGATTAGATAGTGCAATAAAAACAGAAATTGTTAAGTGCATGTTGCAACAGACAATTTTTTTTATTCGACAGAAAAGGCTCGCAGGCCCGTCATAAAAGAAGCAAAGAGAATTCATACTAAATGTTCTGTCCCGTGTAAGAATAGAATGAAACGCCGGGTCACTTTAAAGAACTCTCCGAGCAGTATCGAAGATTGCAAACACTTTTCATCGATCCGCTGGCAATGACAATAACGAAGGTGGACAGCTTGTGCACTCGGCGCAGGAAATTCTAATAACGGGCAGCATAAAGTGAACCGTGCTCTCCTCCAGCTCGTATCTAACAAAAAACATATTGAATCACACAGGCGTACAAGCTATGGCATCATTCTCGTTTGCTTTTTCGTCACTTGCTTTTTTGCTAGCGAGTAACACAGGAATTTCTTCCGGCCATTTTATTAACGAGTTTCTTTTCTCTCGAAAAAACACCAAACACCATATGTACACACAGATTTCGTAGCCATGAAACCACGAAGAAAAACAGTGCACGAGGACACGGGAAACGAGCGATATTCACAACATTCGGTTTTTAATCGCTCCGGAGCACCTATAAAGCAAGATTTACGAGCTTTTCAATCCAGACAATTGCCACGACGTTGCTGAATTAAATTACTGAGTGAGCGGGGATGTTGAAAAGAGGATTTATCGATCAGGTGCAATAAAGTTCGCCGAATAGAGTACAGGCTGTTTCAATGAAACTGTGTAGTCTATTTCATTCTCCTGTGTTCGTTCAATTATCAATATTCATTATTCATCGCCTACGTAACACGAACTATATCAAAATGTAAACTTATAAAACGGTGACAACAAATTTGTATAGCGAATTCTACGCATTCTCAGTGGCACATTTCAATTTTTAAAGTCATAAACTACCATGAAATAATAATAAACTACCAGTATTGGGAAAATTTTAAAGTTCACCATTGATCTTTTTTTCCATTGTGTACCTTTGCAACTTGCAAAATTATACACAAGAGGATTAAAAGCTGTCTATGTTGTAGTTTTATCGTTTCATTAAATTTTTGGGTATACTGGGACGGTGTTTAACCAGTTAAAAAATGGTCGAATTGTACAGGATGTCGAATAAACGACAAACGAATTTGGTATAAATTTGCATGGCATCTGTGCGCGGTTAGCAACCCTATCTTGATTAAATTCATTGATTTCGCATCAGCGCCCACTACATCTTATGCAAACGTGCCCTCGGGACTGCGTTTCAAAAATTGCACCGCATTCCCAGGCTCAGCTGGGAAAAATGCGTAAAAAAAAGAAAAACGCCATCGTTTCATCGACTTTTTTTTTTAGTCGCGGCCCCCATTAAAGCGCAGTCTTAATGAGCAGTAAAACTGCTTGGGTAGTTACACTTCCACCCTGTGTACCGGGTGCTTCGAATGAAATATTAAATATAATATTCTATCAAGCTGCATGTTCTTCTATAGCTCTAGTATTAAACACAAATCTTTAACATAATTTTTTAATATTTATTTCAAGCAATGCCGAGTTAGTAGCTTCGTCGGAAATTTGAAGAAGATGGGGAGACACTTTTTGCTGATTTCTCAGCGTAGGAAAAATTTGCAAAGACAATACAGCCACCTTTTGTCAGTGAGTATCCAATCCTCGAGCGATCGGTCCGACGAACGTACCTGCATTCGCGAATTGGGTTAATAACCAAGGCTAGAACTTTTTATTTTCAGTTCCGCACGCCTTCGGAGGCAACAACGAGTATTGGCAAATACAGCTAGAGGCCCTGTTTCTTCAACGTCTCCGATTCGCAAACTTGTCCCTGTGCGGATTTTCCCGATTTCGCAGGGTGACGCGCGAACAGTGACTCTTCGCTGAGAAATTACTTGGGAATTCGCCAACTGGGCTCGGAACGTGATGCACCAAAAGATACACTAATGCAGAAGGAAGCAACACGGCCTACTCTATCGCGCGTGTTTATTAAAATTGTTTCGCGTTTATATCGTGCATAATAGTAGCATGACACACATATCTCTTCATCAGTTTTGAAAAGAATTTTCCGTAGATCGAAGCAATTGTACTCCTGTTCGAATGCGTTCGAAGTAATATAGAAATTATAAAAAAGTTTACTCCGTTTCGCAGAACACGCACATGAAATCTCAAGCGTTCATTTGCATTGTGGCACGTGCAAAAAGACCAAGTACATACATACATACCTACGTTTCGGTTTTTCTACACGTTTAAAGTGTACACATTTTTCAGTGTGTTCTCTTAATTACGAACGGTTCACGATTTTTTCAAAGTGCCATTGTGCTTCGGGGAATGAACACGTGACATCTTGCGCATTCGTGTCCATGACAGTTCGCGGAAAACCGAGTGCATTTTGCTTTCTCTACAACGATCCGAGCTTACCCTTCTTTTTAATCGTGTTGAAATGGAATACGTGGTACGTCGAATGTTTAAAGCATTACAGTTTTCGTTCGATATAAGAGGATGGCTCGGGCGACTTTCGCCGTATTGCGGATAAGGGTACCCATTCGGTTTGACATTGTTCTTCGGTGGGTTGAAAGTTTATGGGTCCCATAAAGTTGTCCGACAGATTATAAAGTGGTCGGCCGTGCAGCGATATCTTTCGTTGGAAAAGGATAGATTATGACAACCTGTCGTTTAGGCACTAATCCGGACATAAACGGTCCTGGTTGTCCACGGAGAGTTAAATATTTACCGAATAAATTTAGCGTTGAAAAAATCTGTAAAAAGCCAGTCTTCGGAGGAGACTGAAGTGGGCGGGTTAGTTCGGTGTCTTGAATCGAGAACAAAGAAGAGCACCTATTTACGGTCTCAATGGAGCGGAGACAATGGTGTGAGCGCGCAAAGTCTCATCGATTAATTTGTCATTGAGCATTCCAGGGTTTAATGGGCGGTTGTTTCGCATTATACGGTTTACCCTTGCCGTTTTCGAAGGCCGGCTATTGTTGAGTTCTCTCTCTCTCTCTCTCTCTCTCTCTCTCTTTCTCTCACTTGTTTCGAGCGCTATGTAGGGCGCGGAGTGAACCGAATCGAGCAGAAAAATTATGCGACAGCATAGTCGGACGGCTCCAGATTCTATCAAGGTCCCGCGCAACGTCAGAACAGCCTCGCAAGTTCTCCGGTTACCAGTTCGCCTAAACGCCTCTCCTCGTCCCATCATCGAGAAACGGGGATCTTTCAATGGCCGATACGATTTGCGTCAGATTTTTATAGCGCGGCGACCTTGGAACGTCGAACTTTCTTCTGCTGGCATGCTCCTGAACCCGTTGCACATACGTGTGTGCAACGTCCAGCCTGCAGCTGACCTTTTTGCGACGCCAGTGCATTATAATCGACTGTATTATCAAATGAAAAATGCTTCTTGTTTGTGACACTCTTTTCTGCTGAATATGTGTTCTTCGAAGTGGTATAATTGAGGCAATAATTGATGAGTCGAGTAATCGTGCGATTTGTCTTGATTTCTAAATTAATTGTGTTGTGCTAACCTATTGAATGCAGCACGCAATTAACAGTAGCGTATCAGTGCACTTAGATTTCAAAAATAATTGTTCTGTTAATGTATCGAACGGGGTCTGATTGCGAGTGATGCAAGAAAATGAAAATGACAACGGCAATCAATCTTGAGTTAAATTAATTATTTATATTTTTGCCGACTTGACAGTGAAGGTGTTAATTAACTTGATGTGTCCATTTTTATTCTGTAGAAAAATCTGCAGTCTATATCTTGGAGTTGCAGTATCAATCTAAAATGATTAGAAAATTTTAGAGCTTGTGTACCTTGCATAAAATTGTAATTAGTTGCCCCTCACCTATCCCTAATTTTTTAATAATTGGAAAACCATTCAAAAGATTCAAGAGACTTTGACTATGAAGGTCGAATAAACAATAAATATACATATAATTAATAGGAAAAGCTAGATAAGTAGCAAGTGAAAAAGTGGTTGCTAATTGAAGCAATGTATCCTAATATTCTGCAACATTGTAATTACATTCGTTACTTGAAACACTATGTATGAATGACTAGTGATAATTTGGAACATGTTTTTTGTATCCACTTCTCTTTGATGTAGGACAAGAGCTGTCGAGTCAACATCGATAATCATTCCATTAAAACCGACTGGATCGATTAAGCCTGTCATTAATTATGTTCTTCGTGAGCTACAAATTACCTCCAGGAAATTAATAGCGATATCATTTTGTACATCATGCATACACTCGATCGACGATAGTTCGACAGAACTTGCTAGCAAATTGTTTGAAATATCTTTTTAGATTATGGTTTGTAAATATAATACAATCTCGGACAAGAAATCAATTTCTAACTTTGTTTTTTCTCTCCGCAACTCGTTACGGTGTGCAATGTTTCAAACGAGCGTCACGCCTGACACGAATTCCACTTTTTCGTTCTGAAATTCGTAACCGGTAATAATGTTGTGCACGTCCTCTGTACGAGAACCAGTTTGAGCCTCGACTCGCATAATGTCGATACTTACCCGCGATTTTTTCATTGCGTTCTTTTTATCAATCTAGTTTCACTTTCCTGCTGTTCTACAAGATCGAGAGTTAACTATAGTAATCTTACAGCACGTTCAAAAATATAAAGAAAATGTGAGTGGAAAACCGTGGACTTTTAAATGGAGAACGAATGATAATATACGAGCAGATCATCGTTAGTGCCACTTTAGACCTTAATAAGATAAATGTATGTTAAGATTAAAATCTGCAAGTAATTCTACATGAAAAAGTGAGTATAAAATGTCGAATACAGTTTATTGTTACGAGGCTTCGTTCTCGAGAAAATCGACCCTAAAGATTTCAGTAGATACGGTCAGCCATGATCAGACCGAACCTATGTTCAAGCTCGCGTATCTCGAGAACAAAGTCTCGTGTGAAACAATTTTATTCTACGTTTTCAACTCAGTTTTGTAGGAGAATTTCCCTGCATTCAATTCTACCATAAAATAGTGACTATACTACTTTCGAAATTCACTTTTCTGGAAAACAATGCTTCGCACGAAAAAATTTCATTCTACATTTTCAACGTAATTTTTCTCATAAAGTTGCTCTTTTTGCGATAATTTAACTTCGATTACTACTTTACTGGTGTCTCATAAAAAATTCATTTTAAATCCCACATGCAGCTTTTAATGGTCCATTGAAATTCAAAAAGAAATATTAGATATGTAGTTTTAAAAAATGATAATGTCTTGAAAAAATGGAAGAATAATAAAACATTATTTCATCGTGTGTCCCACTTGATACCATGCAACTGGAGTTGAAAATATTTTTTTATACAGTTAATAGTTTTGCGAGTAATTTAAAATCGTAGTTTTAGGATACTCGCCCCCCTGTACAATTATCGATTGAAACGCGTGAGTGAATTGATAGCTAGGATATCGGTTAAGGAGATTTTTCGAACTGGGACAGTCGAAATAGAGAAAGTTTAGCGGTAAGATACGACACTGCTGAAAGTGACTAACTTTTCCGATGTTTTCCCCTCAGAATAATGGAGTTATTTCTTTTCAAACGAATTTCCTCACATCTAAATCGAACTCTTTGCAGTCGATGCTCGGGCTATGTCACGTAATGCTTGCTGTTAAGCAGCGATGTAAAATTCTAAAAATATGGATAATGGTACTTCGTTTAACCGAAATCCACGTAACAAATTTTAATTTAAAGCAGAGTTAAAAAAAAAAATTCATTCATTCACAAAACAGCACTTTTTGTTAGGATTTATAGGATCAAACAGGATCAAAAGTGCTTCCAACTTCCCAAGGAAGCTCGACTAATTTGATACAATGTTAAAACAGTAAATTCTGTGTTGAGGACCGGCAGAATCTTAACAGCAGACACATGCCATGTTGAACTTGATCCTATCCCCACTTCTCAGCTGACAGATGCATCAAGTTGCATTGCGTCGCGCCGCGAGAGACAGGGTTCCCGGATTTCCAGTTAATCACGCAATCACGTTAAATTACAGGTCGCCGGTCACATCCGTTTTCGTGGACACAGAGGTTCCTGCACCTGCGCACGCTTGAAAGTTCGCAGTTCGCGGGTCGAGTGTGTCCTTCGGATCGGCGAAGGCCTCTCCATCTCAAACGTGCCGCTTTTTATTGCGCGTAATTCGTGCCTCGGCCCGACAGGTTCAAATCTCGTTCCTTTCATGCTATTCTTCTTCCGAGACGCAAATCCGCGAGCGGAAGCTGCGGAAGATCTGCGAAACTGCAGCCTCCGCGACGCACCACAGTGGGCCATTTCACTGAATTTTGTGTCAGAATCAAAGAACTTTCGATAGAAATGAGATAGAGCGGCGATTTTTAAAAAAATTAAAGCTGAAACATTGCAGAATATGGGATAAATAGAGAGATTATGATTCGAACGTTTTTTAACCTTGAAAATATTTGTTAAACTTGCAGAATTTCAAGAAAATTGTGGTTTATCGAATACCATGCGCGGATAGATTTCTTTCTGACATGACATATCATTTCCCGTAAATTTTGTCACTTTGATTCCAAATCTGGTCGAGAAATTTGTGTACCACCTCAGGATTTTGAAAAAAATCGATTTTTGTGAAAAAACTAATGAAATTTGAGGAGTGGTTACTAATATTGTTCTTAAGGTATAAATAGGGTCATTTAGTCGTATACGGTCTGCTAATATTGTTTTGAGACCAGCGGGATAGACAACTGATTATAATAGCAGTGCGCTCGACTCGCCTGTTCTGGAAACGGGGGTACACCGTGTGCTTTTCCAGCTCATCGAAAAAAACGTGAAAAAAGAATTTGTTTACATTTTTCGACATTATAAAGTTAATTATCGAGGTTGAAAAAATTATTTTATAATAGCCCAATCCTTTCTGAATGAAACAAAATTAAGTGAGGCCCGTTTTCACCAAAAGAGGCAAAAATTGCAAATTTCGAAGGCCTGTAATTTCTAAAAAAATTCTAAACCGGCAAAATGATGACTTAAACTCTACCCGAATTTCACATGGACTGCAACATATTTCATTTAGAACAAAATTGACGATGATGACGTCAAATAGTGATCGATTTGGCATGGAATGACCCTTCATTATTTTTAATTTTATTGTGTTCCATATGTGAGAATACAATATACCTTTCAACCAGTGGGCTATCAAATCATTTCAACGAAAAAATTGTGATTTAATTAGTTTTTTCACAAAAATCGAATTTTTTTCAAAATCCTGAGGTGATAGACTTTTTGGACCAGATTTGGAATCAGCGTGACAAAATCTACGGGAAGTGATATATGGCATGTCAAAAAAAAAATCTACCCGCGCATGGTATTCGATAAACCACAATTTTCTTGAAATTCTGCAAGTTTAACAAATGTTTTCAAGGTTAAAAAACGTTCGAATCATGATCGCTCCATTTATTCCATATTCTGCAATGTTTCAGCATTAATGTAAAAAAAAATCATCACTCTATCTCATTTCTATCGAAAGTTCTTTGATTTTTACACAAAATTCATCGAAATGGCCCACTGTGCGCCCTTGCATTTGCATTTTCCTGACACAATAATCTTTTAACCCCTGTAACGCCGCGTAAAAAAATCTTACAGTGTTTTGTCTGTGCTCATTTTGAAGTGTGAAGTACCCCCCAGAGGAGGAGCACCCCCTTTACAATGAGCTCTCAAAAGTTTTTCTGCTATTTTACAGTACATTAAACAACACTATGCTGTAGGCTGTTTAACAGAACTTGTTCCTCGGTTTCTAAGGTTCGTTGGAATCGCGCAAGAAAATAAAAGAGCCGCACGACCAGCCCGCTAAAAGTGTTAAACGTCCGTCGAGTGATGTCGGTAAACATCGTAAATTAATAGCGTAAAGGTACGCTAGGTCTATCCTCGTGCCCCACCATGGTGGTTGCTTAATCGAAGACCGTGTGTAATCAAATTGCTTTTTTTCGTCTACATTTGCATTTCGTTACACCTGAAGCGACGAGTGAAAGGAAAGGATCAAGTGCACTCCCCCGAAATGAAGATTTGCGACTTAAACACTGCACTATGGATGCAGTTTTCCGCACGTTGACCGCCGAGTCACAATTTCCCAAAATTCTCAGAAAATTAGAATAATTTAGTTAATGAAATTGATCATACTGATTCACCCTCGAATCCTTCAGTACCTTAATAGTTTATATGGAATTTAATTCACTCGAACGTAACGCAATAAAAATTAATTTATGACACTTGGTTGAATAATAGTGTCACTTTTACATGACCGATATGACAGTGTTAATTGATCTGTTAACTGATTGACCGGATCGATTCGTATAGCAGCGCCAAAAATCGCAGCGTTTAATCGATCCAGTATGCATCTATTCATGAGCGTCAATTTTGTTTACAGGAGCCAAAACAGTACGCAAAAAGATGCGGTGCGAAGAAGAAGCAGCGTCGCATTTACCAATCGAAACTGATGTTTATTAGCATCGACGGTAAAGAGTAAAACAGCCGGCCAGTTTTTGTTGATCGCGGGTCAAACGCTAATTAAGGTCAACCATAAAAAAACCGTTTTAGAGTGGTCGTTTTTACACGATGTTCACGATCACTTTATAGTACGTGTACAAAGAATAGAAAAATATTAACATTTGTAAATACTATTATGAAGCAAAGGTTCTGAAAAATGTAGACATTATTAAAAGAGTTAGGTAACGCATTATAATATTTTTTTTAAATGTCGTCCAACTTTTAATCACATATCTGTAGAACCAGTTTACAGAGCGTATCATGAAGTAATTTGCCTAAAAGGTTCATTAATTAATGCTAACATTTGTGAACACTGTAGGCGACGATGTGAAGGTCCTAAAAAGCGCAGAAAGAAACGAAAAAATATTTGCATCTAATTGGATGCTCTGAAACAGAAAATAAGACCGGTTTCTTAAAATATAACACGGTAACTTCAATCAACTGTGGCGGTTCCCCAGAGACATGTTTTTTTACAAGGTGATGAGATTCTGCAGAAAAAAAGTGCTTAAAAATATCCAAATATGCTCGTTTTCTGCAATATTAGATGCTCCATAAACGCATCTATACAATTTCAAAAATCTACGATTATGAGTGATCACTCTGACAAACTCGAACTCTGCAAATTCATTCAACTCTGTCAAATTAGCAAAATCAATTTTGAGGAATTTTTGGGGACGGTAGTTCCACAATTCGCATGTTAAAACGCTGACGCACGATCGACACTTTAGACAGATGGGTGAAGGACGCAGGCAATTTCGAAGGGTAATGGATTAGACATGCAAAACCTTGGAGAACATGGAACAGCACTAGGTCCGAGCAATCGGCTTGGAAGCGGTCAGTCGCGGACAATCTTCGGACAACGCGGTTTGCGAAACGTGTAGCAGAGAATTCACGTGGAATCGGGCACGGTTAATGAATTGCGCGCACGTCGGAGGATTTCGAGGAAAAACCAGAAAATATTTCATCCTCCATGGAATCCCCTGTCCTCTGATTCATCGACCAAAATCTTTTCCTTGTCTCCGCGATCCTTCTCCAAAATCATTTCTCAGGCCCCAAGGAGACTTTCTAGCATCTGAAATTATTATCCAGCCTTCACAATCTTTTTCTAGGTTCCAAAATTCTTTTCTAGGCTTCGCAATCTTCTCGCAGGTAGTGATGGGCGTGATACGAGTCTTTCTCATGATCTTCAAACAATTCGATACTTAAGTACTTGTTTGGGTGTTTCGATACGTATAAAAAAATAAAGAACTTGTAGTCGATCTGTGATACCAGTACGTGCCGATATGATACCAAGTAGTATTGGTATATCACGTCTTGGATGAAATTGGTATCGTTACATTCGGAATTCACGTCTTCACCGTTTTGAACGTACCAACATAATATTTTCATCTTCCTTTCTCACGCTTGATATTAGTAAACATAACATTGCATTATATACTTACTTGTCATTCAGTCGACTCGACCCCACAGGATTCTGCTAGTATCGATAACAAACCCATCCAAGATGTACGTATAAAGTAACTATCATTAGGGATCGATACTTTTTGATATCCAGAGAATCATACATGCTTGTGATTAGTGATGGGTCTTGAGCATGTTCAAGCGGTATCGATTCCTCGTGACAAAGAATCATGGTATGACATGTATTACATGTAAGGTGAAGACGTAAACTGCGAATGTAACGATACCAATTTCATCCAAGACGTCATATACCAATACTACTTGGTATCATTTCGGCACGTACTGGTATCGCAGATCGATTACAAGTTCTTTATTTTTTTATACGTATCGAAACACCCAAACAAGTACTTAACTATCGAATTGTTTGAAGATCATGAGAAAGACTCGTATCACGCCCATCACTACCTACGAGAAGATTGCGAAGCCTAGAAAAGAATTGTTTGAAGATCATGAGAAATACTTGTATCACGCCCATCACTACTTGTGATACCATGATTCTTTGTCACAAGGAATCGATACCGCTTGAATATGCTCAAGGCCCATCACTACTCGTAGGTTCTGAAATTCATCCCTGGGCTATGAATTATAGTTGTAGGTCGTAAAACCTTTTCTCAGTGGTTTCACAACCCTGTCTCAGCTGTAAAAACCTATTTTAGAGTTCTAGCTGGTCCCGCGGAGAAATCGCGTGAACGCAATCAGTTGTGCGCGTCCGCGACGCGTCTCGTCGATTAGGCTAATATACGCCGCATTAGGCATCGGGACAAAGGGACGCGAGGTATTACCGGTTGTTCGACGACCGCCGAACTCGGTACGTATCATTCGTCACGCGACCGTTGACGTGTAATACTGATCGGCCGTAATGCATGGGCACTCTCGACCTGCTAACGACGAAGTTACCTGTTACCTGAAAGAGCGTTCTCTCTCGTCTCGAATCGAACACAAGGTGGTTCGTTGACACCGGACGGCAACACGTGGACTACGGACGTCGGTCCACGGATTAGTCGACTCTTAGCTTCTCACCTGGGATTAATCGCGACTGCATCGATCATGGTCCGACGGTTGCCCAACCTGAAGAATTCCCGCCTTTTTCCCCCATCCCTTCTTTCACAGCTACGCGAAGTTTCGACATTGTCTTCCGAGCATTCGAGGGAATTGACTGCGGATGACTTAGCGTTTGTGAAAGTGATCATTGGAGTATTTTTCAGTCTTGCGGCATTAGATGATTGGCCGAATGTACCGAGTTTTTCGTTTGTGTTCATTTAGGTGGCGCATTGATGTGTCAAAGGGAAGATAAATGAAGCCCCCAGGATTATCGAGTGTAGTAATAATATTTATTGGAAAATTACGATTGCGGATGATCACACGAATATTCTTCTACTCGAAGAACATTTCCCTATCGTAGTTATTCCCGACGTAGTACAGTCGTCCCAATCGACGAAGTAGCTGTTCACAAAGCTTTTAGCATTGTTCCAAAACTTAAAGCCATAGTGAAGTAGGTAATTGGATTCGTCTTGACGTCAGCTATAACATTATTAAGTAAAAAATATATAGTGACAATTATAAAATCAAGGTGATATTAATTATTTATTTTAAAATACATTTTTTTTTAATTTTTCATATTGAACTTTATAGAAAAGTGATTACTGATTAATTTTTGTTGGAAACATTTTTTTGTGAATAATATATTATCGCTACTATATTAGCTTACAATAATGTCAACGAACAGAACATAAACTTTATTTTTTTAATACACATATGTTTTTGAATAACAAATTATAAGTAAAATAATATCCTTTGTTAGGTGCATACCTCTTAAACTATTTTTGATGGACAATCATATAAAAAGTTCACGATTCTCTCCTTAGTCAATTGAATATTCATTTTTTAAATAAATTATAAGAAATATTTCTTATAGACAACTGCATCCTTAAGTACGAGAAATGTACTATTGATAAAACAAAAATAGATAAATATTATTAAATAGGTTCTCCAGGGTATCGATAAGAAGACGAGTCATTTTCACGGTGAAAAATGGTGCTTATGAAATGTTCATATTTAAACGCTTTTTCTGACTACAATTTTGAAAAAATTCATTTGATTTCATGGTTTTCAAAAGTGCTGAACATTTATAAAGCGATATATACATTTGATACAAGTTTATATGAGAAAGTTGATTTTTTAGCAAATTAACAGCCAATTCACCGATTGGAACCACTGTGCGTAGTGTCGGTCAACACTGCGTGGTGGCAACAAGTTCGAAACGAATCCAGGAAAGGTCTCGGTGACGTAACGCGTCGGAAGAAGAAGATTCTTTTTTGAACAGAGGAGAAATAAGTGGGTCTAGGTCGTGCATCGAAACGAATCACACACTGTCCCGGAATAATTATAGACAGGAATATTTTCATATATTGGAAAGCGATCCGTCGACGGCGATCGCAAGCGTCCGTGCGTGAAACGCGACGCACGCGACCGTGCTTTCCCCCGTGTCGGCCGTGTAAGTAACGCGTGTATGTGCCTGTATGTGTCCCGACAAAAGCCTGTAATCGTCTCTTCCGATATTTATCGTAGATTATCGCCAGCAGATCGGGGGATCGAGGAATGCGGCTCCCGATCGAGACGAACGTGCGAAACAGGGAAATAATAAATCGCTTGTTGGGATATTAGTGGATTTGCTAGGATCTCGGTGATCTTGACTTTCTTCATATACATACAAATTGTTGCAAATTGTGTGAAGAAGTTTGTACGAGACTGACGTAGCGAATTATATAATGTACGCAGAAAAACATTGTAACAGAATGTTGATGAGTAGACTGTATATTTTAGAAATTTTTTACACAACTGTGGATTATGCTGTACAAACTTTTTAGCAGAACGTTAATGAATTTTAATTAATCGTATGCAACGGATGATTTGGTTGGTATCCATTTAAAAAATTGTCAATGATCTACGTATGACCGCTCTACGCCTAATGCACGAACATCTGCAGTCTATGCGAGTTCCATTTTATCCGACTCTAATTGATTTTTTCCAAAGATGTGGAAATATGGTGGTACCATTTGTTGTTTACTGTAACCTGAAGACACGGAGAAGCAAATCAATACCGATCGAGGAAAAATCATGGAAAATTTTGCAACACGAATTAAACATTCTACTTCTAATCTAGTTTTGATCTAATTTTAATGCACCTCTCTGACGTATAATGCGAACCGCCGGAGGGAAAAACGACTAAATACATATAATCATAGGTTACTAGCTGAATTCTGCAGAATTAATTTTGTTCTAGAATTCGGTCGGTTTCGTCATAGTCCTCGTTGCGAAAAGCATATTTAATATTATATTAATGACATCTTAAAGCATTTTCGGAGAATTGGGAATCGTTATCAAGAAAATATTGCAAATCACTGCTGCAAAAATGGGGAAGTCCAGAGAAGCCCTAACAGAAATCCACTAACCAGCACAATTATCAAAAATTGACGTAGCTATTCGAATACACTTAACCCTTAGCACTCGGATGGCGACTCTGAGGCACCACTGAATATTGCTATGCCATTCTTAAAAATATTGTTCACATTATTATTTTCGTTCATATTTAATAAACTACTAGACAGTTGCATATTACATGAGATATTATATCAGTTTCATATGCAAAAAATGAAGAAAAACAATTGTATAGAATGGAAATACTCTAGAATGGAAAAATCTTTTGTTTTTGCCTTAAAATAGCTCCGAGTGCAAAGGGTTAATTCCGACTGCATATATGACTAGATATGACTAGATGTATATTAATCGCGTCCGCTGTCATAAATATTTCATTGGTAATCGTTGCATTGTTCCGATATATTTTTCCTCGAAGACCCACCCTGTTTCTCGTTCTAAAAAAAAATCAAAGAAAAGGAAATTCGAAGAAAACATCAAGATGGCGCGAACGAACAAACACGGTTGGTTGCATGGTGAAAATTCAAAAGCGCAGCCGATGCAACGGTGGAACGATTATGTTCACGGAAACGCGAACGATCTAGTATACAAAGGCGGCGCAGTTCCCATATACACGAAGCCAGTGCCGATTATAATTATCCGTTGAAGGACGGTTCCCTCGTTTTGTCATCGTGCATACGGTTTGTTTGTCCAGCCGCAACTAATCGGCGACGACCAATTATTATTTTATCGCTGAGAGGATTCTAGCTGTAAACGAGCTGGTGTCGTTAAATCTGATCCTGGAAGTATCGATGATTGTAATGAACACTGCGGATGTTCGTGACTTTGTACGTTTCGATGAATTTGCAAAAGTTTGTTCTGTAGGCTCCTATAGTTGCCCTATTCTCAGCGTCTGATCATTTTAACATTACCGCGTAAATGACATCGGCACAGTTCGTCGATGGCGATGCTTCGAAAAATAATACATATGCAAGAGGGTAGAAGAGATCGTGCTGAAAAAGGACGAATCAGATTAAATGAGCGAAGCTGCACGATCTACTGATGTGTAATTGGACGGGCAAACACTCGTCGCAAGTACTCGATGATGAGCAGGTACTTAGCAAGTCGTAATAGTTAAGTGGTAATCGTCGGTCAATATAGTCCATCCACAGATCGAGGATCGAGTCTAATCGGCTATCATTCTTTTTTCGCCTCCAGTTTCGACCAATGGTAAACCACTTTTCTTCCATGAATCAGAGTGGAAGAAACTATAATCCCGATTGAACGTTGCCTCGTATCGTTAGAGTACATCCTCCGGGCCACTGTTATATCATTTATTAATAACCGAATGCGAATTTTTCGGCAAAATAAAAATTGTAATTGCAAGACACAGAAGCTGCATAGACAACTACTTCTTCTCTGTACAACAGCATTTTCATCATAATTTTTATCGTATTTGATTGCAGCCTTACTTTATGTTCTTTTCTAAACCATCCTAATTTGACAGACTTGTGAACATATATAAAGCTATGTCCACACTGAAGTAACATCGAGCGACTGTTTGTTGCCAACAAGACGTAGCTTAAGCAAAAATTTGATTAACTCAAAAAATGGAGAAAATTCTTCAAGAACTTGTGGTAAATCCTTAGTAATAAATCCTTAGTAAGCAAAACATTCAATGAACCGTAGATTTTATAGTAGCTAGTAATTCTTCTTTAGCTCCTCCCTTACAATTCGACCAACCATGGTTCAACCACAGCAAAAAGCTACTATCATGCAGGTGAATCGAATTTCGCCGATCATTTCGAGGAATGACAAACCATTTATACTGTTCGCGACGTCGTCATCGCTCACCTGGAAGGGATATAAGACTACGTCAGCAGAGCTTTGTGTTGTGGAGAATATAGTTCGTGGCTGGGTTAAGGGAAGTGAGTAAGAGAGAGCAAGATAGCGAAAAAAACAAGAAGACGAAGAGAGTGAGAGGGAGAGATAGTTAGTGAACGAAAGAGAGAGGGAGAGGAAGAAAGAGGGAACCTTGCCGCCAGCGTCCATCAGTGGTGCGTGTCCAGAGACGGACGCGGGCTCTCTGCTATCACTTCGGCAGTAGTTTTCTCGCAGTGAGGATCGCGCAGCGATTAATCCTTTCTCGGATCTAGCGGGCGCACGGCACACGAAGATACGACAATTGGTAGCCAGACAGTCAAGTCAGTCGACGCTTCCTGCCGCTCGATCGATCGATCGATTTTTCCGAACCGGTCGCACAGCGGTTACTTCTCGAAGCAACCCCGAGCTTCGGAAGAACCGTGCGCCTCGATCATCGATCAATCGGTGGATCGCACCTGTGGATACTATTCTATCGAACGACGAGCTATTACCTCAGGTGAGTGAGTACTGCGAGTCTTTCGAAAGGTTTCGGGCTGTGGTATGAAATTTTGAAACTGCAATTAAAATCAGAATTCGTACGCTAAATCGCACCGGAGTATTAATCGGAAAATATTGATCCTCGAGGATTTCAATGACATGTGAAAAATCGCTTTTTCCTGGCTCTAACGTGGTTCAAAAAATTGCTTATGCGAGTTAGAAGCTCATTCTTTTTTTTTGTCGTCTCCTTCGCGAATCTGACCGCGGATCGGTGAATTGAGGGAAAATAGGTTGTCGTTCACGGTTCCGTGGTTGAGGAATACGCTGCTGGCCAATCTAACGATTTCAGAGCGATGACGATCATTGGTGGGTGTTGGGGAGGTTTGCAGAGCGTTAGAATAGCGATTGTTTCGGTGGTTTTAATAGTGGAGGATTGTTTCGTGCGAAGGAAATTTGGGAATAATGTCTATCTCTCGAACTAGTGATGCGCTAGATAATTTTTCATAGACAGTGAAAAAAAAAATATTGCATATGAACGTATGGAAATTTTGCCTATGAAAATAATTAGCAACAAAAATGCGGTCAGTAGAAAGTTTGGACAGGCAGTTGTGGATTTAAGAGGGTTGGGAAAGAGTGGTCTTATCGATTTCATGATCGCTCGGTGAGTTTATTGTTGATTGTCAGAGCAACAAGGAACATAGGTGTGCCCGAATAGGTTGATCGACCTGTCGCGCGTATTCGAGACGTTGCGAAATAGCGAGGGATCAAGTGCAACGCGAAAGGAAATGCGAAACCATTGTGCTGTATATGTATACAGATCGGGGTGTCTAGTAATAAACTCGTAGGTGAAGCGAATGACCGGAATAAGAATTGCTCTTTCCGCCAATTATTCCGCGGGGCGGAGGTCAATTTTTCATTTGGAATTCCTTTAGGGCTGCTAGGAGCACGAACAATTATTTATGAATCCACTTAAGACAGTATAATAATATTATTATACTTTTATTAAAATTAATACAATACATTAATAGGTTGTGGCTTTTATGCATTTTATAGGAAAATTGAGAACCTTGCTGCAAAAATGCAATTAATGAAATTCTACTTGCTAAAATTTTCGACATTTTTATATATTAGTAATTGTTTGATGCGAGAATTATACAATTTTGAAAATCTGGACTCACCCAATTTTTGCACCAATTTAACTGATTCGAATTGCTGAGACAACAAATAAATTTTAACAAAACTCCTGTTCCTCGCAATCGATGCAGTAAATGTTTATTCCGCATCAAAATCCGCTGTTTCGATATTAAACAAACAATAGACATTAACGTTGTTTTTCAGTTTGAATCAGAGGCTGAATTAATTACAATTTCCAGAAGGATCGAAATGACCCAATTTTTGGTTTCACAGTCATTACAAACGTAAAAATAACCGACATATGCGAAAGGGCAGTCAAATATTTATTAATATACATTCATTTACATAATTTATGCAACGCAATAAAATTCAATTCAGTCACCTTGTGATCTACATGTACATACAATCTTTACTGGATCAGGAAAAATTAAGTATAATTAGTTCTTGTCGAACAATACGATAAAGAAGCGAAGGGAAAATCTTTACAATCCGTTTTTTCGTGCAGTTGTTCTACAACATTGTTGCATTGTATTGTCATTCGCGGAAAAACCGCAATCGTTTAATTATGCATTCGAATCAATTTCCGCATTGGTAAATGTATTTATCGCGTACCGATTCGGAAAGCCTATACACAGAGGAAAAATGCACGCGATGCAGAAGCTCGATGCACTTTTCGTCGACAGAAAAAGAGCGGTCGTATAGAAATATATAGATGGAACGCGCCACGTGCTTTAATCCATGCGAAAATAAACAAACAAGGATGGATACTCAATGAAAAACAATATAATTTGTAATTGAAATATCAATCGATTCGATGCTAATCTGCAAAAATACAATTTAATCGTTCGGCGAGTTTTTTTTTACCGTTCGTGCGACTTAAAGGGATCAACGGATTAATCGGTGCTATAAACAATCTGGAAATCTTTGTGCAACTTTTTTTTATACCGTTCTTGAAGGATGACCACAATTACTATAGTTTATTTCCGTGCTAGTGGTTCTAGTGTTACGACAGTGTTCTGCAATCACGGTAATCAATTTCGATCAATTTTTTGATAAACTTTAAACAAAAAGCAATTGCTTCTAAATGAAACACAAATTGAACCGATTGCTTTCGTAGGATTTTTCGGTGTTGAAATTGGAAATGGAAAGAACATGACGGTTCTTTAATTAAAAAAGTTTTTATATATTGCATTTTAAGGAGTTGCAACTTTGAGGACGTTGTCTGCTTCATTAACGATAGTTACACAGTTGTAGCATGCATAACGTGTCAAAAAAGATATTTTGGCATCTCTGGCGCGGCGTGCCGATAACAATTTGGCTAAAACGACTCCGTAATGAGACCCGGTAAACCGCGGTGAGCATGACGCAGTGGGTTCGCGGGTCAGTAAATTTATAGGGCCATAAACCCGCCCAAGCTTGATGTACGATCTCGTCACGAGGAAATGAGTCGCGCGGGCGGAAATTCTTCGCGCGATCGCAAATATTGACGCTGCAGAAACGTTAACATATTCATAGCGATTTTTTTTTTGTCGTCGAATCATTATTGACGAGAAACGAGGGCGAAGCGAATTAATCTCGATCTGCTGCGATTCTAACTGTACATCACAGCTGAAAAAAGCGCGCGTAAATTAGTCGTCCCAATTTGTAAACAACCGGAATCTCAATAAAAACAAGTTATCAGCATCCACCACTTATTGGAAAACATAAACAACCCGTTCGTTCGTGTGGAGGGGAGATGCCCGCATCAGCCAGTGATCTTTATGAATTTTTTTCTAGAAAATTATTGACGATACAACAATGAAGTTTCATGCATTGTATAGATACATACTTAAGCTACAAGAAGAGATTTTGTTCATTTGCCTTTGTTCGTTCATTCATAAAATTTCAAATGTTTAAACTTGATTTTTCGATTTCCGAAAAACAGTTTATTGTGCATGGAAAACGTTTTTGTACATCTCCATGGAAAAACGTTGCGACAGTCGAAAGATCTCGAAACGAAGACTCTCGAGAGTGAAACTTGTTTCGTGCGCATCTCTCGGAGCAAACAAACTCGAGAGCTCGGTCCCGTGTTTTCGAGATCATGCAAATAGGGGAAAAACTTCAACCAGTTCCACGATCGTCGAGGTGGCCATTGAGGTCGATACTTGACTTACACGAAAGTATCGAAACATACCTATCAATTACATTTGAAACACTGGCAGTGTAGAAATATTGCTGCAACGCTGTCTATTCGCTGTTCGCATTATTGCGAGCCGTATGCAAATTTACAAAGAACCGGTTGCACTCGGAGGATTTTTCTACACCATAGAAAAATACGCTATTTGTCAAGGGAAGCGATAACTGTTACGCTAATGCCCACTTTTATCGGCCACGCGGAAATTGTATCTGAAAGTAATTAGCTCGCATTAGCGCGTTCTAAATACCTCGCAATGGAATCGAAATTGCTCGACATTATGTTTCTGCGCCACTGTGTCGAAATTCGCGAGTGCCATAAACGCGTAAAATCTGAAGTTTAACATCAAGTTTACCAACAGACGTTGCAGGAAAACATTTTCATCGGACACTCTGATCGAACAGAAATGAGTCCACTTCATCGAGCATAAAAATTGTATTTTCTCACACTAGTTGTTGCGGTAAATGCATAAAATTCCCAACTTTATTAATACCACTGCTGATAACACAGTCCGCTGATTGCCCGAACAGTAAAATCGGCTTAATCGTTTGTCAGTGTCGTAACACGATCCGAAGAGATTTAACGCAAAAATTCGTAGTGGCGGAGGAAATGGATAGTTCACGCTCGCTTAGGCACCGCGACGGAATAAAACGCGAACGAAACTGAGAAGTGTCTAAACGAAAATGGACACGATTCATTGAGAAATACACTAAAATAATTCTTGTTCGATTTTTCAATCGTGCTCGGGCCGTGTCACGGATTCAAGTACGCGTAGAAGACGTAGAATTGTAAACTCGCCGCGGTGAGTAGGTGCATTCTTACTCTCTTTCGATCGAACCACTACACAAAGTTCGACGACTGTGTGCAAACACGATGCGTGTCGCAATCGACAACTATGCGAGAGTCATCCTATCAATGAAAACCTGCAACCTGCTTTCGTCTTCCTTTTCTGAAGGAGGCGTCCGCTAGTCGACGTTCATCGAAACGATGCTGCTGCGAAATTGCTGACGTAGCATTAATATTTGAGCTGTTATTACCTACGCCTAACCGTTTCTTTATTAACTTGCTAGAAGCGGAACAAATTAAATATTTAATAGATTGCAGTGTTCACCATTCGGAGAAACATGAAAGAATTCCTTTGAATGCGTCGGCCTCCTTTAGAGGCATCGTTAACCTTTAGGTGCATCGCGATTGCAGTTTCCAATGCAGTTTGCACGTCTAATATGATAGACGAGAAAATTGTAGCGAATTGAGATGGAAATTGTCTGGGAAAGTGATGGAGATTGTTGGAATTGTGAGTCTGTTGCTGGTTGATGCGTTCATTATTTTCTAATCTTCGAGTCATTGATTCTTGAATCAGTGAAACTGTTTTATTTTCAAATTTTGTGGCAATTCACAAATATTCAGTTTGCAGTATAGACTTAGTGATTTTGTAAATTTTCGACATTTTCTTCAGGATTTTGCAACGAAAATAATTTTGTCGCTACGAAACAGTGATAAAAGTGTGGAGCCAAGTAGCTTCGGTTGTTTACACAGGAATCGTGAGAATTGAGGATCGTGGCCAATTTCGATCGTTGTCGATGATCGGGAGAAAATTACGGCCACGTGTTGCGCAAGCGCCGTGTTCCTTTTTGATACAGAAAAAGCAGCCGACCTTGATAAGAGGCGTCCGCGGACTCTTACTTTCCGAGAGAGCGAGTACGAGCGCGCCAAGCGCTCCGCTCGGATCGAATAGATCGCGTATCGATCTTCTCTAGACGGGTGGAATTTTCAGGGATGGTGGGGCCGTTGTGCAACAGGTTGCGGAGCATCTCCTTCACACCATCTTCAAACTATTCTAAACAACTCTTCCTTTTGGTTGATTTGTTTTTAAATTTTGAATTGAAAGTGCGGTACCAAAATGTGTTCGAACGGAGCAGGCGCCATTTTCCATAATCCCTCAGGATGTAAGAGCGTTTTCTCAAAAAACGAACCGAGGGGTTTAATTTGAATTGAACCGCTTGATTACAATTAAACCAGTCCCCAAATTTGGCAAGCTAATTATTTCGAGTAAAGGTACTCGGTAGCAGTTCCAAGGATGGCGATGACAACTGCAACAGTTGCGGAGGCCCGTTTTTCGCACAGTGGTTGCAGTAAGCAGCCGAAAGCGTGGGCCTTGATGAAATTTGGTCTGGGGAGTAAACTGGAACACCGAGTGGAGCATTTGCTTCATTCCGCTGACGCAATCGTTAGCCGCTGCTGCTGCTTCGGAATCTCACCGCTCGAATCGGCTTCTGCTTCTCATGGTCATGGCGCCTGGCCGCCCTTCATCCTTCATCCATAAAACGGCAAGAAAGTAAAGGGGACCCATACACGCGGCTACTTACCGCGCGCGCGCGCGAGCGCAAGACGGCCCGGCTTTTGCCTTTTATGTTACAGAGTCGTTCCACCACTATTTCCAACGAGATATCTAGCACTTTTACGGGGGTCAGGCGACCGGCGAGTTTGCAAACTCCTCCTGCAGCCAGTTAGGTTACTTCTGGGCAATCACCTTGCTCGGGTCGTTGTTTTGGTCCGAATCTTGATTTTCTGTGGTAGAGATTGCTTGCATCACGGGACTGTGTTGTTGGGACTAGGATTCATGGGGACCCTAATTTTTCTCGGGACTGTAGACACATTTTTCATGCTTGTATCGTTAGCTTCTTTCGTCACTTGCTACCTCTGATTGCGAGATTTTCTCTCAAATCAGTATTTTTATTTTGTACAGTTTGGAAAGTTTAGAGCACATTTCGTTTGATCGATCATCGGAAAGGGTTCAAACGTCATCACCTCCTGTGGTACCTCAACTTGTTTCGAAGTCGGTGATCCATATTGGAAAGCTTTGCCTCGCAAGAGTTCATCCTTCATCGAGATAATTAGCCGTCGGTCAATGAATCGTGTAAAACTAATGCTGACGCAGCGAATTTTCCTCGCACGACGACTTAATTTAAAATACTAATAGGTCGATTAGTGTAACCCGACGACTTCTAGCAACGTCTAGGATCGTTCAATAATTTCTTACTCGACGCCATCGCGAAAGAAACGTCCATAAATGATTTTCTCCGCAGGAAAGAAGCGAGTACACTGTAATTGTCGCGTTCTCGCGATTACTTTCTGTTTTTCTCTTCAATTATACAGCGCAATAAAACCGGCATTGATAATAATAGTGTTACCTACATGTTGATCAATTCAAGTCACACGTGAGACCGGATATTGTTGCCGTTAACGGATATTTAAAAGTGTTCTTTTTTTTTCCAACGTGGGAAACTGGTATTTCATACTTCCTATTTATTTTTTTCTTATGATTGCTTGCGCGCGTCAGGGATAAACAGGTCTGCAACTATTCCGAAGGCTGCGGTTCCAGTGGTCCTTGATATTTACGGACTTTCTGACTCATGCTTTTACCGAATAAAGATCATCGAATGTCGTTGAGTGCCGTCACACGAGTTTCGAAATCGTTCGTTCGAAAGGTTAATGTCCCGCGCGTCGACGAAATTAACATTGATGAAACGCAGCATCCACGGAAACGAATCGATCTTCGTCTAAAACACACGCTTAGTTACGTTCATACACGATCAGTCAAAATATATTTATTTCTGGTCCCCAATTGTTAAAAACGGATTTGTTCAGAGGTTATGTGAAAATAATTATACGAAGACGGTGGAAGAAATATATTTAAGTATAAGAAGGGGGGCACGCAGTGGCTCAGTGGGTAGAGCGCGCGCCTATGGATTCCGTGGTCGCGAGTTCGATCCCCGACGCCGGCACCTCTGGAAATACTCCATGTGCTCTGTAAACTGTGTTGCCCAAGGTGGTTCGGAACCCACCTTATAAAAACTGTAGGTCCCGTCGTGAAATAATTCCGAATAGGAATTCACAAAGCGACGTAAAATAATATAATAAAAAAATAAAAAAAAAAAGTATAAGAAGACGTTGTCGGAGGTGTCTACAAGACGGGCGCACAATTATAACTACTGCCCAAACGCGAGAGCGGCGGTTTGTATCTTCATACATGAAGGGTGGACGGTATGCTATAAAAATGAAGGGGAGTCAGGTATTTCCCAATATTCCTAGGATGTGGGGTTTTCCACAAAGTACAGTAATGTTTTCTTTGACAGACTTTGTTCCTGACGTCACATTACTATAATTCCACGAAAAAAATTACTTTAATTCCGTGAGATGCTCTCGCAGATAACACGAACTGATCACATGAATTGCATTGTTTCTTCTGCACAATTCCCGGTAAAAATCGCAGTCGAAGGATTCCCCTACAAGCAACGTTGCGCAATCGCGAGTTACAAAATTGTCGCGTCAATAATTAACACCGAACGATTTTCGATTATGCCTCGATCCTGCGTCATGCTTCCCACCGATTCGTCCTGCGAAACTCGCATGTTCACATGGACTCTGACGTCCAACCGGTTTGCCGCGCTTTCTTCCTACGATCCTTGCTCAAGGATCTGCGTAGGATTTTCCACCGGCTATTAATGGGGGGAGTAATCTTACCTGCCTTGAACCCTACCGGAACTATCTGCATCGACACTTTTATGCGCTAAAAGTGCATTCTTCCCGTGAACCGTTTTCCCGAAGGATCATCGTCGCGTCATTAATACGGTCCGTCTGTGGATTACTTGTAACCATCCTTACAAAATTGGATATCGCATTTGCATACCTGCTTCCTGAACTCACACGCGGATCCTGGGATTAATAAGATTGCAACCCGGATCCCGATGACGTCAATTGGGCCCCATCGATGTCAGCGATCTACCCACGGGGAATCCTCTTAATTTTTCACGGGAATACCCCTGTGTAAACAAAATCGACTCCCCATTTCGAAGCTGCTTCTTATCAAGTGAAGAAAAGGGCGACTACCAAGATGGTCGCAGTTAACGATCAGGTTCACCTTGATGTGCGGTTGGTGCCCGCTGGTAAGGTTTCTGTCCTCTATGAATTGTGCAAGTCATGCATGCGGAGCTCCAGCCCTTTTTATCATTCCTGTATTGTCTGTACCTTCGTCCCCCCACCATTTGTTTGCTGACCACGCAGAATCCTTGTCCGCTGATGGTTCTTTCCTGTCCACTATTAGCGAATCTTCCAAGGATCTTGTAATCCTTAATGGGGATAAAATGTTCAGTATACTGATCAATGGACTGTGGATCTTTGGGCTAATGAAATTAAACTTGTCTGCATTAATTGCAAGATACGGGAACTACACAGATATTCGTTTCACAAATGCAACACCATTTTTTAATTCTGTGAATATTGCTACTGTTTTGCATTTAATCGACCCATTTTTGTTACAAAGCAAAGGTGTGCATAGATAATGAAAAACAGGAGCCACCTAGAAATTAGTTTCTATTCTTAATGTAGATTCAATAGGTTAATCATGGTGCAACAATATTTGTAAATTTTTCCCACGGATTCACTGTTTTGCATTCCACCTATAGACTTTTGCCATACATGCATAAAATGCGCAGTCCACTGATTGAAAATTACGACCTTTATTGTGGACGAATTAACCCTTCAGGAACGACGTTCACACATTGTATCGAATATTAATGTTACTATTAAACAATAGTTCAGTTCAATGTGTACAACCTTATAATGGACACATGACGCATCTAAAATGTCGTTGCATGTCAATGAAACATTATTGCGTGGTATCATCGTTCTAGTTCATTTCTGTATTCTTCCTTTTTCGTTGATGTTGAATCCTTCCTTCATCTTCTCTAGAGATCAAGATCCTGTACATTGTTGACTCACAATCATCTTGCAAGTCATTTATCCCCGTTTCTAAGTCCAGTCGATCAAGACAGCGATTTTAGTGATAATCATGTCGACGTTGTCGCATTCCCTTGCCAATTAGCTCAACCAATCCGTCGTTCTCCGGGATATACGACAATTCCGGCTCGACTGATTGCGCGCGGCTCGTGTAATTACTCGGGGTGCAATTAGAAAGAGGCGATAATTATTCGGCATAGCCCAAGGCCACGGTCCGAGGATCGTTTTAGCCAGTGTTGTTCACTGTCTTCTCTGTTTCCATCAATGGCTGCTAGTTTTCTTCTATTAAAGTCAAATTTAAGGGATGATCCTTCGGAACAGCACGAGATCGAAACAGAAAAAGAGCCATCTCACATTCATTTCTAAATTGGCTGCCAGTGAAATTGATTACTATTATAAATTTTTTTGCTGGGAAATAAATTGCAAATAAAAATTTTAAATAAGTTGCAAAAGACACCTATTGCATCAAGAAAGAGTCAGTTCCGTGACAAATTTCGAGTACCGCTGACAGAAAGATAGCGCCGACAGTTGGCGGCGATCTGTCAACGAAGAAGGTGTGGCGAATAGTTTCGAGTAAACGTCCGTCCGTCGTTCTTCCCCTTCTGGCATAGCAATTCATTCGAAAACGATGAACGGTGTCGTCCGGTAGTCCTCAGGGACGACCGGGCAGGGGATATAGGATTACGGGCGAAGCAATTACGCGGAATACTGCAGAATCTCCACACGGCTGGCTCTCGCATTATCGCGTTTACAGTAATCCCCTCCTGTGAGTTATCGCCTGTTGTCACCGAAGCAAGGATAACCGGACCGAACGGTTCGAAACTGTTCTGCATTTCTATGCATCTCGCTGCATCTCTGTCTTTTCTTTGGTTACAGACAAGACCGTGTTCGGGAAGCGACGAGGACAATGTCGGGCATCATCGAGGTCTACAAAGACTACATGTACAACAAAAATGGTAAGGTACCACACTCGTTATACCGAGCCTGGACCAGTCGAGATTATAGAGATTATTAAGATTACTCTTTAGTCGTAGGTAACAATAGATCGCTTCCTGTTTTATTTGTTTACCGAGTATCGCATAATAATCTCAATCGAGATCAAAATTGCTTAAATCAGGCCTCGGAATTATGTGCTCGCGACGACGGCCAGTTTTCGAAGGCTACGCCCCCTTTTTCCGGCCGAGCGTCTCGCTCCCCGTGGCGGCCCACAGTGCTCGGAACTCCTCAGGCGCGTATCATAGGAGTTATTCGTGGTGCTTTAGGGCGACACCCGTATCAATAGGCTTCCACATTACCGTTGAGGTACTTACTATTGTCAAAGCGCTTTTTTTTTGTCAGTGGTATCCACTGTAAACCTATTCCACTATGTCAGACGATAATTTCGGACAACAGCTGCAGAAAATAAATTTGGAAAGTAAATTCGGAAGATAAATTTTAAAAATAGTTTTTAATTGTATTGTCCAAATTGTATTAACATGTGGGATAACTTGATTTTGGTGCTCGTTTAGACGTGCTTGGCAAATTGGTAAGATCTACGGGAAGTTTGGACGTAGCTGTTCGCATCGCCGACACTTACATTTTAACACTCTGTGGATGTGATGGTAGGGGCCTGCTTCTCCCACCAACCTCGTCGGCTATAGAGGGACGTATGAGGGGGGAAACGAAGGCACTGGAAGGCACGAGACACCGGTGCGCAGCGAAGGTGCGCGCTGCACGAAAGAGTGGTTGGTGGGGGAAGCTCCGCGGATCCTTCTTGTCCGCGGCGGACAAAAATTCCCATCACTGCTGCATGGTACGCGCCTGAGCTGCCACGAGAACTACGGGAAGCGTGACGCGCGGCCGGGTCGAGGGGGCGTTGCTTTCGAAAACCGGTCGTCGCGAGCATATAATTCCGAGGCCTGGCGTAAATAAAGTGAAATGAACCTTTTTATTTTGCATAACGATCCACGGTTTAGTTGAATGAATGAATATTTTTCTACGATTAATGGTAATGAAAGTAAAATTGTTTCTAGATCCCAGGACCTCAGATTGGTTCCTGGTGTTGAACCCAGGACCATTGTTCATGATCCTGGTCACCTATGTATACTTCAGCACGTCTGCTGGACCGAGGTACATGAGGGACAAGAAGCCATACGACCTGAGGACCGTGATGATTCTGTACAACATCGTGCAAGTGGTGTTCAGCGTGTATCTTTTCTACGAGGGTATGGTCAGCGGCTGGTTGAGCGACTATAGTTACTCTTGTCAGCCGGTCGATTACTCCAACAGTCCACAAGCGCTTAGGGTATGTTCACTATACCTTGATACAGGGCCCAACAACCAACAATATCAATTCATAAAATCATAAATCTTTTACTCCAATTTTTATTCAACAATAAAGCGATCACTCCCTTAATACATTGAATTATTTGGAGAAAAAAAATGAAAGTTTAAAATTTATCGCATTGTAGTTGATAATACCTTTATCCGCATTAAGCAATCCACAATAAAATTCCACATAGACAAAACATCCTGCGCGCAAACGCGTTGTAATAAAAACGAATTGTTCGCGCGACCTTTGTGGAATCCAGGTCTCGACCTCGACTAATAACCTGTGAGTATTGAAAATTTAATGATTGCAATGATAACAATAAATCAACCTATGCACCGTCCGGTTTAGTCACAAGGTCTAGTCATGTATTTTCAGGTGAAATGTCAATTGAGTACTGAACAGCGGTGTTTCCCACGGTTGCGAAAATTTATTCGATCATTTCATATTCCTATAAACGGTCAATTAATTGCGTAATTTGGCTCGCGGCGACGCAAACGGGAGAAACACATCAGCCATTCGTAGTGGCCGCAACAAAATAGCGTGCAAAAGTTGAACGGATCCAAGGACTGTAACTTTCAGAGGACGCGCGGTTTAAAAATGTTCGAGAATTCAGTCTTTTCCCCCCTTCACTTTAACATTTAAACGTCCCACGATCTTGTTATTTTTACAGCTTTTGAAAACAATGATGACACATCAGGTTGTTGCGTATTTCTAATTTTTTAGACTGTAAACTATTAACATCACTTCTATCTAAATAAAAGTTACATCGATGAAAGTGAACAATCTCTGCGTAGAGTAATGTTGTATGTTTGCTCGTGAATCCGGTTGCTCGGTAGAAAAATTGTGCATTTTGCATAAACATCGACACAATCGCATGCTCGCCATAACCAATAACGATCCCACATACGTCTTGTTTCCGGGTAATCCAGCAATCTTAATCGATACGGAAGAGAGCTGGCAGACTGTCCTTCCCCAGACGATCATAGCGTGACTAATATCTTCCCTAACCTTGTTTACGCGAACGCTCGTGTATCCTACTCAATCGAATCCACTCGAACGTGTCCGGATCTTTCGCTTTTATGGCTTTCTCAGTGACGTGAAAAATATTGCGAATTTCTCTGTAAGGACTCCATTATACATGAAGATGGAGAATTTATAAATCATACATAAAATTACGAGAGTAGACTAAAAAAAAACCCTGCATTCCTAACACAAAATGTTTAATTGAAAAAACAGAGTCTAGGATCTTACTTATTTATGCATTCCACCTGGAAAATAGTTTACTAATGGGAGCTAAAAGAGATTAAAAGTGTGGAATATCTAAACAACAATACTGAATTCTCGCTCGTGTCGGTATTATTGACAACCTTAGGTGTAAATATGGTTTCGAGTGTGAAACCTTAAATCACGTCCTTTGGCAGTATAATCTCTACGACCCAAAAAAAAAACATCCTCTAAACAGGAGCCAAGTTCTCTATGGCCGTAAAAAGTTGTGAGATCAAACAAAATACGGCCAAGTTCGTTAGCTTAGAAATACCTGTTGCAATACTGAAAAAAGCGTTTGTAAAAATTAGGATAAAAGAACGCTAATTAATTTTTAAAGAGTTACATGGAAGGCTAAATTATTCAAACTTAGCCGCTACCTAACACCTTTTATAGCCATTGGTTTAAAGAGTAACGGCCAAGTTTGAATAATTTAGCCTTCCATGTAACACTTTAAAAATTAAATAGCGTTCTTTTATACTAATTTTTACAAACGCTTTTTTCAGTATTGCAACAGGTTATTCTAAGCTAACGAACTTGGCCGTATTTTGTTTGATCTCACAACTTTTTACGGCCATAGAGAACTTGGGCTCCTGTTTATAGGATGTTTTTGTTGGGATTTCATCAATTTTTCTTGCCATTTTTTCTTTTTGAGGTGTAAAATTTCAAACTTTGATAATTATTCCTTTGATGGTTTGTTATGTTGGACCTATGTACCCAATTTCAAGCTTGTAGGTCAATGGGAAGTACAGTCAGTCTGTGACCAATTTAGCGATTTTTGTGGTCCTATATCTCGGAACCTACTAATGTTGGAAGATTAATGTTTTGTCAATACTGAGACCTGATAGCATTTAATAAGTGTACGAAATTACATCTCTCCATCTGCCTCCAGTTCCGTGGTACAAGCCTCTAAAAAACGGCTAAGTTGTTTCGTGTAAAAGGAGGTAGTGCGAGAACTTGGCTGGTGCACTACCGTGCACCTAGATACTCAACGATCATTGCTATTGAAAAATCTCTTCAAGTTAAGATTTCAGCTGCCTTTGGACGTTTCTATGTTTCTGGCTGGCCCCAATGTCGTAGCCAGCCTTCAGATATTGTCATTTAAAAAAAAACTATAATCTCCGCGTTTAAGAAAAAGCAATTATGGAAAAAGAAGTGATATACCCTTATTTTTGTTTGTATAGGTTTCTTGTTCTGTATATTTTGTGTTGTTCCTAAAGTTGAAAAAAATCTCTTATGAGATTTCCTCAATAAAAAAAAAAACAAAAAAGAGAACAATACTGAATCCTCTAATCTTTCAGATGGCTCGAGCGGTGCACTTGTACTACATGTGCAAGCTGGTGGAGCTCCTAGACACGGTGTTCTTCGTTCTGCGGAAGAAGAACCGTCAAATCAGCGGTCTCCATCTCTACCATCACGCGTTGATGCCGATCTGCGCTTGGATAGGTATCAGATGGCTGCCAAACGGTCACGGTACTCTTCTAGGCGTGATCAACACCCTCGTCCACGTGGTGATGTACACGTACTATCTGCTAGCAGCGATGGGGCCCCATATGAACAAGTACCTCTGGTGGAAGAAGCATTTGACGACGATGCAGCTGGTCCAGTTCATCATCGTGTTCCTGCACTCGTCCCAGGTGATGTTCAACGGGTGCAACTACCCGAAGACGATCGCGTTCCTGCTGACCCTGAACTCGGTGCTATTCTTTTACATGTTCGGCTCGTTCTACATCGAGAACTACTTGAAATCGAAAGGGAGATCGGCGCCGGGCAGCGTACAGTCGAAGAGCAAACCGGAGTAGAATGATCGATACGTTCGAACGCGCAGAAACTACTCGCATAGTGTCTCCATAGTTTCCACGCCTCGCTGCCGATGCCGATCATGTTCGTCGCATAGGACAGACTTTACGAGAAACAAACCGATTCGAGAGATAAGAATCGATCTCGATCTGCCATAGCTACACTTGGACACGAGAGTCCGTCGGCGTAGAATCGTCTACTTTGGGAGAGTGAACCGCCTGATCCTCGTTACCTGCTTGTAAATTAATAATCGCCTCGATGTTGCTTCTACGTTCGCGAGATCGTCGCCGGGAATTCGTACTGGGAAGCGTACGAGCCGTCAGGAATCTTCTGTGACCTTGCCACGGAAACGATTTTTTCACTTTTAGACTTCGGATTTCCTCATGTAGATCCGCAGTCTAGTTTCGCCCGTTTGCGGACAATCAAACTTCTTGTTGCGTGGAAAAATGTGAGAAACGGGAGAAAGTCATTGCTCCTTAGGAATATGGAACTAATTTTTATTAAATAGTACACCATTTACTTGATTATTATACTTGGCTCTGCGGTGTACATTTGATTGGAACTTCTTTGTCGCCCACGATTTTCTAGAGAAAGTATATATATATATATATATATATATATATATATATATATATATATATATACACAGGGTGTTCGACTGCGGGTGGGAGAAAATTTAAGGGGTGGTTCTCCATGATAATATAAGTCAAAAATGAAGAATAAAAAAATTGCGATTCCGGCTTCGTTATTTAGTTATTAACCCATAGCACACGAGTGGCGACTCTGCGGCGCCACTAAAAATTGCTGTTCCATTATTCAGAATACTGTTTACATTATTAAATATGTTGGTATCTAATCAATTACTAAACATCTAAGTATTCTATGAGGTATTATATCAATTTCATATCCATCAAATTTACAAAATCAGAGGGAATATCGAGGTCGGTAGAAACGTTTAACTTTAAAATTAAAATAGGTCCGAGTGCAAAGTGTTAACAATTAAAAATCCACCTAAAACGCGGCAACCCATAACTAAATAACGAAGTCGAAATCGCAATTTTTTTATTCTTCATTTTCGACTTATATTGTCATGGAGAACCGCACCTTAAATTTTCTCCCACCTGTAGTCGACCACTCTGTATATATAGGTACATTTCAATGAGAAACATTACTGAAAAATAGGAGAACGATTCCGTCCGCTGAGGGTTAGCAAAATGTAGCAATAATTTAGACTGAATTAGGTTGAACAAGCTTCTCAAATTGGAGCGGGTTTGTAACAAGATGTCAATTATAAATAAATGCTTCAGATTTTATAGAACTGATTAGAGACAATCCATATCTGTTTGTGTCTATGGGATACTTTTGGGAATTTCGAATTTCCCGGCTCGTCGCAAACGATCGATTTCGGATGGTAAAGAATGATCCCGTCGAGTCGATAAAGAGGAAATTGATCGTTGAAGAAGAGTGATCATCGATCGCTCTATTGCTGATCTACGGATCGGTCGGTAAAACAGATTGATCATTGCATTCGTCATGTTTTCGTAGACTTTCATTTTTCTATATGTACTTTCTGTTTTCATCGAAGTAAGCGACAATGACGTGCTTGATAATTGAAACTTTTTTTGTATGATATTGTATGCTGAACGAGTGTATACAGGGTGTCCATGAATGAATGCAATGTTCTTACTGTTTTAATTGAGGACGCCCTGTGTACACAGTTGGTCCAGGAATCGAAATTTATTGTCATTCGCATCGTTCATCATTTGTAAGTAATCCGCGACTGTGCTAATACATATATACGGATGTGTTTTGCAATAAAGGAACCATATTTTTACTTAAACGATGTTCACAGGGTTGTTTTTGTGTTGGATCTAGTTTGTTCCTGTTTGTGTGACTAGCGCTTAAGTTACTTAATGTTTGGTTCGGGGATGATAACTTGATGTGATAATTGTAAATTTTGTTGTGAAAAATGATCATCGAGGTGCATGAATGAATTCTTATTTGAATCAGTTTTATGTTAATTTTTAGTCGAGAGTTTTAACTTGTATACGTTTTATATGAGAAGAAACTTGAGGGGTTCGGTGATTTGATAATTGAAAATTTTTGTACGTTTAATTTCGTTAATGAAAGGATCCTGCGTAGGGTCGTTGCAATAAAAATAAAACTTTTAGTTATCGATACTCTATGTTAAGACTCGAACATCGTAGTCGGGTTGCTTAATTTTTAAATTTTCAAACTGAGCGCGAATGTTGTATACAAATTTACACTGGAATTTAAAACTTAATTTAATCGACACTCTAAAATCGAAGGAACACTATTCGAAATGAAGATGGCCACTTTAGGATGAATAAAAATCAATTCGAAATGGAAATGGCTACTCCAAAGTCAAGGAACAGCGATTCAAAATTAAGAGAGTCATTCCGAAATTAAAGGAGACCGATTCAAAATGGAAATGGTTTCTCGGAAATCAATGAGGATCGAGTCAATGAGGAAGTAGCCACTATAAAATCAATGAAGATCAAGTCGAAGAGGAAATAGTCACTCTGAAATCAATGAAGATCAAGTCGAAGAGGAAATAGTCATTCTAAAATGGATGAAGATCGAGTCAAAGAGGACATAATTCCACTAAAACTGAAAAAAAAGATGATCTAAAGTTAAAGTAATCACTGTGAAATCAAGATCAATTCAAAATGGAAATAATCTTTCTGGAATCGTAAAGCGTCAGCTCAAAATTTTATAGTCACTTTTTAAACACCAACCGTTGTATTCACCACTCTTTTTGCTTCTTTTTCCGTAGATTTTGGAAATACTTTAAAAAAAAAAAGCGATGACCAGGGGATAGAGAATAAGGCAATGCCTCTATCAACGAATGCAGGCGAGTCTTCGGTTATTCACCGATCGACGTTCCGTGGTCGTTTAGGGTCACGACCATGGGACCCAGGGGACCTCTCCATCCGCTTCATGCTAAAACTGCCGCTCAACGGTATTGACATTACCGTCTATGGAAATTACTCGCGGTGCATGACACGCATATTAGCGGGGATCAATTGAACGGTACGAGATGTCACTTCGAACCCATTCACGTACGACCGGGGAAGCTGTGCTTCGACAAAACACAAGCAAACATGTCCAATTACCGTGTACCGTTCAAACATACCTGGCTACGCATCCAAACCTCGTCAAAGTATCCTTATTCTATTTCGTTCTAATTTTTCGCTCAACGCCTGCACTAAAAAAATTATATTTCGTTTTCCAAATGAATTCCATTCAAATTGGTGTCTTTCAAGAAAATATTATTGTGTGTTCCTGTGAACTTTTTTAAAATAAGAAATGGTTATTAGGAAATTCTTTAAAAAATTGTGGAGTAGATATTGTAGAATCCTGACCGAGGGCATTCTAAAAATTATATACAAAATTTATTGCAACAAGTTAAGCTGCAAATAATTTTTTGTTACAGTCTACAGAGACCTTTTGAAAGGTCCACGATCTCGAAGACTTGACTCGTAGATCCAACTTGATCTTGCTAAATTATAGCAAGTATTGACGTATCTACCAAGTATAATTAGCATAGCTAATGTCCCAGAATTTTTCAACAACTCCGAAAACCAAAAACAAGTATAACAGTCCGCGATAATATCCTGAATAAACGGCCTGCATAAAAATTTGCATTTGCGTCATTTGACCGCTACTCCTTCGACTTTGTCGTTAATTTTACAGTTCGCCCGATCCCCGTTTCTCAAAAAAGAACACGAGGGAGCAAGGAGCAATATAGTTTCCGAAGAACATTCGCATTCACAAACAACAGATAGGAAAGTTTGCGTGTACCGGCGATTTGTAGAGTAGATATGCAAATACCGTGGCCGATCACGCGAAAGTTCGTTTCGTTCGCATGGTCATGACGGCTCGCAGGCTACGGTGTCATTGCGACAAATTAATTCACGTTCGATTAATTGACGTGGCAGTTTCGTTGTGTCTGTGATGGGAGTAGGCTGATTCTTATGGGGATTTATGAACTAGATTATCGGATTCCTCGGTCTTGAACAGAACAGGAAATGATGTCGCCTCGGTTACACAAGGCCAGGGTCGCTATCGATTTCACGGGCTCGTAATTAACAGGCAAATCGGATTACGCATGAATTTCCATAGGCGCCGCGCTTACGCTTTCTGAACATCCTCGGTTTACATTATCGGAAAGTTTTAAATCGCCCGTCGATTTTCGGATTGCAAAAATTATTGCTGCAGAATTGCTGGGAAAATCTGGTACTTTCGTTCCTCCCACAATTCCAGAATATATTTTAATTATTCGATATGTTGTATTCTTTTCAGAATTTTACAAAACACAATATACTCGAATAATTTTTATAAAATACAAATATAACACCGAAAACGAATAACATCCGAGAAATCGATATATGACGAATGTGTTTACACGAATTGACAACAGACTTAATTAGACTTAACAGAATTAATGAGAGCACTTGTAACACTCGTGCATGAACACAGATTGCGTAATTTTCAAAAAGCAGTAGGTTGATCTATAAATATTAACGCGGTAAATCTGGTCGAAGGAACAGGCGAGGTTATCCATATTAATCGAACTGGTTGTCGACATTGAAACTCAAAGTTCATTGTGCGTAACTGTGCACTAATCCCACCACGTGCCATTGGTTGTCGCGAAGAGAACGGCGTCGGATGCGTTCGTGGCTTTGCACCGATCGATCAGCCTATCGATCGTGTCGTTCGAGATGCACCGCTGTTATTTACACATAATGAAGAAAGTCGATGACCGAGCGATCGATCGCATTGCGATAGTGTTGCACTCACACACGCAACAGTAGCTCGTAATCGTTTAGAAATACCAGTTTCCAAGCTTTCCGATTGTCTTGAAGGAATCTGGAAGTTATTAATATTTAAACTGCTGTTACTTGGTAAGAAAATATCGTACAGTTATAAACTTGGACCGATTTTAAAGCTTGAAGCTTCTACTTTTACGCATTATCGTCCATTTTTGCATGCCACAGCAGATGGAAAAATGAAGACACTCTGCCCTCGAAAATCCTATCAATTGAATGTAAATTGATGGGATGCCTCAATGCCTCTGGAAGCTTCGGAAAATTTTTTTCGCAACTGAGGCTAACGTAGATTTGAAGATTGAAGTCTCGCCTTTACAACGAGACCTTAAAAAGTAATGTATGTACACTTTTTTATAGTTGTTTTACTGAGCTTTGAGTGAAAGGTGTACCGTGAACTTGAAAATAATATAAGGTGCATCATGAGGACTCTGCACAGTCGAACTTGCTCCTCATTTTTGTACCATAAAACAGCCAAAAAAAGTCGTACATCATTCATTAAGGTATCGTTGTAAAGCAGAGGCTTCGATCTACTAATCTGTGATAGATTCAGTTACGAAAAAGTTTTGCAGTATTTTTTATAAACGTTCGAATTAAGTAGAAGCTTCCAGTTATGAAATGACACCAAATGTATAGTCCTATGACTTTTTGTTATCAAGTTGTAACAGTTTCAATATGGAAAATTTTTTGAAAATTGTAAATTGAAAAGAAATTAAATGTTAGCAATTTTTTGTAAAATGGAAATTTAATGTTCTAATGTTTTTTTTTTAAAGTTCTATATACAGAACATGTATTATCACATAGGTATGATAGTAATTGCAAACTCAAACGGACTACAGCGTTGATTACAATTCTCCGGCGCTACACGATGGCTGTTACGTAATTATGCAAATCGAGCGAACAATGTTTCAGACATTGTTTGTACGTGAACGAGACAACAGGAAAGTGACACATTGAGCCCTGACTCACTATTAGATAATTTTTTATATTATAGCGTTGTCTGTTTGTCTCGTCTCAACGTCTCTACAAACTGCCACAAGGCAGGCCAAAGTCCATCATCAATAACTAAGAATTTCTTAATAATTTTACACAACAAACAAAATGACTGGACTGTATTTAGGCATTATCGAACTCCCAACGTATATTCATACACTGGGTGTACAAAGTATTCGTACACCTTTTAAAAACGAATAACTTTTTCAAAATTCGACCCAACAGCTTGAGTTTTTTTTTGAGACGTTCGAAGGATTAGTTTACTAGCTAATGTGTAAATAATTTTGTTTTTAAATTGTTATTGGTCGCAATTGCGAAGGAAAATGTAAAGGTCGCGATTTAAAAATTTTTTACCTGTGCCTGTAATGAATTATGTAACATATATAATATATTTATATACATAAAGCATTTACATTGTTGCACCAGAATCGAGGCTCCGATAGCTAAAAAGAATTATTCAACGATTAGCATACTACCAATAACTTTTTTTTCCCCCGGATCAATGGTCACCTGTTTTAATTGGCCGGTCGGACAAAGGAAAACACGGACTTTAAAACGCCGGGAAATTCATGAACTTTTTAGTATTCCTGTGCGAAAAGAGCGCAACGTGGGCAAGAAAGTTGTTTCCCGTTCAACAGGCCGTTAAATTTTATGCCCGACTGCGACGGATAGATTTACAACGTTGCTTTTAGGTTAGCTGCATTCGGGACGAGATATTTTGTCGTTCATCTTCCTGGAAGCTTCGTTATCGTTCTTTCGGTCAAATATTTCTCGAGAGCAGTGCGACTTTGGGGAATCCTTGGAACGAGTTCCATTGTTCCTCCCGCGCTTACGGACGAGCTCGAATTCGCTGGTGATAATTATCGATTCCTGGATATATTCGGTGACAGCCGGTGTTTCCCATCGAAAGAGTGACGCGAAATTATTTTAATCGCAGCCATCGATTCCTCGCGTCACCGTGACATGAAAATTATTTTAGCACGATCCGCGTGTAGTACATATAGACCGCACTGTCCCAACACGAATGTATGCGTGACACGCCGTTTCCGGAGGGCGAGGCGAATCTTCATTTTATTTTCGAAACGATTCCATCTGTCGAACAACGCAAATCGATCGATCGAAAGGACAATGAAAAGTTTCTGAGGAACGTCTGAATAAACATTGCTTTGAGCGCGTTAGCTCGGTGCACGCGCACCGACACCACGAACCTTTGAAGTGGAAATAATCATTCGAAAATCAATTACTGACAGCGATTTATCCGACTCTTTCAGTCAGGCCCGCCCTTATCAGGCTTGCTTAACGCTCGCTGCTTCCTAAATCAAATTTTGCGGTGGATCATGCCACATAGAAGTTCGGTTTACCAGATTAGAGATCACTTCGGTGTAGTGGGTGCACGATAGTCGGCAGAGTGGGGAGCAAGGGGCGTTCGTAACGGCTAGTTATCCAATTGTTTGGTCAGGAACGCCTCGCGAGCCCCGAACTTGTTTCTTATCGAGCACTTACTGCTTTCTAGACTATTGCGGTAAAAAGGGATCACATAAACGAGAATCTATCGTATTTTTGCGTGTGCAGCACGTTTGTGACTCTTTACCCTTCCGCAGATATGTGCCGGAACAGAGGGCCTATCCAAGAACAAAGGGCTTACTCAAAATTGAAAAGAACTAGGACTATTTTGACGATGCAGCGAGTTGCATAAGTTTCAAGAATCCAAATCTAATCAGAGGTAGTACGTGGCCCCCTCTATCGATTAGGCCGATTTTGGTCCTATATAAGGGACATGGATCCTTCTATTAATTGACCTTAACGCAGTACAAATCGTATCACTTCGCGCGTCAGCTCGAGCAAGATCGGGTAATCAAAGCCCTTTTCAAGCAGTTTTACGAAACAGTGATTATAACGTCAGTGATCGCCCCCGCATTTCTCGGTGCGTTAAAACTGAGAGTGTTAGACAAACCGCGACAAACTACACAAACCAATTGTATAGCCCGGAGTTCAAATTTGAATATATATCATTCTGTGTTAATATGTTAGAGTCTATCTTTATTATTCACATCCTCGTCGAAGTTCCAATAGTTGGTATTCTACGACAGGCCTCGGAATTATGTGCTCGCGACAGCCATTTTTCGAAGGCAACGCCCCCTCGACCCGAACACGCGTCTCGCTCCCCGTGGCGGCCCTAGTTCTCGAGGCAGCTCAGGCGCGTACCATAGAGTGTTACAATGTAAGTGTCGGCGATGCGAACAGCTACGTCCAAACCTCCTATAGATCTTACCAATTTGTCAAGCACGTCTAAACGTGCGCGAAAATCAAGTAATCCCAGATGTTAATACAATTAAAAACTATTTTTAAAATTTATCTTCCGAATTTATTTTCCAAATTTATTTTCTGCAGCTGTTGTCCGAAATTATCGTGTGACATAGTGGAATAGGCCTACAGTGGATACCACTGATAAAAAAAAGCGCATTGACAATAGTACCTCGACGGTAATGTGGAAACCTAATGATACGGGTATCGCCCTAATGCACCACGAATAGCTCCTATGTTACGCGCCTGAGGTGTTCCGAGCACTAGGGCCGTCACGGGGAGCGAGATGCTCGGCCGGATAAAGGGGGCGGGAGTAACCTTCGAAAACCGGCCGTCGCGAGCACATAATTCCAAGGCCTGTTCTACGACGATGCACCTTTGCCGCTCGAGGTGTATCCAGTTAATTTCTATAAGTTACGAGTCCACATTAAAAATCAAACATTCCTCGGTCACGCATAGCTTGCCTAACCCTTGGCTCGTAACAGTGTCCATATTAACTTCTTATCGACCGTCCACTGGTTTCTAATCGAAATTTTCGAGATGGATAGACCGCATAGACTACTTTTCTCAGGAGTTTGACCCCGTAGGGCCACAGAGGGTTCGGTTGTCTGTCAGGAGGACTCGTCTAAGGTCAGCTGAGGCCGTCTACCGTTGCCGGAAGAGCAAGAAGTTGTCGTTGCCTCGCCTCGACGGTGCTCTTAATTAAAATATAATGGCAGTCGCGATCCCAACACCATGTTCGAACAGGGGGGAGCAATTTTCGTCAGTCCGCTCCGAGTTTCCAGGGTGTTTGGTTCGATCGTTCCCGGAGGTCCTGGGAGAGGAGACGATAGTCGCGGTCTGCTCGACTTGTACCATCGAGTCTGTCGTCTCTGCGGTTTGTCAACGTTCGTCGATGATTAGGGACGTTTCGTGAGATCCGATAAAGTCGACTAACAGTTTGAGATCAGTCGAGATCGCCGAGTGACCGGTATTCTAGATCTCGATCGCGATTGCGTGATCCGCGAATGCTTCGTGCTGGAAGAAACTCGCAGATTTATACATACATTGATAATTATACTGATACATACGCACGCGTGATTTTGTAAACATTTACCGATCGCCATGGCTACGTTGCTGAGACGAATTTACTATGGGTACCGCTACATCAACGATGAACTATCAGGTAACACTAATTGATCTTGATAGAGGTCTAGGGACTAGGTGGAATTCTGAGAGAAATTTTTGGGAATGTTATGTTACGTATTGGAAAAATCTCCCCTTAAAAATCGTACTTTTATTTGAATACAATATTTTTCAGCAATCGGAGAAATAATAAAAAGAATATAATAAAGAGTCTACATTGTGTATTCGTCATTAAAAAGTGTAAATTAAATATTTTTATTTCAAATATTATAGGGTCGTAGTTTGAAGATGCACATAAGATATTTTCTTCAGCAGATATTCACTAGCTCAAGTAAACCCAGCCAATAGCAATAATTACGCTGTAGACATGCAGTGTAGCAATTTATAAAAACGAGAAAATAAAGGTCATTTTAACCACAGTGCTAAAAACGATATCAATATTCGTAAAAATGTGCATATACATAAAGCTAATAAATGCGCATAAATCAGAAGTATAGTGCTGTAATTAGTCTAGTGATATAACAATGAGTCTCTTTAAAAAACAATATTCTAATTCATGCAAACTATTGTTTCAAAAATGTGTTTTCGAAGTTACTCGAGTAAAAAGAAAATAAATTTTCTGCTACCTGAAGGGAAATTAGCACGGGCAACAAGCACTTTTTAACAACATTCTAAAACCATTTTCTAATTATGTTTTCCAAAGATCCGCGGACGATGGACCTCTGGCTGATCGGTAACCCATGGGGAACGCTAGGCATTGTTGCGTTATACTTATACTTCGTGCGGGAATTAGGCCCGAACTTGATGGCAAAGAGAGAACCCTTCAACCTGCACAGGGTCATGCAGATATACAATGTCGTACAGATAGTATTTTGCTCGTATCTACTCTACAACGTAAGTAGTTCATTTGCGAAGTCCAAAAACTATCCCTCTCTTTTACAAGGCCGACGAACTTTGGAAGATATCGAGTCAGTTCATCGTAATTGTTTCAGGCGTTGGTTCTAGCCTGGCTGGACGACTATAACATAATTTGCGAGCCGGTTAACTATTCGATGGCTCCAAAACAGAGAGAGGTGAGCGAACTCTGTTAAGTTAATGCGAGTCCTGGAACCGCTTAAACTCGATGTTTTTCAATTGTAGATTGCCAGAATGGTCTGGCTGTACTTCATCGTGAAGCTGGTCGATCTGCTGGACACCGTTTTCTTTGTTTTACGGAAGAAGGAGAACCAGATCTCATTTCTTCATGTCTATCATCATGCTGGAATGGCCATCGGCACGTGGGCGGCCACCAAATTTCTCGCGGGCGGCCATCTTACTCTTCTTGGTGAGCTCGTACCCCAGAATATTAGATGTTTGCTATCAAAGAGATTCTTCTTTCGATTTTTAGTTACGTAGTAAAATAATAGATTAGTTTAAAAATTAAGTTGTTCATGTTTCACCAGCACTCACTAGAAAAAAAAACAATTTTCCTACCAAGCGAATCCCTCGTTCAATTTTTTAATTTTAATTGAAAATATTGTTCGTAGACTCGAGATGTTTTAGCTTGTAGTTACGAAACTTTTCAAGATATCAAGGTTTAATAAATGGCTCCGAACAGCTAAAAGATCAAGGAAAGTGTATGCAAACTTTCATCGCCATAACTTTTTCGAACCACTAGAAAAAAAATTGCAAACACGACTCAAAAAATCCACTAAACTGCAGCCGTTGAAGTAAACAAACTTTGAAATATTTTAGCTCACAGCTATGAGAGTTTCAAACATTTCAAAGATTAGTTACTGACTGTAAACAGCTGAAAGTCCCAAAGACATCCAAAAACATCATGCAAAAAGCACATCGCTAACAGATGCATTTGCTCAGGAACAATCAACTCGTTCGTGCACGTGGTGATGTACACCCACTACCTGGCGACCTCCTTCCGGATAAGAACAAACTGGTGGAAGAAGTACATCACCCAGCTGCAGCTGCTCCAATTCGTCCTAATCCTGATGCACTACGTGGTTTTGTTGTGGGCGGAGGACTGCGGTTTCCCGAAATGGACATCGGCAGTCTTGATACCGCAGAATCTATTCATGATAGTGTTGTTCGGGGACTTTTACTACAAGACCTACATCAGGAAGCCGCAGCCGAAGGTCAGCCAGAACGGCGTCTCCACGGAAGCGACGAACGGGAAGCTGAAGAAGAGCCAATAGGAGCTATCCCGTGGAACCAAACGTGTCTCTGGAGCCCGTCGCCGCGGACCACAGTGCCCCGAAGCTAACCAGAAACGTCCAAGAAACAGAAACCTGTCGCCAAACTCTCCAACCACAGACTCTCTTTCTCTCTCCCTCTCCCCCTCAGGTCTCTCTCTCTCTCTCTCTCTCTCTCTCTCTCTTTGACAGCTGAACACGCCCACGCAGTCGTGTTCACGAGCTCACGAGTTACAGTTAGCTAGGTCTTAGGGGAACATGGCCCTGACCTGGTACAGTTATTCATTGGGTACGTCGGTTACCTTGCCCTCGGATAAGGGACGCGCGATGCGGCCGAGACGCGTCGCTTATCCGGGGTGCTAGCTGTCCCGACGATTCACCGAGTCTTCCTTTTTTGAGTCTGTTGTGGGATGCAGATGAATCTAGATGGCCTTCTAGTGGGTTCTTGGAAGATGCTGAGTTACTAGGTCTCAACAGCCATGACTTTTCTACTTCTTAAAAAACTAGGTTACGAACGATATTACTTCCTCTTGATTGATACTGCTAACTCATTCTCTTGACTGACACTGCTAACATCATTCTGTTGACTGACACTGATAACACGTTCTCCTGATTGATTACCTAGAGACTCTGCTAGAGACGAGACTGTGGTAGACGTTGCTAGCTATTTCACTTTTTTGGAAGTTCTTGCTTTTAGACTATGATAGAGGCAAGATTACGATAGCTAGCTCCTTTTCATCTTTGTTCCTCTTGCTTTTAGACTATGATAAACACAAGGCTATGATAGACATTGCTATTGATTCTTTTCTTGAAGGTGTTAGAAATGAGATCATACTAAATATTGCTACCCCCTCCATTGTGTTTGAATCTCTTTTGCTTTTAGATTATATCAGAGCCAAGACTATCGTACACATTGCCATCCCTTCTGTGTGATTCTCTTTTTTAGAAATGAGATTATATTAGATTGTTATGCTTAAGATTGTCTTGCTTCTAGACTACATTATAGACTATGATACGCATTGCCAGCACCTCCCATTTGATTCTCCTGCCGATAAAGACTATACTAAACCCGTTGTCAGCTCTTTCTTTGAAAAGAGAGGGGACGAAGATTAGGCCAGTTTAAGGATCGTCGGGACAGCAAGCGGCGGCAGCAACCGTGAAAAAGATTCCATGACTCTGATCATAATAAAACGAAGCTTTTCCTCTCTCTCTCTCTCTTCCTCTCTCATCCTTGTATTTAAGATCGTTCATCATCGTCTCGCTATTTTATCGCTAGGCGTGCACGGTCAGGTACACACGCACGGTATACACGATCAAATCACTAGTGTTCGATGACAGAGCGGGCGTTACTGAAATATAACACGTTAATATAAGACTGTCGCGTGATCCAAGCAAGTTGCTCTCTCTCTCGTACGGAAGCGATCATGATGATTGCCGGTAGCCGCCCATTCATTTAAACAATAAATATGTGAGTATCCACTGAACCGTCTTACGAAACTATTAGCTCTACAAATTAATTCGTGTACATACTTGTCTTCGTCAATTTGTTGTTCATTTACAAATAATCATATTCAACTCTTGGTAATATCATTTTGCTTGCCACCATTTTCTATACATTTATAACTTGTTGCAGGTAACGTTGAAATTGAATTTAAAACAAATGTTACAATTATACGGATCATGAATTAATTTGTACATTGAATATCGCCGTGTTATTATTGTTATTAACCCTTGTCGATGTTATTATCTGTTACCGAGATATTCTACGATTTTTAAGCCGCTAACTAGAGTGTAAGAAGTGTTGAATGTTAGTTGTAAGCCCAGTGACTTTATGACGAGGGAACAACTGTGTATAGTTACTTCGATGGTGTAATAATATATCCATGAAGTTTCAAAAGAATTAGATCGGTACACAGATTAAAATAAATTCACAAATATTCTTCAATTTCCAGCAGTGCAATGCTGGAAATTATTAAAATTATTAAAATAAATTGCCCTGTATTATGGCGATCGAAATATTCTTTTACAACCGTTCCAGAGCACAGTTGTCGAGTGATAATCTTATAAAATTTTAAGGTTAATGGAACTGGTCAAGCAGTTAGGTCAGAAATGGTTCTTCAATCAAAAACTGAAAAATTTTTGTAAAAATACAACACAACTTGTATAACTGGACATTGTCGTACAAGAGCTTATTATAAGAACTATGTTGACAATATTTTTTCTTCTACACACACTCGAGACTATTCATTACCACTATCGTTGACGCGTAGAACAATAATAGTTCGATGGATATTTTTGATAATTTACACGGACGAAACCGAAAACGAAGAAACAATGTTGCGCGTTGCAGAATTTTTAGAACGAGAAAGTGGCTCATTGCTGCCATTCTCCAGAGAATTTGACACTCCTCGATTGTACTCCAATCAGCCCAGAAACGTGGCAATAATAGATATATATTTAATTATTAGTCTAGGTCACAGCTCTCAGATTTTTTAACGTGTGTAGAAAACAAAACAAGAAATGGTAAAAACACATTGAACCGATTCCATAGCTACTCCTAAATAAACATAATCTCTAGATCGAGCGATTTCCTAAGTGTAATTCGTCGGAATAAAGAAAATAGTTGTTCATAGTGATTGACATTTACCGGCAATCTTGACCCGATCCAGACGGAGATTGCCATACTCGATCGAGCATAGGCGGGTTAAGAGGTGTTTGGTTAAAAATGGCCTACTTCGCTGACATTTTAACGGGTGGGCTCAGCGAAAGGCAATCCACGTAGACAGAAAGGACCATAGTTTGGAAGCAGGTGCCGTTATTGTACTTCCGTGGGCACCAGGAATTTCACTTTCACTTCTGGTCCCGATCTAGCGCAGCATCTTCCTCCAATCGCTACGAAACATCTATGAGGACAGGCCGGAAACACTTACGTGACTTTCTAGTAGGTCACGTTTCAAACGTGATAGAAATGCCCTTGCGAATCCGAATTTACGATAAGAATCAATTTCGATCCAAAAGCTATCTGTTCATTTCATAACTGTTTAGTCCACCTGCTCAATAATGCAATCGCTCATTAGCACATCGATGAAAACCCGCGTTATATTCAGCAAATTAATAATTTCCAGCAAAACAAAGTCATTCACTCTAATTAAACTTTTTATGCGATCATGCTATTTATAGTCCATTGTTTTATGGAATCGTAATTCAGATATGTATAATCTTCTACGCGAGAGTGTCCCAAAAATGTACTTACTTGGAAGGGGCGATTCCTGAAGTCATTTGAAGTAACTTTTTCTTTTGTGAAAATGTTCTCCGCGGCTCTGTTAACGAGTTATTAACCAAATACGCGGACCAATCGGAGCGAAGCTACTGCGGACGGATTCCGGCGATTGGTCCTGCACGGCGGCGTGACGTCGACGCGCTAGCTGTTCACGACTATTTCACCATTATTTCAAAATTTAAAGACCACATTAAATAGGTCGTTGGATTCGTCTTGGCGTCAGCTATAACGTTATTGAATAAAAAATCAAGGTGACCTGAATTTTTTATTAAAAAAAAATTCTTTAAATTTTGTATATTGAAATTTGTAGGGGACTGAGTACCGATTACTTTTTGTGGGAAACATTTTTTTGTCACACCACCGGAAATGTCTGAAAAATCGTTGGAATAATAAATAATAATTGAAAGCTAATCCACAATTTTTGAATCGATGAATTTTATTACAATAAATGAAATATTAAAAACGTGTTATTACTGTCTTATCTAAAAAATTAAAAATATTCAAACAATAATAAGTATTATATTTTTTTGAAAATTACTGACTATAATGAATTAACTATACGGATTTGCGGCTTATTATATTTATCTATTAATAATCACAAATCTATATGTATAGATTATGGTAATGAAATAATATAGTAATATGAACGTAAAAAACGTAATTTCAGATTGTTCATATTTCATATTTGGGTATACACTACCCGTATTCAAATTTTCAAAAAAATACATTAATATTATAAGTTAAAAAGTGAACAGAAACTAATATTTTCTAATGTTATTTAAAAAAAATGGTAACATTTTAAAGTCTTCGTAAGTTTATTCCCCATAAAAAGACATACAACTTTGCAATTTGTACCATTCATCTATTTTTATTAGTTTCCAAGATATTCGTGGAAATTGTTATCTACCCCCACGTTTGAGGGCTGTTTTCACCTGGATTCTTCCCTTGTGAGAACTAGTAGAAAGTTCAAATGCTTATTAATGATCATATATTCTAAACAACTTGTAACATAATCTCTTCAACCTCAAGATCCACTGGGTGGTCGTCAACGCGTTTCGTGCGACACGAGTCGCCGTGGAATTGCTTGTCACGCGACGCTTTAAACAGTTTAAACTATTATAACTTCCGGAAGAGGACGAAAAACGAAGTGAACTATGCAGGATCTTTTAGAGGAGATGATGCTGATAATGTTCCACTTTGTTAGAGCACGCAACTTTACATAACTTTCAATTTTATTTCTTGTCAAAGGTGAAAAACTTTGACGATTTTGAATTATGAACAATAATTTTTAGTTCCTGGCGCGTTCTCAACATAGATATACATTATTTATAAAAAAAAAATTGGGCACATAATGTTCAGCAGGTTTTCCAGGACATCATTGTGAAGAAAAGGAATTTTTTCGGTGAAAAATGGTATATGAAAAAGTTTGATCTTTGCACACTTATTGAGTTTTTAATAACTTTAATTAATATTATCGTTTTCGAATGATAATTTTATAAATTCGTTAGAAATCGATATGAGGACTTTGATTTTTTAGCCCATGAACAGCTAGCCCGTCGATCTGGCCCACTGTGTGTCGGCATTGGCCACGCTCTGATTACTCCGGGTTTTTCGGAAAAGTTATTTCAAGTGACCTCAGGAATTACCCCTGGTGATGTTGGGAAACAGTTGTTCAGAGCACTGAAGTTTCTTAATGACACCAGGTGTATGGCAATAATCGCACAATATCGTTTGCATACACGTTCCGTTTTTCATTGGAACGTGATGAAAGATATAGTAGTCAAACTTTTTGTATCCAATGTTTTGATCAAGCGGACAATGATTATTCAAACACATCAGTCAGTGAATTATTAATATGTTCATTGCATTTAGGATTAATTTTTTCCCGTACTGTTTTTATCAGTGAAGTATAAACGACAATGTTGAACGTGATCTATGCATTAGGATACAGGAAGTTTCTTTTTTGCAACGAGACAAAAAACTTTGGTGTACAATTTTTTTTCTACCGTTTCCAACCTTGGAAAGAGGACGGGAAATTGAAGTTGGCGTTTTGTGTTCGACAATTGTTCATATTTCAACGTTTCTGCAGAGTCAAAAAAAATTATTTTTGCTTTTCAAACTAACATGGATTTAAAGATTCAAGTCTTCTCTTTATGACGAATCAACAAACTTTGACGTACGATTTTTTCTCACCGTTTTATCGCACTTTGAACGAAAACCGAACCGTAACCGATAATAAACATTGCTTCGTGTTCATAAGAATGACAGATTATCGTTTCCCAACATCATAAATAATTAATTTTCGTATGGCGACGAACTCGATTTTTAATGTATTCTCAATATACATACTATTTAGTATAATTTTTATGGGCATGACGTTGATTGACGTGGTCGAACAGAAAAAATCAGGAATCAGTCGTGACCGGTATCTATGTATTTTCAGGGCTGTGTGGAACTGTGAATAGTTAAGTGACCGAATACGTTACGAAATCTAGAACCGTTTGATATTCCATATAGTTGTGAAAATCATATTATTTGATCACTTTTAATGACTTACCTTGCGTGACTTCGATCCTGACGGACTTCTTAATGATTTACACTGATCTTTGTCAGTTGTGAACTTTCTAAGTTGAAAAAGGCTAGAGAGGGGGTCCCGCGGGAGATGTAGAGTGAATTTATGGGGGAAGGAGATGAATCAGAAATAGTGGGAATATTCCGATGGTAAATGCAACAAGAAAAACACAAATTAGCAGAAATTATCATAAATTATTATAGCAATTGCTCTCCTCTAGTCACTACCCATTCGGCACACGCATTGCTACGATGTCCATCGAAATAAAAAGTAAATATTTTTAAACCTTTGTCTGTTTTGTCACTGAAATAAGAGACACAGAGACAGAATACTCGTTTAATTGGCCTGTATTGTAAAAAGGTATGGTAATTTATAGCGATGGTAGGGATAACTGACATTTCGAAGAATGCAAAAGCCAATCAGCATGGTCAGTTGACGTCAGAAGTTCTCGTTTCATAAATATGACTGTTTACCACATTTTAAACTTCAATTGTTGGATTTGAACTGCCGAAAGATTAAGGTAGGTATGTGCACAGTTTCATTATTGTAACTTCTTCCGTTCTCCACGGCAAGGATTGTCAACTAGACTGAATCGAACCCTTTAAATAGCCGGGCTTCTAGGCGTTGTAGCTTATAGCTGCGTGAGTTTTAAACGCATCAAAGTTTAATTAATAGCTATAATCAGCTAAATGAACAGTGTAAATGCGTGCAAAGTTTCATTATTGTGAGTTCATCCATTCCAAAGAGAAAAAATCACGAGCCTGACTGGTAAATCGTCTAAATCAATCATTTAAGTAGGGAATCCTCGCAGTTGTCCGTCAAAGGGCAACAAATGCAATTAATATGTCCCGCAGCGGTGCATGTGGCTGCAGATCTAAACGTCCATTCGGTCGGTTGATTCCCGTGCATTTAATCACAATTGTCCCGCGGTCTATCGTATCGATCGTATCGGAAATGTCAGCGGAACCGCAGAAACGCAAAAGTGATACACACGGCCGGGCAACGAATCACTGGTGTATGTTTTTCATTTAAACGCGACCCAATCAGAATTCACTTGGAACCGGCACGATACCGAATCAAAATAAAAGAGATGCACCAACTTATGGATATCGTTCTTCCGAAAACTGTCGCTGACAATTGCCACTGTCAATTATTACTAACAATTCCTTTTCCACTTTACTGTGTGATAGAAATTAATTACTGTTTGGCCAGCTGCTGTAACTTGGAATTAATATGGGCAATTTTTATTTTACATAAAAATCCACAGTCTATACATCAGTCTCGTAGTGCTAGCGTTAGAAACATTTAGAACGGCCGAATAAATCGGATCGGAATAATGAAGTCGATCATCGATACAAAGAATTATGGCGTCAGTTCACCTTTCATTCGCATGCTCGAGCATCTCCCCGCTCGTTCACCATTCTCCAGCGACTCGGGCGTGGAGGAATAGCAAGCCGACCAGAAAAACGTCCATTTCGACCCAGTGCCGGGTTCGGAAACCTTTCCGAGGTATCCCGTTGACTTACATACTTCGCAACAAATCCACCGGTAGCTATGGCTAAAAAACCGGCCCACAGATTTTACCCGAGTTATGGGGCTCCCAAAGAAACCCCATGGAAAATCGTACGGCCGTCAATCCTAGGCCGTGTCTTCTATCCGCTGAAAAATCATTGATTTAAGGCTCCGTAATTCTTAGCTATTAAATCTGGCCGAGGAACGACGAGACGAGCAAACTTCTGCTTTTGCAGCTTCGCTCTCGTCCTACTTGACGCTTTATTGCCCTGTGTAACTGTATCTCGGGCTATGCAATATTTTTCTACATTTTTTTCCATTTAAAACAGCGTCCGCGAAACACGAACGTATGCTAGCGAATCACACCGCATCGCAAATAGTAGAAAAAAAATTTGTTTTTGTGTTAAGCTGGTTTCCTTGCGGATTTTATGGGCTCAGGACACACCCTCTTCGTGTACTCAGTGCCGTTATTCTGCAGAGGAACGATAATTAAATGATACGGTTGTGTGTCTTGAGCAGGGCTTGACGAATAGACTGTAAAATATTTCGCATTAGCTTCTAAGATAAATTGTGGTGTATTCAAAAGTTTTACGTACCATTTTCCAAAGTTGTGTAATACTTTCGGGTCTTCAATTCTGCCATCTTGTCGGGAAGTTTGGTATCTTGTATTAACTTGTCAGGTTTAACAAAAAAAAATTATCAAATTTCCAACTTTCTTCAGCTCTAAGTTTCCAAGTAGTTCAGTCCCTCGAAGACTCCAGTTCCGCCACTTTGCTGAAAAAATACAATTGAAAAATACATTTTTATAACTTAAAATTTTTACAATAACAGGCTGCTTGACGATTTTTTATTAACTTTCTGATTTTACCATATAAAATTAGCAAACATCCAATATCCCTCAGCTCCAATTTTTTAACTGACGTAACTTCTTAAAAACTCCAACTACGTCATTTTGCTGAACAAATAACATAAAAAAATTCATATGCATATACGAATATGCAACTTAATGTTAGTAAATGTTTTCCTATTAACATGCTGGTTTTCCTTAAAATATTACAGGGAACACATTTAATCGATGATTGCACCGTACAAATTAAACATTGACACCTAAATCAACTAAACACAGCCGATTACAAGAAAACTTCCCAATTTCCCTTTGCAACAAAAATCACTCTCACAGCCTTACAATTATTACTAGATTGCGGATTTTATGCATTCATGGAAAAACAAAAATTTTGAAGACGTTCGGTATATTAGTTTTAACTTCAGCAAATTCCTAAGTGAAGCAAGACGTTTTTTTAGCTCCTGTCTCTCGCAATCAATGCAGGCAATTTTTAATTTGCATAAAAATCAGCAGTCTACTGATTACCTCTTCCAACTAAACATCGTCACCTCCAGAATCCATTTTGGCTCCGTGTCACTCCTCTTCCACGTTCGACGGGGCCCGTGTCGTCATTGTTTTAACTCTGACAAGAGGTTAACGGGTCAAACAAGCTGGCTCGGTCTTTATTCCGGTCAAACAAGCCGGCCGTCAACGAATTTCGCAAATACATCGTCGCCTGCATCGCCAGCAAATATTCCATCACCCCGACCAATCTCCTGAACGTTCACCTCTCGACGAATCGTCGAAATGATGCAACCTGTTCGATCACACGTTACACTTATACCAATTTCTGCGTATACAACTGAGCAACCTCGGCTCGATCCTTGTTGTGCGATGCTCGGGGACCCAACGCGCGACGCGCGACGCTCGACGGCGACCTTAATCGTCCGCGAGGAGACATTCTGCGAGCAGGCGCAGGTTCGCATGCAAAACAAACAAGTCGTGTGTTGATATCCGATAACTGGACTCCAAGACTTTCATCCGTTGGTCCACTTAAAAGCTACCGTTCCTTCAAACCGGCCAACAACTTGCCAGACTTCCATCAACGCCCGACAAGAACGCAGTGTTCTCTATTCCTCAAGTCCCTTTTGTAACCTTGACGACTCGGATTCCTCCTGATTCGAGGATAAAGGAATCTCTTCAAGGTCTCCGAAGATCTTCCAAATCTCCAAGGCTCCCGGAAGTCTAGGTTCGTCGAGCTCGCTGAGTTGAAAGCAGTTGTTTTGTGCGTCGCGAACCGTGTGTGCAGTCTTCGGTAAATCACGTTGAAGTGTCGGCACCGCGACCTTGAGATCGTAGAACGCTCCACGACACTGTCCTGCATCTTCACCCCTTCCTCTGTCACCAAGCTGACCCCCAGTCAGCTAGCGGAAGTGATGATTTAACGGCGAGCTAGCGTACATAACGGTGGTGGGGTCGAACCGTGGGACATCGGGGTTTTGGTCCTCTTCGACGCGACTTTCGACGTTGGATGATCAGTTTTTGGTTAGCTGTTGCTCCTTCACCACCATCCAGCTCTCCTGGATAACACTTCTTCGGTGACCTGGCTGGAAACTGGTCGAGACAGGTCCGGAAATAAGGTGAGCGAGTTTCGAACAAGGCTCCATTGGGATTCGGCTCTTTTAAGTGTTCGTCGGGAGCATCGGGATAATTCGGGTACATTTAATTATCGGGAAATGCACTGGAATAGTCGGGTTTCGGATTTTTCGAATTATCGGTGTTCCGATTTTGTAGGTTATTTCGCTTTTGACGTTTTGCCACGATTCTTCGGAGTTAGTTTCACGTCTATTTTACACGAGATTGATTGACACTTATCCATTCGCTGATCGGCCGGAGTAATTGATGAGTGGAATGAAATGGTTGCATTTCGACAGAAATCTGTGTTTAGATTGTTTAAAATGTTGGTGTAATCGCTATCCATGTTTCTTTACTTTTGACGTTTCGATTTGCTTTCTTTGTAATGTTGCACGATAGAATTTATTTCGTACAAGATTTATTGACCTTTGTTCATTTAGTAATTGTTTGGAGGAATTGCTGAATCCAATGGAATAGTTTCAGTTTGACGTGAATGTGTGCTCAGAGTGTTTAGAATGTTAGTGTAATCACTAGTGGATTGTGTGGATTTTTACGTGAAATAAAAATTGTCTCAAATTCATTTCTTTTCTTAATAATTTTATAGAGTTCAAAACAATACAACAGTATTTTAAATCCGTCGAACACGTTCACTATTTTGCATCTGATCTACTCGTATCTGTCAAAAAATGCATAAAATCCGCAGTTTGGTAATCATTCTCCATGTTCCTTTACTTTTGACGATTCGACTTGCTTTTCTGTAATGTTGCACGATGAAATTGATATTAAACAAGATTTATTGACCCTTGTCCATTTAGCGATCGTTTGAAGCGATTGATTAATGTAATTGAACGCTGTACTTTGCTTCAATAGAATAGAGGTGCGATGATTTTCTACGTTTCTTGACTTACTGATGTACGGTTACAAAATATTCGACCATATTTAAATTAATTTGAGACAAGATTAATTGATTCTTATTCATTTTTGATCATCTTGTGGTCGGTATTAAATCATTAATAATTGTAAACATTTAAGTGTAATAGAATGCGATGCTTTGCCATTCGTGTAATGAAACCTAAAGTTTTGCTTCAATTTTTTTGAAATATTGCAAGTATATTTATTGATATTTAATTATTGACAATTTTAAACATTCGAGTATAATGGAATGTTACGAAGAGTGCAACGTCTTGCAAATGTAATCGAAAGTGGCATGAACAGCAACACCTCGCGAACATAATGCAATGAAAAGCCATTGCAATGTAGAGCCAGACGTTGTTTTGAAATATTGGAAAGTTAATTCCGATCCGTCTTCATTGAATAGCAGTTTGAAACAATTGACAGCGTGTTAAATGGAAGAAATCGACCAGTTGATCTTTGCGCTGATAATACTAATTATAAATGTTTACTTATGTCGATCGTAGATTGTTGTAAAACGGAAATTCAAATGATTTCAACGCACTGTTCGAACCATTTGAATTTCCATAATACTAATTATGTAGTCGGTGATAGATAAATAAGACTAGTTTGGTAACTAACTATACCGAATAGAATGTTGATTAAATAAAAAACACCGCAAAGACAATTATACGAAACGGATAGATACAGGTAGATTAGAAATGGATAAACATCGTGTATGATCCAAGAAGTATTTCTTATTTGTGAAAATGTAACGACTTGTCATCTCAGTGAAAGAATACCTTGATTACGATGAAAGAAAGAATACTTGTATTACGATGCTAAAGACCTTACGGATTATTTGTTCCCGGCGCTTGCATAATTCGTTTCGTAATTGATTTCGTTCCGCCCTTGAAAACGATTTCATAGATTGTTGCTCCATTTCTATGTTCGCACGCGACTCGTCCCCGATTCCGTTTTGTGCAACGTGTTCGACCACGCTTTCGCAAATTTTCTGTTGTCTTCGCACTGGTGACACACTTCAAACGTAACGCGCTTCACGTACTCCGTCTAAAATGATACAGGATAGATCGTTCCAATTCTTTTTAGCAATTTTAGTAAATTCACGATGAATTTCAATACAATCTCCTATAACACGGAATCAAAATTGCGGAATTCAAATTCAATTTAATTTGATCCGATTTGCGCTAATTCTGAGTTTCTTATAACGCTTGGACGGTGCCACGAACGCGTGCGCGCGGCGTTTTCATTCATTCATTGAAAAATTACACCTATCTACTGATAATTATCGTTACAAATATATATTTTTTGCAATAAATTTTTGAATTTTATTGTCTTGAAATAATATTTAACATGATTTATTGGTTACTTATGTAGTACTTTTTCCAAATAATTTTAATAACCGATTTCTTTGTGTTTCTTAACATATATTCTATATATTATGAATATGTAGGATATGCTATCTGTCCTGCGAACAGATTTACAAATCCCACCGGTTCGCATTTGTGCGCGCGTTCATGCGCGCGGTCGATCCATCAGTTGTCCGTTTTTCGTATACATCAAAGGGAATGCGCGCGAATTTGTTTGCAGATTTGATCGGGAGACAAAAAAAACGGCGAATGTGCGAACGTGCTAAAATTCATTGAAAAATTATTTCTATCAACTGATAATTATCGTGTTAAAAATATATATTTTTTGTAATAATTTTTTAATTAATTTTAGTGCAAATTTCGTCCCAATTTCACTTAATTATGGTTCAAGAGTTATAGTAAAATGTAACCATATTTCTCTCTTGTGAAATATTTGTAATGTCCACTAATACTTTATACACTTGTACGAAACTGCCAACATTTTCTGCATTCCTTTGTGAAAATAAATGCAAGAAATAGCATAAATGGGAATAGCACAAATCCGTTCCGTTCGTTGTACTGTTCGCCGTAATGAATGTCGATTTTGCGCTCCGTTCGCCGTTCGGTTCGTCGTTCGGCGCAATGTTTGGCGAAATGTTCATGTTTGTACGAAGCTAAACCCGAATTAATCGCGGTATTGGAGGGTATTAACAAACGATTAAGTTTCTTTAAAGGAAGAGTCTCTCTTTTCGTGTCTTAATGTTCCTGTGTGATTTGTACTATTTTTATCTCATGTTGCGAATTCTCTGCTGTGTATTCCATCTTATGCAACAGGCAGGCTGTGCATAAATAAAGATTTTATTAGAAGAATTTAAGAATATCAATGGTTTCATTTAATTTGCAAACCAATGCAAACAATTTTCATTTCGCATAAATATTCATAGACTGATAATTAGACTGCGGGAGTTTATGAAAAATAAAATTTTTCTGCATTTAACGCAAGATGTTGCAGTCAATTAGCACTATTTTTCTTTCTTTAAAAATTTTAACGAGTTACAAATAATATAGCGATACTCTTCGATTCTACTGAACAAAAAGAGTTAATGCGACAGAGATCAAATTTGCAATATAGGCCTACATAAAAAGGTTGTAATATTCAACTTTCAGAATTTTTCCTGTAATTCCGACCAACTGCAATTTTTCACAATTTTTTTCACGTCATGTAGTAATCTAATTGTTCTTAAAAAACATTCATGTCGTTTGGTCCAATATTAGAAAAGTCGTTCTTTTTTAAGTGTCCGAATATTACTGTATATAGGAAAAAGTATTTAAGAATATAGTATGTTCATTACATATAGGAAAAAGTTCTACAAATAGATGCCCTTGAAAACATATTTCAAGGATATTCAAATCGAAGGTGGTTATGTTAAACTGCATATTTCCACGATACAACAATACTACACGGTCAACAATAATACTAATGATATTTTTGTTGTAGAATTCATTTGAACAAGTGTCTAATAGACCGCCAAGATGACGAGCCTAATTCACATGATGGTCAGCAACTACAATGAGATCGAAGAGATCAACAAAGGTAATTTCTGAAGGAGACTAAACGACGCGAATCGAATTTCGCATTTTACGCTTTTCAACGTAATTGTTCGTAAAGAAGCTATTACTGTAATCTATTGTCCATGACGGCAAATTATTGCTGATGTGACCACTAACAGCCGCGACAACGCATGCAAATTTTTTATGTTCTCACTATAGATAAAAGAATAATGATAACCGACTTGATGTAGCAGTAATTTATTTTAAACTACTTTAAATAATTACACACACGTTGAGAAATACAAATATAATGTGAAATATTTCCCCATGACGTGAATAATATTTTACATTATAAAGGAATATGCAAGAATAGGTGATAAATGACTTATTTTTCAGTAATTAAAGTGCCTACGTGGCCATTGATGGCGTCCCCTGGACCTATGTTCTGCATCGTGGGATCGTATTTGGCGTTTGTTTTGAAAGTGGGGCCCAGGATGATGGACAAGAGACCAGCTTACCAATTAAACGGACCTTTGATCGCTTATAATGCTTTCCAAGTCTTGTTCAGCATAAAGCTCACATTGAATGTAAAGATCATGCGTTTTTGTATTCCGCGATGTTTAAAATGCGAAGTTGCATTCATTTGAGTAAATTTTCATTTCATTTGCACCGTAATGAATCTTTTAATTAACGACGTAATTTTGTCATTTTAGTAAACGTTAATGTCCTTTCAGGCACTGAACCCTCTTATACTAGGCGTAATTCTCTCGCCTAGGTGCGGCACATCAAAAGGGGGCCAATCGGCAATAGACATGGAATTGCAATCTCTGGTAAGTTAATCGTCCGATAAACAGCAATCCAGTTTTTAGTATTCATTCGACAAGCAATAACCTGCGATAAAGTAAAATAAACTGGAATGATCTATAATTAACGCGAACCTATTTCTGTCGAAACAGATATCAACGTGTGCCTGGTGGTACTTTATGGCGAAAATGAGTGAACTGCTCGACACGGTGAGTAGCAGTATTAATAGTCATTAGACTGCGGATTTTAAGCGTTTATAGCAAAAATGGATAGGGAAAATATAGAACAGTGAAAACATTAAACGAATGTGAAACTATTGCTACATTAATCTCAATCTATTAAGCCTCTTAAAAAACGAAATAAATTTCTATTTTGCTTCAATTTGTTGCAATGTAGGTAGACAATTTGTATTTTGCATAAAGTTCCGCAGTCTAGTCATCATGATCAATAATTTTCTAAATCGATTAAGGGACGAATACAATTGTAATTCTTTCTTTAAATTGATTGTCCATTATGTAGGTCTTCTTCGTTCTCCGAAAGAAGCAAAATCAGATCACTTTCCTCCACGTCTATCATCACACGATGACAGCTGTAGTTTCGTGGGTTTATGTCAGGTTCCTACCCGGTGAACAGTGTGCCCTTCTTGGCCTAATTAACTCGTTTGTGCACGTGATCATGTACACGTACTATTTAATTGCTGCGTTAGGCCCGCAGTACAAGAAATACTTGTGGTGGAAGAAGTACATCACGTGGATCCAGCTGGTAAGTGAACATTTAATTACTATTTTGCATTGTTCGTCTTCATCAATGATCCTCAATTTTATTGTTCCATTAACTTATTTCTGAAGCGTCTACTTTGCTACTCAATAGATAATAATGCTATTGTTTAGTATCAGCCAGAAGATTTTAAAAACGTTCTATATCCATCTGTGAAATAGAACAGAAATTATTTTAAACTAGTAGACAATCAACACTAGCATAAAATGATTTCCTAGCTAACCGAGATCACGTATATAGGATACTTATATTCTGCAAGTTCTCATTTAAGCAAAAAAGCGGTCTCCGATCACTAATGACCTAGATGTCGATGCGACCGGTATAAATTAGTTATAAAAAAAAAATAGGAAAGGTCCGCTTTAATCTGATATTTTGCGTATCTATGAAATGATCGAATCGAACAATTGTGCCCATAATTATGAAAGTGGTCTAAGTCAAAATTTAAATAAAATGAGTTCATCAGTTATTTCACATCATATTATTTTAAACTAAATTAATTCAATGTAATTTTCACGATATTATGACTTAGACCACATTCATAAAAAGTGGGCTCAATTATTTATGATCGAACGTCGCAAAGCAAAACGTGCGAACGTCGGCAATGGTTTTTTTTAGAATGCGAAGCTAGAGATTGTTATTTTTAAACGACGATTACATAGCAGAAAACGGAACAGTCACACATAAATTTCCATCTCCTTGAAACTTTATGAACCAAATTATCTTTTCAAACGTTTTCTTCAATCGTTTATATGTGATATGTACTTCTTATATGTGAATTCAAACAACTCTTAGCATAACAACTTCGCGATGACTTGAACATATAACTATGTTAATCTATTAATAGAATATTGTATGCGTCACAAATGTAACAAGTCTGCTAATGCATTTTCGATCTGCAATGTGCAGGTGCAGTTCGTTATAGTGCTCAGCTACCTGATGATGGTCCTAATGATGGACTGTAAAGTGCCGAAGGCCCTCACGTACTTCATGATGACGAACATGGTGATCTTCCTCTACCTGTTCGGCGACTTCTACAGGAAAACCTACAAGCCGAAGAGAGTTTAACGTATCGCCAGACACGCACCAACACGAATCAACAGGAAGACAACGCGGTGACAGTGTCGTTGGTATTGCATCGAAACATTACAGAAGTGCTGGAGAAATAATTATCGTATGGCCACCGGGTTTATTATTATACTGGCATGGGTCACTGCGTTCGGTAACACGGTCCACGAAAGTATCAATTAAGTGTGTGATTGATGGGAACACTCATGTTTCTGGCAAAGAATTAATCTTTTAACCGAGCTGTTACGATGGTTCTGTTACACTGAAGTGGGGACAGGTGAAGAGAACTGTGAAGAGTATTTTTAGCGTTGTCAACACGTCCGCTACAAGCAATTCTTCGTTGCTCAGCTTAATTGTTAAGATGTTTTACTAAATGCAACGTTCCGCCCTCATAAAATATTGAAGCAGTTTAGCAGAAGATAGCCGCAAGATCATCGAATAGTATCATTATATAAATGGATAAAATTCATTTGACTATCTTTGAGTAAACTGCGGGTCCGTGGACGTCACGTATCTGTGACGCTGGTAGCGATCTTGTTAACAGATGAAATGGAAGAAGCACATTATTCTTGTGACTATTGTTAACATTCTCCCAAATACAGCAGTATATTTTATCACAACATTATGAACATTTAAACATGTTTAAAAAATATTTGCATATTTTCTACTCATTTTGGAAATTAAATAAAATTGTTTTTATAATATTATGAAGAGATATACTGTTATTTTTGGGAGGGTCTACAGAATCTGACGAGGATATTCCGTGATCAGAGACCGAAATCTGAGAAGATAACGGGCCTAATGGTAATCTAGGCCAATGGGACTAGAGATGCGTCTGCGATTCATCTTTTACTGTTTGGGTGGGGAAAAACGCAAACACAGCCGAGCTTAGACCGAACCCACATCGCCTGAGGCTCTTCTGGTTCGAGTTGGCTGTGACCCAAAAAAAGAACCCGGCTCAGAGAGACACAGAGGGGTCGGCAACTCTTAAGCTACGTCCACATTTGTCGCCGCAACAAAATAATGGTTAGACTACGGATTTCTATGCAAAATGAAAATTCTTAATTATTTGAATTCGTTGAATACGATACAATAATGTTTTTAAATTCTTCAAATGCTTTTAAATTTTGTTCAGTTTTGTTACTTGTCTAATAATGGTACCTCTGAATTGCTTCATAGAATCACTATAAACACTTCTGTGAGTCAATACAAATACTTCTGGTAAACGAGACGAATTTGAACATTTTCAAAAGATTCATTACGATTTCTGGATTGAATAAAATTAAAATTGGTTTGGAACTAAATCTAGTTTTCAAGTTAATCAGATAGGAAGTAACGGTAACGGGACGTAGAAACAAATGTGGACCGAGCTTTACATGCTGCCACGCGCCTCCACAAGAACGGTAACTGGTTTTTATACGTCGGGCAACTTATGCTTTGACCTGCTGCCTCGATTACGGCTGATGATCGCTATTCATTCATTCGAACGTGCCTGGTAGAGTCATTTATTACCGTAATCTTCGATTACTCACAGTCGAGGCTAGCGATCGTCAGACCTTTCTGCTAATTTGCATTTTGGACAGTGAATTTATGGAAACCTATCCTCTTTATCAGTGTTTTCCGAAAATGAACAATTAAATGACTGCACCTAGGTCTATTTTAATGAAATTCTTTCAAGACATTGTTCAAAATCTCAGTTCCACAGCGACAGCAATTTTATAACTTCACTTTCATAGTCAATTTTACAAAAATCGAAAGTGGAGAACATTTCTTTCGGCTAAAATTTTTCTCTCGGTTCTTATTAGACTTTGATGCAATTCCTTGAAGACATTGTCTTATTTCTCAGTTCGGCAGCGACAGCAATTTTTCTAACTTCACTTTCACAGTCAATTTTACAAAAATCGAAAGTGGAGAACGTTTTTCTCGTCGACTAAAGTTTTTCTCGGGTTAAAAATGAAATAAAAATGGTACTTTTAGCAGTCTAGCAATAGTAATCGCCAAAGACCTAGTCGACAGTTCGGTTGCAGCAACAGAATCGCCCGAACAGACGCGCGAACAAAGAATATGTTCGCCGGACCTACTTTTTTCTCATTTGTCCCGTGGTCTCCGGCACATCGGAGCTGACAGGCTCTTTTGTACGGTTTTGAATTTGAATTTCAGCGCGGTTGTCCGACAGAAGAATGGAATCTTTTAGCTTATGTCACCGAAATTGTTAACCGAGCGACGATGTGCATATTTACGAGACTCGTGGTCTCCCGAGCGAAACGTTTAACACGCGAAAATAATTCTCTAGGGAATGTTTTTCAAGTTACTGATATCGATGGGTACGAGGTAATTGATTCCTCAGCATTGTATCTCGAAGTGATAATCGACTCGGGCTGTGCCTGATGAAAGAGTCGATCGGATTTCGTCCAGTCGATTCGCTCGAGAACCGATGATCCTCTTTTGAGAAACGGTAATTTCTGTTTTCGAGCGAATCGACCAACTGTTTTTATTCGTGTAATAAGTGAGAAAGTTTTGAGTGAAAAATCGATTGGAGTTCGTCTCGTCGATTCGTCCGAAATCCAACGATTTTGTTCAAGAATTGTAGTTCGTGCTGTTTTCGAGCGAATCGACGAAATGATTTTATTCGTGTAACACATCTGTCGCGATTGACGGCGGACGAGAGAAATGCTGCTGTCAGCCGAGGCACGTGCGAACCATTTACATACTTTATGTAATTAATGAAACACGGTTTAGGTATGTAAATACAGATGACATTATTTATTAAACGTGGACGAGTCCTGAATTTCGTGCCCCTCCCTTCCGCTTCCTGCTGCGAGAGAAATCATTCAAAATCGTACATTCATTCCTATAATATTCAATAATTAGTTACGAGTTGGTTCATTCTAATTTGCGAATCTTTTGCAAAGAGGACATTTATTTTATTGGAAAGGGACGTTGATGTAAATTCATTTCATAGATGAGGGGAATTTTAAGAGTATTTTAGTAAGTGTCAGTGCTAGAAAAATAGTAAACGGTCCTCCAATAGTAGTAATTTTATTCTAAGCTATGTTATACATGCTTGATATAATACAAAACGATACTACTATATAATCGTGTATCTCCGGCGAGCTTCGATCAACGAATCCAGTGTCTTCGGCGAGGTGTCCGACTTTTACGAAGAGACGATTCGTTTCTTTGAGGCCGTGCCGCTGAACAAGAAGAATCTACTGCTATTTACATAACATGGTTCAGCTGTATCCATGCATACAAAATTAAGATACACGCGAGAAACGCGATCTCTCGCGTGGGAATGCGATCGCTAGCTGTGGCAACGGCAAATAAACATCGGGCACCGTTCATTGTTAGTATCTACTCACTATCCGATTTATTACGGTTCTGAATCACTTTCGAAAGTCCTTCAATCCTATGATGTACTCTTGACAAAGAAATCTTGAACGATTAAATTGTGTTTGTTATTTTATAAAAATTTTTATCTCGTATCTTTGGCCCAGTGAAAGCAGTGGATTTCATTTTTCACTTATTTGCATTATAAATCTCCGTTGTTTTTTCTTGAAAACAGCGGGATCTTTTAATTGCATTTCAATGACTCTGTGACCTCGACAGACTTAACTTATGGGAAGTAGTAAATTTCACTTTTTGATGTGCGCATGTTTTATGAATTATATTCTTTTCTAGAAAGCACACAGGATATTTTGATTTTATTTTAATGGTTTGACAACCTCGATTGATTGGAGTGTGGTTTATTTCTTCATTGGTTTTTGAGGTGAATTTTGAAATGCCTTCTACCAGGAACAGCAGAAGAAACATTTTCCCAAGACGTTATTCAGCATTCACGGTCGGAGCAAGCTCAAAGCCATGATCTTTGAACATATTAATCATTCCCATTCGTACTGGTTAGAGCTGACAATTGCATCATTCATTTTGTCAGGTAGTCATTAACCCTAGAAAGGCTAGACCCTGAACAGCCACTATATTTCGGCCCTTCTTAATTTACATAAAATTATTAATACTTCTAAATGAGTACCAAAAATAGCCCAAGGGCCTGAGTGTTCTCGTTTTAGTATTAGAAATAGCAACCTTCACCTTCACCTCTTAGCCATCATTATGGCATCACTACTTCCTATCTTTACATGTATTATTATATCGCTCTTTTAAGGTCAACATCTTCCCCAAACTAAAACGGACTCTTCATATTTACAGCGTTTCAAAAAATATCACTTTTCCAAACTAAAATCAACTCAAAGATTCCAGCGACATAAAATAAATAAATACTTCCAATTTCTACTATTTTACAAACAGAATCTTCATAAAATCGACAATTCCACGAGTCTCAAGGATATTCCATCTCCCTATTATTTTACAATCACCATTCTTGTCGAATCAAAGCTAATTAATTTCTAAATGACTTTCTGAGTCACAAACAACGGAGAATAATTTTTCCGAAAATTCTCCAACCCATAAAATTACATTTTTCCAATGCAGTGTGCCAAAGGATCATCTATCTATCCTCATCTAGGGTCAAAGCCCAAATTCGACGCTTAGAATGCATTTATTCATGCAAATAGCACTGATTTGCAATTACAATGCCGTCCAATTAGTAGAGCTCTAAAAATATCCTCCAAAAGAAAGGAAAAAAAACAGAAGAGAGCCTCGCCGAAACAAGACCTCGATTTTTCAGGAATTCCGTGCCGAAAAGAGGACACCGAGTGTAAACCACGACGGATTAGGGTCAAGAAATTCTGTCGCCGGAGTACCCTAGGCTACAGGAGTTTCTCCTCGATAATTGTCCGGTATGCGGCCGCGTGCGAATGAAGGAAAGCTAGCTAATGACGACAGGTCGTCATTAAATGCAGGTAATTGACGCGTTCAAGTTGATCATTGGATCCTGCGCGACGATCTATGCCCTTTGGGATAGGTTACGCTTTGATTTCGCGCGAGATCCCCGTTGCCATAAGTCCCGGAGCCATGCAACTTCAGTCTAGTGTATTATTTTCAATGTCCACCAAAACAATAATTCAATAAAAAGCTTCTTCATGTAAATCTCAAAACCGAAAAGATCAGTATCATAACAATTGACAAGCCCTGATCGCGAGGCTCGGACGAGAAAAATCATTTTCATCTCAATACAATTGCCCAGACTGACAAAAGCCCGAACTTCAAGCAACTAGGAGCACACGTCTCTATCAAAACGCTGAATTCTATCGCATCTTTGCACTATCCAGGCCTGGTCCAGGTCCGAATTTACTCTGCCAAAGTGTCAACAGTCATATTATAGACAGTGGACCAGTCGTATGTACACGTTATCGTCTCATCTCGTCCCCCTCGTCGCCACTTCCGGTCTCCCAGGACGCTCTCTGTCGAATCCACGATCTTTTACACGGTTCTAGGGACTTATGGGAAATTTTAGGGTCCTCTGTGACCGTGAAGGACTTTCCAGAGTCTGCGACGAGTCGAATCACCACACCATAAGTCTCGAACATGGGAAAGATCGTAGTACTTCTTCCAGCGGGGCTGGACGTCGACATTGTAGAAGAGATATTGAACAGGAATTTTGGTGCTCGTTTCCTTTCCCAGTCCTCGCGTTTTTGGGTTCTTTTGGGATTAGTCTGTCTTCCCTTTTCCGTTCTGTAAGCACCCGTTGCTGGTCTTATTGGCTACGCCGTTTTCTTTCAATGCGGCCGAGATTTTTGTTTCGCGTTGTTGGTACGCATCGTTGTAGAAATCGGCGAAGAGGAAGTAGAAGAAGATCGCGTTTGGCAGGATCAGGTATAGCGACCACTTAGGGTAGTCGCAGTCGTAAATGACCAGCTGACAGCTGTGGAGGAAGGCGACGCAGAATTGACCCTGTGGAATAAAGGATTACGCCATGATAGATGTTAGAATAATAAAATCTACAGTCTAGCGATAATTCACCATAGTGACCAGGAGAATAGTGTACATATGTACGGTCATAGGTTAATAATTCTTGTCTCACCATTTGAAGGGTCGTTATGTATTTCTTCCACCACAGGTACTTCTGGTATTGAGGCAGCAACGCTGCCAACAGGTAGTACGAGTACATGATGATGTGCACGAAGCTGTTGATGACGCCTTTAAAAAGAATGAGCAACAGTAAGTTAATAAGAAATCTTGAAACTGAAACAGAAACATGATTGGATGTACCTATGAAGGTGCCATGGCCTCCAGGATAATACTTGGTGGCTCCCCACGAGACCATCGGCATCACCGTGTGATGGTACAGGTGGAGGAACGTGATTTGGCTGTCCTTCTTCCGAAGCACGAAGAACACCGTGTCCAATAACTCGGAGATCTTCGCCAGGAAGTAAATGTACACGCCTCTAGCGACCTACAAAGTGAAACTGGTTGACAGATGTCAGACAATTTCGACGGAACGATGTGATCCAAAACAATTTCGACTTGTTAAATCGTGCGGATTTGAGGTAGACATTTTTGAAATTTTTTTGAATGCCTGGGAACGTAGTTAAGGAGTTTAGGATTACCCTCATGGCTTCAGGCGAGGTGGAAAAGTCGACTGGCTGACATTTCCAGCTGTATTTCCTCAGCCAGGCTCCATCCAGACCTTCGTAGAACAGCCAGCAGCTGAGCAGGACCTGCAGGAAATTGTAGACCACCAGGATGTTCCTTAATTTGTACGGTTTTCTGTGCTCCATCTGCTTGGGGCCCCATGAGAGGCAGAAGTACAGGTAACCGATCAAAAGACTAAGACCTGGCACTGGAGATGCTATCAGGAACCACTCTCTCGTTCGTGGATCTGGAAGATAATATTCAGAAAATACAGTTGTTGTATATAATAATTATAAATTATAAAAATAACGGTTAAAATATCGACAATTCGTGGTTCGTATACTTTTTGGAGCCACTTTAAATACAGACTCCCATTAATATTTGGACCCTCTTAAAAAAACGATAACTTTTTTGATATTGCACCATACGATTTTAACTTTTTTGAAAAGTTAGAGCAATTAATTTAGTACATGATGTGAAAAGAAATTTTTTCAAACATTGCAATTGGTCGGAATTGTAGAGAAAATACTACAAGTTGCATTTTACAACTACTTTATGTGGCTCTATATTGAAAATTTAAAAAATTTGTTTTGTAGGTCTGTGTCAATTATATGTATTGTAAAAGTTTAATCGAAATCGGTTGATGTTATTGCAGTTAGAGGCCAAAAATCGTGAAAAATTGCAATTTCTACCATCTATAAACGTTTGTAACTCATTGCAACGGTGACCGATTTTAATGAAATTTTCAGAATATGTTTAATTGATACAGATCTACGAAACGTGTTTTCTACATTTTCAATATGAGCCCACATAAAAAAAGTTGTAAAACATAACTTTTAGTATTTTCTCTGCAATTCTTTTCACGTTACGTAACAAAGCCAATTGTTCTAACTTCTCAAAAAAATCCAAGTTGTATGGTCGAATATTAAAAAAGTTATGGTCTTTTTAATAGTGTCCGAATATTAGTGGGAGTCACTGTATCTTCAACGAACAAAGATGTTATGATAAGTTTATGGTATCCCATAAGAAGCTTACCGGAGAGATCGTGGAACACATAGTGGTAAAATCGTACCACAGAGTTGTTGTAGATGTTGGACATCTTGTCGAGTGAAGGAGTACCGCTGGCGTTCATTTGGCAGTCGACTGAAACATAAAAGAAATTAAGATAGAGTAACAGCTACTTTGCATGTTAAACAGTACGTAATCTAATTAAATTATTGACGTGTTTGATTTACGTTAATAAGCATAAACGATCCGTGAACTTGTTCATTGAAAATGTCAAAGACCTTGGCAACTCCAGAAAAATTCCATTGCTTCATTCTCAAGAAATATTCAGTAACGACTAGCTCTTTAGCAATCTTACACTGTCTTAATTAACCTTCAGATCAATGAAATCATTCATGGAGGAGCAGGAGTCTACCACGCTTTGAGCACTTGCTATTGTTTCACAAAAATATAAACTTCCCAAAAGAAAAATTATATAGAAAATTTACTTCACACTTTTGACTATGTCTGACCATGGTCGGATGTTTCTACTTGCTTCACCTATTTCTTCAAATATTTATCAATTCAGTTTAAGTTATAGAAATTCGAGTTTATACTGCTGACATTCTGACCATGGCTGGATGTTTCTACTTACCACTTCCTAAAATAATTATCAATTCATGTTAAATTATTTTCAAGTTGCAGTGGAAATTTGTTAGTGGAGATAATCAATAGCTAAATGATACATAATAATCAGCTTCTTTGTAATACTTGAGATTTATACTTCAGCTAAAATAATTTAAGAAAGATCTTGTTACTATTGAACCTCGTTTTAAGGAGAACAATCAATGTTCATTTAGAATCAGTGTCTAAATTCTCCAGGGCGATTAGTTCATTCCGACGTGTGCATGGTTTCGCAATGATCGGCGCGGACCGATTGCTCAAATCTACATTCCCAGCTGAAATCTGTGTATGAACCGGTTCCGATTCCAATATCGAACTATTCGGCGCGCGGTGGAAAGCAGGTGAAGGAGCGGTCAGTTTCGCAGGTTTTAATGACAGCGATTAAACGACTTGCTCAATGGCAATGTTATGCCCCACAAAAGAATCTCTACCATTCTCTTTTCTTCCGTAGACCGTGAGCTAACAAACGATTACCGCGAACCGTCCACTAAAAATTAAGTATCGGTCCCTGTCTATTCTCATCTGTGTACGAAGCTGTTTCAACGTGACCATGAGCCACACATATCTTTAAGTAGTTTTTTTAAAATGTTCTTAATCATTATGCAATTTTTTGAGTCCTAACGAGACAGTTTATTATACTTCAGGGCTTATGTGGCGCTATAGAATGAAATAATCTATCATTTTTACAATTGTGCTTTCCATTTTGTGATGTGCTCGATGCGTGATGAGAATCAGCATAACGATCGAGGCGTTGCCCTAGAGGGCAATCCCAGAGCGCTCCCACGGGCAATCAGTTGCTAGCAAGTGCACGCAAAGCTGGGTTTCAAGCAAATACCGCCGTTCAGCGGTTGCGTGAATGAACTAACTCGTCGATCTGAGCGAGCACCGTGAAATACCGTTCGATGGTAAGTTTACAGCTGCTCGTAAAGTTACGACGAGCCTTTCCTCTCGACACAACTGGAACAGAACACCTGAGCAGAGGAGACCGTGACGGTAACGGCGCGGCGCCAGAGGCAAGGACACCTAACGGACATTGGTCTACAGGCTGTCTGTAGTTATGGTCGATCATAAAACTCAAATACACCTTGTTTTGTGGATTATCTAATGGGCCCTAGTCTGGGAAAAAGGGGTCCTTGAGTCTCATAATTGGCGATCGTTAAATCTCTTGCTTGAGAGCAGTGAGTAATTGACGAAGCAATGTAGAACAAGTGGATAATTTTGAGGATAAGTGGGTGGTTTCGAAAGAGAGACATTTTTGTAGGTTTATGACAAATGCATTGACTTTCCCATGTTTTTAATATAAAAAGGTCCTTTGAGAGTTTTACTTTCGAAAGAAAACCCCCAAAAATGATTGGGAGGAAGAAGTAGGCGTGGCTTAACAGCTCTTTGCTTCTTTCGACATACCACAGTGTCCACAACCTATTTTCAAGAAAGTGTAACCCAGCAGACGTCCAGTTCCCGCAACAATGACTTCTTTAAGGTCCACTGGACTCTCGATTTTATTTTTCTTCGAAGATTTGCGAACCGCAGAATTTTCACCGTCGCGCGACGGCTCAGGGGAAACGATTAGAATTAGGGAAAAAAAGCGAACCGACGATTACGGTGATCGGTAATCGCCCACGTGAAGGATCAACGACGACCCGGTACGAAAGCTTGTATTAGACGAGCCAGCGGAGCATCTCAAACCGGCTCCTTGAGGCTCGAGCGCTGAATAAGGCACACCGGCGAGCAGATCCACTCCGGAAGTTTAACAGCCAACGTGTACTTTACATCTAGCGATGTGCTCATTTTCTACTCGTTTCCTGGGAAATGTTTGGCTCCGTACTTTCTCCCTCCAGGCTTCGATCTTCAACCTTTCATATCGCTAATTCCGCTCGTGCCTGAGCTGAAAATATTTGTTATGTTACTTAGCACTGTTTATCGAACAGCGACAAATGACAAATTACTGGCGATACAGAAGTATTTCGACCACCGATAACCGATTAAATGTGTCCGGCAGAGGAGCGTGAGTATTTTCATTAACCTGAATTTCCCTTTTTTCGTCGAGCGTGTAGAACAAGTACCGTTCACTTACGTGTTGCAACTTCCTCCGAACACTGTTTATTAGCGATCCGTGTGCTGCTTCGTTACTCCAGAAACGCGGCACTCGTTTTTCTAACCCTGGAGCTACTTACATCTCTTTCGACGAAGTACCGAGTATGCTTTAATTGTTCCTCAAATTTAAGACCATGTTTGCCCCGATCATATGACTGGCCCTTTATTTGGCAATTATTCAAGTTGTAAAAAATGCATTCAATTATTAGATATTTGAAATTCTGCAAAATATTTTTTATTAAATTGGCTAACGGAAGATGGGAATCAATTTAGAACAATCTTTCCTGACAGAAAATTAAGCTCGCCATAAAATCGAATCACATGCGCTTTCTGACAATTTCTCTCACTGTATGATTAACACTAAACCTACCACCACCGGTCAAAATGTATGGTTCCAGATTTTTTATTTTACAATTAATTGAAATAATAAAAATGATTTCATAAGAAATGATTGTATAAATGTCTTTAGTAGAGTACATAATTACAATAGGAGCCGCACAAAGTCTAAATAAAATCAATCTTGACATTTTTATAAGGGAACATGTACCAGTTAATTTTAACCCATAGCACTGGGATGGCGACTCTGAGGCACCACTGAAAATTGCTATGCCATTCTTAAAAATATTGTTCACATTATTATTTTCGTTCGTATTTAATAAACTACTAGACATTTACATACTACATGAGCTATTATATCAGTTCCATATTCAAAAAATGAAAAAAAATTGTATAGAATGGAAATATTCTAGAATGGGAAAATCTTTCGTTTTTGAGTTAAAACAGGTCCAAGTGCAAAGGGTTAAGACTCGGTAGGTTTAGTATTAATAATATTTCAGGCGAACCCACGTGTATCACGATCAGCTGATCGCAAACAATCGAGCGCCGCATATTTCTCCGCTCAATCACGGAGCAGTTTCAGCAATTAGAGTTTCGGATCGTTAGTCGGCCCGCGACTAATTAAACGGCTGGCGGAAGTGTGTCGGCGTCGACCATATCGCCAAGAATAATTAGATTGTCATCGATTATGCTCGATAAAAAGCCAACCGTCCGTGAAGGTGGTTCACCCGACGCGACGGCGTTCGCCGATTTCGTATGATATGTATATTCTAATTCGAACTTGATACCGGGAGAATGTGTTACACGGGTAATATGTCAATGCTACTTTCCACGACAGGTCCGACAGCTGCGAAGATAACCCGCTGGCGCTGATAGCACCATTCTAACAGTTAGCGACCTATATAATGACAGAAAGAATGAAAGCCCGTGGACACGGGTGGCCCAGGAATTCGTGGGCGTAGAAACCAACGATGCAAAAACGGTGCAAGTAACTCAAATTCGTTTCCTGGGAGAAAAATCGGCGAAAAAAATCGTTCCCACGTTCCTCCTGAAACCATTCTTCGGATGGTTCCTTTCGTTCGCTTGGAAAATGATGGTACAACGCTACGAGAAGAAAGCTGACGCTAAATGGTGAAAACTTTTTTTTGTTAATAAGACATATAAAATTGTAGATTGGTCTCCTCTATGCAACAGGACCGTAAAATTTAATCTACGATTTTTTTGTTGCAGTTTTATTGCTACAAATGCTATCCTAACTCCTATTATTTATAGAAGTATCTTAACAATGTGGTAAACAAAATAGTATAGTTGAGTGATGAGTGGTATATTGAATGTGTTCCAGTGATATATTGTATGATATGAGCGATGTATTGAGTTCACGGGGCCAGGGGAGCACAGCGAGAACTTAGCCTCAGAATTTGTAGAATAGAGATGCGCCGAGGTCAAGCTCATCATCATTGGCTCCTCGGGACATTCTCATCCCGTCATCGCAAAGTGAATGCACTCTGGGATGCAATCGAAACAGCAGCTTATCGATCCCGTTACAGGACTCTAGATCCGTTCGTTTCTTCACAGCTCTTGTGTCTTTGATTTATAATGCGTCTCCCTCGCGAGTAATCGAATAATCGAATAGTTTCTATACAATGATTCTTATTTTTCCAGGATGAATCCATCATTGAAGTTATGCTCACGTGCTGCGAAGTATGCTATGAACCTCTCTAGTTGAAATACAAAAAGAATCGTGACAAAAATTAATTTTCAACCTCGATCTAGTACGTCCTTAGCAAAAATCATTCTCGAACTTCCTCCAACGCAATTCAAGTCGAAAAAGACTCGTTCACGTAAACTCCCAAGCGATAGTCACGACTCATTTCCTCCGGGATTATTAGATCAACCTATAAGAAAGATCGACGTTCCGGCGAATCTAGGCTTCAGGGCAAAGAGTGTTGGAAGATCGAACGATTCCAACCGATCTATCGAGCCATTTAGTGTCGAGAATCGACATAATTGCCGGCGATTTCATCGGGCCAATTAATCACCTCTACACGCGGTTACGGTTAACCGTGTCGAATGAGAATGATGCAGATAGTGTCTTCAATGTTTGTTCTTTCAGGAAATGGGAATGATTGAGCGTTTGGAGGAATAGTTGTTTGCCTATTCGAAGGAATAGTTGTTTGCCTATTCGAAGGAATAGTGGAGCAGATCGAAGCGCCGCGCTGAGGAGAGTCACACGCTCGAGGATTCGGTCGGAGTAAGTATGTGTGCCACGAGGAAGTGCACCGACTCGTTGCACCTTTGCCACTGTTTTCTGTGCCACGTTGATTTGACCAGCCTCCGGAGACCGGTTCCCCGGTGGCACGAGACCTTTGCTCGTGACCAGTGTTCGGCCATTGGCCTGTTCCCAAGGAAGGTGAGCCACCTCCTCGCCAGAGACTCTCAGTGACTCAGTTTTTCATTTTTCAATCCACGGGTTCTTTCGTTCGACCCAGTTCACCGCTTCCAAATATCTCATTGGTTCGCATGTCCACGTTCGTTGAACCCTTCTACCACGTGCACTCGATGGCAACCAGTTATATCCCATTGGTAAAACTGTATATACCAGGTGAACAGGATTATTAAAAAATGTATCAATCTGTAACTCCATTCCAGGTCCATTGCAGCACTCGTCCTGGGACACCCAGTATACGGGAGCATTCGAACGACCATTAACAGGAGCAACTGGTCGGAATCTCGGTTTTTGTACCCATTCCGTCGACATCGATTCACAGCGGGGATAAAGAAAGCCATCGTATGGTATCGCATCGCGAGCGAATCGTTTCGTTCGTTATAACGGAATCGACTAGCCGTTGTTACGCTTCGAAAATTCGCGGTCGCCTGGCGAAACAGCGCGAAATGAAAATGCGAGCGGAAACTGTGCCGATCGCGAATCAGCTGATACTATTACAACCTGCCAATGCCCACTAGATCTGCCCCACAATTTTCCCCAAATTTTTAGCAACTCCTTTTACCCGCGTAGAAAAAATTATTCTATTTTTTACTATAAGAGGATTGAGTATACTTGTGGGTCCTAGTTTGAGTGTGCTGAAGCTAGCCAACTAAGAGCGGCAGTACGTAATTCGAGAGAGTCGCACAGCAATTTTTGCGAAGAATCTCTTTTGCAATGAAGTATGCTAACCAATGAGTCACAGCACTCTTCATTATCGATGTGCCATTTATAAATAGAAAAAGCAGAAGCTGGTCGAACGTGTCATGTGCAACGATGCACCTAGTTGCAACAGTGTTGGAACATCGTTTTCTCTTCTGCAGTTACGTCGTCGAATAAATACGTTTATCCTCTTGTTTCTCGATCGGTCGTTAAACAAGAATCGCGACGGGCCGAGCGAAATCCTTCTTTCGAACTGTCGCAACGAGTAACGGCGACAGACGATCGTGTTGCAGCCAGGCCCTGCAATTCTTCGAGACGAGCTTACGAAATTAGCAACGAGATAAATCGCGACGCACTCGTAAAACGTCTATGCGAGGCATTATGGTAGAAAGGTAAACGCTGTGCCACGCGATCTAAATTCTGGCTGCGTTCGCAACGAAAAAGAAAAGATCCATACGTGCTCTAAAAAATCGTGCGGGTATGCAGGATGTAATACTCCGCTGGCTCGCTTTGAAAAATTGCCTAAGTCGATACTAAGAAACCTAAGCTGAATGAAAATGCATTTTCTCTTTCAATCATCTTGAACATCCATTTCAAATTTCAATTCCTTTGATGTACCTTTTCACTTTTGTATTACTCCTGATTAAGCAGCCCCGGGTCAGAACGGACCCATCTTCCGCCATCCCAAGGGTAATAACAGAGTGACAAAAAATTGCGATGGGACTCCTCGTTACTTTCACTGTCACACACCTCCTGTCACAAGTTTTTTTCTAAATTTTCATAGGAATGGATCTTAAACGCCGACAACAGTAATTTACAACTTATGACACTATTCCATGGAACAGATTATGTGACACTTGACTATTATGGGCTATTTAAAAGCGCAACTTTCACTCCTGGGTCCTTGCTACATGTATTTCTATAATTGCTATTTTCTGTCCTGCCTATATCAAAATTTTAATAGAAAACTATCAAGAGTGTTCTGAGGGTATTAATTGAAGTTTTGTAGCTTTATTTGGTCGTGGAAGCGACAAGATAGAATGTTTATGTAAGTGAGGCTATTAAGTAGAAATTGAGCACAGATGATGTGGATATCCTTGCTACCTATACTTTTAGTTACTTTCTCGCTTGAAGTTATCTAAACTTTAATGGAAAACGTGGAGTTCTGTCAATGTTTCGAATGGGTGGTGAAATTGGAGGAATTTAAACACTTTAGAGGAAAAGTGACTGACAGATACAGCGTTGAAAAAGTTGTAATTATGTGTACTTATTGATTGTACTTTCAGGTACTGTGAAGCGCTATGGATCCAGGTTGTCCACGGAGAGTTCAGAAAATTGATCAGCCAAATCGTTGATCGTTACTCTCCGCACAGGACCAGTTGCCAAGATTTATCGTCGACACATCCATCACCGTTGGCAGGTGTCCTTCGGCAGGTTCCGGACCTGGAAGACCGCAAGCTCGCATGACAATAGCGATCGCAGAGACAAACGAGTGTATGCAAACGAGCATCGCTGACTTGAGAACGCGCCTTGAAAGTAAACAAGATCGGCTCTTCCGACTGACCGAGCACGTTCATCAGGCCTGAGCATAAATTACTCTAGGATCCAGCCACCATGTAATACTGGTTATGCAATGGGAATAGATCACTGTGCGAAGGATCCAGGGTGCAAGCGATTCTGTAACTTGGAACCGTTTTGGTTGATCTTGATAAGAATCCTGGAATGATTATAGTTACGAACGTATACATCCTGTTATGGCAAACAAGGAGATTGCTATCGGGCTTCGCACTCCTCGAGAAATGGCAAGATACACTTGGACATGCATGTAATTTGTTCGGAGCCCAGATTACAAGATAATTAACACATTATCTACCGGCGATTACATCATAATTTTTTAAAGTCCATGGGTAAGAATGTTTTAATCCTGCATTTTCATCCTGGTTTTTAGAAAATGATTCATGCCAAAAAATTCAAATTCAAATAGAACATTTGCAATTCCGGGTCCAAACAGACCCCACTTCTGTCACACAAAGATCAAGATCTATTGTTCACTTCTTTGTCGCCAAAGGACAATGAACAAAGCAAACGTAGCTCCATAAATTTTTGTGGCTACTTTCTACGCCTTTCGGTGCAGGAAAAAAATCGCGTTCGGTGCCATAATCACAGGACTCGTCTGCTGCGAGCTTGGGAACACGTTGAGCGGACGCAAAGGAGTTCTCCAGCGATAGAAAGACATGGTTTTCTTGCCACGCTTTCTTCCTGCCGAGCATTTCCCCTGGATCGCCCGTGGACGTGGACACAGAGAGATGTGGAGAGGTTCACGTTCGATCAAGCTCTCTCGATCACGCGATCGCGTGATCCAGCCACGAGCGCGGATCCATTGATGCCAATGGCAGTGAAGTAAGAGTGCGACAAGTGCCCGACGCTATCGACCACGATGCCCGCGAAATCTTGTACATTGCACAGGTTATGCAACGATCCGGTATCGATAGATGACCGTCCCTCGGGCGGACGATCCGTGAAAGTAGGAAGAGAGCGTGTGCCGGACCGTGATTTTATTTCCTACGCTCCTACATACAACGAAGAATAGACCGTTCAATTTCCTGTGATAGAGTCTAGCGAATGTTTACATTGCGCTATTGCAAGGAGAACGCAGCATCACGTAGTGGTGTTCAGAACGAACTCCTTTATTCGTTGTTTTGGGTAAACGTGATGCAATGTCCGTTATCCTTTATGAAGACGGAGAAGACATTGCCTGTACTCTCTGTTCACAATGCCGTGCTTTATTTATTACTTTTTTTGAACGTTTGCAATTTTTGGGGAGATTACGATTTCCGTGGCCCCTTGTTTAGAGGTAAAATTTGTGTTCTTGGGGTTATTTTAAGAAAAAAATGTGAATGTGAATGTCGAATGGGCCTGGTTTAGCCAATAAAGTAGATTTCCTGTTTTTTATAAATCTGCAAATATCACGGTAACTATGCGAAATATGGCAAAATATCAAGAGACCTTTTTTGTAGAAAATTAAATTTCCAACAATTTATGTCGTATGACTTTTTTTTATCAGCTGCGCAGTTTCCGAGTATATTTATATTTCGGTGCAGTTGCAGAACAACTGCCTCCTCTCCGAAATGATAGTCGGGTGAACGTAAAGGCTCCGTTCACAACTGCTTATAAAAGTCTTAAGAAATGTCTATGTATTAAAACTCAATTAGCAGTTAATATTATTGATGTATTAGGTTAGGTTAGGTCTGGTTAGAGGTCTCCAGTGAATATTTTTCGTGAAAAACAGAATGTTAACATCATTTTAATGTTTTTTATAGGAAATTCAATTTCCTACAAAAAAGGTCTGTATATATTTTGCCATATCTCGCGTAGTTTCCGAGATATTTGCAGGTTTATAAAAAACAAGAAATCTACTTTACCGGCTAAACCAGGCCGATTTGGTACCTATAACATATATACAGTTTTTTTCTTAAAATGACCCCAAGACCACAAATTTAACCTTCAAAGTAGGGGTCACGGAAATCGTAATTGTGCCCAATTTTTTGTACACGACCATTTTAACATTGTATTATACAAAGAAAAATTTTCAGTAACACATTTTTAAAAATCAATGCAAGCAAGAAGTGGTCTTCAGTGAATAATTTAATGTAGATGGAGTTTCTAAGGGAAAATGTGGAAAATGAATGCCTACGCACAACTACGAGAGGTCAAACAACTATCCTCAGTCCCCAGTTATGGTCTCACCAGGGATACCAGTTAGGTTGTTTGACCAGGAAATGGTATTTCAAAGAATTAGCTTTCGTTCTGTCATGAAAAATGTTTAATAGGCACGGTTCTGCAGGGGAAATCAAACGCAAATCGAGCTGAGGAGAGTAGAAACAAAAATTACCCCATGATTAAGCCAATCATATGTTCTAAATTCCTTGGGCTCTGCCGTACCCAGATTATGTAATACAACTTTCTTTCGGAGAAAGAATTCACCGGTTCCTGCGTTGCGGTTACATGCGTGCTTGCATGAGAAGAAATGTGGTGAGTTATTAGATTCCGTCGAGGAGAGTATCGAATACTTAATACTTGATCCCTCAAACCGTATAATCATGGACAGTGTGTTCTTTTTCATCCATTAACTCAATGTCAATTACAAAGATGCAATTAGTATTATTGTATCTCTGTTCTGGGCATTTTTTCTTATAAAAAGAAAAAAGTAAAAATTAAAGAAAATTTTTTTACTCACTTAGCCGCGAAATGAATTGTACCCAACATTTCTAAAATTTAAAAATAAGATTTTCATTTTTTCCCCATTCGAAAAATTTTTAAAAATTAATCTGGAACTAAATTATACACTCAAGTAGTAATTTCATTTCCAAATTGCTGTTAAAATTTTTGGACTGTTCCACTGGATTTCTTGCATGGAACAACAAATATTTTTTAATCGATCGTACACAAACATTTTGTCTTTTGTAATCATTCTTTCTAATTCAACAGAGTTGCAATTCCTTTCAAGAAGTCTCGGCAATTTCCGAACCGATGAATTAGCGTTCAAAGCGCAACAATAGTACTTTGCAACCTAGAATCTTCCGCCGATGTCCTAATGTCATCCTCGAGCACAGAAAATTGCATTCTTCCGAAACATTCGCAACATAGTTTCCAGAAAAACGACCGAACCTAGTCATGTTCCGACCGATTTCACGAACTACTTACTCTTCTACAGTAACGCAGCAATCGCGTGTCTGTCAAAAAGCGATTGGGTACAGTCTAATAGTAGAATCGTTCTCGCAAAACAATGGTCATCGACCGCAAAATGCTGTCTGACGCGAATCGTTCCGATGATTTCTTCGGATAGAAACATTGTTGCGCGCTGCAAGGTCCCATCGTGTGCACAGAATGTCAGGTTTGCGGCCGCTTTCGCGGTCTTTCACCGGTCTACGAACGTTCACTCGGTCATAGCATTCAGAAGTGAAATTTCCCAGCCAGGCTCGTGCCTCCCGTCCACTTAACGCAACCGAGAACCTAATCGAGGGGAACACGGTGCATCGATGTTTCTTTCGAGACTAATAGCCCCAGAAACGATCCACCGTTTAGGGTATCGAGCGCGACAGATCGCTTCCGATTTTTATGTCGATGATGCGAGACGTCTTTGAATCTAAAATGGTTGGCAAGAGAAGAAAATTGAAAGTCTTGGTGAAACTCGCGATTTTTATCCATCAAGGTAGATCAATTTTTCTGAAATTGAATCAGATATTCGATTCTTCCACAGGGACGTCTGAGATCATTTTTAATCAGTTTAAAATTTTTAAAAGGCTACTTAAATCGGCTATGTAAAATTGGTTCGCTATTCAAATGACTCTCGTGATTTGCATAATGAAGATGTATCGAATTCATTTCCACGATCAATATTAGCGACGAAGGAGGCTTGAATGATCAACGAGCTTCTTGCCACGTTAATTCTATACAGGTAATTACCGTGTGTTAATTAGGTCACTTGTCGTATCATCGCTGGGAATCAAAACAGCGTTAATTTGTTTACTCGTTAACGAGCATAATCGTAACAAACAGATCGCCAGTCACCGTCGATGGTTTTGAAGAGCTCGCTTTTGCAATTCAATCGCGTTCTGTTTTTTCCTGTAATTGCACAATCGAGAATGCACGAGGTATAATTTATTAATGAACGATTGCTCTTTTAGAACACATTGTTGCGAAAGTTATGTCAATTGTTCAGGGTCTATGATTTTATTCGACGTATTAGATAACGTGTGTCTCAGAGAGCCGTTTAATTAGTTTAATTAACGCTCGAGGGAACTCGAGCGAGAAATATGAAACGCGGAACCGATTGCCGAAACTGTTCCGAGATAGCCGGAAATTGTTACGAGAGAAAAGTGGAGAAGTGAAAGAGACGTCGGAGGAAATATAGCGATCGTCAATGCAGAAAATTATTATTTTATATAAAAGTCTACGGCCTATCAGTAACAATGCGATAGATAAAAAATCAAGGAGATTTTGCTGTTGATTAACACATCAATTTTTACGCAAACAGTGCATGGACGACTTGGAGAATTCGCTTCTCGACTTCTTGACTACAATCAGTAGAATCGACTGGCAATGATCAGACGCGGCAACCTGTTCGATCGCTCGCGTGACAGACGAACATTCGCAGTCGATTTCTTTAAAGCTGAAGCATTGGTAGAAATTTTCCATTATGCAATTCCATCATGCTTATGATCAAGGGAACCACTATACATATTATCGATCGATCGGAATCTTCGAAACGACTCGGATGCCATTTCTTATGCACCAAAAACACTTTCACCTTTCCATTAAGAGCTTTCACACATTTATCCAGAAAACTAATATTACAAGTAACGTTTAAAACGATTCTGGATGTAAGCGATTATTGCCCGAGTTAACTCTGGGTTCAGTTACTGATCTAATTATCAAAGACACCATTACCCGCTGAAAATATTTTCACCGTTTTATGAACAAGTGTTTTATCCAGAACAACTCATTATGAGAATCGTTCGAAACGTGTTTCTGGCTGTAATCAAACATTCCGTGAGTTAGTTCTGGGCTAGACCACTGTTCTAAACACTAGGAAACCTCGAAAACACTTTCACTGTTTCCCGACCAGTTTGAGCTCCGTTATCCAAAACAAATTTATGATACGTTTCAGATTGTAATCAATCATTCAGTTACTTCTGGGTTAGCCCGCTATTTTCTAAGAACCTCGGAAACCATTACTCCTACATGAAAAACACTTTCACCGTGTAATTAAGCCTGGATAGGTTGGACACAGACGGGGGCCAAAAAGACTCATCAAACGATTCATAGTGCAATCAATCCTAAAACCGTAGCGCCGCTTTCTCTACTCGTCCGCAAGATTAAACGTCGTGTACAGAGTGTTTCATAATCACGGAATACATTGGAAAAGCGGAAACTTTGTGTGCGACTGATTTGGAGCGATGCGAAGTATTAAGACAATTTTTTGCAAGAAGCTACTTGACCGGTAGAGCGAGGTAGCTATGTAACTTCGCGAAGTAGAGAAAATCTTGGGAGAAATGTGGTCGCCGGGACAGAATTTCTGGTAGGAGGTACTCGAGAAAATCAACGAGAAAATGAAAAGCCTCGCCGAGGGAGCACCGACCTTCCCTCCGACGTGCTATTGCACTTTCGCGCGCTTATGCAATCCCGCGTGATTCCCTGTGCGATCCGCGCGACCTTGATGCGTGTCTGCACAAACGGATTGTCCGGATTTTCCTCCATTTTTGTCCGTCGAATCGATTATCCGCCGCTGCTTTGACGAATATTTTTATCGTCAGGTCAGGTCTAGTTTGCAGAACTTGCTATCATTAAGTAATTACAATTGAACAGTAAAGTAAATAGCGAAAAATTGTTTTCTGCGTTGTCGTTGATTTTTCAGGGAGATGTTTTCAAACATGTGCACCGGGATGGAATAATCGATGACCCAGCGCGAGTGGCAGGAGGTTTAAAACCGCGTCGACGAAAACGAAAGTGGTTTGCTGTCTCTCGCATTCTATGGTGGTGGAGGAGCAGCGGTACCACCATTGGCGAAGCGATTGTTCGCCTTTCCGGTCGGGACGCGGAAATTCTCGTGGCGGGAAACATAATCGCGATCGGGAGACAGGCTGTGCGATCGGCTAGCAATGGAATAAAGCGTCTCGCAACCGGCTTTGATCGAAGCCCGACTAAATCTAGATCCTTTCATTCAGAAACTCGGACATTCTAATCTCCCGTGTGTTACCCTCGTCATAAAATGAAGGAAGATAATTGTTATTGCAGGCATAAAATGATAGATTGACACGCGACACTCTGGTTCAATGGATCATTCATTCGATAGATCCAACGTCGTTCTGATTAATTATTCGTCTTGGTTGTTTTCGTCCTTGTTCCAATAATGTGTTCTGTTAGACTTTCGGTGAATATTGTTATTTTTAGTTGATTTCGGATTTGGAAAATCTGAGAAAATTCTGAACTACTTATTACATCCTCTAATTTTATACGTAAGTGATACTTTAGCCGAATGTTTCAATCTTTCAGCAGTGTAATTATTTACCAGTGTAATTCTTTCCGAAATGAAACGATGAAAATTAAAGAAAATTAAACTTTCGAATAATAGTACGCGATTTGAAAAAATATTTGAGCAAACCAAGAAGATAAAGAAGACACAGAAGGCAATGAGAGGTTCGTCTTGCATCTCTGAATAGATGAGATTATCACTCAAAGCCTGTAATACAATGATACTCGATATTCCATGGAACGGAACGGATGACTCGTTAACGGATCGATAACGAGAAGAGATCGAATCGAACCGACACATCCCTACTTACAAAGACAATGCTAAAAGAGAACTACACAAAATAAGAACAATCCCCGAAGTAATATCGAGACGTACATTTTTTTTATTTCTATCGTTTGTATTATTTTGCGTCCTCGTTTAAGAGCAACTTCCAACCTAACGATCCGAGAACACGATTCAGTCCCCACAAACGACTTATCAGCAAGACGAGCAAATATACGTGGTCAGCAGAAGGAAATCAAACTGCTTATTCATGTTTGCGTGATCCTGTTAACCTATTTATCGACGATTGTGCAAAGAGACCAAGAGCAATAAAAAATTTCACTTCGTGTCAACTCTTCTAGTATCAAAGCATTAAATCTTCGTTATTAAAATGATAAATTCTCATCATAGAAAATCACTTACGAAGACAGGAATTATTACATTAGGGTTTCAGTATAATAAATACTACAAGCGACAATTTAAATTAAACCCTAGCAAATTCCATGGTCGAAGACCGATCACGTCAGAATTGAAGTCGACAGTAAACTTCGCGGCAACTTCCATGTCGCAAAAAGTATGAAATCGAGTTAATCACAGGAGGTAGATGAGGAGGACTCTTTGACGAGTATATCGACACTAGATGGTTTCACACTTTCAACTTCAACGAACCCTGTGATCAGTAAAAGATTTTTTTGAGGACTACAATTCACATCGATTTGAAAATTAGCAACTATATTTGAAAAATTGACCCACGATTTTTTGTTGCTGCGTTATTGAGCTTTGAATGAAAAGGCTGTTTTTGCCAAAAATTTCGAATTTTTCCACCGACTCATAATTTTTTTTTTAAACGTTTCGAATGAGATTTCATCGTGTTTGACGATGGAGGACACTGTAGAGGGAATTCGTCGTCAAAGGAGACTTTCGTGTACAGAGGCGCTACGCCTATGACGCGCTCGAGCTCGGGTTAAAGTGAAATTGCGAACGCATGGCTCGCAATTAGATTTCTAGTTCGAACGGTGGTCGTTCACCCGTGGAGCCGACTACTTGGAGAAGAAACGTTGTCCAAGACGGGACACGACACGTTGGAAATCTCACTGCAATGTTAGGGAAACTCGATAGCCTCGGAAAGTACTTAATTCGCTTCCTAGTCGAACCGAGAATATTTTATGGCGGCATCACAATTGGCGTTCTTTGCTTTTAGCACGTCGAAGGAAAGTAATCGCGGTTGCTTCTTTCGATTATACAATACGGTATAGCTACAAGTAAGCGAAGACGAAGTTCATTGTCAGATCCCGGTGGCAGCGAAGCGAAGTACTAGGTCGACAGAATGCTAATTACAGGAAGGTTTACTTGTACACTGATGGAGAAATTGGTTGCCTAACGCTGACGTTTATTACGGTTATTATAGGGAATTATAAAAATTGTTCAATATAGGAAATTATAGTACAGTCAGTTGTCTTGTGTCTCAGGTTAATATTGCTATAGATGAAATTGTTGAAAAATTTAACTTTCAGTAAAAGAAACTGTCTTTACAATCGACAGGTAAAAAATTAACCGCTAAACAGGTGATAATGGACTACTTCGCACAGTGAAACTAATAATCCTGTACCGTAATAGAATAATGTTTGTTATCCGGTAAATCCACGGAAACCCACCATTTTCTCCTCGTCCGAAAGCAGCGCGTACTTAAATCAAACAGTCTCGAAGGACAACGAGACGCCCAGCAAACTGCTAGCTACGTTCCGAGCTGAGAAAACTCATGCGACCGAGCGGAATCGTCGCACTGTGATTACGCTCTGGTTCGTGACGCCTTCCGATACGATTCAGCAAAAACGCCAGCGGCGTGTCTCACAACCATAAGATGCGTGTACACTTGACAGTTTTTCCCGAGACCACCTCGAACATACATATCCACATCGAAACAACTTCTGAAATATGTACCCTGGATTCATACCTAAAGAACCATCCATAAGGTGATTTTATAGAACTCTCAGATCAAAATCGTGAATCCTGTCCACTGGGAATTGACATCGAGAAACAACAATTGAACGACAAAGAATTATTTGATAATTTTCAGAAAATGGAATCATGTAAAATCTTATTTTCAGTAATAGTAGTGTCCGTAGATCTGAAATAAACAAGAATCATACTAAATTCTATGAAATCTTATATTGTAGCATTTTTGAAAATTTTCAGAAGCCATATAAATGCATAAAGATCCGCAGTGTATCGATTTCGAACAGTCGCTATCTGCTTGCAAGAAACGCTGTCGAAAGGTACTGGAAACATTTTTGTCAAATGGACACTCGGCTTTAGGCCGAGGCTCCTCGAAGAGGGCTGGGAATGGTTCCCTGATGGCAGGATCGGCTTCTATCGGCCGGGTATCAATTTGCAAGGTAACGGGATTGTTGCAGTCACGGCATCCGATGAAACGTGCGCTCGCGAAACCGGTTATGGGTCGCAGAAAATTGTGTCAGACATCGCCAGGACGACAATCTCGCGATCAGAGGGTCGCAGGAGCGTTGCCTTGCAAGGACGCTTCCGCCTCGAAGGATATCCGTAAAGCGCCTGCTCCTCCCAGAGAATGATTCAAAGCTATGGTCGAGATCTGGCAAGACTAGAAAATGCATTCTCCTCCTCTCGTAACTGTCTAGAGCAATGTAGAAAGAAATGCGAGGCGTAACAGTAGAAAGTTGCCTCCTAACCCATTACGAAACCGCAATTCCAATTTTGCTAGTTTGTTTGGGAACTTTCCGATAAACGTTACGAAAGATACTGGACATGTGGGTGTATGGGAGGTTGTAAGCAGTTTGATCGGGAATTTGATTGGATTGGGATTGATAGTTCTGGGAGTAGTCTAGTTATTGGATTAAGTCTGCAAAATGCTACATTAGTCCAATCAGAAAAACTATTATCGTCTTTCAACCCTCAAACCTTTACAAGCAGTCCTCAGCATCCAGCATCTAGCAACTAGCGTGAAACAGTTCACATTAATTGCTATCGAAAGGACACAGCCCAAGAAAATTAATAACAAAAATCCAAAGGACCTCATCCAATCCAGTCCAATCAGAACACTCTTATCCTCTTTCAACTCTCAAACTTCAACAAGCATTGCCACCTTACCTCGTTTAACACAAAAATCAGCTTCAAACTACACGCACCCTAACCCCAAAAAAGATCATCAGAACCACCAAAAAAATCACACTCAAATTGCACCACGATTAAGCAGCTTATCAGCTCTTACCAATGATTAAGCAGCTCTCAAATTAAAAAAGGACCGAGATCTCAAGGACCTTGTCACGTCAGCATCCTCCGCGAACAGTCCACGATCAGGAAAGATCGAGGGTGACTCGTAGATTGAAGGGGATGTTTCTCACGATCGTAGACTGTAGATCTTAGATGGTAGCACTAGAACAAGGACCAGCGAGAGACCGATCGCGATCAAGGCGGATGTCGCACCGGACCGGAAGATGGGCCGGTGGATTGATGATGTTCTCCGACGTCAGGAAGCACGGCCGCGATCCTTGATCTCGCGCGATCCGACGTTTCTGATGGACTGAGAAGTCTGATCCAGCCGCGCCGCCGTTACTTTCTACGTACGGTTCCACACAGAGTAGGAAAAGGTTCAAGAAGTGGGGTGGCTGCCACGATAATACACCTGGAGGGGCGACTGTTACCTTTTCTCCACCTTTTTGGGGTTGTTTTATCTTGCCACGACCCGTCTATTGTCCCGCGACTTTGTCTATTACCTGTCTAGCTCGTGCTTTACCTCCTTCTCGGTATAATTTGTTTCGTGCTTCGAAGCATTGACATCTCTCAGGAAAATTGCATTCTCTCAGAATCACGTGCGATTTTTCTTTAGGATATTATAACAGTTCGAAGATCGTGAATTTTCCAAGAATCAATAATTCAGTGTGCGAACATTTTCTGGAGACTCTGTACGCAATTTTCGCAATTCTCGTTCGATTTACTTGAAAATGGACACGTGGCCTAAATTCCCGCGTTTTCCCAGTCGGAAACAGTCAATTTTCAGCGGACCTTGCGTTCCACCACTTGACTAGGACGTTGTTAATAAAATGCGCAGTCAACGAGCTCGGTTGCAACAATGGCGATTTGCAACAATTTGAAACAGTAATTGAGTGGAAAGCGATTGGTTCCGAATAAGCTAACCTTAACGCGTTTCGTTTAACCCTGAAACGAACTCTTTTTCTCTTGGAATCGTGTATTTTTAGTATCGAGCCGATCGATTTTTCTAGTTTGCTCTTTGGATCGTGTTTCTGATCTGAATTCGTTCTACATTCGATGGCTGAGTGACACTATTCGCGTCACAGGTGACTCAAGAGTTTTCGAGAAAAGTGCTGGTTGTCACGCGATTGGAGGCGACTACAGAGTGCAAAGGAGTAATACTAGATAGTGCAAAAACGGTGTTATATAATATCAAAATCAGGACTGTGTTGCAAAATGTAAGGCAAGATCTTAAGGGGCTGTGCGCACCCAACTACCACCACCACCCTTACCACTCACACATCGATAGATCCGCATATACGTATACGAAATGCAAGGGGTTACGGCAAAAGAAACTGACGCCTCAATATTGCAATTAGAAGTTCAGACCCGGTCGATTATGTTTCCTAAGAGTCCTGGCCAGGGTGGTTCAGAGCCCAAATTTCATATTTTTACGTTGTTGAAGAGTAATTTGTAATAATCGGCAGAATACTTTTTGTCACAAGTCAGCGCTGCCGATTATTGGAAATTACGCTTCAACAACGTAAAAATATGAAATTTGGGCTCTGCACCACCCTGGCCAGGACTCTTAGGAAACATAATCGACCGGGTCTGAACTTCTAATTACAATATTGAGGCGTCAGTTTCTTTTGCCGTAAACCCTTGCATTTCGTATACGTATATGCGGATCTATCGATGTGTGAGTGGTAAGGGTGGTGGTGGTAGTTGGGTGCGCACAGCCCCTTAATAGCCGTGAATTTTGCAGTCTATTGAACGTATAAGCTAACAATAGCTTCGTCCCTCGATTGCGGACGTTTATACGTACCCCAATTTTCATAGATTTTTAAATGAAATGTATATCCTACCAACAATAAAAATATCAACCTTGACCCCTTGATTGAAGTTCAATACATCAAACAGCCAAGTTACCATAAGAGCGTGCGCGAGTCGAAACGAAATGGCTTCTGGCACGTTCCGCGGGAGTCAGGTTAAACAGTTTCGAACTTGAACGAAAGAAGCCTGTAATCATGAGTGTGAATGATCTGTTACGCAACGATCGCAAGCAGCGGCGAAAGTATGGTACATACAGGAAGCGGCTGCCTATTAAATCGCGAATCGCGAACCACCGATTCCAGCCTCATCGAGCATCAGCTACCGACCGATGCCGATGTGCGTTATCTGTTTGAATTACGTCACTCGCAGTCGAGAAACTTGCGTAATGGACCTCGGTGTGTTGTCCCCTCTCTGTCTATGGCTTTGTTCAAATAGTCCCAGAAGCTATTACCCCTCGATTGCGTTTCGAAACAACCCTGGAATCGCGAACGAGGATCCCCCGCTTAGGCAATCTGTTTGCATTAGTACCAGGATTCTTTTTGATCCTTTTGATCCTACATATATTATATCAGAAGAAATGTCTTGGGGTTAAAAGAGATTTTAAGGACAATTACATCTTCTTCTTAGTTATTGGAGAATTAAATGGAATTAACTAAGGGGAACAAATAAAGTACATATATATATATATATATATATATATATATATATATATATATATATATATATATAACTAAAATTAATTACTAAACAAATTTGCAAGATTTTACCTGATTGAAAATGTTTTAATCACCAGGTGCCAGGTATATTGCTGTAGTAAGTTGTTCTCCATTTCTTAGCAGTTTCGAGACCGTTCTCTTAAAAAAAAGAACCGAAAAAGTTTGACACGTATTACGATCGATTTCGAAACGTACACAATAAGATTGCAATATTTTCGACTGTTCGCGCTTCTTTGCCATTGGTTTGTCCGATTGGAGAGCAGACCGCGTAACTTATAACGACGTCCGCGCGCTTTTACGGCCGATGAGCAAGGAATATATGGGTCACCGTAGAAAAGTGGAATGATCTGCGCGATCGTTATCGACACTTGCGTCTGAGATTTGCACGGAGACAGCGGTGATTTGTTTTCCCAGGTGAACAGAAAGCTGGTGCATTGATCAAGTGTATTTATAATCGTCTACCATCGATGAAGTTCTATTTCCCATTCATGAAATACTTTTATAATCATTTATATTGCTTTTTACCTCTAGCCGAGTATATACAATTTACATCCAATTTAAAAAATTCACATTTTCGAACACCGAGCAATGTACCAAACTTTCCTCAACACCAAAATCAAGTGTGCTTGCGCAAGAGAAACAGGTTTTAAAAATGGCACATTATCGCCCGAGGATCAAAGGCGAAATAGTACTCGATCTTTTCCAACCGGAAAGTCGGCCATATTTCCATATGCACCATATATTTTGGCACACCCTCAAGCACAATGCTCGCGAATTTTTCTTGCGGAACTCGAACGTGTAATTTCGCTAGCAAAATAGCCGAGTAAACGGAGAATGTTAGCGACTACGTGGGTCGTTCGTTAGACAGACAATCGTTCGCCGAGATTGCGGGACGTTATCAAGATTAACGAAATGATTCGCCGGTGCTTGTATCGAGCACGTCCGATCGATCGATGGCGGGGATCTGTAATTAATGTTTTACAAAAATCGTTGCTCTCGAACGAGGGAAGATACATTTTCTCTATCCTTCCTGAAAATCTGAGAAGCGAGGAAATCGACTGTGGACCACGGAATCGATGCTTCCGTCTCTCGATCGTGGCGCGAACAGGTGAGGATGCGCACAGGTGGGAATGGAGGAGAGACAGGTGTTTGGCAAGAGGTCTCGAACCGCCTCCGAGGATCAAGCTCTCCCTTTAAATTTCGCAATCGACCACCGTCGGACCAACAGAGATTGCAAATACTCGCGCCTGCGCGTTGCCTTCAATTAATATTAGTAATCGCTTAGAAAGGAGTCGCAGGTGATGAAAGACGACACGCGCAATTTTCAGTCGACGTGCTCCGTTTTGTTCGAGAATCGTAAAATCCGCGAATTAGGTAAACGATCGTTCCTGCTTATTAATTGCACCCTGTTTTGCAATATGGCTTTTGGGTTGGTAATGGCGATGGAATTGCTACTATATAAGAGCATTTTTATGTAGAAAATATGTTTGGCAATATTATAAGAAGATGTAAAATAAATTGTTATAATTCAATGGCCAAAGGCTGTAGAAACAAGACGTTAACAAAAGTGCAAACATGCAGATATTGCAGCCCCTTTGCAATGTTTCGCTCCGTGGCGAAATTAAACGTTCGCCGACAATTAATCGCAGCAAGTAGTAATTGCATTGTTTCTCACGTCCGCGCCGAATCGCTAGCAGATACAGATCAATTAAATACTATGGAACACGTTTAAATCATCACGGTCCAGAGAGCACAGAACCCCGCAGCGTTCAAGGTGTCCAACTTCACATTTCAATTTGCATGAATTTTTACAGAGATCCATAAATATTACATTTCATTTCCCCGAGTTTCCATAGCTTGCAAATTTCACTTTATTTCTGTGTAACATGTATCTACGATTTGAAGTTATAATAATGCAGCCACCGGTTATAAATGTCTGCAATTGTTTTTCCATCGTTCGGTGGAAGTGCTATGTCATCAGTGACATTCTGATCGCGGATTATAATGTTTACCAGTTCTCGTTTGTATTAATTAAAATTTTTCTAGTTCGTAGAATGTATTTGCTACGAGTTACAATTAACGAGAAGCTATCTTACTACCTTGAAATTGACGCTACACTTTTTATTAAAAATTGAATAAAATAACAACAAAATATCGAAGCTCGATTTTTAAATTACCGTGGGATTCAATGACGAGAAAAAGTTTTCAACGTCTCTAGGGACATTTCAATCGACAATTGTTCAACGATTGGAAAAGTCGATGTTTGCATAGCAAAATATTTTATGCAGCCACCGTACACGGGCAGCATGAATTATGAGCGTCTCCGCTGATCACTATGCTACCTTGAGAGGATCGTAGAAGAGGGGGCACTTGCAAAAATGTCTATAGGGGCCGACAGAAAACGCACGAATTTTCCCAACGGCCGCACCTGGCCTCAAGTTACAATTCCTCGGAAGGTATTCTATGGTTATGCTATCGTTGGTGTGCAACCACGGCAAATGTCAAAAAGTCATGGTTTACGTATCCCGTGTGTCTTCGCCAGAGAATTTACGAGGCTCGTGACAAATCGCAGTCGCGATTAGCTATTGCTAGGAATGAACAGCGCGCGGAATGCCTCGATAAATGTTTATCTCGGTGCGTCGCACGATGCCAAATAAAACTGACCTAACAGTCAACCTTGGCTAATGGACAGCTTGGGAAATTTCGGAGGACTGTTAGAAAAAAATAATAAGAAGCTCCGATGCTGCACGAATTTTTGCTTTCAATCATTTGCCAAACGAAAATAAGCGAAACTGATCGATCCTTTCTAAAAAAAATAAGATAGCTTAAAGTATTTGCAATTTTTGTTTCGATCATAGTAATTATTTTTCGTAATCAGGCTTCGGATAACCGATAGGCTTGTCTTATGAATAAAAAAATGCCATCGACCGGAACCTTTGCAATTATTTTAACTATTCTCTTGTAAGTTTAACGATCGGTCGGGATTTCGAAAGGAAATCGAAAAAAGCAACAATCGGAGGAAAATCGCGGTTTCGCCATTCGAACGAAGGTTGTTGCACTTTTTGTAAAACATGCACTCGCCGTTTTCACGTCGGTCACCTTTCCCGCGATGTTGCAGATGAGAAGCAATTTGTTTAATTAGAAAAATAGCGTTATCGAAAGGTAAAAAACCTATTTACCGATCGACATACTCGCACGCACTTGCTCGCCTGTCCTTCTACTCCATTCATTCAGCCAAAGAAGCCCGAGAGCGTTAAATTATAGTGGTTTACGGGTTCGAACAACCATAACTGCCGCGTTTCTGCACCATGCTTTGCCTCTCGGTGATCTAATTCTTCCCCGAAGGTCTACAGTGTTGCTCAAAAACGTCTGATCGGTTAATCGAGTAGCCGGACGCCGCGCCGTCAAAAAGTTGATTAAAGTAAACGGGATCTCGTTGACTTTCGAGGATATAGTAGCACAGGATACTAGAAGTTCATAAAACTGTTTACGAGGCGGAATTATGCAATGGTTGTTAAATGTTAGTGACTCGGCCTTTATCTTTCTCGGTAGAAGCATTTTTAAGTAATAGGGTATCAACGCGAGTGAATTATGAACCTTAATTTATAGCATTTGTTAAGAAATGATCGTAAAGTACCTTGTAAAAACAACAGTCATTAAATGATAAAACAAAAGGTGAAACAACAAGTTGTTTTGTCGCAATAGGATGCGTGCACTCTGATGCCAAGAAAATTGTTTAAGTAGAACTAATTATCGTAAAATGATCAGCGTGTTTTTTGCGCTCTCTCTTGACAACAGTTCGAACGAAACAGAGTCAATGGAAAAAAGTGGCGCGCATAAAATAAACACCAATAATTTATGAACACGAGCAACCTCTTCTCGCGATTTTCGGAAAAAAACAGAATGATCAATGGAGTCAATCGATTAAAAAAATCAGTGGTAAACTTTTTCTGTGGTGATGCGTTCGTTTTGTTAATTGCTTCCTGCTTAGTCGATCGAAAATTACGGAAAGATGTTTACGTTAATGCAAACATAAAATACGAGGATGCCATTAACCCCCTCCTTTGATCAGTAATGAAAACCGATACCTTGAACTCAACCTAGGAATAATTAATTAGCGTGGTCGGTATTAAAAATGTCAGCGATATTAAGTCATTAATTTTTTATGCAGCAGGGCACGTTTATTTTGTTAAAATACTGTGTGCAATCTAGTGGGCAAAATTATTTTAAGAACCCAGAGAATTATCAGAATGAAAAGTTAGATATAAAAATTTCCATTAAAAAATTTTTAAAACATTTCAATCATACTAAACGTTTGTCAATATGCCAACAATGTGCTAATAAATGTGAATTTATGTTCTAATTTTTTCTGTTCTTCAAGCTGTCTCATTATTCGCTCGCTTAATATTTATCGCTTAAGATGGTGTTTGATATTTTTTGCTGAGATGCAAGAATGTTAAATTAATTCATTTTGTATTTTTCCATCATACGATAAGAAGTATTGAATCCATAGAGAGAAGATATAAAACGATCCCGTAGCGTTTATGTTCACGCAGTCCGCCGAGGCAGACTGGTTGCGATGCAATAGGCGTTCATGGTACCAACGCGTTGCAACGGGAACCTCGATTATGTCTTTCATGTACACGTTAATGCATGGTAAATATCAAATAAATATATCGGCGAATTTTTAATTCGATCAGTGCTTTCACATTCCAGTTTTTTCATCAAAAAATCGATTAGAAAATTAAATATTAAGTTATATGGAATTTTGAATTATGTATACATTAATTCTATTGAATTTCCGATTACATTGTTTCATCATACGTGTTATGTTTTCCAGATACGCAGTTCCAAATATCCACTCGCAACAATCAGATTTTCGAAACCATAAATAATTCTACCCTCGGGCTTCGAACAGGTGCTATCATTATCGCCGATAATGGCAACCGGGCTCGTAAATATGTACGAACGTCGATCCAGTTCTACATGTTTCCTGTTTATCATGTTAACGAGATCCCTCGAAATGTCAGTGCCTCGTAACCCACACAGATATCTCGATAAGTATCCGGTTCCCTCGTTACCGGCAACAAATGCTCGAATGTTGCAAATCTGCAGAACGTGCTTATTGAACAAAAAAAATGTTGCACGATATACCCAAAGAATTAACCAATTAAGTACCAAATTTTTATTTTTCAATTTTTGCTCTAAATGGTCAGTGTTGACATGTTTATGACGATTTATGACAAAAGTGAGATTAAATTTGACAAATTATTGTTAGAATCAATTACAAAAATATCCCCTCCTTTTATGCCTCTCCTTTGTGCAATTCATGTCCATCATCCTAAATGGAGATCATGGTGCGCAATAGATTAAGAAGAATTGGGATTGTGAGAAACATTACAACTCGGATTCCGAGATTTTCGCGAGGATCGAGCATTGAAATTTTCGCGAAAGCTCGCGACAAACGAGACTCGACTAGCTTAAAATCACGAAACCGCGACACGAATCAGGCTCTATGAATTTCGCCGGCAATCAAACCATAAATCTCATACGAGCCGGCGACCTTTCCTCTCTCCATGAAACACGTACGTCAGATTTCCATCGCTCCGAGCTGCGCTTATACGATTCGACTTGCCGGTTTCGTCGTTTTAATTCCAATCGGGGCCTTCCCCGTCGGTAAAGCGGAACGACATGATCGTGCTGACACTGTTAACAATGGAACAAAGTATGCAAACAATCAGAAACCAGGCGGAACGATGCTTAACACTAAAAGCATCGACCTGTCAAAATGGCGGATTTCAGATTTTTCTTTTCTTTTGAAATTCGTGAAGTTATAGAAATATTTTCTTGAGCAATGTGTTACTACGCATCTTTATTCGAGTACATGTTAATATAAAAATTTTATGAAACCTGAATTAAATTATTCCATCCTGTTATTATTACAAACGGGGATAGAGACTAAACTAGATATTTAATTCGTCTCTTGATAAATTTAATGAGTTGGAAATAATACTTTGAAATTAAATACCTTGAATATTTTCATTTCATCTATCCATTTTAATGATAAATGCATAAAATCTGTAGTCTTGAGATTATGATACCCAGAAAGATATTTTCCCCACAGAGTATAGCAACTCACTACCATCTGGAAATAGCATGGTTCGTTTTATTCGTTTTCGTACCTGACCTTTTCCGCGACAGCGTTCGAGCATAATCAAGAGAAATAGCGCGGCGATAAAAACAACTCTGTTTATTTCTTGCCGAATATTTATCGAGCTATTTCAGCGATCGAAAAGCAAATTTATTCCAGGTTTCTTGCTCTCGTTACTATCTCGACAGATTGACGTACCATTTTTCCAGAGAATCCACTTAGAACAGAGATTTCGTTGAAGCCTGAACAAATGGTTCCACGGCCGTTGCAACAGCCGGGCATGTCATTATTGAGCAACGATATTCATGCGTGACCATAAACGTCCTTTTAATTGCACCGCGCGAGCGGAGATAACGAGCGATGAGCAGGTGATAAGGCAAACTGGGAGAAAAGCTGGCTGGAACACAAGAGATTTCGTAATTGATCTTTTTTTTCGGTGGTCAAGGTGAACCGTATTCAGATGAAAGAGATGCTGCATGGGTCGCCGCAAAAAGGTCTGATAAATTGCGAACGACTACGTCATTACAAGTGCAAAGTTTTTCTAATTAAACTAAATGCTGCTCGATTAGTGATCCAGTTCCGCGTCTTTAATCTCCCGTAAATCCGCTCGATTTACGCTGGCACACTCGTTCGTTATCGAAACCTATTTTACAATATATTCATTTTGTTTGCATTGTGTTCGCATTTACGAAGTAATAGAATCTCCAATATTGTGGTAGAAAAATTTGAACTCAAAATCAAATTATAGTTGACCAACTGTTAGAGGCACGAATTAATTTATGTACGTAATAACAACGTTGGGGGAATGGATACGGTACACTGTCAATTTTATGCATTTTACCGAGAATGCACTTTTATCAAACGTTCGCGATCAAGATTACCAGCTCTTGTGGAAAACGATCGTTCCTGTGATTTGGTTAAGGGTTTACAAAATATAGGATATAGTTTTCAGCACGCAGTGAGTGTGCCATTATTATCTTGTTACAATAGCGCTGTTGATGTAAAATTATCGATTGTGAGAGCGAAACCACTGACCAGCTGAAAAACGAGAGATAGCGCAATAGGTCTGTGTACTTTCCGTTGCTCTGGGCTATGGTGCTCGAACAATTTCTTAATTTTTAGAACAGTAGTCTGATATTAAAAATATAAAGCAGTTAAATGGAATTGCAGTTTTATTGTATTATCGAATCAATTGATTTAATGTTAAAAAAAACTAACCAAGTATCGCTTAGTTCTTTACATTTATATGCAATTAAACAATTAAATTCAAAGCTAGCTCTGCCAATAGTTGTTTTCATAAATCAGTGAAAATTAGATCTTGTTTCCATCAGGATTGCGAAGTAGATTGCGAATTCTATGCGGGCGTTGAAGTCTCCAGGCTCGTGGAGATCCGAGCTTCCGTCCACGAGTCGCCTAATCGAATTTTCGGAATGTTTAACACGTTGAATGTCACAGGGGTCACCGGTGGCCGGCACTCAACTTGGCAGTGGCGCCATGGGGGCCACCAGTGACCGGCGCGCCCAGATTCATAGAAATATATATAATTTATGCAAATGTCAATACTTATAAATTTTTATTATTACCATCGTTAATGCAATAGTGTGAAGAAATGAATGCAGTATAAAACATCTAAAAAAAGTTTTATTTACACGTGAAATATACATTTATTATTCGCACATATTACGATGTGTGGTATTGAAGCATTTCAAACAAAGAAATGGTGAACCACCACAGTCTTCAGAAAAAAACAATATGAGTGCGCTGGTGTGCGATTTCGCGCGACTTCTAAAAATCAGTGAGTTGTGATAATTTCCGATTGCATTTTTGATCAGTTATTTTTAGAAGTAACGCGAAATCGCACTCCAGCGCCACGGGGGTCACCGGTGACCCCCGGCGCAATTACCACGTCAAACATTGTTATTGACTGTGACTTATCCGTTGCAGATGATACTTCAATATTATACCTATGTATCGTATAATAGAAAAGTCATCGTGGCGCCACGGGCAATCCCTGTCAAACTGGCGTGGCATTCAACGTGTTAACAAATAATTATGTGACAAAAATATCAAATAAGAAAATTCGATAAACATTATACATTGTTGTCTGCATTGAGAATTTTTAGCTGAACCTTCGGGGAGACTCAAAAGCGAAATATTGCTCACAGAAATTGTAAAATCAAAAAACAACCCGATTTCATTAAAAATTTATTCAATTTTTAGCACAGGGAGATAGCACTGGAAAATTTCACAGAAGGTCACTAGAATGAAAATTGACAGTGTTCGTCGTCGAACAATGGATCCTATTGTGATCTCACGTAAACGTCTGATTCGCATACTCCAGCAACAGTAGCCAACCTGAGAAACTGTATATCCTTGATCTTTTCGCGTCGAAAGACAAATGCGAACCGAAACGGTCTTTGAATTGAAGTTTGCCAGACCAATGAGGATCGTGAAAAAGATCCGTGGATCCTGGTATAGTGATCATTGACAGACTGATCACGTAGCTCTCGTACCAGGACCCACACGGAGATTTTTTAGCTTCCTGATAAACCATTTTCAGAAGCCTCTTGCGAACTAGACACGATAAAATTAATTCTCGCAATCTACAAAAATAGATGCAATCGAACCATTTGCAATTAATAATTAGACTGCCGATTTTTATACGAAATGCAGTTGCAACTGTACCGTTGTAATAATAAATAATAAAAAAACAGCTACTCGAATCCCCGTATATCACTCAACATGATCTCTATAATAATTGCGTCCCATCTCAATTCTTTATCTAATGCGTGATAGAATTTTCCCGCGCAAATGTTCTGACGTACTTGCAAAAAGAATAACAAACAATCATTACGGATCATAACAATGAAACCTTCGAGGAAAACAAGACTGACGATAGAATTTTCTTTATAAATAAAAAAAATTGCTTCAGGGCAAAAATCTCAAAAAAATTCAATAAGTATTCTCTTCTAAAGATGCAAAAGTCTAAACTCGTCGCAAATAAGATATCACAGTAACAAACAGTGGCAGATCGAATAAAATGTGTACAATTATACTGGTAAACAAAATCATCCGAGGAAATTAGTCGAGCGATACGAAATGTGCAACCTGCAGTGTCTCCGATGCAGTTTTATTATGCAAAAGGCGTGCTCCGGATAAACAGCTGATGTTAACCCGACCCTAGAAGAAGACAGACACGTGTTACTTAATACAGTATGACGAGATGGCACGAAAAGTTTCCAGCATCCGGTTACGAGGACGAAAATGGACGTCGCGTCGCGTCGCGTCGCGTCGGCCGCGTAACAATAATAATCGGACACGTGCTGCGACTGTCTTCTCGCATAACTTCCAGGAAACGTGCTGTCACATCCTCGATCTATCGAGAAAAAGAAGAACGATCTACGATTTCTTATACATATGTATATGTAGATCGAGGCTGGAAGCACCTCGGCTTTACGCTACCTTGTTTGCTCTGACTTTTATGCGCTTATTTTTCTCAAGTGACATTTGCTCTTCCTGCGATCGGTTTATTCTTCTATGAAATGTGTATTTATTTTCTACTAGACAGTATTTGCAACAATGTATCGTGTGCAACAGAAATGTGCAGTCATGACACGTTTTTGTAGGAAAGATTGCGGGGCTCGCACGAAGTGGAGCAATCGATCGCAACCAATTTCGATCCAGGGGAATAATGATCATAGGGATTTGCGTCAGTAGAGTGGCGCGAGCAGGTTGATCATCGGGAACGGACACGACCATGGACGAGGCCAAAAAGTGAACGGCCGACCAAATTCTCTTCAGGGAATGGCAGACAACGTCCAAGGTGCCCGTTAAATCATGAACGCGGCCGGTTACGGATCACACGGAAGCAATCTTCCATTCCGGGAGGATTCTTTGACCCCATCAAGAAAGATTTCGTCAGCTACCATCAGTATTTCCCAATGATTTGTACATTTCTCCGTTCGAATTGGAGAAAATGTCCTAATCGCGTCCATCATCAGTAGCAACATTAATTGCACCGTTGTAGATTCGCGGAGAAGTTCATCCCGTAAAATAATTTTACAAACGCAATGTTTACTACTTCGTTGCCCTTTTATTTTATGAACGTAAATGTTTAGTGTTTTGTTGACTGTTTATTTTATTCGCATAATGTTTACTGCTTTGTTACCTGTTTATTCGATAAATGCAATGTTTACTGCCTCGTTGTCTTTTTATTCGTGCGTCACGCGTACTATGCCGTAAATGATCCCTAATCCCTCCGTAGAGCAACCATACTCCTGGACTCTCGTGACGTAGTCTAATTACATGTCGCATCAACCAGTGACGACCGTCGCAAACCGATGATTCTGCGACACGAGGACACGCGACCTCCGTAATCGCGAATCAAGTTGCATTTCTACGTAAATCTACGTAAAATAACTTCTTTACGCAGATCATGCGTATCACCATAAATAACATATCATCGAATTATTTACAAACATCGCTACAGAGGAAGAAAGAGCACGGTTAATACAAAGCAGTCAACATAAAATGGTACACGTGATTTACTTATGAATTTAATAATCATTCGTACGTATATTTATTTTTTATTTTTTATTTTGTATTAGTATATGTATATATATATATATATATATATATATATATTTGTTCAGAGCTATAAAAAGACGATTGCATTGCGTTAGATGGAGCTAGACGATTTATGCAAATAAATTTCAGATCATCGCACCATCTTCGTCCAGATCTCTGAACTTGTTGATCAAACGCAGATTCAACAATTTTTTACAATTGTTCCAGGGACTAGAGCGGTTATTTCCCACTTTTTGTTCATCAAGCATGATGTTTGCAAACACTTGCGTAGTAGGGTCACGCAAAAACTGGAACATCTGATTCTCAGAACACAAAAACAATTAGATCGTGATAATTTTCGCACGATTTCGCTTAGAATGTTCCAACACATCTATTTTCAATTCACACTTCTTACAAATAGGGAATCACGATCGTTTGCCATTAAAACAAAAACAGACGTGCATCATCATTTTTTAAATTCTATTTTGTCGATCCGAAATGTCACTTTAAATGACTATTTTCCATAAATTGCAATAAACATCCTTCTACCTGATCGATCTAATTGCATCAGTTTTGATAAAGAGTGACACGTACAATTAATTAACATAAAATAAATCGATGAAAAAAATTTTTCAAAAATCCGAAACAAGTAGACAGAGTGTCGTAATGTAATTGTCCAGAAGCGTGCGATTACCGGTCGGTAGTAATCGCAATTAACTAGGACAGTTTCGGCATCGGTAGCGGTGAAAGTATTAATATCTTAATGGAATTATTGTGGTCGCGGAGCAATTAACAAGCAGCAACCGACACCGTTGAGCATCGTGACACTTTGAAACTTGTTCCCCGAGCTGTCAGCGGAATCCGAGAAATTCCTAGGCTCGTCTGTTTGCACGGGACACCGTTGAAGTTTTGCGAACATCTTCGCTTTTCATTGTATCGAGTCGGAACACGGTAGGAAATAAAATGGCCTTAATTCGTTGCAACGCCACGCCGCGCCGCGCCGCGCCGCGGTGCGGAGAGAAAGTACCGACCTATTACACGCTATTGAATAGCGTATGGAAATCTTGTCAAAAATGAAATATTTAATTATCGTGTCATGGGCCGGTGCTCCGAATACGCGACCATAACTCGCTGCGCGCAATAATTTCAACGGCAGTGACGCGTGCTGGCTATCCTTTATCGAACCCCTATGCTTTTTGGTCAAGATTGAATTCGTTTGAACGTACAAAATAAAAGTACTAAATAAGTACATTGCTCTGTTGGCCTTCAGTCGACAGGACAAGTTTAATTCTTGGTCAACCGTTCGATGTGTAACGCCCTCACCGATTTTGATGTTTTTTGGATATGTCATAGAAATTATCATTTTGAACAACTTTTTCCTTAGCATATTCGTGTCGGTCGGCATTAGTTTCCCAGATATTAGCGAAAATCTCCCGGTACCATTATATTGAATATTGTCAGTGCATGCGTGCTTAGGATAATGCGACCGCTTCTCTACTGTTTCTTTGAACAATTCACAGAGATCGGCAATTATTTTTTAAACGGTTGATGCTTTGAATTCGCGGCATGTTAACATAGTCAATAACGCGACCAAGTCCAGTTGCCGAAAATCGGCTTATTATGCGCGTATATTTTCCCCGACGGTATTTTGTAAAATGAATTAATTCACAGAATTTATTCAACTTGCCTGAGTGTACGTAAATGCCTTCTCCTCCTCTCAGAAAAAAAAAGAAGTTTGGACGCAGACATTCTCCCAAGCATGCACGTATAGACAATATTCAATGTAATGGTACCGGCAGTTTGTCGCTAATATCTCGGAAATTAAAGCCGACCGCCACGAATATGCAAAGGAAAAAGTTGTTGAAAATGTTGAATTCTATGACATATCCAAAAATCATTAAAATCGGTGGGGGTGTCACACACCGAAAGGTTTGCCTAATTCTTCAAGGGTACATTGAAGACATCACGCTCACATAATTTCCGAAGTTCCTAACATGTGATCATTTAAATGGCACAAGATCAGCAGACATTTTTCATTTCCCATAGTTCCTAACATGTTAATCGACAATCTATTCCCTGAAGAACCCATTTCAAGTCCCAACACTCTTCGGAACGGACCCAAAGATTTCTACGCTTCAACATCGTTCCGACCTTCGGACCTGCACCGACGACATCCCGAACAGTAAACAAAATCTAGGCTACGAGAGTCGAAAAGAAAGATAGTAGAAAGAAGAAGAAGAAGAAGAAAAAGAAGAGGTCGTGGCATAGGCTCAGCAACGACCTTGGCTGAAGGGTGTACCGGGCCCGAGAGGCCTCAGATCCCCTCTCTTTCTCTCTTTCTCTCTCTCTCCCTCTCTCTCTCTCTCTCTCGCTGAGCGTGGCTCTCTGCGGAATTAGAACGTGTTAGGGAGGGAGACCTTGACTCGCCGTGGCATGGGATTTTCAGGCGATCACTTAAGGCCCACACGCCCCCACCCCGGGGCCTCCTGACGGCGCGGCGGCTTGCTTAACCAATACTTAAACCGCGGTTTCGCTGCGCCGCGGACTATTCACGCAGCATCGGCCGTTGGTCCCGCATTCTGTGCACGTGTCTTCGCGAGGAACGCGTGCACACGCTCCGCAATAGTGATAAGCAATCGAGTGCGCGCGCGATACGTGATAGTGCTACCCCCTTCAAAACAGCCGACGCGTGTGTTCGAACTAGCTGTGCACCCCAACGGGTTCCAAACCGGTGAAACAGAACAGAACAGTCCCAGTGACTAGGATCCACTCGGGAAGGCTGTTGAAGTAGATAGAAGATTCATCTGAAGATTCGAGACAGAGGATTCATCTGGATAGCTCTTCAAGATCGAACCATTTCTTCAGGGTCTCGATCAGGTGGAAACATAAGAAACAGTCTTCTTGGAATCTAGTAGAGGCACCCAGATAGAAGCTCCTCAAGATCGGACCGTTTCGTCAGGGTCTTGATTGATGAGATACAGACGATCCTAAATAACAGATAGTCTTAGAAGACAGCATTCGTTTGGAAAGACAGCGGAGGTTCCTACGGAGGAGATCTTCAAGGGTGAACAGTTTCTTCAGGGTATTGATAAGGTGCTGCCCTATGTAATAGATTGAGGAGGATCAATCTTGGATGATAGAGAGTCCACAGAGAAGTTCGTCAAGATTGAATCGTTTCTTCAGGGTCTTCGTGAGGTGTAATTAGACGTGACAGATTTAAGATCGAACAGTCTCTTCAAGACCAAATTGTCTCTTCGAGATCGGACTGTTCTTTGAGACAAGATTGTCTCTTTGAGATCAGACTGTCTCTTTGGGGTTGAACAGTCTCTCCAAGGTGTCGATGAGGTGCAGGCTTCCCGGTGCAAGCTAAACTCCCTCGCGAAAGACGCGCCACGGTATCGAGGCTGACATCGCCGGGATTCCGGCGCAGTGAAGTAGCAGGAAGTTTACTTTCGAACGCGGCACCGTTTTCGTTCGACGAAGAGGTAAGTCCCGTTCGAGAGATCGGATGGTTGTTGGGTTGGGATCCACCGGCGCTGACAGGTGACTGTGTGCGATCGAGAGAATGAAAGTCGGAACTGATGGGACAATGTATATGGGGTCGAGTCTGTACGGTCTATGATATAGGTTGACCCTGTCTAGCGTCGTCTGGGTCGAACTTGACCCGAGTTCAAAACAATATTTTCTATAATTTGACAAATTCCGGACGAATTTGGTTGAGAGTTTATGTTTGGTTCGTGAGTGGGAGAATGTTTTTAGGATCATTTTAACCCCAATGTTAACATTGTACAAACCGGTATTTAGTGGAACATAGAACAGAAAATTTGAAATATTATTGATCACGGTAATACCAGTGGAGAACGAAGGGTGGATATGATAACATTGTGCAACATTCCTGCATAAAGTTCTTACAATGTATTTCTTTGATCCCGCATTTCGTCGGGCGTGACCGCATAAAACCGCGCAAGACTCGAAGCGGAAACTGTACTTCATTCGCGGATACGGTAAACAATTATTCGCTGAAAAGCGACAGAGTGATCTCGGTAGCATTTCGCGAGCAACGATTCTGTGCAGTTTCCCTGAAAAAAAACTGTAGGACCATGGTGATAATATTCTCGAGAGAAGAAACTTTTAGAAACTTGTTAGAAAGTGTTAATACATTTTCAGGAACGCTTCAATCTGCTGTAACTAGGTGATAGTTCGAACCTCGATGCTCACACGAGCATAATTCACCGCGATCGAGCACGATGTGCTCGACAAACAGCATTCCACGATTCAACGGAATCGCGAAAAAGTGAGAACTGGGTCGAAAACGGCGAAATAAAAATGGAAGTTTCTTTAACTAGGTGACCAAAAGACTCCGAAATCGACGCGTCACGCTTTCGAAACAACGCTGTCCTTCGCTCGGAGAACAAAGTTTCGTTTTAGCACGAAGTTTCACCTATTCTAGCCGTTCGCTTGTCTGACCACTGAAGTACGTATTCTACTCGCGCGCGCAACATCGCCCAAAGTAGAAGACACCGCTAATTGATCGGACAGGCGTGTACAAGCCGGTATAGAACGCGTAGGACTTCAAATCTTCCTGAAAACGATTCTCTAATTTGTCGTCTACTAATTTGACGTGGATCGTGATCGATCGGAACCCATATCAGTTGAAAATGTATCGCTCTTTATAATCGAAGTCCGCTTCCGTGACTAAATACTTGATTTGATATCTTGATTTTCTCTCTGTCCTTAATCCGGTGCAACTTAATTCGAAACCGGTTTTCAATTGACAAATTGTTAACGACAATTGGACGCTTAAACGGCGATACCGACTGCGTTTTTGTGTTAATTCGTATGGAACAATTTACCTATTTTCTCGACGGTTTAATTAAAATAATCCTCGGGATTCAGGATGGATTTTAAACCCTACGACTTTTGGATTTGTTGTGGTTTTATTTGTTAGTTGGTTATAATAGTTTTTAGAAAGTCTACGATAATTTTCAGGGTATTATAGGAGATTGTAGAACCTATTCAGTTGACAGTGTTCTAGTCATTACACATTTTAGACTACAATCATTTTCGAGATTTTAGATTAGGTCCTCAGGGTCTGAAATCACTTCAGACATTTCAAATGAAGATCCTAGGGCCTGGAATCATCTCAGACATTTTAGATGAAGTTCGCAATGTCCACAATTTGAAGGGCCAAGTACATCCACAGAACTTTTTCATTCGCTCAACTCTCAGTAATCGCGCACTTCAGGCTCAACGATTTGGAATGTGTCTTTTTCCTGAAAGCACCGTATTTATCAGACACGTTAAGTATAGTGTCTAGAGACCACGAAGGTCCACGTCGAACACCGCTGGTTCGCGAACCAACTCTGCCTGCTGCCTCAGTAAATCCTATGACCTTCAAACGTCGGAAACGCATGCAGCGCGCGAGTGCTGCACGCGAGTGAAATATACATACTTCTTCGGCGTGCAAAACTGGTCCCGACGAAAGTGTTTCGCTTTTCCTCGGATAAGTCCAGCCCGCGCAGAAATCGTCAATCGCTGAAGTCCTCGACGATTATCAGAGCGCGTTAGAATCGAGTAGATTTAATGTTCGCGTTAATTCAATCTCCAAACATGGACGATCAATTCGTTTTTCTTCGAACAATTGACCTGGAATCAAATACAGTTTCTGAAGCGCATCCACGTTCTTCTAACAAGCTCGAAAAAAATGACAAGAAAATTACTAGGAAGGAGTTTCAATTCTTAACTTCCTTAAATATTTAAATTTAGCATGGGATATTAAGTTTCATGGCTTAATCCTGAAATTGTGTGTTCAGGATTTTATGAAGTGAAATTAATTCCGACGGTAATTTGAACCATGTTACTGTGAGATTATGTGCTGTTGTTGATTATTAATTCAGAGAACGATTGAAGAACGGTGACACTGAATTACAGAAAATGTTGGTTGTCAAAATATTATATTCGATCGAACAAAAAATTGATACAATATTTGCAAAAGAAGACAGTGGTATTGTATAGTACCTCTTGCAATAAACAAATATAGTTTCTCGTGTACGTATGCATAAATATTGGTACCTTGTTATGTCATTAGCAATTTAGCTTTTGCCTCATATCGGTCTCTACAAAACTAATAAGAAGAATGTCTAACAAACTATAAAGTACACAAACTGGCAATTGAAGAGAATTTCAACATAAATCCATGCACAAATCCAATGAACCACAATGTAGTACATTGAGAAACAATCTTCAAATCAATTGTGTGGAACAATGAATTGCGGTTAAAAATAGTGCGAGAAATAGCCATAAAAGAAACGAACGGACAAATACCAACGAAGGCTGAATTTTTGCGGTGAAATGACATAATCGAACGATCACGATTTACAGTGGAACGAATCGACTCGCGGTCGGCAGACTCGTTCTGTTAACATCGTTCTTGCGAAACATGTTCTATGGTTTTACATGCGTCGGCGCGGAGGGGAAAAATTTATGGAAAACTGCGGCGCGTTCGAATCTGTCATTCCAATTCGGAAAAGTGTGTCGCATATATTCGCGAGCGAAAAATCAGGTGAATGATCGCGTGGTTTCGCAATCGATTAGCCCGTTGCAATTTGCATGCTATCGAGAACACTGCTCGTTATCAGAGTTCCGTTCCCGGTGCATCGTCTTTGTATCTTCCGAGATTTGCATTAAGGAGAAATTCGCTTTCGAGCTGGTGCGTAGAGTGCATCGGAATGCGACCGGTGCAACTGTGCAGCAGGTTCTTGCGGCGATCAGTGCGCGAGAAACACGGGCTTTTTGTATACCGGTGATCGTACGATTCATCAGCTGTTCTGATCTATCGATCACCTGCTCTCTTTCTTTGGTAGTCGGTAACACACTCTTTCTTCTGACCGTGCTTGCTGGATCATTGGATTGCTCGATCTTGGTGGATTTTATACGGTCACGATGGGAGATCACAGTGGATGATCGAATTATTGAAATAATGGAAGAAAACATTTTTTATTTGTTGCGATGGATAATGGGTTACATGGGTAATTAGGTAAAATAATTCTACTTTAATCGATACGAACAGAAGTTAGTGCAATTTACAAACTTCAGCGTGTGTCCAATGTGCTATTAAAAGAGGTTGAACCGGTTAATCGAGGTTCTACCGGTATGTTCACACACGTTCCGAACATTTTCTGTCAAGTTTGCGATAAATGTCATTATCACGTTGACTGTCACCGACGAATAAAACTGTCAAATCGCTTACAACGAAATTCAACACCATCGAAGACGACCGACTATGTGGTTCGCGAATCATTCTATGCAATTAATCGCAAACGAATTGCAACGTCGATGTAGCGCAGCTGATTGCGAAGGGAATCGGCAGAATGCGATGATATAATAAAGGTTTTTAATCACTGCGTAATGTTCGGTTCTCGCAAGTTTCGCTGAAATCGGAGAACAGATTTCAGCAGCGCGAAAGTTGCGACAGCCGAGACATCGTTGCGGCGCTTCCTTTTACGAAAAATGTTGCTCCAGAAGCATTTGGCTGTTCGTTTTTAATTAGCCAATTGCAGCCCGTGACGGCTGCGCATTTGCTTTCGACCGATCGTATCTCGCACTGCTGAAAATTCAGGAACAGTTTGTTAGATCGAATCTGACTGAATTGGGACACTGGCGACGAAATCGCCTAACTGCGCAACTCTGCAGCGATCATGTTACTTCTAGCGATCGAATGTTCCTCCGAAAGATCAGTTCGTTCTGTGAGCAACAATTCTATTTCGAAAGATCTTTTCTTTTAGTTACTTGCGATCTTTCTTTAACACAAAATTAACGAAAATTAGGGAAATTTAGGTAAAATCGGAGCAGTTGTTTGATTTGCAATATTATTTTTTCAGTCTACTTGCACTTCTTGTAAATTAAATTTATCTACGCAAGAATTGTCTTTTAAGTCTGGTTGACACAAATAATTTTTCCCAAAATCCTTGTCAATTCCGCGGTATTCTCCGCGCTAAATGTTGAATATTTTCCGATCGACGAGTTCCTGCTTTACTCTCTCCAAAGCAGAAAAACAATGTCTCGGACAATAATGATCCAGCTCGGAACTTTCAACAAACCGTCGTCAAAGTAAAACAGGCCGCGCGGCAGCAGCTGCAACTCATTCGCGAGAAGACAAATCCGCTTCGAAATTGTATGCACAGACAGAAAGCGACGTAAAATCGCTGCTGCTTTCTCACCGGTCCAATAACGAAACCGTACGCGCCGTTTTCCAACAAATCTTTTTGCAGATTCCGCGAGACCTCGACATTCAAAGAAGCGTTTTAACGACGTCGCATTTCATCTTTCGACGGGAAACAAGCGTATACCTTTTTTCCATGCATTCTGTCGTCGCCGGTCTACATTGTTCCGAATCTTGTTGTCGTAAATGTGTTTTGCGTCGAGCGACGATAATTGCATAGCTGCTAGAAAATCGTTTGGGATAATGGGAATAAATAGGAAAACGGCGCGCAGGTGATCGTGAATGTTTCAGGTGTAGTGAGATCTGTATGGAAAAAGAATCGGCTGACCAGGTTTTTCGTGAGCGAGAAATCGCGCTCTTGAATTCCCGTTTGCTGCGCATGCGTACAATAGGTATTCAGAATGTAAAGACCGAGCAAGACAATATATATTCAACTCAATCATTTCAAGACAAGCACAAGCAACGATCCGGAGAAGAAACATTGTAATTAATCATTTCAAGAGAAGGACAAGCAACGAAAGAGCGAAGAATGTTAATCTTCGTTGACACGGTCCGTGGTCAAGGTTAATGCGAGTGTTAGTGACCCCTCACGACAATAAATGTAATCGTGCTCGACAATTTCTCACGGAATCGTCGAAATGTTAGGAGAAACTTTGCCCTCGACCAGCTGATTCTGTAATCCGCAAGAGACGCAGCATGTGAAAGCGTTATGTAACATTGTCGACGAAATACAACGTTCTGGAACAAGGTCGATGGACCGTGTTCACGGTCAAGCGTCCATTTTGATCTGTACAGGCCCAGAAATTAGGAGCAACTATTATTAAATATATAAATATATTTGCTTCTAGAAAACTGAAAAGAATCTGTAAAAATGGTCCCTGTCAACATTCTTAAATGTATCTGCTTTTTGAAAATTTCAGAAATTTTATTGTCAATATATGCCCATTATTGACCAAAAAGAAAACGTTCTTAGGAAATAAAATAGATTCACGGTTCACTGAACGAAATAAACAAAAAGGAAAGATGTTGGGAAATAAAATTGATTCGCAGCTTACCGAATGAAATTAAAAAGCAGAACAGATATTCGATAACGTAGAAATGCACAAATCCTCTATCTAAAAGTCAATATTTCTAATTTCGCAAGGAATTTCTTAAGGAATTGATTGATCAAATCTCTGCCGATTGCTGAATCGTGAAAATCCTGTTGCAATAATAAATGATAATTTCAACGATAAAATCAAAGGCAAACGACGCCGAAACACTTTCGAACGAGCAGAAAAAGCGTGAGCGTTGCATGACGCACCTGTTAGGAAGTATCCAGGTGCGAACTATTCAGGGACAGCCGTGAAAAGTTCAAACGGAGTCGCCGGGAACGAACGTGCGGCGATCTTACATAACCTACATGCTGAAGTTCCGCGTGCGAAATGTAAACAAACGAAGACGAAGAGATGCGCGAGTTTGCGCAACCATGAGCGTCCTTGGGCTGTCTCGTCCTTGTCCGGCCTACTTTTAAATAGGAGCAAACGATCCTCTTAACACGTTGAATATGAGGAAACCGCGACCTCAAGGTAAAACTTTGGGTGTTCAAAGGTGATCTTTCACTGTCGTCCAAAGGCCCCATTAAACAAATGTTTTATTTTCATTTAGGCATTTCGTTTGCCCATTAAAGGAGCACTTAATGGTCCAAGGACGTGCTCGAAACACTTGAGGTGATTTTAGACCTGGGTCGATTAGTCGCTTTGTTATGAAATTTCTCTTGGAAGTTGTGTCACTCGTTTGCCAAATCGAGTAAGTACAATAAGAAAAGAAAAAGCTGAGAATATTTATGAAATTTTATACATTCATTTTTTAATGCAATTTAACTTTATTTATATCTGTTGCAATGATTAGAGCTTCTAATTAAGGACTACCATTCTATAAAGCGATCATTTCGTAATTAAAGCACTGTGACGCTTCTAAGGAAGCGTCGAGAAGAGATAATCGTTTTTTAGAAGACACCTTTTCTCGATTTCCCTGAATAAATTTCTAACGGGAGAATTCCTCAGACACAATTATCATACAAATTCGATGGAACCTGAAACTAAAGTTGAAGCATCTGATAAGAGATACTACATTAAGAGCTAATGCATTCAAACTTGTCGTGAGAATTCGGGAGATAATGTTACTGTAAATAGATGCTTGTTCCGTTATGTGATTAGATTAAAAGGTAGGACAAACAAATTTGTGAGCAGATCTTGAACAAACATGTGAAGAACATTTTTGAGAGGCACATTTCGTTCATTCGTCGGCCTGAGAATTTCTGTCCCATTCGAAAATTGTTTCCACAGCCTAAGAATCGCTGTTCAATTGGAGAACTGTGTGCCCAATTTAACAATTTATTGCTGACCCATTCGAGAACTGTTTTTACATCGAAATTCATATAACTTGCTCATCGCTTCGTCCGATAATAATTTCTAAAAATCGAGATGTAGCTAGGAGTGGCACGTTCCATTCTTCTGTAGTCGACCGATTAGGTGTTCTCCGGATCTAAAGATTGACTCACCGTAGAAGAATCTCCGAAAGAGTGTCAAACAGCTGGAACTAGGTCAGAGAAAAAGTTTGTCTGTCCCGTTTTCGGTGTATTAGGTAACGTTCTCGAAGAGCACGTGGTTGTTGGCGTGGTATAGCATGTGATCGGAGAAGCGAGTGGCCGGAAGATGTTAACGGGACCGGTCGAAGAGGATTAGCAACGGCACACCGTTGTCGCTTCTTCTTCTCACTTTCATCTCACGATTTCCGGTTCGGCCGAACGGTATTGGTTTCACGGTGTGTCCTCGATCGCCTCTCCCTCTCTAGGTCTGGGTGCCCCAACACATTTTCTAGGCCCTCGTCGAACGAAACGCACGCTTCACGCCAAGAAAGCACGGCTCTGCGTCAAGAAAGTCGATGGACACCTCTTTCTCTGCCATTCTGCGCGAGCCTAATCACAGCTGATTGCGTGCTGCGACCTGTGACTGTTTGTGGATACAAATTTTCTAATAGTATCGCTAGACTGCGGATTGGTATGCATTTAGGAAGAAATTGGCAAAAGATTAGAAAATCTAAGAATATTGTTACGTTCTTTTCAATGTGAACAAAATATTAATGGATGAACCTAGTATTCATTAATCTACACCAAGCCTGGACTAATGGACGGTATAAATCCTCATTGATCCTAGTATGTCGATCGAATGATTCATCGACAAACCATTGAACGTCGCGGCGGGATCGACTCTGATAAAAGCATGTAGCTTATTAATTCTCGCGGACATCCTCGCCGAGATTCATTGGAATATGAAGTACTCTGACCGAGTAAATGGAAACGGACCTCCGCTTTCTATGCGCGCGGACGTTAGATCGTCGCGAACGAATATCAGCGTTTCTTGCAAGAGGCTCGTGCGTCGCGTTCCGTTTCCAATTCAATTTCTCCCATTCCCCTTCCCCATTTCTCTCGTCCCCCTCCCCTCTCTCAAAGTAAAGACTTCTTTTTTCGTTCGAGACCTCACCTGTGAAACCGGCACATTTTGTTACCGCGGTTTTTTCGTGAAATTCCTAACAAACGCCGCGGGACAGACCCGTTCTTCCTCAGCCTAGATTTTTTGAAAGAATTCCTCGTTCCGTGCTTTCGTATATTTGTAGCCGGTGAACTGGGATTTGACTCTCCTTTTGAACGATTTTAATGGCCCGTTAGGTTATCAATGGCATGGGAATGCATTTAATCGGACGTACAGCCTCCATTCCATTTATTCAGATGGTTAGGTTACAGTTGAATGGAGAGAGTCGCTCGGGAAGTGTTGGGATTTTAATTGCGTATCGTTAGTATTCGGTTGGTGGACCTTTTCGAGATTGTTAGACGGCAGCTGTCGTTTATAGGCTAATAGGATTTAGTGTGGAATGGTGTAGAGCCATAGTCGTATACGTGGATTTTATAGTAAAACCCCTCTTCGCCTTGGAAAAGATACGAGCTGAGAACCTATAGATAGAAAGAGATGGAAACCATCGGCAATTTTTGTTAACGTTACATACAAAGGGATCGTTATGAAAAACATATAACAATGTTCTCGAATCCTCACTAACCCAGACAAAAATATATCCGTGCAAAACCTGAAACATTAACTAGTAAAAAATATAAATAGACAAGTTACGAGCTGATGCCGAAGAAATCGCACAACCCTCGCAAAATTCGAAATTCTGTAGACCTGATCCGATGGTTCTGAAGAGACAAAAGGATATTTTTAATTTGTTGGAGAGCTCGTGGATTCCGGTTCGACAGCGAACGTGTTAAGAAAGATCATGGAGATCGAGGCTGCAGGATCGCTGGCGGCTCGGCGTAGCCTGATCGGGAGGATAAATCGGAAAGTAAAAAAGGCGAGAGGATGGGGCGGGACCACGCGAGGAATGGAATGGTGGAGAAGCGTATGGGGGAACCGGATCAGCGGGGAAGAGTACGGGAATATGGACCGGCGGAGTAAAACGTGCGAGCTACACCGCAGAGACGCGTTTAACCGGACCGTTGACCCACTTACCCACTAAACTCGGAGCCAGCCGGGTTTCAGAGGGAGCCGGTCGTGCATCATCCTCGTCAACGGGCATGATCATCATCATCGGACCTGTGTCTCGTTGCCATTACCTCTCCCATCGGCCACGTGACGGTCTCCCATCGACGCGACGCGACGTGACAAGACGAGACGAAGCGGCCACCTTTCTCTCTTTCCAAGTTTTCTCTGTTTCTTCCCGCGTCATGATCGCCTCGGGACATCATAGTCTCTTCTTCTTCCTCGTGTTTCACGGCCTCTTCGACGACGCTGATGCCTCAAACTTTCTCTGTGACGAGTTCCGTTTCGACCGTGACCGCGTGATTCTGAATACTGAGAGTATGCATACAGCGTTTAGACAGAACTTAGGGGATGATTCTTCGAACAGTTTAACGCATTACCTATCGGCGATTATTGCAGAATTTTTGGAAGCCCATGGTCCATGGCTAAAAACGGCTTTGACGACTTTGACGTCATCTAAGAATTTCGTTGAATTCCGGTAGGTAAAGTGTTGAAAATCTAGGGTCAAAATGCAGGGTTAATGCAATTTTTATTTTTCACAAAAACCCGCAGTCTAATTAATGAGTAAATAAGTGAGTGCATGGAAGTATTAGAAAAGGGATTATATTGTAAACGGAGATGGAACGTGTCGATAGCATAATCGACCGTCGACCGAACGGGACTGTTCATTACACAGAGTGAAGCAGTTATGATCGACAGAAACAGATTCGTGTCAGCACATACAGGGTTTCTAATGCCGTCATGGATTGTGGCTGACATAACCGAAGGAATGGATCTTCTAATTTGAAACCTGTTAATTGTACAGGAGGACTGTCGACGCACACGAAACACCGATCAGGAACACACTGGTATTATATCGACGATGACACTAATCAGTTCTCCTTTGGAATCTCTCTTTAATTCGAAGCAGTTAAACTGTTACCACTTCATAAACTAGTTGCGAGTACATCTCCTTTCGTTACTTTTTTCGAAATGAAACACGCAGATTCCTTGCTATCGAGAATTACGCTGTGGAACTGGTACTTGGTAATATTCTCGTTCAGAGAAATTGAATCTCGTTACAAAGACAGTAATATAGACAAGTATTAAAAATAATTAGTTGCATTGTTAAATGTTCAAACACCTTCAATTATCTCACGACGATTAAAACAAGGCAACATTCAATGTTATAAACTATAGAGTTGAAGTACGAATGCTGTATGTATGTGTTACGTTCCGAACAGATTATTTATATTTCCATCGGCTGTGCTGTGACTTGATAATGCGTTTGCATTGTGGGATTTCCCTAATCAACCGCAGTCCGGTCTTTAGATGTGGCGACGCGATTGTTGCAAGATTTATAAAAATGGAAAATCGGAAATGACAGTTGAGTTTCAAAATTGCAATCGCCAAACGAATTACAAAAAAGAAGGCAGATCGATACGAGCGCCCGCGACAAACACGTCGGTCGTCGAATGTGGTTATCCGTGTGCCCAATTTGATTAATAAATCCGTTAAATCCGTTTACGGCTCTTCCTTAAAAAATATTGTAAATACAATGTTGAAAATCCCAATTCCGTCTTTTTTCACGAAAAATGTAAAACATCACCACGCAAGAAAATTGCCAAAGATCCTCAATTATTTTCCTCCCATAAAGGATAGAGTGCCTTTATCAAAATGTTGTAACGTTATATATGAAATTCCTTGTAAGGGTTGCAGCTTAACATACATAGGACAGACTTCTCGACACCTTGATACACGTATAACTGAACACAGACGAAATATTTTTTTGTCTCCCTCAAAACACACAGCATTGACGAAACATTCAATAGAAATGGACCATGCATTTGATTTTGAGAACGTTAAAATAATTGACAAAGAGTCCAATCTACAACGAAGATTATTACTAGAAACTATTCATATGATTAAACAACAAAGCGTTAATCTTAGGTATGAAAAACCTAAGATTCATGACTATTACGCTACATTACTGAATCAGTAATGCTTTTTATGATGAAGTTTCTCATTATTTATGAAAAAAATTTTTCATAAGTTTGGGCTTTGCTATAATTTACGTTTCTCGTTCAAATGATTTGAATGTTAATTGATTTGGTACCTTAACAATGTATAAGGTATAATCTAATAAGTTGTGTTTTGAGAAAAACAGATTTATTGAATATAGAAGTTTGAATATCCCGCCGATTATTGACCTGCTGCTCTATGAATCAGTTGGCTTTGATTGGTCGATTTTGAATTCGTCTGTTTCTGTTGTGTTTATGTCTACGCTGTAACCTTTACAAGATTTCAGTTTAGTTGCTGCCGGCATGGAGTCAGCATATTCTAAATTCAACAATATGTAAATTTTCTTGTTGGTATTTTAGCAAGTACGTAACAAATTCATTCTATTTCAAATTACCTCTTCATAATCAATTTGAAATAATTTTCTTAATACAACTTTATTTACAGACGCAATAAAATTTGTTACTCTTGAAAATGACCCACATCTGGGTCGAAACGTTGAGTCTCTAAAAATTTTAAAAATTGCAAAATTGCACTAATTTTTGTTAATGATCGAACCCGTGCGCCGATAGCATCGCTCTATTTATTTTGAAAAACTAGGATCGATAAAACTAATCAATTTTTTATCCTCAATTATCTCATGGCGAGTAAATGAGCAATGAAAAGGGAACCCGCAGGCTCAGCGGAGTACATACAAGCCACATTTCCCCGGTCCGCGAACGCCTAAGTGATTCGCGTCGGTCGCGTCACAGGCAATCAGGGTCCGCGAGGTGATAATTAACGGCGTCGAGGGAGCCGTGATTTCGCTCGCGCGTCGAAAGAGGTCGTAAATCCGATGACGGGGAAACCGTGAAAGAGGAAACGCCGATGCAACGACATTGAGCAACCTTCCCGGGGCAACTGCGTATGACCATTACTCCAGTTTTCGCGAGCAAGTGTTGCGGTGTTACGCAAAAACCGATTCGGCTCTGGCCTTAGAACGCGCGCACGCCCGATCGCCGCGCCGCCGCGCCGGGGCCGGTTCTGGTCTAGTTCTACGGCGAGCCAACCGGCGTGTCTAACGAGATTCCAGATTGCGCTTTCATCCGCGATCTATTATTTCACGCGATCCCGCGGATAAACTCCCGTTCGAATGGTGGACACCTCTGTTACGCGCCGTGGATCGAAATCGGCGCGATCCGGCACTCTATCTTTTGCAAATTCCTGTTTCCGCTGTGTCCCTTTCATTCGTTCTTTTCTATTTTATCATATACCATAATGAACTTTTTGGCTCATTTTTTAATTTATTAGTTGATTATATCCTGAGACATGTGTTCATACTCCCAACTTGTGATATCTCCAGTAAAGAATTAGACAAATATGGGAGGAATTAATGTTTGGACATTCTTTACAATAAAATAATTTCTTTAAAGTGGAACCAAACGATTAGTGTACGTCGAACGATCACAAAATGTAATGAAAAATGAATTTATAAAGATTCTAGTTGAGAAGAATATACATAGAAGGTTAGAAGGTTTCTTTGATTGATTTATGATTGAGTATGAAGAAGCTGTGTATCTGTAGGCACTGTATAAACTTGTACAAATAATACAAAAGTGTGGATGCATTCGATACACGCAGATTAATTTGATCTGACGAATGAGTGGCATTCTTGAATTGAAAGTGATAAATCGGATTGACAGTGGCAAACAATGAGTCAGCGACGTTAACAATGAGAAATGTTAGTTTATTAGGTATTTCGCTATCGATAAACGAGATTCCTGCACCACGATTGTCGCAATTCGTATTACACACAACTCTACCACGCCAGTGTTCGACGTTTTAAATGTCAGCCGCGCGCTTACTTCATTAATAACACTACGCAGCCAGTGTATGTTTGACACGGGAGCCGTGGCGTGGCAGCGAGTGGCCATCGAAACGCATCGTAAATATTCGTAAACCGGTTGTTAGGTGCCAATTGACGGTCTTGCGAAGAAAGGGAAGTTTAAAAAGGCAATCTCCTGCTAAATGTATCTTGCACTTCGTTCGATAATGATCGGACAATATCCTTTAAGCTGCTGGGTCTAATAAGGGAACTCAACAATCTAGAAACTATTAATCAGTAGTCAAATATCGCAATCGGTTGCAAATTGCAAGCGAGAAGCAATATATTAAATCTGAGTAACATCATTTGTCAATTTCGTTTCATCGAATTGCGTTAACAGATCCTTTTGGGAACTGTGAGATGCTTGTAGACAGCTGACGATTCGATTAGCGTATTGCTGTCAAGTTAATAAAAGGCGTATCACAGCAAATTATATTATAATGGTAAGAGAGAGACTACAATTTTCAGATTCAATTTGTCAATCTCGGATTGAGTTACGAAACGGATATTGACAGCAGTTTAGTGAAGAATTGATCTGTGAACTGCAAATTACTTCTTGGCTCAGCTTCTGTCTTCTGAAAAGTTGATTGTTGAGCATAATAGTAATAGTTTTAGGAGGTAAACCTGTAGCTTCGAGTAACATTTGTAGGCGCAACAAACTAATAATTAAGGTGTACCGTAAGTACTAAACAGTACGAGAAGCTTTATTTAATTTTCATAGGTGCGTGCCCACTAGGGTAGACCTTAGCAGTATCTTGTGAAATTTTTTTTCCTCGCAAAGGTGAAGAGTAAACCCTATTTTTCGACCAAAAAATTTTGGGCACGCCTCCCCCCAATATTGTTCCATGTCATGAAAAAATGATATATCCAAAATTTTAGATCAATCGGACGTCGGGAAGGCGTGCCTAATCGAGCGCGGAGTTTTGAAATAGAAGTAACTGCGCGCTCAATGTGAAGAGTATACTGCAGTATACTGTATTCGCGCTCGATTAGGCACGCCTTCCCGACGTCCGATTGGTCTAAAACTTTGGATATATCTTTTTTTCATGACATGGAACAATATTGGGGGGAGGCGTGCCCAAAATTTTTTGGTTGAAAAATAAGGTCCACTCTAGTGCCCACGAGGCAAAGCCAAAAGCAAGAACAGCGCAAACAAACACAACTAACACGCCGGAGCGAACAAGACACAACCAACTCAACGTGTGCGCGTTAACATAATGTCCAACTTACATACCCCGTGAAGGATTGAACACGTATAAATATGGTTAATCGCAACAACATTTATGAATCGTGGCGCACGAGACCGGTAGCTGATTTACGATCTCGTTTGCAAGCAGATATTGCAGAAGGTCGCATCTCGTCCGGCCAGGACAAGTGAAAACGACGCTGTGCAATGATAATCCCGAGGATGACGTCTCCGACGAACTTCCTGACCTGTCATGCGATGCGATCGTCGATCAACTTCGTTCTCTTTGTGCGCACGCGATCCTGAGGACGTGCCTAGAAACGTGGAACAGGGAATCTGCCTGACTCGAATTCGACTATGAAAACTGCTAAGCATTCGGTGCAGCTAGACTTTCATAAAAATAGAAACTGGTTACCCCAACCTGACACGTTGATAAACAATTCAATCGCAGATATGAAACATTGATTTCTTATAAAATACACGATTGCTCCATAAATGCATAACAATCCGCATTATAATGAGTAGAATTGACGAGTCAGCTGGAGGCCAGCAGCAGTTTCCACAAGATAAATCAATCTGGTTCGAATAGATCGACTCATCCGTGAGATCAACAAGGTTGCAACGACTCCCTCTCTCCCTCTCTCTTTATGTGTATGCGTGTGTTTCTTTCGGATCCGAGAGATCCAGGATCTCGGACGTCTTCCGTTAATCACCCGCTCACGTTTTGACGTTTTTCTTTTCCGATCGCTACGAACGTAGGACGCTTTTCACTGAAACCGGGTTTCCGGTTCAGTGAAACGGTCTCCTCAATCCTGGCTTTCCTCGCTTCTGTCTGCCTTTTTAATGAAAGTAACAGCTTATTACACACGGGGACCATCAATGGCGCTCTCCTGCCACCGTAAGTTGCAGGTTGTTAACGAATACCAGCATTAAGGGGCTGTGCGCACCCAACTACCACCACCACCCTTACCACTCACACATCGATAGATCCGCATATACGTATACGAAATGCAAGGGTTTACGGCAAAAGAAACTGACGCCTCAATATTGCAATTAAAAGTTCAGACCCGGTCGATTATGTTTCCTAAGAGTCCTGGCCAGGGTGGTTCAGAGCCCAAATTTCATATTTTTACGTTGTTGAAGAGTAATTTGCAATAATCGGCAGCGCTGACTTGTGACAAAAAGTATTCTGCCGATTATTACAAATTACTCTTCAACAACGTAAAAATATGAAATTTGGGCTCTGAACCACCCTGGCCAGGACTCTTAGGAAACATAATCGACCGGGTCTGAACTTCTAATTGCAATATTGAGGTGTCAGTTTCTTTTGCCGTAAACCCTTGCATTTCGTATACGTATATGTGGATCTATCGATTTGTGAGTGGTAAGGGTGGTGGTGGTAGTTGGTTGCGCACAGCCCCTTAACTCTGACAGCATCTCCAAATCCTCGAAATTTGTTCCTCTAATTCTTCTAGAATCGTGGCTCTTTGCACTCCCAATTCCTTCACTTGCTCCTGCCAGCATCTTCACGAAAGTAGCAGTTTATTGCACACGTCGACCATCAATGCCACCGCAGAATGCACCTCAGAAATCGTAGCTCGGTTCGTCTGGTCGCGTCGTTAATGAATACCACCAGTAAATCTGACAGGGGAAACGAATTAATCGGGGATTTATTGAGATAACCTGTGCACACATCGTATCCCTGGTCCACGTGTACTTTGTTGCTCAACCCGTGCAAGAAAAAACGACTGAATTATGCTGCCGCGGCATGTGGTAATGTAAACGTTACCGCGGGTTATGCAAAAGAGAACGCGGAGAATAGAAAAAAGCCTCGCCCGGCGAGCCGCGATTTTTCTACTGAAATTTTGCGTCTTGAAACAATTTTTTCATCGCTACTTTTCGATTGCAACATTTCGGACAGCCGCACGGCGATCCATCTAGATCACTTTTTAGGCAACGCTATCGACGCAATTTCGTCGATTTCGGGCTCGAAAACTGGAAACGCGAGTTACGAAACGTTGTCGACCTCGGGCATCGTCGAAACCGGGGTTCGACGATGACATCGAGGACCCTATACACATTTCGAGAGTTCGTTTGTGATTCTAAGTGGGTCACGATGACCGAGAGAATTAACAACTGACCGTACAACTATGCACACCCCTGTCCGAAACGATTAGGTCATTCTTTTGGTGCCTAGAAGAAGATATTCATTCAACTCCATAGTGTTGTGCTGTTTCTTAAAATGTTGTATTAGCACACGTACAATTTTGTCTGCTGGTTGGTGTATGAACTACAGGACTTAACATTTGACTATGTTTGTTCACAGAAATGACGTCGGCAGCGGCAGAGTTGGTCGTCGAGAGGGATCCAGAGCCCATCATCGAGATGACAGACATGAATAGGACACTGATGGGCGTGGGTCCTCAGGGTTTAGTGAGAATGGCCTTGGACCAATACACGCAGATCCTCACAACGATTTCTGACCCTCGAGTCGGAGACTGGCCCTTGATGGATTCACCCATACCAACTGTTCTCATCGTGCTTCTCTATTTGTACGGTGTGACGATATTTGGGCCCCGAGTGATGGTCAATAGGAAGCCCTTTAAATTGAGAGGCGCCTTGGTCGCTTACAATGCGTTCCAGGTGGTCTTCTCGTTGGGGATGATGTACGAGGTAAGAAATTCATTTGTTGAACCCTGACAACTAATACAGGTTGTTCAGTTTGCTTGATTACATCTACTTAACATAACAAAAAAGATCAAGATTTTACGCAATGCCACGTGTAGAAGAAAGATTAATGAATCGAAGAAAGATTAATGGAGAGCCATGCGGATCTATATGGGCTCGTACCGAAAGGCGAATCGGATGGTCGTAGTCTTAATGAGAATGCACAGACTGGTTTCTTTTAATTGCTGCTCCGACGGACATCTGTCTGTGTTTCTGGTTGAAAATAGCTCGCTCTTTCTTTTCACGAAGAAGCATGCAGATCGAGTTTTCGCGATGTGGATCTGGCTAATGAGCTCGGATCAATTAGAGAATTATCGACGGTAGCGTAGGCAAAGAAAAACAGAGAGATAGAGAGAGAGAGAGAGAAAGAGGAAGGAGGTTTCACGAGACCTAATCGCGTCCACGGTGACGCAAAAAGGGACGGCGCGAGCTACGCTATGTCGATGGATTCAAGTTGGAATCCAAGTTCTCGGAGCAATCTCGATGTGCTATGCCGGAGGAGCCTTCTCTAAATCGCAGAGCAATTAACCGGTCTATGACAGACCATGCCATATTTAGCAACTTGGATATTTCGAGAACAAATATAAGATTTTTTCGGCGATTCAGGCATCGTTCCAGAATCTCGCTGTTCGTCACGAGAATCCACTCATTGTTAATCCGTGCACTCGTAGCCCTTTGCATTCCTAATGACCCTTAGAATCTTGATTTCTTATACACCTAAATTGTTAAAAGTATGCATTTAGAATTTTGTGTAAGTGCGAAAGAAAAGTCTCCTCTGCCGCTGTCCCTTATACCTGGGTTCTCCCATTTTTGTTTATGACCATCTGTAAAGACAGCAGTTCTCCGAGGACAGACTTCAAAGTTCGAACACGGAACGCTTGAGCAAGAAGCTCCTCTTGTACTCACACTTGAATAAACTCAATATTCTGTTCTCTTATTTCACGTACTACGGATTGTCAGCATTAACTTATTTCATAACCGACAGGATTTCAACATAAATGATTGAATTTAGTGAATTTTCTATTTTTTCTCGAAACCAGAAATATTCGTTTCCCATAACTCGCCATCATCACTCATCAAACCGCAATAAAATCACTTTCGCACACGTTTAACACGCCCATTCATAAACGTAATTGAACTCAATTTTCCCAGGCTAAGAGCGGCAAGACATATCTTTCCCATCGGTTTGTAAATAATCGGCACCGTTCACAGTCATCATTTGTTTAACACCGTGCTATTACTTTACGGTAGCGCCACACCGACTCCCAACAGGAACAAGTTGTCGATCAGCATCGCATGGTTTACAGTGATCGTTCAAAGAGACATAACAGACATCGTTCGTACAGCTGGAAACACGACAAATCGTCCAGCCGATGGCGGCTATTAGAGCCTCGGGAAGAGTTATAGTGACGATCAAACGTAGCATGATCGAGTTATGTGCTCGCGTGTGCTCTCGACGTATAGTATACATAGTATGCATAGTTTCCTTCTTCCACTGGAATCGCTAGACCGTGCAGTTTTGTGTTTGATAATCAAACATAGATTTCTTAAACGAGTTTTAAATTTCATTTTAGTTCTAATTCCATGCAATCGTTTCACATTTCTTTACGATCTTCCTTAATGGAAATTACAAGCTTCTAACCATTCCATAAATTATTCGTGATTAGCTGGAATGCTTAATGAAAATTTCAAGCTATTAGTTTATCCCTGTGGAATTCAGCAATTAAGAGGCTCGAAGAAACGATACTGAGAAAGAATACACGACAAGCTAAGATAGCTAAGTATTACATAATGAATGTTTTAATGATAGTAGAAATTTCAATTGTGGACTAACGAATCGCGCCAAGTAATATTATTTTTTTTTTTAATTTCGAAGCATCTTTTTGATGTACAAGTAGCACAGTTAGTCAAAAGTCTATCGATAGGTTTCAAAGTACAAAGTTGCAAGATGGTGGACGAACTGGTTGAGATTAACAGTAACGGTAATTGTTTAGCAAATCCGTGGAATTTCTTTTCGCAACCGTAGCGTTAAGAAATTGAGAGAGGTGTTGGATAATGTAGATTAACCGAGGAAAATTGAAATTGATTCGTTACGTTTACGTAATCGCAGACCTTAATGGAATGGCTCGTTAATCGGACTCGCGTTACCTCGAAAGTCCAAGTTGACAAATGTGTCAATGTCTAACGAAACTAACGAAGTTCGAGGAAGCTGGAATGCGACGCAATTTTACGATGTTCTAATAGACGAAGCTTTCATATTTTATTCCGTAAAGTTCAACTATCTCTCGGCTTACTTGCATCTGTATAGCTAAACGTAACCCAGAACATTTCATGTCCACGAGGTGGAATTTCGAATCAAAACTGGACTGCGGATTTTACGCAATTTATGACAAAAGTGAGTGAGAACAACTTGAAGGAGCGAACAAATCAAGAGAATTTCAAAATATCAAGATCATTAGAGAAGGAATGACGTTTCTATTCGACTTCTACATCGTACAATTTATGCAACTTCTATTTAGCATAAAGATCCGCAGTCTAGTAATGACAGTTTGGAAACGTGTTTTATTTGACTTTCGGAGATAGTGAGAAGCCGGGAGGGAGTGCTTCGAAGTGCAGCGAACGCTGCACGGAGTAAATGTCAGCGTTATCGGGAAATATCAACGACGACAGTCACTGCCATAATGGCAGAAGCTGGCTAGTCGAATCGAAACGACGGGTTTCGCAAGCGGGTTCAAGCGGATCCAGTCGAAAGTGAGCCAAGTCCGCTCGAGCCAGGTGAATACTGGTTCAAGGTGGCCACTTAGGACAACGGATGATAAACACAGGATCTTTGGTAACTGTTCGGGATAGTTCGGAAAGTCGGTCGTTCACCGTGTACATTGGACCAGCGGTTTCTCTTTTCTTCTGGGTACGACGGACGACCTTGAAACCAGAAATTCACCTGGCACACAGACGATTTTCGACGAACCGATTACACGTTGCATTGTCATTTTACTTTTCGATTTTTTTTTTATTGAGGAAATCTCATAAGAGATTTATTACAACTTTAGGAACAAAACAAAATATACAGAACAAGAAACCTATACGAACAAAAATAAGGGTATATCACTCCTTTTTCCCTGTTGGACTTTCTGGAGATGCAACATGTCAATCAGCATATCAACGTCGCTAAAATTGCAAATCGATTGCAATATGCAATATAGCGGCGATCGAAACAGTGGAAAGGTCAGTTGCATGCGCGGCCTCCAGCGCAGGGTGCATCGAGCTACTTGCAATCGGTTCGCGGAAAGTCGAAAACAGGATGGTTTCGCCTTTAACGATCCGGGAATGTACAAATCGATTGTGTAAACCGCGGCTCGAAAGCCTCGCTTCTTTCGCGCTCTCCTCTTTCCGCAATATCAAGCATCGTGGAAAGTTACGCCGCGGTTTTGCACCCCCTGTTGCTCGCGTCCGATGCAACACTGTGTGCAACAACGTCGGTGGCACAACGCCTTTAAAAATTTCGAATTGTTTCGTGCGAACGACTCCGACGAAAAACCGCTGCGCTTTTAGCTCTAAGGGACTTTCGCAACCATGCTTTCGTACGTGCGCGCATTTTTCGCGGAACCTACGCGTTTCCCCATCACACCTAACTTTTTTTGCGAGGCGCGTTGCAGGAGGATGCAATGTTTGTTTGCTCGATAATTGGCCCGACATTCGGTGAAGGGATCCCGACGCGTAACTATAGCACGTTCTATCTGGCGCAACCTAACCACTTCTCGTATTGTAAATCTTACAGATTTGGATGCGTTTAAAAAAGCATATTTTCGACTTCGAGAATTTTTTCTGATCTAACCGTGAACACTATACGAATGATTCTTGCAAAGAACGATTCTATAGACTGTCCTGAATAGAACGGTGTAATTTTTATAATATCATGAACATTACAATATTTGTAAATAATTTTTAAACAGAGCAAGACTTAATATACCATTTTTCTTAAATATCTTTCCATCTATTGTTTGAAGAAAATGGATGTAGATAATTTTATAGTAAATTTCACCATGTAGAAAATACTGTCTGATTTGAAAGGAGAAATGAAATTTCCCTATTCAGTAAACTTTTAGTGTCCACTATGGTTTCCAAAATGTACAAGAGGCTAGAGAAATGACGATTTTTAGATGTTTTCACCCCCAAGAAGCGTCTCTATTTCGGAAGCTTCCAGTTCCTAATAAATCCGATCCAATACCTAATTGCGGCACTAACGTCTGTCCGTAACAGTTAGCATAATGTAGCAGGTAGCTCTCGCAATTTGCACGTAATCGCTAAACGCGTGACTGAGTTGGCAAATGAGTTATTATCGGATCGTTACTCAAATATTACTCAAGTAGGAGAACGTCAAAAGTGAGAATACATTCTTAACAAACAGCACTAGAAAACTTGTACCCCTAAAGGGTCTATTTTGACCCAGAATTTCGGTGACATCATTTAGGTGCTCACTTCCTGACGATTCATTTCAATTGAAGGTTGATTAATCCTCCATCACCAAGTGAACTGCATTGACGACGAACTTGTTTTCAGCACCTGATGTCCGGCTGGCTGCTCGATTACAGCTACAAGTGTCAACCTGTGGACTACTCGCACAACCCGTCGGCTTTGCGAATGGCGAACCTCTGCTGGTGGTACTTCATTAGTAAATTCACGGAATTCGCAGACACGGTAAGTACAACTGGAGGCGATAAGCTGGCGTCTATCCGAGCGATTGCCGATCACCATTGCGAAAACCGCGTTGGAAAAGTTTTTCGGCCCCGATTTTCCGAGTTTCTTCGACGAAACTCCGACCAGCCAAGTAGAAACGACGCGATTTCGGCAATGGGCACCACCTTGTTCTGCCGAGAAGCTGTTTTACTTTTACCTCGTCTGTGTTTACTGCACAATCGCTTCTCGCTGACCGATCGTTTCTAAATTGTGCTCTCGAATACCAATTTCTATGCTCCGTTTGACCACGGAGCTGGTAAACACCGGCTTTTCGCAGCTGAGCCGACATTCTAAATAGTCGATTCGCGAAATTTGATAATAAATTTACGGTGTTCGTTTTATTGTACAGAAATGCACTGGTTGGGAAATTTCAATTTTTATGTCACACGATGACAAAAGATTAAGAAAATGTGCTGGATGCGTTAAAAAAATTGAGCAATGAATATTCATAGTCGTAGAAGCTGTTTGAATTCATTACAAGAGCAGTTCTGCTTATTCGATGATTTGTATGAACTCCACGATTATCTTTGTTATTCAAATTGCAGATATTCTTTATCCTGCGCAAGAAAGACAGCCAGGTGACTTTCTTGCACCTGTACCACCACTCCCTGACACCCCTGGAGACGTGGATCTGCGTGAAGTTCATCGCAGGAGGCCATGGAACCTTGGGAAACCTGATTAACAACGCTGTCCACGTGATTATGTACCTGTACTACATGGTGTCCGCGATGGGACCCGAGTACCAAAAATATTTGTGGTGGAAGAAGCATTTGACCACTGTGCAGCTGGTAGGTTCATTGCCAATAAACATTTATAATAAATTCTACAATTTTTTCTTTTACAGCTGCATCCTCAACCCTTTGCCTTATAATTAAAACCTTCATACAAAATCATTGCAATTGACAAAATATCTTGTCTAATCAATAGTAATGAGTTAAAACATCACAGTTGCATAAAAATCTAACTGAATCATTAAATACTCTCATTGAAAAATTAATCATATATACTTCCTACCAGGAAATTATTAACAACACAGGACCTTTGGGAATCTTGCCAAAAGAATCGCTATAAGACAAAGGGTTCGAAATACATGTTGATTATACGTTCATGAGAAACAAAGTGCAAATTATTCGGTTAGAAAATGTGTGGATACAATGTTGACCCACTTTCGATGCATTAACTGCAATTAAAATTCGAGAAGTTGAAGAATTAGCTCGGAGAGTTGCCAAATAATTTGCACGAGCGTTTAGGTTCTGCTTCTAGCCGGCGGCCATCTTGCCGGGACAAGAAATAGGTCAGAAACGAAAAACGAGCAACAGCTTTCATCGGCCACGAGGGAACGGCTTCGATTTTTCTTGCCACTTCAGGCGGTCCCACTTTTTTGCAGGCTTTTTGCAACATTTCTATGACGGAACTAACGAACCACGCGATCGGTATCCATCTATTACGGGCGTAGATCCTATCGCTTAACGAGGGTAATTCGTTGATCGCAATTAGACGATCGTCTGTGTATCGTTCGAGTCAGGTTAATTGTCTGAAGATTCTATCGGAGGAAGATTGATCATCTCTGAAGCATTCTGGTCATGCTCCGATGAAGATTTATTGTCTTGGGGGAGGATCTTTGATCGAGAAATTCGAAAGAAGCTTAGTAAACCCAACGAGATCTCTTTTGAAATATGCGATTTTTTGATGCAGGTGTTGCAGAACAAATTGTCGATCTCATTATTTCAGTAGGAAATAAGAATAGGAGGAGTATTGTCTTGTTGTCATACAAATAAATTTTAATCTAACAATTCGAATAGGAGGGTAAAGTAGAAATGACATTTTCTTTTTTAAATGAGAAGTGAAAGATTTCTTGCTGCAGCTGTTGCAGTACAAAGAAATCGAATATAATAATTTCAGTGAGAAATAAAAATTAGAGTAACATCTCTTGGTACAACTTTGCATGAAAAGACTTCTTGCACCAAGCACAATAAATTGTAATTTAATTATTTGGCTTGATAAATAAAGAGATGGATTTAGTGAATTTGCAAATATGATATATAAACGTGGAAAACAATTTTCCGAGTATTTATCTCGTTGATTCTTAGTCCAGATTTCGACAAAATCATTTCCTGATGACCCAAAACTCATCGTCAATGTCCAGACGCCCCTGAAGCATGATTCTCCTCCACACGCTTCAGTAAGAAGAGAAAACGAACTAACAGTTCAATTGTCCTACTAAAAGTTGCATAAAAATTGCATAAATCCAGAGCTATTTGAGAGAAACTTTCCAAGATGTTTGCAACATTTTCGCTATCATTTACGAGCGTTCGTTATCGGAGCATTAAATGAATTTTATTTATGCAAACAGGAAACTGTAATCATTTTTACCGTGTGCAGTTTATCGCCAGATGGCAGTAACGTACGATCTCATCGAAACTAGATGAACTTTCCATGTGAGACAGGTGTAGTTGCATATTTCAGGCGCATCGGCGCAGTTTTCGAAACTATCGCTATCACTGATAAGCAAATCATTTAAGTTAGGTTTGTTTAGAAATTATCGAATTAGTTGGATTAGTTATGAATCTTTTAGCGCGTCTAAATAGGAGAAATTCGTAGTTTTTATTACGGGATTTCTACAAAAAGCCTCGAGAAAGTATTTACGGAAACAGATAAAAGAGATATAGGATGATGAGGAAAAGAAAATCACTAGATCACCGTGCATGATGCAACATTCTCCTCCATCGATTCTTACATTCACTTGAGAAAGAGCAACCCAATTCGATAAACAAAGCTACGAATTTTCAGATGATTCATCAAAGCATTATTAAATTCATCCAAAAAATTATCACTATCAAAAGCGACTGGCGAAGGTGATGAATTCCCAATGAAACATAAATGAAAATCTCTTTATTTATAATAGCTGAATCAATACATAAATAAATAATAGCAATGGCGGAGAAGGAGTAAAAGGAAGATTAACTGAAAAAAGAACGTCTAGAAAACAAACCAGTAAAAAGAGAATAGGAAGAATCAATCGGATAAAGACAAAAATCGAAGAGAAAAATTGAAAGAAATGGATGAAAATAATGGCAAAAAATATGAAAAAAAAAACAGTAGACAGCACAATAGTATAAAATAACAGGAAAAGTGTAGATCAAGTCAGACGCTAGAGCATCAGAAAAATTATGCGCTAAAACGGGGAAAAAGGCGTGGAAGAAATTAAAAAAGAAAGCTGCAGGGTCGCAATGGTGGCACATTCATCGCGAAAAATCGCAGGAGGTTTGAAAAAACGTGGCGCACGTCAGCAAGAGACGCGCGCGGAGGGGAACAGAAAGGCATGGTCCGCTAAGGCAGATAAATTTTAATCACCGAAACCAGATCTGGCCAGCGGGTTCGTTCGCGTATGTAGCTACACGTGACTAAAGATCGGCGTGTGGCAACAAGCTGTGCACACCGAGGCACACACCGTGAGCGAATAGTTTTTCACGAGGCAAGATTCGCGATACCTTCTTCTTGCACAATGAGCTGTGCTCGTTCCCGAACAGACTCGCGAAACCAGGCCCGGAACCGAACAACCAATCCGTATCGATGAAAGCGAACCGTCCTGGGACCTGCATGGCATACATACATACAGTTGGACCTGGGGTGCATCTACGGTGCACCGAATGCACTGATTGCAACGAGTACACTTTTCAAGCGGAACGCGGGTTTCGAAGGCGAATGACGTTGATGCAATACTTGTGGCTTAACTAATAAATACTGCTTTGGAACTTTATGGCATTTTATAACGTTTTATGCGAGCTAAATCACTCGTAATTGTTGTGCGATTGCTCTGTCGCGGAAATTTACCGTTTGCGGATCAATTTGATGCCTTGGGAATGCTGTTGATGGCTCCACTTGAGATTTGAGATAATTTCTTTGAGATACAATCGTAAAAATTGTATTTTCCAATTTCTGAATTTTGTCTTCCGAGTGATGCACCCAGCACACAATTCTTTAAAATGGCTAATACTTCGGATTTTGAAGCTGCAGAAAGCTAGAAATTGATACAAAAATTTATTGAAAATATGAAGCTTAAAAAACTTCATTGGTTGCGAATAACGGGTTTCCAGCATACCGTGTAAACTTAGTAATCGAACATTCAAACCGGATGTAACCCCTGATCAGCGAAATGGGTAGCACGCTTGCACAACAGCGGCCATTAAATCCCGTCTATTTCAATAGTATCTGGTTGTGTTTGGAGCCTTCGGGGATCATAAACCGCGTTAGGCGTACGCAAGCTGGGGGATCGTGTTTTCTTTGGCCACGGTGGTAAGGCCGTAGTACGTAGGAAGGAACCAGATCCATAGATCCATAGGTCCGGGCGTTCGCCGTCTCCCACGGCGGATTCTGGGCCGTCGGTGTCCACTGGAGCACAAGCTGGACAAAATTTCACGGCGGCTTGTGGGTCTTGGGTAGGGGTTAGGGAAAGTGAAAAGTGCACCGTTAGTTAGGCAATTGCAGGCGACTCGCTTTGGCCGACTACGTCGCGCGCGGTACGGTGGCGCAACAATTTAACATTCCGATATGCCGTGCAGCTCACTGCCATGTTGTCGAAGCGACGGTACCACGAAACCAGCCGCATGCCTGCGAAGCCTCACCTACATGCTGGAGAGACAGTACCACGAGGTCATCGTCATCGACCTCTGAAAGGGCACCAAACGCTGCTAATAACTGCATGAAGCTGACACGGAAAGTCAAGAGCAGCTCAACCTTCTTCTCGAGGCGATTTGGCTCGGGCGACTTTGCAATGCTGAACTTGTTGATCTTTGGACATACGAGAAACATGGTAGCAACACCTTGGTCTTGGCCAAAGTGTGGCACAGTCGGGAACCTAAAGTCAGCAAGATGGTCTTGCTTCTGGATCGAATGTTATGGTGTTTAATTGGCGATTTAGGATTTTCTGTGTATAAATAGTGGCATAGAGAATTTTTTTCTGATTATGCTACTTCTGTTCCTATTAGCTTCTCTCTGCAATTCCCTTGAAATTTAATTGACAATCTGCAATTTTATATGCATGAATTAAGCATTTAAATCGAATCATCCCTAATAATCGCAAGAATGACAAGCATCACAATAATACAGTGTCTGGCTAGGTAATCAGGTTTAAAAATTCCAGACATTCTTGCATTGAAACAGCGGGACTGAGCCTCCTGTACATTTTCATTCTAATACGAATTAACGCGACTAACGACGTATTGACAAAATAATTGCCCGACTAGGACGGAAGGATAGCTGAAAAACACCAGTGCCGAAAGGTGCTAAGCAACTCTGTGTGCTAATAGTACGTTCCAAGATAAGTTGGTATAAAAATACCGTTCCTGTTGGCTCCAGCCAAGACTGCATCCGGTAATTGACAAACACCTCCCGATAATTCTCTAATTTTTAATTTCTCTGAGGTAACCAACGTTTTCCAACAACCTTGACTTGCGTTACACGTTCGTAGAGAACGTTCTTTGTATCGAGAAAATGATGTAGAGGGGATAGATAAAAATTACGGATAGTCAAGTGTTACCGCAACTCCAAGGGAATCCGGAGAATTTTGTACTAAATTTTGCAAACTTTCATACTTCGCTTGCGAAACGACTGCTCGATGGATGACTAGTTAGGCTATCCAATCGCGGATATTGTTTTACGTGGTTACAGGCTGTGTCCCATTCTATCGAGACGTCCTCCCGAGGCTGTACACCTTCGACGTTCCGCAACCGCTTCGAAGAACATCACCTTTCGAACAGGTGCAATTGCTTTCACGAGTACCACGGGCAGTTTCTTATTTTCTTATTCCGCGAGATTAGAAAAGTTCGAAAGGTGATTTCGTGGGGACGGCGATTTACCTTGAAGCTAGATAGAGTCGACACCTTCGGCTCTTTAACGGACAATTAGCAAGTTAGGATAACCCACTTCGTACTCTTCGCCTAGCAATTGTATAAATTGCAAAAGTGATTCTCCACCAGTAAACATTGCTTCGAAGCTTAATAAATTCAATGGTTTCGATGAATGCTATTTATAGAATTAATTAGCAAGTTGGAGTAACCCACCTTATGGGTTTAACAAGTGTCAGGAATGACCCGGTGCGATTTTAATAAATAATCTCCAGTTGCAGCAAAGCTCATAACAAGCTCAAACAACTCGTAGAACAATGTCCAAATAGCGCGATCATTGCGAGAATGATTATTTTTCCACAATGGAGAACGTCGAGACGCAAATGTCTGGCCGATTTAGAGCGAACGAGTTAGCCTAATCGAACACAATCGAATTATGAGCGGCTTTGCCTTTTACTTGGCCGATGGGCGGGTTTAGGCAGCTCTTTGTTCGGTTCGCGCCGGTTTTATTTCGCGTTCGTATGAAATTACACGTGTTGGACTATGCTGTGCAACGAGAATTTCACTTTGCGCGCGATTGAAGTCGATCGAAACGATTGCGTTGCGCCAGATCTCTAGGCAAAATTCTGTAGCCGGCTATGCAAAATGATCCCCAATGATCCTTGCGTCATAGCCGCGATCGCATATAATCCGTACTCCATTAATTCGTCTGTCTTGCGCCGCGCCGGTATGTATCCGTGTGCGTATCTTCGTGACACGATTTCGGGTTGCGACACGTTGCACCTCTAATGCAGCTGGAGAGCCACGTGACCACGCTCGCAGCCACCTCGCCGCGCCGCGACGGTTGCCAAACGGTGTTTCATTTAATTACGAGCAGGAAAAGCTATCGCCGAACCCACGTTGTCCCTCTCTCTCTCTCTCTCTCTGTCTTTCCTTTTATTAACATTTTAACCCTTCTATTGTCGAACGAAAAGTTAAACTTTGACGAAGGATGCTGAATCAAATTTGTGAAACTCTGAATTATTAAATGTGCAATCTATGAATTATTAAAAATTTTAATATTTGATGCATTGATTGCGAGAGACAAGAGCCAATTAAAAGGATCCTGTTTCCTTTAAAAATGTTCTAGAATTGAAAATAAGATACCGACATCCTTAAGATTTTATGATTTCTTGAAGAACTTGGAGACCGTCTTCAAGTTCTGAAGAATTTCGGTTCAACACGTTGAATTCTCCGTGAATTCTTTACATAAAAACCTGCAGTCTAGATGTTATAAAGCGAAAAAGAAAGTTCGAATTAGTTGGACAGTGATATAAAATCAAAAAATATCGACTCACCCTCAAGAGATCGAATGCATAATTTCTGCAAAATTGTCCACAGGTGCAGTTCTTCCTGGTGTTCGTGCACAGCACTCAGGCCCTGGTGTTCGACTGCGGCTACCCTAAGCTTGTGGCAGCGCTTCTTCTTCTGCACTCGACGATCTTCTTCGGCTTGTTCTCCGACTTCTACCGGCGGGTGTACATGAAGTCCAGATCGAAGTCGCTGAAGGACGAATAGGTAGACACGAGCCTGACGCGCACCTTAACCAGAATTCCGAGATACGAATCCTGAAAACGAGCGTCGATCACGAGTCAGCCGGTAGAAGACCGACAGGATCCTTCAGATTCCCACGCAGAAACACACGATGTTCTACGACCCGTGCACCAATTCGAAGCCGATATGTACACACGCGAAACTAGTCATCGTATACAACTGTCTCGGAAGCTGATCTGCCGGAGCAGGTCGGCCGGAAGATCGTGATCGATTCCGTTAGGGATGCAGCTACTAACAGGATCGCTCCTATTAAGGAGAAGAGTCTAATCGTTAGCGTTATACTCCGCAGGGCTGCTCAGCTAGAGGCGCCTTCGTGGATCGAAATATGCGCACATTGCTCGACAAGTTCTCGTGTAATTGTTAACTCTTCCAACAGAGCCTTTTCTGTGAATTTATATAGCAAGGGACATGAAAAGATTGAAGGTAATTATGGCATTTGCTAGAATTTTCGTTTCATCGTGTATAGGTAAAGATCATGTTAAGAACATAGATTTTGAATTCGTTGAACTTGTACGTGTCTTGCGTATTTCAATGCACGCTCAAAATCACAGCCTCTAATCTCAGGTCTCGCGAACAGCTTGGACCATGGCTTGCGATGCACTAGTTCTCTCAACCCTTCATGATCTGTTAAATGATTAATATAAAGGTTGAAATACCGCGATTATAGAATCCAGGGGAAAAGTGCATCGAAAAGCATCGACGTCGATCTTGATAGATACATCGATCGGTCCTTGGTGTCGTTGATTTCGCGGTTCTTTTGTAATTCCGTTTTCTTTTTTAATTTGTATAGGTGTTACGCGTCGCTCTGATCTGTAATTAAGCTAATTGTAAATACACGAATAGAATTAGCGCGCCAGGGAACAATTATTATTGTTCCGTGGGTTTATTTAAATCTTTGCGCGGGTTTGGGATTCGACGCTTTGGACGATTCTTGGAGACCTAGTGGGGGAAGTATCCAAACAATATGGTGAAAAATCATAATCTGTTTGATTCAGCCTATAAACAATTTGAAGGATCTTCAATTAATTAACACTTAAGAGTATCAGTGGTCATTTCAATTTTTCAAGTCGGATAATTGATTTTGAAACGTGAAATTATATCATGGAACTAAAGGACCATCGGCTGGGTTAGAGTAATTGAATGAAATAATTGGGAGAAAGTAAAAAATTAAATTAATAGACTATCGGCTTACAAAATAAGATTTGTCTGTAACAAATCAGTAATCATTTAGCGTCTAGATAACCATACCGCACAGATACTTTCCAACCATCACATGGTAAGAAAATTCAAGGTCCATCTTTGTAACATCGTCGAAAAGCGTACAAAATCGATCCCGCGGCCGTTCAAGCTCAATCTTTACCACTATTTATACGTCGCTTGATTAGCATGTAAGTTGAAGCGTTCAATGCAGACGAGGGCACAGATTGGTCCCTGGGGCGCTACCCTGGCTCCGTCGGGGTCGAGAGCGCCGAAACCACGCCCACTTAGCAAACAAAGTATACTATTGGGAACAGAAAAGTTGACAATTTAGTGGGGGACCAAAAAAAAACACACAATTCGCTTTATTTGTCTCTAGATCCCACTTTAACACAGTGCTTAACACTTCAGTTACAGTTATTTAAGTCCCTTAAAAAATTTAGAACAAATAGTCGAGGATACCAAATACATTTTTTAACAATCTAGCAATTTCATCCACTGTCCATCCACAAATCCGCTGTCTACTAATGATCAATAGCCAAAGTGTTAAACCGTCTCCCCAATAAGAAAAAGAACATTTTACTCCCACAAAGGCAGTTCCGCAGAACTAGAGCCAATCACAGTCACCTCCTCGCCTCCCGACAGTAGTCTACGCCCCTTTCTCAACGTCACTGCTCCCAGTGGCGCCCCAGAGACTCTCTGACTCAAATCTGCTATAGAATAAGTCTCAAGGCGATAATTCGCAAATGGATACTGCGTTCGCACCCCAGACGAGCCCATGGACCGTGGCAGATGTGTCATGCGTACGGTATCAATCTCCAACGCGATACATAGTGATCTCTTGCGCACCTGAGACACGCACACTTTTACACGGTCGAACACTCGCGCCACGCTCGTGTGAAATTCCTCTCACCGACGCGACGAGGGGAAATCGCTCTTAGAACGGCACCCTATGCAAGGTATGCGTGTAGCATTACGAAATGGTCCTTATTTTTTTCCAGATTGGGTCCTGATTTTTTTGAGATATTTGAAATTTGTGCCAGTACTTTCAGGATTTTATGCATTCATGGCAAAATTGAATCCGTGAAATTTTAAATAGTAGGAACGTTAAAAGATTTTCAAAATATTAATCTATATATTATTTCCAATTCATTAAAATTATTAGAGAAAGGAAAAACTTTACATCACTTGCAAATCATGTACAAAACTTTTATTCTGCATAAATATCCGCAGTCTAATTATTATTGAAAGAGTAGTGTGCAGTGTGTTTTTTAATTGTTTCCTATTTTTAGAATCTATCTATACTTTTTTTTAAATTTATAAAATTCTAAAATTTAGAAATTTTTTTGACAATCCTCAGGATTGTTATTACGACAGTGACTCAAAAATAAATATATGCATAGAAATTTTACGTTTAGATTTTTAAAAAACGGCAAGACTTAAGGGATGACCTATATACAAAGAATTCTGGCCCATCTCTTCCAAACAATCAACCGCGTCTAGTACTTCGTATGAATAACTATGGAGCAGTCTGCTACTATGAATCAAAGTGGGGTAAGTTGCAACTTACAGGTCGCACACAGATTGTAAATTCAAAGTCTCCCAAAAATGAGGTCCCATTATGAAAATAACGCCAATTTTTATCATACCACGTGCGTGCGACACAAGATCCTGTTCCAAGAGCGATCTCCGTACCAGTAGATCTTCTCTCAATGAGCGGGATAGAGAAAATCCGAAGATCCTTACGAAATCCTCGCAGGATCGCGACGATCACCGGCGAGTACAGTGGCGCAGTGCGGTGAAATTAGGGCAACGTGTCTTCGCAGTGGTAGATGACGAACCCTCGCGACGCGTTTTGCAACGAATGAGACGAGGGAACTGACGCATCCTCCCTCAAACATCCCCGAAGCCATGCACGCGCCCGGGGGGTTGAACGACACTCACTCGGTGTTCAGAAAAAAAAAACGACGAGAAAACGATGTAACACAAGAGGTAATCCGTCCAGGGATTACAGGTAACGCTCCCTCTCGATTCGTTATCGAGGTACCGGCGATCTCTACCTTATCGATCAGCTCCAAACTACCCTTAACACAAGGCTGGGAGAGGGAGTCTCCTAACGATAGTTTCTCCTCGTACAGATTCATCGCCGTGCCTCATCCTAAGATTGTAATTTATTCGCGTACCAGCCGGGCGCAACTGTTTTTGTACATATGTAATTCACTGTCCATTTTGTAATGAGAAATAAATAGTGTTAGGTACCCTAACAGTTGGTTTTTTTCTACTCTTTCAACTTTAGAGAATAAGAAAATGAGGAACAAATAATGTTAAGTACCCTAACAGCTATCCTCGTTGTCTACCCTTTCAACCAGGGGAAATGAGAATGAAAAATAAATAGTGTTAGGTACTCCAATAGTTACCCTGTTGCATATCCTTCCCTTTCAGCTAGAGGACATTTTGGTAGATGTGTGGGAGTGTTGAGGGATCCTTGTGTTGAATTTCTGCTCATTAGAATCTCTACATGCATCCTCTGTTAGGTACAGAAAACCTTTGGTGGCATTCAAGGATTTTTGGGCTGGATTTTGTCTTCTTGAGATCGTCAGAATGGTTTGTTCTGAAGGAGTAGGCTACTTGGGAATTCTGTGAGGATACATCATTGATGTGCATCACATTTTTCATAGATGCGCGCAACTATCAAAAGACTCTTGTGATGGATTTCTGCTTGTGAGAATCACTATGACGACTCTTACGAATTCCTTGTAAGAATACATACTCGATCCGATGTGCATCCTTTTTTCTTGGTAGAGGACATTTTCGATAAATGTACGAAACTATTAAAGTTTTCTTGCACAAGATTTCTATTTGTTATTGCTATCGTGATGACTCTTGAAGGGATCCTCAGAATTCCATAGGAATATATTACAGACCCAATGTGTTTCATATATCTAAGCAGTTTCTTATCATTTATTTCTGTACAGAAAAATCCATCTCTATGTATAGATCCTAAGTATAATGATCAACAATTGATCAGCTTCCAGGCTAAGCTGTGGCCATTTCTGCTAGTGCAGCTTCCTTCTTCTTCTTTCTTAGACGAAGCCTACGTTCCCTTTCGACCTCCATCATCCTTATTAAAAAGCTGAAACAGACAGGGATAGAAATGACAATGAAGTTGCGACAACCGACTTGTAAACATCAAGACAAAAATGATATACTTACTCATCTCTTATACAAGAATCATACTCGTGTCTTTCGTGTTTACATCTTGTATACATCGGAAAATGCTTCTTGTGGCATGCAAAACATTGTATTAATTTGTGGGCACAGTAGTCTCTTAAATCCAATGGAATATTGGCGCTTCTCATTTCATCCAATGTCGCAACTGATACTATAGAGAGTGATCACAATAATACTTGGTTAGTATTAATAGATCGAGAAAAAAATAAACGGTGTATCGGACATTAGCATTTCGAATATTACGCATACGATACATACAAATAGATTCTTATTCAAATACAATATTCGTAACTGTTATAGGTTAAAATCGAATTGGAACACTCACCTCTTTTTTTCCGACCATTCGGAAATCCCATGACTGGATCAAATGATGGAACTTCATCCACAAATGGGAAATCCTCCCAACCTCTCGAGTAAGGTCGTATTACACTTTGGCCCATTTTTGTAAATTAATACTAACAGAGTTACGTATAAATCTGGTAGAAACAATAATTTCTATATACCTGAAAGCGCAAGAGAGCTCACATACTCACTCAGTCTCACTCACATCGACTCACATCTCCCATTGCGTACTGCTGACATCTGGTGACATTATCTTATGTAACTAATTTCAAAATACAGCGCGTCTATATATATACGTACTTAGCGAAAAACGCTAAACTAAATAGGATTTTCATTAATTCTCGGAGCGATAGGTCCTTCAACGTAAGTACTCTAATACTCATTTGAACTCAGATACTCAGTCAATTTTGGTCCAAATATATCAGAGTTCTCGGACTCCGATATTCGTTCAATTTGGATCCTTGGAATATATTCGAGTATTCGAATACTCATTGTAGATTCGAATACTCTCAGATTTAACTAAAAATTAATTTGATACTCATCTACGAATCGTGAAATTATGATATTCTAATTCATTAACTCTAAAGTCGTAATGGTCATTTTTAAGTAGGAAAAAAATCGGACATGTGCGGCATTATAGAAAAACGATTTATTTGAATCGACACTGAAATAAACATACGTATATGTTAAAACTTTAAAAATATTTCGAAGAGTCGTTCGAAGATTGCGGATGTTTATGCAAGCGCATATTTTTACAGGCAAATGTGTAAAATTAAAAATTATACAATAACTCCGTCATCTGAGTTTTATTTCACTAGAAATAATTAGAAAATCATACAGGTCACGTATGCTATGAATACATAAATATCCACAGTCCAGAGATTGGTAATGTAAGCATATATTTATGAAATCGCTTCACGGCAATTCGGTATTTCAATCGTTTTATTTTGAATCATTCGAATCATCTTTCATTAAAAATGGAATTGTGTAGTGTATTCTTATTAGCTTAACAAACTGCGTTGTTGTTGTTACAATTATCAATCAATACTTACAGCAAGAAAATGTACCTTGTTTTAACCTATCTGAGAATAATCTATTAGAAACTTAATCGTCTTCTTCCTCCATTGCTTCAGGTACTGTGTTTCCTGAAACAATATTTACGATAATGTATTTCGCTTAACACATTTTAAATGCAAATTGCAGCTCTTGTATGCAAGTATCAGGACTTGGATATCACTACGATGTAAACGTTAACAAATCAAACGAGTGCAATAAAGCAGTAAGAGACCCAATTTAAATAAAAGAAAGTGCGTTGCGTGACGAACCATTCTGTAATCTCTCTTCGCTAGGCATGTGTCCGGCTTGCAGCAGTTTGCTGAGGCGTTGCACTTCTTCCAGAGAAGAGGCGTTCGTGATAGCTTCCCTAATTTTGTTGCGTTCCTCTGGAGTGGTCAGAGGTTTATCTGTAAACGTGCCAGAGGCCTGTGTTTTCGCTTTCTTCGCGATCTCGCGAACCATTTCCTTTCCTCGCTTGCTTCGGAAATAGGCAACGGCCGCATCGCGTTCCTTCATTTTAATCTTCCTGAAATCTAGTAGCCTCAACTGTGGAAATCTGTATACCACGTACTGTCTGTACTGAGGTTTCGCGGAGACTGGATTTTGGAGCAGACACAGGTTGGACAGATTTTTTAGTTGAGTCAAAGGCTCCAAGTCGCCGAGCTCTTGAATCATATTTCCGGTTAGCATAAGCGTTTCCAAGTTCGGTATACAGTGCTCCAACCCCTCGCCGATTCTGACAATACGATTATTATTAAAGAAAAGCGTTTTGATCCTCTTCAGCAGTGGAAATCCATCTAGTTTTCTGATATCGTTGTCTGAAAAATCTATCGTATCAAACTGATCCTGAAAAGCATTGTCAACCACGAAAGATAAATAAAGGTAACTCTTAACCAAAAAAATGTAAACAAAAATTTCAATGGTATCGAAAAAAAAGAATTTAATTTAATATAATATAAAGAATACATACCAGAGTTGCACCCAAGTTTTCGATCGTTGGTATTTTATAGCCTGGAATGAAAAGATACGTACAAAATGAAAGAATCATGCGTTAAGGTGGAAGGTTTATAGGTTAGGATTCTTTAATGTACTTTTGTCTCGTACCTCTGAGATCCAATTCACGATCCTTTACAGGATTTATATACTGCATGGATTGTTGTATCAGATCTGGTGTTAACTTAACCATTGCTTAACAATTTCTTTATAATACTGTCACTTCTGTTTAGTTTTTCCTCTCTGTATGCAAGTACTCGATTCTCGCTAATATGCCCAGATTCATGAGTTATATTGTATCAGAGACTGGTTACTGGTTGTATGCTAGCAATCGTCGGTGCTGCCAGCCTCACGGGAGATCGTGTCACTCGAATAATTTGTTATCGTTACCACCGACGAGTTACTATTAAAGACCGCCAGCGCCAGCCCCTGTGCTATTCAGCGAGACCAGTAGCCGGTAACCGGGCGCGACCGGGCGCGGGGATAACGTGGAACTTACAGTGATCTGAAATACCACGTCACTAAAAGTTCCACCACCGACGAGATACCCGTCGGTGATTCCGCGCTCTCTACCTAAATAGAACGTTTGCTCAAAAAACTACGCAAGACTGCGTCAGTAGCGTAGGTAAATGGATTTAGTCCCGCAAATATTCAATAAAACTAGACCGGTGGTACTTTGTATAGGAGCACTTGTGAAAAGTGACAGAACAATAGTAGTTCGAAGTAATCTTATTCGCGTTAATTCAAAAATCAAATGAACCAGCTTGAATAATAGATTTTGTTTTGAGGGAAGGTGATACTGCAAAATGGAAATATATTTGAAATAGTCATTGAAATTGATTTTCAAGATCTTTATTGACAATCTTCCAATACACAAATTTTTATATTTAGCAAATCTTAAATTCAGCAATACAATGTTATCGGAAATTCTAAATGTGCAGCTATTAGCTCGATATTATGCACTATTTGCAAGATACTAGAATTTCTTACAAATAGAGGATAATACCGATTGCCCAGGTCTCACCACGAGGAGGTTGCTGCACAAGAGACCCGGAAAGGGAGTCAGAACGAATTCAATATTCCTTCTGGCTCCCTTTCCTAACAACTACGAACTTATACTAACGCAGTATGTCAGTAATTATTACGGAGCAAAAGCTGTGAATCGGAGAAGAAGTCTCCGATCCACGGGAGGCCAAAGGCGAATCAGAGCAGAAGGCTCTGATTCTTTCAAAGAGAGAAACAAGTGCGAACCAGAGCAGAGGGCTCTTGTTCGAGGGTGACGCGACGCGTTCAATGCTTGCAGCCCAACTCCAGCCAGCAACGATACCCGACGTGTCCTCACCAAGAGCGATGGCCAAGAGACGTGTTCAAACGATATCCCATTTACTCCTAAAACCACCTGCCACCAAACAACGAAACGTTGAGGTGACTCGGATGGTATTACAAAAGAGAGGATTTTTCACTTAACAGTGTAACACGATGAACACAGCCTCTCAACCACCCACTCTCAATGTATCCACGCCGAATACCGGTACCGACTGGTCTGGTACATACAAGCAAGGTCCGACACAGCAGAAGGCTGTGTCGGAGTGAAAAAAACGAGCCGAGCAAAGTGAAGTTACGGCAATAATTACTCGACATATTTACAACGACGATATACAATCTTAATAATTAACGCACGCACGCAAATCGAGCAATTATTATCGGCAAATAAACTAAGTCGCACAAGAGGGAAGAATCAAAGCAGAAGGCTTTGATTCGCAAAGAAGAAACATGCACCAGAGCAGAAGGCTCTGGTTCGGGGGTGACGCTAAGACAATAATTGCTCAGCAAATATAATTAACTTAAAAATACGCCGCAGTCTTCGTTGGTGTGTCCTCTTCATTCGATGTATCCTCTTCGTTCGATGTATGTTCTTCGATCGATGTATCCTCTTCGTTCGATGTATGTTCTTCGATCGATGTATGTTCTTCGATCGATGTATGTTCTTCGATCGATGTATCCTCTTCGTTCGATGTATGTTCGTCGACGTTAGAAATAAAAATGACGATGATTAAGATGCGACGGGATGAAACTATGAACCCCGTACACGAGTACGGCCTACATACCTCGCACATGAGTGCAAATCTAACCAGCTCTCAAGAGCCAAATTAACCCCGCATACCAAGAGGAACTTGCAAAAGTTCAGAACCAAATTTCAAGTAGAAATCGAGTAACAAAAATGACGATAATGAAGATTCGATAAGAAGCAATTATAAACCCCGTACACGATTACGGTCTACATACCTCGCACACGAGTGCGAATCTAACCAGCTCACGAGAGCCAACCTAAAGCCAGCTCTTGAGAGCCAAACTAACCCCGCACACGAGTGCGGCCTATAGGCGCTTCGGGTTGCCCCGGGGACGCGACACCCCGTACTCACTCACGGTTTCCCTATCCGTGAGTGAGCCCCTGAGGGAAATTTCAATTAAGATATGAGAAATAATAAACGACGGTGTTCGTAGAATTAACAGTGGACGGGGAAAATTGTTCAAGATGGGCCAAGGGTACACAGAGAAAGCATTGAAGTACCCTTAACCCACCTCGAGCTAGCTTATAGTAAATTCACACACAATTCAAATAAATGTACAAGTTATTATATTTAGCAAATCTTAAATTCTACAATAAAATGTTTTTGGACATTCTAAATGTGCAGCTATTAGCTCGATATTATCCACTATTTGTAAGATACTAGAAGTTCTTACAAATAGAGGATAATACCGATTGCCCAGGTCTCACCACGAGGAGGTTGCTGCACAAGAGACCCGGAAAGGGAGTCAGAACGAATTCAATATTCCTTCTGGCTCCCTTTCCTAACAACTACGAACTTATACTAACGCAGTATGTCGAGTAATTATTACGGAGCAAAAGCTGTGAATCGGAGAAGAAGTCTCCGATCCACGGGAGGCCAAAGGCGAATCAGAGCAGAAGGCTCTGATTCTTTCAAAGAGAGAAACAAGTGCGAACCAGAGCAGAGGGCTCTTGTTCGAGGGTGACGCGACGCGTTCAATGCTTGCAGCCCAACTCCAGCCAGCAACGATACCCGACGTGTCCTCACCAAGAGCGATGGCCAAGAGACGTGTTCAAACGATATCCCATTTACTCCTAAAACCACCTGCCACCAAACAACGAAACGTTGAGGTGACTCGGATGGTATTACAAAAGAGAGGATTTTTCACTTAACAGTGTAACACGATGAACACAGCCTCTCAACCACCCACTCTCAATGTATCCACGCCGAATACCGGTACCGACTGGTCTGGTACATACAAGCAAGGTCCGACACAGCAGAAGGCTGTGTCGGAGTGAAAAAAACGAGCCGAGCAAAGTGAAGTTACGGCAATAATTACTCGACACATTTACAACGACGATATACAATCTTAATAATTAACGCACGCACGCAAATCGAGCAATTATTGTCGGCAAATAAACTAAGTCGCACAAGAGGGAAAAATCAAAGCAAAAGGCTTTGATTCGCAAAGAAGAAACATGAACCAGAGCAGAAGGCTCTGGTTCGGGGGTGACGCTAAGACAATAATTGCTCGGCAAATATAATTAACTTAAAAATACGCCGCAGTCTTCATTCGATGTATCCTCTTCGTTCGATGTATGTTCTTCGATCGATGTATCCTCTTCGATCTATGTATCCTCTTCGTTTAATGTGTCCTCTTCGTCGACGTTAGAAATAAAAACGACGATGATGAAGATGCGACGAGTTGAAAATATGAACCCCGTACACGAGTACGGCCTACATACCTCGCACACGAGTGCGAATCTAACCAGCTCACGAGAGCCAACCTAAAGCCAGCTCATGAGAGCCAAACTAACCCCGCACACGAGTGCGGCCTATAGGCGCTTCGGGACCCCGGGGACGCGACACCCCGTACTCACTCACGGTTTCACTATCCGCGAGTGAGCCCCTGAGGGATATCCATTCGAAGGAATACCAATTTTAAATCAGATATAGACATTTTTAGAAGATTGAAGGTTCCGGTGGAAATTTCAATTAGGTTATGAGAAATAATAATCGACGGTGTTCGATGAATTGACAGTTGACGGAGAAAATTGTTGAAGGTGGGCGAAGGGTAATCAACTCAAGCATTGTAGAACCCTTGGCCCACCCTGTGCTGTAAAGCACATAACACTCACAAATAAGAATAAAATTGTTGAGACTTACAATTGTTGAAAGTGGTGCAGGTGGAGTAGACTAGTCAGCAAGGCGAATAAACACTTGGCAGCCTCTGGTTAGTCACTGGTCAGCCAGGTGGTCAGTCACTGGTAAATCACGGGTCAGCCAGGTGGTCAGTCACTCGCAAATCACTCGTAATTCACTCGTATATCCATCGTAAATCACTCGTAAAACACTGGTAATTCACTTGTAATTCACTTGTAATTCACTTGTAATTCACTTGTAATTCACTTGGAATTCACTTGTAATTCACTTGTAATTCACTTGTAATTCACTTGGAATTCACTTGGAATTCATTTGGAATTCATTTGGAATTCACTTGGAATTCACTTGTAATTCACTTGTAATTCACTCGTAAATCACTTATAAATCACTTTTAAATCCTTTTAAATCACTTGTAAATCACTGGTAAATCAATCACTGGTAAATCTCTGATCAGTCACATCTAAATGACTGATAAATCAATCACTGGTAAATTTCTGATCAGTCACAGGTAAATCACTGGTAAATCAAGCACTGGTAAATCTCTGATCAGTCACTGGTCACTCCCAGGGCGGTCACTGGCCAGGCTCTGGTCCTCCCCAGGTCCTCTCCTGGTCCCGGCGCCTGAGCGCTCCTGCCGGAATCCCTGGCCCGTCTGACTGACTGAGCGCGCGCGCCGAGTTCAGGCGCGCGCACCTTTGTAGCGATGCGCAACTCCCCCCGCTCCATCTAATATCGATCGATTTCGATCATCGTGATAGTAATTATTGATAAATTTATTATTTCTGTCTGTTTAATGTTTATAACAATTCCTTTTGCCAACGATGTCGACAGGCACTCCCTTGACCACCTTGCCATCTAATTTTTTAGTAAAAGTAGGTAATAGAATTCGATGTACAGAATAACTTTTAATCCATGAATATTCGCACGCATTAATTTATTGAACACAATACACTGATAAATTTATTATTTCGAACTGGTTAATATTTACAATAATTCCTTTTACCACCGATGTCGGCAAACACTCCCTTGACATTTTTTCCATGTAATTTTTTACAGTAAAGTCTTGATCTAACTCTTGATCTTACTCTGTTTTTCAACATACTTCTGTTCCCACAGATCGATTTTTGGAACAATTATGTATAAAAACAAGTGAAGGAAATAATGCTCGTTTATGAAATATTTTTATATTGAAAATTGAGGTATCTCATATGAAATTTGAAGTATTACGTACAATATTTCTTGGAATTTTTTGTCCTTGATATTAGTTTTGATTTTAATATTTTAGAAATCAACCCCAAAATATTGTCTTAAATATTTGAATACGTTCGTCGGAGAATGTAACATTTCATGATAACAGATATGGTTCCGTGATGATTCACCTTTTCACCGACAAGAATCTCCTCAGTGGTCTTCTACACCGACGAGATGCCGTCGCAATCTTTAATATAAAAATATTTCATAAACGAGCATTATTTCCTTCACTTGTTTTTATACATATAATTGTTCCAAAAATCGATCTGTAATTTCACGCGTCCGGACCTTCTCATTTTCAACTGAAATTTCACAGTCCGGTGTTACCCGGTGTCCCGCGGTTCGAATTCGTTAATTAAAACAGATCGCGAGCTCGCGGATCAAGACGTTACTAATTATCTCAGCCTTTGAGTCCATACGGCCAGTATAACCGTGGGTCACAACGCAACGGTTACACGCGATTTACAACTAGCACTCACCGGACCTGGTCTCGAGAGTTAGATTCAGCTGCGGCGCTTGCAGGGTGTCCTTCCAGGCGTTGCTCGTCTCGGGGAGCTGGATACGCTGCGTGTTCGGCCGATTGGTACAGCGATCGGTCTCGACGGATGTTGACGGAGGTCAACGAAAGTCGGGCTGGCGTCCTCCAAGGGATTTGCTCCTTCTGGATCGAGACGATGCGGACCTTCCGCGCGAATACCGTATCGCGAATGATAGTTGGAACAGCGCGCACACCGATGACTCTAAGACACTCGTTTTTGACTGCCTGCTCGAGAGAATACTCGCGAAGAAGCTTCCGTAGCTGGTACTTATGGCCGGCGCGTCGGGGCATGTAATATTCGCATGACCACAAGCTTGAATCTAACGTCAAGCCAGACGACCAAAAAATTTTCGGAAATTCAGTAGTGCAACTCAACGACAAGCCAGGCGACCGAAAATTTTTCGAAAATTTAGTAGTACTACTAAACGTCAAGCCAGTCGGCCGGAAATTTTTGTTTTTCAATGTTTCACTATTTTTGCAATTCCAGATCAGTACAGTTACTGAATAACAAGTTAGACCGATGTAAATTTTTGCGTAAGTCAGTAGTGTAACTCTACGACAAGTCGGACGTTCAGGAAAAATTGGTGGTTCAATAAATGTATACGCAGATATACTTTTTTACTAGATTGTCTTTATTTATTAATTGTAGATTCATACATAAAATGTTTGTATTGTACATATACATAACTTATATTCTAAATATTTAGAACAAGAATGTTCACTGGTTCAGAGAGACTCGGCACTCCGTCAGACTTCTACTGCAGTACTGCCATTTACATATATGATCCCAGAATCTTCTTGCCGCTTTTCCCATAAGACACAATGCTAATTCCGGCAAGAATCATCTGTTCCATATAAATGTTTGTACAGCGCCATTTCATGCAGCGGCAAAACGCTCAAACTTGTAGCCAAATGTTACCGACAGTGTAATGCAGACAATAGACACTAGCGATCCTAGCGTCAAAATGTCGAAGCTTGTTGCCAATTAGTACTATTGCGAGTCGGTAGATGGCGGGATCGGTATCAAAGTTTGTGGATTGCCACGGTCGGTAAATTTTACAAGAAGTTTGAATGTATTGCCGATACGTGGCGCTGTACGCGTAAAATAATATATAAAAAAAAAAAAAATCTTGAGCAAATAAATTCCATGCCGGAATTTAAACGGTGAGGTTATGTTCACTGTATTCAATTCTCAGCCGCTTGTATCAATAACAGTAAAACTATTTAATTTATTAATGAATTTATTACTGAATTCACACAATATTCTGTTATTGCGCGGGATTAGTTTGTAGACATATTTCATATTCTCAAAATTTAACAATATTTAACATGATTCTGTTGATCCGTTTTCTGATTACATAATGCAAAAAGAAAGAAAGCAATATTGAAAGTCTATTTAGTAGAGATGTCTATAAAGATGCCATAATATAATCTAATATTAATAGAATAGTTGTATATTACTATATTTGCAAAAATATGTAACAAAGTCAGATGTATCAAAATTGTTCACCAACAGCGTAGAAATGTCAAAGGTGCAAATAATAATAAACACGATAGTTCATGAAAGGGTGTCATAAAGTGAATTGATGAACCAGTGCACTTTAATTGGACAATTTATTACGTGTGCGCCGGTATAGAAATATCATACAAATCCGAAGACGATCCGAATAGATTACGAAAACTTTAAGTTTATGATGTTCTCCCTTTCATACAAGTACATCACAAGAGGAGCGGTGTGGAACGATTCTATACAAACACCGAAACGAATCACTACTAAAACGACCCACTAATTCACGACAATCAAAAATAAGGGGCAGGGATAGGGGATGGAATTATTATTTACAATTCAGTGCGTTACCGTATTCACATGAAGCTCCGCACACTTTGGTATTAATCGAATTTATATACATACTTGCGTTTACATGAAAACTTACAACGTAAATTGGGAATAACGTGCTATCGCCGATATTTCCTTTTATCGTTTATACGTGACTCGGCTATTTGTGTATCGATATTATGAATTAGATAAAATGGGCCTTTCCTTCATTCTCTATAATACAGTCGGACGATCAGAGTTGGATACCATCTTCTTATTCATTTTTGTCTCTTTCGCAGAAAAATGTTGATTAACGTGAGTGTATATTGTATATGAAAGTAATATTCAATTTGGATTTCAAGTATTTCAATTTCAAGAATAGTTCTAATAAGTAGACGAAATAGTTTACGTCGATTATGTAATTTAAAATAATAAGGTTTCATTAGTTCCGTATTTAATTTATGATGAACGAATTCCTTTTCTGTTCTTTATTACAATTATCGCAGTTTTTAAAATTTAAATAATGTATGTAATATACCATATGTATACTACAATATCACATCTGCAACGTCTTTGAATGAACTCGTAAGCTTCGAATATAATTTAAGGAATTATTTAAATTTTACTTTACTGAAGTATCCTAACACAATAAATTCATACATACCTGCAATAAATATGATACATGATCCCTTTATACAGTAGATTATAATTAACATATTTCTTTCAGCACAGTGAAATTATTTATATTTTTCAGAAATTACTTTTTTGTTTGATAGAAATTCATAGAACACAAACATAGTAGAAAATGGAATGAAAAAGCGATTCAAGAATCAACATAACATAGAATAATATATTAAAATTTTTTGCTATTATATGACCTGGATGAAGAAATAAATAAATGAAACTATCGTTACTACATGTTAGTAAACAATGTTTCGTTCGTATGTGCACGAGAAATTGGATAACATTGTTGAAAGATGAAGACGGGACTATTAAATTAACGAAAACATCTGATTTTTTCAATTAAATTTCAACCGTAACAGAAAGGATATCCTCCTTCTATAAACGAAATGTTCTTCAAATAAATATTTTATTTATCACGAACAAACACACATTACTTCCATTTTGATTTCCTTATTTTTTTTATACAACAGATTTGCCCAACTCTGTCGACGATACTGCATCGTTCTCCCATTTTATTTGTTCATTCTCTCGCCCTTTTTCTCTTTTTCTCAGAAATAAAATCGCTCTTTGGTCATTTATACGAGCTAAAAAAAAACTGGAGAACAAACAAAGATGGGCGAAAAGCGCGAAAAATACGACATCGCGTATTGTTAACTTTCAACATAATCACTAGATTTTGGCGTAAAACAGAAGATTCGATACGATTACAATTCCTTTCGATGAAATCATTCGATCTAGATACTTTAATGCTTATTCCCTGATACGTTTCGTTATTAACAAAACTGTATAAGTTTCCGAGTGTCGATCTAAGGTAATTTTACTACATTTATTGCACCGCATCACTCGAGGCTCACTGAATGTGTATAAATATTGAACAAACAAATCCAATGGTTCTCTAGTTTATACAATTGTTGCCTAATCAGGCTAATTTTCGATCAGGGAGTTGGTTTTTATTCGATCGTTTCTATCAATTCGTTTCACAATTTCAGTGCGCGAGTAAGATTGTTGCGTAGACACTTCAGCAGCCAATTGATTTAATAAATTCACAATTTTCTCTTTATAAACTTTGCAAATTATTCTAGTTCCGTTTTCTTCTTTTTTTTTAAACGTTAATTCACTATCGTTTGATTATTCAGTGTTGTAGTGCATTTAACTCAGGGATCGTTCGAAAAATATTACAATGATTTACACCATTTTCTCGTTTGTTTCCTTACAGACAATTATTATCGCTTCGTAACAAAACGATCGAATAGTAATATGCGTCAAGAAATTCGACCGTCGCGTACCCTTTGACGATTCGTTTACACACGTTCTACCTGAGTGAGATTTCTCCTGAACAGAACTACATAGTCGTAATGCGTCCAATTTTTCTTGTTCGTCGTACAAACGTTTTAATTGTGTAACATTGAGCGTAACCCTTACGTTCTGACAAAATAACGTATTCAAACAATTGCCGACAGAAATCGTTTCGAAATATGATCGAAGCGCTTCGGACACGTAAGATTTCACAATTGCATATCTTACAATAATTTCTAATTATAATTTTTTTCCACTTTCGCTTCGATCCTCCGTTTACATAAGCTCATGTTTCTGCAAATTATTTCTCGCTTTGTTACAGTTTCCTTTCTTTCGTCGTCCGAGAAAAATTGGTTTTCCTCAACCCTTTCGCGCAGGAGTGAATTCTATATTTTCGCACAACAATCGACGAGGAACGCGAAATGAAGTTCGAGAAAGAATGGAAAAGTTCGAGTTTGACTGTTATTTATTTATTTAAAATACGTTTATAAGAAAATACCTAAATGTTTCAATACTTAAATATATTAAATGACTGTTATAAAAATATTGAAACATAACAGATGTTTATACAATCGAAAGTTTCACGCAGTTGTAAGATCCTTCTGTTGGATAAATAGCTTTGTATGAAATTAATGCGATACTGTTAGAATAATAAATAATTTTTGGAATTATTACGAAGTATCTGTATGTATCGTTTGTCGCATACGAAAATATTCAAGAAAGTCATTTCGCTATTAAAAAACGGTGACACATTTTTCAATGTTGAAAAGAAATCTGTAATCGTATATTATTACCAGAATATTTCAGAAATCATTTATATTATTCGCGGTACGATTGTTTCAAGTGAAATAATTGTTTCATTCGCATGCATACTGACATACCGCAAGTACTGCTCGAAGGATGAAAATACAAAGTATTTCGGTTTTAATATACATACATACTCTTAAATATTACTTTAAAAGATAACGGACACTCGTTTCTTTTATAAATATATTAATTTAGGGAACTAAAATTTGAAGTTTTATACATTGGTACAGGATGTAGCAAATCGCTGTGGTATTATATTTGCCTGGGGTTTGGATTCCAGACAATAAAAATTTCAAAAGATTCAAGCTGCGAAACGCTGCGGCATTATTTAAATGAAAACACGTGAGACAATGTAAAACACGATATTTAAATCCATGCCCGTAATATTACTACAGGGATTCGCAGTGAAACATATATGTTTGAAAGTTCAGCGACGTTCCATTGTCCGTTCATCGAACTATAATATTTGTTTAAACGATTGAGCTGTCGTATTTCGAAAACCGGTCAGTAATTTAAAAAAAGCTTGTCATTTCCTCAATTAAGGAAAATTTCATCCAAGATGCGCGTTCGAGATAGCAATAGGCGCGAAAGGGTCAAGCTATTATCGGGAAAAGCCTAATGAATTTCGAGACAACTTTCATCATTCGGTTCCATTTGTGCATTCCACCCTATTTGTTCTCGCAGACTACTATTCTCTTCAAGCACTTATTAAAAGAAGACCACGAAGACACTTTCGTTCTGGCCACACTGCACAACACTATGGACTTCCTGTATCATGGTGAAGGGAGTCACTGTCACTTTCAAGGTAAGTTACGTAGCTGTCGGTGCTGTCAGGGTGCTGTCCCATGTCTGGCCCACCGCTGCCAGGGTGATGGGGTCCAGGGGGTGGCAGAGGACCACCGCCCCCGCCGCCTCCACCGTCGTTCATAGGTCCACCGAGCATCCCTGGGGGTGGTAACTGTGGTGGCCCACTATGAAGATCGTAGCCGTGCATCTGAAAACAAACGATTCACCCTGTATCATTTTCTAATCATTTTCCAATCGGTTATTCTCTTTTCTTTTTATGGTGAAACTGCAGAACAGGTACCACCGATTTCGATGATTTTTGAATATGTTGTAGAAATCGATATTTTGTACAACTTTTTTCTCATAGTTTCCGAGATATTTGCGAAAATCTATCTAGAGCGAGTTCAAATTGTCTACAAGTGCATATGCGAGACTGCAAGAAATATCAATTATAACTCTATTAAAGGTCACTGCGTATTGGTTTGGGTTGTTCTTCACAGAAACGCTTGCGTCAAATAATTATAACCAGACAGTGATCTGGTGGTGCAATCGAAAAGTAAGTCATTCTACACAAGAAAAGATAAGTCGAAAATGTGGAATAAAATTTGTTTATATGAGGCTTTGTTTTCGAGAAAGTCGAGTTTGAAAATTCAGCGAACACGCGTGCTATCGAATATGAATGGTCTGACGCGTCTGTGGATGACGTACCGATCTTACTTCTAACAAATCCTGAGCAGAAAAATGTTATTCTACATTTTTGACTTATTTGTTTTATGTAGAATTGGCCAGTTTTCAGTTGTACCACCAGTTGCCGATTACCCTGTATAATTAATAAGAAATTTTGAAATATACAATTGTAAAAAAAATTTCTATTAATTTCTAAAATTGACTTCTAATAATAGTTTAACCGCTGATGCTGGTACTAAATTTACCATTTACAATATTTAATTTAAATTTTTTACTCAAACTTTCATTTATGATGTCATATATATAATTGATAAGAAATTGATGAATATAATTATATGTATAAAAGACGATTGTATTTCTAACCATATTTACCTGCGATACCAAATGGTGGAAAGATGGTGTGTTGGGATCTAGCCTGTCTAAATCAGTGTGGAGAGCGAAATCCGAAAGTGCTTTCCACGGCGGTTGATAAGCTTGCACCTCGAGTGGCGTCATTCCTATGGAACTCTCGTGTCTCACGGGACTACTAGCCACCATAGGAATGCCGTGCATTCCTCCGAAGCCTAATTTACGACCATCCTGCAATAAAAAACACCGCGATTCATTAAATTGTTGGTCGCAGGGCGAATAGTATTATTAGATCTTTAAGAAATGCTCATCGTTTTCTTTCATTTACCCTTTAAAATGGTGTTGCGGAATAATTAATTAATGAATACAACATTTTCGTTCAAATTCAATGAACGATACGTTTAATATATGTATATGTTATCATTAGACTGCGGATCTTTATGCAAAATAAAATTGTTCTTTATTATGTGAAGTAGGAATAATAAGAATCCCTTAATAACTTTTTTACATTAAAAATAACATTACAATATTCTTCAATATTTATTAAGCTTTTCCTGTTTTATATTTGACCCAACCAATTTCTTCATAAATGCATAAAGATCCGCAGTCTAGTTATCATAGTTAACCGAGTTGCCAAATAATTTGTTAATGTAATTTCTAGCTCACGGCTGACCATTTTTGGAGTTGTCAATAATTTCATGAGAATAATTTATCTTAAAAGAGTCAAGCAAATATTTGTAAATATATGCATAATACTTTTCTTCAAATAGAAGCGTCGCATGTGAAATTGTTATAAACACATATAACTATTTATTATTCAATCTTTTTATTGCATTTGATGGCCAATGTCTGACAGGAAAGCTTCTTTAATATGTATAATAGAACTTAAATATATAGAATTTAAATAACAAGTTAGTACTATACAACAAAGCCAATTTATTGATGCAAAATGAAGAGTATTGAATATTTATTACAGCAGCAAATGATTCATACCGCTTTTTGCATAAGACACAATGCAAATTCCGGCACGAATTACTTGCTGTTCCTAAACATCCGTACAGCGCCATTTCATGCAGCGGCAAAACGCACAAACGGTTAGCCAAATGTTACCGACAAAGAAGTGTAAGTCGGTAACAGTGATGTGGCTCATAGCAAAATCCTGGGAGTTAGTGTCATCTCCATCTAGCGGTAGATTTTTCTACTAATACTTGGCTACCAGTTTCGGCGTTTTGCCATTACGTAGAATGGCGCTGTACGGACCCTTTAATTAATAATTGTGCGTAAAGCTTTTAAAAAAAAAAGAAATTAAGAATTGTATATGAAATAAGAGATATATACATATTATTATTATTATTATGTACTTCATACATCCAGCTTATGGGCCAAATTAGACCTAAAGCTAATAAAATAACCGAGCTTCTCAATTTGGCCACCGGTGGCACCACTGTTGCATTCTGCTTGGTCGGTAACATTTGGTTAACAGTTTGAGCGTTTTGCCGCTACACGAAATGGCGCTGTTCGTACGTTTAGGAACACCAAGTAATTCGTGCCGGAATTTGCATTGCGTCTTATGGGAAAAGCGGCACGAATCATTTGCTGCTGTAATAAATATTCAATACTCTTCATTTTGCATCAATAAATTAGCTCACTAGTTGCACAGTGACACGGAATTAATAATAACCAATTAATTTCTGGCTAAATCTATTGAAAATTGTTACTGGCATGTTGTTAAGGATTCACTGATGGATTGACCCTAGCAATATTAAAACAAGATGTCCCCCTACCGTCTTATCTGTACAATTTTTCAAAAAATACATATAACACCAAATATCCTCGAGGACGAAAAATTTCTCAAGTATTTATCTCTACTATTTACATTCGAGAATCATTATTAGACTGCGGATCATTATGCAAAATAAAAATTGTTTGCATTGTTTGCAAGGCACAGGTGCCAAATAAAAAATTTTTTCATCTTTCAATTATCTTATTAAAGTTTATTAAATTGAAACTATTACACTGATGTCCTTAAATCATTCTAATATGACCACTGTTTTAGATTGTGTGTAGCCATTTTTATCATAAATGCATAAAATCCGCAGTCTATCATTGCACATAATTGTCTAAAACTCTTGAAAATTTTAGTGGTGCTATAGTTACGCGCCAGAGTGTAAATTGAATTTGCAGAATCTCAAATGTGACAAAAACAGAACGAACAATTTTCGAAAGAAACATATCCAACAAAACTGAACATAGTCTCCCAAATAATGGGCGAATGTCGAAAATTCCGTGCTCACCTTCTCCTGCATCTGCTGTTTCATCGCGATCGTCTTCTTCTTGTCCTTGCAACGCTTATTCTGGAACCATACCCTAATCACTCGTGGACTGAGACCCGTCATTTCCACCAACTGCTCCTTCATTAACGCGTCCGGTCGCGGATTTGCCGCGTAGCAAGTTCTCAAAGTGTGAAGTTGTTTCTCGTTCAGAACGGTGCGGACCCTGGTTGGCTTTCCATCGGAACCGCCGCTGCTCTTATGGCTGCCTGATCCTCGATTACCACCCACACTCGCTTTGTGTGATCCGCTCTCAGACCCGGAATCTGCGAACACGTTAATAACAATTAAGTCACCGTTCAAATCGTTCGCAAATTCATAGCATCCAATCCGGTGATTTTCCTTGTAACCACGAAATATTGCAATTTTATCGTTTCTAATACGACGAAAAAAAACCAATTCAAGGAACTAATCAATAACAGAGTCAAAAAATATATACATACATATAATACTGACAATAAAATAATAGTTTTCTTATTGAATAAAATACAGTGGGTGTACAAAGTATTCGTACACCTTTTAAAAACGAACGACTTTTTCAAAATTCGACCCAACAGCTTGAGTTTTTTTTGAGACGTTAGAATGATTAGTTTACTAGCTAATGTGTAAATAATTTTGTTTTTAAATTGTTATTGGTCGCAATTGCGAAGGAAACAGAAGAGGTCACGGTTTTTAAATTTTTATCTGGGCCTGTAATGAAAATTTCAGACATGTATTTTGTAAATCTAAGTAAGTTATGTACATGTACAAAGTTTCATTGAAATCGGTTGACACATACAAAAGCTATGAATTTAGGGTTTGCGAATCATTTAAATCGCGGATTCATACAATTGTTGCTATTTTAAACCATTTATATTTCATAACCTTGATCGATTTCGATGAAACTTTGTACATGTATATAACTTACTTAGATTTACAAAATACACGTTTGAAATTTTCATTACAGGTACAGCTAAAAAATTTCAAAATTGTGACCTTTACTTTTTCCTTCGCAATTGCGACTAATAACAATAAAAAAAATTATTTACACATTCGCTAGTAAACTAATCCTTCTAATGTCTCAAAAAAACTCGAGCTTTTGGGTCGTACTTTGAAAAAGTTATTCGTTTTAAAAAGGTGTACGAATACTTTCTACACCCACTGTATGTATCTCTTCCATCGGTAGTTTTAATCAATTGAGGTCTCCACTGCTCTGTATTTCAATTGCTCATTTTTGTCATAAATGCATACAATCGACAGTCTATTTAATAATGTATTTTCGAAAATTTTCCAGAATTTGTGCCATTAATAATATGTATATGTATGTGTTTCTTGTATTGAAATGTATAGGTTGACAGTGGAGGTATCTTTGACAACTAAGCAGTAAACAAATTTTAAAACTCTGTGTTTCACAATAAATATAATATTATTTCTACAGTAATTCTACAGTAATTATATATGTTCTGGTACCGTATCGATAAACTTGGTACAACATGCTACAGTTTATAAAAAGTCTTTTAAAGTATTTTATTATAGTTCAAGGATACCAGGAATAAATTCTGAATGATTAAAGTGCGATTAGAAAGTAAATTGATGGGTATGATAATTTTATGAGATAGACAATTTCATTGTCCCTGTTACGGAAAATATACTATACTTATATTCTTATAATATGTATACGTATATGTATACATGTCTAATATTCTCCATGATTCGATGAATACAAATGAAGAAACGAAAATATGAAATTCAAAGGTCTTAAAGACGCTTATAAAACCAAAGAATAAAATCATGATGGATTTAGCGCGGACCAACGGTCGCATAAAATTTGTACACGTTTCGAAAATTGCTTTTTATACACCTGAGTTTGGGTTTCGGTAGGGGCTCGATCTCGCAACGCGGCGCGGCGGTCATAAAACATGCGAACAAGTTTTAGAGGCAAATTGGTTTGATAAGGGTTTTATGTTAAGCGTCGGGCATCACCGGAATCCTCTCCACGGCAGACATTACTGTCGAATTCCTGATTTTTAGTTGAACTAGGACGTTTACTTATCTTGCTGTTCGAGAAAGGTGGAAGCTTAACAGGAACACTGCACAAATTGCAAGTCCGGTGTTTTCATCGGCCGATGGTTCCCCGGTCTGATACGCCGCTTATTTGGAAGAAAGCCGACTACTCGGGGAAGAGCAACGCAACTAAATCAGGAGAATACCGAGTAGAATGTCCGGCTGCGACTATCGTCCTAACCGGTCTTGCGAAACCTTCTTCGCCAGCTAATGGGAGATCCGGATAGTAGTTCAACATGGCGGATGGAGAACGCAGAGACAAATGCCTGCTTCGTTTTCGAGGTCCCGAAGACAATACAGTGGCGGACAAAAGAAATTTTTAAATTGGAATTTCTGTATATCAAATGTATTTCAAATGTAGCTAGCGTTCACCTAATCTGGGGCATCCTCGCCACACTGTACGACATCCTACTTGTTTTGTTTATTCGTCTGTTTTCACAGAATGCGTTGAAAAACCATTTTGTTCGGCACGTGCAGCAAACAAAAGTAATACAGTCTTTTACATTGTAGGAATACAAACAAATACTGTATGTAGTGTCTATTACACACTTGGCGATATTGCTGTTCATTTCTGTGAATAGATTGACTAAAGTTTATGCATTAATTGATCTTTGGAATATAAGATTTACGTATTTACCAGGAAACAGTCATGAAAATAAATTCGATAGGCTCAAAAAAATAATGCAATTTAACCGAAGTCAAATGTTCAATATGCATTAGGCAAAACAACGAAAGTCCTCAATATTTTGAGATTATGACAATTACTCCTATCTTTCCGTTATGATTGCTGTTTTTTCTTTCTATTTTTATTAATCTGCTTATACTAAATTTATTTTGTGTACATACATAGAATAAAAAGAATTATATTCTAAATATATTTTTATTTTACCAAACATAGTACAGTATTTCATACCAGTGGTTAATGTGAAAAATGTATAAGTATGTATACAATGACTCCCATTAATATTCCCGACACTCTTAAATATGGGACCATACGACTTGGATTTTTTTTGGACAATTTAGAACAATTTGTTACAAATAAATACTTGTACTTGTCAGACTTTAGATTGTGTATAATGCGAGGCTGTATTATGATGGTTAAAAGATACTTTCAGAAGATAGATCCGTATCTGTCAAATCCGTTTTGAACAATACTTGTATTATATTATATTTCATATTTAAATTATAATATATTTCAATTTATATTATATTATATTTTATATTGGTTGTGTATTAAACTTATTCAGTAAATTGCTGTAACACTATTCTTTCTATCCTGTATTATTCACGTTAATTTTCCACATATGCAATATTTTTTAGGGATACTTAATCAACTAATGCACTTGCATCGTCGACATTAAAGTTCTTTGAATTGCAATTGACAACTGTAAAATTTATCTCGTTTACGACCATTCATAGCTTTATTTATCAATTATTTAAAGATATTTTTGAAGATACTTCTTGTAGATACATTGGTCTTTTCACTGTCCCTAATCTAACATTGCATTCGTTCAATTTAATCGCTAAAAAATAAGTAAATTAAAGGACAATTAATACTGTGGGTCAAAATACTGTTCTATTGAATAATAAGTTCATATTTAAACAATTTAAATATTTACCATCTATCCTCTCATATTCTTACACGGTCCAAACGCACAGATACAATAGATACGATAGATACGATAGATAGATTCTGCTTTAAAGAACCAAAAGGTAAATATTTCCAATCGGTATATTTCTATAAAAAACGAAAAAGCTAAAAAAACTGTCAATTTTTAGAAAAATCGAGTTCTCCCAATCGAGACGGTTTTCTTATTGGTATCTAAGTTTTTATGAAGTTGAACTTCGACGAATTGACACTACTTGGACACCAGCAGTGAACACGGGACTTGTCACCGATTAACCATAAATAAGATTAGTGAGAATAAGTGCCTAATCTTTGGGTTTTTATTATATGTATACATACTACACTTGAACTGAAAAGGCTAAGTCCAGGTAGGACTTCGATCATTCTTTTTAGCGTGAACAGTGATTTTCTATTTTGATAATAGATAGTGATGGCGATAATAACGATAATTGATTTTAAGTGTATTTCGATACTGAATGACGGCATCTCAAATGTCTTGTTCCAGTTTAAAATTTAAAATAATAAAATGAGGTAATAAAGTCTATGTATATGTATGTATGTTACTTTTTCAATCGTCTGTTTTCACGAGCTATAATAATACAAGTATACATAGATGAGAACAACACCTTAGCTTGTTACAATAATACTGAACCTATTTTTGTAGATATCGTGTTCCTCCTATGTATATGAAAATCTTCTTCATGAAGAAAAGTAATTACATCTGAAAACTCTGATTCTAAAATGTCTTTAACTAAAATCGTAATATTGTTAATTGAAACATGATCGAATCAGGAGGTCAATTTAAGAATATTGAAGTTACTTTTCTAGGAATCTCCGTCAAAACTAATAAGAAATTTTCGTGTGAAATTAGATCAAGTTAATAAAAATTGCAAGCAAGATGAAAACATTAAAGTAATCCATTTCCGTTAAAAATAGAGTAAACGTAGATTAATAAAAAGTAGTTATTATTAGACTGGGAATCTTTGTGCAAAATAAAAACTTTCTATCCGAATTGCAACAAACTGGGCCGAAATAAAAATTAAATTTTTTTCTTAATATGTTTAATAGATTGAAAATAATATAACACTAGCTTTAAATTCATCTAATGTTTTTGTATGTTACATTACACCTACTCATTTTTGTCATATAAATGGATAAAATCCGCAGTCTAATTATTATAAATAAACTAGTGTCTATTTGTTAACTGAACTTAATAGTATCAATAACTTTAGGTAAGTCCATCAAATAAAAGTTATATCATAACACGTACTGTAACCAATATCGTATTAATTTTATTTAATTAATTTTTGCGATATTGAAATTATTAGCGAATTTTGACACGGTATATACAATAATAAATATCGGAATACAATATAAATAACGAATTAGAAACGCAGCTAAGAATTGATATTATTATACATATTCACAATATTGCAAAGTATACAGAGAAACTGGTATAATTTTAACCATTTTCAATTTATTAAAATTATTTAAAAAAGGATAAACTTTTTCTTTGGCAATTGTTCTTTGCAACTGATGTATAAAATTGTTATTCTGCATAAAGATCCAGTTGTAAAGAACGATATCATTATTTGTGAATTTAATTTCTATACGATCGTTCCCGTTACCCAAGTTTTTTCGTAGATTTCATTTTTCGTTTAAACGGATCCTGTACACCCCATTCTAGTATAGGACTTCACCCGTTAATTACCGGCGCACGAAATAAGTAAAAGTCGTGAGATATTTGTGTCGAATCTACCTACGACTCACGAAAGATTCAAAAGGAATAAGAATTTTCAGGTTCAGCTCCCTTGTTAGTCGCATCGATCAGCGAAAGACTGCGCGCGGACGAGCAAAAAAGAAAGAACGAGGAATCACAAACCTTTCGGGCACATTTTAGTCGGCGAAACAGCGAAACCTGTTGAGAGTCGAATTTCATTAACTCCCAATTAACGAGTAATAAGTAACTCGTGCTGCGATAAGGATCCAGTTTCCTTGGCAGTGTCCTTCGGAAGGATTTGCCTACCACGTGAAATCGACTGTTCGCGGATGCCGAGAGACGAACAGACCGATAGAACAAATCAAATCTTACGTTCACATTTTTTCTTTTAGATCTTTTCTCTGTATTAAATTGCAGTAGGAATGTTAAGTATCCGATTAAATGAACGAAATAATTAGAGAAAACGTTGGTAGTTAACACTACTGTACGGTATGATTTATTCTACAGTTACTCCAATCATAGAGTTTCTTTGGCTCTAATACTTTCCTAAAAGAAAAGGAATATTTACTGAACATTTACGTTCAGTTGAATGTTTAAAAATTGATGACAGAAGAATAAAATTTTATTTCAATGCTTTACGCCTGACACGATATTAATAAATAGTTTCAGCTTATTTTCTATGTTTACGATTTCTAGACTTGAAAATCTATCATCTAGTAGTAACATTAAGCATTTGTTTAAAAAAAAAAGTTGCTCTAATAACATTGTTGCGATAAGAAAATTATAGTATTAAGCCAAACTGCTAAATTACTAAAGAGAAGACATAGCGATGTGTACAATACACTAAAAAATCCTAATAATTACGCAGAAACGTGGAAGACCACTATTGACACAAATCTAAAAAACTTATATTTTGAGTTTTCGTTACAGGCCCGTATACAAAGTTGTAAAATATAACTTTTAGTATTTTCTCAGCAATTACGACCAGTTGTAATTTCTTGAAAATTTTGTTTCGCGTCATGTGGTAAACTAATTGTTCTAACATTTCAAAAAACTCTACGTCGAATGGTACGATATTAAAAAATTTGTCGTCTTTTTAGTGCCCGAATATTAATGAGAGTCACTGCGAATCCTTAATCCAATTATCAGAAAAAGAGGATTCAATGTGCCACTAGTTTTTCGATTTAGTGTAAATCACGTAGCGATGAAGCATATAAGTAGCGGCGCGGCGATCGAATAGTTTGGTTATTCACTGTATATTTAGACGGATGGTCTAACAACGTGGCACGGCGTTGCTTAATCGATGATAATTGAAACTTGTGTGGTACGTGTGACACAGGGGCTAGCTGGAACGTAGTTCCTAATTCCAGGCGTAAACAATTTCTTAGTGTCGCGCGCGACCGGCATATTTTCTATGGTGTTTGTCACTTGGCTTCCTTATGGAAATTGTTGTCTCTAAACATCTTTTCCGATGCACGAAACCGTGGGCCCATGGACCGGTGACGACAGTGGTTTGACAACTCTTTACAGAGGAGCCGAGGTGTCAAATGTAGCACCTCTCTGCCAACTACTGTGGCACATAACTACGCACGATCTCTATCATTTCCTTTCCTTTTTTTCTTTTATGAAAGTTTATTCAATTTTTTTTCTTCTTCTCTTTCGGGAATCGTGTCCCCCTTACACAACTTAATGGGGGGGGGGGGGGATCTACTACGAATTCACGTACAAGCCGTTCCTCGCTGTCGAATTTTACCATCCTAATCCGCCGTTTTTATTGTTGAAATTTTAACGTTTATTGGTACCATCTGGAAATCGATTCGTGTGATGCTTTTTGTCCGAGATCGAACAGGTTCTCAGATTGTACAGTGGTGGTCAAAATTATTTAAGACACTAATAAAACGTCGACATTCTTTTGTAAATAGGTACATATGTGATCAATAGACTGCGGATTTTATGCATTTATGACAAAAATGGAGTGGTGTCATTTCAAACAGTGAAAATATTAGAAAAATTTAGAAATACTATTACATTATTTTCGACCTATTAAATATATTGAGGAAGAAAATAAACTATTGCACTCCAGTTTGTTGAAATTGGAGTAGAATATTTTTATTTTGCATAAAGATCCGTAGTCTAGTGATCAAATATTAGTACGCGATACATACCACCTTTCACTGCGTTCAAATTCTTTTTCTTATTATACCTTCTGTTTAGTTCATTACTATTATTCTATTGCCCCCACAGACATAGACACTTCTGATTAAGGTGCCCACACATTTTCAATAACATTTAGAATGGGCGAGCCGTTCTAAGACTTTTATATTTTTCATTAAAAAATGGTTGCACAGCTTTTGCAGTATGTCAACAGAGATATTAATTAATTGTTCGTCTATTAATATACTGTGACTCGTATTAATGTTCGGACACTTCCGAAAAAGACACTTTTTTAATACTGGACCAAACCACTTGGATTTTTCATTCGAGAAGTTAGAAGAATTAATTTGCTACATGACGTGAAAACAATGATGTTGAAAAAATTGCAACTGGTCGGCATTACAGAGAAAATACTAAAAGATGTTGTTCACAACTTTTTTTATGTGAGCCTATAATGAAAATTTAAAAAATACGTTCTGTAGATCTGTGTCAATTATACATAGGTATAAATACATTGTCAAAGTTTCACCGAAATCGATTGACGTAATATCATTAGAAGAATTAAAGAGTATTGTTGTATTCTATTCGATTTGTTGAAATTATTAGAATTATTAGAAAAGGACGAACATTTTCGTTTTACTGTTGTTTCTTACAATTGATACAAAAAATTTTTATTTTGCATAAAGTTCAGCAGTTTATCCATCGCGCATTGTAATTTTGTTGAGTTAATGCGATGTTAACAACAAATAAACCGAAAAGACAGGAACCTATTGCTGTGTAGCTACTCGGAAGAATGTTGTCTGGTTGTTACAGTTTGTTTGCCAATAACCCGACAAGCGATAATGTAACACCGCGATAACATGCTATCTAATTAACTCATTATTAACGCGAGCTTCATTGGACGTTTAATCCAACCTATCTCCAGCAAATGTGTGCGTGTGTGTGTGTACATATTAGAATGGTTGGCACGCAGAACACTAATCCTGTGTAATCCTGCCGCGTAGGAGGAAAGTGGTCAAGCCTTCCAGGTCTTAACGGCTTCAATTATCAACACCTAATTATGACCCCGAGGATCCTAACACAATACCGTTATGTCAGGGGTGGTCCTTTGAGCTTCCCCTCGAGCGGATACCCTTTTGCAAATTTGCCCTTTGTGCCCCGATAGACTGTGTCCAGACAATTTAATCTACAAATAAGTTACGCTCATTTGCCCGCGTGATGAAAGGTTATGATACTGTCATTCAATCTTGATCCACTTTACGATACTATTCGGGAAACAGTAGCCACCCTTGTGTTCTTAAACACTGGAATACTAATGGCTGGAATATTACACTAGCATCGAGCCGAGCCAATGAATGCATATGTTAGTAAATGTGAGATAGAAATGGGTGACCAGGCATGTAAATGGAAAAGTCTCATTCCTATTTCACAAGATCAGTTAGTCTAGCACGTAGACTATAATATTTGAACAAAAAAAAACGATTACTTTTTAAATATTTGACCATGCGACTTAGATTTTTCTGAGAAAAGTTAGAACAATTAGTTTTACTATGTGAAGAAGAATATTTGAGAAAATTACAAGTGGTCGGAATTGCAGAGAAAATACTAAATGCTGAATTTTACAACCTGTTTATGCGGGCCTAAGTATGTTGAAAATTTAAAGAGATTCGTTTTGTAGATCTATGTCAATTATACATGTTCTGAAAATTTCATCGACATCGGTCGATGTGGAAAAACTGACTACGTGTGTAAGCTATGGAAGGTTAAGAGTGCTGTATAACGAAATCCACGTGTATGAAAGATCGAACTTTACGTGGTGGTAATATTATTAATTAATACAGAACATATTTGTATATACAATATATTATATGTATACTCCGTTACGCACTATAATATGTCAAATATTCCCAAGAATTATAAGGGTAGGTATCTGAATATTATTGCGACTCTTAAGCGGAACCCTTTTTAACAATCTCTTGTATATGTATTTGTGCTAATAGGTATACATATAGAACCTGCTTAGCTAATTAGCCTGGTAATTTTATGCAGTTATGACACAAATTGAAGGATGTCAGACGTAATATCAAACAGTAAAACCAGTAGAAGAATTTAAGAACATAATCTTTCTCTCCAATTTATCAAAGTTGTTAAAACACGAAAGAGATTTGTATAAAACTCCTGTTTCTTTGTAGAACACTTTGTTTTTTCATGAAGATCCGCAGACTATTTATGATATTGCACACATTCGAGTAAAATATTGCTTAATATTTATTGCAAATATTACCAACAACATGTCTATTATCATCCCAGGAACATATCCGTTTTGAATTTATGCGAAAATTTATGATTAAGCTTCTACAAATGATAAGTTCAATAATAAACGGTGTCTCTGGCCATAGCGAATTTCATTTAATTTTTATGTCAAGGGGTTAATTTATAATTTTAAGTACAATAGGACATCAATTATTCGAACATCTAATGTGTGAAGTTTTTAGTATATCGACATGCTTCAGATGTGTAAATACCTAAATCTAAGGACATTCGTATGCAACACTATTTATCGTACAAATGATTAAAAATTGATTCTAGAATGTTATTTCTTCCCTTAATGATCTTAATAGAGGAGAAATCATATGTTGACAACTTCAACTTCAAAAATTGTCCAACAACTTTGAATTTCATCTACTTAATTTTGCTATAAATACATAAAGATCCACAGTCTAATTATAACTGAGTAATTGTTCTAATATTCGAAGAGTCATGTTTCCCTGCTTAGTTCGGATAATCGAGGTTCTATTGAAATACTTTCTTTTGTATTTTGTTCATCATTTCTGCGTCACCCGTCATGGAGTAGAAATTTCCATGACGCAGGTGTGGCATGATCGACAGTCAGCGTGTTAAATCCTGTTTTATAATAACGTCTTCATTTAGAGGTGGCAGGTTTCTTTCGAGAGGTAGGTTGCTGGTAAATTTCGCGAGTATTTTAGAATTTACAATTTGTGCAAGTTCTTTGTCAAGTTTTAATAGAAATTGTTGGTTTTATGTTAGATAAATATTATTAAAAAATAATAAACTGCTAGATGGATCAAAACAACGCAACAATCAAAATTCTTTGATCAGTACTTAACAATCTCTCTGTGTATGGGGTGAAAATGCACCCCAGACTGATAAAAACAGAAATAAAAAGTTGACGAATAGAAAATTTCCAAAGATTTTATGGGAATACTATCTGTAATATGTTTCCAAATTTTTAAGTATTATTATATTTATCTTTTAAAAATCAATTTTTTCTTTACACTTTGCTGCAAAAATTTATTGGGTTCAATGACATCTCTGTAGAAGGTTAACATTTAGAATAGCAGTGCACAGAGAGAAGTAAATCAAGCATATCAATTAACTTCAAAAGTAATATAATGTATAAATAAACACTGACACCAATTTTAACATTATAATACTAAAATGATTTCAATCAACAATTTTTCGTATCATCCGCGTTACGATCTTCAATAAATAAGTGTTCTTCGTTAAACAAATATTCACAAAACTATAAATACTTGACAAACAATTACTTAAAGAAGTCATTGGATTTATTGTATGTGTGTATACAGGATGATTCAGCTAAGTGTGCTATCTAAATTACATGTAAACTATTTGGTATATGAAAAAATGGTTTCAAGATTAGCATACATCTGTATAATGTAATGTATTAGTTCTTTTCTTTTTTGCTTCTTTATCGAGATATAAAGGTCATTTAGAGTTTCTTTATTGTAAATGGTAAATTTTAATCTTATGGTTGATAAGAGAACCCTGTCCAAAAATCTATATAGGGTGAAAAAATAATAGTTACTGACACGTTTTCTAATGTATAAATAATTTTTAATGCAAGTAATGCTCACAACGTTCTCCATTGTAATTAATGCTGTAGTAGAAACCTAAATATTACATTGTATACTCTCGAAAGCATACAACTTTCGTTCCAACCATTTTGTTCATATACCAAATAGTTTACATACAGCGACTCCCGTTAATATTCGGACGCTCTTAAAGAAACAATAACTTTTTTGATATTGGACTATACGAGTTGAACTTTTTTGAGAAGTGAGAGCAATTAGTTTACTATATGATGTGAAAAGAAATTTTTTCAAAAATTGCAATTGGTCGGAATTGTAAAGAAAATACTAAAAGTTGCATTTCACAACTTTTTTATATGGGTCTATATTAAAAAATTTAAAATACATATATGTTTTGTAGATCTGTGTCAATTATATGCATTGTAAAAGTTTCATCGAAATCGGTTGATGTGGGAAAAAACGAGAGGCATTGAAAGATGTACGAATCCTTAGATTTATTGCAGTTAGAGGCCGAAAATCGTGAAAAATGGCAATTTTTACCATCTTTAAACGTTTGTAGCTCATTGCAACGTTGACCGATTTTAATGAAATTTTCAGAATATGTTTAATTGATACAGATCTACGAAACTTGTTTTTGTACATTTTCAATATGAGCCCACATAAAAACAGTTGTCAAATATAACTTTTAGTATTTTCTCTGCAATTCCTACCAATTGCAATTTTTTCAAAAATTCTTTTCACGTTACCTAAGAAAACCGATTGTTCTAACTTCTCAAAAATATTCAAGTTGTATGGTCGAATATTAAAAGGGTTACCGTCTTTTTAAGAGTGTCCGAATATTAGTGGGTGTCACTGTATGTAATTTTGGTGACTCGCTTAACTCAATCATCCTGTTGACTTAATCAGATTTAAAGAGTTCATGTTCAGGGGCAACAACTATTGTTTCGTGAATGTCTTTTAATTGATTTGCTTATTATTCTTTACGACAGATTGCAAACAAACGAGGATAATTAAGAGTTTATCAGATTCATTCGGGGATGAACGACAATAATCTTGAAGACCGTGTGTAGACACAAAGCCGAATCAGCGAAAAAGAAATAAATATTTCCATTACCTGATATCGAGCCGTCGTTTGGATGCAGATGGTGATTATTATTCATGAGGGATGCGTTGTTATTATTCTCGCTGCCGGGTACACCGCCGGTCCCGGAGCAAAGCTTGCCACCCTCGAGAACGTCGTGATCGTGTCTGCAGAAAAGACCGTCCTGTCTCAAAGCAAATTCGTCACCAGGTACTAGCTGTCTCATACACGCCGAACATCGGAAGCACTTTATGTGATAAATCTTGCTCTTTGCTCTCATCACATAGTCGTCTTTGCTAAAGCACTCACTGCACTTGTCGCACTTCGTCCCGAACAATCTGGAACAAATTGCATTGTCGATCATCGAATCTGCGACAGAATTGTTTGCCACTCCTTTTCTACATTGTATCTTCATTCTATCATCTATATTATCTTCATGTCTATTATTTTCTTAACGATAACCGTTTGTGGACGAACGTCCACTTCAGCGAACGCGCTACAGTAGTACCTCGCTCGTTGCACGAAACGGTGCTGGAAACGCGTGCAAAAATTAAGATTGTGCGGCAAAAGAGGCAACCAATCACGCGATCTGCTTTTCCCCTCCGTATTTCCCCTAGTTAGCCATCATAATCCCCACCAGGAGCTCCAGAACTCGTAACAACTTGTGGTGGGGATTGCTAGCATGCGACCAAGGAGGATTCCGTGCAATAAACGAGGCTCTACTGTAATGGCGACATCAGGCTCGTGTATCCAATTCCTGAAGTCGTAAACAAAATTATTTAACCCATACATCAATACCAGAAACTTACTCCAACGTTCAATAACATTGCAGTCGTTCATAGTTTCAGCACTGATTTTTGTACCCCAAATGTAAAATAATTTATAATTATCTGAGGAAGTAGAAATCTATGATAACTTCTCTTTGTCAATAGGAGTATACAGCTCTTGTCTAATCGAAATCTATATTATCTTTTTTATACATAAAATTCTTTTTAGTCTCTGCATTTATAAAGTAGTTAATATCTGAATAGATTGTAGATTTACATATATGTATTTAAATATGTATTATTTATAGTGTGACGTGTTCATGTTCAATACAAAAAATAATATTGATGTCTAACAACGACTCTTGTATGCAATAGAATAGTATAGAAAAATAATAAGAATAAAGATAATAAATAAATAAGAATTATACATACACAATATATAATAGTATAATTATATATAATTATGTAAATAGATGAATAGGAAAATAAATAAATAAGATTAAAGAATGAACGTATTAAATCAGATTCTCTATATTTTTAATATAACTTCTAAAAGCTACAAGTCGATTAAAAAGGTTATGTATACATACATTATATGTACATCTGTATGTGTAATACTGTATTAACTATGGTAGAATAAAATACAACAAAAAAATTCGTGCTGCAGAAGTATGTTCTTTAAATATTTTAGAGAACTCGTTGATTCGATTAATCAATCGCTGTTTAAACAAACTAACTTTGTCGGATTCCACCTAATAAGACTGATTATATTCATTATCGAACAGTTTCCAAATTGTTTAATTTCATCTGTGTATTTGGTGGCCGTCGGTCAATTACCAATGCCCAACTCGATCAATCGAATTCGTTTAATTATATCACGATGTTTCAATGCAATTGGTTGAAACAGATTTAAAAGTGGTGTCACTTTTTGGTTTTAAATTTATGTGACTCGTTTGCGTACAATTCCTCTTCTATTGAGTAATGGGAAAAATCAAGCAGCAGAAGATAGTAGTTAACAATTATTGTGTTGGCGTTGAGTACATATTCATATTGTCATTGCTCAATAAGGTTGCTCATATGACATTTTCATCTGACTTCTGTGTTACATTGTTGATAGTAATAGTCGCAGTACTATATATTTTTCTAATGACCTTTTGTCTTTTCGATTCATTAATTGACATTATAACAAATTTCAATTTCAGAGACATGGAATTACTGTAATCCTCTTATTAGAATAATCACAAATATTATTACCAAAAGGTCAGAGGAAAATTTGAATGCAGTGCAAAGTACAAAAATGCATGTAATACATATACAAAACTTATTTTAAATTCGCTACATGTTCTAAGTTTTCTTCAAATTTTCTTGAATTATAAATTCCATAATCTATCGGCACTCAGTATTAATTATTATTGGTCTTACTGCGTAATTATCATCATCCCAATAATTCCATTCTTTTAGTTTTTGGCCATATTGATATACACCCACTAACCCATCAAAGGTTTGATTCCTATTACATACCCTTTTTCATAACTTCTTTGCTCTTGATTTGAAGCCACAAATAAATCGAAGCAGTTGCATATGCATGTATATGGCATCGGGACGAAGACATTTTGACAGACTGCCAAAGATTAATTGATTCTATGCCAAAATGAGTACGAAAATTCATTGACACCAAAGGGCGACATAGTTTTTACTAACAAATCCACGTGCAATTTCAAAGATGCTTCTGAAACTGCTTTTACGATTAACTCCTAGCCTTAAAGTGACGTCTCAAAAACGTCATGGGTATCGTACGCGAATTCATTTTAACCTTTCATTATAAACTAACATATTTATACATGTAGTGGCAACCTAGCCATTTTGTGTCTGCTGAAAGTCGTCCAAGAAATTTTACTGTACTGTGACTGAGAACGATTTTTCAAGAAACTCTCGGAAAAATATCGAGTGGCCATTGACCATCGTCAATGATCGTTTCACTATTTACAAACAAATACCGTTTTTAACGGTAAGCACGGCAATAGGGTACAACAATTTGGGCTATATTGTGAATAGAATGAGAAGGTGATGAATAGACTGCGGATCTTTATGCAAAATAAAAATTGTCTGCATCGATTGCAAAAAATAGAAACCAAATTGAATGTTATTTCTTCCCTTAACGATTTTAATAGGGGAGACGTCATATGTTGACAACTTCAATTGTTTAAATTTTCCAACAATTTTGAATTTCATCTACTCAATTTTGCTACAAATGCATAAAGATCCGCAGTCTAGTGATGAACGATACAGATAAACGAGAAACGATTAATTGTACAACTAAATGTACACTAATCTTTAAACGTCACAATGTACACATTAGACAAGATTGTATTGCGTTTATCCGATGATTAACAGCTAAAAAATTGTTCAAAGGTAAAAATGTTTCCGTGAAATCTCGTTGAAGGGTAAGAAGTCGACCGATCGAGTGCAATATGGTAATTAATGCAAAACTGGTAGCATTCTCGGGCGACACGCGATACGGTCTTTTTGGTACGCATTTGCAAATGGTGAGATTCCAGGGAAAGAAAGAAAAAAGTACGCTAGCGGTGCAAAGAGGAAGGAAACGAAGAAAGTAAGAACTGACAGAGCGTTTCTTCGGAGTATTTTTATCTGAGATATGCTGAGCAGAAGTTGCCGTCCGCTCCGAGAAATGCATCCGTGGCAAAACAAATGCAGTTCACACGTGGTTGCATCCAGAGGTGGGCAATATTTGGCGAAATAAATATTTCAAATACCATTTCATATTTTAGACTATACTCGACATAAAAAAATAGTATTTAAAATTGGATATATACATGTAATTTCAAAAATAAAATAGTTTTATTTTGACAATCTAAACTACAAAATAAAATAATTTTAATTCAAAAGTTCGAATCATAAAATAAAATATTTTTATTTCAAGAATTTAAATCATAATATAAAATACTTCTTTTTTAACAACTGTAACACAAAATCAAATATTCTATTTTAATAATCTGGCATAAAATAAAATACTTGAAGTAAAGAAGATAATGAATTGAGTGTGTTTTCTTGCTTCGTTATAATACTTTGAAAAACCGTGTTACTAATTATTAGTCTGCGAATTTTATGCATTTCTAATGAAAATGAGTAGATGAAACATAAAACACGAGAAAGACACAAGGAATTTAAGAGTGTTGATATATGTATTATCATTAAGTTATTAAAAGTGTTAAAGGAAAAAACAAATTTTTATTTCGTTCCAGTACCTTATAGTTAATGCAAAACATTTTTATTTTTAGATAAAGATCCGTAGTCTACTGACCTGCGTATAACTGTTGTTAACGTAAATGTATCTTGCTATTAGGAAACAGTTTATACTCATAAATACGAACCATTATTTTCAGCAAAAATATTTCAAGACGAAATTCAAATATTTTCAAGATTCTTTAAATAAAATTGTACTATTTAAAAATACTACACGAAAAACTTTATGCATCAAAAAAGCTCTCGTTACATGGAAACTATTATATCGTGTGGAGTCCTTGTCACTTTGCAAAATTAAACACTCAAAGTGTACTGAATTTCTACCTTTCGTATTTTCAGAATGTATTAGCAATTTGTGATGAATGTTACGTGAAATAATATGGTCCTCCATAAATATTAGAAAATACGACAAAATTAGTCGAAAAGCGGCATAGAAATACTATTTTTCTTCAAAACATATTCGTGTTTTCGATAGCCCAGCAAGATAACCCGACCTCAACATTATTCAAAATTATTGGGGACACCTTGGCAGAGTCGTATACCAAAATGGCAGACAATTCCAAAATATTAACGATTTAATTATATAATATTAGCCAAGACAGTATTAAAAGATTGTATAAATCTTTACCAAACCGAATGATTGGAATTATTAGATGTAAAGGAGGTCCTACAAAATATTGAGCATTGATTTTTATCGATTGTGTTATATTTCAAGTTTTTCGTTAAGTGTTCCGTCATTTTGTCCCCCCACATTAAAAAATTGTATAAATCTTTACCAAACCGAATGATTGAAATCATTAGATGTGAAGGAGGTCCTATAAAATATTGAGCATTGATTTTTATCGATTGTGTTATATTTGAAGTTTTTCGTTAAGTTTTCCATTATATACATATTATGTCCCTCTACATTTGGTTAATAATTCTACTTCTTCAAATAAAAATAGATAGGTTAATGAAGGCTTTATTCCATTTCATTCTACATGTTAAGAAAGGTACACTGAAAATATATGTATAAAAAAAACATTAAGTTTGTAATGTTTAATAAACTGAAATTACATTAATTTCGAAGTGTGCTATCTTTTTGCCCGGAGTGTACATGTTATCAGCGCGTTCCAATAAACTCAAAACAAACTGGAAGCACGTTCAAATGTTCTAAAATGCAATAAATAAGTATAACCTAGATCTGGAAACGGAGCAGCGACTACCGTAAAAGAAAACAGCAAAACGGGCAGCAGCAGAACGCGTTTCAAAGATTCGTGAGACCGAAACGTCGCGCGTCGGCGTCGCCTCGCATCGCGTCGCGTCGCGTCGCGCGTCGCCCCGTTTCCAACGTAATCCGAAACGAGTGGTGTCTTCGGGAGAGAAAAAAAAGGCGACGGGACTTTTTAAACTGGCAGCATCGATCGAGAGACGATCCCCTAGCAACCTGCGCCAAATATTTTTCCTTCGGGAACAGGCGGTTTATTTGCATTGATCCATCGGACGTCGAAATGCCTCCGAAGACGTAGAAGGAGACTGGCATATCCGGTCGACACGGATTTGCCAGCCCAGAGAGACATCGATGACGCGTGTTTGTTGTTTCTATCGTCTTGTTCGAAAAGTCGAAACAACCGTGGTAAAACGTTCCCGTCTGGGTGTTCCTTAACCCGCCACCGAGTAAATTTGAATCTGAACTTCGAGATCTTGTTCTTATGATTAAGCGAACGGTATTCGAAATTATCCTGCTAAATGACGTCGCGTACAGGACCGTTCGAATTAATGTGAACACAGATTATACATATTAGTTTTAGATTAGAATACACTTCGTTTTCCAATGTTGTTTATTTAACACTAAACCTACCACTGCCGGTCAAATGATCGGTTTTATACATATTGTTCATTCTGCAATTATTTAAATTACGAAGTTACTTACACGGAAATTGATTCGATAAATTTTTTTATCCAAGCATATATATTAAGATACAAATTGCACAAAATCTAAATAAATAGAGCCTTGTCATTTTTATCAGCTGAAACATTTTAATCGCTTTTAGTGCTCGGTAGGTTTAGTGTTAAAGTCGGATCAGCGTTTATGCTATTAGCGATCACTTTTACATTACATTGTGTTACATATTCCGTGGATTCAAGAAGTATTTGAAGACTTCAACCTAATTGTTGATAAATTATACATTACACTGAGATAATTTCGTAAAAAATGATCATACAACAAATTTAGACCCGATTTACACCTAGGAACCTCCAGTTTCATATTCCATCGTTCATTTTATTTTGAGATTCTCTTTCGTGATCTGGCAGGCGAGAAACCGAAGACGAGCTTTTTCTCGAAAAAACTGTACATTCTAACGTCTGTGAGGTTTTGAAAAATTTCTTTCGTGACTGAAACCACATAAAGAATGAAGTTTCTTCTTTATAACGACGCCTTACAAACTGATGTAAAAGTTTTTTTAGTCGTTTTATCGAGCCTTGAATGAACGGTGTGCCGCCAACTTTACCCTAAGTTACACTGTGAGTGAAAATAAAGCGCATATCAATTTCTAAGCAGTCGCTATAAAAAGGAGGCTTCAATCAATTTTTGATAATTTTTAGAGATTTTTCAGCATTTTTTAGGAAAACTTTACATACAATACATATGTATATGGAGAAGTATTATGTATTTGTTTTCACAAAATTATCGCAATTTCAATTTCGACAATTCTTCAAGAATGTAGTGTTTAAATGCTTTTTGGATCTACTGTATATCACAGAGAGACGATAAAAATAATAGTAACGAGTGAAGACAAATAGGAGTCACGTAACAATTTTTAAACTTAATTGTTATTTTAGATACATGTGAGTATACATACATACATAAATATAACTCGCTGTAAGTCTATGAGCATTCTGACATCAATCTTTCACTACCAACATTGACGGTTGGTGTACTTTATCAAATAAATTGAACGCACGCAATTGTCTGATTGATTTCTTTCTTCCGCGCGAGGAGAATGGAAGTAAATACCCCATTCGAACCGTTTACAAAACATTCGGCCGCTACTGTGTAGCAGATTTTCTTGTAAACTATAGCCCAACGGTGTTCGTAACAAGACGCGCTTTTTATCTGTCAATTTTACCATTTTGCAACAGTTTTACACGAAAATCCCATTTACACCACGTGACCTGCATTCCAGGTGCCTTTTCCGCTAGTTCCCATGTAGGTATCATAGTCAATTAGAGACAGATATTCGTTTTTCATTGGTTCAGTTCGTTTGTCTTTATCTATTCAAAGCATCTTTTGCAAGGGACTCGGTATGCTAGCATTCGTTTTTTTTTACGCTTTTCATCGAGCATTCTACCTTTATGTTGTGGCTTATCTCTTGTATTTCATCTGAATTAATTTGATTTGAAAGCAAGCTTTTGTTCTCAAAATTATATGTATATTTTTGGTACAGAAATGCCTGGTCTCAAAAGTGCAACTTAACTTCCGACACTTGTGTCCATTGTGACTTACAAGGAGAGGTCACAGTGGTGTGGGCGACGATTAAACTTTTTTCTGGCGAATCTAGAGAAAAAATAAGCATACCCATGTCCGAGCGTTTTTGAAAATATCTTGATATATTTTTTTTTATTTTATGGATTCATCATGGTTTTTTTATTTTTGTTTTTTTTACTTTTAATTTCTTATTTTTATTTGGCGTTTTAGGTACTTTTTTTTGTTTCCCTTTTCTTAAAAAATGTTTTCTTTTTTCTTTCTTTTTAATCTTACTATTTATTTATGGATGCGGTTGTTAATAGTGCAACTAGTTATATATTTTGTGCAGAAAATGGACAGTACCTAGGGTCTTATGCTTCATAAAACCATTTGAAATATAAATATTTTCGGCAGTATGAACATTTTATGAATACTAATGAATTACATATAGGCAATTTGCTGTTCTGATTTTATTCGGAAAGCAAAGTTGGTTCGCGTTGGAAAAAATAGATTCGTCAGATATCAATTTTGTTACGTACCAAGAATACTGAAATCCGATAATGCCCGGAAAATTTATGATATAATTAATAAATGGAGTATATCAAGATATTTTCTGGATATTATCAAATTAAATGTTAATTATCTTTATAAATAATGAGTATTGTTAAAAACGCTCGGACATGGGTCTGCTCTACATTCGCCTGGAAAAGTTTAATTGAAATCGACAACCCCACCACTGTAACACCTCTCCTTGTTACAGATAGAAATGTTCCATTTAAGTTCTAATTTTCTAGTTACCAGATCAAATCATTATTTATTATTAATGGGTCGAATGAAAAGATAGGGATGACACGATTTCAAAATAACGGATTTAAAAATATGTATACTTAAGAATTGATGTGCGTAGATTTGAATGTATTTCACCATAACTGACGTGAAGTTGTTTAAAGCATCTGCCTTGCGAGAGTTAATAAAAGCTTTATGTATGGAATGAAAACTGAGTGAAAAATACGCTTTCGCCCTTAATTCGATGTAATCACCGATGTAATTGTCAAAATACGAGAGTAATAATTAGTGACCAATTCAGTGTCTCAATTTTATCGCATTCTCCCAAAAGTCAATTGATTGACAATACATTGACAGCTGTGCCGTTCACAAGTCAAAGTGCGTTTTTAGAGATTTTAGTAACTAACTTTTATGTTGAAAATTCTCCTCAACATTTACGCTCGATACCAATACACTGCAACAGTTGAAACAAGTTTTTAAGAAGAATGTGTACTACTTTATCAATTTTCTAGTTTTTATTTTGTGCAGTTAATCAGTTTAGCAAATAAGCGTCACAGTTATGCCCATTTATTACGACTCATCGAAATTGCATTTATTTTCAATCTGTTGTAGCGTGGCTCAAAAAGTATAAATTTTTGCAGAATGATTGAAACCGTTTCAAAGAAACGATAAACTGCCAAAGTTTTCAGAGAGAAAAGAAGATTTCAATATGTTTAAATAATGTAGTTAAAAATTGTTTCTACTTTTCTAGTGCTAACACTAACCGTACCACAGCCGGTCAAATTACTGGTTTTACATTTATTTATTGTATGCAGTTATAGAAATTACGAAGATGCATCCAGTCGAAATTATTAAATAAATTTCATCGTTCAAATTATATATTGTTATAAAAATTGCGAGAAATCGAAATAAATTCACTTTTGTAACTTTTCTGAAACAACGTATATCAGTTACATTTTGTGCTTGATGCGATTAGTGTTAAGTAGTTGTACCTTATAATATATTTTTTTATTATTAATGCAATTTGTGTCTTAAGGAAGAGACCTAATAATATTGTAGTTCCTATAAAATAGGATGGAATCTCCATAAAATAGAATGAAAAAGTGAAAGCAGTGAAGGGAAAACTGTGGAAATTCAAACGTCGCGTCGCGTTGCTATGGCATAATAACAGTAGATAGCTCATTACCTGACGTAGTCTCGTTTGCAGTAGGTTTTCCCGTCCCGTACAAAACAGGTGCAATGCTCGTCCAAAAATTGCTGGCACTCTGCGCATTTTAAACAAGCTGCGTGCCATTCCAAGTTTGGTGCAACTCGCAGAATCCATTGGTCGTGAATTCGTCCGCCACAGCCCACACAATGTGAACTCGTACTTTCTGACAGAAAAGCAGAAACTTCGGTTAGTTTATACTCATGTTTGAAATCGAAACACACGAGAATTAACATTCGAAAGGCGGATGGTTTTACTGACGCATACGAAAATTGTGCACACTTTAATTGCAAGATATACGTACACACTAAATGATTAAATTATTAAAGCATGAATTAACGAGTTTACATTAATATAATCAATTTTTATATGATATATGTATAGTCTACCTACAATGAATCCTTGCTATTTTCATAAAATATAATAAATAAACTGCGGATGTTTATGCAATTTTTAATTTTTGTAGGCAAATTTTAAGAAAGCGGAAACAGATTTAAACATTATTTCCAGTGATAGTGGCCTTTACAGATCTGAAATAAATAAAGATCGTATTAAATTCTGTGGAATTTTATATTCCAGCATTTTTTTTAAATTTTCAGAAGCCATGTTTAAAGATCCGCAGTCTAATAAATAAATATGTTTTTCGTACTGTAATTCTTATCATTTGATCACCGATTGTACATTCGAAGTTTATTTTATTAAATTTCAAATTATAACTATCGAATTCAATAAAATATTGATTTAAAACAAATCCATGTTTTTCTGGCACAATTCATGTTGTTTCATCGCTAAAGTTAATGAAAATAAATTTGATTATCCAGAATTAGTGAATCAATGTTCTGTTCCTTCACTCATTGCAATTATTAACAGTGATCTCTTCGCTAATACGTAACTGAGAAGTATTTAATAGACAGCTTATTTTAATCAATGTATACTTCTACATTGAATAATTTACTCCAGCAGAGTGACCGTGGAATACACATAATTTCTATGCATACACCAATGTTTCTTTCGATTCAATCAAGAAAATTCTCTACATATTTATCGAGATTCTATTTTCTTGTTAGCCAAAATGAATTCAGGTGCTAAATTAAAAAAAAAGTGTGCAACAGGAAGTGCGGTTTAAAAGTTTTCAATTTATGCTAATCAGAAGAAACACTTTAAAGTGTATTGCACTTGTCGATCGAATACGCAAATGTATTAATTGCAATGGAGAAGCTATTAGTAGTAGCTGTTAGTTTTTCATCACATATACGATGAAACATTTTTTATTCTGGATTCAATTCTCTCTTCAACCGCAAGATAAAAATTGACCCTTTACAATCACGAAGCTCAAGATGACCTTTATATCTCGATAAAAAAGCAAAACAGAAAAAACTATACTCTACTACCCTTGAAACCATATAACTTTCGTTTCAACCATTTTTTCATATACCAAATAGTTTCCAAGTAATGTAACAAGTAAGTAAACTCCACATTTACAGGTCGCCACATTTGCGTAACTGTTCTGAACTTAAAATATGAAATACTGTAACATAGTGAAAAATCTAATGTCACGGGAAATTGCGACAGCAATTATGGATTGTTGCAGAACCTCTTCAAGTGAACATCGATATGAAACGACTTTTCTCTAGATTGACGTCGCGTCATACGTGCCGCCACTACAGACACATTTCGTGATAATTGCAGTCATCGACTTTTATTTCAAGAGTGGGATTCGTTCATAAAAAAGGGGGAGCGTTGAGATTTAAGTGAGGAGATGTGATTCAACGAGCCTTCACACGTTGCAGAGAACAAAAGCGTACGGAGAGCTCGTCTGTTAAGCGCATCTATTCAATACGTTCTTACTCGAAGTACAGAATCCGTCAATTGAAAGAAATTTTTTATCTAGGAACAAAGTTGTCGGTATTGTATTGATTTGCAAAATCACATGCATTAACATTAAAACTACGGTTCCAAAATGTTACATTTAATTCCGATTATTGAGATTGTAAAGATGTATTTATGAGGAATGTATGCAATAAATTTATTTCTTATGATAGTTATATATTTGCGATATATTCTTGTTTTTATGAAGTAATGTGAAATTGTCACCTTTAGTGCTCCGCGGATCTAGTGTTAACAGTACAATAAGAGTATATAAAAATTTACAAAAAGCAAACTTTAATAATAATTAGCGGATCTTCATCATAAAATATTAATTAATCATAAATAGACTGCAGATCTTTATACAAAATAAAAATGTTCTGCATTGATTGTGGGGAGTAGGAGTAACATAACAATTGATTTCATCCCTTAATGACTTTGTTACATTAAAAACAGCATTACAATATTCTTAAATTTTTCTAATCTTTTACTGTTTTATATCACACCCAACCAATTTCTTCACAAATGCATAAAGATCCGCAGTCTAATAATAAATAATTAACCCATCCATTATACAGTATTTAATGAAACATGTAATTGCAATGATTCATAAGCTCTAAGAATTATTGTATAAATGAGGTATAAATGTGGTAAAAAGTTACCACAATCTAGTTGGCAATTTTCTATTTTTCATACCGCCAAATTATTATTCGATCAATTTCATTAAATTATCTTTGCCCGAAATGGCTACAAACATTTAATTGTATCGTTAGAAAGCTACCTGGAACCAACATTTGAATAAACCTTCACCCCAGGACATCACGTAACCCAGGGTATTAAATACGATTGATGTACAAATATTAATTATTAAATAACATATTAAACTGCAAGCCTGTCGGGGTAAATGTTTTCACTCGCTCATGTGGTCATGTTTGACAAGATAAATGTTTATACATACATATATTGTATAATATTATCATCGCGTCGTTTATTTTCCGAGTCTCCCGAGGAGGGGCGGAAACATACCCGCCGCCGGATTTTTACAAAATCCATCCGAAATTTATAAAAAAAACCATTGCTGCTTTAAAATGAAATTCCAGTTTGTAAACATTGTGTTAGTTATCGTATCTATTCGAACTGTCTTTTGTCCACCACGGTATCACACGCAGACACGAAAGCTAGCAATGACATAAAAAATGTGTTTCCACAAGTTTTGACAACAGAAGTTGAAAAAATACAAGATGTGCTATCGTTTTGTCCCGGAGTGACCCGTCGGGTATCTACTAATTCGAAAAGAGAGAACAAAGAACAAACGATCGTCACGGAGGCAGCTCGGCATCGATGCAGTGCAGTGGCCGCCGCGCCGCGGCTGCAACGGTGGCTGCACCGCACTGTCGCGTCGCGTCGCGTCGCGTCGAGTGCATCAGTCTGAAATGATAGCCGGCGCGGCTTGGTGCAGCGTTGAGGCGCGCGCGTTTGCGCGTTGCAAATGCGCTGTGAAAGAAATCCCGACCAGGGTGGGAAGATCGGGGAGTGGGAAACCCGTTGAACACAGAAGGACGAACAGGAGACGAAGCTGGGCGGCGCGCGTCCAGCTCGGTAGCTCGAAACTCCGCCCAGATTTCCGAGGCTGAAACCATCGAGTCGGCGCAGATTCCACGGCGCGTCTCGTTTGTCGCCAATGCATTTCTGCGCCCCGCCGCGGCGCGCCGCGCCGCGTCGCGTCGCGTCCGAGAGCCCCGAGACGCCTGCCTTATCGGCGAACCGGCGAGATGTTCGATAAATTTCGGTACACCATCCACGTCAGTCCTTTCTGCCTGCTCCTAAATCTGACGGCTGTCGCAATATTGTTCCCCGATCCGCCGAGCTTTTTCTTCCTTTATTTATTTCGCCGATTCTCCTTTTTATTCAACGCGTTATTCCGTACAACCACCACCACCACCGCTTCTCCCCCTCCTCCCCTCCGCCCCTCCATCCACGGTCGATCTCGGATATTTTATTTCGATTATTGTCCCACGGGCTTTCTTTGCATTTAATGCTAGTCATCCGCGATATCGGAGCCCGCCTTTGTAGATAGCTCTCGGCCTTCGCCGGCACTTTTATTCTTCTTCACTTTTGGTGAATACATATTTAGAAATATGATCGAAGATTTTGTGGAATTTATGATTCTTTAGGTGGCACGTGTTGCGGATCGAAATTAAACGATCACTAGGTTTTGGGTGGAATATTGTGAATATTTTAATTGCCATAACCCTCATGCACTCCTTGGAAATAGTCGCTTGATAGATCATAGCAATTATACGTATCTCTACAGTCAATAGATTATGTTTATAGCGTCACATTTTAAAGACATATGTCTCACAATACCAACAAAAAGAGTTTAACCATTTCATGTACAAAAATTGTAAATGGGCGAATTTTCACCCTGGGGAACGTATAAGGGTTAATTACGTACATCAAACAAACATTTATCTAAGCTTATTTCGGAAAGTAAAATTTCTATTCACACTTCCCTAAGTTGTCGTTTAGAAGAGAATGTTTGTACTAAACTAGGTTTTAGATCAAAATCGTATATGAATTGTTATAATCACGCGAATCAGTTGCCTTTTCCGAGAATGTTTGTATTTACTAGAAAGTCTACAAAAAAATTGTACAAGTTTGAACATTTTTATGCAGTTTGAAAATTTTTTCTCGCTCGTGATATCAACACTGATTAGTATAGCTTGTGGTCTTACCTGCATAGCGAGTGTACAAACTTAGAAGTTCCTACTATTCGTCATTAATAGACTGCGGATCTTCATGCAAAATAAAAGTTTTCTACCTAAATTGCAACAAACCGAAGTGAAATAGAAATTGACTTGCTTTCTTAATATGTTTAATAGGTTGAAAATAATACGACAGTATTTTTACATCCTTTTAATGGTTTACTTAATTTTGTCATAAATCTAGTAAAATACGCTATCCTCTATTAGATATACCTATCATTACTAGACTGCGGATTTTATGCATTTATGACAAAAGTTAATAGATAAAATGTCTAATTATAATATTAGACAGGGTGTCTCAAAAATGTTCGAGTTGTTTGAATGGGACGGTTCCCGAGGTCATTTGAAGCGACATTTTCATTTGCAAAAATGTCCGCCTCGGCTTTGTTAAGGAGTTATCAACGAAAAACACAGACCAATCAGAGCGCGGTCTCGGCGGCTTGTTTCACTGAGCGCAGCGTTGGTGTCGCGCCGCGGTGAAGCAGTGAACAAGAGAAGGAGCAGAAATTAATTTAATTAGAACTCACTTATGCAGCCGTAAATGCAGTTGCTGCATCGCAATGTATGTCACTGGGCCATTCGGAGACGAACTGCACAGCTGACTTCAGGTGTACGGTAGTGCCGAAAGCTAAGGGACGTACGGTCAGGTCAACGAACTGCACAACTAGTGGTAGATAACAACCGTGAGTTTCAATTTGACACGTCTTTAGAGATGTTCTCTGTACCACGGTTCGCACGGCACTCATTTTACGCAAGATTTTTCTGAAGCGTTTAGGGAGGGCATTACGCGTGTCGAACGACGGGGTGGTCAGACAAAAGATAGAGGACACGAGAGGAACCGCTGTAAGACTAGAATTTATGGCAATCACATGTTTCGCTATTCCTGCAGATTGGTACGCAGAGTCGATGGGTAACTGATCGAAAACGTGGTCTGTCCTTTTACCCAGCAAGAGGTAGAAATGTCAAGTCCGCGTGGCGTTTTTGGGTCCCTATTGTCCTATTCCGCCCTTTTAGAAACTTTCTAAAAGAAGGACGGACGACGTTTTTGAACAGTTACCCATCGGCTCTGCGTACCAATCTGCAGGAAAACCGAAACATGTGATTGCCATAAATTCTAGTCTTACAGCGGCCCCTCTCGTTTCCTGTTTTTCGCCTGTCCACCCCGTCGTGCTACAGCGTGCATTTTCGACACGCATAATGTCCTCCCTAAACTTTTCAGAAAAATCTTGGGTAAAATCAGCGTCGTTCCAACCGCGGTTGAGAGAACATCTCCAGAGACTTGTCAATTCAAAGCTCACGATTGCTACTATGTGTGTTTTTAATAGTCATGTTTAAACTAATCACTAGACTGCGGAGTTATATGCAAAATGAAAGTTGGCTGCTACTATTACAAGGGACAGGAGTCAGACGGATATTTGATTTTTACTTTAATCATTTCAACAAGATGAAAGTAATACATTGGTGTTTTTAAATTATTTTAATCTTTCTACTGTTTTAAAATGCACCTACTCATTGTTGCTACAAATGCATGAAATCCGCAGTCTACTGATCGCATTACCCGATTATTTGATGTGTGGTGCAATACAAGTGATATTGGAATTGTTATTATTGCATAGCTATGTGTTGATAAATGTGAACAGTGATCGTGAGTGTGGAAAAATTTCATGGCATCTGTCTGAAACAAACATACCATTTATTTATCGATTGGAATGTGAAATCGAAGGTCCGGATCATCGACTTTACCGCACATCCCTTAGGCCTTGTAGGTTGTTGTATACCTACTATCTACCACCAGATGTGCAGTTCGTTGATCTGACCGTACGTCCCTCAGCTTTCGGCACTGCCCTATACCTGAAGTCAGCTGTGCAGTTCGTCTCCGAGTGGCCCAATGACACACATTTCGAAGCAGCAAGTGTATTTACGGCTGAATAAGTGAGTTTTTAATTCAATCCATTCAATTTCTACTCTTTCTCTTGTTTGATACCTCGTTGCGGCGCACCGCTACACTCTTGTCAGTGGAGACCGCTGACGCACCGGACCATCTTTGCCAACACGCGTCTAGGTCGCGCTCTGATTGGTCCATGTTTTTCGTTAATAACTCCTAAACAAAGTCGTGGCGGACATTTTGAAAAAGGAAAATGTCGCTTCAAATGACCTCGGGAACCGCCCACTTCAGGGAGTTGAAGAAATTTTGGGACACCCTGTATGTATTTCAATAAGCAATTCTGTTGTATTTCTTTTAATAAACTGGTTACGTTATCCGAATTAACAAATTTATCCAATTCTTTCTTTTACATGCTTACTATGTCAGTGACCAAAATTTTCTGCGGTGTTCAATAAGTATATTTATACATGTATGTATACCATAAATGTAAGTTACTGCAAAATCATTCATAGAATGGAGGTCAGCCATTTTGGAGAAAGCTTTTTCGGCAGCAATAAAAAAGAGATTTAAAATGCAAGTTCGAAGTGGATATTCAGTTATTGATATTAAATATTTAGCAATTTGTAAAGAAATTTACAATTTATCAACAATTAATGTAATGTAATATCATGTAGTTTCTCTGATCGTTGATACAATGTCAAATCATTTATTGGCATAATTTTCTCGTTATTTCGAGTGTTATTAGGTATGCATATCATATATATGTATAAATGCATAATAAAGTAATTTCTTGAACTTAATTGAAAGGAGCAAAATCACGTGACCGGTATAAATCCCTTAGAGGCTTGTTAAAGAGAGCAATAAACGTCAGAAATGAAATACGAGAAGTAATGAAGATTATTTAGGGGTTTATGTAAGGAGAGATCATGTGTGGCCCAAGATTTTAGGCGCTATATTTAAATCTCGAACTATTATGTAACCATAGCTGTAGCCGTTCCAATAAACGTAGTTGTGGCCGTAGTTATTAGTCATGAAGCGCGTAAACCTATTATCTTAAGTTTTGTACCATAATTATCGTTGTGAAATAACTATGTATAATATAGGAAGTTCCCCTAACGCCGGGCGGTACCTAATGCCGGACAGTAGCTATTATATTTAAATTATATTTAAACGTCAAATATAAAAGTAGCGAGATCATGAATAATTATGCAATATTTAATTTTTAAAACCAAACATCGAAAGGCTGACGTCAAATAGAAATGTACGTTCTGAAAAAATTAATGTGAAATAAAGGAAAATTTTCAATTTTTTCTTCTTGGAATAAAATTTTTTGGTTCACAATCACAAGTGCTTCACTTTAACGATTAACGTTGGTGAGGCATAAAAAATGTTTGTAATGTTAAAAACTTTATCAAAATATTTTAAGTAATAAGAAAATTCTACAAGGTTTTTCTGTAACACTTAAGATATACTATTTTATAAAATTAAGTATATTACTAAATATGTACAGTTATAAAAAACAATGTTCTATTACAGGAAATTTTATATTTACGATTATGCTAAATACTTGTTTAAAAGTTATTTTATTATGAATAAACTTAACAAACTTATTTTATTATGAAAGCCTTATTTACTATTATTTTGCTGACTTTTCAATATTTAATTAACTTTACTATATCAAGAAATGAAGAACTTGCAACATAAAAAGAAATATCCCTGGTATTCTTACATTCACATTTTATGAGAAAATATGCTTGAATTAGGAGAAGATACTGGCACTTTTAACAGATGTATGTATCTACAAATTGAAATTTGTTGGAAGTCTTAGCATTTTTATTTCGCTAAAGACGAGATAAAAAGCATGTAACATTCTAATTTAGATTATCTATTTTATTTTGTATGACGCGTGGTTGTTTCCTATCAGTGTGTACAATCTTCATTCTAATACCTTTTTCAAAGAATTAAATGGAGCTACTTAAAATGAATTTCATTGAATAATTCAATTTGTTAAATATTAAACTACAAGGGAAAAGAAAATTCAACAGATTATATCAATTCCAGTGATACTTTAGATTTATAACATTATAGGTACATAATATTATCAACAAACACATTAAGAGTTACTAGTTCTCTTTATTTATTCTAGTAATTACTAAAAACTTTAGGGATACTATTGTATTATTTCCAACCCATATGTATTGAATACGATACCATTATTTTCAGCAAAACTATTTAAAGTACAGGATATGAGATAAAATAAATAATCATTTCAAGAAGAAACTCAAATACCATTTCGAATATTCTTGAAATGAAACATTATTATCAAAAACTATTTTCAAAACTTATTGCATCAAATAAAATATTTTATTTTCAAAGTTGTGCGCATACTTTAAAATAAATAGGACTATCTAAGTAGTTTAATGCAAAAGTGGTGCCAATATTTGTCCGTTTTCTTTAACACCACATCTGAAGGGTTTAATCATCAATAGATGAAACAATTGTATCTAACATAATTTGAATGTGGCTTGCATAAGAGAATCGTACAATGCTTCGATATTAGTGTGTTTTATAGAATCTTTACTTAATTCCTCGTTATCCAATGATTGACTGTTTTGACTTGTACCATTTCTGCATTAAATGGCTTACTTACTATAATACTATTTAAAATACTATTTTACACATCGTGTCTAGGGTCACGGGCAACCCGCTCATCGGTGTTCGATGTTCACCGTACGAAGGTTAACGAACTTTTCCCAGAGAGGAGAGTGTCGAAATTTGTTTCGCTGACGTAAAAGAAGGAACAATTAACACGTAGAAAGTGATTTCGCCGCCGATGTTATAATTTTACGAGGAGGGGAACGTAACGAGGCGTCCCCGTCGCGTCGGCTTCCGACTTCTAGAAATTTTACCTCGGAAACCGGTAAAAAACACGGGACCCCTGAAACGTTTCCCAACCGGTTGGAAAATAAGAAGAACATCCACGGCGTACACGATAGCGCGGATAAGCTTACAGATGAGCTTTCCTTTTTTTCTCTCGTTTTGTCGTCGCGCGCGTACAGCCAGATGTAAATGCGCATGGAAAAGGGTTGAGATTTACGGCCACCCTGAAAGGTTTCAACTGTGCACGGATAAGATTTAAGAAGAGAGAAAAGGAGCAGGAGAGGGAGAGCGGGAACGGAACAAGCACATGTGCTGGAGACGGCCGAGAATTTGACCTGGATCAAAATCACGGGAATAAAGAACGAATCCGACACTAATCGATTCTAATGATTAGATCGGGGATCTTTACGTGTTCCTTAGGAGAGCTGGACAGAATAGTATTTTAAATAATAAATAGGAAGTAGCCCTATTTATTTTAAAGTATGCGCACAACTTTGAAAATAAAATACTTTATTTAATCCAATAAGTTTTTGAAATAATATTTGAGAACGGTGTTTCATTTGAAGAATTTTAAAAGTATTTATCTATTATTTCATTAAACCGAGTGGTTTAAATATTTGAATTTCATCTTGAAATGTTTATTTATGTTAAATATTTTCGCTGACTATACTGGTCCGTATTCAATACATTTATGAGTATAATTGTTTCCTAACGGCAAGGTACATTGTTTAGTTTATCGACAACTACGATATGATTAACAAAAATATTTATGCAACGGATTTTCATCTAATTTCTAAGCTGCATATTTTTATGAAAAATCAAAATTTTCTGCATCGAATTTTCGAATGAACTTCTTTATTGAAGCACGTATTACAACATACATACATATAGTATTGTGTGTAGTCTAAGTCTAAATAGATGCAGTCTTGTCAGTATGTATTACAAAAAAATATGCACGAGTTCCAGTGTTATTTTCACAAGTTGGAAATAGCGTATTGGTATACTTAAACTCATTTAATTTTTTAACTATTTTAAATTTTACCATCCGATTTTTGTCATACATGCATCAAATCCACAGTCTACTAACTTCTGTTTAACTTGTTCCCAGCAACGTGAATTTTTATCTACAGTGCAATAATTATACGCGCTTTTAATACAATAACATAGAAACTGAATCAACGGATTTAAATTTCTGAAATTACAAGTTTTTTTTAGTTTTTTTCATAGCTTATATGTGCAGTATATGTATGTAGAGTGTAATAAATTATTTATCGAAATAAAAACTTTGATGAAGGAACTAGATTTTTACATAACGTCATCATTCGTGAATCAGGTTGTAAAAACTAAATTTGCATGAAAATTTAGCCTCTATTAATTGGTACGTTTATTAATCCTCAAGAATGATTCAGCTTCCGTTATGCGAGAATTAATAGCGTCGGTAATTGTTCTCGTCAATTAAAAATGATTGGAAGTGAGAAATGTATCTAAAAGAGCATATCCTAATAGCAATGTGCAATACATATAAAATACTTTAGCTCTGCTTCTGGTATACTGTTTAGTTTTATTTTGAAACTATCAGCACAATTATTAACGAAGTTGTAACTGTAATAGAAATATATTGTTCATAACTTATTTTATGACGGAAAATATCCGGTGTGAGTAGATAATTCTTATATTAATTACAATTTAATGTACTAACACATTTCTGATTTTGTAATGTATATGCTGACCTAGCGATATGTGTGGGTAAAATCAGCCCTTGAAAAAATTTCAATATTTTCGTGAAATATCTCAAAAACAAATGATATTTAAAAAAAGTTGAAACGAAAGTTGCATGGTATTATTGTGTCTTTTACACAGTTTGGTAGACATAATAATACCATGCAACTCTTTTTTAATAATAATAATAAGTTTCACTAACATATTTGTGTATTTACTTATTACACCTTATAAATAAAAACAACACAATAATTTGATTTTATTCATTATATTCATATATCTACGTATGGGTATAATTTTTAAGTGTTATAAAAAAAAATATAAAATTTCTTTTTACATAAAAGAAATATTAAATTTAGGACTTATGTCAAACATTTTTTACTGAAGCGTGCAACATATTGTAATGTCTGTATGTTCACAATATAAACGACTAGACGGCGAGGCGCGGCGTATCTTTATGCAAAATAAAAATTGTCTATGTCAATTACAATAGAATATAAAATACATAAAAATGCATATCTTCTCTTAATAATTTGAATTTGCCCAGAAATAATGTAACGTTAGTCTTAAATTCTTCTGACATTTTTATTCTTTAGTATTTCATCCATGTCAATAATGCATAAAATCCACAGTTTGTAATTGACATTTCGGTCCCGCAGATTAACAGATATCGCACCCCGGCATGAATAGTCACACAACCAAAAAATGCAGTATTCTCACAATAACGATTTTAAGCAAATTATAAAATTATAAAAGACATCTTTAATCTTTCAGAAAAATATTTTTGGATGTAAATTCGATTAGGCTCTATATAATGATATTATACATATATACCTCCATCAACTCTTAAGTGACACTGTTCTTGCTACTACAAATACAAACTAGCAAAAAAAGAAAACTATCACAACTGCCCTCTAGCGGTTCAATTAGAAGTTAGAGATATGACGTTTTTCTAGCGCATAGAAGCCAACTTCAAAATCGTTAGTTTTTTGATTGTGTCACTGTTCTTGCCGGTGTGTATGATAATCAAGATTATGTACTATGGAAAGTCAAAATTTCAATTTAGAAAGAAAACTTATTATCGTGGTGGTGTACCGATTGACAATCCAACTAAAACCAAAAATTGAGTTGAGACTCGTTAGCCGTGTGTCTGAAGGAAACGTATCTACAAGTGGTTCCAAGAGAGAGAGAGAGAGAGAGAGAGAGAAAGAAAGAAAAAATGCTAATCATGGTCGAAGGCGTACGATAACGACACAATAAGTATGTATGTACAAACTAACTTGACAAATGATCGAGCTTCCAAGCGACGCAAAAATTGATCATTTCTGCAGGATCGTCTCCCCACAAGACCAAACTCGTATGAGACTTGCGACCACCATGAAGATCCCGAGGAGGCTGCGGATAAGGTCAAGACGTGGAATCAGGAACAAGGAGGGGCGAGGAGAAGCAGAAAGAGGACAGGAGTCGCGAAGGCAGAGGCAAGGGCAAGTTCGGTCAGGATCAAAGAGATTCGAAAGAGAGGAGAGTGTCGGCGGCGTCCCATTAGCTCCCAGAGACGACAACCACCTCGCATCTTCGAGTGCTCGCCGTGCACCGATACAACGATACACAACGATACACCGATCCACCGATGCACCGATCCACTGATGCACCGATGCGCCTCTCGGTCGCTTTGCCTCTTATAAATATGGAACGTTCGGATTTATGATATTTGCTTGCAGTGACAAATTCTACAGCACCGCAGTTACGCCAGATATTTGTTGTACCATCGACCTTTGCATTATTTTTATTTACACGAGAATTCTCATTGTCAAATCGTCTAAAGGCGGATGTTAAATCTTGCCATGAATGAATTTGTACAATTCAATGAGAATGTATTCTCGTTGTCGAGGCAAACAAAAATGTCAATCATACTCATATTTTTATAATCACAAGATTTGAAAAAACAATCTTCATGAAACGTAAAAATAAAACCATTTTTTTTTTCTATCTCGATCATCAAAGGACTATTGTTCACACGATTGTACATTCTTTATATTGCTTTAAATCGCATAGGGGAATGTTTTATTATTATTTAGATTCCTATTTCGATACAATAAAAGTGTAAAAAGAAATTTCTCTTGATTTTGTAATAAACAAATTAAGCCCTCAGCATTACGCGTACAAAAATGAAGGAGGAGCGCATTACTGCGCCACAAAAATCACTAGAAATATCCTTAATACTGTGGTGTGAATTGCAACTACGATGAGAAACGAGGTTCACTTCAGCCTAACGTTTTAGGTTAGGCTCCTTTTCGATAAAAGTAAATAGGTAGATAAACGATTCTAGATAAACAGTATTATTGTAGATAAAATTAGAAGATATGGCAAAAATTAAATCGGATAGTAATGAAAAAAACGGTAACAAACATAAAAAAACAAAGTAAAGTGAAGTACACGAAACGATCTACTTATGGAATTGAAAACTTAAGAAACAAAGAAAGCATGGAGATTTTAAAAAATAAAAAGGGAGAAGAATTGAAAAAGACAAAGGAGTTTACATTGTAAATGCAATTGTGAAATGTTCAAAAAGGAAACCGGAAGTTACACCATAGTTCAATTCTTTGCAATACGGAAATAAATAAAATAGTGTGTTAGATATTGTAAAGATGTTTCAATTTAGTATTAAAATTTTTAAACCATAATCTTTCGTACAGGTACTTATACAGCTACGTGTACAATATTATTATTTGCTGTTTATTGCTGTAATCAATATATATTTTGTATAGCATATACATAACAAATTATACAATATATAATATATACAATATATGACTTAGTGTCTAGATATTAAAGGCCTGAAAATTATTTTTGATTTCATTAAGCTATGCTCCATTAAAATTTAATTTCAATGAGGTAGTTGTAGCCTATTAAAATTAATGTAAACTAATTGTGTTAGATATTGTAAAAATATTTCAGTTTGGCATTCAAATTTTGATGTTTCTCATTATAAAATGTTCTCCAATAGAAGCCTAGCGCCGGCAAGTACAGCGTAAATATAGTGAATAAATTTTCTGGCGTTATATAGACATTTCGAATTAATAATTATTGTGCAAATATTAATTATAAATCGTGATTGAATTACTCTACAGCGCTTCAAATTCATACGAAGCGACCTTCGCGGCGCGCGGCGCGTCGTTTTGCGGAAACGTACGCAGCGCACCTTGGAAATTCCCTGCGTGTTAATAAAATCTTATCAGCCGGCTCGTCGTTAATAACGTAAAGAAAGAGTTTACCGATTATTATGCGCAGCGTGAAGTGCATAGGAAAATTGGCATTTCAAACAGGTTTATGATATGTGCGGCAATGGCGGATATACATACATACATATAATAAAATTCCGCGTTGCTTCGTCGGCGTTGTACGATTTCTGGAAACTATGAATAATGCATACAGCTCCCATCTACATAAACATTGATTTTTTTCTACTCCTAATTTATATAGCATAGGAGCTTGAGAGAAATTAGTACGGCGCGTACGTCGCGTCGTTCGTGTAACATACCCACGCGCGCGCGCGCACACACACACACACACAAAAATCAATATTGTTTGAGTTATTAACAATTTAAGTAAATGTTTCGCGAATATAAATTCATTTATTATCAAATTTTTCAAGTACCTACAAGTATATTTTTTTATGAAAGAACTCTGTGAATGGAATTCAAATGCTTGTTTTCCTTTCTATTATTTTGTATTTTACATTATTTCATATTTATGGCAAAAATGAGTAAGTGCAATTTAAAGTAGTGAAAAAATTAATAGAATTTGGACACATCGATTATTTTCAACTTATTAAAATCGTTCAAGAAAGAAAAATTTGGCTCCTGTCTTTTACAATTGGTGCACAATATTTTTATTCTGCATAAAGTGCCGCAGTCTATTTAGCACTGCTAATAAACGAACGCTCGGTTTTGTGGTTAATAACAAATTTTCGATAGATTGTTGTTTAGGAAATTTCCTTTGATGTGCTGAAGCATATAATTTTTTCTCAATTTGATATTGTTGTCTAGAAGGAAAAATAATTTAACTATATAGCAAGTAGTTGCTTACGTATTTGCTTTCTTCTCTTTACATTTTGCATAAACATTTGATTTGTTTCGATTAGACAATCGGATTTAACGTATTCGTAAGTACTCGATGACTGATTGTTAATACATATAACTGTTTGCCTGGATATTTAGAATCGTAATGAAATGCATTCACAACTAGAAAATTTACATATTTATGTTTTAACTGTCGGCTAAAGAAATTTTATTTTTCTTTGTACAATATGTACCGTTATACAAACTTCTTTGCGGTACTACACGTTAACGTGTAAATTAAATTTTATTGGCGACTAATGCTGATTCGATAGCAGTGATTCATCAGTGAAAGTTAATGTAACCTCACTTTCGTCGTGCACGCTCCAACAACTGAATTTTGGAGACAGGTTTTCTACTAAACGAATCTTCTATGTATAATATTTTTAAAGATCGTTCAGGTAATATATGTGCATCGTTATTTTTAGTAGAAAAAGAAAATTTTAAAAATAATAAGTACGCTGCGGACTTTATACATTTGCAACAAAATTGAGACGGTGAACATTAAAACAGTAAACATATTACTATAGATATAAATTCAAGAATATCAATAGTGCTTTCAACTTATCACAACCATTGAAGAAAGAAAAGATTGCCTATGTAGCTTCTGTTTCTTGCAATTGACACAAACAATTTTTATTTTACATAACGATAATAAATAATAATAAATGTAACATGAAAGCCAAAATACAGGTAGTACAAAAATCCAAGCGAAAAGTATTTAAATCAATATTCAAATGACAAATACATTATTTACTTGTAATTTATTTTTTACGAATGTGAAATGTATTTAGACATTGTATTCGATTGTCATCACAAAATACTTCTATCGAATGCATACAGTTACTCGCATAATTGATTGCACACACTTTAGACTAGAATAACTTTTTATAAAAGGACCAAACGACTTCAATTTCCCTGTAAGGTTTAGTAAATGATGTCTAATAAACATGTTGAAAAAATGCATTTGGTTGGGTATGTGAAAAAATATGTAAAAATTGATTTCTACAACTTTTTTATCCGAGCCAATAACCAAAATTTAAAAATGTGAAAATTTAATTGAAATTGCTTTACGAGTTGTAAACGATCAAAAGTGGTAAAAATGGCAGTTATAGGCCAAAAATCGTGAAAAATTGAAATTTTTACCACCTTTGTTTCTAACTCGTAAATCGTTTATAACTCGTAAACTAATTAATATAACTTATATGAGTCTACAAAACACATTTTTCATTTTCAAAACACCATATTCGGTGTTTTACACGTATTTAAATATTTTAAATCGCGAAAGCATTCCACACTGCCCATCGCTGGTTGTGACAACAACTATTGTTCTTCACGGTAGTGGAATCTTCTGGGACGGTCTATCTTTCGTTGTGAATATGTTGGACGCTCGAGACGCGATTGAGACCCATTTCGCTTTATAATCCACACTTCCGAGAACCGCGTATTCATGTAAAACGACGGATAACCCTTGACGGTAGGACGATGGGAGCCGCATAAAAAAATCCTGAATTTAGAGCAGGCAGATAAGACGGAGAAGGGATGTGTAAAAATGAAAAAGAAGAAAGATATAAATAGAGTAAGAGAACCTGACAAGAGAAGCCAGAAAAGATACGGAGGCAAAAAGGAAGAGCCAAGGATCTTAGGGTAGCGTGTTGCTGTAAAAGAGCGAACAAAAAGAGAACAGGCAAGATTAAGATTGTTTGATTAGCAGGTCGGAAACCAAATATCGAGTATCATAATTTACATATCTTCCTTCTGGTGCTTCGCGAACAGAGTTTTTCGAATAATACGGAACGTCGTCGTCTCTGCACCTCGTGAAATCACGTGTATTAGAAAACGACGGTGATTCGAACTCGAAACATTGACTAATGCAAATAATTCATAATTCATAAGATGTCTTTCCGATACATGAATTGTGTAAAAAAACTGCTTCAGCAAATTTAAGAACTATAAATTTACAATTCAATGAAACAATTAATAATATTATTTATATGTATTAATAAAAGATTATCGATTGGACACAAGAGAAAATTTTCTATTTCCTGAAAATGTTGAACTTGTTTTTTAAAATGCAATCAATGCTTTTTAATCATTTAAATTTGAATGAGTAAAATAAGAATTCTATTTAGTTTGTAGAGTGAGGCTCGTTTTACACAAGCTGCTTATTATTTCTTATTTAAAATTCTTTTTTGTGTGCCAAGTAGTCTTTGTATTAATTAATAATTGGACAACGACAGTAGTGTTAGTATTTAAAACAATAACGAAAATCGTCAGACCCCATAAACAAGAGTTTTGCTAGCAATTAGTGCTCTTTACATGAATAAACATGAAGAATAAACATTTTACTTATTTTTCTTGGAAATTCTTTTATGTCTCTATTATGTGATATATTGTTACAATACAATAACATTATGTATAGTTGCCTAATTGTTCTATCGTCAATAATTTGCAAACAGGAAACGAAATTACACGTATTTCTTATAACCGTGCATTTATTGGAGAAGTTTATGAGCTGAAAAATATTACCATTTATAGACTATTAATTTAATGGAAAGTCACATTCGAAATTACGAAGCAAGGGGTTAAAGACTTATAGAAACCGGAGATAATTACGCGATTCCTCATTGGTGGACAATTCTGTATAAATATTCGTAGACATTAGAAATCGTTGACGCTTTAGTCACAGATTGTTGCGAATGGAATTCATTATCGCCGTCGGTTCCTATTTCCAGCGCTATTGTAATCCTTCTGATCCAGTCATTCGGTGATTAATACAGTCGAACCTCTAGAAGACAACAATTTCGTTCATTTCTTTACGTTACGCTACGAAAATTTTTATAATTTATAATTGTTTGTAATTTCTAATTGTTTGTAATTTCTAATTTTATTTTTCGAAAATAATTGTCCCTACCAACATATTTGTGACATTGTTCTGATTAAAATGAGACCAAACATGGCGTCATTTGCTACACATTTGCTTGTTCAATTGACGATTCATTAGAACCTCGATTATCCGAACGGACGATATCTGAATTCTCCGTTACCCGAATATGTGTTTTACATGTAAACAATTTAAACTAAAGCGAACCATGTACAAAACAATTTATTGTACAAATCAGTAAAGATTTAGTTTAACACTGTTGCCAAGTAATTGCTTCATCATTCGAGCACATGTTCCACCGATGAGTACGGATAACCGAGGTTCTATTGTATCGTGAATTAAACAGGTAAATACATTGTGTTTAATTATAACATTTCTCTTGTATGTCAGAAGAAAACATTGTCTTTTCGTTCAATTCTCTTTTGTTAACCCTTAAGTGAACTATTGGAGCTGATGCGACCCCAGTCAAATTACTAATAATTATTTAATGTTAGACTATTAATAATAAAACTATTTGTGGATTTAGATGATTTTTTACTTCCTCACCACGTTTCTATGTACATATATTTGCCATTCAAAGAAAGTCGTAATTCACACTACCGTATAAAATAATATTTTCTTTGAGTAAGATAGAAATTTTGTTTTTCCATTATTATTTTTAAAAAAACGCTATTCTTGAGATGAATTAACAATTTAGCTGCAGCAACTTGAAGCTGTAACCGTGAGCCAATTTTTTGTTTTAGGAAGTAATTTCGTAATACATAAGTTGAATAGTGTTGTTCAACTAAGAGAAAAGGTCGCGATGCAACTAATAATCAGTTAATAACAATTTCGATGCTAACTTTTGTTCAAATTACGATTTTGTCATTTCAATTGCATAAAATCACGTAGTTTTTAAAAGACTGTTTCAGATTTAGACGAAATTCGATTCTACGACCCTGAAAAACTCTAAAATCGATCTGTTTGTAATTAACATCGTATCGTTAACATAGACACGAATTTTGCCAAAATTTTTGCGATTCTAGTCCCCATTATTGTGGCGCGGCGGCGAGAACTATTATCTCCGAGGAATATTCTTCGGAAATGAAAAATCAGTCGAAAGCGTCGGCGTTGGATCGGACGGAACCGGGCAAAACGGAAACGCGGAGAGTAAGGGTGGGCAAGAGAAGAGCAGGGAACAAGGAGATATGTTAAAGTAGCGGTTGCCGCGTTACAGAAGGACGAGGAAAAGAAAACGGCGCCGTGGACTGTGTCGAGGATGTCTGGTTGGCAGTTCAGAGGCGCCGACCCGGTGTCCCACGGCGTTCGTTTGGTATTTCATTAACACCTCTGCTAATTATTTCCCTTTTTTTGTGTGGCCCGGCCGGTTTCGTAGCTGGATCGGGAATGCACCTTACAAGTTGCGAGTCCAGGCTCCGGGTACGGGTACCTTCGGGCCTGCTCGCGGATACTGTGTCTACTCGCGCTGCTGTGGACGTAAAATGCGTTCGTCGGATATCATTTATAAGTGTGACTATCGTTTCTGAGCACCGTGGACACCGACAACGCTCTCGCCAACTCTCGGATTCTTCGGGTTTTCTTCAAATTCGCGAGGCGCGACGATCGAACATTGTTGCAGAAAAGTTGCTTTTTCCTATTATAAATGGTCACCTAAATCGTACCCCATGAATTCATTCATTATTAGACTGTGGATTTTATGCACTTACAGCAAAACAGGGTTCGGCAAATGTTATTTAGAATAATGAATAAGTTTAATCATATGTTATTCGCAAATAATTAATTAATAATATAGCCTAAGTAATGTAATTGTATTACTTGAAACAGTATCGATAATATCGTTATCCCATCAGCATACAATTCATTCCGTAACTGTGAAAACATCGGGTCTGCAGAGTCACAGTTATAGAATAGGTATTATCTTCTTTGTAGTATTCCGAACGTAGAGAAAGGGGAGCTGAGGTTCGAGACGTTCGGCAAACATTAAGGGATGCGCGAGCTCATCCTTATATGTATACATCCAAAATTCAAAATTCCTTAATTTTGGTTTTTCGTCAATGAAACGTTTTTCTGGTTAAAATGACACCAAACACGATATAATTACGATCACAATTACTTAAATAAGTGATTAAAATTTCGGACTTCACATGTGAACAAAATTCGAGTCTCCACCATAAATAAAGGGTCACGCCAGTCTTTCATCTTTACCGAACGCTTCGACTCTGCCTCTCTTTCTTTTCTATTCGCTGTCCTTTTTCACACCCGAAGCTTTAATAGCTTGTACGAGTAATTACACGAGTAATTATATCGTGTTGGGTGTCATTTTAATCAGAAAAGGGTAAAAGTTTATGGTAAAAGTTTCATTCAGCAAAAATAAGAGATTAGAAAAATTACAATCTTTTGCTCTGCTTGCGTTAGTGTGAGTCTCGCCGATACTCGACACCTCGCTGGGATTCCCCCAGTGGTAGGGATAAAATTGTAACAGTTACGGTAGAGATCTTTTTCACAGTCACGGAGAGACACTGTAAGCAGAGATACGGAATAAAGAATTAAATGTAATATTAATGTAATAAGAATAAAGCATAACATGCATTATTAGAATTTATTAGTCTTTTTTCAATTTTCTTTTATTTATACACCTACGAGGTATATTACCAATCCATGATGAAATTGGTTATTTAAACACATTGATAGCAAACGAACAATTCCACCAAAAATTAGAAGATTATAACCATTATACATAATTACAAGTTAACAATTTACAAGCCAACATTTTTGCATAAAAATGATACAATCGCCATAGAAAGAAACATGAATATATGATTAGTCTAATTTTCAGCTAATGACGAGGAGATCGATGCAACGTGAAATACCTGCATAAAAAAATATTTCTGTTACCGATTATTTTCATGAAAAATTGTATTATTTTTGGTCTTTGCGGGGAACTGTTCCAAACGACTCGGTTCTCGGAATGAGTGCAGATGACGGGAACTTGACTAAATAATTCAGGAACTTCTTATTCCAATGGGTCCGTCGGAATAGGAACTGTGCTAATTGGCAGGGACGTTGTTTTGAATTGCTATTACTTAGCGCACCAAGTTCCGCCAGGATAAGTTCGGAACATTTCGTATAAAGCGGACCGGAACACTTATTGTTATGGGCACTGCTGATTTATGTTCTCACGGAATATACAAAGTAGAACGTGACAGATTCGAAACTACGTTCAGATCCTGTTCCAAATTCCTATTTTTTATTTCTCTCTTGTTTTTATTATTTCTCTTATTTCTCTCTTATTTCCAAGAATTTTCATGGAAAATATCGGTTACGAAAACTTGTTTATTATTGGAGTAAAGGATGTTGAACTAAAAAGAAATTTTTTAGAAAAATCCACACAATTACAAAATTTTGATTCTTAAACGTGTCGAGTACAAAGAACGATTGCAATTGACTGAAATGTTATTTCGTTGCCGATAGCCACAATCGATTAGTGAAATTCTATTTCGATTGGAACTAGGAAGTAGAAATTAGGAACTGTTTGATTGAAAATTCCTTTTGTCACTTCGTATTACTCCTGCACAAAGTTAATATTTTTTGTTAATAACAAATTATGTTATGATGCTGCCACGCATTACTAAACCTCTCTGTTTGTAGAGTGAACAAATTTTAGCATAATGAACCCTCCAGTACACGAATTGTGTTTATGAGATCCATGATTTATCTTCACATTCCTCAATGAATTCGGGTTTTAGTAGAGGTAGTATTATGCAATGTAGAAACAATAGCATTATGTGAGAAAAATTCTAAGCTTTTAAAAGTCAACGAAAAAATGGATACCTACTATAGATCCGTGTAATGGAAGATTAATATGCATTTAATACACGATTTTGTCCCCGAGAATTCATCCCCTCACTTTTCTTCTTTCATTGGACTCAAGGACAGACCAGCTTCTGATAGCACTTTTAAATACGATCTACGTATGGTCATATTCGTCACTTGATCTGCGTGCCCGGTGAAATTTTGACGTGACATAACAATCGAATACGATATCTGAATATACATATATACTTCATATTCGAAAAAAGATTTACAAATTGATAATTTATTTTTCGTTCGAATAGGTATTTTTTAATATTCTTTTCAGTCTAGTTAAAACTAAACCTACTACCACCGGTCAAAATAATAAAAATGATTTTGTTAAAGTAAAACATTTCTGGAAAAAAAACTCAGGATCCAATTGTTGCGATATTGTATCTATTGATACAATGTATCAAAAAATGACGATCGGCATGAGACGCGAGTTGGTAGGACGTGGATTGTACGTCGCCCCGAAGTTCAGTTCGACGGAAGAGTCGGTATAGGAAGGACATACCTGTTTTTAATAAAGTTTAAGTTGTTTAAAAGGGACTTACTTCACTAGGCTGTCTTTTTATTGAAAAGGAACTCCACTCCTATCATATCCTTCAACAGATTTCATCAGAAATGATTGTATAGATACCTTTAATAGAGCGGGTATTACAATAGGAGCCGCACAAAGTTTAAATAAAATTAAATCTTGTCATTTTTATAAGACAATATGTACCAGTTACTTTCAAGGCTTAGTAAGTTTAATGTTAACTCTTAGCACTCGAGTGGTGACTCAGAGTCACCACTAAAAATTGTTTACATTATTAAATATATTTGTAGCTAATAAATTACTAAACATTTAAGTATTGTATGAGGTATTATATAAATTTCATATCCATAAAATGAAAAAAATCATATACAATGGAATTATTCTAGGTCGGAAGAAATGTTTAATTTTCGAGTTAAAATAGCTCCGACTGCAAAAGGCTAGGTCTGGGTTAGGTATGAGGTATTATATCAATTTCATATCCATAAAATGCAAAAAATCATATACAATGGAATTATTCTACTTCGGGAGAAATGTTCAATTTTCGAGTTAAAATAGCTCCGACTGCAAAGGGCTAGGTCTGGGTTAGGTATGAGGTATTATATCAATTTCATATCCATAAAATGCAAACAATCATATACAATGGAATTATTCTACTTCGGAAGAAATGTTTAATTTTCGAGTTAAAATAGCTCCGACTGTAAAGGGTTAAAACCGTCATGGTCCCTGATTCTCCGGAATAATAAGGTCGTTCTCGAAGAAGTACCTAATCGAAGGAAAGCCGTGGCGACGCGATGCAATGTGACGCAGTTTCGGCGTCGCGGCGCACCGACGAGCTGCTGCACGCAAAGCAGGCGCCTCCCGTATCCGTAGAGGCCGATACAGCACCGTGACCAGCACTAAATTTAGGATGTATGCTTAAATGAACGAAAGGTCGTCCTTAGATATCCCCGGCCGAAATTTATGTAGGTGTTGTCCGTGGCTTTTATCAGTCCGGCTGGCATTCCTTTGCGTCCACCCGGCGCCCCGGTGTCGCCCAAGAGCAGGTTCTAATTCGTGAGACTGCGTCCCGGGTTCCCCGAATCAGCTCGTCTCCACCCTGTGTACCGATCGCGAAAAGGTCGCGCCGAACGGAACGACATATTTATACTTTGACACGCGAATCACACGGCGAAACTGTCCACCGGTTGTGCGAGAATTCGGCCGGCTTGTATTTCGATTTGTTCGAAAAACGGCGCTGATATCGTCGGGGGCCGTGGCCCGGGGGCGATCGCAAGCGAAAATGGGGATCGAGGTGTTACACGTGCACAGGTACCACGGAATTATCGAGTTTTCGGATATGCAGTGGATCCAAAAACGTTTTCGACTCTCGAAAAATTGTGATCATTTCGTGAAACCAAATAGTACTACCATAAGTCTGGAATCATTTTAAAGCTTGGTGCTACTACTTTATCAAAAGCAGTGGCCATTTTCCTCCGAGATATTTTTACATCATGTAGCAGTTGATAAAATCAGAACATTTTTTAATAACTAATTCAAACATCTCTAGAAACTTTCAACAATTCTTTTCGTTCATGAAACTGTTACGAAGATTAAAGCCTTACGATGATTTCTTAACAATTTATGTACGTTTTTCCCCACTGTTTTATTGAATAATAATGAGGATTAAGCTATAACCTTTTACAATAGACAAGACCCATGGAAAACACACACAAACACTTCTTAAATAATATAATACCTAGTAATAGTATTCTAATAATATTCATATACAATGTACCCTTTTTAGAAAACTAATTTTTCTTGAATATGTAAATTAAAAGCATTTCGTATATTCTGTTACTCTACTTGAAGGGAACTTGAATTAAAAATAAAAAAACTAGCTTAAAATGTTATTGCCACAAAGTTTCTGCAAACGTGCAACGTCATAGCTGCATATTTACTAAGCATGCATGCAATATTCTTATCAGTTTCAACATATAGAATCTACCATTCTTCAAGTATCCGCAAGTTTTCTCGCAACAGTTAATGGCTGCTTCATCCCATTACGAATTCTCATTGGCGCAGAAACAGTTTGGCGGAATATTATTTCCTATCTACAATATTTCCGAATAAGTAGAAAACGCAAGTATTTATTGAACGCGCCGTCGTCGTGTTTAATAGTATACGATTATCGTTCGGGTAGATTATGATATTTTAATGGCAACAGTTCCGAGGCATTATACGAGTCATAAAACGGAAATATTTAAGTGGTTTTAATTTCACGGAAGGGTTAAAACACTTTTGCAATAATAAAATTATGGCTATTTGAAAGTTCCTTTGGGCTATAATTCGGCACTCAGCCCAACGAAACATATCTAAGAAAAGTAGCGGTATACATGTATGTAGTATACATATGTATAAATACCCATCACTAAAGAGGTTCGATGTAAGATATAACCTTTTAATCGATTATTACATATATTCGAATATAACTTGATTGCTAACTTTTTATAATTCAATTAATTATACGTAGTCTGCGTTACGCTGTAACTTTTATTGCAATATTTTATGTAACTCGACCTTTTCCCTTTTTTATAGATTCTCAATGTATTCCGATCAAATAATTATTTATTCTTGATTACAGTTTACATTGCATTCATGACGATTTTCAATGTAACTTGGAAAATATTGTATTAGTTTTTTAAACTTAATACAACAGAACGTTTTAATAGAACAGAACTGTTATAATATTGTTTCATCGTCCTATTATAGTGCAACTAAAGGGTGGTTTTTTAAGAGGTATAAAACTTTAAAATGAAATAAAACACAAAAATCATGGTCATGGCCATTTAAACATTAGCGTTTAAATATGATTTCTGGCATATGGTCGCCGCGGCTGGTACGAATGAAGCGCAATCTCGAAGTCCAATTTTCGACCACTTTTTCGAGCAGCTGCGGCCGTATATTAAATTAATTGTGTTTTGTTGTGATTTGCACAATTTGAAATGGCAAATCATACTGAGCACTAATCAGCTGTCAATTGTTAAATTAACTGTCACTAACAGTGTTGCCATTTTGAAAAACAAACCTCTTAAAAAAACACCCTTTATTATAGCTGTCAGGAGGATTGGAATAATACCACAATATGTATTATTATGACACTATACTTAACTATGTTGGATATAACAACCACATAATCGCGTGGAAGAGGACTGCACAACGAATTCAACTTAAACAACTAACCTAACCCACACCAACTATTGATTAACCACGGCTCGACAAATTGGGGCCAATCTGCATAATATATTCTCTAACAATAGTATTGTTTTACCAAGAACTTCAGCCTTTTTCTTCATTTATGGATTCCCAACATCCCCATTAAATAATCATAATTAAATTATATCCCGAGAGATCCGTTCGAAAGAAAATATTGTGTGTAAATAATTTGTCCAAGAAATATTTTTAGAAAAGAAAAGGTTCAATCGTAAGGGACAATTTCTCTTTTTTTCTAGTAACAAAGTTCTCCTGTAAAAGCCATTCAAGCTGTCATATAAATGGGACCGAACGATCTTCTAAATTTTTATGTCGTCTACACTGTTTTTCATTTTTCACAGTTACTATCATTGTTCCTCTTCGAAAATGCGAATGTACTATGCAAATTACAGGTATATGTAAATTACTATAGGTATCGGTCAATTGATTTGTGCATTCGACACAAGTGTTTTGTAATGACTTAACAATCGAATACAATATCTAAATACATTTCGCGTAAAAAAAAGAATAAATTACAGATAATGTATTTGACATTGAAATATTTTTTAAAATGCTTTTTGCCGATCACTGGTCCCGTTACCTTCTCCGACTAGAAAAATAGCGGACAAACCGTGGGAGAATAATGTTCACGAGACATTCCCGACAGAAGGTATTAAAGCATGATGCTTGCGAGGCGACACATTCGCCGAGGATTTTCCGAATCGTGTCGTTCGGACACGGGTTGGCCAACAAATTGGCGAAGCTACAAGCGCTATACCTTCCACTAAATGACATTCGCGTCTCCAGGGATCGTGATTGCATCTTGTACCGTGTTATTACATAGCAATATATCCCCGAGTAAGGGCCCGGCTTCCTAATTCTCCTACAGAATTAGCGACGCTGACAAGAAGCAGACCTTGGCGATGGCTCATCGACGAGTATTCCGACACGGTTTTACAGCTTACGGTTATCGAGGAGGGGAGGGGGGGCATTTGGTCGGTTTTCAGAGAACGATGTCCAGAAGGCCCCACGAGACTCCAGTCAGCCGCCGCACCGTGCCTCGCCGTGCCTCGCCGCCGACGACCTTCTTTGCTCGGATTGTAAACCGAGCTTTCCGGGGCCCTAACGCCGGCGCCAGGCTCGGGTTTACGACACGGAATCGATATGGTCCCATCATTAGTTCGGTTTAACGAGCGCGGACCACTGTCCTTCCATTTCATAATGTTGTCCGTAGACATAGACGTAGATCATTCTAAGCCCGATTCAAGCCCATGGCCACCGAATCGCTGCCCTACGCCTCTTCATTCAGAAACTGACCGTTTCAATCGTCGCTGGCTTCATGGGGTGCGCATGATCGAGACTCGGAAAAATATTAGCTTGCCCGGGAAATTTGATTCGTTCGTGATTGATGCGCACAATGCAAGTTCAGAATAGTCTTTTTTAATAATCATTTGCCTCTTCAGAGACGACGCACTGTTGGTCGTTTCTATAAAAGAGCTGGATACGTTTTATAAAATTGAAAAATAGGTAACTGCTATAAAAATATTGAGATTGTTAATTTAGTAAAAAATGAAATTTTGAAAATTAAGAAACATCAAATTTGATGAAAAGACGTGAATGAAATTAAAAATATCGATAACAACGACTTAATACAGTTTAAAACCTATTTGCAGTTTTTCTCAGCAATAATCTGCTTCAGAACAATATTCATACACTATGTCATGTTATTTAATTATTATTTTTCATTTTTTTCGCGTAGAAAATCCATCTTGTACTTATAAATATGCATGATATCAACGATCGGCGTTTGTCGATTAAGTAACGGTGTAGCGATAAAAGTGCAATAAACTCGATACAGAAATAATATCATATCGAAAAATCAATAACGTGAAAATATCAGAAGCATTATACTTTGTCCCAAAAACCCATATTTGCCGAATCAAGTGTATCAATAAATACACAAGTGTTTATCCAATAAAAGCTTATCGTGTCACTTCTTCCACGCAATTACCGATTCGTCACAAATCGGATTAATACGTAATTAATAATCAGTAAAATTCAAAAACTTAGTCCTATTATTGTTAATAAATAATCCATTTGCTTGAACGCTCGGGTTTATACCTGTGATTTCATAATTTATAATCAAATACGATTTCACAATTCAGTAATACACACTTGAAAAGATTTGATACTTAAATTAACAAACAGAAGTAAAATAGAAATTGATTTTCTTTAATATGTTTAATAGGTTGAAATTAATATATCAATATTTTGAAATACTTCTACTGTTTTAAATGACACCTACTCATTGTTTTGTCATAAATGCACAATAAATAAATACATATATTCTACTCTGATCTCGTCCTTCGATAAAACGACTGATTGCGAGGTAAATGTTTAATTGCAAGTAAATGGAATACGTTTCACAATACATAGTACTTCCTCGAGGTGTACGAGGATGTCCGAATCGAATAATTGATAATTGGAACGGTGAAATCGAGTGTTTCGTTCAGACAGCCGAAACGTCGAAAAATACCGCATTCTTCGATTCATAATGTGTAATCGCTCGGTACACATACTTATCGGCTATCGAAGACATCCTTCGCGTATTACCAAAACCGAAAAGAAATCAGTGCTTTTCACAGATCAAAGGCGGGCCGCGCCGTTGGAAAAAAGTGTTCCCAATATCGGGTGCTCGATAACATCGCTGTTATCAGGTTGTCAAACTGACTAACTGGCCGATAACTGGCAAGAACATCGTCATCGATTCCGATACGTCATGATTAATTTTTTTTCCACAACTTGAGCGTTCGTCAAGATTTCCAATGTAAAGGGTCATACGTTACAATTAAAATTCATGTTGAACTTGGAGAATACAATTTTTAAAATTTATATATTTATATTGCAATTGTTAGACTACGAGTTCTATGCATTTTTTGACAAAAGTGAATTGATCGAATGGAAAACAATAAAAATACTTATAAAAATAACGGTAAAAAATAGATATCTATTTAACTTCTGTATCCTGTAATTAATGCAGACAATTTTTCTCTTTCCTTAAAAATTAGAATACACTGAAAATAATACCTACGTGATATAGAAACGTTCGTATAAATGTGTTCTAATTGTAAGAATGTAGTTGTGAGACACTGCAAACACAATGAACTCATTGGAAATTGTCATGAGCGATAATAAAAATCATATAATTTATTGGATGTGAGCCTGTAGTTTGTTAATAAATTAAGAGAAATGTTACATACGACTGAATTTATATTTCTACTGTTTTATTTAATTTAATTGCAAACTTGTTATTTTCATAACATTCGCGGTTTCATATGATTACTATGAACCTAAAATAATGAAACCTTCCGCATAAATTATTTCATTACCAATCTGTTTCAAATCTATGTTATGGATCGGAGATTGAAATAAATCTTCTGTTTTTAAAAATATTAAATTGTATTTTTTTAAAACGTTTTTTTAGGAAAATGGCCCACGTTTTAAATAGAACCGATTAAAAAGTTAACTTTTTTAATCTCTGCTACGCAAAATTCTAACATTGTTTTATCGTGCTAAAATTATGCTTTATACAGTTATACAATGCTTTGGAAAAAATCAAAATAAAGCATAAGAAACTTTATTAAAGACATACAAATTATAACATTTTTGATCCGTTTGCATACATTAATTGCTAGTCCAATTTAAATTGTAATTTGATCTATGGTTTTGTATTTAAATTTTGAATGCTATGTTAAATTATAAGAATTATAAGAACAATAAATTTTGTCGCAATATTACTATACATATTACGACAAAATTTATTGTTGCTGTAATACTTATAATTTATGTAAATCTCATATAAACATTGTAAATATTATGTAAATCAATGTGATGACGTTGTTGTTAATGCGACCTTTATAAACAAATAAATCGAAAACAAGGTTTGTATATTTTAAGTTAAATAATTCTGAATCATGTTATGTAACGTTTCTTTATACGTTTCCTTTTTGTACAAATTCAGATTGGATATATCGGAAGAATAAATTCAGCGTTTGGAGAAAGTTGCGTTTCCGGAATACATACATATATGTTCAACATCAGTTTTCGAAACGCGAGACTTCTGTTATTCTAAAATATAATAAATATGGCGATCGGAGAGTTTCTTTTAAAACATTATTAATCCGGGAATTAGTTTTACAATCTCTAATTGTATAAAATTATTTTTAATGCGACCAAGAAAGCCAATAAAATTGTTTTGTCATCCTGACACGACAGAGCCTTCTTAAAATCTTATCGATAAGTTTTCCAATCGATAGGATCAGTTCCAATATTGTATTTTAGTCTACGGAAATTCTTCGAAAACTGCTCTCATATTACAAGGAATTAAAATTCATTGCTAGCTAAGAATACATATGACCGTTGATATGGAAATCATTGCCAAACCCTATTATTTCTGATAATATGATAACTGGACCGCAAACTTTCATGCAAAATAAACATTTCCTAAGTAATGTCGATCGTAACAGATGGAAGCTAGAAAACTATTTCCTTTTTCAATAATTTTAACAAATCGAAAATAATATAACAACATTCCTAAATTCTTTCAATGTATTTACAAATTTGTTGTTCACTCATCCAGTTTTGTCATAAACGCATAAAATCCGTGATAAAATTTTGATTTTTTAGGAAAAATGTGCGAAAGAATGTTCATGATGATAATATTTTTAGAAACTGTATATGCGTAAAAGAAGAAAAGATAAGATTATTGGTTAAGTCCTAATTGATTTGAAAACTTGCAGGGAAAAAGTTTAATTTCTTTGAATTATCAATGCCTTTTCGAAATCGCACGACAGAGACAAATTATATCGAACTGTTCAACAAGTTTCATCACTCCAGTAGACAATTTTATTCAATTCGGAATCAGTGGTGTCCAGAAAAAGATTCGATTCCATGAATTATTACTCCATCGAAATAGCAGACTTTCTAAAAATGTTCGACGAATATTTTTTCTAATTGGGACACTTTCGGCGTATTTGTTACGTTTAAATTTTATGTATAATAGTCTGCCAGCAGATTGTTATAACTAGACTGCGGATCTTTATGCAAAATAAAATTTGTATACATCAATTGCACTCTTTAGAAGCTGAGTAAAAATTTATTTTGCTCATTAATAATTTTGAAATGGTAAAACTAGTACACCGACATTGTTCAACTATTTTAATCTTTTTATTGTTTTGAATTACACCTACTCATTTTTGTCATAAATGCATAAAATACGCAGTCTAGTTATAACATAACTCTGTCCATCTGAAATATTTTCGTTATCTTAAACGATACGCGAAAATGTTTCCAATACAAGTTATAGAATTTGAAGCAATTAATAATTATAGTAATAGTTGTTTTTTGACAAATGAATGCGCAAAGCAAATATCAGGATTCTATTCGTTTTTTAAAGTGAAATTCCTGCTTTCGACTTCGATCGAATGGTAAATTCTAAATAATAAAGTACTAAGGAACATTTGTACTACAGCTCACCGTTTCTGACATAATTTGTCATTATTCGTCATATTACTTTCATATGTACTGTGGCCCACAAAAGTATTCGAACCCCCTTTAAATAAGAATAACTTTTGAAAATTGGACCAAGCGACTTGACTTTTTTTTTAACAATTAGAAGCATTGATTTACTGAAAGACGTGAAAGAAAGATTTGGAAAAAAATTGAAATTTGTAAAAATTACATGAAAAGATAAAATGGCACTTTTTAAAACTTTCTTATTTGAGCCCGTAATGAAGATTTCAAATATGCGTTTTGTATGTTAGTTATACACATGCTAAAAACTACATCGAAATCTATTAACGTACACACGAGCTGCAAGCGGTTGAAAGTGGTGAAAATCGTAGTCTTTCACGATTTTTGGTCAGTTTCTCCTGAAGATGCACAATTTCTTATATCTTCCGATGCGTGTCATTTTTTTTAGCGTCAACCGATTCCGATGAAATTTTCAACATCTGTATAACTGACATGGATCTACGAAATATACACTTTAAATTTTCATTACGGGTCTCAAATAAGAAAGTTTTAAAAACTGCCGTTCTTATTTTTTCATGTAACTTCTACCAATTGCAATTTTTACTTAATCTTTTTTGCACGACATTTATCTTTCTAATTATTAAAAAACAGTGAAGTCATTTGGTCTAATTTAAAAAAATTTATTCTGATTTAAAGAGCCTTCGAATATTTCGTGAGCCACTGTATACATATGTATGACCATAATAGGTGCCGTTGTTTCGTGAGACGAGACGAAGGCATTGATTAATATTAAAAGCTAAGGCTCTCCTATCGAGACACTGATAGATGTCTACGTGCGTCGATAGAAAAAGGACCCGAGTCTAATTCAATTGCAGGCCGCCGTTCCACAAACACTCATGATAATTCAATCAAGCTCACCCCATCGAGTTATACCCATTCCTCCCTCTAGCCAGCCCCATCCGACCAAGAATCCCGTAGGAGCATTACAGAGGGTGGAAACAGCTTATAATCTCCGTACGAGAACATCTGCACTCTAATCGGCTGATGATTTCCACCTACAGCACCTCTCTCTCCTTCTCTCCCCTTTTCTCTCTAACCACCCTAAGTGTCCCCCGGATACACATACGGCCCCCTGGTGACAAATCATGCGGTTGTCTACAAAAATTTCGATCGAAAATTCGTCATTTGAAACCGACATTGTTCACTTACGTTATAGCTAATTAATTGTGAAAGTTAGTTACGGTTAGATTTTCAAAATACATTGTTTAATGTACCTGGCATGTAGTCTCATTGAGCTGTATTTTTATGCATAATAAAAACAGCAAATACATTACTTTTCCTGTATCAACTTTGACGCTGTTTTAAATAATTAAATTCCACTCAGTTTTTCGAAGCATTTTGTTTTTAGAGAATCATTATTAACGCGTTGACTGCCACATCGATGCGTAGTTAATTAACTATGCTTTCCTTAATTTTTTATACTTCTACTTGTCAATCATAAAATGCGCGCGCATAATAAATAATTATAAATGTCATTTCAGAAAGTTTAATACCAACTTTACAAAACACAAAACGTTTTGAACATTTCAAATGAATAAAACAATGTATATTAGAAATTAAATTTTTTTTTCTTAAGCATGACATTGTTAGAGACAATAAAAAATATATGATATTCTTAAAGAAAATATCAATAACTCCTATAAACGAATATCTATCTTAGAAATTGTTCTTTTGTACAAAACATGTTTGAGTATTCTCTGCGTACTGTGTTTATATCATTTTTCTTAAGATTGACAATATTAGAAACAGGTTTTAAAACCTTTTTGCACAGAACATGCTCAAGTTTTTTTCAACACTCGGAAAATTAGTGCAAGGAATGAAGAAAAGCTATCAATTAAAATAATGAGACAACGATATCTTTTGAACATAAAAATAGTTGTTGTTTCAATATTCAGTCTCTACGAGTTTCTTCGAATCAGAACACCTTTTTTATTGCAATATCCTATTTACGATAAAAGATTCAAGTAAACATCGCGTCCCACATGAATTGCAATAGTTGAAAATAGATTTTCGCATATTTATGTCCTTTGTTCTACAAATAAATAGATCTCAGCTGTCCATAGATCACGAAAATAAGGTTTTTCTCGTTATTTTACGACTGTGATTCCATATTGTATTGTGGTGACAAATGAAAATGTTCTCATCACGGTAGATAAGAGAAATAAACAACTATGTCTGTTCGTGTGACTCAATGTAATCTATTGAAGCAAGTTGAAAATATATTTTGGCAGATTGCCTTTATCAAGAGAATTCATGTCGATAGACTAAGGTGTTGATTCTGAATAATAATAGCGAACACACGTGGATCGAAATGGTAGTCTGAGAACACATTAACAAATGCATCGCACACAACTACTTACACATATTTGTAATGTATGAAAATCAAATAAATTAAAAGTGATTTAAGAAAATTAAAATTGATACATATCAATTTTTTCCATGTGTCCATTAATTTAAGAATTTTTTTTTGAATTTTTTAAACTGATTGTCAAAATGTTTTCAAAAGTCTAAAATCTTCAATGTTTCGCTATTGCAGAGCTTTTCAAAATTATTAGTGATAAAGTGATGTTAAAGATAAAATTATCGAAAACCTTCATGAATTTTGGATAAACATGAATGTTAAATAATCTCCAAACGTATTCGAAGTAACTAGCAACTCCGTGTTCCTGATTTTTCTTGAATTATTTCCAAGCAAATGTATTCAAATCTCATCGCAACGATGTCTCATCGCATACTTATTATTATTATACACAACTTCAATTCGTATGTCAATCATTCTTCGACTGAATTTTTTACAGAAAATATTCGATGCATTACTTAACATCTAACTCCGCAATTTTGTAACTAATGTAGTGGCACTTGAATAATGCATTTTACGAGTATGACAGTAATGCGATAATGCGAAATATTAATTCCATCTTTAATTGTCAGTTAATTATATTTTATTTAGGTTACGAACATATTAAATGTTATTTTTTACTTAAACATTTCATACATTCATAGTATTTACAAAATACGACAATTCAAATGAATTTTATATAATAATTTATATTTTAATAGGAAAAATAACATTTTCTTTAATTTTAATTTGAAAAATGTAGTCTAAAAATGGAAAAAATTATCTACTTATTGTACAGAAAAATGATTCTTCATTTTACTACTAATTAGGAAGAGTTGCAGTTTACTAATTCGATTAGTTGAAATATGAAGCATCGTAGAAAACCTGACAAGTGTAAGCAGTGAAGATAGTTCATGTCTATACTTGACGAGCTATTTTTATCGTGACAACAATAATGCTGTTGCATGATATGGTTACTACACCTGCCTCTATTTTTATTGCACTCTGACACATCATAGACATTTGACTTTTTCAAATACCATTGTACGTAATTTTGTTGTGAAAATGTTTTAACGTTACGATTGAATAGCATGTCGTAATTATTGCACAGAAGAGGGATGAAAATTTATTTTTATTGTATGTCTATGTATATGTACTTTACTGCTTTAATATTGGTTACAAAATAATAGAATTGTATTTAATTTTAAAAGAAAGTCGTAACATTCATATTTAGTAGATTCTGTTTAAAGTATTCTCAAGTGTTTCCAAAATAATACTTTGCTCATTAAAAATTTCCCAGCGATTTTCAGTGCATAGAGTTTCTTGGAACGGCCTGAATCAATTCTATTATTATCTGTGTAATTAACAGACTGTGGATTTTATGATTTATAACAAAAACCCAGCAGGAGAAACTTAAAACAGTAAAGGGATTAGAAGTATCTAAAGATGTCGAAACATTACTTTTAGCATATTAAAATAATTAATGCAAGAAATAAATGTTTATTCAGTTCCTGTTTCCTGCAAATGGATATAGGCAATTTTTATTTTGCATAAAGATCCGCAGTCTAGTAATTAAGGATGCAGATGTTAGTTAACATGAATGTATTCGCAGAAATGCGGAGAAATATCGATAAATGTCCTACTATGTAATTATTAATATTATTAGTACGCAAAAGTCTTTAAACTTACTTTTGTCTGATTGTTAACGTATTACGTGAAAGCAAACGAATAAACAAAAGAAGTTGTATATTGTACAGTGTGGCGAGGATGCCCCAGATTAGATGAATGTTATCAACATTTCAAAAACCATCTAGTGCTAAAGTTATTTATACTTGTATACAGAAATTCCAATTTGAAACTTTTCTTTTGTCCACGAATGTATGATTTTCTTAACAACTCTCTACAGATCGAAGCTGAAATTGTGCCCACGTGAAGTTCAAATGGCGAAGATGAAGGTGAAGAGACGAAGGTGGAAGACAGATATTTAAATATTTAAGGTCGTTGTCAGGCAAAATTATGTGCGTCGGTGAATGGCAGAGCGAGACAGAAAGAGAGGCAGAAGGATTCCACCATTAATGTCGTGGTTGTTTTCGGTGCACGGAATGCTGATACCGCGTAACTTTCAGGGTCTAATCATGCAAATGTATGAGCCGTTAATTAAAACCAACGCAAGCTGCATTTTGTCTGGTTGCAATCGGGGAAAACATTCTTTACGGCCGCCGCTACCGTGCGTATACGAAATAGGACATTTCTCAAACATTCTTATGTCTCTCAATCAAATTTATTGAGCTATAGTACTTAGAACCTCGATTTTCCGAACCTTCGATGTCTGAAATCTTTAATATCCTAATATGCTTTAGATGTAAATACCTCAATCTAAGGTAATCCATATACCACACTATTTTTTTGTACAAATTAATAAAAATTCAATCCAGCGCTATAAGTGTGTAACTGTTCTAATATTCGAACAGTCATGTGCCCTGCTTAGTTCGTATAATTGAGGTTCCACCAAATCTTTCTTTTTTGTTCTTTTATTAAAAGTAGCACAATTACTTCAAAAATCCAATAGATATAATTTACAATATGTATATTGATTCTTACATATTGTGTATCTGTAAAAATAAGGATTTCATTGATAGAAATACGACATGAACTATTAACGACCACGCAATTGAAAACTCTTCAATAATATTAAATTTCCTATTAAATTACTAAAATGCTATCAACTATTCATGGCACAAATTGCAAGAACTACTGTAAAATATAACAATTACACTGAAAACCATCGACGTATTTGCAATGAATCAAAAAAGTATTTAAACATGAAATTTCTGATTCTCCAGAAATCGACGATATTTAATCTCATTTGGGCTCATTTTAATGCCTGAATATTCTACATTCGCACACATGATGTAGCAGATGAGAAACTAAAGAACCATTTTTCCTAAAAAATGCTATAAATTTAAACCCCTGGAAAATCATTAAAAATCTTTTTCGTGAACGAATCTTCCGTGGACTCGACGGTTGAAGACTTTACAACGATACCTTAAAAATTAATGTACGATCTTTTTTCATTGTTTTATGCAACAAAAATGGGGATAATGTTCGGTACCGTACCTTATGTCACGAGTAAATTAAAATAGAAACTTTAATGAAAGACTAGAAAAAGTTGTACGTCAAGTTTTTTTTGTGTGTTGTATATGGGAGACTTCAAACATCAAATCTACTGAAATTCATTCACGAAAAAATGTTTGCACTATTGTTTTCAACCACATTATCACAGTTCAAATTATTGACGATTTCTCTAGAATTCGATATTTAGTGTTGAAATACTTTCTAGATGCATATTTAACAAACATTTAAATCGGTGGAGCGATGATTCCGAGTTTTAAACCCATCGCAGTCTAAATAATTCTGTGGAACACAAAGAGATGAAGGATTCAATGCAACTGGATAATTACATTTGCGTCTTGTATTTAATTTATTAAGACCTCTAATAAGAGGCATAATTATCGTTTAATACGAGCTTCTGTAAATGAGCTGAGAAGAGTTTGGATTCGCACAAGCCGTCCGCGATCTAATTTATCAGGAGCGTTGTTTACTGGAAGCTCTGATTATATGTAGAAAATACAGCAATTATTATTTTATAGTCTGCAAGACGCGCTACTATTAAACATTATTACGAATTTCGTACTCAGCCTTGCCGATGAGGAAACGTGTTTATGTATAATCTCTAAATACCTACGTGCTATTTCTTCTTTTAAAGATGACTCGTTTCCTTTCTTTGTTCGCCCCCTCGCCCCATGCATTTGTGCGATTAAAAAGCCAAGGTTTACATCAATGATTTCTTTTTTTAGACGAGTTATCAACGAAACGAGAAATAATTTAAAAAATTAAGAAAGCACCATCGTTGCTCCGACGGTGCTTCCCAGCTATTTATCTCCCTTTATCTGACAAAACACGTGAAAGATGTTGACTTGCGAGTTTAATCACGCGAGATCAGGATCATTAAATTGGCGTCAATGCTGGTGCACGGTACATTTACAGTTGTCGAGATATTTATATCCTGCACTTATACATATATTTAGATGCAACCAGTTGCTTCTACGAACTTCGATATTTTATCAAATTACAGGCGTTGTTATTGCGCAGTTTTCAATCGAGAATTGTTTAATATAAAACGAGATATACACCAAGCAATAGAATTTATTTTTCACGTTTTGAGGTGATCGAATTCCATGTCGTATGGAATAATTGAAGCTTAAATTATTATTAAATCTGTGCTAAGATTACCCGTGCCACATTTCTTGACACTATATATTTGATCGAAAACGAAGATTTAGTTTGAACCATTTAATTCATTTTATATCTTGATGTTATTTCATATTTGCATACTTATAGATTTTTACATTTCCATGATCATTAGGAAGAATTTTGATTTTTTTACTGGTACTTTATAGATTATCAATTATACATATAAAATAGTAATACGAGAATTATTTACTGCTACCCCAGGAATGAGCAGCAAACTAATATCTACATATGTATAATGTCTACAGGGTGTCCCAAAAGTACTTCAACATCGGGAAATGGGAGGTTCCTGAGGTCATTTCAAGCGTCATTTTCCTTTTGCAAAATGTTGTCCGAGGCTTCGTTTGGGAGTTATTAACGAAAAACACGGACCAATGAGAGCGCGAGTTCGACGCTCGCTGGCACGTTTAGCGCGGCGAGCCGGCAGGCGGTTGGCTGAACATGCCAACGAGCGTCGAGCTCGCGCTCTGATTGGTCCGTGTTTTTCGTTAATAACTCCTAAACAAAGCCGCGGACAACATTTTGCAAAAGGAAAATGACGCTTGAAATGACCTCAGGAACCTCCCATTTCCCGATGTTGAAGTACTTTTGGGACACCCTGTATAATGGACTAGCATTTTTATTCTCCTGCTTTTACATTATTACGTCGTAAAAATTATTAAGTTTACAAACGAAGAATTAAATCAACGTAAATCATAGAATACCAAATTATTCATTTTTTAACTGGTACAGAAAGAGAGGTTCTGAATTTACGTGGTAACGAAAATTATCTTGAATATTCCTTAATTCAATTGTTTGCTAATTGTCTAAAATTCTCGTTTCCGTTTGTTGCTGTGTCTTTTCCTTCAAAATAGGAAATTGAAACTATGCTTGCAATTAGTTTGCCCGTCGAAGATCTTTGAAGAACGACTTTTTTAAGATAATGTTGATTGGACTGACATTTAAGGTTCGTTGTAAAATGTCTATTTTAACGAGAATACAATTTATTAAGAAAAAGGAAAAGCTATCGATACCGTGCATCGAACTCACTGAATTCCAGAAAATAACTTCCCGCTATATGGTATAAGGTAATTTTTCTAATAAAAAACAAATGTTGATATTTATAACTGGAATTTTTTTCGAACTTAAGATCTTAATTATTAATTAATGCTTTAACAAGATGGTTTATATAACAAATTTAAATTTAGTTTGAACGATTATGTATAATTTCTAAATTCTTCAGAAACATTGTTCAAGAAAGTTATAAATTATTTTCAGGACTTCGATTCTGAGATTGGTCACCTGATAGATATACTACATATGCAGTATGTAGTTACTAATTTGAAATATTGAATTTTAAATCATTTACAATTTGTTCATTCAAATGATTTTTGATTCAACGTTAAGAAGTTGCGTGTCTCTAGAAATATGAAGATTACTTTTGATGGTAAATACGTAATGCAACAATGACCCACAACTTCTCAACACATTCAATAAAGAAATTATTTGCTGCAAAATTGCAAATGAAACAAGATATTAACCATTAAAGAATAAAATTAATTAAGAACCTACGAAGAATAAAGTTGCAACTGATCCTTAAGAATTAATACAGTAATTGCAAAACTAATTGTCCTAAAAAAAAGTAATCTGTGTACATATATGTATACATAGAGACATACGTATAATTACATATACAATGTATGTAGAAGCTAAGATCTATGGTTAGGTTAATAATGTAATTTACACACTCATATACAATTCACATGTAAATATACTTATGAAGCAGAAATAAAATTCCATAGAAGTTTCAGAAATAAAAAGAAAACTCCTACATTTCGAGTTCGGTTTTCAGCAACTCGAAAACCTTCTGTGAAGAAAAACAACACAGTTGTTACTAAAAAGGAATCTACCATCTTGTTAAAGTTTATAAAACGGTGGGAGACATGTAGAAAATGGAAATGAGTATAACAGTAGAGAGTCAATTATCAGAACCTCGGTTATCCGAACCAGAAAATGAGAGATCTCGAAAAGACACTCTTCGATGGTTAAAAAAACTTAAAGATTACTTTAACAAATAGGTTTAGTTTAACTGTATATTTATAATAACTATGTATCATATATGTATGTTTACATATATATTTTGAGTAACTGTATGCATACAATGTATATTTCTAATTACAGCAGTAGTACTCTTGTATTTAATAAGTAGACTGCGGACCTTTATGCAAAATAAAAATTTTCTTAGTCAATTATAAGGCACAGAAGACGTATAAAAATTTCTTTCTATCTTTAACAATTTTAATAAATTGAAAATAACATATGGGACTTTCTTAAATTGCCTTAATGTTTTTACCGTTATAAATTATGTCCACCTATTTTTGTCATAAAAGCATAAAATCCGCAGTCTATTAATAAGTAATTTTAAAACTGTTAGATTATCCGAACAATTCGATTTTTCGAACCACCTCGGTCCCAATTTAGTTCGGATAATAGACACTCTAATGTAATTGATTAATAGAAGTGGTACGAGCTTTTGTAGTCGTCTAATAGATTTTCGATCAGATTGTTGATCAGATTTTCGGAAAAACGCAGGTGAGATGAGGAAACAGGAAGGTTGAACGGATTGCGTTGGATAATCGAGACGCGAGTCGCATTGTTTCCATTGGTTGGCTAAAATCGAGCGAGACAGAGGAGAAGAAAACGAGATAAGGTCGATCGTCGGTCCCGTTTGATTTCGAAAAACTATTTAGAGCAGCCCCCAAGACCGCGTCTTAGTTCGAATTCTTCGAATTCGCTTCATTTGTTTCTACTTAACCGGCGAATAGCCGACCGCCGCCGAATCGGTCCTTGAGTGCAATCAAAAATAAACTCACGCGAATTCGGCTCGCCATCTCGCCCGATTCCGATAGCAACGTTTTTCGAAATGCTGGAAACTGGTAGGTCTACATTTCTGCACATCCACAGTTCATTGTGAATTCTTATGTATTCAAATAGCAAATCCTCTTTAATACGTTCGCTACTATTATTAGCGCGGAATATTATGCTCGGAATATTATGCTGTGTACTTTGCCTTTAGACAGCAAAGTGTATACAATTAATTTGTCTATTTTTAAGTAAACTGTGAGATTGCAAATATTTCAGATATTCAGAAACAGCAGATGACAGTTGCATTACGTTTTCGTGATATTATTCATGGAAAAATTAGAAACGCAACGTACAGAGCAATAATTGCATCTAAAAATTAAATCTGAAAATTCTATATGTATACATAATATATTATGTACTAAACTATACAAAACTATATGTATTGTATATTATAAGTTATTATTGTTATAAGTATTATCATGTACCAAATCTAACATTATTCTACTGTCATTTTACGAACGAAAATTGTTTTTAATTCCCGATGTTTTGGATTAAGTCTCTATTTTATCTATCTATCTTTAAGTATCTATTATTATTAAGTTTCTATTCTAGGTGTTTCTATTCTGCTCAAATAATGTATGTTTTTAAAGTATGTAAAGAAATTCATTGAATTGTATTCGTAAAAATGATGTCTCATTAAAAAATTGTTACAATTTAGAAGTGTACATTTTGATCAGTAATTCCTCACAATTTCATTGAAAAATTTCGAAAAGTAATGGAAATATTGCAGTGATAGCAATTTTTGAAGAATAGTATTTGAGATGTCACGATCATCAATTTTCACATGAATAAGGAAATAACAAATTGTTTTCTCAAATTATATAAACACAATAAGTATTTGTCGCAATCGACTTCGAAAATTTCAATTTTTTGTAGTACAGTAGTTATTGAAACTAAGATATGTGATTTTGATTAAAACACCATTTTTTATACATTTCAGTCTGATGGGTCTCATGGATAGCACATTTACATACAAATATTTTTAATAAATTGGTATTTCGAGTTAGGTACGTATGTAGCGCTTAAAGGTCATGTATTATGTTTTAATGTGTATGCTAGTACGTTCTATTTGCAACAAAGGTAGATAGAGTTATACGTATATGTATGTGCGATCGAAAACTATTGTACACTCAGGGTATTGGTCAACTATTAATTGGTCATTTATTGGTCAATTAATTTAATGTATGTATCCTTATAGTGCGCATGTGACTAATGTGTATTCGTTACAGACGAAAATTAAAATGTCATTGGGAACATTAAGAAAAATGATTTAGAGGGTAACGTGAAGTTACATGGGATATAGTGGAGCTAGGTTCTCACGAGACGCTGCCCACAATGCAAGAAGACATGTAGCTGTGTATTATCGCCGCTTGTATCGCTATTACACGAGATATTATCAATACAACTCGCCAATTGCTTATTAAGTGACTGAGAAACGTGCATAGATTGTTGTTGAACACCTGTTCGAACACTTTACAAGATTCCGATGACCGTTGACCATAATTTTATTGAAGACAGTATCAACGTATTGTCAAGACATTGATTAAACGATTAATAAAGAGTGTAAATTAACTTTAGTAGACGTTTGCAATAAACTTCGTAATTAAACGATTACGTTTGACTGACTTGCACTTACAAACGTCTCTTGACTAACTTAAAATCGCATGATTACGATGATTCAATCTGTATTTAACACTAGATCTACGGAGCACCTGACAATAATTTATAATTTTCTCAAACAAAGTTCCGTAAGAATTTAGAAACAATGTAACACCTATTTAATGTAAGCTAAATGTAACAATATTGTACTTGCTAAATAAACCACTCGGTTTAAAGCAATAATAAATAAATAATAAAGCAACTATTTTATATTACTTTATAAGAATGACAAGAATCTGTTTATTCAGATTTTTAGTGATTTTTATTATAATTATATATTCAAAGAATATCTGAATAATTTTCTGCGAGTGTATCTTTACAATTTCAATAATCGTAAATTCAAAAATTTGGAATCCATTATTTTAACGAATGCCACAGTTTTAGCGTTAATGTTGTTAATGAAACACGTCTTCTTGATAAACAGGTATGTAGCAAGTATCCAGAAATTGGACATTCATAATCTCTGAGAGTGTTATTTTCTCAATATTGTATTTTGCCTTCAAAAATAAAAAATTTTTAATCTTAATTCTTTTATTATTTAAGAAATACATAGAATATGAAAATATATGCTTAATTGTTACACTGAATAGAAAGATTAATTATAAATATAAAGATTGACAATATATCAGTGCACATAGTAAATATTCACTTCTTATGTTTTCATTGAAAATTAGTGAAAATTTTCCTAGATTCATTCTAGACATGAGTGACTCCAACTTTTCAAAATTTCTACATGGACAGAATAACTTAATTTGTATGCTTTGTATCTAGTATACTCTGGAAACCATCTATAGCAATTTCTGTAAGGTTGAAAAATATATTTAATCGTTAGTAGACATGTTGCCTTCTGAACATTGATTCTTGATTTTATAAATAAATTAATTTTAAGTCATTTCAAGGTATGTTAACTTAAGTACAATGTCAATTCTAGCAAATCCACTCAAGAAACGACTTCATTTCTCACAGATAGTCAAAAAAATGGCGATACGTTCGACAGAAGATACTTCCACATATCACTTAATAGTCAATAATCAATAGTTTACAAAATAATTGTGAAAATTGCACGGCACACAGTAAGATGATTAAAATTAAAATTAACAAAGAAAGAGAAGCGTAATAGTGAAGTTTGTTATGGATTGAAACACAGTAGGACTAAAGACGAATGTGTAAATATCATATTAAGTTATAAAAATAATGTATATGCGTACACATATCACTTCAAATTACTTTTATAAGGCGACCAGAACCTATACTTTGAAAGAAGAGTTAAAATGTTGCTTCCAATTCTGTTCCGACGAATTCTTCGAATCACGTCGGAGAAGATAGCTTTTAAACTGCAGTCTCAAGCAATTTTAACCAAATTAGTCTCAGAAGGTTGATCACATTTATTAATTTGCAAATTATTGTTCTTAACCCTTCGAAAACAAATGTCAACACAGTACCGTCATCAGGGCTATACTTTCACACATTGGCTGCCACGTTGGTCACATATGAACGACACTACTTTTTAACTAGATTTCATAAATTCATTCTTACTGTTTTACATTTGAGTAAATCGATTAAAATTTTTAGATGCACAAGGATTCAAGAAGTAGGTAGTAGATATAATAAATTTGATCTTTTCAATCTTGGTTCACTAATTTTATGAGATTGTTTTGGGGTTGTGATTCGACAATCAACGTGTTAATTATGCATATGACGAAATATCAGTATACAGTGTGATTCAGCCAATTGTAAGTGTGCCATTACTAAATTACATGTAAACTGTTTAGTATATGAAAAAATGGTTGTAACAAAAGTTATATTGTTTCAAAGGTAGCACACAATGTATTAATTGGTTTTTTCTGTTTTGCTTTTTTATCAAGATATAAAGGTCACCTTGAGTTTCTTTATCGTACTGGTAAATTTTCGCCTTGTGCATGAACAGAGAATTGGATCCTGTATAAAAAACTATAAAATATGCTCTATAAATGATTTTCCATGCAAGCAATGCTCACCATGTTGTCTATTGCAATTAATAGAATATTAATGTAGTCAACTACACTTTTTCATATGCTAAATAATCCTCAGTGCTTTAGATGTTCACGCATGATCTTCGAGGAAAATATGTTTCGTACTAAAACGCTTACAAACAACCCGATTTTAATTGTTAATCAACAATCGACATTCTCTTCGTGAAAAGCAGTTCATATATTATATCATTTATTTATTGCTTTCAACCATATAAGGTTTATATAGCATATACGTGTAGGGTTGGGACTGGGTAGCGGTCTAACTCGCGTCTCGTTACTACAAAAAATGGATTTAATAAAAGATATTGAATAGATGCAGATACAAGCGATGTGAACTGCACACTTCAAGTGTCAGCTAAAGACTAATTTCTCGTTCGTTCTTTCGGCCGTTGCTTGTTTAAACTATCGATACAATATTTTCTCGACGCTCGTCACGGTTCGCGTTTGTTCTCGCGACGCGTTGACCCGCTTCGATTCCTACGTACATTACGAATTATACAATATATGATTATGCTACAACATGACTTATTAGTAGACTGCGGATCTTTATGCAAAATAAAAATATTCTGCATCGATTGTGGGAAGCAGTAGTTAAATAAAAATTAATATCACCCCTAAATAGTCTTTTTACGTTGAAAACAACATAACAATATTCTTAGATTTTTTTACGTTTTTCACTGTTTTATATTTCATCCTGTTCATTTCTTCATAAATGCATAAAAATCCGCAGTCTACTTATTAGTGTCTAACTCACAATTAGTTTATAATAATTTTGGTAGGTTACAACTACCTCACTGAAATTAAATTTTAATTGAACATAATTTAATGAAATAAAAAATTAAAAAAAAAATTATTGTTTTAAAAACCACGTTTTTAAAATGGACTAAAAAGTATAAAATAATTTGAAAATAAAATACTTTAAGATTTAAAACGAACCGTTTCAATTTTCGCGCCACTCACGACTTCCGTAACGTCACTTCCGTAACATCAGAAAAATTGTTTCCCTCAGCAAAGAAGTTTCACTTCAAAATAATTTTCCGGCTTTTAAGATTCGTGATCTCGCAGCGATTTTCGCGGTGTAAACGAATTACAATACAGCAGTTGCACCGACGCGTGATGCGCTGAGTTATTGATAGGCGACGCACGTAATAATTAGATGAGATAAACGCACGGATATTAGTGTTGCGCCAACGTAATCATGATCATGATCGACTTACAGTATCCGTGATCGTTCGTTGGACACGGAAAATACGTGTTAAACTAGCCGTCGTAACAACGTGTAACGTTCGGTGATAGAAAGTTATCGTTCAGTCGCATTCTATGCTACTGAATATTCTATGACAACGAGAGACATCATGTTAGCGAATTATCTGATTCCCGAATGCACGTACAGTACGTCCGATTGTCGTCAGTGGACGATTTCAGTCGTAGTCGACTGTTAGCTACCTTTCGAACCGCGTTTTCTCCATTCCTTTCAGCGAAGACAGTAATCGCACACGAGAATTACGTTTCATCCACCATTCGTTTGAACGGCAAAATATAAAGTGAAACTTTTACTGTATTTAGGTACTGCTTTGAGGAACACACACGAAAATTGTCAGCTTAACATATTGATTTTTTACTAAGATATAATCATTAGACTGCGGATGTTTATGCAATTTGCAATTTTTGTAGAGGAATTTTAAGAAAGTGGAATGAAACAAAATTTGATTTTCAGTGGTAGTAGCCTCCGCAGGTCTGGAATAAATAAAAATTGTATTATATTTTGTCAAATTTTATACTCCAGCATTTCTTGAAAATTTTCCAAAGCCATAAATATGCATATGATCCGCAGTCTATAATCATCATTAAAGTCGAACTTTTACTGATTACCCAATAAAGACATTTATTGAATTGTTTCCCTCGGAAGCATCTTAACAAATTATAGTGTTAAATGTAGTGCCTAATAGTTGTCTTATGTTCTTACTAAAAATTGTGATAAATTTAACAATGATGGCGATTCAAAAATACTACCTTCTCTTATTAATTACTCGAAAGATAGAAATTACATTGAAAAAAGACTTTGCTGCAAGAAGTGGAATCTTACTATGAACCTGTAGGTTCTTATGCACATATTCGAATGAATTGATTGGTCGTCGCTCGAGTTTTCAAGCCCAGATTACTTTGTTAAAATATTATTCTTATTGCTAAGCCACGGTTGTTTGCTTTTTACTATCGGACTTATTTCATAATATTTTGAAACGATTCCCTGTGAAGATACGTCAAATAAAAATCACCATCTTTTGACCGAATATGTAATTCCATAATTTTTCCATATGTAATTCCATAATTCCATAAAATAAAAAGATAAATGTTTGCAAACAATAAAGCGATGTGTAGTCTACTGACTTTTTGTATTAACAGCAGCGTGAACTATGCGCGAGGTGACTGTCAAGGTGACACAAGAGACGAACGACGACGGTTTAAAAAAGGCTGATCAAGTAAGTACTTCAACCGGAAGCTGTTGACGTCTCCTGTCACCTGGTTAAGACTATCGGAAAATGTACTTCGTAGAATATAGATTTATTTTTGTAAGTCGAAGACACGTGTGTCAAAAGTATAAGAATTGAAGAGAATGTACCATAGAAAAATGTCGAAGCCACAAATTACGAGATAAAGGAATAAAAGTCACATACTTTTACAGATGATTGTGTCTGAAAGTATATACACGATGTTTTAATTTTTATTTAACATTATGTTAACATTATGTTAAACCGTCGTTCATCTCTTGTGTCACCTTGACAGTCACCTCGCGCATAGTTCACGCTGCTGTTACTATAAAAAGTCAGTAGACTGCACATCGCTTTATTGTTTGCAAACATTTATGATTTTATTTTATTATTTCGTTAGACCACTATTAGGTTAAAGCATTTATTTCGCGAAATAATTTATGAAATCAAGATTTAAATTCTATTTTCGTTAATACAATCATTAGAAATAGATGAAATAAAGACAATGTAAACGGACAACGTAATCTAATAAATACAAATACGTAGTACGAAATGATTAGGACAATGATTGTTGGTATAGCTTGACTCAATTGTACAGGACACTATTAAATATTCTCATATTGCAATATAAATAAAATACCATTGCAAACTGTCATCAACGTCAACTTACAACATCCGCACGAAGGTGTGCAACATAACAGTCGGCTAATAAATGTTAATAAATGTCAAAAACACAAAGCTACTAGGAAGTACGTGGCAGAAACAAGTAACAGAATATGAGATTTCGTGTAATAGTTTGCATATGGTCACGGGAAAATTCAACGACCGATAATTATAAGATACGATAAATCACGTATTTACTCATCGTTCATCGTGGGCGAGTGTTTTTATTATTTCTTTGATTAATATTGCCTCTTCTATGGAAATGTTTTCCACATGTTTTCTGTCTTAATCATTGATAACATGTTCTTCCGGTTGATAAATGCGAAGAGAATTGGCAAACTGACACATGAAGCAGAGATTCAGACTCTTTTTCCGTCACTCGTGTCAGACAAATTAAATATTTGTAAGCGACTTAAATTTCTTCAGTTATTAAATTTTAGTCAATTCACTTATTTAATAAGGTTCATAAATTATATTCTAGCTTTAATGCGTGTGTCCTGTTGTTAATTATCTTTTCTCATTTTATTTAAATTTAAGTACATAGATGTAAATCGCATGTAAACTTTGTAAATATTATGTACACCAAATGTGGTCGCTAATGACCACGATGTTAGCGCGATCTTTTTAAATAAATTTTTTAAACGATCCTTTTAAGCGACAACAAATTTTCCTTTATTCTAAAGCATTAATAATTAGCAATAGAAACTGTCTGACTGAGGCGTCTCTGTACATTGAAAGTCTCCAACAATAAATTTGGCAAAATTGAAATTAAATTCTTTGTTTATTTAACAACTTATTCCAGAGAAGCTGACATCAAATTCCTATTATACTTGCATAAGTTCTCACTTTTGAAGTTTATTCCATTTACAGTTCTGAGATTTTGAGTTCTTCATTGTCTGCAGACGCTGCTCGAAGTCCAACTACTATTATCCCAAACAACAATTACAATATTTTATCGAATTATTTAGCATTCGTTATGTTTACGATCTAGAAGTAGAGTATGTCAGATTCTATACGGATTCGTATTAGACATCAGTAGACAGCAGATTTCTGAGCACGTAAATAAAGAATTTTAGGGTTAAGCTACCAAAAAAGAAAATTGGGCAAAAAGTAACATTGAATTCTGAGATTTTAGTGTACACTTAATAGAATACATGTATTGTTTAATTTGATTAAAATACATATTGTAAGATATTAAATTGTATAAATGGACTGGGGATTTTCTGCATTTATGACAAAAATGAGGTGCAACTTAAAAAAGTGGAAGGATTAAAACAATTTAAGGATATCAACGAATTATATCTAGCTTATTGAAGTTACTGAAGAGAGAATAAAATTTCTCCTTGGTTACTGTTTGTTGCAATTGTTGTTGGAAATTTTTATTTTGCATTAAGATGCTCAGTCTACATACAATAAATATTGAAGTTTAGGTTCTAATGTCACCCACGATTGAAGTCTAGTTAGTCGCAAAACGAATCACTGGCACGTCAAACGAGTCAAACAACCACTGTTAGCGAGTTGAAAGTTGAAAAGAATATAACAGGAGTATAAAAGTATAACAGTAGAACAGTGAATAAACAATAGGAGGAGAGTACTAATAATCGATTTTGCTTAAACAAAGAACAGCATTTGGAACATTGCGATCGCAAAAACTGTAACCGACGGCTGTTGTGATCCCTTGCTCTCGCTCTAACAATAAAAGTAACACATATATTCCACCATTTTTATAGAGATAGTAGAAATGGACCATTTTATTATGTCTTTAGTCGTTACAGTGGCTAGAAGCCCCTATTTTAGGGCTAGAAATTTTTGGAGAAATTATTTTATTTTTTTGCTTTAGCTGTGCTCTTAATCATGCACCACTGCCTTTTATTTTGACACATTGTTACCAACACAGCACTGAATCAAAACTTGTTCCGCATAATTCTACAAAAATTAAGTTTTCTCTGAGAACACTTGTTTATGATAAAATAAAGTTGGTAATGCCATACAAGTTATTATCATCAGGAGACCCAAATAGCATACACTTTCTTCGAACACTGTCAGCTACGTACAAGTGTTATTCTAAGTTGCATTTTCGCTTAAAAGCATAAAAACATTGTACTTGACAGCATGCATTACGTTATCCTAAGTCGAACTAACGAGTTCGCGACGCAATTTCATTATGTACACCGTTGTGGTTTGTGCAAATTTAAATACTTGCAAGCAGACTTACAATTAGTGTAACTGAAATTCAATCAACGTTAGTTTCGTTGGTTAATGATTTTGATGACAGCAAAAATAAATATTTTATTTTATCATAGTTCTTAGTATTTCAAATTTTGAAGATTTTTATGAGCTGTATCCACATTGAAAACGAGACCTCATTAGTAATATACATTTAACCAATTATTAGACTGCGAAATTGTATGCAAAGTATTTATGCAATTTTCTATTTTCTGTTATAATTTTTATTATAAATGTATAAAATCCGCCGTTTACCAATTATTCTCATATTTTATTGGGTAGCTATGATCCGGAGTACATTTATATTAAACTTATGTTTTGCATTACGTCATTTACAATTGAAAAATCACTCAGTTAACGAGTTAATGTCCTGAAATTATTTCAATTTTCAACTGCAGGACCACAAGAGACGGGTTTATTACACTTCTGATAGCAATGACAAGAATACAGTAGCAGTCCCGAGAGTATCGAACGGAAACAATATGTTGTATCGTAAACAATGCTACGCACACGTCGAATCATTGAACGAAAGTTATGTAAATTTGATTGGAAAATTTCATTAATCCAACGCACTTGGTATGCGTGCCGTTTACATTCTGGCGATTGCCTATTTCGTGTAGCATAACAGATTTCTTTGCGGGTGAAACCGCATAAAGACGCGACCAACACGGGGAACAACCATCGAGAATATTTTAATGAGAAGGCTAACACAGTTCTGCAGTTTCTTTATGGGAAAAACGATTGCGGTTTCTTTTGCACGTGCATTAGAAGTGTGCCAGAGGAATTGATACCGATATCGGCAGTAAAAACGCCACGAATTTATGGCGCCGTCTAATAAAAGCGAATGGTTTAGAATTCGGGAAACGAGTGCTTTCTATGGTGAGACCCATATTTGAATAACTGGAAATGCCGAGCGCTAAAAGTGACTGGTTTGCAATGTCTCGCAAAAAACTACAAAAGTGCATTTGCTTATACACAGAAACATTTTTATAACTTCCGTATGTGTTGGCACAACAGAAAATCTGAAATGGATCATTCGAATCCTGATAGTGACACTTGGCAATATTCTAGTTTAGAACATTTTTTAGGTACTCGTACAAGAGTGGTATAACACACTCTTATGGTGACAACCTTTTTTCTCCCACACTGTTTTTTATGGTGAAACCCAACCCACGTTCAACGAATGCAGTGTCATTCGAAAAATAGACTTTCCGACGCACGGTTTTTTCCAGATATGTGTATACATTCGCACACACTAAGCATTACTGATTTTACAATGATTTATTTTGGTCAATTACTGACGTCTTTCTCATAAAATTTACTGAACTTTGGAAATCTGATGTTAACTTCGGTATTTCCATATATGACATAATACAAGATAATTGAAATTGTGTCTTATCATTAGACTGCGGATTTTATACATTTATGACAAAAATGGAACGATAAATTTCAAAACAATAAAGAGATTAAATGAATTTGAGAACATCAACATGCCATTTCCAGCTTATTAAAATTGATTGAAGAAGCAAAACAAATTTTATATAGCTCCGGAAAATTTATAATTTTCATGAAGATCCGCAGTCTACTTATCATTATATTACAAAGCGTTTGGGAAACTAACAACTGATTACTTTTTCTACATGCCATCTGTAAACGAAATGTAATGTTGGTGTTGTTAAAGATTTCCTTTCAGCGGAATTATCTGATTTATGTCTTAAGGCACATTTTAAATAATCTTCTTTGGATATTAAGTATTAGTAAACAGTGCACCGTGTGCTTACTTGTAAATCGGAGTCTTTGAAATTTTGGTGTCAAGTTCACGTTACAAAGAATTCATGGGATTTAACTGGCTGGGGTAGTACATGTAGAACTATCGAACAATTGTATAACAAATAACGATTCCTGAATGGCGTTAAGAATTGTAATCTTAATAACATAAATGAACAACTTCTACATTCATCGCATAAAATTTGTGAAACAATAATGCAGAATGTCGAAGAAAAGTAAATGATCGGCCACAGGAAGAAAGTATCAATTCAACCCCTACATAATTAAACGAGACAGATTGCACAAAATGAAACCGACGCGATGTGTAAAAATCATACCGATCTGGTGTCCGAATACTTTTGCGAATAATTGTTTTTAAGTCAACAACTATTTCAAATGTTTCTGTTGTACATATATCGATTGTTTAAACACACTTTATCTCAGTTCTTATAAATTCCAATTTCTTGTAAAATAATAAAAAAGTAGAACCTCATAACTGAAACTTACATTCCGACGATTAGGAAATCATGATGCACTGATAAAAACAATAAAAATATTTAAATAAAGCGGTTATTATTACGGCTGATCGTAATAAGTATACTGCAGATTTTATTCATTTATGATGGCAATTATAGGTGTATTTTCAAACGGTGGAGAGATTAAAAGAATTTAAGTTCGTGTGAAATAAAAATTTATGTAAAATAAAATATCAATTGTGAGATGCAGGAGCGACATAGAAGATTCTCTCTTTTATAATCTTAACAAGCCGAAAATAATATATTATTCCTGAATTCTTATAATCTTTTTACTGTTCTAAATGGCACTAGGCTCGTTTTTGTCATAAATACATAAAATCCACAGTGATAAGTAATAACTATCCTAGGCTAAAATAAATTCGAAAGCATGTAAACGGTAGCAGTATCGGACTCGATCGAATACTACTAAATCTTCTATCGTTCCAGTATCAATAAAACAACAGCACCGCAACTTCTCATCAACGTTAATTTACAACACCGGATCTTTACGAAGGTGTGCAACATAACTGCGGTCTAGTAAATTGTTTTGTCAACAGTATACATACTGGGTGCACGAGTATCATGGCACAAGATTGCAGAAACCAGTAGCAGAAGAAATTTGCTGCTTCGAGAAGAAGAAAGTATCCGTTCAATCCTTTCATAATTAACGCGTCCGCTACCGCCATTTGTTTCGCTGCCTACCTTCTGTCAAAACGTTTTATCAAATATCTATCTTCTTTATGAAATATTAAAACAATTTAACCAAACAAAGATGTGCAGTCTCTCAATATTATCCTACGTATTTCTACTTTAACCCTATTATCTAACAAAAATATTTTACCGTATATAGAAGCAGTATAAACGAAATGCAAAAATTATATTTGCTATTGAATTTATTAATCGAGGCATTTCCGAATTAATTCCGAAAATGACAATCCCAATTTTGCTTACTTATCTAGGGTTAAATGACAAAGTGTATAATATGAATTCGACTATCATTACGTGAATCGCGAGATTGTAAACGTCACAAATGTTTGACAGTGGTTGCGAACCTGTGAATTGCCTAAACTGAAAATCTCAAACGTCTCAATATTTTCGAGAATAGGTATGAACGTTTCTATTATTTATTTAGTCCTTTAAACCGTATAATGTTATACGCAATTCTAAAGGAATGCGTGCAGAAAAAATATTGTTCCGAGTGAAAGAGAGCCTGCGTTCAGCCGGCGCGGCGCGGCGCGTCGTCGCCGGAACACGAAAACCATCCGTCGTCCGAGGGTGAAAACGAGTTAAGCGAAAAACTAGGAAAGAATGAGTGGACATTATACGTACTTTGGGAAGTGAGGTCACCGGGCTCGTCCTGTATGTTAACGGGTGAGATTTTCACTGACCTTGGAGGGCCCTGAAGGCTGAGGGGCCCGGGCCCCCCGGCAGTGCCCATCCTCTGCATCGCCGCACCTCCGATTTCCATCGCTCTTCCAGCCCTTCGCACCTCCTTCGACGATTTTCGAGCAATCTTGAGGCCTTCGCGCCAAGTACGACCGCCGGTCGTACTGACGTTTTCTCTGTAACCTGACAAAACCGTGACCTCGGGGTGAATAGCACACCTTGAACCCTTCTTCTTCTTCTTCTTCCTCTTCTTCTTCTTCACAGAGTTCACAAAAAATAGAACAAAATCAGAGAACACGGTACCGAAACGAATCAACGATCACTGAGTTCATGTAGATTGTCTCGGCTGCTTTTCGATGGAACTCGACTCGATGAAAGAAATCCTTGCCGCACACCTTTTCGGAGCACAACCGTGTCACCTTATCCTTGTCATGGGAAACTCGATAAGGATTTTCTTCAATGTTCGTTGTACTCTTCCACGTTTCACTGATGGTCGCGCTCTTTGATTTCGAGCTGACCGACGATGGTCCCTTTTCGAAGACGATACTCGCGAACAGAGAGGCTTCTCGCGTCAGATACAGTTCACGGTTATCTCGTCGGTTGCACGCAATTCGCTACTGGTCGCGGAAATTTCGATCTGTTCACGTTCATCGCAGGTTTTCGGATCCGCACACGCATGCGTTCACGCCGGAGAATCAGCAAAGGTGTCAGCGAGTTTCACGGTTCGAGCGATAGTTCACCGGAACCCACGCCATTTTGCGGCCTTCCGGGCGGCCGTCGTCCTCCGCGAGTACTCCGCTCGCTGAACTTTCGTACACTTTTGGGTCCGCGGAGAGCAAGGACTCGCGTTGAAAACTGTTTTCCGCGACTCCGCGGGGAGTCTCCTCGATTTTCCGGTGAAAACGGTAATCCTGGATCCTCGGGCAAGTACTGTCACTCGCGTTAATCCAAATTTCTAGCTGACGGCTAAGATAGTCATGTGCGCTAGCGGACCCTGTACGTTTTTCCCAACTGGATCCAAAGGAATTCTCTTCCTAATCGATCCTGCACATTCTTCCCACGTCACTGCGCAGATCCTTGGTCCTGGCGATCCTCTGTTCCGACCGGCTAGCCGCGGCTGGTCGAGATAGCTCATCGATCTCTTCGATCGAGGCAGGATCCAGCGACAGGGTCCTCTTTGTTGGAGGATCGGAGCACCAGGACAGTTCGATTCGGGGATCTGTGACCCTGGTCTCGGATTCCCGGCCACGCACCATCCGTCACCAAAAGGACCGTCGAAAGTCGCGCGCGCGTGTACAATTATTCCCTTATCACTGCTCGAGCGGGAGCGGCGCGTTGATCGTGGTGGTAACGAATCGAAATAAAAAAAAAAGAGGGTCGGGAACCGAAGGAAAGGGGGTGGAAAGGAGAGAAGGAGAGGGTTCGAGGAGGAGAGAGAAAGAAAGAGAGAAAAAAGAGAGAAAGAGAGGACACGTTACACGACACAACACCAACGAAACTGACGGCGCGGGGCCCTGGGAGGCACTGACTGCCGGTCAGGCTCCTATAGTACCCAACCTAACCACCCGTGGTACCCCCACCTTCGAGGTCGACCTTTTCGACCCCACTCCGAGGTCGGTTTCCACCACCACTAGAGCTCCCGACCACGTCCTATCCGGTGGCGAGGATCCGAGGCTCGTTTCCACGCCGACGTCGAACCATTCGTTCTCCCGGCGGAGTCGACTCTGTCGCTTCCACGCCTCCTGGGGGCAGCTGTGGGACACTTGGCCGGCTCGAGCCGCCAACAAAATGGCCGACAGACCTAATCGATTCGTACCTACCCTCTCCTCCTTCTTTTATTTCACCTCTTACTCCCGTCGATTCCGCTCCCTCTCTCTAGTCCGCCTTCTCTCTACGTCTACCAACGCCAGCCAGCCGATCCTCCAGCTCTCGCGATCACCCCCCTGACTCCGCAGCCGTCTACAACTCGATATACCCGATGGAACAGCCACCGAAAGATGTTACGCGTTAACCGTCTACCATGCCTAAATCTGTTCGCGAGTCGACCGGCCTGTACAGTGGGCTGTTTCTAAAAAATAGGCGGAATTCGTTCAAAAATTTTACACGTCATCAAACACAGCGGCGGACAAAAGCAATGTTTAAGATTAGAGTTTCTGTATATGAGTATTGATAAGTATTCATAACTTTAGGAACTATAATGTTGATAACAAATTTTGAGCATCCTCATCATACTATACATCGAACTTCTTTTGTTTATTCGTCTGTTTTCATATAACAATCCATTTTGTTCGACACGTGCAGCGGACGAAAGTAAGTTTAAAGTCTTTTGCGTTTTAATATTACTCTGCATTTCTGTGAATACATTAAATATTTATCTAATATCAATTTTCTGTCGCCTTGCCCGTTAATATTGAGCAGCTACGGTATATGTATAGGGTAAATGTAGAAAAGACGCCACGCTTTTAAGTTCGGAGTCAATAACGACTTTGCATCCGTATACTTTGAAACATAAAAGCAGTTTTCAATTTTGTTACATACAATTAAATGAAAATTGAGAAAAAAAAGGAAGTTTTTAAAGTTCGTCTCACATCGTGTGAGAGAGATGCAACCTGTCTTAATTCCTCTTCTTCATACCTTCTTCTAGCGATGCGAAATCCTAAGGTGCTAATCCATATTTTGTTGTGATTTCAGGTTTGAGACACCTCGTTAGCGTTCCTGTGAGGATTCCATATGCTCCTTGTGCTTCATACTGTGATATCTGATATTTTGTACCTTTTCTATGGTAAATTTCAAATTGTCATCGCTCCACTGTACTTTTGCAACATTATGTTGTCGAACAAATTTCATAATAACTATTACAAGCCAGTCACAACGCCTATCATTTTACCTAATTATTTTCAAAGAAAACATTTTTATAATGTCAATAATTACAAAATAAAAACTGCGCGAAACCGGCCACTTGACCGGTGGTGGTAGGCTTAATATATAATAATAATGTTGAAGTTGTTTTATCATAATGTCTCTTACAAGTTTACCCTATATAAGAAATAAAAGTAAATTTTGTCCACGATTCTGTGGAAACTCGCCACTCTGCGTCCGCGCGATTTCTTTCATCGCGATTCTCCGACTCTGCCTCCTTCAACGACTTCGGAGAACCTGTTGTCTCGGACGCGTTAGTTTGTTCCTTCTTTCGATTTTTTGTTTTAAATTTCCTTTTGTTTAATGTGCTCGTCGTTTTTCGGTTTGCCGAGGCAGGTATGGACGGATGGAGGTGCCAGGGTTTTTGTTTCGCCGCAGCTTTTTTTCTGCCCGATCATTCGAGATATTTCACTGCTTTATCGATTTGCCGTGCTTCCAGTTACGTTCGACTCTTTGTCTCATGAACACGCCGCGACTACTATGTATATCGCTCATGCACAAGAAAAAACGTCACAACTCAAAATTTTTCAGTTTTCGTTACATTGTATTGAAATACTCGTCAAAGTATTAATAAATTTTTATGTTAACACATACTTATAAAACTAATCGCATAGATTATAGCTCTATTAGGTTTCATTTTTTTTTTACCTGCAGCCACTGCTAGTTACACTATTTACGGACTTTGAAGCGCTTTCCTGTAAAATTTGTGTTTTCATATTTGTGAAGTTTTTCTTGTGCACGGGCGATGTGTATGTACAGGGCCGTTTGGAATTTTTTCGTGGCAGTCCCACGAATAAGATGCGAGTAAGACAAATAGAAACAATTGTTGATCAGTGAACAAGTGGAAAAATATCGTACCGAGAATACTTCCGAAAGAAAATCTACTGCAGAAATCATTGCGTTGTTTCAACTTTCAACACAAGAAAACGCAAGTTTACGCCCTAGCCAAGAATTTCTAAAATTCTGACAAACAGTAGGAGATAACTGCATCCTGGGCAGCTAACAGGAATCGTTTCGATCGCAACGGAAATGCGGAATTCCTGATCGAATTGAGATAAAAGATCACTGGTCTCCCGACTTATGGCCTCCCTGCAGCCTCGAATCAACTCCCCTTGAATATTGACACGTGGGGCGTAGTCGAGGTAAATGCAAACCATCACCACAGATACCCTAAAGCCTGCCATCACGGTGGTGATGACGAAAATGTACAACGAGCAGACGAAGCGAGCCTGCAGCGGGTTCAGGTACCGAGTAATTCGATTGTTTATAACGTTAGTTTTGTACAATCTGACGAAAAACTATGTTGACATTTTTCTAGAATTTCAACTGTTTTTTTCTTTACACAATTACTTTTCCGGATTTACCTCGATGCATGTTTGTGCACGGTTTCGAACTTTGTGGATTCAATTTCCCGATGTATCCGAGTTCAACTGGGTTTCTTTGCTGGCCGACCAGCTTCTTCTTCTTCTTGTGCTTTCTTGGAAACAGTTTCTGGTGACCGGACATTGAAAATTGTTTCTAGAATCTTGCTGTGTCTTCTTCCTTTTCGGTTGGTCGAACGTTTCGATTCGTTTCGTTGAGTTTTAGGTTGTAAAAGATTCTTTTGTTTTAGCATTTCGTATGTCTGTTACACTAGTGCTTCCTTTGTTCTTGTGGCAGACGTCTTTGGTTAGTTTTTGGTAGACTTTTTGAATTTGTGACGAAAATGTGTAAGCGAAATTTAAAACAGTAAAAGGATTTACAGAACATAAGCATGTTGATTGTAGACAATTTTTATTTTAGCAAAAAAATCCGCAGTTTACTTATAAATATGCTCTGCTTTCAAACAGGTCATGATTTATGTTTCTCATTAGGTTGCATATGTGAAAATTGTAATTTTGAAAACCTTTTATGGTTTACACTAGTTTACAGTATCAATTGTCTGCGTATTTTATTTGCATTTATGATAAAAACGAGTAGATGGAAGTACAAAACCGTAAAGATAATAGAATTTAAGAATATTGCTGTGTCATTTTCGACTTGTTAGAATGATTGAATCGCAATCATATTTTCACAGTGGCATTATTTATATCTTGAACAGATTAAAAATAAACGATGATGCAGGTACTGTGGAAGCTACAAACTTTTATGCTTTGAAAAATGTTATTGAATAGTTAAAGAATTTTGGATACAGTTGTGAACATAGATTTATTATTATACACGGTATTAATTAAATATCTTTCGTATTAAATGAAATGATTTCTTCTAATAATACGTTTAATACATATACATATTTTGGTATCGGCAGTAAAAATTTCATCTTTTGTACTGTTTCTTTGTTTTAATGTTTTTTTTTGTGATTTATTAATCATAACAGGTATAATCATTTTTTGTTTCTACAGAATTGAAAGCTTTTGGCAAGTTTTTCGATATCAGAGAATGTATGTTTTTACTGTAGATCAATATAATTAATTTCATTCACGTGCAATCACTAACAACTTGCAGATTCAGTGATCAAGGGAGCTGAATGTAGGTAATAATTTTGCTGTTTTCGAACGAAATTAATTACAGCTTCAAATGAATTACAGTTTCCATATTTGATCTGTAGCATCGAGTGGAATTATTTCTCACCTTTCTTACTGCTTCTCGTGTACTCATTATTCTCGGTATTAAATTAGCTGTTTATAGGCCAAAGCGATTAACCACCATTCGAATTTTTCAACATTTTACTGACAAATCACTTGATCGCGATGCTCTTTCCATTTAAAATCAATTTTCGTAATAATTAGAATGAATACCACTGGATGAGAAAAACTAAAAGAATCGTTAAAAAGCAATGGATACTATTAGTAGACTAGGAATTTTTATGCAATATAAAAATTTCCTGCATTATTTTCAAACTACAGATAGCTACAAATACATTTTTTTTCTCAATAATAGTAAAAAGCTGGAAATAATGCAATAATACAGTTAAACTCTTGAAATGATTTTATTGTTTTCCATTTAATTAATTTATTTCTGCTATAAATGCATAATATCCGCAGTCGAACTATTAAATTGTAACATAATTAAGTATGTTCGTTCGATTGCAAATATAAATGTATTCTAGTTGTACGACTTTATTGATAAGTCATTTCAAAAGCAATTAACTCATTGGAAAACTGTTATGAACAATAGTACAAATTATATAATTTAGTAAGTCTGTACTTTTTTAATAAATGATACGAAATGTTGAATACGACCGAATATATTTTTTATTTCGTTCAAATGTCAATCGATTGGAATTATAAACATTATCAGTACATGAACAATTTAATTATCTGTATGTCTAAATAACTGTGCAACTATTCAATTATGGCCTTAAAATAATGCATTACTTTCTAGAAAGATGTATACAAAAGTTAATAATGTGGGAATAAACTCGGATTGTTATATACACAGCGTTTATTTACGAATAACGTTTACAACGGACGAACAATTCTGATATAATATAATAATTAATTCTAAATACGACACGACCACGAACGATATAACACGACTATAATCTATTCTCCAAACTTTCTCGCCGAGGCTATACATACATAACGACTTTCGACTCGACTCGATTCGACTATGACTTTTCAAATTCTGTTTCAAATTCTCAAATTTCTTAAGACAATTTTGCACGGTGTAATAGGTGGAAAACTAAAGAAATATTTTCCCCGCGAAAATGCTTCCAATTGATGTGTCTCTAAAAACATTACGATATTTTTTTCGTGAATGTACCATTTTTTGAGGCCGTTTCGTTAAGCTTCTGACAATGAGTAATAATGCATAAGAAGGTAGGTTAGTACAGCTGATTTTTTATCCATAAAAAAAACGAAAAAATTTTCCTGTACTTTTAACGATTTAAATGCATAGCATTTTTTTGGAAAAATGGGTCTTCAATTTCCAACCCGCTATATTACGCGAAAAAATCGCAAAAGAAAATCATCGATGTTCATCGAAAGAAGAAGATTCAAGCTTTGAAATGAGTCCAAATTCAATTTTGTACGAATGCTTTTACCAGAATAACCACAGGTAAAATATTGCCAACTTTTTCAGAATCGCAAATTTAGTGTTACTTTTTTGATCCACTGTTTGCATTCGAAGAGGCGTGCTATTATTCACGTGTTCTCGGTGATCGTTTAAATAAATCTGTTTTCCAGCTAATTGGCGGATCAGTTTACGGGTACGCTGAAAATAAAGAACCCGACTGGCCTAAATACGATAATACAATTCTTTGCTAAAATAACCGAAATTTCGCACCGGCGACAGGGTTTCGCGGGCGAGAATGAAGTATTCGCGTCAAAAATAAGACCCGCGGATAAAAAAAGATGCATGCCGTCATTTTTTTTTAATTGCACTCGAGCGCGTGGTGCAGCAGACGAATGCATCAAACATTGAACGTCCAGACAGTCTAACGAGAGAGGGAATTCATAAAATCGGTGTAAAAAGAACTGACGAAAATGAATGGAATTATGTACCGGGAACGAGGCAGATCGACGTACTCAATAATGTGCATCTTCGTGGGAAGCATTCTGATCGACGTCGGTATCAGGGGGAACATTACCCAATAACGATAGTCACTGTATCTTCTTTATTTGTCTATCCGATTAAGAAGAGGAAAAACTCAACCGATTGAAATGTTTGAGCGACTTTCAGTGTCCGATCTCATGCGCTGCTTTGTCGGCAGCTTTGAATTATTTCGATTATAAACTTGTTTACTTAGATAGGTATCCTAGTATGCTTACGTGTTTGTATGTTCGATTTTTTTTGTACGCGTTCGCTACAGGATTATTATAGTAAAATGTGTTACGAGTGAGCTGCCGATTTTAAAATAAAAACTGCGTTAATTGCGAAATACGATTTCTTAATAAGTAATATCAACTTAAAAAAACTAGTTTCAGCGAGTTAAAATTTTTTTTTTAAATCTATGGTTTTTTGTTATAAATGTAGACAAATTTTGTTTCACATTGTATAAGAAACCTCTAGACTATTCATAACACACTTTATTGTTTTCAATATTTCGAGTATGTTTTGCATTTTTTTTATAAATTCCTAAAATCCCCGCAGTCTAATTTTGGGGATGTGTAGCAAAGTACGATACAATATAAATAACTAGGGTAGACAAATAATTTATTAATTACGAATAAGATTGCGTTAGTATTAACTTATTCGTTAGTTGAATACGAGTGCACCTATTTTGTTGTATTGAATATATTTTTTATTTGTTGTTTTATTTGATTTAATAATCAAAAATATTTATGTAAGTTTACACGCATAAACGTTTCTGTATGTATAAACAACTTTCTAATTTTACACAATCAAATGAATTATTAAATATTGGTAATGGAATGAGTTATAAAATGATAGTTATTAAATGTAAGTAATTGCATACTATGAAACTTGGGTGTTGAAATATTACAAAAATACAATATTTCAATGATATTTTGAAAGATTATCTTGCTAATTGTGTAAACAAGTGAATATTTCACTTTTATTCAATCATATCCGTTATGTAGATGCTGTTTTACATTAATTTGAACATAAAGTGATCTTTTTATTTTTTCTTTATTTAAGGAATGATGATGTTATAAATTAAAATGACCTACAATTACAAATGATAAGAAAGGAGTATAATACCGAAAAAAGGTAAAATACTTTACTTTTTATTTCTTACTCGTTATTTTTTTAGATTAATCTATGAGATTGGTCTACACTGCCTCAGTAAACAGCATGTGTATTTGTATTCACTATACATATGTATACATACACAATTTTATATTTCATACTTTAATTTAAACTTAACTTACTGTCCAAATATTCCAATATTTGCTCAAGACATTTATTTCTAGATTTTATACATATTTATAACAAAAATTACTGGATATAATTTAAAACATTAAACAAATTAAAAGAATTTAACAGTAAGGATATATTATTTTCAACTGATCAAAACTATTCAAAAAGAAAAACTATTTCTACGTAGGTAGCTTCTGTTTCTTGTAATTTTGCATAAACATTGGAAGTCTATCAGAATATATTCTCATAGTACCATGACATAACAATTAACCACAGTAATTATTATGTTATCCTTTTTTCTGTTCCACAATTTTTATCTCCATTTCAATCTGATAAATATAGATGCGATATTATTCCAGAAATTGCAGAAAAATTATTTTGGTTGTACATTAACACACAAATCTGAATGTTACAATAATCCTGGAATTATTGTTCACGGTGAAGCTACCTGAATGCGATTTTCACTGACAATGGTCACTTTGCCTTGTATCCGAACGTAGCATTCGATGGAACGCGTGCCATCACACAGTTCAAGCAGAAATTCCCCCATGAAAATCACGTGAAAGAGAGTTACGCTAAAAGAGCAGCCCCGAAGTGGTCAAGCGTGATTCGCCGACCGAAAAAGGACAATCTTTTGCGGTTCACCGATCGTGCATTAGCTAATCCATATTATTCGAAAAGACGTTCAAACATGAGCAAATCTCCGTGCGCTCATACTATTCACTGTGGGGAACTGTTCACTTTCCTCTCAGCTTTTCGCACTTTTTCGTTATACCACAACCTTTACAATTAATTCATTTATTTATTTATTTATTTATTTATTTATTTACCGTATACCCAAGATTAAAAAGAAAAGCACTGCAGTTTCAACGGCTCCTAATAATGTATACACGGATTTTTTTAATTTACCTTTTGCGCTCGGAGTTATTTTAACTGGGAAATTAAACATTTCTTCCAACCTTGAATAATTCCATTTTTTTCATTTTATGGATATGAAATTGATATAATACCTCATACAATACTTAAATGCTTAGTAATATACCAACATATTTAATATGTGAAAAATATTGTAAATAATGGTACAGCAATATTTATTGGTGACTCTGAGTCATCACTCGAGTGCTAAGAGTTAATCTTCTACATTGTATGTATAATACAGTGACTGTTGTATAATAGTATTTGGACATCGATAGCATCTGGAAATTTATTTATTGCTGTATATTTCTAATTTCTAAGGTATCAGTGAATTTTTTACATGTTTTTTCTTCACGAGAATTTGGTTCCCAATAATAAGTTAATACAGTAGAGTTAGATTTTAAAATCATATCATTTATTTACTTCGTACACTGTTCTCGATAACAAATGCTGAGCGAAATAAAGGAATATTATAACCTATCGCAAAAATATACTGATGTTTGTCAACAGAAAATCGTTTTATTTAAAGCATAAAGGTACTTTCATGAAATTGCCAATTGAATAACACATTTTAATCATTAGGTGTACTTGGCGAATCCTAAATAATGAAAAGTCAATATTCAAACAGGAATTAAGGCGCCACAGCCTAAGAACAACAAAAACAATCATGCTGCAGAAAGCATTCACTTATGTGACATCAATAACATCGATTACACAATATGACTGCCCGCCATTAATGTAATTAATTAATCTCCACACTTAACACTTTGTCATGTGTGAAGCAGGGAAAATCGAGTATTCGGTAAATGGAAAAGTCGAACCACTTTTCTCGTAAGTAAAACATACTCCAAGTATCCCTTTTTTTCTAACCGAATACTTGCTTTTATCGGAAGAAACAAGTTTTCACCTGTTCTTTTTATCGAAACTGAAAATCGCGCGGCATGCATGGAGGAGTTGATGTTCGGTTCTCTCTTCCTTAACCGGTTAATCGGGTAATTTTCTGGCCATCAACACCCGCATAGGTGGAACTAACTATGAACAAAAATGACTCGAAGTGATCTACCTCGTAATACATGCGCATATGATCTAATTTTACTTTGCTGGAGATATTGAAATAACATTAAAATGAAGAAACTTCTGGCAAGTAAATAAGAAATGATTCGAAGTGCTCTCCCGCGTAATAAACTAGCGTATGATCTAATTTATCCAGGTAGCGACATTACGATAAAATGGAGTATCTTCTAGAAAGGAAATAAAAAAGAAAATGATTTGAAATATTGAAATGAAGAAAATATGAAATACTAAAAGGCTGCAGAGTGACGAAGTGCAGAGAAAAGCTGTAGAGAATGAAGTATCTTCTGGCAAGAAAATTAAAAAAAAAAATGATTCGAAATACTGAAATCAAGAATTTTTTCGGAAACGAATAAGAAAAAGTGAAATACTAAAAGGTTATCAAACCCTTAGCAGGTTGAACATTTTTCGAAAATCAAAGTGTGACTAAAGTGTCAGTTTCATTAGCGTAAGTGGGTCACGATGATTTTAAATAACAAGCTAATAAATCACACATAGTTGCAGAGATACGAATATGTACCACGAGTCTAATTAACCTTAGAGCCATTTTAAAACGAAAGAAGTGACACCCATTCGTTCCTAAAAACGAGTATTTACTGTAAGTGTTAAGAAAAGTTATGGTTTTCGATAAGTCCAAGCTTAATGGTCTCGACTGCTAATGTGTTAATTAGAGAAGTGGGTAATAATTATATGCGTTCGGTAAAAAAGATCTATGCAACATGCAACAAAGTCGAAGAAAAATGCAACAACGACACAGGTCACGGATTAACGGCAAATGCAAAACACGTTCAGGCCGTGTGCAAAATGTTAATCCTGGCCAATGTCACGCCGCACAACCCGAGGAACGTCACGCTCCTCTCGCAAAATTTCGCTTGAGAAGAGGTCTGACGACATATAGCCGCATGCAGAACCCCCTTTAATATTTCGACATGAATGAGTTCAGGCTTGAATTCAACAGGTTACAACAATCAAACGGAGCACAGTTCATTTACAGATCATTGTTATCTCGAAATTGTAAATTTTGTTCGTATCAATACTTATGTGTTTTGACTTCAGACTAATTTACATATGTATAGACTAATGTACCGAAGTCAGAAGTTAGCAAACAGTAAATTTTCTCTAATGAACACCACTCACTTAATAGTTGCATAAAAACATTATTAAACTAAATTGCAGTTTCCACTTACACGTTTTATACGATTCTAAGCGATCGAAACACTCATCCTTGTTCGACTAACAATGAATTTGTAATTATAGCGTGCAAGTACTTTGTCAACGGTGACAAGTTGTTTCACTCATCTGCAGGTGTAAGAAACTGTAGACCTTTATCGTTCGTTTCCACATCTTTTAATGTGGTTTGAAATGAAAGAATTTTTATAAAATGTTCAAGGTATTTAAATGTATATGACACCATGACTCATGAAAGTGGTCTAAGTAAAAATTTAAAAAAATTAGTTTATCAGTTATTTCACATTACATTACTTTAAACTAAATTAATTCAATGTAATTTTTACGATATTGTCAAAAATGAACCGTTAGATAGTGCTTGTTATTTCAACATTGTATATGGAATTCATTTAGTGTTTCAAATGTAATCCTTTAAATATCTTGAAACAAGAAATATATGACTTAAACCACTTTTGTACTTACGGACTCATATGTAAGTGAATTTACCTGTCAAGTAAATGAACATAATTCGTATTAAACAAAAAAATAATATTAATGATGTCCTCTTCGTGTTGAAATCTGCACTATTGTAAGTTCACAGATGTCACGCTAAAGAGATCATCCTTTTTTTTAATAACCTACCCGGCACTAAATTAATTTATTTAGCAATAGTTTAAATGATATCCCACGTATTCAACTAACATTAACTGTATTATAAGATAATTGTAACATTCCAACATTTATACATTATACATCCGAAATTTCTAGGTATTGTGTACGGAGCTTTATGGCTAGATTGCAGATTTTATGCATTTATGACGAAAATTAATCAATGAAATATGAAACAGTGAGAACAATTTTTGAACACTGTTACATTATTTTCGACTGATCAAAATGATTAGACGGAAAAATACATTTTTAGAGAATGTTTTACACGTTTCATTATTCAAATACTCATGTTCCGCCGATTAATACGGATAATCGAGGTTCTACTGTATCGTGAACTAAATAAGTAAATACAATCCAAATTGTTTTATGTTTGGTGTCGCTTCAATCAGAAAAATGCCGCGAATATGATGGCAAAAATTTCTTAAAAAAAAATTAAAAACAGAAAAAATGTTGTTTACAACTTTTGCATGTGACTGTATATCGAAAATTTAAGAAGTAGGGTTTAAAGATCTGTGTCGACTATACACATTCTGAAAATTTTATCAAAAACGGTCAACGTTGCAACGAGCTACAAAATGTTTAAAGATGGTGAAAATTGCAATTTTTCACGATTTTCGTCCTATAACTGTCAATTGTTTCCGCATGAACCGATTTTGATGAAATTTTCAGAATATGTATAATCGATACAGATCTACACATCATTTTTTTTAAATTTTCGGTATAGATGCACATGAAAAAATTGTAAACAACAACTTTTAGCATTTTCTCTGTACCTCCGACTAATTGTAATTTTTTTTCTCACGTGTTCGTTACGTGCTCACTAATTGTTCTAACTTCTCAAAATATCCAAATCGTATGGTTCAATAAGAAAAAACTGATCGTCCTTGCAAAAGTGGCCGAATATTAGTGACTGTATATCGAGACATTGCAGTGTCTCTCATTTAGCTACTGCGGTGAGAGAATCTTCGCGACGTTTACATGTGTTTTAAGATTCCTCTTTTATTCCGATCAATGGTTTCTGCTATCCGAGTTCCATACACCCTGTATATGTATATGTATTTCTAAGTGTACACACGTTTCGGCCATATATGTATGTATAATGCTCCTTTGTGAAGTGTTGCCATCGGAAGAGAAGGAGGAAGAGGATGAGAGGAGGCCTCTTAAGCGGCTCAGCGCGTAGGAGCGTGTACAAGCGAGAAGCCGACAAAGCTATCAGCGCCGAATGCATCCCGGGCAGATGCTGCCTTTGCTGTGCACTTCTGTCTCTGTTTCTCGTTCCGTCACCACCGCTCTCACTATGTCTCTGTCTGTCTCCCTTTGGGCGTTCGAGTGTCGAAGCCACGTGAACCCTGCGTAATAATTCACCGGTCCTTCGTACTACATGTAAACTCCGAAACGTTAGAAGTGGTAGACCGGTCATTTCAGCGGCTCCGTTCGATAGAGTAATTTTCAGCGTGGTGAAAAATGCGAAGAGCCTGTTCCCGTTCCCTGTTGGCGCTACAAACTCTGAGCCGTTTCGAGAGGAGAAGTTTCGCCGTTAAAAGAGCTCGAAGGATGAAATTGCGAGACTCGGTGATAGCTTCCGGAGGGGGGGAAATTTTACCGAAACGCTGCCACAGTGGGACGTTTCTACGAAATAGGTGGAATTCGTTAAAAAATTTTCATGTTATTAAATAGGTTATAACTGGGCCTTTTCTTAAGCAAATAGTTGATTGAGGTAGACTGAAAGAGACACAGACGTATATCTGACGCTATTTGTTAAATAAATAATAGTCAAGTTTAGGTCTCGTAGTGTATCAGTCAGTTTCCTTCACGTCTCGAATGCTAATGCCACGTTCTGTTTCTGAGCGAATATTTTCTTGCCAATTAAAGCTGGATTTTTATAGTACACGGGAATTTGTCTGTTTCTGCTAAAACAAACTATTTTTAAACTGCAACCATGTAGCTGTAACCATGAGACAGTTTTTTGTTTTAGGACATAGTTTCGTCATAAGTAGAAGAGTGTTGTTCAGCGAGTTGAGAGAAGAGGGCGCGATGTAACTAATAATAAGTTAATAATCATTTCGATGATAACTTTCGTTCAAATTACGTTTTTTGTCATTTCAAATCTCTATTCATTTAAAATCCGCTTAGGCGTGTCGAACTCACTTCGTTAACATCAACTTTTTAACTATTTGCTTCGGAGGGTATGTCCATACGACATTAATTGCGTAAAATTACATTCGAATTTAACTAACCAAGTTTCAATTTCTTTGATTTAAGGGTAGTTTTCTAAAAAGACAGTGCCCCATTCTGGCAAATAATTAATATTAGAATTAGATTCCACGATCCCAATACCCTCTAAAACCGTTCCATTTATAATTAATAATGTATAATTAATAGAGACACGAATGATGTCCAGCTCCTTGCAATTCTGGCAGTCAGTACGATGGCTGTCTTGTTTAGAAAGAGTGCAAGGTACTGTGAGTGATCGCCAGACAGCAGATCTGTATACAAATTTCTCTAAATCAATCGACAAAAACAAAAGTTGAATAAAAATGTATACTTCTTCTCTTAATAATTTTAACCCTTCGGCGACAACGTCTAATTTATTGGTTTGGTTCTTTACGATTGACGTTGTGTAATGTTTGTATATACATAAATGTTACTTTAACATGTTGATTAACAATCCGAATGCGGGGTCCGGGTCTATTTTGACCAGTATCAAAATCGTCACTGAATTACTCAATTTCTGGGGATTGAATTAAATGAACAGCAGTTACCTAAGGAACAACAGAAAGACTAATATCCTGTCGATAAGATGTGCTTTCAATAATATGTTTTAAGAAATTAATAAATACAACAGTAAACGGTCCTGAACGTTACCAATTGTGTATGTAGTTGTAAGAATGGTCCGCCGTTCGAGGATTAATTAGATATTTTTATATTTTTCATATATTTAAAAAGCAATATTCGTTAAACATCGTTATGAGAAATCTGATATTTTGGCAAATGAAAAGCAAATTTTTCGATTTGGCCCACTGTGCGTCATCTCTAAAGCGTTAATAAATCGGAAATATTATAGCAACATTCTTAAATTTAGAGAACGTCATCACAGTTTTGTGTTTTACCTACTCATTTTTGACATAAATTCATAAAATCATTATAGGGATCACATTATTGAATTTTACCAAACGAATGGAGCTTTTTTTAGATGTCAGAAGGATTAATTTACGAGATGACTTACAAAAGAATTTGACAAGTCATTTTTTTGTACAAATTGCAATTGTTGTTTCTTACAACTTTTTTTCTGAATCTGTATTGAAAATTGGAAAATACGATTTGGAAATTTGTCAATTATACTTCCTAAAAATTTCATGACATTAATCATATACATATGTATACATATACAATATTTTTAATTAAAAATTATGTCACGTTATACATATATCATTAAAAATATAACATTTACACGTAGAAATAAAAGAAAAGTAGTTTATAATAAGTGATACCAAAGCTAATTGCAAGTATAATAAAACGAACAATTAGAAGTGAACAAAACATTTTTTATTTTTTAGTACAATATACATATACAAGGTGTTCCGTATAGGTAATAATAATAAGGATATTAAATCTTTCCTTTTTTTTTATTTCTATCACAAAAAGTGAAGAGATTTTTTAAAAAGAACGATAAAGTTTTAGACGTAAGTGATTCTTATCACTTCGGACAATTAAATCTCATTAGATATACCGTTCGTAAAACTTTGGTTGTTCATATCGCGTGCCAACAAATTGTAAGAAACCGGTGTGGCCATTTATACAATCGCATGCGAGAAAATCGTGAAACTTTAAATATCGCATCCTTACAATTTCGTCGTGCTTGATTTCCGAGTTGCTCGTTTCGAAATGATATCAAACATGAAACGTTCCTTTTTCGTGGAAGTCAAAATATGCTAATTCTGGTATCACAAAATTGAAAAAAGAAACAATTCAGTTTGAAAGAGTTTGCAATTATCACTTTTTATGTACGTATGTTGGTGTCACATGTAAAATATTATGTGACGCAGTGAAATTAATTTTTCTGCATTGGATATTGAGGATAATATTTAAAAAAAAAATTAAAAAGTCAATGTGAAACAAATTTTTATATTCAGACTGTTTGTAGACTGAATAAAAACAGTTTTTCTAACTGTTGAAATAAATCAGTTGGGAGATGATTAAAAAACTCATAAAGATATCAAAATATTACTGTGGGTAACATAAACAATCGCAAGTCGAATTTCAACTTGCTACATCGGTAGTTATGCAGTAAATAATTTAAATTTATTAGATATGTCTTTATTTTGGTAACAGTTTCACACTGCTACCACTGAATTATGTGTTCACTGAAATGTGCCAAAACGTTGTTTACCTTTCGCAAATGAATATTCTCTCGCCTATTTCTAGTGCCCATTATCGATATGCGATGAAAGAACGCTTGTGGTCTTCTTTTTAAGAAATTAATTTTTGAGACTCACAACTGGACTCTCTGTTACACATTAAAATATAAAAATTATTCTATTAGAATTGTAAGAAAACTTTAGGAATAACTATTCTGCCGAGTTCCATATTTTTAACATGCTGCATTGTTACTTTCCTTCAAATGCTGATGGTTAACAATAAATAATTATTCAGTCGAAAACAGATTTCGAATGCCGTTGCTCTGTTTATATTCATCATAAGCAAACACTTAATAATCCAAGTAAACATTTATCCAAACAATTTGTGCGAATTTGAAACGCGTTCCTATACATATGTAACCTCTGTATTATTTGATTTCTCAGTTTTGATTTATAAACACGGCATATCGAGTCGAGTAATTCATGATATTGAAGTTTTTCTCGTTTATCTTTATTGGAGGAGGTGAACTTTCAAACTCTTTTTAAATTGTCTTTAACATAACTTATTGTTAATTATGCTATGGTTAATTTCAAACTTGTATTATTATAAAAAATCGTATTATTATACCAGAATTTTATTATTGTAAAAATTATTATTTTTCATCTAAACATACTTTTGAAGAGGTTTACAAATTCTCTAATAGGTCTGAAAAATGTACATATATCTATTACACATTTATGTGTATCATCTCAAATGTTCTAAACATTATAAAAATCTAACTTAAGAAAACAAAATCTCTCCTTATAGAATGTGACGTTTCAAATAAAAAGGTTAAAATTTGTTATTTTTCGTTATGAAATTCTACAAAACTAAGTTGCAACGTTTTAATTAATTTGCGGTCTAGAACATTAAAAACAGATAGAATATTACACAATTCACACGACTCATCGTAGATGTTTTGAAGATAAGCATTCGCTATTTTGTGTTTCACTTTCGCAAAAACTCCGATACTCGTAGCTTCATAAGCGGTCGACGTATCGATTAGGTGAATTTGTGCGCAATGTTCAGGAGAAGTTTCAAACATTGCGCAGTGAAAAGACTGGGAATAACACTGAAAGCTTTTTTCTACAGGCCGCGTTTTATGAGATAGTAACGTGGCTGAAAGAAACGGGAAGGAAATTTTGATAAAATACTCTGAGCGATAACTATTTCAAGTTATACATTTGCAACATTGACATAATCTCGTAATAGAATTTTGAGATTTTAAACAAATTATTATAGAAAATAATTCGTTAACTTTTTCATTATAGGGATGACGAGTTAATTCGTCATTTTTATTCGCTATCACCTTTCAGAATTTGTTAATGTTCTTCTTAATTCAACGAATGACTCTTTCGCTTCGTTGTGTCGTAGTACCCATTTTCTTAGAAACTCTATTGTTTATTATGATAAAATTTTAATTATATTCCGTTTCTAAAAAATTCTGTTCGAACTCATATGTGTTTCGTTTAAGAAAATATCTATTCGCGTGGAATTTTTATGGAAAGAAACCCCTAAAATATTTAGTTTTATATTTCATAGATTCTATTTAAACTAAAACTTTTATTAACAAGTTTCACGATTCATGTTTTAAATAGAAATCAAAAGCTATTGTAATTCATTCGATTCCTGGTTAAAACTTACCAAAGGTATATTTCTTTCCACTAACAGTTAATTTTATAAAACGACTCATTGATGACCTGCATTTATTTTTGTAATCTTGTGGATTCTTATAAGCTCGAACGAAACTTCATTTCATTCAAGTTCCCCGATGAAAGGTTATTTCGAAGCTGCTAAACACAGGCTCCACGAATAGATGAGTGGTACAACAGAGGAGGCGTTAACACATCGTATAAGTTTCTATTCCAAACTTTTTAGGTGTCGTCTACACACATGCCGAGCCGCGTTATTTTCCAAACAACGCACACTGTGGCAGAATCGCACAAAACTGGACAAAATTCATGTCTCTGTTAATTATACATTATTAATTACAAACAAAACGTTTTCAAGGGTTTTGAGGGTCGAAGAATCTAATTCTGGTATGACTTATTATTGTAATATTTGTTTGGTCAAAATCAATAATGTGATTATGACAACAATGAATAGGTAAAAAACAAAATTGTGATGACTTTCTCTACATTTGAGAATGTTGCTATAATATTTCCGATTTATTGAGCCTTTAGAGACGACGCACAGTGGGCCAGATCGAAGAATTAGCTGTTCATTTGCCAAAATATCAGATTTCTCATATCGATGTTTAACGAATATTGCTTTTTAAAAATATGAAAAATATCTAATTAATCCTCGGACGACGGGCCATTCTTACAACATCATAATTGGTAACGTTCAGGACCGTTTACTGCTTTATTTATCAGTTTCTTAAAACATATTATTGAAAGCACATCTTATCAGCAGGATAGTCTTTCTGTTGTTCCTTAAGTAACAGCTGTTCATTTAATTCAATCCCCAGAAATTGAGTAATTCAGTGACGATTTTGATACTGGTCAAAATAGACCCGGACCCCGCATTCGGATTGTTAATCAACATATTAAAGTAACATTTATGTATATACAAACATTACACAACGTCAATCGTAAAGAACCAAACCAATAAATTAGACGTTGTCGCCGAAGGGTTAAAATTATTAAGAGAAGAAGTATACATTTTTATTCAACTTTTGTTTTTGTCGATTGATTTAGAGAAATTTGTATACAGATCTGCTGTCTGGCGATCACTCACAGTACCTTGCACTCTTTCTAAACAAGACAGCCATCGTACTGACTGCCAGAATTGCAAGGAGCTGGACATCATTCGTGTCTCTATTAATTATACATTATTAATTATAAATGGAACGATTTTAGAGGGTATTGGGGTCGTGGAATCTAATTCTAATATTACTTATTTGCCAGAATGGGGCACTGTCTTTTTAGAAAACTACCCTTAAATCAATGAAATTGAAACTTGGTTAGTTAAATTCGAATGTAATTTTACGCAATTAATGTCGTATGGACATACCCTCCGAAGCAAATAGTTAAAAAGTTGATGTTAACGAAGTGAGTTCGACACGCCTAAGCGGATTTTAAATGAATAGAGATTTGAAATGACAAAAAACGTAATTTGAACGAAAGGTAGCATCGAAATTATTATTAACTCATTATTAGTTGCATCGCGCCCTCTTCTCTTAAATCGCTGAACGACACTCTTCTACTTATTACGAAACTATGTCCTAAAACAAAAAACTATCTCATGGTTACAGCTACATGGTTGCAGGTTAAAAATAGTTTGTTTTAGCAGAAACGGACAAATTCCCGTATACTATAAAAATCCATTCTTAATTGGCAAGAAACTATTCCTTCAGAAACAGAATGTGTGTTATTTCTTTAACAAATGGCATCAGATATTATGTCCGTGTCTGTTTCAGTCTACCTCAATCAACTATTTGCTTAAGAAAAGATCTAGTTATAACCTATTTCATAGCATGAACATTTTTGAATGAATTCCACCTATTTTGTAGAAACAGCCCACAGTATATGGCCAGCCGGAAAGCGATGAGCCGTGCGTCCGTAGCGTCGACGATGAAATCAGAGCGGGAAAGTGCAACTCGCAGGCGATTATGCGCGCGAGAAAACAAGAAAAAACGTCGGGTGGCGCCGTGTACCCGCACAAAAGAGCTCACTGACACATCCATCGCTCCAGGAAACCAAATCTTACCTACTTAAGCGGATCAGGACGGCTCCTGGTTCAGGCAGCCGGGAATATGGAGGTCAATCGGTTGCTCCAGGCGCCTCGGCGCGGAAGAAAGTCTTAATCCGTCATAGGTTTTGTGCCTTCTTTCCCCTCTCGTTTTCCTCGCTTCCCGGACGCTTGTCCTCTCTGTCTTCTTTCTTCTTTCGTTTGCCTCACCCTTGTTACGCTTCCCGTGAATTTTGTTGTGTCACATCAACCGCTCCACTTGTTGGACTGGTCATCGATACATTCCTGTCTTTGCATTTTGTATAGAGAATTTAAGGATTTTCGTAAATAAATAAAAATATATAATACCTTGTGTGCTTTATTCTGCGTTATTTATGAATTGACGATATCACAAAACCAAAATATGTAAAATGAAAAATAATCACCAACAATAATAAAATTTAATGGAACAAAATTGGTACCTGACATGAGACCTACTAACAATAATGTATGTATTCACGACGATATTTTATTTAATCAATTTATAACATCATTTTAAATTGAAACCTTTCAATCACCATATTGGAAATTCATTAGTTACTTGCAAGATGAATTAAATGCATGTGATAAACATTATTTTGGAGTGTATTTTAGTTGTTTATAAATAATCGATAAATTTACTGAAGGATTGAGAATTACATATGTATAGTTCGTGTACTTAATAATATACAGGGCGAACCACGGAAAGTGGTCAGTTCAGATTAGTTTGGTATAAGCAGGTTGATCGAATTCTTTTAGTTTCTTCCAGGAATTTCTTATGGTAAATATTACGTTTGTGGGAGGCAGCTCGGATGACCTTGATATATGTTGTCAACATTCTGAACAATTTAATAAACATATAATCTTTCTGCACCTATCTTTTAATGGTTATTAAGACGAATTCGGTAAGTATCATAACAAATTTTTGTTTCATGTCCGAATTGAAAAAACCTTAAAATATCCTAGAGTTGACAGAATTTTGTATAACGAGGAATATCACGTACTACGTCACTGTACACTTTTCGAAATTGTTGATTTGGCCTCTAGCCTACTGTTAGTAAACATTCTGTTGTGTACAGTGGACTACATCTAAAATAATGTCGGAATGATTAAAATTTTTTACATTGAAAACATGAATAATTACAATGATTTACACTTGAGTTGGTCGAATAATTTTTACTAGGGGTAGTAGAAAGAAACTTCATTTGCAATGTAATAATGAATTAAACTTAATGTGTGCGATCTTTCTATCCCATTAATGTGTACGTAATTTTCTCACAGAAGCCAGAGGTGTATCCTGGAGCTGTGGAGACCGGAAAGACCCTCGGCTGTCGAAGAATAGTCAACAACCACCTTGAAGGAGAGGGTGTTGTACCGAGGAAAAATCAATGATAAATCCGTACTAATGAGGGTAGCCGTGGGAGGCCTAAGGTCAGGTAGTATTGTAAAACCCAAAGCGCCTTAAAACGTACCCGCAATGTTGTGATTTTGGAAACCTACCGTACCGAAATGATCGTCGCGTCGCACGGAATCTGCCGTCGAAACGGAGAGAGGCACAATCACGTTCGCAGCCGCCGCGCCGCCACGCCGCGCCGCGCCGAGCCGTTCGGGCTGCGTTTTGATTTTCGGTTCAAATAATAAAGTTTGCGGTGTTAATAATGTCGCGGCAAATAAACTTAATCGCTGGGCAAATTTAATAATTATCGAAACCCGCGGTGTTTATTTTCACCGTCGCGCCGGTGTTCATTTGCTTTATTTGACGAATCGATTATTTTCTACGGTTCACGGTGAAAGTCTACTCTCATAAGAGGTGCCCACAATATTTCTGCTTGCTTTTAACAACGGAACATGCTCGACACGTTACTTGCATTTTTATTATTTCGATATTTTAATTGATGCGAATTACAGAACTCTTTGATACTGGCAAAAATGTACTGCGTTTATTTTTTCAATTTTAAAATTTAAGCGAACACTTTTCGGTTTTATAATTTATTTGTGTTTGTAAATATTTACTCTTTGTGGAAATTATATTAATAGATTATTTTTAATATTGCTTTTCGTTTATTTATGCACTTTAACTTGAATAATAGCATTTCTATTTTGCACAATCCTCTTTTAATATATTGATGACAGTAGCACAACCATTAAAAGTTTTATTGAAAAAGCGTGATCTTTTTTATTATTTTCCCCGGTGGCCTTCTAAAGGATTGTGGGTAGTCTGGGAATTTGATAAATTTATGAAAAAGACATCGAAAATCAAATATACAACAGTAAGAACATTGAAAGATTTTCAAAGAATTATATTATTTTCAACTCACTAAAATTATGAAAGTAAGAAGTAAATGCCTAGGTAGCTACTATATTTTGCAATTAATGCAAATAAATAATGAATACTACATATAAAGAAAGTACTATTCTTATGAAACTATTTCGTAGTATACTTTCATGAGAATGTATTTAAATAACAACATATTGATTATTTGCATACTATTATAGTTCAGTTAAATAATTACAGTTCTTTTACAATTCTTTTGGAATTTCTATCAATCCAAAAAACTTCATAATTACCATCAATTTAGTAGTATTAGTTATTAATATAATTTTTGTTCAGTTATCAAAGAGAAAATCTACCATTTTTGAAAGTAAAATATCATTGAAATTTTTCATCTGTGCATAAATGGAAACGTCGCATTTAAAATTTTATTTTTGTGTATGCAGTTTATCCAGTAACAAATGATAATGAGATTACCACATAAAAGTAAACGTATTTGTCTCGCCTATTTTTCTTGTAATTTTACAGAGCGCAGCGACAACGTTTACATATTGCCAAAAACATGCTGAATGTCATTTAACAGAGCATATTTAATTATAATTAGTCATTCCTTATTGAAGAACAAATGCACTCCTTGTTACGTTGTGCCATTTTTAAAAATATAACTATGTCTGTTACATTATTACGGACATAATGTATACCAAAGTGCACATATTAATTAAGTTGCAACAATTTATGCCACATTCAGCGTGGGCAAGCGAATTCGTTAGAAGATAGAAGTGGTTTGTGGTTGCTTTTGCAAATTCATTATAAACATTTTATAATGTTAATAAAGCTGTTGCTGTTCTAAAAACAACTACCGGCGTTTCATTAATTTTAATAACTATTCTCCTCTGTTCTAATAATTTTGTTTGGAATTATAATGTAAAAGACCAATTAAAAATTAAAACAATCTATTGAACACGAATGGCACCAATTAAGGCAGAAACCAATTAAAAAATTATACAAAACTCTGCTCAAACGAATAATTTTTCGTGATAGGTAAAAGATAAAGGTAGCTCTAGAAGATACTGAATATTAAACAAAACTGGTAAATGCTTTCTGTAATTTTTTCAAACACATGTCTTATCATTTTGTCCCATTAATTGTAAATTTACATTTTTCTAGAAAAATGTCAGGAAATTCCATATACATTATTCACTGAATAAAAATTAATAAATCAATAGGGTACCCTATCCTTTTCCCTTTATCACTGGAACTGTCATCGCAAAGACCTTTTCCCTGGGCCACTTCCGATAGCACGTGGCCAGCAAAAAGCGAGACGACCGAGAAATCGTGACCTTGTTTACGATTGACATTCCCTGTGCTTAAAGTCCTTCCCGTTCCGGAAAGCTGGCCAGGCCTCGGCCTGCTACCTGAGGGTTAAAGACGAACAGGATACGCGTCATAAAGCATGGCGCCAGGCGCAACGACGCGCACTTAAACGTTTACCGAGCACAGGCGCAGGCGGTAGCAGGCCTCGCCACTTATTGTCCGTGTCCCGGGGACGGGACGGAGAACTCCCAAGACCTACCGACGCGACGACGGGATCCTCCGCAATTTACATTGCCTAATATCACAATGACAGCCGGGCCTCTCGCAGTCAATCGATAGCCTTCTCTCTTTTTTCGAGGCTGCTGCCGGGCCGACCCTACTGTACCGTAAATCTGCAAAATACACTGACCGCAATAAACTGCGGCTAATGAGATAGACCGAGGATCTTTGTGCAAAAGAAGAATTCTCCGCGTCTGTTTCAAGATACAAGAGCCACATAGGAATTCACTTCCCTTAACCTCGTACTTCACCGAGCTCGGTACAGGTGTACCCTAATGTTGAAATATAAAGTCAGTTTCATTATTAGCGGCACTTTCAATCAGAATAACCTTTTTCATCAATCAATCCAAACGACTTCCGTTCCTCTGCCAAGTTACATGGATTAGTTTACTAGATGAGATCGCTCATCCATAAGAAAAACGTCACAAATATTACGGGGGAGCGATTCAGTCCTTTGATAGTTTAACTAGCTGTGGCTGCGAGTAAAAACAAATGAAACCTAATAGGGCTATGGGGTTAGTTTTAGAATTGAACTTGTGGCAATTTTCTATGTATGTACTTTATTATTTATTTATTGCTTTAAACCATATATAAGGCTTATAGCACATACAATACTTATCATAGAACTTAGTGTCTAACTTATAATTAGTTTACAGTAATTTAGTTAAGTTTCAACTACCTCATTGAATTTAAATTTTAATTGAGGATAACTTAATGAAATCAAAAATAATTTTCAGGCCTTTTATATCTGGGCCACATAAAAAGGAATGGAAAGACACCGGGAGACAGTACTTGTATCGGAAAAGCGCTGATAGAAGCGTGTCACGCTCAGCTTCATAGATTGGGCATTGCCAAATGACATGATTTAGATCTTGTGATTCAGCACTACACTCACAAGCACTGTCTTAAATTGTAGTGATCAGAGCGGCACCTATTAACAAAGTTTCTAGGAAGCCCTCGCTTAGTAAACCATGGCTTACCGTCATCCTTATGAAAAAATCGGACGTACTCTTTTTCCTTGAATACTTCTTGCTCTGTGACTAAGTTGTTAGTAGATAATCGGTATATCAGAGATACACCATTGGCAAGTATTTTAATGCAATAAAACGAAAACTGAAAAATTTTGAAAAATTATATTTAGTTTGAATTATGAAAAAAATAGTAAAAGTTACACTTTTTTTGGGGCTTGTAATACAAATTTAAAGAATGTGCCCTGTAAATTCATGTTAATATACATGTACATTATGAAAATTTCATCGAAATTTATTAATTGGTTTATGAGTTATAAACGTTTAGTACGTATATGTACGTTTAGTAACAATTAGAAGAAAAAGAGCGTTGGGGTACAATTACAGATTTTGGCTCGGTATTACACTCTGCAACAAAAAGATGACAGACCTGATTTATCTGAGGTTTTCGTAATTTGCACGTAACGAAGTATTGCTTTTTAGTGGTATAAAGTTTATGTTAAACTATAAACACTTTAATTTCAAAATACAACCTATTAGTATAAAAAATTGAAAGAAAAAGTCTTTGCCTTCAAACAAAATGTTGAATAGTAGATGTTATATTGAAGTCATGGATGATTAAATAAACAAATTCGCATGAACAATCGCTGGTGAAAGTTTCATATCTCAGCAAAATAACGCTAGTGTGCACACCGCAAAATGTGTAAAAGACTACTTTAATGGAAAAAAGTGATTTTATTGGATTTTCTGGGAGATGTAATTTAACAATGAATGTGTCAATAAGTTTAGTTATGTCTTAATAAACTTAGCTTACTTACAGCTTAAAATAATACTGTATGTCGATACTCTTCAATTCTTTTAATCTTTTTACTGTTTCAAATTGCGACGACCCATTTTTGTCATAAATGCGTAAAATCCGGAGTCTACTAATGAGATAGACTTTTAGGGGTGCGACAGCAGGGTTGAGAGAAGTCGGTATTTATTGTATAGACACGCGTGCAAATATTGAAATTGCGACCAACAAGTCTAAACAGTCTGAAAAGATGGTCATGAGTCAGTGAAACTAAAATCAATCAAGTGGTCGCTAAGGGTTGCGGGGGGGGGGGGGGGGGGGGGGGGTTAATGAAAAAATATAACTAATTTGCCGGTTTTGGAATAAAACAACGTCCAGTAAATTTATGATTCAATAGACATGAAGATCAAATGAAGTGTTTTTTAATACATACATATTAAATTATTTTGTAGTTTTGGAGATAATTTAAAATTGCATTTTCATGTATTTCTAATTTCACGCCACTTGAACTATCCTCGGGGATTATTTGACGTCTCATCAAGTTCCCTCTATTTGTCGATTGGCGTTGATCAGAATGATAAATTTGGAACCAACTATTAGCAAAGTCATTAGAACCAACGAAATTAGAATATTTGCTTTAATTGCTGATCCGATACTGCTATTAACGGAGATAACTGAACACCGTACTCATTTTAATTAAACTGAAAGTGAATTAATAAATTATTTCGCATCATTATCAAATAGTATAAAATTATAATAGATCACTATTCTATTTCCGTTATTTGTATCAAGATAAACCGAGAGATACCGATCGTTTAAAATATTAAAATAGTCGAATGTAGCTGGAAAATTAATACCTACGTGATCTTAACCATTTCGAAAAGATTTACTATGTAACATATTGATTGCACACATGAAATTAATAACAAAGTTTTAAAACATAAAAATCCAATAGGATACATTTGCAATGTAATAACTACAGTTTTATTATTAAAGAGTAATATGTTATTTATTATACATAGTTATTATTAAAATATACTGATGTATCTATTTAATTTAAAACACTAAGTTGTTGACATTATAATATATTGTTCTTTGTATGAATAGTAATTTCATTTTCCAAAGTTATAGTAAATTAATTATAATTACATCAATATATCTCTCGATGTTGTTACATTTACCTACCCTTATACATTACGTAACTATTTGTTTATTTACAGAAATAATATAAAATCAATCAATAAAGTTGTATATGTATATACATATATAAATAATGATAGCACAGTCATGAAATAAAGGTATTAGCTGTGCAAATAAATTCGGTGCTTTGTTCTAGCGATATTTAGCTTTTATTCGTAAAGGAAATATACGAAATTATGTTTTGATGTTTTCCTATCTAGTTGGTAGATGTAGCCGCCACCCCGAAAAAAGGACAGCGGTTTCCTAGCAATAAAGTCTTCGATGCATTTTTCGACCTCTTCAATGGAATTGTAACAGTCCCCGGACACATTGTGTTAGAGGGATCGGGAACAGATGATAGTCTGTTGGGGCCATGTCCGGAGAGTATGCCGCATGCGACATGACTTTCCATCCTAACGCATAGGGCATAGAGTATAGAGAGTACCCTCGCCCTTTGTGCAAAATGCGACTGAGCAATGTTGTGTTGCAGGATTGCACCTACTCCCTTGGCCGGTGAAAGATCGTTTTCTCTCGAATTCGTAGGATACATTCAATTGTTAATTGTTGCCGATAGTGTGCAGTAATTGTTTAGCCAGGTTGAAGCAGCTTGTACTGTACAACGCCCTTAACCCTTTGCAGTCGGAGCTATTTTAATTCGAAAATTAAACATTTCTTCCGACCTAGAATAATTCTATTATTGTATATGATTTTTTCATTTTATGGATATGAAATTGATATTATACCACATGCAATACTTAAATATTTAATAATTAATTAGATACCAAAATATTTAATGATGTAAACAATATTGTGAATAATGGTACAGCAATTTTTAGGGGTGACTGAGACAGCACTCGAGTGCTAAGGGTTAAAAGTTAAAATCCCACAGAAACGACAGCAAAACATTTTTGTCGTGAATAATTATAGCTTGCCATGGACGCAAAAGGTTCTTCGGGGCTGGACCATGATTTTCTTTGTTTCGGGTTCTCATATTGTATGTAGGACTTATTTTCATTGTGGACAGAAAACTCTTCCTTTTGAACCGAGAAAGCAAACATGCAGCTCTATCAATTCGGCGTCTTTTAATTCCTCCACTGAATTTCATCACACTTTTTAAGATATCCATTGCATGCAACAGGGTATTTTAAAAATAATAAAACTGAAGATCCGCATTTTAAAACGCCACCGAGAACGGGAAGAAAGTTTAATTTAAAGTAAAGTTATGACTAGACAGCGGATCTTTATTCAAAATAAAAATTTTCTATCCGAATTCCAACAAACTGGAGTGAAATAGAAATTTATTTTTTCTCTTAATATGTTTTAGAAGTTGAAAATAATATAACAATATACTGAAATTCTTCCAATATTTTTACTGTTTTAAATTCCTCATTTTTGTCATAAATGCATAAAATCCGCTGTCTAGTTATGACCGATCGAATTAAAAGATACAGAACTTATTTGCACGCCTAATATACAGGGTGTCTCGTAACTGATGATACAAGCGAGTAGGGGGTGCTTCTACGTGAAAAATTGAATCGAAAATGTAGAATAGAATTTTTTCAAATGACGCTTTATTTAAAAAAAAAATAAGTTTGAAAATTTACGTAAATGTTCTATGCAATTTAATAAGGAGAGCACAGTTATGTTTGCAACACCGTGGACATCACTTCCAACAGTTCATAAATTAGACAAATTCTGGAAATCTGTCCATCGATCCATTGACAACGTTTACGAACAAGAATGGAGGTGATCTACAATGAAATCCGTCGAACTGAAGCTAAATCAAGTACACGCGTACTCGATGAATTTTAAAACTTATTTTTTTCGATCTGAATTCTTTCAAGATCGCCTGAATATAAACAAATTATTATAGTGCACAGGAGATACTGTTCACACAGTGGATGGAATTATAAAAGTTAAATAAACAATCATGTATATATGTTATGTTAAATACATGGTTTGTGTGGGTATGTGTGGTGAGAATGAGAATGAATTTGGTTATGTAAAATAAAGAAATGAGTGTGCATGAAGGAGCGTTTTTTGGAAATATGTCCGTCATTGATTGATCGTTTGTTTGTCGATACTATTATACAATGTATTATGTTATGTTAAATACATGGTTGTTTATTTAACTTTTATAATTCCATCCACTGCTTGAACAGATACTTTTGATTAAAATTAGTTATCGATACTACGAACAAAACATAATAATTACTCGACGAAAAACATATTTGTTGACGATTAACTACGTTGAAGGATGACAGGTCGGATTTCTGAAAACTAAAGATAATATCGACTTGATCTGTTCCAAGAATATAATTAGGGCAGAACGGTTGCGAATTAGTAGCTTACAGAGGTGCAGTGCGCAAGAAGCTTAAGAGATTAAGTAAATCGCTCTTACTATTCAGATACGAATCGACAAGTAAATATTTACTTGAAAATTTACAATAACTTACAAATTCTATTTCACATAAATAAGACGTTCAATAGTTTGATTTACGCAAACATAGATATCTAGTATACATATGAATACTTATAGGGGAAGTTCCTCTAACATCAGATGGCACCTAATGCCGGAAAGTAGCTATTTTTAAAATTATTTATTAAACTTATTTCAATATAGGCCCACATGAAACAAGTTGTAAACAACAACTTTTAGTATTTTCTCTATCATTGCGACCAACTGCAATTTTTTCAAAATATTTTTAGCACGTCATGTGATAAACTAATTGCTCTCTAAAAAAATCAAAGTCGTATGGGCCAACATTAAATAGTGTGCCAATACTTTTTTTACCCACTATACATCGCGAACGTTCTCGGCAGAGAATTATTCTACAAAAAGTAAAATAACTTGCTCAGCAGCAGGTGGCTGCACGCATAATTAATGAAAACAAAAACTACAATACTTATACAAAAATTAACGAGAACACAAGCGAATCGCATAAGCATTTCATGAAAGAAGCTTAGAAAATTAATTCATTCAAACCTACGTTTACGTTAATTAAAAATTGCTAAAAAATGTATCCTTTTAATCTTATGTCTTTCTAATACTTGTAGATGCAGTTATTATTAGACTGCGGATCATTATACAAAATAAACATTTTCTATCTGAATTACAACAAACTGTAGTGAAACACAGGTTCATTTCCCCTCTTAATTTGTTTAATAGCTTAAAAGTAATGTAATAGTACTTTTTAATTCTTACAATGTTTTTGCTGATTTAAATTACACTTACTCAATTTTCTCAAAAATGCATAAAATTCGCAGTCTAGTTATCACAAATAGAAGAAGTAAAAATAATTTTTGTTATTTTGATGTTACCTTAAATTCTAACACTTTTAATCTACGCTTAACAACAATCGATTTGTGTAGACATTGAAAGTAACATTAACACTAAACCATTTATTGAAATTATAAGTATGCTTACATAAGAAATGGTTTAATAAATATCTTCAGTAGAGCACATATTACAATAAGAACCATGCGAAGTGTAAATAAAATCAATTTTGTAATTTTTATAAGGAAACATGTACCAGTTGCTTTTAAGACTCGGTAGGTTTCATTTTTTTACTTTTGTGCTCCCAGATTGGCATTTTCGTGCACTGTGCGCTGCGTGAGATTTCATTGTTTTTCGGCGAGGAGTCCCCGGAAATTCGCCGGCGCGACGCGCGACGCACCGTTCCACATATCACGATGTAAGATATATTTCTTTTGTCAAAACTGTATATTAGGAGAAAATTGTTATTAATAACCATATAACAATAATTGTAAGCATAAAAATTGGTAATTTAAAAAAAATTTGTTATTTGTATTGTTAATTTTCATTTTCTGTGAATAGGGTAACTGCACCAGTGAATAAACGGGCACCAGTAAATAAACGCTTTTGTATTTTTGTATTTTTTGCTTTTCCATCATTGTTCAATTACTAGAATGTAGTGTTCATTGACTGGTATTTTCTATATTTTTTATTTAACGTTTAATAAAGACAAATAATAATAATTTAATTTTATTTGTGTTCATTTATTTATACAAATGAAGTATAGGAAGCCATTTGGCATATATGAGATTCCTTTAATTCACATAGTTTTTTTTTTAAATAAAATATCTTCCTGAACAATTTCTTAAATGTTCATTCGCTGGTGCAGTTACCCTAGTTACCTACACGTATGTATACATTAGTAATCAAATTTAGACTTTTGTCAAAAATTTGGTCATTTGTCCGCACTGTGCGTTCCCCGGAACGCGGTCTCACCAACCTCAACAACCTCAACAACCTCGCATTCCAGCCGATCGCAGCTGACCCCGGCAGCACGTTATTGTCAAAATTATAACAGACGTGGTGCCGAACCGCGTTCAAAGTGGAGTAATACAGCGTGTGCGTGGGCCCGGGTCTGTGTGAGTCACACCGATTCGCTCGCATAAGTGTAGGACGAGTGGTAAAGCAGCGGCGCACTCTACACTTCGCCGCGCCGTTATCTCGGCACCATCTAGCCGGGCTAAAAGCTTCTCCCCATCAACTCCCTTCTTCGATTCTCTTGCCATGGTTCCCTGTGCCCACCTTCCTCGGGTCCTCGTCGACGCCACACCGCGCCGCGTCGCGTCGAGCCGAGCCGAGCCACGCCACGCCGCGCCGCGTGTCCCAATTTTTTTACAGCCCGCCCCGGACGAACTTCCCGAAAAACGCCGCGACGAACTGCTTAACATCTTGTTACCCGTGTCCTCCGGCATTTTATAGAAATTCCTCAGGCGTCACCTATTCGCTCCTCCCTACCGATCGATCCTCCATAGCCCCCCCCCCCTTGTCTCTGTCTCCCGTTCGTTTCTTTTTTCTTGCGACGATAATGAACGTTCTCGCGGCGTTCGACGATGAGAAATGGAACAGAACGGCGGAATCTTCGAATCGACGAGCGATGCTATCCAACTTCGGTTCCGTCCCGTTGCTGCAAAAATAATTGCGATTTTTGTTCTTGAATTTTAATGCTATATGTGCCATGTAGTTTATTTAATTAAGCCCACCTAAATATTTCTTCAGGTTATTGTCATGCAAAAACTATTTCTTACGTGATGATGTCAATGGACCAATATCTGGGAAGAACATTTTTTCTCTCAAAGTAATTTTTTTCGGAGTTACTACGAAGTCATCGGTGTTTTTGATACATAACTGCATTTTTTTTTCATTGCATCGTGTGGCTGAGCGAAAAATACATTCAAATATGTATAATAACATGACCTTCGCATGACCTTGATCGTTAAAAATTAAAGAGAACAATCCGGAAAAAATAACTTTGAGAACAAAATAACATTTGCACAGAATTCACCTTGTGATACATTCGGATTTTATGCATTTATGACAAAAATTAGTAGGTGTAATTTAATATAGCAAAAATATTAGACGAAGTTAAAGCTACTGTTATATTATTTTTAATCTGTTAAACATATTAAGAAAAAAATTATATTTTTATTTCACCCCAGTTTGTTGCAATTCGGATAGAAAGGATTTATTTTGCATAAAGATCCGCAGTGTATACATAGTCATCACAACTAAAGGAGATAAGGTGGCTATATTTAGGTGGTCGCATTTACTGGGTTCACCCAGTATATTTTGCTTTGCTTGCCAATTTGAGCTAAACGTCGAACGACTGTTGTACATACGATCAATTTTTAATTCTTTTGCTACCTCTCGCGGTGTTTTTCGACGATCTGCTTCGATAATACCTCGTGGCTCATCATTATCAATTGCACTGAATTTTGTAATTGCTTTTGTGTACTTTGCACAGTTTTTCATGCGGCATATCATGTATTATACATACATCGAAGTATAATAATAATTAGTAGTATATTTGTCAGTATAATGCAAACTGCAGATGTTCACACGAAATATTTTCATGAATGAATTTACAGAAATTGTAATTGAAAGACATTTTCTTTTAATCATTAATGCTACTCATAAAATGGAAATAAAACTAGAGGGCATTCAATTCTATTGAATCTTTTGGTTCATAACAGTGGACAGTGGGAAAACATTATTATCTTTAGACTACGGATTGTATGCATTTATGACAAAAAAGGTGCATTTGCAATTTGAGGCAATAGAAAGATTAAGACAATTTTAAAATATCAGAATTTCAATATATCATTTCTCATAAGAATAAAACTACTAAAAAAAGAAATAAATCTGATTCTTGTGACCTGCAACTAAAATATGCAATTTTTATTTTGCATAAAGATCGGTGATCTAATTATCACGGACTGGATTATGGAATCCTTATTACAACTTTTTTGTCGATGTTATAAAAATTATAATTAGTTTGAGATCACGCCTTCTTATTTTTGAACTTGTTAATTATTTGTATAAACTTTATTGTTCCCCCCTAAGGGTTACATTTCATATAACACCCGCCTTCTTTTTCCTCCTTCCCTTCTCCCTTGTAGTATGTTAATTAAAATTATACAAATTTCTAATTATATTTATTGTATTATTCGCTTTTTTTGCTGTTCATACTGATAACTCTTACAGAAGCTAGAGCAATTATGTTCTCCAAAATGTTCGTCTCAAACGTTTCCGCGTTATATGAAACGCGTAATTAGCATAAAAGCCGGAATTAGGTTATAAAAACTAACAAAATTGTACTACTTCGTTTTGAAATTATAAGAGATATGTTTATTGAAAGCATCGCATCAATAACTTTACAAATGTCAACAACTTAAGTTTTTAATTAATTTAATTGTTCAACATATGAGCATTAAATTTCTTATCATACGGTACCATATGCCAGGTACATATTGTTTCAGTACTTTAATTGTTATCTAAACATATTTGTGAAGTCGTGTTTAGCGAGTCTAACGAGTAATTTTAATTTCCGTATGTATTTTTCTACAATTAGTAATTTTCTCAGATTAATTATAAAAAGTCAAGTAAAAATTAAAACAGAAATGATTTTACCACGGTAAGAGCGCTAAGCAACGTTTTCGTATGAAATGGCAAGATTAAAAAGCTTTTCCAAACAGATTCCATTTCCTTCGTATGTTCCTGCCTAATGCACTTCGAAGATAATGTGATATAATAACAGTGGAGTATTTCGTCCTTCGAGCATAGTCGTTCTATTTCACGATTTATATAATAATATTATGATATTTTATCCGATGAAAGCAGGGTCATAGTTTGAAGTAACTTTTAATTCTAACCAGACACTGAATCGTGACGGTGAAACAGAAATGTTAGGAAATACAAAGAAATTAACATTTTCTAGTTATTTCTATAATAATTGTACCTATGTAAGTATAAAAGGTTTCTCTAAATCAATTAGCACCACTAGTAACACTGTAAGTAGTTTTCTTGTCAGAGATACTATGTACAGTTAAACCAGATTGAAAGCATAGTTCCCAATCAATTAATACTACTGCAAAAATAATTGCGGTTTTTATCAGTTTAAGCTTCAGTGATTGTTCCGAAGCGACATTTTGTCTCAGTACATTCACATAATAAATAATGAATTTCAAATTCATCAATGAAAAGTGCGAAGCTTCATCTATCGGGTTGTGTTCTATTTTGTATCGTAACTGTTTATTATTGGGTTATGTTTGCTGTCAAAGTGAAAACGAAGAAGAAGCAAATTCATGCGATCTTATTATACGAGTTCAGATTATAGGGACACGAGGCGGCAGAAATTGCTCGCAATATTAACAATGCGTTTGGTCAAGGACTATTAATAGCCTCCTAGAACAGTTGTTTTTTTATCGCATTTTTTATATGTTGGTTCTAATATTCGAGCACAATGTAGCACAAACTTTTGAACGACTGATGAAACGACGGCTGTTGAAATTATTGAATTCTAAAATTGAGGGGCTAACTTCTAGGAGGCCTATTTACAACTCGAAGTTTGAATGATAATAATGAGCCAAAGGCTATTGTCGAAGCAAAAGTATTGAAAATTGATTATATGTATGTACAACAGTCGTTCGACGTTTAAATACAGCAAAATATACATATATATTTTTAAAATTCAAGAACAAAAATAGCAATTATTTTTGCACCAACGTAATAATAATACTGCAAACATTTTTTTTTCTCAAAATAATGGTCGCTCAAGCAAGGCGTTAGTCCTTCCCCTAAGTAGGTAAATGGTCGGTATTTTCACACAATGGTAAAGCATAATACCGGTATTTACAATTTTACAAGGGTTACGAATGTGCAAAATTACTGCAAAATATGTATAATACTGGCACGACACCGGTATAATGTATTTTGTATCACAGTAGAATTATGAACAAGTAGAAAGACGTACTCAGAAGCTCAATTTCATCAAATTCATTAAATCTGACAAAATTTCGAAACAATAGCGAAACGTCAAAATCGATTAACTTTACAAGACACTTTTTTCAATTTTTACCATTATGTGATATACATTGGTATGTATGTACAATATTAACCAAGGCTACGGAGTCGGCAATTTTGATTGTCGACTCCGGTGTGTGTCGCGACCTCTTCTATTCATGCGCGATTGCCGAATACTATTTAAGTAACATAAAAGACAAAATTTATCATCGCTTCGATATACAAAGACTGAAAAGGGTATTTTCCGAAATTGATGTAGCGACTGATTCATTAACTAGCGATATGAGCATCACTACAATTGTAGTACTTCTACAAAACAAACTACAACGCGAATTTTGCTCCAACGCATGAAAATTCACTCTCTGATACGAGAACAATGAAGTTCAATATTTACTTGTATTTTGATACAAATGTGCTATTTTTAATAAATAGTTTTATTACAATTATTTTGAGTACATTTTCGATTTTTGTAATATTTACTAACATGGAAACGAAGTCAACTTCTTCCAACTCCGATTCCGACTCTGACTCTACAGTCCTGCTATTAACACTTCGAGGACAAGGGCCGATCGTCGATTTCTTTCTGTATGATGGATATTATGTGTGATATTAGGAATGCTACCTGTAAGTGATTTAAACTTTTTGATAGTCTCCATAACTATATGTGTGTAATAATTTGACCACGTGTATGCAATGTTTAAATACTCGTCAGTATCAGTATGGCGTGCTGATGTCGTCCGTGGAGGATCAAGCCAGACTACTAGATTTTTATGCAAAATGAAAATTGTTTGCATCGATTCTAATGGACAAGTGGCAAACATCATTGTTCCCTACATACAAGAACTGAAATTCTTTTAGCCTGTCTCTTTTGCTTTAAATTATACCTACTCATTTTTCCCATGAATGCATAAAATCTACTGATTACTAAAGATTTTGTATGCGAAAGTTGAGTGTCGAACAAGGGCTTTGGCAGTGGAATGTAAAACTACTCGAAATATCTGCGAATAGGTCAATTAGCTTGATATTTTCGCCGAAAATCCTGGAAAACAGGAGTGTTTCCCTTTTCTCTGGGGTGGAAAATGAAGGATTCACGGCAGAAGGCGGTCGCAGTGAAAGACGATCGGTTGAAGGACCCTGGCTGGATCGAATCCTGTGGCCACGGGGGATGGGCCTCCCCTGAAGTTACCAAGAACCCTGTGGTGCAGGTATGTACAGAGGTGCACGCGTGTACACGCGTGCGTACTTCGATATTCCAGGGGGTGGACTGGTATTTACTGTATAAGCGACAGACTTGCGCAGACGGAGCTTATCGATCGGTCGCTTCTAGGGCCGCTTACCAGCGACTCACGCCCGAGGATAATAATTCATGGCTCCAATGGCGATCATCAAAACGGAATTCCGATGGAAACGTTATGATTTCCACCCGCTGCGCTGCCTAGATACTTTCGAGTACAACACTAGACGCAAAACATAGCACGTGCGCGCAAAAGTACAACAATCTGCTTTCATATTAAGGCACTTCCAAATACAGCTACTCCCCCCTCCCCCCCCCCCCGACGAGATAAATTCGAAATTTTGACAAATCAGATGTAGGTAAGGCAAATATAAACAAAGTAATTGTTAACTATGTAACTCACTATACAGAAACCACCATTTGGTGAACAAATGGGAAAATGTCAGCCATGAACCGACAATACTTAATAACCTTCCAAGTCACACAATTTATTCCACTTTTTAATGTTAAATCTTTAGCAATTTGAGTATTCAAAAAGAATATCAAAAAGTAAGCTTCTGTGATTTTTAATACATTAATGAGGAGAATATTAAACTTAACATTCGCGTCAAACTTAGTTGCAGAAAATTGCTCAAAATGGAAAAGTAGTCAATATTATTGTTATATCAGTATATGACATATAATTAATTTACAAAATATATTTTATAAAATTTCAACCAACTATTAAATTTTTAACCATCGAACCCAAGATCAGAATGTTTTAAACGTTCCTTACGATATTTCACACGTTTCCGAGAATCTGATAAAAAAATTTCTCAATAAAAAGTTAGCCAGTAACCATCTGACAACATACATCGATTGAAAAAATTGGCAGAAATTGTTCATCAATTAAAAAATTGAGATCGTGTCATTTTTTTAATGGAATTGTAATTTTTTGTTTCATCTTTGTATTCCCTGTAAAAAAAGCATTAAGGGTCTCAAGTCAAAAATCAATTAGTTTAAAAAATATTCATGCAAATACGCTAGGTGTAATTAAGTGTCCCGATAGTTTATATGAACGAGGGTGCAAGGCTACGTAGTAGACTCATACCACTTTCACTTTAGACGACTGTGAAAGATCTATCGGATCCCACATTACCTACTCAAAGCTCTATTTTTTTTAAGTGAGTTATGGCAGACAGAAAGCTTCAAGGAAATTCCGATAATCCGACACGCTCGGGATTTTGGCAGTGCAGGTTATTAAATGTACCGGTTTATTGAACTACATTCGTAATATTATGAAAAGGACAAAAATAGTTTCTTGAACGTCCATGTAGTAGTAATGGAGATCACTGTCAAATGGAACATGTAATTAAGTTTGTAAAAAGCCAACTTATGCATTTTGTATATTTCCAACTATACAGGGTGTCTTAAAATTCCTTCAACTCCCTGAAATGGGCGTTACCTGAGGTCATTTGAAGCGATATTTTCCTTTTTCCAAAATGTCCGCCGCGGCTTTGTTTAGTAGTTATTAACGAAAAACACGAACCAATCAGAATGCGACCTAGACACGTGTTGGCAAAGATTGTCCGGCGCGCCAGCAGAGCCGAAATACGGCGAAAGCCACCCCGACCCATCGTGTTATACATGTGTATTGAAAGAAGATTGTACCCTGAATACCTGTCTTAGTCTTAGGACGACTGAAACGTCACGACGTCCGTAACAACGCGGACGGTTTGCGCGTATCTGCGATGACGAAAGTCCTCGTATCAAGGACTCACTGGCGCGCCGGACCATCTTTGCCAACACGCGTCTAGGTCCCAATTTGATTGATCCGTGTTTTTCGTTAATAACTACTAAACAAAGCCGCGGCGGACATTTTGGAAAAGGAAAATGTTGCTTCAAATGACCTCAGGAACCGCCCATTTCAGGGAGTTGAAGGAATTTTGGGACACCTTGTATAAATATCAATTTATGAACTCTAATATTCAAGTATGTTTCCAATTTGTTCTTGCCAGTTTTCAGATTATTTATTTATTTGTAATATTTCTTTATATCTCATGAAAGAAATGTTACGTTGAAAAAATGATGAAAAGACTATTCAACCTGACAAATATTTAAGAATACAATGATAGGTTTGAAGCTGATTTTTAATGTATTAAATTAAATACTATATTCTATGCTCTATGGGCCCCTGTTTTCTATCAATTTTCAGTTTATTTATTTGTACAATATATCATGATAAAACACCGCCTTAAATAATAATGACATTCTATGTGGCCAGCAAAGTTACCATGGTATATTATTAGTGAACACATATATACCTGTCAATATAATTAATAATTTATGGCAATATTATAACGTGAATTCAGAAAAAACTGTTACTTCAACATATGTCAGATATTCAATAGACCAACTGTATGTAAATGATAGAACTATAGTCAATAATTGTATATTTGCTTCCATTTTCGGAACATATTAGATAATAAACATTGGATGTATAATTGCATACGAATTATTGACTGTAATCAATTTACATAGATATCTAACTGTCGAAACAATATCAGAAAATATTTCATCAAAGAACCATTTTGTAATAAATTTGCCAAACTAAATATTTCTGTAACTATAATCGTAAAGTAATTTTGTGTTACAACTTCATTAGCAGTGTTGCCATTGTTCATTTGTTTGTACTGATGAATATCTATTTTTACTGACGATAATACTTTGAATTATTTGTATTTAGTATGTAAAACGAAAACAATTATATTTTCATAAAAATAATGACAATATTTTAGACATAGTTAAGTGAAAGAAAAATGTGGTACTTTTAAAATAGTGATTAAATTCGTTAGTTACATCTTTATTACTTATTATACAATTCCCCATACGCGTAACTAATAGTAATATTTTATTAATTCATAAGTGAACCAACATGAGTTTAGTAAGTGAACAATCACTTTATCAATAATAAATTTTACCTGTCCAATAAGTGAGGTGAACAATTTATTTCTCTAATGCTTCTTTCAGAAAATGTTGTTTTAATTAAAACATTCATTTTCCTTACTCTAAACTCTAAATGATAGGAACACAAAGTTTTCTATATTTTACATGGACTAAGAAATTTCGTTTCTTATCTTCCTAAGGTTAAGGTAAGAAATTATATGATTACGTTCAGCTTGTTCAAAAAATTTCAGTCTAGGGTTGCGGTACTAAGCACAGAGAACTGTGCGACTTATGCACAGTGATCAAATTCGAAAACGGTCACTCAGTGGATGTAAACAGGTGACCTGAATTCCGGTGGGACAAGGGATGCTCCAAAGTAAGCAATTCAAGTCGGAAATCCTCTGGTAAAGTCAAAACAATCCTGCTGATGAAATTCTTAACTTAAGGGGTTACATATATTTTTGACTAGCTGAAAAATAAAAGAAATTCGACAATTTTGTTTATTTATAAAATTTTATTCCTTTTAAAAATCAATATGCACATCTTATTATACATATAATATTTAAGTAGTATTAGCTTACAAAATGTAGCTAAATATGATATTTTAAACTACTACTAACTACTACTTAACCTCTGTGGGGTTTGATCTAATAAAATTAATTTTTCGATTTTTTACGTTAATTTTTTCATAAAGAATGAAAACCATTAAAAAATTATATGCATTTTAGTTTGAAACATTTCTTTGTAAACTATTAAAAACAAAGCAAATATCGTGGCGACCAATTGTACGTGGACCACCCGGTATAATTTTCTCCCTCTTTGATAATACAAAGCATGATTTTAATATGAAATCTGTGGACATGTGTGGTATGGGGAAAGCTATAATTAATAGTACCAATGAAATATGTTTATTGCGGCGATTTTTCTATAAACAATAATTTCTGTTTCGCAATAGAAATGCAAGAGAGAACTCTGATAAACGAAAAATTTTGATTTCTTTTAACCTTTTCACAATTTGCAGAGGATGAAAGTGTAATCCCTCCAAAACTTTGCAGATTTGTGGAGGATAAAAGTGTCGGTCAAATTTTTCTGTTACTTTTTGGTTTTCAAGTGTGAGAACAGTCTTCAAATGCTAATGAACTCGAGAGTGCGCGTGAGCCGCACAAGTCAAAAGCATTGACATAAAAATTCTCTGGAGTAAAAAATTAATTTTACTTTTCTACTTATGCTAGAAACGTGGTTCATACATTACATTTTTTGTTTTGCTAAGTTCAAAGACAAGTTTAATAATAATATCGTCGTTACAGATTAATGATTATTTATTATTTCTTTGGCAACTTGTTCGAATTTGTAACTACACCGAGGATACTATTTGTATAACGAGTTAACTTTTGTTAAAATTCATTGCTAACTTTTGTTAAAATTACGTGTTTTGTAATCTTAATCTCAATCAGTAAAATTCGTAATTTTTGTTAACATTAACTCTTTAACTATATATTTCCGAGGGTATATCTATATTAGACATTAATTGCTTGAAATCACAGTCGATATCAACTAGGCAAGTTTCAATTTCTTAGATTGAAACACCTCGTATAAAGGCAGCTTCTTATTCCAGCAAATAAGTAATACCAGACTTAGGTTCTACGACCCCAAATACATACCCCTAAAACTGTTCTATTTGTAATTAATAGACTGCGGTTTTTACGCATTTATAAAAAAATTGGCTGTGTGAAATATAAAAGAGGCAACAATATTATTAAGGGATGAAATCAATTTTTATTTTACTCCTGCTTCCCACAATCAATGCAGAACACTTTTATTTTTCATAAAAATCCCCAGTCTAGTAATCAATAATGTATATTTGACAGAGACATGAATTTTGTGCATCGTTTTGCTATTCCGGCTCACTGTGCAACGGCGGAAATAGTCGGTTTTACTTGGGTTAAATAGAGGAAGTGGCATCTTTTACCTGTGAACTTGAGTCAAAGGTCAACAGATAGGACTAGAGATGCTGAGATACCGAGATCACTATAGGGAGCAGAGCGGTGTGTAACGGCATACTCGTAGAGGCCGGTTGCCTGGCAGATGAATGGAGGAACAGCGGCACGGATCTTTGATGTAGGGTAGGATGCCACTCTCCTCGAGGATCTCTAGCCCTGTCTAGAGAAGGTAACACCTGCATTCTGCGGAAATAATAGCTTAACGCCGCCGTACAGATCGTCCCGCGAGACTTAACGGGCGATTCTATTTTTGATTGTGCACGCGATCGCACCTCTTGAATTTACCTACGGAAATCTCTCGTTCGATCTCGAGCCTCTTCCCGACTGTGGGAAGAATCCGATATACCAGGTATAGCATAGCTGCATCAAAATCAGGGCTCTAGTGAATTTTACAATGTCTATAAATATAACTTACCGTCTTATTCATCTTCTACCAATTTTATAACTAAATTGCGGATCTTTCTTAAGCTGCATTTATTCCTTTTAATAATTTTAATGAGTCGAAAATAATATAAATTGTATAATTATCTAATTGAGAATGTTTGGGATTATTCATTGCTTTATTTATCAATTTTTTGAAAATTCTTTTTGTCGTCTCGAAAACAGTAGCTGTTTATTCAATTAATTCGGCAGAAACAGCACAATTGCATGATAATTGTGATACTCTGGGTCAAAATAGACCCGAACTTCGCCGTCGGAGAGTTTATAACGCTGCTCTTCAATTTTTTTAGCATTAAATGCATACAGTGCGCAACCTAGTTGTAAGGGTAAAATATAAAAATTAAAGATATTTTATTAATTAGTCTTATTTCAAGAATTGAGAGCAGACTAAATATAAAAGAGAAAGTATGTTGTGATTTTTATATTTCAGTCGTATGTTTCTATTTTTAAGAAAGTGAATGTTTCTTATTTACGCAAAAGCGAATGTAATAATTCCGTGAAAACACTGCATTTTATTGTTCTAAAGATTTGCTTAAAAGATTATTTTTTAGAACAAAATAAATCCTTTTATTTGTAAACTTAAACATACTACAAGAATTAAGTTAACAGATAGAGATAGAAAATATGTTGTTTGGCAAATTCAATTGGTAGTTTTATTGTTCAAGATTTTATTTAGAAAAATTTTTTTTCAGAAGTCGGAAGATGTATTCTTCAAAAGAATTGATAACAATTTTGTTTGATTAAGGATTAAATCGGAGTTTTTGTATTTTCACAATTTTCACCATTGCAAAAAATCAGTCATTCTTTTATAGTTTTATTTTAAAGAAAAATTGAATTGTACGTTATAGTAGAGAAAGTAGAGAACTGTTTTGGAAAAGAAATTGCAATCGCTTTATTGCATTTACTACGACTAAAAGTAATAGTGAAAAATTATAATTACAGATTCTTAAAAGATAGTCGAATAAAAATATTTAAAGAATATTTGTACGAACAAACTACGAATACCAGGAAAAAGGTAATTATGAATTGAATGTGTGAAAGTAGTACACGTACAAATTGCGAAAGCAAAAATGAGGACTTTCTTGCAAAGATGAAATTCTATTAACTGATGGAAAGTATTCAATTAAAGTATAAAAAAAAAGTAAATGTATTCCGTTGTTAGATGCAAGAAATTTGATTTAATTTAAGAAATCTAGAATGCTACGACATGTAGCAATGATGAATAGTAATGTATTGAATTGTGAATTACACTTGATTGCATAATTGACACTGTACACTGAAAATGGATTAACATATATTTTATATTATTATAATATTATAATATAATAGTAAATATTAGTTAACAGATTCAATTGGACTATTATTTTTCAGACACATAAACACTTTTATATAAAACAAGTGTATTACTTTTTCAATACAATTTAATGTCTTAACTTTATGCATTCGTACATATTTTCACACAAAGGAAAATGTTATTTTAAAAGTTAAAACAATTGTATGAAAATATTATTCTTTAAAGTCTTCGCTGGTTACAAATGACTCGTTAAATATTAATAATGAAAAGCATGACTCGTTAAATATTAATAAATAAATTGTATTGTATCTTTTAAAAATAGGCAAGTTATATGTATACCAGGATGGACCTTATTTTTCGACCAAAAAATGTTGGGCACCCCCCCTCCCCCCAATATTGTTCCATGTCATGAAAAAATGATATATCCAAAATTTTAGATCAATCGGACGTCGGGAAGGCGTGCCTAATCGATCGCGAAATTTTGAAATACATAGAAAGAAGTAACTGCGCGCTCAATGTGATGACTATACTGAAAATTCAAGTTAAATATTTTAAACCTCCAAAAATATTATAATTCCTTACATGCACGCAAGTGCAAGTCTATTTTGTACGAATTAAGATTATTTCACATTAATTAGCCTGCCTAATTTCTGTCAGCCACCTTCCCGCTAACAAGTACGTTTTTGCGAAGCACATCCGGTTAAAAATATTATGCTCTGATTAAATATAACATATTTATGTCAAACGTTAATTTCTCTACCTTTTAAATTAGCATAAGAATACAAGTAAAAGAATTGGTACTTTCAATAAAATACATAAGCATAAATATTTATAAAAATATGATAATTAGTTAATTGTTATATTGTAAATATTACATTTTGTTACTATTATAATCAATATTTTGACACAAGAAGAACATTTAGTCATAATAAAAAGTCTTTCCTTCAAATATTCCCATTCCTACAAAATTTCATGTTTTTCGCAACTTCAACGTCAATGAGGCACGCCTTTCCTTTATCCGATCGACTTCAATTTTGCAGGAATTATTTTCTTACCCAATAGCACAATTTGAGGGGGGGGGGGGGAGGGGGCGTGAAAAAAATCTCGCAAAAAAATGTCACCAAGTATAGCTAAGGTCCACCCTAATGTATACACATATACTTTTGTTACCGATAAATTCTTCCACTTTATCCGTCTTTATCCACTACATATTATATTTTTAAAAATGTCTATGTAATATTATTACAGTATAAATAAATGAACAATAATCGTAATCAACAAAAATGGCTTTAGTTTACCGTTACGGACAATTTTAATTTTATTTTGACAATTAAACTGTCTCGCTCTTATAATAAGCATTACAACGTGATAATTAGAAAGCTCCATTAAACTGTGATAAATTAATGAGATAAATTGAACCGCATCGGGGTATAATCTGCAGAGAATGTCGTCCAAAAAGTAAGGAATACACATGTGATGATAACAGCAGGAAATTAAATTGCTGATCTGAATTGTCCGAACAAAAAACCACATCAGATTACATTGTGTAAAAAGACATAAGTGGGAAGTTCTTGAAAAAGATAATGAATGACTCGATAAACTAAAAGCTTTTAGTTACGAAGAATCGAGGGCAATAATTAAGGGTTGGCGTTATGGTAACGAATATGTAAAAAGATAGAATGAAACACTGGCAAAGACTTTACTATTGGAAACCACTTAAAGCATATATTTTTGTGTTTCCTCTTCTTTGAAATTACCAATTATTTGTACCCACAAGAATCGTACAAATTCAATAATTAATTAAATTTGTAAAAGCATATAGGTGATATTAAATGTCACTACATTGCCAATTACTACATCCTATTCTGTTATACATTTTAAAATTATTCTTTTCGTAAAATAAATAGATAACAATTGTCTCTGAATTATACTTAAATATTTCTCTTGCTATCTAATTTCAATTTTTCCAAATCAAGGATATATTAAATCATTACAAATGTTGAGAAGAAAGATTTACATTATATTTTATATTACTTAGTAATGTTTCTTTAGGTAAGCTGGAATAGGAACAAAATTTTAGTGATATATTATAATATATTCCAATTGTTTATTAATGTACTACGTTAATATATTAGAATTAAAATAAGCAACTGCTCAATCATTTTTATTTTAATGTTTTAGTTATATCAGTGAATATTCTTTTATTTTTTCTATGGAATAACTTTTTCCTAGACTCGAAATTCATTTCGATTGTAATATATTCAAGTAGATTATATTTTATTAAAAATTTGTAGGATGTAAAATGGTTAATGTAGTAATCACAATTGTGAGTTTTTATTTTCCTCTTCCAAATTGATTACTTATTTTGATCATGCAGGATTTTTTGGGGATGTTACGCAATCAACGTGTTAACTGTATAATGTTAATTCGCGTTCATAATCAGTTTCGTATAAGCTCCGGATCGCCGACGCGACAAACGAGAGGAAAATCGGATTCAAAGTACGTGTCTTTTTTTAAATCGACAGGCTCAATCTAGCACACGAGACGATGGGGTATTGCCGTGATGTAAAACTCCATGGGGGTTAATATGTGTTTGGACGCGTGACCTCGTACGTAATGGATCTCTAATGCGGGTCGACGATTATTTTCCTCTTTCTCACTTACCCGCCATAATCGGCTGGTGACAAATTTGTCAGCGATTCAAAAGCTTTTAGTGGCGAAACTTTCGCGTCGATCGAGCTTATATCGTTATCTCCTTGTTACGCGTGCTGTCGACATTTTATCAGAACAGAAGTTCCGGATCGATTGCTAAAAAATATCGATAGAACGTCGGGGGGGGGGGGGGAAACTACCATAAACTATCCCTGCCATAGAATCATTTCATCGGTAGCAATCACTTTTGTTTCATGTGTATAAAACTTGTGAAACCAATTTATATTCTTCTTCAAGAATTATACGCGAGTATCAAGTCTTAAGGGGATATTCTCATTCATGTCAATTTTGGACAATTTATGAGATCAAGAATGATTAGGTTATTCAACATATTGTATACTTGATCTCACTAAGTTATGCTCAATTAAAATTTAATTGCAACAAGGTAGTTGTAACTTAACAAAATTAATGTAAACTAATTATAAGTTAGGCACTAACAATAAGTCATATTATAAAATAATCGTATATTGGTAGTAATAATAATAATTTTGTTTGACTGTATCCCAGAATAATACAATGTAATTTTCATGCAATTATAATAATTATTATTTAAATTATTGAATGATTCCAGCAGCATATCGTGGCTGCGATGATATCTCAATAATGAATTGGTCTTCAAATTTTACTCACATGTGTATAAAATTAATTATGTGGAAACTGATGAATAAACAAAAGAAGTTTGAAGTCGTACGAGTATAGTGTGACGAGGATGCCCTAGATCAGATGAATGTTATCAACATTTGAAAAATCATCTAGTGCTAAAGTTATTAATACTCATACACAGAAATCCCAATTTTAAACATTCTTTTGTCCGCCATCATGTATGCACCTTCTGTGGAAGTAGCTCTTTCTTAAACAACCTTTTTCTACTGTCGCATAAAATACACATTGTACAGTCTTTTTAAACAGATTCTTTGCTCACGTTGTACGAGAGTCTACTGTAATTGGAATACTTTGGCTCTTGCCCAATTTCCTTAGAAATTCGCAAGGTTCGACTGTAGCAGTGAAAATTGATTACAAGGTCTCTCGCGAGCGAATTAATTGGCGCGATACTAAAGCTTTAACCTGTTTTCAAAATTGCTTGGAAATTAAAATTACAGGTCACGCCAGGGAAAGTTTTCACAAGGGGCCGCGGGTAAGTCGAAAAATACTTTCCCAGAAAGTGGATAAAAATGCACGGTGCTTCCTAAATACAGGATCCGCCTCGGACACAACGATGCCTGACAGGGACTCTCTCACAATATTGACTCTTGACCGTGAGTATTTATCCTTTTTTATAGTTACATATTTATCTGTGGCTGCCCTTTTGTCGGCCGAATAGAGAGAAAGCCACGGTCCCGCGTCTCGAAATACGACATATAGACATAACTGCTTTATCTATATTGATGCGGCCATCCTACCAGCTGCATCTGCAGCCGCATCTCCAAAGTGAACCAGTAAAACTGGCTTCCCTTTCTTGCTCGGATTCATAATCATCGTTCGTAGACAAAAAGCGTGCCAGGAATCTTGGAAGTTTTATTCCATTTTCTTTTCGTTTAGTTCTTAATTCGTCGAAGAATTCAACTTGTTCATTGTCTTCGGCCCAATTAATAAGTTTTTTGGATGTTCGATATGCAGAGTGAAAGTGGAGTTTTAAGTGACTGTTTCTTTTTAAATTATTTTATGCCATTTGTTTTGGAAGAAATGTTTATTGACGACTCTATTTGATACTACTAAAGTTTCTTAATGAAATAGAAGTTAACTTAAATTTTAAGACACAAATTAGTGCCTTTTATGAATTGTAGAAAACTAAAAAAATATAGTGACACATCAGATCAATAAATATTAACGGTTATTGTGAAGCACTTGTACAAAAATAACATGACGTAATATGTTGTTATACATATGTATAGCGATATATTTGTGTGTTAACAGACCAAAAAACGAACTAAAACATTACATGATTTAATTTTAATAGTTGCTATGGTTATATGTACATATAGTAAAAGCATAAATTGGAACAACTTAGTTTTGATAGGTATGTAATATTATATTCCAAAGAAAAGAATTCAATTTTGACTGTAAACGTCTATGAGCACAAATAGGATGAATTATAATGGAAAACTCAAACAAAGATAACCTGTTAACATTATATGTCAATATACATAGATCGCGTGTCTACAATATTATTCAATTTAGTACTACTGCAAAGAATCATTCCTTCGTTAGATATGTTTAGTTAAAATTAATTGGTTATTCATTGTTACATTTGATTATCATATGCCATTTTTGACAAACATATTAGAGAAAGTTGTACTGAATTGAAATAATATTTCCTTACAAATAAAAATAATTTTAAACAACTAAATGCTTTCTACCAAGATCTATAATCTACGACAATCATTTTGCGAGCAATTCCACTCCTATTTCAACTAAAACGAATAAAAAGGACATAGTAATTATTTTTCGGTTCATTCAAACCCAAAATATTATACTTGTATATTAATACTTACAATACATATTTCCTATATTTTAGATAAATTATATGTAATAAATAAGTAACGTTATCAAATTTCAAAATATACTTTTATGTACATAGACTACCAAGTATAAACTCATAATTAAAATATAAAGCAGCCTCTGGCTACACTTTATCCTTACTGTCGTACAGTTATTTATTGCAGAATGAATACGATAAAACAATGTAAACAGGTTAAGGAAAAATTCATGTCGATGATTAACCATCCGACGCGACGGCGGGACCTGGGTCTATTTTGATCCAGAGTATCAGAATCGTTATTTAATTACTCATTGTCAGTTTGTGGCAATTAAATTATACATATAAGCAGTTATTAAATTAGTAATAACTATACTGTGGATTGTATGCATTTATAACAAAAATCGGTAGGTACAATATGTATAAAGCAGTGGACATTTTTAAAACTTTAAGAGCATCAACGTATTAGTTTCAGTTCAATAAAATAATTAAAAGTAGAAAGAAGTTTTTATTTAGCTTCTGTGTCTTCGAATCGACGCAGACATTTTTTAGTTTGTGTAAAGATCCGCAGGCTAGTAATAACAAACAAACTATCGTGTCTACAAGAAGTATCCCAAAACGTATGTTTAAAAAAAATTGAGAAATAAACCAGTGAATAGTTCTAAACATCACTAATTGTATAGTTGTAAGAATGCATGTTCGTTCAAGTAAACGTTTTCTTCAAAAGTCCACAGCGAATGAAACATTTTATTGGTCACTCAGTATTATTATTAATAGAAAATTTTCAAACTGTGCTGTGCAATAGATATAAACATTTGATGAAGAAAGAAGAGGGCAGAGATGTACAAAAGGAAAGTACAGCAACCCGGTCGAACAATAAATAGAAGATCAATGTCGCTCGAGCGGACAATCAAATGCGTGCATCGCGTGCGAAGGACTGACTAACTGACTAACTGACTGACCGCAGGGTGGCAGAGGGGTTGAACAAACAGTTAAGGGATGCCTGGATGGTTAGGTGCGCCAGGATGGAACGTAGATGAGCACATAACACGCAACTCCCTATAATCGTTACATGCTTTTCCACATTTGCGCGTTGCACAACCACCCCCCTCCCCCTACTAGCGAAGCGAGCGTGTCGGCCATTTACCATCACGACTCAAGGTGATTTTCTTTTAATTATACTGCACGCGTCTATACAAGGTTTCGTCCTGTACGTCATTCCCTTTTTTTATTACCAGGCTCCAGATCCTTGGACACTTTTAATCAAGCTTTTTAGAACACTTAGATTAACGCACAATAATCGCAGAATTGGGTATGTGCAATTTAAAACAGAGGAACAATTTTAAAAATTTAGGTTCATCGATACATTATTTTCAACTCCTTAGAATAATTAAAAATAGAAAGACCATTCTATTTCACTCCTAACTCTTGCGATTTATACAGAAAATGTTTATTTTGCATAAAGATCCGCAGTTATTGGATCTTTCTTACAGAATTTTCTAAAAAATTAGTGATTTAACATAGAGAGGAATATATTGATTGGTAATTAAACCTTATATAGTTTAAAGCAATAAATAAATGATAATAATAATAAAGATAAACTGAAAAAATGCTTTACGAATAAATTGTGCTAAATGCTCCAAAATTCATTGAAGAAAATTCATTTTGCAAAAAATGTGCAAAATAAAAGTACACCTTTTGGCCGCTTTAGAACAGAAGATTTGATAAGTATACATATTTGCAACAGACACGATGTTGCATTTTGGGAAAAAACAATTATTTCTTAAGCATTTTTCTGAAAATCGGTGATTTTTTTCATTTCGTACGTTTAATATTTTATGACGAGCTTGCATTGTACTTAACAAAGAATTGTCTCTGAAAAAACTGTTATTTTAAGCAACATTTAAAATTGTTTGCTTATCGATTAAACTTCAATTCAATTCTACATTCGTTGTTTAATTCTTATGCTTATAGTTTTATATCAAGCAACATGTGCACCGATGTTCATATAAAATTTTTAGCGATTGTTATGTCTGAATAAAATTGTGAATATTTTCTGTATAGAAGGAGAGGGACAATTCGTTAATAATACTTAATAAATAATGGTGGAGGTTGTATTTATATACTTGATTATACAGACCAGAACGCAGAAAGCTGAGACGAAAGCCAGATCAGGTTTGATGCTCATCGAAATTATTACGAATGTATGTTTTTTGTTGTTATATTTTCGTTAATGTTATTAGATAACACGTGTTTACAATATGAACGTGGAAAACGGAAATATAATTGAAAAATATGCACACAGTATTCGATTACAGAAAGTGGTCCGGTGACGCGATGTTTATACAATCGAACAATAACTTTTTGATGAAAAAGTGACCGTTACTTTACAATATTCATATATTTACAGTGTGAATAAAATTTTAATCATTTTGCTTCTGTTCTGTTTTCATAACATGTTTGTTCAAATAGTATAGCTATATGTAGATGGAACATTATTTTATGTTTAATATCATGTGGAACTGTTTTGCTGTAAAAGATGATCTTTTCAACATTATTTTATTTTAAAAATACAATACATTGAATTTTGAATGTTGTTTTGTCATTCTTCTTATTCTGAAGTAAAATTAATCGATTACCAAGTTTTAGGTTTGACACAATGAATTTAATACAGTGATTTAACCAGTGAAGAAAATCCGTGAAGAAGAGGGGAGGCTTCGAGCTTCAAAACTGGTAGATTCAGCCACGAAAGTTTTCCAATTCTTTCACAGAACGCATAGCACTTTTTAGAAAAAATGGATTTTCATGATCCCACCTGAATTATGTGGAAATATCGTAGAAGAAAATGATCGATGTTCGTGGAAAGAAGAAGATTCAACCTTCAAAATGAGTTTAAATTCAATTCCGTACGATTGTTTTTTACAAAATTACCACAGGTTAAATATTGACAACGTTTCCAGAATTAGAAATTTATTGTTCAAATACTTGTTGAATTAATACTGCTATCAAAAGAGAACGTTACCACATTGCTATGACAAATTATAGCGGAATAAATTCGTAAAAAATGATTTCCCCGGTGTAGCGTAGCTTTTAAAGTATCAGACTTTTCGAATCACCTGTTTGCAAAGCTCTGCAACCACATTGGGAATGGATTTGTTTGCCATCATAAAAGGGATCAAAGGATTATCTGGACAAACAGGGTACCCGTTATATTTTATCATGCTCCTACTCTTATTTCATGCACGCGACCGTTCGTTATCGTTTTTATCGACTCCGCGCAACTGTTAATATTTCCGTAAGCTTTCGAAACGCTTTTATCTTGCCCGATTTCCTGAGAACTCGAACTAGTGGACGTGTTAGGGCTCTCTGAGCTTTCCCTGTGTGCAAAAATGCAGACTGATTAGAAATTAAAATGGTCAAGCCCTTGCGATTTACGTTCATTATTATTTATTCAACAATTTTTCATCTCTAGGCAAATTTCACTCGAACATCATTACAAAAATTACCCTTAAAAAAGAGTATGTGACATTTCCTTTTAGACAAATTTTCATCTACGTGTAATACTGTTCGTTATATCAGGCATTTCTCAATTGTCACTAATATTGTATTAGTCTACGTCGATAAAATGATGTTTAAAATATTAATTGAATTGCATGAATATTATTTAAATTATAAATTCAATTCTGTGGAATAACATTGCAGTTGATATTCCCTCTTAATAAATTCCCATTCAGTAGTGTGTTAATTCTAGCTTAATAAATTGTAACAAGTCTCAATGCGTGACCCACGGTAAAATATGTACTTTATATGTATAATTTATTTTTTTAGTGTTCTTTGTCCGAATAAATATTATGTTCAAATCATCATCCAATCATTTTTAAATTAATTACAATAATGTAAACTTTGTATTTTTTCTCATTTTCTTTAACTTGTATTATTTTTCTACTTGTTATATTGAATGTTCCACATGATAAACTACTAAACATCAAAATTGTAATAACAAAAGATATCATTTTCGTCAATTATACGCACAGAGAAGCTGCAGATCAAAATTATATTCAAATAACAAAATTGGATTCCTAAGTATACAATAATTTGAATTAAAGTGACAATTTCAACCATTACTGGACCTCGTTTTATTAAATTATTTAACAATTTCGTAAACAACTGAAACGTTTAATTTCGATTTCGAAACTAACTATGTTAATTCAATCTACCAAGATTCTATTTCAGAGTTTCTATTGGAATTCTATGTATACGAATAGAACAATTAAACACTTAAATTAATAATGTCAATTATTCTCAGGATAAAATTACCCAGAAACGAAAAAAGTTGGATTATGTATGAAATTGCTTTCGCGTACAGAATTATATAGTTTATTAAGTAATTATTACTGCCGTTCGAAGGTATATTATTTTTATACTATTAGAATATTTCATTGCGAAATTTCAAATAAAGGTGAAAACGCAACATTAACGTGAAGGTCAATATGTTTTAGGTCTTCCCATTTAAAGAAATGGTGACCTTGAAATCTCCGAAACGCCTTCGCGCACGTAAATGTGTTTACATCACAATATTTCCCTCTCTACATACATACATATACTGTCCGTCCGCCACAAGAAGTCCCTCGAGACGGCTGAGGGCAAAGGGGTCCTCGCTCGCAGCCAATGGTTATGCTTTGACGTCACACACTTTAGCCAATAATTCGGCTAGAATCGAAAGTTCGTGTGGAATGACCCAATCGGACGGTTTGTTGTCGAATTCCTACCAGGAGACTTCTTGTGACGTACGAACAGTACCATACACCTTTTGCATACACACGGTAGACCACGAAGCGTGATCAGTTTAGATTATTCTGCTGTTAGTTGTTCAATCAGAAATTTTTTCAACTAAAATAACATGTTTCGATGAGAGCTTTAAGGTGATTGTACCAAATTTTTTGGCAAACCTTTTCTTCCAGAGTTGTCAAGGTCACCTTCAGTTTTTTATACATAGGTGAACCTACATCTTCATTTCACCAATCTTTTAGAGGATACTAACACGAATTCGACAAGCATAATAAATAATATTTTTTCTTCATCTAAATATCTAAACCAAAGAAACATTAAAACAATATCATTTATCTGAATTGAATAGCCGCTCAAAATGGGGTCCACTAGCAGCAATACACTCGCGTAAACGGATAAAATGACTTTTTTGAACGCTTTAAATAAAAAAAAAAATATTTGATATGATGCTTGCCGAATTCGTCTCAGTATCTCTTAACAGATAGCTATAAAAATATTTTAGATTTACCTATAAAATACTGAAGGTGACCTTAATAACTCTGGGAAAAAAGGGTTGACAAAAAATTTGGCACAATCATTTTACTGCTCTGCTCGAACCATGTTGTTTTAACTAAAAAAAATTCTGATTGGACCATTAACAGCAGAATAGTCTAAGCTAATCACGCTTCGTGGTTCACCCTGTATATGTATAATTTTTTCAAATTATAACAAGTAACGGAAATATTCAATGTCGATAAAGTTATTGCCCCACCCTGTATAATTGATTGACTAAAGTGTACATTTTCTTCCGATATCATATGGAAGCGCACAGAAACGTAGAGTGTCCTATCTTTTGGTACCCGGCTGTATGCGGCAACCCCTTGACCCCGCGGAAAGAGTTGATTCGTCACGGCGGAATTTCAGCCGGAAACGAGAAATCGTTGCGTCATCCTCCCACGCGCGAGCACAGAGAAAATTGTGCCATCTGCAAATCAAGTAGAAACGCGAAGCATGAGCTGGCTAAGGGCTAGCAGCGATGATGAGCCTGCGATTCAATCAACAGCTGCCCCTCTCGGCCATATGGCATGCACCGAGCGTGCGCCACGCTTCGCTCTGAGGCCCTTCCACCCTCGCGCGTGAACATCTGATAAGAAGATCGCGCCGCTGATAACCGGGCCGCATCGCTTATGCCTAATAAATCCACTGGACACGGGACCCGTGAAAGGAATACTAGGTACACGATTTTACGGTGAACAGGCGGGATTGCAGGCCTGGAAATCGATAGACGACAGAACTGACAGTTGCCCCGCTCTGTCAAATCTACTTTTTCTTTTTTTCTTTGTCCTCCCGATTACAAGGTGTCGCCCGCTTCGTGATTGATGGGTTCGCGAAGCCCGCGCTCGAGACTAGCGAAACTGCTTTTACCAGCTTTGTTTACCATTTCTTTTATTCAGCTACTGCGAAAGCTCGCAAAATAGGAAAAACTATGAGCGTTCTTGTTTACATTATTGTTTTAAGGAGGTAGATCATCTTGACTAGTGTTTCTAATTTCTCAACATTTTTCGTTTCTCGAGAAAGAGAAATATAATTTTGATTTCTCGATAATTCTCGAGCAATCTCGAGAAAATCTCTTTTGAAAAATTACATGTATAATTAAAGAAAAACACATGAAGCTCAATCAAATCTTTATTATTAATATGTATATAACTATCCTAATTTTACACACACACAACGTATAATATTGTTTTTACATGTATAAATGTCATACATTTAGTAGGTAGAAAATAAAATATATTGATGTTCAAACAATTTTTATTAAATAATTGAAATATATAGCTTTGATGGAAATTGAGCTGTTTGCATAAATATTTTTTAAGCATGACCAATGAGTGAAAAATTGTGGTTTTTTACAGTGATATTAACGTGATTCTCTTCAGGTCATTCTCTATTTTTTTCGGTACGAAATGTTAAAAAGGACCTTTATTGGTACATCGATGGATAACCTCCGTTGTCGATAAAAATTCAAACTTCTGAAATAGAGAATTTTTTTGGACCCTATTGTATGAACCGCAAAATAAGCATTTATTGAAGGAATTCTTAAATACTATAAAGCTTTAAAATTATTTATACATGCGGTTGTTCATTCAAGGTCTGAATGTTTTAAATATCTTAAGGTATATAGTTTGGTGCATGTGATTAATTGAACTCGAGATAGAAATAAATTTACTTTGTCCAAAATTGTGATTTCTTGAGTTATGTATAGTTCCTCTAAATTTGCGTAATAGCTATACTGTATGTATGTGTACGTTAATATATTTCCTTTTATGCTTCAATAAATTAAAACAAACATATTTCATTTGCTACAAATAGGTTTCCCGAAACCAAAATCCAGTTACTTTGCTAACTTCTTGTATACTTCCATCTCATTATGTTCAACACATCGAAGACACTTGAATTATCTCGATTGGAAAATTTTACAAAATTATGTATTTGGGTCGAGAAAGAAAAAGAAAAGAAACTTGGAAAACAGTTTACACCTTTTTGGTTTAATAGATTTGTTGTAAAACATTACCACACTTTTGTTATGAATGTCGGATTACCTTCACTTGATTTCAAATGCTGCTTCATATGTAAACGAGCTTTCTACAAGAAATAAACAGACTTGTAATGATTCTCGTTACGCACGATTCTGAATAGACTACAAGAGATTAGAAAGTTTAAAATACACCGAGCACTCTTTGACAAGGCTGCCGTACTATTATTCTAGTAAAAGTGCAAACATTAGCGTGTAAATATGTACCATAGATGGCGAATGTATTCGTTCAATATCACAGTAAAACGTGCTGAAAATATTTAAATACAATCATTGGGGTAAAAATTGAAAAGAACGAAGGAACTAATCAGTAATTGCGTATTAAGTAATATTTGCGATTTCTAATACGTGTCTCTTTACTATCTGTATCTGATCTAAAATCATGAAATATTTTTATGTCTTCAGTCTGCGACGCACAGTACTTTGCAAATATCATTATGAGAAAAAATATAGAAAAAATATAGAAATATGTAGAAATATATAGAAATATGACCCGTAGAAATACGGTGAAAACTCTTAGAAGCATAAAAATTGTATACAAAATATAGCTAAATGTGCAAAAATTATGGGACTATATGGTGTAAGAGATTAATTAGAGTACAATTATTCTAAGTGATGGAAGTGGTGCAAAATATGTAATGTTCGGGACACCTCGCAGTTTCTTTAAACATACCAAATACATATTCTAACATTCGTAACTGCAAATGGACTTATACAAAACTAACATAGTTTTCTTCGCTTTTATAACACACTTTCACTTTTCTTCATTACTGGAGTACGGATCGTTATGTGCAATAAAATTTCATATGTATGTATATGTGATAAAGAGTGAAATTGCATAAAAGTTTGTCTTCACTATCAACCATTTTAAAACGTTAACGTATAAGTGCAAACAATATTGAGCTTAATTAAGGAGCCATGTATCTTTTATGAGTTAAAATTTTAGATGAAGAATTATATAAATATTTGAACTCAATTTTTCGACATGAATTACCTTTTTGTCCAGTCTAATGTAAAATTAAAAAAATATGTTTCACATAAAACCCTACAACGATATATCTGGTGCCATGAAGAGTGTTTTGTAGAAATGTCTTTGGAAAATTGGTTACCGCGTCCTTTCAGTTTAAGACATTTAGCTCAATTTTTCAGTAAATAAATATCATGTAACAAAATTTACATATTGATTTTTTAAAGAAACATAATTATACATATATATTATATATTTTTATAGAAACATAATTAAAAAATGGTTGAATATCACTTATTTCTGAACAGTTCAAAACTACGTAACTACCCTTAATTATTGATTTACTAATCAGAACTTACTGATTTCTTGGTTAATTTACAGTAACACGCATCATTATTCCTCCTAATATTTATATTAACAATGAGCTCACCAATGTGGCTCACATGTGGAAGTAATAACGCGTTATTGTCGAAAACGTCGAGAATTTATAGGGGGTGGGGCACCGGAAGTGAAAGGATTTGAAGGAATCGAGCTTCGTGCCATTCTTACCCTTCGGCATCGGACACGATAAATATTTTCCAGGACAATAAGCGTTGTTCAAGCATTATCCTCCTTTTCAGCGTTCTTGTGGTTTTCGATCGGAACCACGAAGGGGGAGGAAGAATCACCGCGACCGGAAGTCGGGGACGATCGACTGCGCATCCGGCCACGCGTCACCGTAAGCCAATTAATTCATTACCACTATCTATTGCTTTCTGTTTCTTCGTGGGACATTATTGTGGGACATAACTGTGTAATATATTTATTTCTGTTGCAACCTCGTTAGTAAATACTTCTACTAACTGTTCCACCTAATTATAAACTATTTGGTTTATGAGAAACTAGTTGAAAGAAAAATCGTATGGTTTCAATAGTAGCATACAATGTAATAACTATTTTTTTCTATTTTGCTTCTTTATCGAGATATAAAGGTCACCTTGAGATTTTCTATCGTAAAGGGTAAATTTTAGTCTTGTGGTTGTATAATACACTTATAATAACTTATATAAGTATAATTACTTATTAATTAATACGAATTTTCACAGTATGATTGAAAACTGTACGATCTTGAACTTCTTGCTGTATAATAACATATATTTCTAAATCTTGACGAACATTTATTTCTAAATGTTTATATTAGTCTTGAAGAGACAGCAGAGCACACTAAAGCTACGAAGTGATCGTGAAATGAAAGAAGAAACTGGATAAACTTTTCTTTATACCATTGCAATAAGTGACATATATACTTGTACTGAGTTTTAACAATGAATATCGTTTAGTAATAACAATAAAATAAATTATGCTTCACAAGTTTCGATAAAAATGATAAGTGTCCACAGCGTTTTGAGCGGGGGCGTATGTCTATCAAAAAGATCCATAAGTTTTTCGATCGTTGGTTGAGAGCCTAACAGCCCCAAAAGTCCAAACATTGTCCTCCTGCAAAATAGCCGTATAAAGAGACAAAGAGACAGACAGGAAGATGAAATCAAGCGTACTGCTATCTTGGCTCGATCACGGAAGCAGACGACTCCTCCTCCTCGAGGCCACGCGGAACGACGCTGGGCTGGCAAAAGGGGGGTGCGTGTTAGGGTTGGCTACGAGGGGCGACAGGAGGACCCTGACTTTTGGCTACATCGTTCACGGAAACGCGGCCCGACACGTGACCTCAATATTCGAATTCATTGCCACCGGCACGTGACTTCCAATCAGCCGACATTGTACTGCAAGTTGCACTCGCTGCTGCAGAATTTGTAGGCTGTCCCAGCGCGGCGGAGGGACACGCTGGATCAAAAATTAATCGGTCATTTGAGAAATCCTCTTAGTTTGTGTTCTCAATGGAATGTTTCCTTCTGTTTCCGTCGCGCTCACTTCCGGATAGGCGAATCCTGCTCGTTTAGAGGACACGAATTTTGTTAACGATGTAGAGAGCAAAATGGTTCAGCTAAAAGTCGATACAACCCCTATGGTTTATTAATACCACGTATAGTATTAAACATGTTTAGCATGAACATGCATGCTCCCTGTCGTTTCAGTTAGTTTTGTTAACTGTTTTCATAGTTGCACTATTTTGTTTAACGCGATATCTTAACATATGACCGGCATACTTCTCTGTACATCTTTCTGTTATTATATTCACTAATAAATTATGATTTGTTAATGTTCATAAATTATTTTTATTCATTTCGATTCAAAGAAGCTATACATATACTGTCATCTATTTACTACAAGATACATCGATTAATAAGGCTTTCAGAAAGGTAAGAGTACTTCTATTAGAAATACACACCAACCCTTATTTAACAAAACTTTGGATTTTTAAACAATAGAAAGTGGCATTGGTACATTGATGAATCTGAAATGAGTCAAGTATCACAAACAGTTGGTTTGGTATAAACTGCGTCATTCCCCATAAGAAATAGGTTTTGACTCTCTATTTAAATAACAGTTCCTTTTAAACATAGGAAAAAAGCATCGATTAATTGAAAAAATGCCAGCTGTCTGAATCAAATGATAGCCAAAAGTCGTCTATTTTAGCCTGGATTTTTTAACTTTACTTCTTCGCGTTCGTTGTAACATACTCATAAACTGGAACATACTAGAATATACTAGAATATAGTAGAATATACTAGAATATACTAGAATATGCTAGATATGCTAGAATATGCTAGAATATACTGGAACATACAAGAATATGGTAAAGAGGGGGAAATATTGTGATACACACATTTGTTGTGTAGGTGAAGTCGTGCCGGAGATTTCAAGATCACATTGATTTTTGTAAATGGAATGACCTACGTTTTCTATCGTAAATCGATAAAAATGTATTGATCTTCAAATCCCCTATATTTAATAGTTAACGAGACATTATCGAAATAATTTTCAATACGTACCTTCAGCACCGAGGCAAAAAGATAGCACACCTTACGTTTTTTAAAGTTTTGTAGTAAAAACTAGTAAAAATACATTTTCCATGTGTGCGATAATTTTGTCTCACTAGATTTTGGACAAAATATTATTTTTGTTAAATAAAACTAAGCAGTTGGTAAACTCCAATTCGATTTCGCTTATACATATATGTTATTAATAACGTATTCTGAAATATACTGCTCGAAATACCCATAAATGTTTTTGTCACTTTTTAGATTTCCATATAATTTATTTATTATAATATAATTATATAATTTATTTCTACAATATTTATATTGCTTCTAATGTCACTGTTGATGAATATGTCTTCCTAGATGAATTCAAAAACGATATCAGTTACAAAATAATCCTTATTATCGAAATATCGCAAGATTTGATCAAAAAACGATAGCAGCTAGTGAAAATAAATTAAAATCATGTAAATTTTGATGTGTGCCATCTTTTGTTCGTATGTAGTTAAACATTAAGTTCTCAAATGGACACGAGAACACCGTCTTAACAGCAACCACCATTTAACAGCAGCGATAAGATATTGGGGGGGGGGTCAAAAGTGACCCGGAAGCATTCTCCCCGTTTCCCACTGATACGGCTACTCCCACCGGAGGAGGTTGAAATTTCGCGTTACATGATTCCAGGGACTGCTCACTCGCGGGGACACTGACAAACGACGCGTGGCGTCGTCCAGCCACGTGACGCCTAATTGACGCTACCGTGACGTCACGTGCCGCGAATCCGCACGTTCGCCAACTTGCAACGGCCCCTAATGCTGTCCGATACGCGTGCCCGCGGCTTCGTGCGTTCTACCGTGTTCCGGTTGTTGCAAATTTTTTGGAGGGGGGACACGGCGAACTGCTCATCAAGTGACACCTTGTTGATCGTTTGTGTACGATACACGCATTGAAAACAGTTTCACACCAATGCTACTATGCACATGTCATTATTTAGTAAATGAAATGCAAACTTTTTGAAATTTGAATTTGTGTAATTATTCCAGTATTTAGCTATAGGGTAGTGAGGACATGAAGCTATACATTGGCAATGAGGAATATTGATCACTGTGATAAATAAGACTGCGGATCTTTATGCAAAATAAAAATTTTCTGTATAAATTGCAAAAGTCAGGACTCAAATAGAAGGGTCTTTCTTTTTTTAATTATTCTAAGGAGTTGAAAATAATGTATTGACATACCTAATTTTTTCTAATTGTTCCCCTGTTTGAAATTGCTCATACCCAATTTTGTCATAAATCCATAAAATCTGCAGTCTAGTAATAATGCAAATGTACAATAGAAATTTATTACAGTACTTAGGTATTCTCGTATAATTTCGTAAAAAAGAATCGTACAAACTTTGAACTCATTTTATAACTCGAAGCCCCTATTTTCATAATGCATTGTTTCCAAAAGAACTTAAGCACTTTTAAAGTCGAGATCTTTATAGTATCTTATTGTAAGTTACATGTTTTATTGATAATTTTGTTTAAAAAATAAGAACGTCAACATTGAAAACTTTTTAATATACAATGGATTTTAGTAATTCGATCGTGATTTTTCACTGATTCTAAATACGTAGAATTCTATCTAATATCGGAACTTATTATTCCGTTCAACAATTAAGACATAGTATTTATCCCTCAAAACAGTAGAGAAAACTTGATAGTAGAATCTTAATAAAACTAATTTTATTAGCTACATGAAACTAATTTAATTAGGTACATAAAATAAAGAAAACAAAAGCGATGAACAAGTATGGACCTTCAACGTTTTGAGATTATTAATGTAAATTAATGCAAATAAAAAAGGGCTGAAACGCTTGCATTATGTTTGAACAGGTTTCAATCGGTTCATATAATTAGTTGCGTTTAATGAACATAATTTTAGAATCACTAGGTTGTCATGGCTAAATGATTGATCCTGAATCCTGAATGGATTAATTTTACTAGGAACTTTCACTATTATACGATATTTCATATACCCCACAAGAAAAATTATACCACTGTGTTATACACAAAACTGGAGAGATACTAGTAAAAACTAATTAATTATTTTGTAAAATCGAGATATCTGGTACTCTGACCACTAGATTAACTTTTGTAATATTCCCACGGGGCTTGTGCACTTTCATTAATTAGAAATTCTACAGATATAGTGCCTACAGTAGAATGCTGTGTCACTTATAGTCACTTGTCCATGTGAGCAGTACTGCACACGAGAAGTAGTAACATATTAAAACAGAATTATTATTTCGTTATTAATTGAAGCGACTGATGTTGCTTCAACGATGACTGGCCAGTTGCTTTGATAAATTGTAATGCTATGTCGAAGCTATAGTAATAGCTAACTCCTCTTACAGCAAAAACACCTTAGCCTAGTAGATGACTAAGCTTTTAAACTCCTTTAGTTCTGAAACGCAATTATTTAATATGTGAACAGTTCCAAATTAAAGATAATGTTAGATTGTTAGATAGAATAAAATTCAAATTTTTTTCATACATATAATCAGTTTTAGCTACATTCATGTTTGAGTTTGGCAACTGAACAATTTTTGAGAGGAAGAGTCGACTAATCCTAAGTTAAAAGGTTACTACATAGTTAGGCTTTCCTTACAATTTCCCAAATACCAATAAATAACAAAGACTGATTTAAATTTAAAAAATGCATTATTTTATCAATTTTTTCAATTATTTGTTTCACGATATTAATGGACTTAGCCGATAAACGGCTCTTAGGGTAACCTGTACAGTGAATGAAGACCTCGTGAAAAAACAACATTTATGATGCTTTCTTCATGTTGAAAGATGCCAAAGATAGTGAAGATATCAAAAAATAGTTTAAAAGTCATATCTCATCTTTCAGCCCATAAATATGTGCGAAAATGTTTTCGAAAAAATCGTTAAAGAAAATTTTTTCTTCGAAAAAATGGTTTTTCCAAAAAAATGTTCGCACATATTTATGGGCTGAAAGATGAGATATAACTTTTAAACTTAGAAGGGCCGGTTTGAATGAAAGGGTTGATTTTTCCCTTAAAATAAAAAAATTTCATTCACTAAACAGGTCACCCTATCAAGAACTAAAACCACCGAGACTCTTTTGAAACCTTGGAAACACATTTGCTGAAGCACTCCTTTCCACGAATTTCTCGATGCTTTCATTTTTCTTTCGGTCTTATGGGTGACGAACACGTGGAAATTTCTCCCGATCGTCCTAAATCTGAACGGGAATAAAAGGGAAATGAAAAATAGAAATGGTCCGGTATCGAAACATTTGAAAGAACCATCGGTACACCTTCAGGATCCTCTGTCCAGGGCGAACGAGTGTCATCAGCCGGGAGCATCCATTAATCTGGCGAAACTCTCGGCAGCGACGCGCTTTTTCTCCTCTGGCAGGAGCTATTCTTCGCAAACGGGATCCTCGAGCGGCGGCGACCGCGTTGCGTGATGTTGCCCTCTCCATAACGTCCGAAGGATATCACTTAGCCGACGTGGCCCACCCTTAGGAGCCGTGACACGCGCAAAAAAAAAAGGAAGGGAACCGCAGGGGTTACTTTCGACCTCCTGCCCCTCTTTTTCGCTTCACGGGGGTCGGCTCGCAATAAAAATATTGATGGTTCGGTTCCGGCCACGGACGGGACAATCGGCTAATTATTCAGTAACCACGCGACCATGCCCGGATATTCGAATGTCCACGTGTTTTGATCGCTGCTGTCCGTGATTCTTTATGGTGTGGCAAAAAGAAGGTGGAAGAAACCGTTACTAAGTGTGTACAAGTCAGAGTTGGACAGCAATTGATTATTTTCTGATTACAGGAATAATTGTTTCAGTAGTCAGCCATCTTAAGCATTGTTATTATTATACTAAATTATTTATAAACTATTTGGAATGTGAACAAATGTAATAATTAGTTTTTTCTGTTTTGCTTTTTTATCGAGATGTATAGGTCATCTTGAATTTTTTTTTTTATTAAAAGGTAATTTTTAATCTTGCAATTTAAGAAAGAATTTAACTTTGAGTTAAAAACTATAAGGGTGCATGGGGTAAAAAATCCGAGATATTCTATTATGATTTTTAATGCAAGTAATGCTTAAAATGTTCTCTATTTCAATTAATATATTTGCACGTAATAGGATTCTCAAGCATCCTTCCATTTCTTTATATGGAAATACAATTTTATAGCAGTATTTTAATATATTTTCTATTCTGCATATACACCTCTTGGTTTCGTATGTTATATGATGACTATGCAAATAAACAAATAGGTGCGTATAAATCCTTTCATAATAATATTAAAAGTATTTACAAAACAATCTTTTACAAAATAATACAAATATAAAAATAGAAAGCTGGAAGAACACAATAACAATTTTGTTTAGTCCTTTATTTTTCAAATTCTTAAGTCGATTTACATATACAGCGGTTTCCACCATGGTGTTTTATTTTGTCTCTCTTTTCTACGTGCGTATTGTTTGCGTACACATTGTATTGCGATTCAGTGAAATGTTTTCACAATTCTTGTGGTAGAACTCGGTTTATATTGAAATATTTTTTCGGTTTACTTTTTCAATTATTCAACTCATTCGTTTCGTTGTTATAGTTGCCGAGCAATAAAGCGATCGATATTAATCAATAGACTGCGAGTTTCATGCATTTATGATGAAGACCAAAAAAAAATTGGATTATTTCAATTATATTAATTTGAACTTATTGAACTTATTGAAATTAAGACTTTCCTAAGTGGCTCCTGTTTCTAGCAACAGATGCAAACAATTTTCATTTTACATAAAAATCCGTAGTCTATTAATCAGAAAGCAAAGCGATCATTAGCGTATAATCGCAAAGTTAAATCTAATCTAAGGATAAGTAACAATCGTTTCACATTTTCTTCTCCACCCTTCTGTGATTCTTGGGAGGATTCCGCTTGAACGGAAACGATTCTACCGGAAGGAAAGCTCTGTGGGGATAGAGGCAGATTAATGGAAAAGCGTAGCAACACTTATCATTCAAGACAAAGTAAAATATTGGGGACGCTTTGTTCAACAAGCACTTAACCAGCTAGCGGTGAATTGTAAATGGTTCCCTGCTGAAAAAAATTTCGTTAAGAATATTTCCATTTCACTCAATTAATCAACTGTCGCCATTTGGGAGAATAAAGTTCGCATTGTTTCACTTAGCTATTAAAATATGGTGCAATATTAGGACATTATTTTTAAAGAAAAAGTTATAATTATAAATATCCAGGTATTTATTTAAGTAAAAATAAAGATACTGTTCGAAATTGAAGTATATTAAAAACTTCTTTAATCTTTTCAAGCCAGAAAGATTTTTGACCATTGTGGCTATTATCTGTACCTGAATAAATTAAAATAACGAACAATGAAGTAGCATCGGATAATAAAGAAAATACAGGGTATTTCACCTAACTGGACCATCTTAAATATCTCGCTTGTTTTTTATGATATGAAAACAATTGTCTCAAGGTCACTTTTTTCGGGATTTAGAGGTCATCGAAGTTGTTTTAAATCTCACTGCATATTTTCATTACAACAGTCTTATAGCTCATAAAAAACAAATTCAACGACATGCGATATGTTGATCTTCACGCGACCTTCAACAAGAAAATTGTGTTTATATGGGGAGAAGCTAAAGGTAAGATTTGTATGTAATATAAAATACAAAATATTTATTTCAGGTGTTCAAAATGTGCACCATTAACCTTGTGTAAATGTAATTTACATACAAAGTCGTTTTTACTTAGTTTATGCTACTCTTATAAATTATATAAGTGATTTTCTATTACCAAGGTCGATAGCATCCATTTTTCGAATTTTTCTACACTACTTAACGTAGAAATATCCTCAAAGGCAATTGTGCTTTAATCACAGTTGTTTACTTCAACTTTGAAAAACTTATAATTTCGAATTTTTGCCAAAATAGTTAACGAAAATTCACACAGTCTCACGACGTACGTCGTCGGCGATTAAGGACGCGTGGAATATGATCCACATTATACAGCATAATGTCGCGTTATTACTGCACCCTTTGTAAATACTCCCCCGCGACCCATATAGCAATCATTTGGGCTCGCTTTCCCACCGTATCACCCCACACTTGAAATCGAGACCGTCCAGAACGAGTGCTCCGTTGCGGTCATCCATTATCTACGGCAGATACGTGGCAGGAAAATTCGAATGGGACATGTCGCTTTTTCTGACAAATATATTTTTCTGGAATCTGTCTGTCTAGGATCTACAGCGTGTCCTGATTCGATGTTTAAATCGGGAATCATAACAGTTACAGTAAGGTCTCGAATTATGTATGTGTGAAACGAAACTAATTCAATGACAGCACTTTTTTGTTGGTAATTATTCCTTTATGAAACTTTTGCTAACTTGTGTGTAACATTTTCCTAATTAAAATGAAACCAGGTACGATACAATTTGGATTATATTAATGTGTAGAAGTTATTAATGAAAAACATGAACCAATGCCAATGCTGTAGCCCCGCTCCGATTGGTCCATGTTTTTCATTAATAATTCCTGAACAAAGCCGCGAAAAACATTTTCGCAAAGAAAAAAGTTACTTCAAATGACCTCAGGAATTAACCCTTTCAAGAAAGTACCACATTTTTGGGACACCCTGTATTATACATAAAAGAAAATGTGGATTCGAGAAGCCTCCCCTTAGGCTTTCGTGTGACGACTCATGGCTCAATATTCCTAGGGTTAACACGTTGTCCGCAGGCTCACAACCCCAAAAATCTTCTAATGTAATTTAATTAACGAAGCCAAAACTGGGAAAATAGAAATCATACTGATTACTCCTTCAACCCTTTTACACCCACCAAATTCCAAATCAATTTCATTTACTCGACAGTAAAACAATGAAAATTAATTTGTTAGATTTGGCCAAACAATATTCTCATTTTTTTTTTAAATCGACACTGCTAATTCTTTTACTCTATAATATTATACATGTTGGTATAAACTGTTACTATAAATCAAGTTTTACATCAATTTTATTTGCGTTATTTCTCTCTAAATGTTTAGAATTAACAACGTTCGCTAAATGATCAAAGGCAGAAATATATATTATCTGCAGTAGGTTTTATTTTCGGTTTTTCCATTTATCTTTAATATCTGACACGTTGCATAATTTAGAAGAAACGGTATTAAAAATGCAATTTCAAGTGGAGTCGCGTCCCACATCTCCAGTGAAATTTAGTAGAGGTTAATTCTGTTCGACTTGTTGCACAGAAAACGTCGGCTCCGGTGGTATAAATTTGATATTGTGATAAGCGATGAAATTTTGTAAGTTGATATTGATATCGTATTAAAGAGACAGTTGCTACACATAGAATTTAGGCTAATGAAATCCACGTTAATAAATTGGTCAGTCTTCATTCATACATGTATGATAACGTTTAGCAAGTAACAATGTTATAGCGTACGTTGTTCTTAAAAATCATAACTGCGACACATTTATTTTAAAGAAAAATTTTGATAGTTATTATATTATAATAGTTTGAGACTTGGAGTCACCACTAAAAATTGTTGTATCATTAAAAATGTTGTATTCACAATATTGTTTACATTATAAAATATGTTGCTAGCTACAAACATTTAAGTATTCTATGAGGTTATATTACCTTCATATCCATGAAATGAAAGAAATCATATACAATAAAATTATTCGGAAGACATGTCTAATTTTCGAGTTGAATTTGGTTTTTTTTATGAGCTATAAGACTGTTGTAATGAAGATGTGTAGTCCCATTAAAAAAAAACTTCGATGGCCTTGAAATCTCGAGAATAGTGACCTTGAGAAAATTTTTTACTCTTTTCGTCTGACCTTTTTGCTATCATAAAATAAGCGAGATATTTAAGATGGTCAAGTTAGGTGAAATACCCTGCAGTCTTATAATTCTGGTGAACACTGGTGAATATCATCTCTAGTCATCTACAAATGAAGGAACTTTGCAACTCGACTAATTGTAAGACAATAATTCATAACAAATGGAGTTGTCCCATTTTCATAGTAAATCCACTTTCAGTTATCAACTCATATTATATTAATTTAATAATAATTTGTAAAATTCAAATGGCACACATTAATGATAAACTATAATTTCTGATTACCTAGAACACTATGAAATTTTTATCTCAAAAGTGGAGTTGCCCCACTTTCATAATAAGCGGCTGATAATAATCATGGCGCGTTGATTCCCATCGAAATGTTTCCGCGACAGGAATTTTCCAATCACGTGTCAATTGTTTGCTGTCGGAGAATAGAGTTCCACCAGTGCGAAGTTTACCGGTGAGAGCATAAATCAATTTTATCCGCTGGCGCGCATCACGTTTTCATTAGGAGGCTGCGATCATGCGCTCCCATGACACAAGTTTCGTGGAAGACGCGTCTTGCATAATAGAGGGATGCACTTAGCGTTTCGCCACGGGAACCACGCCGTGGCGAATCTCTTGACAAACATGCGGTAGTCTTCCACGGGATGCACGGCGCATCATCTGCTCCATTAGAGATCCTGCGAGAGGGAGAGAAATAGAGAGAAAGGTAGAGAAACGGAGAGAGAGAGGAACAAGGAGAAAGATTCACGGCGTCGAATCGGACGCGGCCGGAAGCTGTTGAGTCACTCGTGGCATTGATCCTGTGCATCTTCACCTGCTTTTAACCCGTTCGCCATTGAATGTTTCATCGCTATCGCGAACTGTTCGACAGTTTATCTGGTTACCGCTGATTTAGAAACTTTCCTCGATGCTGCTTGAACCGTTTAATGAGCGAATATTGAGCGAATTTGATGCTCATAAAGAATAGAAATATTTCACGTGGCAAGATGGGAGATAGTATGGAGTCGTTTTCAATTGATTTACAGATCTGATGATGACTGATCTGAAGATACATATCAATTATTTATTTTCTAGGGGCGGGCGGATACCCGGAAATTCGGGTTCCGTTCGGGACGGGACCCAAAAATTCGTGATACGTGGGTACCCGAAGTAGAAATCGGGTCGGAAAAATTTCTATTGTTTGGGTACCCGAATGTCATAGATTTTCGGGTTCCTGACCCGAACCGAGCATTACCCGAACCGATTACGACTTCAGGTACCCAAAATTTCCGGGTACCCGAGTATCATGATTTCTCGGGTTCCGACCCGACCCGATGAGGCTGGGGTATCCGAAATTATTTTCTATGGTTCTGAATTACTTTCTTATTTTTTTTTTGTTTAAGCTTACCCAACCTCTAAGTGAAGTCTATACAGCTCGTTAATATGTATATCGGAACAATACTGGCCACAAATGGTGTCGTCACCACATATGGTACATCCACCCTACATTACTACGAAGAGCGGTTGTATTGTACAAAACTGGATAACGCATATATATTAGTTATAAAAACAAATAATATACTGTAGATATCATATTTATCGCTAAACATTCTAGTATAAACCGTAACGAATTAATTTACGATGTACGATTTAGGTAACCAGCTCGCATTTGGATATTTCCCCCTAGAATAGACAGAATAGTTGATCAGACTGAATAACTACTTACTAATTTCCATTTAACCCTTTGCACTCGGAGCTATTTTAACTCGAAAATGAAACATTTATTCCAACCAACAATAATTCCATTCTACATATGATTTTTTTCATTTTATGGATATGAAATTGATATAATACCTCAAACAATAAGTAAATGTTTAGTAATTGAATAGATGCCAACATATTTAATAATGTAAACAATATTTTGAATAATGGTACAGCAATTTTTAGTGACCTCTGAGTCATCACTTGAGTGTTAAGGGTTAAATACTTGCCTGATTATAGGTTTCTGAACAACACTAGAAAGGACTAGAACATTGACCTTGAAAAAATTGAAGGTCACATTGACATCTGAAAATATGATACCTAAAAAAGTCTATCTTTATTCATCCCATGCATCCCGATATTCGACATAATTCGTTTAAAATATGCTTTGATACAAACAACGGGGTTTTACGAGTTATTTTAGGAGTTAGTTCTCTCATTGACTCGTCCTGTATAAATTTGTTTGTGGATGCGTGATGAATACAGAGCAGGTTCCCACATTATTTTCATACGTTCGAACAGAAGTGTTAAAAATAACGGCTCTGTCATCCACGGATGACACGGGGACAGGTGAAACCTCCGCGTCGGAGGACGTTCCTCTTAGCACCCCTTCGGAGCCTTTTGTTTTCAAAATCTGCTCGCTTTCGCCGGGATGTACCGTATGACATCAGTGACGTCCGTTGGATGGACAGGCCTTTAGTGGCAGTTCCGAGAAGAAGACGAGGGTAATCCCGTATCGAGCAGTTGCATCTGCCGCGTCACTGACCCAGCCACTCTTTTTCTCGCATTCATTGGCGCATTTCTAGACGCACCGCACCGTTCGCTTCTTAACTCCGTGCCGCCGCGCCGCGCCGACCCTGTTCGGCCACTACCTTTCCCTAATCTAGTCGGCCATCTACATCCGCGTTATCTTGCATCGCAGCACGATGGCTACTAATTCGAGGATTTATAGTGAAAGTAAGACCTTAAACGGTCGTCACGACGAGCTGGGCGATCGAGGAACTCCCGGCATCCTTCGGACACTTCTTCCTGACGTTTCTTCATTCATGTTCCGAGCAACCTGTGATTTTTAAATAAAAAGTTGGAAATTTGGAAAGCATTTCTGTACCCCTCGTGTACGACATCAATCGATTTGATCCAACATCAATCGACAAATTCTTTTTCTTTGTTATTAATAGACTGCGGATCTTTATGCAAAATAAAAATATTCTGCATCGATTGTGGGAAGCAGTAGCAGCATAAAAATTTATTTCACCCCTTAATAGTGTTTTTACATTCTACATTAATGTTTTTCACTGTTTTATATTTTATCCAGTTCATTTCTTCATAAATGCATAAAAATCCGCAGTCTAGTTATTAATGCACTGCTTAGACTAAAAAAATGTCATATTTTTAAATATACTATAGTGATCAAATTATATTAGAGTAGAAGAATGAAGAATAGTTGTTGCTTGGGTATTGAACCACGAATAACAAAGTCGTTGCTAAATCTAATAATTATTATTATATGATAATCAATACCTTCAATATCGCGTATCGTCGTCTAGAATTAATTGAAAACAACTTGACAAGAACTTCCTAATAAAATAACAGGAATTTAGTATATGTAGTTAGACTTTTATTTGTGTAATGTGAACACTTCAATTTAACTTTAGCTGTAACTAATTTAGCTGTAACAATTAGATCACCCACTGTAATACTAAAATTATACTGTGTATGTTTGACAAATTATTGAAGTAATGAAACTGTTATAATTATATAAATTGAATTTCATTCTTTAGCCCTTTTCGGATCAAAAATATTTTAGGTCGAGCTAAAAATCCGAAAATTTGTATGTAGGCTAATATGATAGTTATTTATAGCAAAATTGAGTAGATGACATTCAATATTGTAGGAAAATTTCGAAAATTAAAGATGTCAGTACATGATTTCTCATCTATTAAAATTATTAAGAGAAGAAATAACATTCTATTTAATTTCTATTTCTTGCAATCGACGCAGACAATTTTCATTTTGCATAAAGATCCGCAGTCTAGTGATAGTGCTTAAGCCAGGAAAAATAATATTTGTTATCTGAGATGCCTCACCTGACTTGTGAAGGATGTCGAATATATTCGATATTGCCTCTCAAAAACACCAAATTATGTATAGTCATTTAACCACACAATATTTTTATAAAAGAATTGCCTAAAACATTTATTTATATTTCCATCAATACTCGCAATTTTTTTAAACAATTCGATCACTGTATTGTATATTTAATTTTTCGTTCAAAAATTTCGTACTTTCACGAACTTCAACTCGTAAATAACAGACTAATAAACAAGTTCTAATAATATTCGATACCTCTTACTTATTTCTCTAAAATTGTAAGTAGACTTACAAGTAGATTGCAGCTTTAAATGAATTTATGAAAAAATTAAGTTCGTGAAATTATAAATAGTAGAAACAGTAAAAGAATTTTAAAATGTCTATATACTGTTTTCAATCCATTAAACTTATTAAAAAAAGAACTCCATTTGATTTCTATGTTTCACAATTGATGCAGTACATTTTTATTTTGCACAAAGATCTGCAGTCTACTTACTAGTTTATCCAACGTGTACAAGAGTATGTAAATTATTCAGTTGTTCAATTGTTCAGTCGCATGCTAATGATCCTATCGTTAATGGAACCATTTTCAAGTAAATAAATAATCAGATAAAAAGTCTCCGAAAAGAATGAGAAAGAATTAATCAATTGACCAATATAACGCGAACAAATGATCAAATAAGAAATCTTCGAAAAGAACGGAAACGAATTGCTTATTTTCTAGCGGGTTGATTGTATCAACTACCTGCTGAGAATCCCATAACCATTGACGCATTTTAATACATTCGGCATGCCCCGCAGCAGACTGTCCCCGGTAAAAGTAACGAGTCCAGTTCGATTATTGTCTAGCCGAATTCGATTAAGACCCTACAAACACGCTCCCCGCCGCACACTTCCCCTTCGTGCCGGATAATAAATTCGATTTCGCTGTCTCGCAAAAGCGCAACGGTCCCGGACGTAAAATCGTCACGTCGACTGCTCGACGCCTCTTACCAATCGACTTTCCGAGAAGGGGCCACAGAATTCGTGAAAGGATCCAGGGACCATAACCGTTATAACTAGACTGCGTACTTACCGCACTGTGCGAAAGTCTTCGGCCGCCGACCCGTAAAAGTTTGGTGTTTAAATAAATACGTGTCAATGATGCATGCTCGTTACCATCCTATAATACCACTTGGTCCATTTAAGTAAGGCCACCTAAATATTTCTTCAGGATATTGTGATGCATAAACTATTTTTTACGTAATGTGCATGGTGTCAATGGACCAATATCTGGCAAGAACATTTTTTCCCCCAAGATAATTTTTTTTGGAGTTATCAATGTTATCGGTGTTTTTTTTATACATAACTGCATTTTTTTTATTGCATCGTGTAGCTGAGCGAAAAGTACATTCAGATATGTATAATAACATGACCTTCAAATGACCTTGATCTTTGAAAATTAAATCAAAAACTCTAGAAAACATAACCTTGAGACAAAAATAACATTTGCAAAGAATTTACCTCGTGATACTATTTATATTGCATTAAAAACATTTGTTATGTCATCACAAATAAAGGAGATATTTAGGTGGCTACATTTAGGTGGACCACCCTGTATATCTTATTACTCCGTTGTGTTATACTTGGTCTATAAACCACACGTGTTTTCCCGTATTTATTGGAAAATCTAGTGAAAGAGTTGTGACCTGTCACAGTTCTGATTTAAATATTATTGAACATGTCTGGGATTATTTGGGCAGAGTAATTAGTACAATGATTAATCACCGGGAATAAATTTTTAAAAACTACATAATTAAGAAATTAAATGATTTTGTTACAAGTGACAATAGTATGAATTTTATTTTGGGCTCTTATAATTGTTATCGATGAGGGAAATTATTGTTCATAACATTTACCAGCGAGGAAATTTCCTTGAGGTTTAATTTGTTGCAATATACAGTTTTATCGCGAATACTAATTGATTTTGTTTTGTAGAAATAATTCGAGTGTACTGCGAAGAAGCATATATTAAAGTGGTATTATTAGAAACATTGCTGTATTTATTAATTATGTCATATATTATAATTTATTAAATTCGTTCAATTGACTGACTGAAGGACAATTGGAATACATTAAATGTTTACATTGAATGTTCTATATGACTGATTAATGCGTCATTTTATCAAATGAGCGGTTACCAAATTAAATGAGCTATTTAATTTTCAGTGAAGTAATTAATTTTAGTCCTGATAAAGTCCTTTATCGTCTCTGTGGTTCCAACAATATCAATGAATTTATATTTAACGAATATAACTGTTATATAATTAAAAAATTCAGAATATAATTGAGAAAATATAATATTGCACTTACTTGTATAATGTAAAATACAATTTAAAAAATGCCTAAAGAGGATTGAAACTAAAATATACATTCAGAGAGTGGGTAATTAACAAAGTAAAGAAGGCGTGGCAAGTATTGATTTTTAATAATGAGACTGTTAAGCTAACCTTGAAATAAATCAAAAGGTTAACAAGATTAATGGAAATACTGACAGTCGTACTGAATATTATTGAAACATACATAGACAGATTACACAGTATGGCAGTACTTATAATATGTAAAAAGTAGTCTACCTATTAGTATAAGCGAAATTTATGAAATCTAATAAAAAAAATCTCTTATTACTTCGATCAATTTATCATCGCAGGCATTTTCATCACAACTCAGGTGCTTCGTAACAAAATTTATAACAATTTACTATAACAAAACATCTTAAAAAATTTTGGCGATTCAACCATTGAGGAAAGAATACAATTTCATTAATTTTCACTATTGTTTTTAAAACACGCGTTAGTCGCGATTTTCTAATATACAACTGCTCCAGAAATAGGTACTGTAAACCGAATAGTTATGCTATCCTTCTAATTTAGATGCCGGAGACTTTACTGGAATTTCAAATAATTTTTCACAAAGAATTTCTACGTTACGCAATGTGTCGTCGATGATTGGTAAATGCATCAGCGTCCCTACTGATTATTATTCTTCGACCTACATAGCTAATGCAATAATCGGCGTGTATGCCAGCCATATGGCTGAAACGCATCCCCTGCAGACGCATGCATCCCTCAAAAACACACACACTAGCATATTTACGGAGACGACCTTACATACACAAATTTCGGTAAGTCAGACTTTGAATATGTTATTGTTATATTGAAAATATCAAAAGATTAATCTACTCTCAATTACGTGCTGTATACATAGAACTATTTATGAGATTTATTTAATTATTAATAAATAATACATTGATTAGGAATTTGATCTCTTGTGACTTGTAGTTATCAGATATTTATGTGTTAGTATATGTATGTATACATATGTTAACAAGAAGCCTTATATGGTTTAAAGCAATAAATAAAAAATAATAATAATAATAATAATAATAATAATAAATATGAACTTGCGAGTTTTCACATTTTTCTACTACATATTTACGAATTTCGTATAGCAACTAGCATCAAAGCTACAATTTTGGTTTGTAGCGGTATATTAAACCTAATAATTGCATATTAAAATTTATATTTCGTAACATAAACAATCTCTCGGACTGTTTACTAGTTTCCACCAATAACTCGTAACAAACATATGATGTAACGTACCAATGAATAAACTCAGAGAGTTTACTATTTGATTAATGTTCTCATACAATATTTAATATCCAATTAATCGTACCTCTGTTTGAAGAGAGCACCTTATATTCTTTATTACAAAACATCAATGAAAGATGTGGTGACATTTAAAACCTTAAATTCACTACCAACTATGCAAGGTAGATCCCGAAATTTTTAAAATATTTAATTAACACAACTATAGAAAAATTTGTTGCCTATATTACATTCCAAAAATATAATGATATGCAAGATTTATTACCTTACATACCACCAGTATGTTCCTCATAATTGATTCTACATACGTCAAAAAAATACGTTCAAATGAAAAAGTAACGTTAGTAAAAATTTCAAACTAAACAAATCTTTTTTTATGTCTGTTCATGATTCTTATAATGTATACATGAAAATGGGGTAACACCATTTAATATTCGTAAAAACTCCTTTCTCTTTTATTGTTACAAAAATCGTGGTATGATTTACGCATTGTAAAGCTCTATAAGAATATTACTCAAACTTCTAGCATCTATCTATATTTTACAATCGTATAATACCTCTATAATAATAATAATAATATCTCAATGATGGAAAAAATTGAGTTACCTTACTGTCATAATTAGACTGCGGATCTTTATGGAAAATAGAAATTGTTCGTATCGATTGTATGAAACATAAATCAAATAAAATGGTCATTCTTCATCTAATAATTTCAACGAGGTAAAAACGATACATAACCATTCTTATATTCACTTAATCCTTTTACTGATTTAAATTGCATGTATCCATTTTTGTAATAAATGCATAAAATCCGCAGTCTAGTCATAATAAATTGGTATACGTCACTTGTGCGATAAACGGCTCAAGTATACGAATCATTGATTGGTGTTTCCATTTTTAGTTTGCAAAAAAATGGTTAACTATGTTCGGAAGAGTAAAAGGCATTGAATAAAAGGGCAAGAGACTGGAAGGGGTGGTCGAAGAAAGAAACAAGCAAAATTACAAGTATAGCCCCACTGTAAATCCATGCCAGGCCTGAGGGAGGAACCTAGGATTCTGATTAAATCAGCATTAGAGCAGTTGCACCGCGTTGCACCCTTGTGCCGCCTCACGACAATGACACCAAATGTCGGATCGGAGGCCAGACCCCATGATACTTGCCGATGGGACGACGAAATGTAGGGGACCAGGGGTCAGAGAGGTTTAATCACGATCCTCTAGGAGTACTGTGTGCCCCTAGCGACTGCGTTGCTCGGATACAGGTGCCCCACAATGCAACCCTTAGCTGCGATTTCCATCTGGGACATGTTGCACTTTGCACTCGATTGCAACGCGATCGGCTTTTCATCTTAACATGCGACCCGACTAGCGTACTCTTTGTGGGACCTGTTTCGACACCAACAGCTGATCACCTTGAAATTTGAACTTGGATTACCGACGTACTTTCCATTATTTTGTGCAAGTGGATATCTAATTCTATATTTTCGCATAATGTCTAGACTGCGGATCTTCGAAAAGTATAAATTGCAAGAGTCAGGAGGCAAATAGAAGGGTATTTCTTCTTTTAATTATTCCAAAGAGTTGAAAATAATTTATTGACATACTATACATTTTTTTAATTCTTCCTCCGTTTTAAATTCAACTTACCCAATTTTGTCTAGCGATGTTATAATTAGACGGCTGATTTTTATGCAAAATAAAAATTGTACGAACTAGTTACAAGAAACAAGACTCGATTGGAAGTTTGTTCCTAGTGTCGACACAGTAGGACCTCTATTATCCGAAACTACGATGTCTGAAGTCCTTAGTATCCCAACATGCTTCAAATGTAAATGGCTCAATCTAACGCGATCCATATGCAATAATACTTATTATATAAATTAATAAAAATTCAATCTAACACTATGATGTTCTAACATTCGAATAGTTATGCTTCCCTGTTTAGTTCGGATAATCGAGGTTCTGCTGTAATTTCTATAAGCTATTAAATAATATGTTGATGTTCTTAAATTGCTTTAGTGTCCCCACTGTTTTATATTTCACCTACTCGTTTTTTCCATAAATATGTATAATCCGCAATGTAATAATAATACAGGGTGAGCCACCTAAATGTGACCACCTAAATGTAGCCACCTAAATATCTCTTTTATTTGTGAAATACTATCACAAGGTGAATTCTTTGCAAATGTTATTTTTTTCTCAAGGTTATTTCTTCCGGAGAGTTCACTTTAATTTTCAAAGATCAAGGTCATTTAATTAAAGATCATGTTATTATGCATATCTGAATGTATTTTTCCCTCAGCTACACGATGGAATAAAAAAAATGCAGTTATGTATCAAAAAACACCGATGACCTTAATAACTCCGAAAACAATTACCTTGGGGGAAAAAATTTTCTTGCCAGTTCATTGACACCATGCACATTACGTAAGAAATAGTTTTTTCATCATAATAACCTGAAGAGATATTTAGGTGGCCTTACTTAAATGGACCACATGGTATTTGACAAATCATATAAAGTTGTGAGATTTTGAAGTTGTAATAATAATATATTTGAATATAGTGTACACCACAATAACAAAATGACCATGCTTAATAGTAACCAAACGCAATTAAGAAGAGTGTTACCAATTAGCAATATTATAAAGTGCCACCAACATATAAAAATAAACTCCAATAAAAGCGAAAGTAGAATCTAGAAATTTACACTGTGCCAGTAATCTTGAAAAAATCGATGTTTGGGTTTCAACATTCCGTTCAAACATCTCAACAAAAATCTCATTAATTGATATCGATTTTTATAAGTTATCATTTTACATTTTATATGTTAATTTTTAAAATTTTCGAAATAAAATTTTGGAATAACTAAATTTTCAATGATTTCCCCTTATTATAAACTGTTCGGCACAGTATGCAACAACTGGATAAATACCAATTGTAAACTGACACGCGTACATAAAAAGGTTCGCCACCACTGGTGTAGTACACGAACGTAGTGAAATAACAACTCACTTCAGACTGATAGTTCGGGGTTTTATTGGCGAAAACCGCAATTATTTTTGCACCAACCTAACAAAAGATTCACAAGAACAGATTGAACGAACCATAGAAGTTCGAACAAAATGTTATTAAAAACGAACGACACGTTCCCCCTGGTTTTGAGGTGTCTGATAAGTAGATCTTTATGCAAAATAAAAAAATTTGACTACAATCGTGACGAACCGGAGTGCAATAGAAATTTATTTTCTTTCTTTCAATATTTAGTAGATTTAAATTCTTCTAATATTTTCTCGGTTTTAAATAACACCTACTAATTTTTGTCATGAATGCATAAAATCCGCAATCCACTGATAAGGGAATGACCTTGTCGTTCGTTCGGCAAGCGGTCTGAAATTACCGAACCCCTTTCCGTCATCCCGAGTTTGATCCACCGGGACATTAAATAGCAGTCGGCGATCATTCCCTCGAAATCAGCGGGGGATCGAGTAGTTTTTCAGGTACCGTGGTACTAGCCGACGCGGTGCAAGTAGAGTAGCAACCCCTATATGGGCAGCAACAGCAACAGCAACACCGGGACTTTCCCTTCTTGGCGGTCTCTGGATTCCCTCGGCGTGGAGCAGGAGCTGGTCGCGTTGTCGCCTTAATGCGAGTCCCGATCTCTCGGTGTGCGTCGGTGCCCGTGCACGCACATAGCCAGAGCCGGAAGACGCGTGCGCTCGGAAACGCACCATTCCACCCCCGGCTCCCGCTAAAAGCATATCTGTGTCGTCTTGCGAGTACATATGGGAGGGTACAAGGAGCCAGGGAAAGGGTCCGCCGGTATATAAAACATTTACTAGTTTAGCAACAAAAGGGTATCGAAAGTGAACGCATTAAAGAAGACGTATGGGTGCACGAGAGAGGCCTAAACTGGGAGAAGGGAAAGTTGAAGGTTGCCGGAGATCTGAGCTAGCAAGCGGAGCACCATCGGAGATTTTTTTTCTTATGGAATAGAGTTTGTTATTTATAAGGTGATTCGCTGGCTCACATCGCGCACACAAAGTCTTGAAATAAGAATTCGGGATGCGAGAATTGCTGGGATTACTGTCAGGGCCGAAATGGTACGACACTTTCCGTTTCTTTATGTTTCCATATGATACCGGCAGAAAATGTACATTTTCGTAAACCAATTATACATATTGTACACGTAGAAATTTATTTTTGATTTCATTAAGTTATGCTCAATTAGAATTTAATTTCAATGCGGTGGTTGTAACCTAGCAAAATTAATGTAAACTAATTGTAAGTTAGACACTAAGTGATATTGTAACATAATCATATATTGTATAATTTGTAATGTATATGCTATATAAAGCTTATCTGGTTTAAAGCAATAAATAAATAATAATAATATTGTACACGTAACTGTAAGTAACTGTACGAAAGATTATGCGTGGTATCTAGTATATCTAAGAAATGTTATGAATAAATACGTAAACATTGCAGTTCTCTAGTAGAACGAAATGATATTTTCAAAATCTGGACTCACCAAGGTTTTTGTACCACTTCAAATGTTATTCTTACGAAATTTTTTAAAAAACGTCCTAATAATGGAATAGATATTTTAGAATCTGTATAATACAAGTTTCATGGAAACAAGTTATTTCAGGAGGTTTATGAACCTTTTGCACTTGATTGTCTCCCCACAAAAAATTACTAACAGTTTAAAACAATTCCTGCAGTACTGAATGTCTTTGCATTTAGTAAATTGCTTTTATATGAGTAAATACACTCAATTTCGTATGCACAAAATGAAATATATTATACATATGTAACGATAATATTCTAAATCAGATGAAATGTCCGAAATCTGGAATCAAAATAGCTTCGTAAGAGAAATACACGAAATCTTTACACTATGATTTATCTATGTAAATATTGAAAATAAATAACAGTAATAATAACTTAATACCGTTGGAATACTATCCATTGAATAGTATTCAGTATTTGTGACAATGATTGAGAACTTTGTTAATATTGATGAACAAAATATTTGTCCTTGTTACAGAGAACTTGTTATTTTTATATTTTATAATTTCTATACAAACTAAAAAAAGATGTTTCCGACACCTTCTTTATTTATAAGAGGGGTAGAGAATATACAAAAACGTATATTGTTTTGCATTAAGTATAATCATTTTTTGTCATTACAGTTTCCACTATAAACAAAAACTAGGTATGTATGTATACATGTATATGTGTACAATTTGTAAGATGGTGTACGTCTACAAAAACTTTAATGAATCTAAATCTGCAATGAATGCTAAGTATACGTATATGTATATTTAATGCAAAATGGAACAATAATGTTTAAACTTACCTTCTACAAATTATTTACACCGATAGAAATACCGTTACCTTTTTCACTTGCCGTTATCTTCAGTGACTCTACATTATTCTTACCTTTTCGGAATTTTATAGTTACTCAAGATAGAAGTGTACAACAATTTTCGTGCAATTGTTAAAACGTTTAAATATTGAGAGGTGTATTCTTAAACCGTATGGCATTACAAAGATGAAAAATGCATAAGTGTGTTCCGCATCTGCTAGCCACTGTGAGAGTCTTGTCTAAAAATGTCGTCAGTAGCGCAACATTAAGTGCCATGGTACCAAAAATACATTACGAGCAACTGAACCAGATAGACATATCATCCCTTCTTTTAAAATTGTAACAAGTTCCAAATGAAACTTCTTAAATAATTTTAATCTTTCTGGTGTGTAAAATTGCACCTACTCAATTTTACCATGAACGCATAAAATCCGCATTCTAGTTACATTAGGTTGGTACAAAAATAATTGCGGTTTTAGTTCTTGAGCTCAATTTGAGCTAAACGTCGAACAACTGTTCATCATCAACTTTTGGACTTCGACTGCGGATTTTATGCATTTATGATAAAAATGAGTAGGTGTAATTTAAAACAGTAAAAAAATTATAAGAATTTAATAGTACTCTTATATTACATTCAACCTATTAAACATATGAAAAAAGAGGATAAATTTTCTATTTCATTCGAGATTATAGCAATTCAGGTAGAAAATGTTTATTTTGCATAAAGATCCGCTGTTTATTCGTTATTCTTGGTGCTAACCGAGCAAAATTATTTTTTTACGGTTTTGAACTTATTTGGAATTTTAATTGCTAGAATGATAAATATTACGTTTAGCGGATCCAGCTCCAATGATCTTGACCATATCATATGTTGTCAAGGTCAGCCTCCCGAGTAAGCTTCAAAAGGTTCCACCCGTTGATTGGTATTTATTAAAAAGTTATTAACGAAATAGTTTTTGTTAAACTAAATAAAAAAATGCGGCGATCACAACAGAAATTTTTAGTAAGCGAATTAGAAACGGATCGTGATGTTGTCAATTAACTTCTGTCGAGACGTAAATAATACTTTGTGTCTGATATTTATGTTACATTTACCAGCAAGCAATTTTGTGTTGATTCAACAAACCATTTCTAGTTACTTCAGCAATGGCTTCTGCGCGAGCAAAAGCCAATTGACGGACAGGGTAAAATTGTTGAGCTGGATGAGTCCAAAATAGGGAAGAGGAAATATAATACCAAACGTATAATTAGAGAACAATGGGTTTTTAGCGGGATTGAACGCGAAACCAAAAATAATTTTATCCTTCCTGTGCTCGATCATTCAAGCTCACACCTCTTATCTATTATTAAAAAGCATGTCTCATCCGGCAGTATTATTTATACGGATGTGCATATAATATTTTAGAAAATTGTCAGGACTATATGTACATACACAAAACTGTGAGCCATTCCACAAATAAAAAAATTATTGATAATTTAGGGGTATTATCCCATATATGCTTAAGATTTAAGTGCATTTTAATAAATTTTAAAGATATTTAGGATGTGGTCAAATAAGTGCTAGTTCACTGCCTGCCATTAAGTGGAAGTTTGCCTAAGACGTAAATATGAAAAATTAAGATTTAACGTTATTTACTTCAGATTTTATACATTTCTGGAACAAATGGGTAGGTGCAATTTAGAACAGTCGAGAGAATAAACCAATTTAAGGATGTCGATATATTATTTTCTGCTTTATAAAATTTTGCAAAGAATGAATTTATATTTGGCTTCTGTTACTTACAATCGACAAAGAACATTGTTATTTTGCATAAAGATCCGCAGTCTAATCATAAGAAATTAATTTACTTTCTTCTCTATTTTAGAAAGTTCGATGGTTTGTTATGTAGATTAAATTTTTTTAAATTATGCAATATTGAAAGCTATTGTAGAGTTGAGAAGTGCAGCAATCTGACACATCTCTGTGATGGTAACGTATTTGAAAAATAGCCGGAGTATGTTGTTTTTCACGTAAAATAGCTCAATGATAACTTACTTACGACAGAAGATTAGTATAGTGACAACGCCCGGGGTGATGGTTGGTAGAAGCGTATGGTGAGGGGGGAGGTGGGTAATACTAATCCGAAAGAATTTTTTTGCGGAAATGAACGGTACCTGGATATTTGCAAAAAATTGGTACTGCTACTGCATCGGGATCTTACGTCAGTGACTCCCATTAATATTCGGACACTCTTTAAAAAACGATAACTTTTTTTATATTGCACCATACGATTTGAAGTTTTTTGAGAAGTTGGATCAATTAATTTATTACATGATGTGAAAAGAAATTTTTTCATAAATTGCAATTGGTCAGAATTGTAAAGAAAATACTAAAAGTTGCATTTTACAACTTTTTTATGTGGGTCTATGTTTATTGAAAATTTAAAAAATATGTTTTGTAGATCTGTGTCAATTATATGCATTGTAAAAGTTTCATCGAAATCGGTTGATGTGAGAAAAAAACGGCAGGCATTGAAAGATGTACGAATTACGAATCCTTAGATTTATTGCAGTTAGAGGCCGAAAATCGTGAAAAATTGCAATTTTTACCATCTTTAAACGTTTGTAACCCATTGCAACGTTGACCGATTTTAATGAAATTTTCAGAATATCTTTAATTGATACAAATCTACGACACGTGTTTTCCACATTTTCAATATGAGCCCACATAACAAAGCTGTAAAATATAACTTTTAGTATTTTCTCTGCAATTCCGACGAATTGCAATTTTTTAAAAAATTCTTTTCACGTAACAAAACCGATTATTCTAACTTCTCAAACAAAATGCAAGTTGTATGGTCGAATATTAAAAAAGTTATCGTCTTTTTAAGAGTAGCCGAATATTAATGGGAGTCACTGTATGTAGATCACATTGGCGCAGTTAGTTTTTGTTGATTTGAAAATGAATTTAATCCAGCTACAAATAGTGGCACTCGACTCATTGTGCGCCGCTTCAGAAATATCGCTGGAGTTTGAACTGATGAAACCCGCGATTATTTTCGCATCGACCTAATAACAAGAGTTTCCGATTAGCTTGCGGCAAGTGTCCAACAGCTGAACGACAGGTAGGTGAACGATCGCAGAGCAGCCGATCGTAAATTCACAAAAGAACCGCGAACAATGTATTATCGCCGGGTGACTTATTATCCGCGGCTAACTCTGCGTGAAGAAGCGACTCCTTGCAAACTCGTGGCGCGTCGGCCGCCCCTCCCACGAGGGATCGTTAGATTGCACGCGTTACACAGGGTTGACATACAAACAGACGGGCAGTGTTGTAATTAACCGCAATCATCGACGGCAAACACAACGCTCGCATCCCCGTGGGACATTATTGACCGAGCCAGCTCCGGATACGCGGCCGTGTGCTCCCGTGCCGTAAGGAGCGCACGCCATTCCTGATCAATATTTATGACCGAAATCCAAGGGTGGATCCTGGCTCTGGCCGTTCACGAGTGTATGCCTCGGAGGATACGCGCGTAGAACCGCGGTCAATATTTATGATAGGAGCAGACGAGTGTAGAGAAGAGACTCGATTCGCGAGAATCGCTGACCGGATTTGTTTGGCTTACGCTTGTACCGAGCTCTCCTTTTCGCTGATTGATTCGCTTCGTTGCCGACGGATTGATTGCCAGCCACGTGACACTGTTGGCGAGGATCTTGGAACCAGTCCGGGGATGATAGAGAGTCAGTCTCCATGCAAAGATGGGTTTATAGACAAACCGACCTAAACCCGTCTCTCGAGGGAGTGGATTTTATGTTTGCAATTCCGGGGATGTGGTAACAGTGATTCATGGAAGAATGATCAGATGGATAATTGGTAACTTTGTGGTTTGTTTGGGAATTTTAAATTACTGTACGAAGCAAACTACTTTCATATGAAAACCAAGGACCTGTAACACCATATTCTGAAAACACAATCTCGACATAACACTGTAAAAATTGCTGTACAGTCCTCTCGAATAGGTAACGCGATAACAACATGGAACACATATTCTCATTATCTGCAATATTTCTACGTTTCGTTTAACACAGAACGAATTAACCGTGTTACAGAAGGGTTAGCTATAACTATAATGTATACAAATGTAGAAAAGCAGATGACATACGGAGACATTTTTTTTGTCGAAGATGCTGAATCTACTACAATTTTGAAGACTGAAGCTTCACATTTCCCTAAAACTTGATATACGATTTTTTGACAGTTTCATGGAACAGAAACGTATGCCATATGTAAAAGTGTTTTGGAAAACACTGAATAACAGATTATGAAAGTAGAGACTTTAGAATGACTTTAGACTTTTCTGTCTGAATCGATAATAATTTAAACATCAATTTTATGGAAATCTGAAAAATGTGCCGATCATTTTTCAAAGCTACTGAAGCATAAACAGTAGGAATTCCAAGATCAAGGTTTTTGATCGGGAACGTAATGAGCGACAATCTACTGTAATAGAAATAGGAAAATGCTTATGTAAACGTCTTTAATGCTTTATTAAAAAGTTATAATAATCATACGAAATGCGAAGGGAACAGTAGCAGACTATATAACAAAAGAGATGTTTCATTAGGAAATTGAAAAAACAAATTTTTCTTGTAATATTTATAATTAGTTCATAAAAGTCTAGATGTGCATAAAGGAATTCAATCTTGTAGTTTAATCACAATGCAAACACCACAAAACGATAGCACAAATTAAGATTCACATGATTTTAATTTATTGACACATTTCGTAAGACCTATACGTATAATAAAGGTATACATATGTATATCGAGAACAAAAGAAAGACGGAGAGAAAGTGAAATAGCGAGTATCCGTGTACATGTATAATAAAATATACAATTATTCACACCGATAGTGGGGTAACTATTCTAACCGATAGAAAATCTCTAAGGTAATGAAAAATGTATTTTTACCAGTTTTTACTACAAATCTTGAAAACATGTAAGATGTGCTAAGAGTGTATTAAAATAGCAGAAAGTTTGGATACCAGTGAAAGTGCAAACCGTGTCAGCTGAATCTTTCATTACGGTAACAGCATAATTACCAAGACACCACGTGGCCTAATCGTAGGAACCACGCAGCGGAACAAATGCGCACGAATATGCCTACCTGCAGTTGTTCCTGGTGTCGGAGGAAGAACGAATCAATGGCGGATGGACCGACGAAAATCGCAGATGCGCTCATGCATTCATGGCAGCGACGTGTGTTATTTTATTTCATACGGTCGCGCCCCTCACGGTGTCCATGACATCTATTCGTCGACCTGGCGCCGTTACGTTCTAACGTGGCGAAAAAGACAGAGAGAAATTGAATGAGAGATAGGACCCTTCACGCCCATTATTGGGAGCAGCAGGACGAGGAAGTAAACGAGAGAGAGAGAGAGAGAGAGAGAGAGAGAGAGAGAGAGAGAGAGAGAGAGAGAGAGAGAGAGAGAGAGAGAGAGAGAGAGAGAGAGAGGGTGGCAAAGAGTGCAGAAAGCGCAATGTGGACACAGTCAAGGTCCAGTGATCAGCTGATTGATTGTCTCCACGGGGGTTGCTATTTAGGGGTATCTGCGCAAGCGGGATGACAGACATTCTACCAGAGACAGCGCAACGAGAGGATGAATTCGACGCGGGATCCGTAGAACGAGAACACCAATCAACCGATCTCGAGTGGCTTTAACCCATACCTAGCCCATTATTTGTGATTAGAAATGATAGCGGTTGCTGTGATTCTCTCTCCGCTGAAAGGGTGTCAGGATGATTTGCGAGCCGAGTCCTAGCCGTGTCACTGAGCTGTTCTACCGTCATTCGAAACTACTTTGTTCAAATTATTTATCTGATTTTCGAGAGGTACAATGGGTGATCCAATTATTACAGCCACTTGCATACATTGACAAGTTTGTATTAACCCTTCAACACTCCTCAGGGTGAAACTTCAACCATTTTCTTTTCTTTCGCATACTCGTTCTCTGTGTTGTGAGACGTATTCTTTGTTTAATGTTACGTTATAAATGAAACATAATTTGTTGGTTTAAAGTGAAAAGGAAAATTAGGTGAGACTTTGGTCTGGAATCTTTTAGACATCTAAAGAAAATAATCAATTTTTTAGCGGAATTCTAGACAAACTGAGTTCTTGCTGTTTTTGAATATTTTATGAAGTATTAAATCGCAAATATACATTTAATAATAGTATCCTTATATCGATCGTATTTGTTGTTAATACATAAATATTAATGCTTTCAGCTCAAGGTTTGCTCAATTGTTACTACATTTACAAAGTAATTTTGCAAATTAACAAAGTAATTCCGACGTTTCGATCTTTATTTAGATCATCTTCAGGGGTTACTAGAATTGTGTCTGTGAAAATTTTGAAATTTAAGATTTTTGGTTATGTATTCCTTTTCAAAACTTTCACAGACGCAATTCTAGTAACCCCTGAAGATGGTCTAAACAAAGATCGAAACGTCGGAATTACTCTGTTGATCTGCAAAATTGCTTTGTAAATCTAGTAACAATTGATCGAACCTTGCGCTGAAAGCATTAATATTTCTGTATACATTTAATAAATATGTCTTTTGTAAGTAGTGTATATTTATATTGTTTGACTTCCAAAGTTAAAAGTAAATTTCAAATACATTTCTGATAAATTATGTAATCTGTTTACTACGTTTCTGTTTTGTCTGTAATATTATTACAGTGTCTAGATTTGTTATAAACAGGCTGTGGATTTTATTCACTAATATTGAAACTAAAAAGGTGAAATACAAAACTGTGAAGTCTTTAGAAGAATTTAAAGCACTATTGTGCTATTTTTGTCTTATCAAAATTATTAAAAGAAAAAGTGTATTTTAATATAATTTTTAATGTCTGTTCCTTACAATTGCCCTAGAACATTTTTATTTTGCATAAAAATCCGTCGTCTAGTTAAAAACTTTCCTAATGAAAATATATATGTATTATAATTTCATTTGAAAAACTTATTATTAATAGATTAATAGGTCCCCTAACCCTGAGGGGTCCAATAAAGTGATATACATATACTTTTAAATACATATAATTTCTGAACATATTGTTTTATAAAGTTTAAGTGGTTCTGAAATTTTATACCGATACTCGCAATAGACGCGCCATGTATTAAAAATTTCATGTGTGTGATTTTCGTCAATTCTGATTATATTAATTATTTTATAAGCCACTGCATGATAGCACGCACATCTGGGTTATAAGAAAGAATTTGTTTTATTTTTTAATTGGGTGAAAATAATATAACAGTATTTTTAAATTTTTCTAATATTATTACTGTTTTAAATTACATCTAGTCATTTTTGACATAAATGCATAAAATCCACTGTCTAAGGGTGCATGAAAGCGAATTATTGTATTATTTTTATTTAGAAGGTATAAGTAAATAAATATGTTAGTGAAACATATATTATCATTATTAAAGATTAAAGATATGTCATATTGATTTTCATGCTTACACTAATCGTTAACTCACTTTCGGAGTGTATGTATACAGGGTGTCCCGAAAATGTTGTACTTCCTTGAAAGGGATGATTCCTCGAATCATTTGAAGTCACTTTTCCCTTTGCGAAAATGTTCTCCCGGTTTTGTTAAAGAGTTATTAACGAAAAACACTGACCAATCAGGACACGGCTACATTAGCTCCCTCTGAGCACGGCATTGACAATGGCTGAGCAATAATCCGCCCGCTATAGCCGTGCTCTCATTGGTCCGTGAGTTTTGTTAATAAATCTTTAACAAAGCCGCGAAGAATATTTTTTCTGTGGAAAAGTTACTTCAAATCACGTCAAGAATCACCCTTTCTAAGAAATTACAACATTTTTTAGACACCCTGTATGTTGGGATTAACTTGAGGGGACGTTCTTTACCATCGTGATGTATTAGGTTGTCCCGAAAATCATCGCAACGCAAATTTAGAATAATTTTTTAATAAAGCAAATGGTATCTAATAATATTAACTGTGCACAGTGCGAAACAAACGTTTGAGGCAACCTAATAATTAATGTTTTCAAGTATTACGCAGCCAGACAAAAATAGGTGATAACAGTTCCTATCAACCACAACGAAAGTATAAGACAATGTTTATTAGATAAACAAAGTCAGCAGTGTTAGAAGACAGTTTTGATTGAAAGACTCAGCATTAAACATGCATAAAGGATGAAGGTCCTAGCCGAAATGTATGAAACTCAAAATAAACAGCTACATAGTTATCGATTAAGCGATTGCCGGAGTACAGGAAGTGAACCTCCTCGTCGCTTAAATCGTGGCATCGGATATGTAGCCGAAGAAGTCTCTATAATGGAGATGGAACGTCGAAGGACGAGATCGCGAAGAGTGAGGGGTGATTTCGAGCTGCGACGAGGGTAAAGAGAGGAGGAGAGCGAACACTCCGTTAGAAATTAACGCAAGGGTGACACAGGCTGCCTTTCCCATTGTCCTTCCGCCTACCCCCTTCGAATGGGACGTCTGGTGAAAAAATTCAGATGTGAAATTTTCATTTCCGTCCCGAACCACCGACTCGGAAGAAATACTTCCTGCGCGTGGGGGTGGGTTCTCGAAACGTGAAGCCCTTTGCGCTTGAGACGTTCCTTTGTTGCTTGGCTGCCACCATTCGCACACCTGATTGCCCCACAATGATAATTCACTTTTTAATGGCGTACTATCAGGTCAGCCCGTAAGTAACGGGCTCTTCTTTCAGCCACTATTCCGTGTGAAATATTAACACTTACGTTTGTTTCGGGTTATTAGGCTATCAGCTATCGAACTTTATAATCACAGTAGCGTCCCGATACTTGTCAAGATGTGCACGATATTTATAAAAAATTTATCCTCACTATCGCAACGTGTACCTACTCGATGACACAACCGATTTCTTTTGAATTATTCTCTTGTGAAATCTTTACCAACATATCTGTAACAGTTTTTTGATTGAAATGAGACCAAACATGACATAATTCCGAGCACATTTGTTCGTTCAATTGACGATTCAATAGAACCTCGATTATCCGAACCGATGAAGGTAATGCTTGTGTCTTTAATTATTCTCTTGTGAAATCTTTACCAACATATCTGTGACATTTTTCTGAAATGAGTCCGAACTTGATATAATTTTGAGCATATTTGCATGTCCAATTGATCATTTAATAGAACCTCTATTATCCGAACTGACATTTGAATTCTTCATTATTCAAATACATGCTTCACATCCAACATACGGTTCTATGTTGGTTTTGGTAGTTTCGAATGGATATATTCAACAATTTCCATTGAATAAATTTCTGAAAATCTTTTATCGCTTAAGGGATGTAATAATTGGATTAAGAGGTAATTGATGCACTGTCGGAACAGTATGGCGGATGCGTATAAGTAGGAAAAGTATCATCAATGAATTGCAAAAGAATTCTATTCTATTATCTTAACGATAAACTACAGATAATCAAGACAATTTTAGAAAAAATTGAAAGTTGTAATTTATTTCGTACCCGTTGTATTACTTGAACCTTTGAATCAATTAATATTTGTTTAATTAACCAATTAATCTTGATTTTTTAACATTTTTGCTCATTAAATTCACAAAACTTGGAAAAAGACGAATATTCAATTTAACCCTGAAAATTCAATATCCGTTTTACGTGAACGTCAAGAAATGTATTTTAGTATGAAAGAATAAGAATGGAAATAACTAAGATTACGTACGTACTATTCGGTTACTGTCAAATAGAATAAAATGTGATTATGCTTAATGAAAATGTGCATCACTTTGCTGAACGAGGAGGAGAACGTATTAGGCGACGAAATTATTTTAAATCGTAATAAAGCGAATCACTGAACCGAAGGAATAGCCCCTATCGAGCAGAAATTCGTGGCTGTGCCTCATTGTAGATCATTCAGTGGAATGAGAGCAAGGAGAGTGAAAAAATTCAGATGTGACCTGTTCGGTGTCGTCGTGGTCCACTGACTCGGAAGAAATACTTCCTGGACGGGGTGAGAGGTGAAAGAAGGGTCGCGAGAACCCTCATGTTTTTTCGCTTCCCCGGCAATTTTATGGCGAAAATATTGCATGCATGGATCATTCATCGCTGATGAAAATTTCTTCGTGCTTCCTCATTTAATGTGTGCCAGCAATGCAACGATTGAAAAACGAATATTCGAAACAGGTTTACTTCTTCGTCACATTTAACGACTACACTGTGGATTGTTATGCGAAATAAACGTTTCGTACATTAATTCTATGACACAGGAGGCAAGTAAAAATTTCATTCTTTTTTCAATAATCTTAGTAAGTTAAAAGTGACATATTGGTACAGTAGGGCCACGATTGTATCCGAACCTACGATGTGAGAAGTCTGTACAACGCCAATTATTCACCATTTATTGTTATACATACATATATCAATAAACATTGACTCTAGCACCGCAACTAAGGAACCCCGATGAAGGGGATTTAAAAAATTCGTTAAATAATTGTTTTTTTCAGAAAAATGATTTTATTAAAAATATGTTTGCACACATTTGTGGGTTGAAAGATGAGATATAACTTTTACTTCAACTATTTTTTGGTATCTTTTGTCGTCTGCGATTTATGAGCACTTATGTACGTACATACAAGGGCTAGTTCGAATTAAATGGTTGATTTCTCCCTTACAATAAAAAACAGGCACGAACGAATTTCTTTTATATACAAATGTAGACTCGCATTAGCAACAATTATAGTATAAAATAAAATTACAATACATGTGTTGCTAGAGTCCTCATAGATTGTTAAAAATTCCAATAATTTGCCAAAAGTTAATCAGGAAGTACCTATATGACGACGAGGTAAAAGCTTTCAGACGAATGTCCTCGATATTAAATTTACTTTCTCCTTAAATACGATTCCAACGTTCATCAATAATATGACATTATTAATTAATAATGTAATGATCCGTAAGAACACATAAATGCTATGTTCTTCCTCTTACATTTTTAATTTACTTTAATTCTTTTTTGCTTGCACAATAATTCAATTTATTAATTTAACCCTGTCGTTCTCAATTATTTTACAGATAGTAAGCTAAAGTGCAAAAAATTTTGTATTAACACTAGAACTACCGAGCCCTAAACGAGAGTGATGTATACTATGTATTCTTTTATAATAATAACAGAATTTAGTTTATTTAGATTTCGTAGGATTTTTATGGTAACATGTACTTGAATACAGAAACATACTAAAAAATTTCTCAAGAAAATACATCTGTAACTTCACGAATCGTAAAAGAAAAAACCAGACATTTTGACTGGCTCGGTAGTTCTAGTGTTAATATTGTTTATTATACATACGAAAAAATGGTATTTATCTAGTGAATACGTAATTTACATATACACAGTATAATTTCTCGTACGCTGTTAAAAAATAGTTCTTCAAAAGATCCTAGGATAATTCTTCAAGTACTTTCGCTTTACACTATAAATAAACAAATTACATTTTATTCATAACTTCACATTTTCACCGCCTAGTGCACGATTTGGAGAAACCTAATATTTTTACGGCTTTTATACACAGTAAAACTATCACGTTATTGTGTTAACAAGCTAATTAAATGAAAGTTAAAGCAATACTCTTCGTGAGTTCTGCGAATATTTAACATTGTGTAGTATCTAGACTCTAGACACAAAAAGAATGAGTAAATTTTCACTCTGTAAGAATTTTTGTTAAAGTTATGCTGCATCCGACAATTATGATTTTTTGGTAATGTATCAAAGTACATTTTCATTATCTATACAAACTCTTTATATTTCATATTGGGATTGTTGGCAATGGTACAATGATATGACGAAGGGATAGTTAAATCAATTTAAAAAAAAAAGTTATAACACGTACCATCGCTTTGAAAAAATTCATGAAAATTGTTATACAATTTCGCATGGGACTGCCCTCTTAATTTATTGTTTCTTGCAAAGGTTAATGCCTAACGATTCTAGTGTTAGATGTATTTTGATTCTTGTCACACCTTTCCTCGAGATGTTCGTGTGCAGAGATGTCAAAATAGCAACCGAACAATTTCCCATGGAAAAACAAGCGAACGTGGAAACTCGAGGGGAGAGAGTGGCCCTGTCGATTCTACCTTTCCGACCTCCCCACGAAATTGGATCGGTTTTGGTAACTGCAAAGGACACCCTTTCTTCGGCGAACCGGATACAGGACCTATACCGTGTTGGTCCGTCGGAGAAAGACAAGGTCGAAAAGGAAACCCAATCGTTGTTTACCCAGTGCGTCGTTCTCTGCGTAAGCAAAGCGTCCATCCATCCATCGGGGTGGGCAAACACGCCCCCAACCCCAATTCCCCGCTACAACAGTTCCGTAAAATCTTCGTTTAGCTCACGAACCGTTCTATCCCGTATTTTTGTCCTCCGCCGCGCCGCAGGAGAATGCCCTGTATTTTCGTTAAAGGTTTTCCTTCCGACGCCATTCGTTGTTTTGGCGAGATTCGCGCCTTTCAGTCTGGATCGGAAGTGTTTTGTGTCCAACACAAAATTAACGTTCCATCGAACATACATATTACTTGAATGTTCTACTTTTCAACCACATCATACCTTCAACATACCTAGTAGTCCAAGTGAATGCCTCAATACCGAAAAAAAACATTGTCTGTGCTCGTAACTTCTTAAAAGCTACTGATTTATATGTGTAACAAAATCTAACCTTACATGTCAACCGATAAATAGGAAAATTTAAGTCTTTCACACTATGTATACATACAATATAATCCACTACTATTTGATCGGTTCTTCCGTGGTCGCTATAATGACCTAGTAGTTGACGCGACCTTAATAAATGAATAAAAAAAAGATTAACGTTTCCTGACAGGGAGAAGAAGATGGAAAGAAAAAGTAACGAATCTGGAATATTTTTTAGATGACTTTTTTCTTAAGCGAATTCTATTTAAAAACATAACGAAAATCTTCATTGTCACAATAAACTCCGTTATGCAAAGTGAAAAGGCTTCTGGTCCAATTATTAACCCTCCGTCTGCAACCTGGGTCGTTTATGTATAGAGAGAAATTTCACTCTTGAATTTATTTTTTTCCATGAATGCTTTAAACATTTCAGACACCAAACATTACATACGAAAATAGGGACTTCAATAAATATTGCAGAATTTTTTTAGACTTTTTGAAAATCTACAATGGTAGAAAAATTAGTCGTAATCACGACTAATTCATTTAAATGACCCAGTATGCAGACGGCGGCGATAAAAATAAGGTTGCAGACGGAGGGTTTAAATAAATACTGATAACCAACCGAGCATAATGACATACATATAGAACATATAGGACAATTAAGCGGCCTTACACTAATACATTCTCCTAGTTTTCATATACCGTATGATTATTTCTATTACAATTTTGTAATTTTGAAATAAATTATTTTCAAAAATGTTAAAAGTGTATTCAGTTTTGCTCGTCACCGTCTGACTAATAAGAAGAGTTTATGTTTTTAAAAACAAATCGTTCATTTAAGAAAAATCAATCTTCGTTTTATTTGGACCTGACGCTATTATAAAATCGACGAAACACAATTTTAAAGTACGTTCTTACTCAGATGATGTATTTATAGATGCATATAATGGTCGGGGTAAAATTAACCCCGCGTGGTTCAGGGTGTGACTTACTCGCCTGGTTCGAGGAGGGTTAAATTACAAACATACAACTTAGTAAATTTTTACAGTATTTTACAGAAGCACCAGTATGATTACATACGTAGTACGATACATTTCTTCCGACCTAGAATAATTCCATTGTATATGATTTTTTTTCATTTTATGGATATAAAATTGATAGTAAACAATACCATGTTGTCCATTTAGGTAAGGCCACCTAAATATCTCTTCAGGATATTGTGATGCTATTTTTTACGTAATGTGCATGGTGTCAATTTAATAGACCAATATCTGGAAAGAACGTTTTTTTCCCAAGGTAATTTTTTTCGGAGTTATCAATGTTATCGGTGTTTTTTGATACATAACTGAATTTTTTTTATTGCATCGTGTAGCTGAGCGAAAAGTATATTCAGATATGCATAATAACACGACCTTCAAATGACCTTGATCTTCGAAAATTAAATCGAAAACTCCAGAAAACATAACCTTGAGAAAAAAATAACATTTGCAAAGAATTCACTTTGTGATACCATTTATATTGCATTAAAAACATTTGTTATGTCATCACAAATAAAGGAGACATTTAGGTGGCTACATTTAGGTGGACCACCCTGTATTGTGAATAATGGTACAGCAATTTTTTAGTGTGCGACTCACCAGTGGTCACCACTCGAGTGCCAAGGGTTAATTTTCTTTGCGCAAAATACCAAATCATAGTCGTCACTTGCGTGCCAGGTGGTAGCAGACATGTTGAATAATACATATTTTGAAACTGAAATTTCTCAATTTCACAAGGGTAGCTAAAACTGCAGGTTCCGCCGTGCTTCAATTCCCTAAAATATGAAGATGGGTGGTAGTAAGGGAACAAAAAAAAACGAAAAATATAAGAGAGAGAATATTCGAATGGCACAGTCGGACGGACGGTCGTCGGTGTCCGTGCCACGCCGCGCCGGCCGAATCGAGCATGAGATGCCCGGTGTCTCCTCGATTTCCAAATATTTCTCATCATCCATCTATCGTCCGGTCTCCTCGAGCAATCTCTTATCCCGGCATTGACTCGTGAAATCACTGGCTCCTGCTGCGCGAGCCGGGAGAAAGAGAGAGAATATCGTTCTTATCTGCCCCCTGTCTGTCCCATTGAGCAACGTGTTCCATGGTCCCTGAATGAAAAAAATAAAGGAAAAAAGGTGGGCATCGGGCGGAGAGCAAGAGAGAGAGAGAGAGAGCGGGAGAGAGACAAAACGACAGGCGAAACATAGCTGCGGAAACGAGACAGAAGGATCCCGCTGACAGGGGCGCGACTCCTGATTGCTGTCGCATTGTGTATCGCCTCGTCCCGCGACGAGGACGACGTATTGTCGCGTACAGGGACTGAATACGCCGGCAGTCGGAGTCGGCTCCCGATGACGTGGGAGGAACCGAAACCAGAGGGAGAACGCATGTTTCAGGGAGGAGACCGGAGACCCGTGCCGAGCAGGGGCCAAAAATTAAACCTCTGAGACAATAGGTCAAGCGTCCATAGAAACGGAAACACTAAACACGCCCCCTGCTTTATTTCCTCCGCGGGACAAACGAAAAGCGCCGGGAATCGATCACGATGCTCTTGGTTAAGGGACGTGCTGCGAACGCTGATGTCGCGCGCCGGGACTGACTGGGGTGCTGAAATCTAACCCGAAAGCTGCTGCCGTTTCAGGCCGCATGGTTACCGGTAGGTGTGCAAGGGTACCCGGAATTTCGGGCTCGGGTCGGGTCCGGTCGGGATTCCGAATGTTTGCAATACTCGGGTACCCGAAACTGCAGTCGCACGGAATCCAGTACTACTGCTAAATTATGTAGTATATCTGAGCTCGTAATTATGAAAGTGGTCTAAGTCATATATTTCTTGTTTAGAGATATTTAAAAGATTACATTTGAAACACTAAATGAATTCCATATAATGTTGAAATAAGAAGCACATCGTGAAGATTACATTGAATTAATTTAGTTTAAAATAATGTGATGTGAAATTACTGATATACTCATTTTTCTTTTTTAATTTTGACTTATGACTATGTTATAACTAGACTACGCATTTCGTGAATTTATTACAAAAATGGATAGATGTAACTTAGAACAGTAACAACATTAAGACGATTTAAGAACATCGATATGTTATTTTCAATTTATTATAATCGTTAATGATGGGAAGATATTTTTATATGGTTCCTGCATCTTGTAATTGACGAAGAAAATCTTTATATTCCATAAAGATCCGCAGTCTAATTATAACTGGGATCACTTTGCCATTCTAAGGGTTCCTTATTTATAAAATCTAGGGAAATTGACAATCTTTTAAAAATTTAAAGGTTTTTCAGAAATGAAGGCTGCAATGTTACTACCAACGTAATCGTTTACATTATTTGAATTAACTATACTGTATCTAAAGCTACAAGCATTTGTTTTTTTGTATGATGGAGAAGACGTATAATGTTACTATGTATACAGGGTGGTCCACCTAAATGTGGCCACCTAAATATCTCCTTTATTTCTGATGGCATAACAAATGTTTTTAATGCAATATAAATGGTATCACAAGGTGAATACTTTGCAAATGTTATTTTTTTCTCAAGGTTATTATTTCCGGAGCGTTCACTTTAATTTTCAAAGAACAAGGTCATTTGAAGGTCATGTTATTATGTATTTTTATTAGGTATATTTCGCTCAGCTACACAATGAAATAAAAAGAATGGAGTTATGTATCAAAAAACATCGATGACATTGATAACTCCGAAAAAAATTAGCTTGGAGAAAAAATATTCTTGCCAGATATTGGTACATTGACACCATACACATTACGTAAAAAATGGTTTTTGCATCCCAATAACCTGAAGAGATATGTAGGTGGCCTTACCACATGGTGTGTTTGTGATAGTAAAAGTTCTACTATATGTGACAGCGTGTTAGAAATATCCGTTTCTGAGGCAGTGATTTCTTTACGGGACTCTTCAAGCGAACATTCCACGTCAACTTAATATAAAATTTTATTCGACGCGCTGCAAAACTGGATTTCAAGGGCATCAGTCTTAGGACCATTTGGCTGAGTCTTTACGAGCGCTTGATCGAATGACAAAGTGGTCATTCGTGATAACCGGGGACAACTAACCGAGACGTCTTCGAGGAAGGCACCGTCTTCGCAGGCAATCGAATCACTGGCCGGTTCGCTCAGCCCCGCCGCGCTAAACTTGTAAAACAATAAAAGCTTCCGGTGACCCAGCGGACCGGTACATCGAGTTAGCCAACTTGAACTTTTCACCGGAAACCGCCGCGCCGCAAACCTGAAGTGTGTAAAGTTAAGGGCGGCCAATCGCGGACTCCTCCACTTCTTGTTAGCTCATCGAGAAAACCAGGATGCGTGTGCCCATACGAAAGAACTCTGCGAATGTTTTAAAATTCAGAGGGGCTTGAAACTGTTCTTTGGTCGCTCAGATTAGATTACAACGTCCAGGAAATTTCTCCAAAGTGAAACCAAAGCCGTTCGTCGTTTCCTTTGACTTTTTCCCCTCCTTCTTGTTGGGCTTCTCTTTTTAATAATTTTTCTGTAATCGGTGAATAAGCTAACAGTCTTCTGGCATTTATAGAAAGTATTACTTTAGTCTCTTTTCACACAGTGGAAAACATATTAAAATCTGTGCAAAAAGGAATTAATTGTGTTTGAAAAACTGCATGAAAGTCAATAGAAATGCATCCACTTGAAAAATCATGTAAAAGCATATAAGACATCCTTTGTTGATTAATGTAATACGTCGTTTAAAAAGAGATCCCGGTGTACTAGTGAACAAAAAGTAAAGATCTAAATAATGTTGCACACAGATTCACACCTCGCGTAGTATTTGTTCTTATATGTATGTATATTTTTATTTAGAATTATACTTTCTACGATTCGAATATGCAAGTGAAATTAAGAACAATATACCATGCATTACAATTGAGATATAGAAAAGTTTTGTACCAGAAGGAAATATCTGCTTCGATCCGATTTAATTCAGAATAACATGATTTTCTGAACACAACACGATGGTTCATGTTTTTAATGGTTAAATATCTAACGACGACAGATTTCATGCATTTATGACAAAAATTGGTACATATAGATAGAACACAAAACCGTGAAAACATGACGATTTTAAAAATACGATTGTATTATTCGTGATTTATTAAAGTTATTAACAAAATCAATAAATGATAAAATTTATGTTTTGCATAATTATCCCGAGTCTAATGATGCACATATTGATATTTGTTGGATTGAACAAAGTAAATTTAAAGAAATAATAATTAGATGACGTTTGATGTATAGGTTTCGCGCATTTGCATAATATAGTCGTTAAATCAAGTATAAAATTTAAAAAACAGGAGCAAACGATGATTGTACCGAATATAGTCGACATATCAAACACTTTCCCATGCGATACAATTTGTGTATTAACCCTCTCCGGATCAAAAATATTGTAGGTCGAGCAAAAAATCTGAAAATTTGTATGTAGGCTAATATGTATAATACTCACCAATTTTTTTAAACAATGCGATCACTGTATAATGTATTTAATTTTTCGTTCCAAAATTTGGTATTTTCACAAACTTGATGGTCACTTCACTTCACTCGAAAATAACTAACTAAAACAGTCAACTGACTACTGCGATAACAATTATGAAGTCTCCTTCTGAACAATGAAAGTATGAGTCATAAACAAAATTCAAATTTACCGTAAACTGTTGGTCTTCAAAAAATGCATTCATATAACGTCGAATATGTTTGACGAAAACCCGGAGAGGGTTAAGTTATCCAGTGTAATCTAGGTACCGTATTTCTTAAAGTGTAATTCAAAATTGCACCTCATTGTTCATTAATCATTCGCGTCATATTTTATTCTAGTTCCGAGAATTTTCCAAAGAAACAGAATTTAATACAGCAGAACCTCGATTATCCGAAGTGAACAAGGAAACACGAGTGTTCGAATAATAGAAAGTAGCTCAGTTTCAGTACTAGCCATATGGATATGTACAATAAACAGTGTTGCATATGGATAGTCCACACTGAAGCAACATCTAGCGATTTTTTGTTCTTTTATTCCGAAAAAGTTACGAATTTTTTTATGAACTAAAAGTTGCTGGTTTGCCAGTGTGGACATAGCTTTAGATTGATCTATTTACACGCGAAGCGCGTTAGGATAATAGACACATCGGAGGTTCGGATAATCGAGGTCCTACTGTATATAAAAAAATTGTTGAGTATCCGTTATTTTTTAACCTTTGGTGCGCAACCCTTTAACGCAAATATTTTTACAACCTAGTCCTAAATCATGATCTTCCTGAGCGTGCCGGTTCAGCGTAACCACGCGAAACGATAAATCCGTCCGAAAGCAGAATATACACGAGCCACGCGCGCGCGCGCGTCTCTCTCGTTTCGTTTTTTTTTTTGCCGTGTATCACTAGATCGAAATAAAACGGGAGGCATAATGAAAGTAACGCCGTCGCTGGACAGCGAAAGAAATAAACTGGAGAGGGAGACACGTGGAGAGGGACACGGGGGAAGGTCGGGGGTGGTAGGCGTTCTCACGATTATACGAAGCAACCCTTTGCTGCGTGAACACGCCGCGCTCCGCTCGTCGCGAGAGACGGGGGCATGCGTGCAGGCCTGCTATATCCATTACGCTTATTACAACCCCGACCGCCGCCACTATCCTTTAACCATCCGCTCCCTCGTTCCACCACCCACCCTTTTACGTGGATGAACATCGATCGACACCCGACCTGGAATAGTCCGGCCGTCAGGTAACCAAATTGCCCCCGTTGGGGGGGGGGGGGGGGGGGAGAGATTCTCTCTCTTCAGCAACGAGCTGACAGCCGCTCCTCATTTGTCCTCGATTTTTCTTTCTATGGAATGCTCCGCGACCGATTCTACTTTCACAGAATAATTGGATCGGTCAGGTCGGAAACAACGCGAATCTAGATGTCCTTTGTACTCGAACGATGATGATTGGGCTACCAATCTTTATGCAAAATTTCACTTTCATCATTAGCCCTCCAGTGCAATGATGAATTTCTCACAATGTCTAGATAGGGAATCTTTCCATTTTCATTAATAAATATTGTTGTTTCTGGTTGTAATGAATAGACTGCGGCACTTCATGCAAAATAAAAATTGTTTGCATTAACTGCAACAAACAAGGTAGTATGTAATTTCTTTCATTCTTTAATAATGTTCATAAGCTGCAACTAATAACATTGATGTTCTTAAATTTTTTAAATCTGTCCACTGTTTTAAACTGCAACTACCCATTTTTGTCATAAATGCATAAAATCCGCAGTCTAGACATGAGGTCGTCGCTTTATCAAACACACTACTATCAGGTTGTCACAGAAGTTTCTTTTGGAATGCGTACATTTAACCCTTTGCACTCAGAGCTATTTTAACTAAAAAACGAAAGATTTTTCCATTTTAGAATATTCCAATTCTACACAATTTTTGTTCATTTTTTGCATATGAAACTGATATAATATCTCATGTAATATGTAAATGTCTAGTAGTTTATTCAATACGAACAAAAATAATTATGTTAACAATATTTTTAAGAATGGCATAGCAATTTTTAGTGGTGCCTCAGAGTCGCCATCGCATCCGTGTGCTAAGGGTTAATATTGTTAAATCATACGAGTATATACAGACAACGTGATCATCTATTTATTAACTATTAATTACTTCGTAAGCTTTTTTCATATTTTGTGCATTAATTGAAAACGAAACGAAGTTTTTATTTGTTCCCGATTTTTCTTCCTACGGAATGCTTCCCAACCAATTCTACATATGGATTCTACATACAAATCCATTAACTTTAAAACCGAGATTAATTATTGTGAGTACACATTATTTATTGTAAGGAAAAAAACAAACATTTTATGAAACTAACTCTTGAAACGAAGAATTTTCTAAAATTTCTTAAAACGGAAAAAACAAAAATATGATCTCCGTAACGTAACAAATCCCCAAAAACTTAACACTAAACCTACCACTGCCGGTCAAACGACCGGTTTTATATTTTTCATTTTACAATTATTGAAAGTATGAAGTGGCTTACATAATGTAAAGCACATATTGTGTTAAAAATTGCACAAAATCTAAATAAATAGAGCCTTGTCATTTTTGTGAATTAAAACATTTTTATCGCTTTTAGTGCTCGGTAGGTTTAATGTTAACACTTACATTTTTTGTAAACTAAAATAATTACGTCTTCATGAACTAACGAAAAATCTTTTTTTACCTTATAACGATTCTCGATTATCGACTATAATATATATTTCTAAAAAATTCCACTATGCAAATACGTGACAAATGGGGGAGTCAAATAAAAAATGCAGAACATATCTACGTTCCGTATTTCTTAAAAAAGTTTCGGGGGACAGGCTGTTAAAATACAGAACTGTTGTTGATCAACATCTAAAAGTAATGCCAATACGAGAATCCGTATCATATCGAAAATTTCGATATATGTATGGTTTTTGAAAGTAACACATAAATCTCATCATTATTCATCTAATAAGGTATTGTCATTTATTCAGAAACGTTTAACGATATTTCCAAAAATAAAGAAATTTAGTGATGTTTGAAAATGCCATTTGAAAACTTTAACGCAAATTCGGCACAGACTCCTGTCCGATTGCTTCCAAATTTTGCACACATCATTTTCCCACCAAGCCTGACAATTTAGTGGAGTAAGACCAAAAAATCTTGAAAAAATGTTTGGCAGCTAAGGACGACCTTAGTGTACGCGGAGCTCAGCATAGTGAGCTGCAACTGGCTTTCATAAAGAAATTACCTGACACAATGTCGCTCCGGCCACAATTTAGCCACGAGGTAGCCTTCGGTAGCCCCAGGTTCCCGATATCGGTCAGTCGAGGAAACGCGTAATCAAATCGGCCGTCTCATCACCCTTCTATTATTGCTCCCTCCCGTGGAAGAAAACAGCTTCTTCGCCAGCAACAAAAGCAGGAACACGAGCGCGATCGCGCAGGGACGAACGATGTTGGTGTTGGTGTGCACGTGGCCGTCTATGGGCGCACGCGAAACGCGACTCTACAATTCACAGGGTAAAAGCAACCGCGCTTGATATATTGTACGGTTCCGCTAAGTGGAAGCCGACGGACTCTCTTTTCTCTCTCTCTCACTCTCTCTCTCTCTCTCTCTCTCTTTCTCTCCCTCTCTCTCTTCCCGCGAGAGAGGCGTCGAAGGAAGCGTGAGGACGCGCCTCGCCAGGAGGAAAAAGAGCGCGGGGGAGGTTACTCGAACGAGCAGCTGTATTAAGTGCGCCTATAGATTACGACCGGGGAAAAAGTGGTGTCCCCGACGTGCTAAAACACTTCGGAAAAAAGATTACCCTATGCATTCCATACGTCATCCGAACGCGGCCCGCACACGCGTGAACGCCGTGTGTCTCTTCGGTGTTCGAGCGCGCCGCCCGTTTTTTCCCGTCGGAAACCAAAACCGAACGGGGAAATGGAAGACGCCGGCGCCTTTGATTGACAACAAGATACCCACCGCCTCTTTTCCATTTTTCCCCATGTTTCCGATCTACAGTCGCGTCGCTCTGTGCTCTACTTTTTTTCGAAAAAAGAGACCCACACGCCTGGACGAAATGATAACGAACAGGCGAATATCTCGAAAACTGCATTCACCCCGCGGCAAAACTATGTGTAAGACAAATACACAGTGACTCCGATTAATATTCGGACGCTCTTTAACAAACGATAACTTTTTTGATATTGCACCATACGATTTTACGATTTGAACTTCTTTGAGAAGTTAGAGCAATTAATTTACTACATGATGTGAAAAGAAATTTTTTCAAAAATTGCAATTGGTCGGAGTTGTAGAGAATATACTAAAAGTTGCATTTTACAATATTTTTTATGTGGGTCTATATTGAAAATTTTAAAAATATGTTTTGTAGATCTTGATGTGGGAAAAAACGACAGGCATTGAAAGATATATGAATCCTTAGATTTATTCTAGTTAGAGGCCGAAAATCGTGAAAAATTGTAATTTCTACCATCTCTAAACGTTTGTAGCTCATTGCATCGTTGACCGATTTTAATGAAATTTTCAGAATATGTTTAATTGATACAGATCTACGAAATCTGTTTTCTACATTTTCAATATGAGCCCACATAAAAAGTTGTAAAACATAACTGTTAGTATTTTCTCTGCAATTCCGACGAATTGCAATTTTTTCAAAAATTCTTTTCACGTTACGTAACAAAACCGATTGTTCTAAATTCTCAAAAAAATCCAAGTTGTATGGTCGAATATTAAAAAAGTTATATCGTCTTTTTAAGAGTGTCCGAATATTAGTGGGAGTCACAGTACATATCGCACCCCGGCAAGAATAGTGACATAATTAATAAATGCAGTATTCTCCATCGGAAAATTCCCATCGAAATAGTACGGACATCTTTGATCTTTCAGAAGAATATTTTTGTAAGTAAATTCGATTAGGCCCTATAAAATCTCCAACAACTCTAATGTGACACTGTTCTTGCCATTACAAATATGAACTAGCTCGAAAAGAAAACTGACATAACTGCGGTTCAATTCGGAGTTGGCGATAATGACGTTCTTCTAGCACCTATAGGCCAACTAAACGCATCGACCACTGTTCCAACATCAAAATCCTTATTTTTGGAGTTGTGTCACTGCTCTTGCCGCGGTGCGATATGTAAATGAAAATAACTTAAACGCGTATTCTGGTAAGAATTTTGTTTTAATTTAGAAATTTTGGTATTTAAGATTTGATTCTGTTTAAAAAATGTCACATGTTTTGTAGTTCTGTCGCAGATATCAAAGAGTATTTTCACTTATTATCGAAGTTTTTGGTCCGTCGCTTTGAGGAAGTCGTAGAATTCTATAAAGCGTTACTATCTGTAAACAATAACATTAGAAATAAAGGAAAAAAATTCTTACTTGAATACACATTTTATTAATTTCCTTATACGCCTTCAATTTTGCCGCGGGATGTATGAGTGATGAAGATTTTGTCCGAACTTGACAAACACATAAGGAGGAGATGCCGGGATGTAGCACTAACCCATGCAATACTACCCCAACATATGTATAGCGAAGCTCTGAACGTTACAACAAAATCGATTTTTATAAGCACACTGTACTAAAACTTCCTTTTCTCAAAATAATATTGAAAAATTTACGAATTCGACGGCTATGTACAAGTACAAAAGACACATTATGTGTCTACTACACTCAAAACATAAAAATTTTACCTGTTCTTAAAAGAGTGTTGTACAATTATTAAGACGATTATTTCCAATTAAAATCTAGATTATTTTTCAATATATAAATTACAGTTAGCAAGACATACAAGAAAATAGATCAGTACACACTAATCTTTACGAAGCTATTTCACTCTGATAAAAGAAAATCCAGCAACAGAAATATGTTGTGTTACATTTTGATTAAGATCCTCTATAAATCCACGATGCTCTGGAAAAATAAAGTACAAACATTGCCAAACAACGACTTTCCAATTTTATTCGGTTCAGTATATTCACACGTGCTCTACACGCGGACAAGTAATTATTAGTCGGTGATGTAAACGAAGCGTAAAAGTTTGATTTTAGGTAAGTACATAAAAACAGCAATAAACGGGCAACTTACCATAAATCACCGAAAGAAACGTGGGGGCCATTGCCGGGGCCCGTGAATGAGAGTTGCATTTTAAAATTATACTTTCCGGCGAGGCGCGGCGCCGCGCCGGCCGCGCCGCGGCTAGAAACCCGCCTACGAACGTTTTCGATCGCGAGTTGCGTTCATTTCTCTCGCCGAGCCGCGCGCCGCGCGCCGTTTCGTTTTATCTGGCCGTCGAGCTTGGTTTCATCCCGCTTAATGGCAAAACAAGACGACTTCCGTGGACTTTCCTAGACAGCTGGCGTTCTCGCCGAGTGACAGCATAGCATTACGCTTTGACAGCCCGATCGGAACCGCATGATATGTCACGCGGAAAATCGAATACTTACGTGTGTATTCTAATATCGCGACACGCGCTGCCTAATGTACGGTTTCCCGCTTATTATGACCTATTTAGACAGCTAGTTTAAATTGATCGCACGCTCAGACTTGCGAGCTTTGCTAATTCATGATTCTATCGAACGATAATATTCGCATAATAGCGGGGGAAAGAACTATCTCGGAACGTTACACGTTTAGAAATAATTCCAGGTAGGACGTCGGTAGCGACTCGTTGAAGTTAGACGCAAAAATAAGAAAAACATAGTTTTAAGAAAAAGAACGATGCTCTGCCTTGATCTACAGGGTGTCCCAAAACTCCTTCAACTCCCTGAAATGAGCGGTTTTTTAAATGTCAAGAGTTGTCATTCTTCGACGCGTGTGCTTAATAAAATTGTAAAAAAGAGCGTTTTTCTATAATTTAAAATAAGACTTCTTAACGGTAACGTATAGCTAAATCTGAACAATAAAATACATTAATTGTTTGCAACGATGCAAAAGTCATCGATGGAATCAATATTCACTTTAAAGAGATCAATATTGTAATAAAGGATTACATTTTTTTTTTTAATAATACCTCAAGTTACAATAGCTGTCCACTTCGCTCCTATGTTACAGATCTGATCAATTAAAATGGGGTGGACAGAGTAATTAGACCGCAGATTTTATACATTTATGATAAAAATGGGTGGGTGTAATTTGAAATAGTGGGAAGATGAAAAGAACTTGATAGTATCAATATTACAACTCAAGAAAACAACAACAAAGAGACATAGCCACCAATTTGATTCCTGTGCCCTGCAATTAATGCAAGAATTTCTGCATAAAGATCCGCAGTCTAATTATAATTTTATGTATCTTGTTTCGAGTAATGGGGTAAGGAACGGGAGTGTACGATGAGATTATGAAGTGGTCTCAATGAAAATTTTCTTTATTTATAAACCTTTATAATCCGCGCCCACCTCGCGGTTATCGGTGACCATCATCGAGATTTCTTAATGTATCAGATTTGACTGATTACTACTTCCTGCGGAACGTATGAAGCGTACGCTCGATTTTGATTTCCTCGATCGACCGGCGAGATAACAGAGATTTCTACATTTCTAGGGTTTGAACAAGGTAGAAATACGATCATGGAAAAGTAATCGCAAAAGTGCTGAACACGTGAGACGTGAATACGCCGTTGTTGTGCTGTATTTTATATCCGCGAAAACCTGATTAAGATGCTCTTGTGTCGAAGCGTCGAAGCATGGTTTTACAGAGACTGAAACACTTACGTGTGTACTGCGCCTAACAATCGATTGCTAATGTATCTAAAAAATAAATCAATCGAGATACCTCCAATTATCATCGTTTATTCCCTTAATCATTAATATTTAGCAATGATAAAATAATTCTTTTTTGTCTATTATTGTGACGCGTGTCGACTACGCTAGCAACATCAGCCGAGGAAGATAAATAATTTATTTCCAGCGAAAGGTGGTGAATATTTGCATTTTCAATCTTTGAAACTACCTACGTAACTTTAACAATGGTTTACAACTTTCGTGTAGAGAATTAAATGTATCATTTTAATCGTTGAATGAAAGGCAATGCTGTTATTTTGAACAATTCTATTTTATTAATAATAATTCCACGGCTTTTATTGCGTGCGAATTAAAAGGCGTTATATCTCATTTTCGACGGAAATTCTGCGCATTTTCATCACCTTTCACCGCAATATAATAATATCTATACAAACTCGAGCAAAATGACGACCAAAAAAATGGTCCTAATACTAACTTCTCAAGCTTTACAATTTACTGAGAGATTATTATTCATTGTTCCTACGTCGAAGTAGTTGTAAAATTTTTGTCGTAAGAATAATACATATTTTGTCCAGAGTCATACTGTATCTATCGAATCAATAATTAAAATTCATAAGAAAATAGAATTCAGTGAAATGAAAATTTGATCGAGTCTTTCGTTTAATTAAGATAGAGAAAAGTCTATTTCCTTGTCAAACATCTTCGTCGTTAAGCGAGCAGTGGACGAACGACAGAAATTTTACAACGAACATTACACATTAAAATTAGTCTATGTCGTTTTCAGTTCGACTTTTCTCGATACATCGTTGAACATTCGCTAAATATAGTATGTATATACGTGAATAATACTTGAATATTAATTGCATTGGCAGGACATTGCACGAGTGCGCTCGCTGCAGCCACGAAAACCTGTACCTTCTAAGTACTTGCATTCGTTATTTTTCCAATAAATATCAATGTATAGCGATATAAAACTGAACTCGCAACTGATGCGTATAAATATTCGTTTGTGTAACATTTCCACTCTATAATTCGATAAATATTTATTATCGATACACAAAGCACCAGAATTCATGTCAAATATTGTACACTTACGATCGGCGATGTACAAATCCAATTTTAGTACTTTCATGAAATGTATACCACACGTATTTTGCTTTCAATTTCGCTCCACTTTATCGCATAACCTTTATTTCAAATAGTAACATCAATCAATACATTAATATATGTATATTACAACTTTTGTATATTACTACATATTTCATACTTATGTGTTCAATATATGAAATAATTACAATAGTACGATAATATTAATATTTTAGTTAATATTGCTATTTGAAACATAAGTTATGCAATACTGAAGTTACAAACAAAATGTAAGTATGTAAAGGGAGTCACATAAATGAGAATACCACATACTTACCGTGTAGATGTATGAATAAACATTTTAAAACAAAGCTGTTAAAATACTCTCAAAAATATTTCTTTTTGTAATTTCGTTCTACAGAATCATTTAACAAATACTGTAAATATTCCCATTTAAGTGAACCACCCTGTATAAAAATAAATCAATGACTTTCCTTTGATATACATATTGTAAACACAGTGGTGCATCATGTATCGTGAACACATTCAAATGAAAATAAACTTTGAATTTTCTACAAAATAAACATTTATTATTTCTTTTTGGTTAAATATTTATAAGCCATTCACATGGAAAACAAAAGGATATAGATGATCTTAAATAATCAAACGGCAGAGTACGTTTTGCGTCAATGTCCTTTGATCAACAAAACATCCTACTCTACATTATTAGATCAGTACTTCGCAACACAGTGATTTCATTATCATCAATTGCGTCCACATTTTCGCATAATTGATTCAGCTAAGAATTCGTATAAATAAACATACAGACTCGGAAATGTCTGCGACGAGTTGCTCATCGTGAACATTATACAGAAGCTCCTGTGTAACGAACAGAAAATTAAAGAAATAACGGGAACGTACATATCAATGCGTATTCACATGTTATCGGTTAAGTATTTCAACCGACGTTCATTTTTCATGTTCGCTGCGTCTAATTTGACAGATTTCACATTCGCGGAAAGAAAATATATTGATTTATTGTACATATCGTTTCGGCACGGTCCACGTGGTTCCACTCACGCGCAGGAAATATCATACTAATCTAATGTCGGATCCACGCATAAAGCATTGGCGTCAATTTAAAACCCTATCCCGATTCGAATATGGCGCTCAAGTTGGTTCACCAGTGAAATAAAGCCGCACTTACATCAACAAATTCTTACACGACTCGTTAAATTATTATTGTTGAAGTAACAGTTATACTAACTAATGTATCATTCTCCTCTGAAATACTACCTTTTAAACGTTTTGTAAAAAAGTATTTAGAATACACTACCATTCAAAAATATGCAGACACTAGCACGTTCAAAGATATCCCATAAGTATTTTACAAATATAATTTTTTTGGTTTATTATGTTATTGTAGAAATATTGTATCATTATCGGACAAAACAAGCAATATTTATACATATACAATCACCTAAGACAAGCCACCTGAATAAATTCCACCCACATGGAAACCAACCACATATTTTTGAAATCCTACGATTGTAACCCTTCTCGAAACAATTTCAACGATATAGCCCGTCAAGATCATTCAAGATCATAAACGTAAAAAAGAATGAAAAATATAAATTCACTGTGAATGCACACGTAGTGAGGTATTCTCAGTTTTATTAATGATGATTTCGTTAATCCAAAGCGAAATATCTGTTTACTACTCGTACAGTACCACTGACGAATCTAAACGTAAACAAGCTTGGCCGAAACGCTTAAGACTACATTTCTGTAACTTGAAACTGATGAGAATTATTGAAATATACAAAATTAATCTATTGTTCGATTATAATCGATTCGATTTATTCAATATCAGTATGATTCAGTTTGTTTGTAATAACCGTTGGTTGTTTGTTTGATGTATCGTTCAACTTTAAAACTCGAATGATCTTCACTTGACGTATAACATTTAAACCGTAAAGACGTATTTTCTTTGTGCTCGTAATTTCATTTGCCTTCATTAATAAAACTTTGTTTAATTAATTCAGTTTATTTAATTAATAATTCTAACAGGTTATGGGCCCAGTTAACGTTATTTTAAAACTAACTGTGGTCTGTTAAAACTATACTGTAAATAGTAAATGTTGTTCGCGAATCAGTGTAAATAGTAAACGTTGTTTGTGAATCAGTAAACGTTAGCGAATTGTGAGTGGTGAAAAGTGTGACAAACCAGAAAAACTAATCAAGAATAATGGCAATGACAAATGGGACATTGAAAAGAAATATTAAGGTGTTCGATGGAGAAGGGTACAATGTCTGGAAATTTCGGGTACGAGCCGTACTAACAGAACTAAATATAATTCATGTAATTGATGAAGAAACTCCAGTAAATAAAACGAAGGACTGGGATAAGGCAGAGTGTACTGCAAAAGGTGTAATTGTGGAGTATTTAGCGGATTCTCTATTAAGCCTAGTGACAACAGAGAAAAATACAAAAGAGGTATTTAGATATTTAGATAATCTCTATGAGCGAAAAAGTCTGGCAAGTCAACTGGCTCTCCGTAAGAAATTACTTCCCTTAAAATTACAAAATGATACATTATTGACGAAACATTTCACGGAATTCGAAGGTTTAATTGCTAAATTAAAGTCAGCAGGTGCCAAGGTAATATCGCACCTTCTGTTAACACTTTCATCAACATATGATGGAGTTATAACAGCAATTGAAACATTAGCAGAAAACACCCTAAGCGTAGCATTGGTCAAAACTAGACTTTTAGATCACGAAGTTAAGCTGAACGAAAACAATGATACAAACATCAAAATACTTCAAGCACAGGTGATGAAATATAAAAAGAATAACAGAAGATACAATTCAGGCTCCTATAGAAACAAAAATTTTACTTTTGGTAACAAACAAAATTTTAAAGCAAACAATAAATTATACATTACTCCTAAATCAAATCCAAAACACATGATAAAATGCTATTAGTGTGGCAGAAGAGGACATTTTAAAAAGGATTGTTATTATAATAAGAAGACAACGGATTATAAGAATTTTGATAAGCAAAGAACATTGCAAAATGTACAAACTATACAAAGTGTACAGCCAGGGACAAGCACAGAAACAGAAAATAATGGATTTGCATTTATGGCAGGAAATTACGAATGCAAAAGTAAAAATAATGAAATACAATTTTTGCTGGACTTAGGAGCGTCGGATCACATTATAAATAGGGAAGACTTAACTGGAACATTTCAAGACTTCAAGATTCCAATTAGGATTTCAGTGGCAAAGAGCAACACATTTGTAATGGCTACAAAAAGGGGCATGCTGAATGTAATAACCAATATAGGTGTCAAAGGAGAGCTGAAGGATGTTTTGTATTCACCGAATGTACCATTTAATTTATTATGCATATCAAAAATGCAGAAAATGGGAACTGTAATTGTATTTGACCAAAAGGGAGTAAAAATTTTGAAAGATGGTAAGGTCGTCATAAAGGATAAGTCCTTAAATAATCTCATTACAGTAGATTTCAAAATAGAAAATGAGAATGTGCACTTAGCCTCAGATGTCCAAATTTATAGTACTATCAAAGGTAATTTTGAATTATGGCATGAACGCTTGGGACATATTGGAAAAAGTAAATTTTTAGAAATAAAAAATAAAAAAATGATTAGTGATATAGAACTGGTTAATCAAATAAAACCAAACAATACCTTATGTGAAGCTTGCATAAAAGGAAAACAAGCACGATTGCCATTTCAAAAGAGAAAGAATAAAGATCATGTAAAAAGACCTTTGTTAGTAGTACATTCAGACATTTGTGGTCCAATCACTCCTTCTACTATAAATAATAAGAATTATTTTGCAACATTTATAGATGAGTACACTCATTATAGTGTCACATATCTTATGCAATACAAATCAGAATTATTTACAGTTTTTAAAGACTATGTCACAAAAAGTGAAGCTCATTTTAATTTAAGAATGGTTAATTTGTACTGTGATAATGGGAGAGAATATTTATCAAATGAAATGAAAAGTTATTGTAGCGAAAAGGGTATTAGCTTTCATTTGACTGTTCCACGAACCCCACAATTAAATGGTGTAGCGGAATCGTAGGAGTACAATCGTAGGAGTTCAAAAATATGTGGTTCGGTAGTATATTTAATATATTTATTTGCATCTAGAAATACATGTCTGAATTTGTTTAAATGTTTTTCTATTATATATATGTGTATAAATGTTATAAATATTTTTGTATTGCTTGGTAGTAAGAACTTTATGTGCTTTAATTCTTCCATGTTAATGTGTTCGGCTAATACTAATTTGGTTAAAAAATAATTATATTATCATAGCATCGGTACGCTTTTTATCTAAATTTGCTAGGTGTCAGAATATTTGCGAATGATAGCGTGGATTCTAGCCCGGGCAGAAAGTGATCGATTGGAACAAACATTTCAGCAACGACATTGCTAAAGTAACTAGTTGCAACGGTATGAAATATTTTAAAAAATATTGTACACTTATGAAAAAAATTGTACACGAGACTGGATGATGTTCCAAAAAAATATTAATAGAATAATAAATGACTTTGCCATGAAAAAGTATTGTTACAATTTAGTTGAATCTCTCCTGTGTTCGAAGATGAGAGAGACTTACCTTAATCGATATTAAATTCTCTTATCCTAACCTTTGTAAAAAAAAAACAAATACATTCATGGTTATATTAATACCGTGTTTTTTATTCACCATCAACGAAAATATTTTCTCATGATCAACACTTTTTGTCATGGTTTATAATAAAGATAATCATGCGCAGAATTATTAAAAAATAATTGATCAATTTTGCATAAGAAATACCAACAATAAGATGCGGTAGGGAAACAGTAAAATTTGTAGTTGTGGCTTGGGATTAGTTGAAGAAGAGAAAATTAATATCCGCAATTAATTAATAATTCGAAACTTTCAAACAATGTCAAAATTTGTTTCAAATTCCACGTGTTCGGTGAAATGTGCGTTTGGTTTTGAACCATTTTTCGTGCGACCTCGGATGAATATCTTCAAGACAGGAGGCAACACTTAACGAGCAATGCTTAGACATGGACCCGGCTTAAAACAATGCTGTCCAACAAAAGCTCTGGAGTTCAAGGACTTTCCTCCATTCTGTCTTTCGAACACACGCGATATACGAAAGAGAATGAAAACTTTTCAGACGCCCTGGTTCTCGTGGCCAGCATTGTTCTAAAGACTTACGAATCGCTCATTACACTAGCGGTAGCTACAAACGTTTGAAGGCCCGTTCTAAAGACACGTTCTTTGCACAAACGATTGGCACGCGTGAACACGAGAGAGAAATGGGTACGATGAGAAACGCATGAATACAAGAATAATTTTGAATTCGCACTTCGCTGGACAAACGAAATTCAGAACTGACGAGGTACGTTTCGATCAAATTTTTGGCGCTGGAAATAGTAGATGAGTTAATTTAACTCTGAAATGGTCTACTGTTTCCTTAGATTACAATCTGTCATGCTAGAATCTTTTTAAAAATTCCGTGAAAATGTACTGGTGTGTTTCAAAGTAGGTATATGTAGTAGGGGTGGGCAGGTACTCGACAATTTCGGGTTCGGGTTGGGACCCGAAAATTCATGATACTCGAGATCCGGAAATTTCGAGTTACCGAAATTCGAACACTACCCGACTCAACTTTGCCTTCGTGTACCCAAAATTTCCCGAAATACCCGACATTTCTGGCTACCCGAGTATCGCGAATTTTCGGGTCTCGACCCGACCCGACCCGACCCGAGTCATCAAAAGCATAACCGAGGCTCGGGTACCGTCCCACTCCTAATGTATAGTTTTCGACTACCAAATCCAAACGTTCAAAAGAAGCTGAAGAAACTTCATATTTCTAATTATTTTGCAATTGATTAACGAAAAGCAGTGTATAGAAAAATTTTTTAAGTTCACGAAGGGGCCCAGAATAGCATGGAGGGTTAAAATATTCTATTGTATAATTACTACAACATTCTCTTACTTCGACATTCTTGAATTCTTGTAATGTTTTACTATTTTAAATTGCACTTGGTCATGTTTGTTATAAATGCACCAAATCTGCTGTCTATCGATGACAGATAAACTGGAGGGCATGTCAACCGTCGACAAAGAATTTCGCAGCAAACCCCGATGTTTTTTATGGAAAAAAAAAGAAATTTCCCTTTTAAACACAGCCAAGATTGTTGAAAATCCCAGATTACACGATTTTTAACATAATTTGGGACTTGTCTAATATCTTATATACTTGACAAGAAAGTTTGTTTGACGGTTAAATTGTTTCCGGTATACTGATTATTTAATTGATTTGAACATACTTCGTCAGTCTGCATCTGCGGCGTGGTGGCGATCGATTTTTCCACACGAATTCGGCAATGCAACACAGCTGTGTTGGCTAAACTTAGTCTTTACGGAGTAACAATCAGTTTTATTTACGCTCACTAAATAACCTACAACCTTAAACTGCGCGAAAATTGTTATTTTACGTGCGTCCATCACGAGATTGAAGGGAAATCGAAGAGTTTTTGTACAGAAACAAATGGATTTGTCAGTTATAATAACTCGAGCGGAAACGTGTTAATTTAATTAAATCAATCATCCGCGCGTGCCGTTCGCGGATTTCTTAAATACGTTTCACGAACCACTCGAAGTTTACATTACCAAATTACAAAGACTTCGTCACTCCTGTTTGCAATTTGAATTTATACAAAATATATTAACAAGGTCTACAGTGGAGTCGTAAAGCATTTGAACACTAAACTTCCGATTCTGGAAAAATTGCATATACCTATAACATGTGGTAATTTCGTAAAAAAAAAACAATAGTACACAAATTTTGCACTCATTTTAAAACTTGAAGCCAGAGTCACCTGATTAAGACTTGTGTCTCCACTCTACTTTCTCTACTTCTTCTAATCCGGTCCTGGCACAGAGAGGGTAGTTTTTTTACCCTCGATTCAAACCTTCTATCTTCAAATCAGTGGTATATTCATTTACGAAACATATTTTAATTTATTTATTATTATTATTATCATTATTTTATTAATACATTAATTTTTTGGACACAATTGGTGGAATTTTCGAAGGAAACATATCTTCTTCTTCCGACTACTATATCGTACAAAGTTGTCTTAGGTAGAAAAGAATGACAGTTTACGAAAATAAAAGTCTCAAGCTTTAAAATGAGACTGGGTCCATTGTTGTTGTTTTTTTTAAAACGAAATTATCACAGTTTATATATGGACGATTTTTTGCTAATGGGAAATGTATTGTTCAAATACTTTCTGGATCCACTGTACGTACGTGCAAAATTTCTACAAAGCTACAACTTTCGAAATCGAAATTTCTAATTATTAAAGACTGAAGTCAGTCATCATCGCAAAGTCATGAATATCTTAAATACAGTACTATCTATGCTGTATCTGGAAATTCATGTATTTTTTGGCGTATTACAAAAATTGTCCTACTAACTACTTCTAAATTTTTTTGCGAAATTATTTCATTTTTTGTATCATAACGTTCCAGCTAATTAATGTCGAACAGCTAATACATCGTTCGACAATAGTGCGACCATTTTACGCAATTATTGTTGTCGCACGGTTGCCTACGCGGGCAACTAACTAAACTTAACTAACGTCTAATAATTTATTTTATACTTTGAATATTATACCATGTTGTTTAAAACGCGAGTTTCTCGACTTTAGAAGCTACAGTATCTAAATAAAAGTGAGAAACATAATATTAGACGTTAGGTTAATATTTTGAGCCGTTCCGCTTGAACAAATTTCAAACTGCAAATTACAATTATTTTGTATTATTTTTATTTACGAATTGTACAAAATTTCATTGTAGACCGAATCAATATATGACTGAAACTGTTATCTGAGAACTGAATGCTATAAATTTAGTATATAAAATAGACATTTTATGTTACATTTTCGTATAACTCGAATCATATTTACGAAAAGATTATCTATTGTTTAAAGATCATATTTATTAAAAAAATTGTTTATTATCTTTCGATCGTGTTTACGCAACAGTTATTTACTGCTTTGTGATTGTAAAACAGTTAAGCTACGATGTAAGTCGTTTTACTTATTCGTAGTCAATGATCGATAGATCAGTTGTACCGATCAAACTCCTAAACAGAATGCCATACTTCGATGATTAGAAAACGAAATGGCCCCCGAAATAGCCAGCCCCGTTTTTTTCTGGGAACTTCAGGCCAATCCCCGAAAACACGGCAAAAATAATTATAGAAATAACTATAGTATCGCATTTACTATATCGATAGAAAAATATTTTCAAGTCCTTATCGCTATTCGAATACCGTATAATTTCTTAAATATGTATGTTGTTAAAGCAACAAGCTTATCAATGGTATCGTTGAAATATCGACAAAGTGAATTCGACTTGAAAAATTAGTATATAAACATTAAGAAGGCAGATTGAAACAATTCATGTGAAACAAGTGTTGAAAATAATAGTTTTCTTGCCCTGCAGTGTAAAATATACGTAAAAGTAGAAACTTATAAAAAAGAAGAAACGTAATGTTGTAAATATAGTTTTGTAAATTTAAAATGATCTCTAAATAATAATGATAACAAGAGAAATAATAAAAAAAACAACATTATTGCAACGCTGCTGTTACGAGACCAAATTCGAACGCAACAATTATAAATTTTAGATACCAGAACAGAGACAATACACTGTATATCTAACAAAATGGAATAAGAATTAAGTAAGTCATAAATAAAATTCATATAGTAATAGGAATAATATTTACGATGAAACAATTTCATGATGTATATTTACAGATATTCTAATACGAGATATGTGAACAGAATGAATAAGTAAATAACCATAAAGGACCGTCAATTACAAAATCAAGAGGAATTAAAAATAAACATAAATTAAGGTATCATTGATCTGCAATTTACTTGGATGGAAGTGATGAATTGAAATTTGTTATGTTTTTCAGCTATCGTCAAACATAGATTGCGAATTTTATACATTTATTATAATATATTTATACGTACCAGAAATTCAACAAAAGAATTTTTCGACAATTTATCGAAATTCCCAACGTACGAAATAAGTTTTTGAGTAATTATCGTTTCATAAAATAACTGTATATGTACTTGCATTAAGGTTAGTAACTCGTTTCTATCGCACCACACTGAAGATTCTCCATAGTCTACCTTCAAAACAAAATTAATACTATAGCACGGAGCATAAGCTGCTGTAATTACAGTCAATTCTGTAATTACAGAATTATCTTCAGAAACCGATGTACTACAGTAGAACCTCGGCAGTTGCACGGAGCGGCACTGAAAAAGCTTGCAAGTGTTGAGTGCAACTATTGAGCTAACCAATCAACTGTATAAAATCTCCCACTTCTACTGTCGTTACTATAGTTTTGTTCCGATAAAAGGCGATGATGTTTGTTTCGAAATAAGGAGATCGCTATTCCCTCTTCTCCTTTTGTGGTTGTTCATTCGACACTTCTTAGTGCCAGAACGAGAGGGTATGCCATATTCTATCCTTTCCCAATGAAAGATATCGCTGTTCGGCCGACAACTTATACAATACTTTCGGCCCACTCAAGTCAAGCCGCATAGGTACCCTGATCTGAAATACGGCGAAAGCCAGTCCCGAGCCGTCGCCTTATATCGGAACAAAACTGTATGTCCAAACCTCTTTTACTATAGCGTGTTTTGTAGTACTATATTAAATGTAACTGACGAGATTAGCGTGCAAATATCGAGCGTGCAACTACTGAGGTTCTACTGTAGTATTAGGCGCGAATTGAACAAAAATTGGATTATTACAAGATATTATCAGAATGACAAATTATAATTCGTTACATTTATCAATGCTTTATCGTTATATACGGAATTTTGTTATCGATATCTGCTAGCTATAATGTGCGATCATCGGATCGACAGGTTCCAACAACATCTTCGAGCCTTGCAATAAACACTCAAACAGACCATCTCTGCGCCTATCGCTTACTGCAAAAAACCCTTCGATTGTCGTCATTCTCAAAAGAGATACATTAGAAGATAATGGACATTTTTGTACCAAGTGTTCTTCACCAATTTGGATGTTGTGTCCGTCTGTCAGAATTCGAAACACATTTCAGCATAAATAACTCTGCGACGAGTGCCAGCCTCGACAGCAGATGCCGCAGCTTTTCAATTGTCGATGGACGTACCTAACAACAACTTTCTTTCTCCTGTATACGTTGTTCATCGACTCGATGAACCGAATGATAAGTGATAAGTAATGGTCCTCTGGTTTAACGACTCCTGAGGAAATTCCGGGTGTGCAACGATGAGATTCTGAAGAAACCTAAGCGGTCGGAACCCAGTTGCGACACACTTACTTACGAACTAGGCGAATCCTTCAACAAGCGGACCAAAGGATTCACCTTACCGCCGTCCGAAATCCTGTACTCCTCCAGCAGCTGTAAAACACAGGATTGTTCTTGTTTTAGTTGCGAAATTCGACGTTATGCTCGTTAGCACTGAACGAGAGGCTGCAACTACAATAATGTCTCGATATGTTCACCTATCCACCGAGTGAGCACTTCCTAATGAATGGAATGTTCAAAAAGTTGCCAGACTGACTTTTTTACAGACCAATTAGCAGCCCAATCTACGAAGTTAAGCACTTTGTAATTTTAACCATTGTCAGTGACCCACAATTTTCCTGTTTCACGATGTTCATTTGTTCTTTAGTATTGCAAGAAATTGCTTGATTTTATACCGTCGTCACACAATTTTAGACAAAAAAGGCGTAAATGTTATTAATTACTAGACTGCGGATTTTATGCATTTATGGCAAACATTGATTCGTCAAATAGAAATTTGAAAAGAGAGAAGAATTGTTTAGAAGAATCATTTAATGCCTGTTTCTTACAATTCACTTGGACAATGTTTATTTTGCATAAAGTTCCGCAGTCTATTAATCACTAACCTGACTTTTCGGATTGTCAAAAAATCATATTGTCAATGAATAAGGTGAGCGCGATAAGACGAGTAGCAGCTGAGCGATTAAAACAGATAATAAAAGAGTAGGGATGTATACATATGTATACTGATAGCCCATCAGGAGATGGCAGTGATTTTGACAATGGACGCTGATGCCCACTCTTTGCGCCAGGCTCCCCACTCTTACGTTTAGATTCTGGCGGGAACAGTCGACATAAGAGCTTAGCGTCATCACATCTGTTCCAGTCACACTAATACGCGCATTTGCTGTCTTCGTCAAGCGCTTCGACCAATTGCGGAAGACGTGTAGCGCGGAGTAGGGATATCACGTGGTCCCTACAAGTTTCTCATTGCCATCTCCTGGTGGACGATCAGTACTTTGAATTTATTATACCAGCTTCGAACTTTTTGAACACTGTCGTTGTAGCATGTACAGATTCCTTGATTCCTTACTCGTCAATTCAATGACAAATCTTTATAATTTTTAATGATTTTTTATGACACTTCTGCCAACTAATTTCTGACAATCTTCTAATTAAAATGACAGCGAACACGATGCAATTAGGATCATATTTACCTGTTTAATTTTCGTTCTATCGAAACCACGATTATCCCAATTAATCAGTCAAACACGACTGTTCGGATAATAGAACAGTTACCTAGCTACGGTGTGTGTACAATGAATCACGTTCTGGATCAGTTTAAATTGAACTGTTTATATGTCAAACACGTATTCGGATAACGGAAAATTCAGGCATAATCGATTCGGATAATCGAGGTTCTATTGAATAGTCAAGTCAACAAGCATGTACACTCTGGATTGTGTCATGTTTGGTATCATTCTAATGAAAAAAATGTGACAAACATGTTGGTAAAAGTTTCATAAATAAATAAGTAAAAACAAACAAGTTTGTTATTGGATTAGTATTGTTTCAGTTACTGTTGACATCTTCTAGGACACTGAATACACCCGCGGTAGAGTTGATACATTTTTCACAAATATCGTGCACATCTCTTTCATATACATATGTATATCGAGACATTACTGTGTAACACTGTTCGAAAAGTTGTAACTGTTTTTTCAGATATACAACTTCGAGTAAATGTTTCGGGTCGATCTTCATGAGATCATTATGAAACTATATGTTTTATCAATTCTCATATGCAATTTTTGGGAAACTCGATTATGAACAAAATACAAATTCATAACTACGAAGATGTGTGTGCTTTGTTGGTAATAGTAATGCAGACACTTAAAATAGGTGGATTTTGGTAAATATTTTTCAAGTTATTTAGAAAATAAGATATGCAGGAGAAAATCTAACTGCTTCATGAGATAGAGCCATTCTTTAATCTACGAATAACGTTGGTAAAATTTACAAATAAAGTTTCATTTTCAAAATACACATGAACTAGTTTTGCAAGACGCATCACGAAGGCAATTATTAGGTTCAACATCACGTTGATCATGTATGACGAACTACATTTTTTCCACCAAACATGAAATCATATTTTACTAAAATCTGTTAAATAAACCTGTTAGGATCGTCGAAGTGTGAAAATTTTATAAAAATCATTACTAGGTAAATTGTTATGATTTTGTGTGATGTTAACTCAACACGTTAACGCAGCGATCAACAATAAAAAATAAATATTGTCAATTACCCCATTTCATGATTTAAATTTTATTTGACAACTTTTTCTCTAAATGCTATCGTTTGGAAAATATTCGCGATGACTTCCAGAATAAGAAAAATATTTCTAAGGCAAAAAAGAATTGTATGAAACGGTAGAGAGATAAAATGTACACTCCGCAACAAAAAGATAGCACACAAAAGATTTACATAATTTTAATTTATTCTCACATTGCAACTTATATTTGTTTCTATTTGCTTCTCACTATTTCAGGATACGTTTAATAACATACTGTATATCTATAAGGTCACAAAGAAATAGTAGAACCACAGGATCTAAGAAACAGCACGGATCCGGGGGTTTTTCTTAGATCAAGGCTTTACTGTATATATGCTTTTCTGCAAATTGCAGACGATTGATTATGTACCTTATTCAAGTACGAATTCTTCTGCAATTTTCTAGTTTACACTGTCTTAAAACGCGTCTCACGTTCTTCCTATTAGTGTCCATGTCAATACTGTGTGCAATTTGTGTCGTAGTCTAAATTCGAATTTGACATCGTTCTTATTGTTGCCCGTTTTTCGCGAGTTGATACGATCTGCGAATATCCAGAACTTTATTTTCCATTATTTTGTGGATCTTTCAATAAATTTATTATAACTTTGCGTCTTCTGTTTATGACTTTTAATATTTGTGCCACTGAATATTGTTCATTTTTTACATTCGATATACGGTATATTTAATATGTATATTTAACGAGCACTTACTTAATTTCTACGGCCCATTTTTATTAATCTATTCTGTTTTTTAACAAATGTAAATCACGAAATGTTATTACATATTTTATTAACTAGGATTAATGTTCTATTCAGTAGTTAATGAATAAGTGAAAAGCGTAGATTTTGTGCTTGTGCTGTCATTTTGTCCTGTTTGCGCACTACAGAATTTATATTTACATTCCTAGAATTTTGTCGACGTGAATATTATGGACAATATTGAGCATTTTATACATACAGTAATGACATGGAAAATATATTTTTACCAGTTTTTACTACAAAACTTCAAAAAATGTAAAATGTGATATTCTTTTGTCGCGGAGTGTGTGTAAGTTATTTATGAAATGATGCTTTTGTTTTACCTGGTAAGACATTTCGCAAGAAAGGATTGCTGTGGCCTCTGAGTTTTGATGCGTAGCCGCCAAAAGGGTAGGGAAAATGCACGATGTTAATGCTGGTGCCCCATAAAACGGAAACGGTAAAGTACACAGCTGCTGGAGAACACTCGGGCCAGCTCCAGCCGATTGCAGAGTCAACTAGAATCAAGGAAAAAGAACATTTGATTTTTTTAGAAGCATACTCAAAATATGAATTTCGTCATACGTTTATAAAATACTTTATAAAACAAGCCAGAAGGGAAAGTCCAACAAATTTTTACAATGTAGATATGTGGCTTTCCTTGAACACTTTTTGAACTTCTTTGTATTTTGTGCACATTTTAAAACTTTTATATCGATTTGATTTGATGATCCAGATTGACTAGATAAATAAATACAGTACCTATATTTATACATATATGTATTTATGTTTACAATATACGAATAATTATATTTACAATATATCAACATTGAAGGATTGTGCAGATTTATCAATAATCATATTTTGAAAAATGGCTAGCGGAAGAAATAGATAGTTATTCTATTTTTCTTTTAATTTCTTAACTGTTTTCTTCATAACAGGATAACCTTAATGATTTTCGCAGCAGGATATCAAAAGTAAAATAAATAGGAAACAGTTACGTGTCTAAAGAACCGATATTTATGGTAATAGCTGAAATGTGTGACACTAATTGGAGAAAAGGCGTCCGCAAAGACGAAATGGTTTGTTACGAGGTACGCTTTTAATTGCAAATCACCCACATGGTCGAACTAAAAGACAAGTTCACGATCGTCGGACAGCGAAAACAGTTAGGTACGAGCGTCTACGTATCGTTAATTTCTTTAAATACCGTGAGAAACGGCAAGACTATTACCCAGGTGACGGAAACTGGCTAGTTGAAGACAAGAAAACGTCTTAGAACACCTGCGGTCCAACAAGTGTCCGCAAGTAGGCTGATGCACCTGTAGAACAACCTCTTGCAGGAAATACCCACATTATCCGTTCCTCTTTCCCAACCTTACATTCTATTCACTGATCGAAATTATATCGAGTCTAAATGCGTAGAGATTCAGAAAAATATCCCTATGTTGCTTTATGCTTGCAACAGACAATTATTAATGTCATGATTTTAATTTTAAGAAAGTGGAATGAAACGAAATCCTATTTTTAATGGGAATAGCCTTTGTAGATCCAAAACAAATCAAAATCGTACCAAATTCTATCGAATTTTATATTCTAGCATTTTTTGAAAATTTTCATAAGCCGTAAATGCATAAAGCTCCGCAGTCTAGTTGTGAATCTAAAAATTGCTAATTCACTTTTTCGCTGTAGAAGTTATTTAGCAACAGATGAAAGAAATTGTTGAAATTCTCTTCCAGCCGTTGAAAGGTACGTCGTAACCCCAGACTTCGGACGACATAAGATATTTTTACCTGGATCATGTTATCTCGTAGGGAACGGCTAAGAATAAAGCAAAAGCCCATAAACAGAACAATTAGGCGCGTAGCAGACAGAGGCTGGTTGTATCGAGGGTCGTTCTGTAACAGTGTCTAATCGGGGCTGGCCATTTTTTCTTAATGTCCCCCAGCATAGATCGAATGCCACAGTAATTTCTGAGGGCTCGATATCTCGAAAAATGGGACACGATAGTCGCGGAGAAAGAAAAGAGACGTGGCCGATCCAACGTTCCCGGAGGCGCCAGACCGTCAGATATTTTCACGTGCCAGTCTGCTCTCGGTGACTATCTCGGTGAAGCGAGGAGAAACGCGGCTACCTTGCTATCTCCACGTGAATATACTATCGGTCAAAAATACCGAATTGATGCCCGAGAAATGCCGTTACTCATGATTTCTATTTCTAATGGTGCTCCGCGTATTTTTAGGGGAAACAGCCCCGTAGAGTGAAATGTTTTAAATAATTTTACGAAAAACATGACAATATACCTTTTGTTTTCGCCCACTCAAAAATTATCATGCAATAGTAATTGATTTTCTTGGTAAAGATTCAATAAATCTGAAATAATATGGAAATTTCATGAAACTGCATTATAACAGTGAGTTATTTGTAAGTTCCGTAATTTATGCAGGTTTAAGTGTTCATGATTTATACACGCCTGTAAAATACAATGGAAGAATATTTTTACTACAGGTTTTCAAGTAGTCGTTACGCTAATAAAACCGACAACAAAGAAACCAAAGATTTATGCTAATAAATACGTTTCTTCTCGTCATTTTATTTCTTTAATAAGATGTTTAAGAGCTTTAAAGTTTTCTTATGTGAAAAAAATATTAAGTATATCTCCGGTACTAGAACTTCTTCTGTGCTATACCCTTTTTTAAACAATTTAATATGTTGAACGTACCATTATGTTACCATTTTGTTCTACGCTTATAAATTGTTCCCTTACAAAAACGCCATCAAATGTTCGATATATCAGGTAAAAGGAATGTAGTAAACCCTGAAATGGTAACAACAATTTCTAAATTAGTATATCATAGTTTTCATGATTTTATATCTCCATAAATAGACTGTGAATTTTTATGCAAAATAAAAATTGTATTGTAGAGTTAACGAGATCAAAATAATACACTACTATATTTAAATTTTTTAAATGGTACAATTTTGTATTTGACCTACTCATTTTTGTATAAACTCCGCTCTCTATTTATAATTAATGGACACACTTTTCATTAATTCTATTTCTATAATATTTCACATACTCTTATGAAATATGTAAACTATACTAGTAAACTTTGTTTCGGTTCAATTATACATGAATAAGATATTCGCAACGTTTCACTAGTTGCTAAATATAAATTAAAATTTGTTTCATATCTCGCGAAAGGTATAAATAAAAGGTAATATTTTTTCGACACTGCTTTTAGAAACAAAATATCGATGGTCTTCTACAACAGATTAAATGCCGAATGAAACGGCACACGTGACCAATGTTTGCTCTCGCGAAAAACCTCATCTATATGCTAAGTCTGATATCGATGACAGGGGTTCGGTGAATACAATTAAAGAACAACAACTTTTATTTTAAAAACATAACGGTTCGATAAAGTTTGTATATTTTTCTATTCGGCCGTAGCCTCTCGCATGTTGTACTGTACACTAAAGCAATTAGGCAAGAGTACGATTTAATAATTTGCACACATCTAATTATAAAGAAAGTTTGCGTATATGTAATTATTTTTCAGTGGATGTTTATGCAAATGCATATTTTTGTATTATGAATTTATAACAAAGGAGATTCTATAGAGGTTCGTTTCATAGAAAGAAACATTTCGATATAAAATATCATTTGGTAATGCTCATAATTTAATAAACATAGAAGAATGTGCAAATTTACGCACGAAAAAAGGGATAACTAACAAACTTTTTGAATTTAACATACAAATAATTCACTTTTTCAACATTTTCTACCGATAACTGCGATCTTCACCACCTTTTAACTGCTCATAATTTATAAATCAATTAACAAATTTCGTTGAAATTTTCAACATGTACGTAACTTATTTGAGTCTACAAAATACACGTTTTAAATTTTCAATACGGGTCGAGATAAAAAAGTTTGCAAAAATCAATTCCGACCAAATACAATTTCTTGAAAATGTTCATTACAGTACTAAACTAAGTACTAGTTTGGTCCATTTGTAAAAAGGTTAATCTGATTTAAATTACAATTATGGAAATCGCCGTATATAAATGTTTATAAAGAATTTCGCAGAGATTTTATAAATGTCTGTACAAAATTAATTTCGTAAAAGAACTCGCCATAACAGATAGATATAAAAATCTCATAGCTATGTGGAATTTCTATAACTCTTTGTGTCGGAACAATGACTGCGAACAAAATTAGCTCTTGCTTAAAAATAAAGTTATTACTTCACAAACAACCGCGGTGACTTGGAACTGTCGTCGGGTTTCAGTATCGTTTGTGTAATGAAGCGCGAATAAAACTGTCCGAAACAGTCTTGAATGTTACATACGCCTGTTTGTCGTGTGTCCGTAAACTGGGCAATAAAGCGACTTAAGCTACTGAAATAGGCAGGAATAAATTGCATCGCCTGCGAGAATATTCGGGAGGAATTTGGTGAGGAAACGATTAGCCGTGGCACTGTCCCGAGTAAAACTTTCAAGCAGGCTGCACATTTAATGAAACGCTGAAGATTGAACCACGATTTCGGAACGACCCTGTAGAAACTTTGGTAAAGTGGTTCAGCAGTCACGGGGAAGTAGCCGATTTCGCTTAAGAGGGCAGTCTCGTGTAAACGCTGCGAAATTTCACAATTTTCATGAATTTTTTCCAAGCTATAGTACGCCTTACGCTATAATTTCTTTTTGTAATTGATTTCGCTACCCTTTCGTCGTGCAGAACCATTTTTTATAGAGTTTTAATTACTTATTTACGCCTGCAATGACATGTTTAAAAATTGTATCTTGCAAGCGTAGATGACTAGAATGATTAGATAAGATGATTCTCAATCCATATTTTTATCGATATCACTCAAATCAAAATGAATAATTTATTTCGAAAGTTGGAAAAATGGCAAATGTTTAAATTGCACATAATATCCCCATTTCAATCACAGCAACAATCCACACACTTTTTAAAAACATACTCCATAAAAAAATTCATACAGCTCATGTAATTCTAATTGTTTTTACATAAAGAAAATAATCAATGTATTTCAAATACCCGTAAGTGTGTGTGCACAATCCTAACGCAAAAAATTTAATAGTTATTCTGAAAAAAAGTTCCCAAGTAAAAGAACTTAGTAGAAGAAAGCTTAGCAAATAATAAAGCATTAACGAATAGATGGTTGTCTTATTTGTATATGCTCATATTATCTGTAAGAAACTTTTGGGACAACCTAATATATTTCTTTTTAATAATGACAAGTACAGATTTATTTAAATTTCACACGATTTTTATATTGATATGTGTTTGAACACAGGAGCCTATTATAAAATTTTTCATGAATATATCTTTATAACTTCAATAATTGAAAAAGAAATCAGTAATTTTGACCCGTATGGTAGTTCTAGCGTTAAGCAAGCTGATGTTCCAAACATGTATGCTGCACTTCCTCTATTTGTAATTAAAACGTTTAATTGTTTCATCATACAGTGCTTCCAAAAAATGTTCGTTACATTTTGTAATTAATATCCTCAACTTCAACAATAAACAACTTTCAGATACTGTACTTTATTGTATATTGTTTAATTATAAGGATTGCAGCAACATATAGATCATCAGCGGCCGCATTATACAATCCACAAAATACAGTATTTTAAGTCTATACATACAGATAAGTGACACTTACGTTTTATAATAAAACCTTACAGCTTCGAGAAATACAAAAAAAAACGCAATATTTTTCTGGCTATGTAGACCACCACTGAGATTGGTTAGAATGTTAATGGTTAATCGTTGGAATGCTGGACAATCAACAAGAATGTGTATAATGGATCAAAACTGACTCTTAAGAGTTACAAAGAATTCGAGGATTATCTGTAATTTTATAAAAAAAAGTGTAATATTTTCTTTCGAATTCGAAGTCGCGTAGTAATAACTTAGCCTCTTCTATGGTTAAGATCAGGGCATCTATTATTACAAATATCTTGTGTAAACAAAAAAATGTTTAGGATAATTGTCACTGTTTGGTCCCCGGAAAATTTCTTGAAAATCTTTGATCCGGACCGCTGTGGAGCGGTCTTGGAAAGAAGCTCGTGTTCAAATCGGTTCAAACGGCGCGAACCCTCGAGTTTTTCCAGACGACTCGTCCATCAATCGGCGACACGAGTCGATCGATTCACCCGGTACATTCGCGAGAGATGCGCCGCGGCAGCACGCGGGCGAAGAAGGAAGAAGAAACTGTTAGACACAACACACTCAGCGGACCTCCCATCAATATACGGCCGAATGCAGTTAAGATATATTTACTCGGTTCCATTCCATACGTCAGAGCGTGCACGCACACGATGGTCGCGGCGAGAAGGGTGCATCAATCCCGGCGCTTGCATCAGGATATGTAGCGCTGAGTGCACCGGCGACGTCGCGCATTCGTCTTTCGTCGCCTTTTTTAAGGAGGCCCGCCGCGCCGCAGCCGCAGCAGCAGCAGCCTCTCTGCCGCTGTAGCTACACCCCAAAGTGCATCTGATACAGGCCCGGGGAAACTGTAGGAAAAACGCTTTTAACCTGTAACTGCTGCCGCTGATTCAACACCGGTGAATTGTGGAGGAGCGTGCGGGGGTGGGCCGGGCCGGGCCGGACCGGGCCGGGCTTGCTTGTTACACGATTTATGCGTGTAACCAACCGGTGTTTTTAGTGGCCAGACGAGGAACGACGAGCGCGGATCAGGAACTGATTTCGGGAACCACTCGGCCGACTTACGGATTATGCTGATGGATTTCGAAGGCTATCCGAAATGTCTGTAGTCGCTTCGGTCGAAACGATTCATTCGTTGTTTAGCATTCGGTGAAATACGTTACTGCTCGGACACCAATATCGGATTTCTTTGTTTGTTGTGCGCCATGTTTAAGGCGCCGGGTATACCGTCGAAAAGACCCGCTCCGTTGAATAGTATGCGAAATACATCGTTGTCTCCGATCGCTCCGAGCGATGTGTCTTCATTTCTTTCTTCGAGTTGATAGACACAACTTCGTCTTGGTAATCGTCGATTCTCGGTTTTATGTGTTTCAAATGTATGCGAGGGTGCTGAGCGTAATGTGCTTAACGAGAGATTTCAGTCATTCTCGTGGTTGACCACGAACAGACTAGAAAGATATATGTATATATAGTATTAGATGTAAAGGACAGTTCTGTCGTTGTTTATTATGTCAACTGTCAAAGCTAATAGATAGCCACACATATTGGAACTAAACTTACGTCAGTTTTGAGGGGATGTCTACTACTGTATTCGATAATGGAACTTCAGTAAACTGTTATATTCTGATATTAATCTATTCCACAATGTGCGACTCGAAAGAGGATTTGAGGCACGTTGTATGAAAACCAAATAGGAAATAACTCTCTGCAAGCAGCAAAGAACTTATGCGGTGTATTTGGCGAAGTCATAATAACTACAAGAAATAATGATTTTTACCCAGATCAGGGAGACCATCTGACATTGATGATGTTTTACGAACCTTGATTGAGAACAAACCGACATTGCAAATATGCTTGGAGTTCACCACACGACAGCATTGGACCACATACAGAAAGTTGGATTCGTTTCAAAACTTAGTGTTTGGATACGGCACGAACTAACAAGGGAACATATTTAAGTTACACAAGCCAATTTTGATGAAACTTATGTGAGACATAGTTCTTCGAAAAATATTTCACACGTGTTTCTTTTTATCAGCAACCATCCACATTGGAGGGGTGACAATAGCCCTCAAAGTTGGGGGTCAAAACCGCATTTTTTTTAGATATCTCGGAAGCGAGAGGTCGAAAAAATCTAATTTTTTTTGTAACTTGTGTGGTTTTGAATGGGACATTCAATAGCGCAAGAAAATTTTAACAAAAGTTATTTGTTTAAACAAAATGTGGTTTTGAACCCCAACTTTGAGGGCTGTTTTCACCCATTCAATGTGAATGCTTGCTGATAAAAAGAAACACGTGGCAAATATTTTTCGCAGAACTATGTATCACATAAGTTTCATGAAAATCGACTTGTGTAACTTGAATATGTTCCCTTGTAAGCGAGACTGAATTTCGGCTTTCAAGAATCACGGAGCAGCTTCTCCATGAAAACATTAAAGAGTTTGCTTGGGAAATTCTTCCATATTCCCCATATTCTTACAACTTAGCTCCATCTGATTATTACCTTTTCCGATATTTGCAAAATTTTCCTAATAAAAAAACATATGCAAATTTCGAAGATGCTCAGACGGCGATTGAGTTTTTTTTTGTTCAAAATGAAAATTTTCGAGGTAAATTCAGAGTCGCCGGATGGGGGGGGGGGGGGAGAGGAGGTACGAATCGAGAGGAAAAAGTTACCCTCTCTCTGCCAGTACCGGATTAGTCACGTGACATTGTGACACATGCACGGCAGAGACGGAACGCGTCACGTGACCGGGCGGAAGCGTGGGGGAATAGCATCGTAGATGGGGAAATTAGAGTGGGGACACAAGTCTTAATTTGGCGAGTCTGGGTCAATTGTATGGATCAGAAACGAAAAAAAAATGTACTTTTTCTTTTAACAATTTTAATAAGTTGATAATAGTATGATAGTGCTCGTAAATTCTTCTAATGTCCTCCAGTTTTGTATTTTATCGATCCAAATGTCATAAATGCATAAAATCCGCAGTTTACTTGTTATGAACAAACGAAAGTGTATTTGATTAGACATTCTGATTTTACAGAATTAAATTAAGCGAGATTTTATGAACATTTAATCACAATGTATTATCAACTTTATCTAACTAGTTTCCATGTTTCATTGCGATATCAATAAAATTTGCAGTATTAAACCCAGTTTCCCGTAAATAACTTAAATGATATAGGAAACAAGTTCGGACTAGTAATTTGAAAATTTAGACCAATTACGTTTGCCAAACCTGTACAGGTACGAAACACATTACTGTATTACGACACAACAACTAAAATTAAATTTGATCAAGCATCATCGCGTAAATATTCAAAAGCAATGCTATAAGTAACAATTTGGCCGAGATCCATCCTTTTTACTGCATTATCGCGTTTCATACGACGCGATATTAAATCCGCCGTAAAATTACGATGACTTTGATCGAAACACTAAATTATCATTTTCCATGCGTTCCACAGTGGTCTGGGCGTGCCGATCTAGCAGTTCATTAAGATTTGAGCACTATTTGGAAATTTAAAGGTATAACAATGTAGATCGTTGGATTTGTTTTGACATCAACTACAATCTTATGAAGTAAAAAATATATATTGATCTTTAAAAATTCAAGGTGACCATGATTTTTTATACAAGAAAAAACATTTTTGAAAAAATTTTTTGTATTAAAATTTGTAGACCGCTAAATGTTGATTAACTTTTGTTTAGAACATTTTTGTCTCATTATCGGAACTACCTGAAAATTCATGTTCAGTTTTGAAATACATAATAATCTAATAATGGAATGTATTCATGAAATGTTGATTTTTAAATGCTTGTACAATTTTTAATAAATCTTATTAATTTAATCATTTTTGAAGGTGATGAACATTTAGAAAGCAATATACATTTGATAAACATCAATATCCTCTGAAGTATCTGTGACACTTTAAACAATAATAATTCCTGAAGAAGGACGAAGGTGGAAATGAATCTTGCGGCATCATACAAGGAAAAGTATACTGAAAGTATCCCAATTTGAATAAAAGCGGAACTATTTGGAACTCGGAAAGATATTCCATGTCAAAGGGAAATAACTTCGACAACTTTAATTGGTACTTTAAGAATTACTTATTTAATAAATGACGAACTGTAATTTTAAATTTGATGTACACATTTTCCAGGTAAAAGAGAATGCTTTTCATAAAAAAAAAATTTTTTAGAAATATTTAATAGGTTCAGCAGGGTTTGCTAAATAAAATTAGTATTTTTTTCGATTCGAAATCATATTCACAAAATATTCAGTTTAGAATGCTTGTTCTAATTATAATTTTTATTAAATTTCATTAATATCGACATTTTCGGCATTGCTGAACATTTCGAAAGTAATGTAAACGCACTAAATACCGATATGAGCAAGTCATTTTTTAACCAGTGTGCATTCGTACGAATCGTATCTCCACTTCGTGGGTGGATATAATAGTAAACACACCGATCGAAAGAGGGTTTGCACCATACGGTGTTTACCCTCTAACGAAGACATCTAAAGGTTGCGCTTACCTGATTTTCCGGGTTGTTAACTGCAAAATATCCCAGAACCTGGAACAGTTCTGACAGGATGTAAGTACCACTAGTGTTCTGCGCACATCCAATTTCCGGCGTGTGCGATATTGGATCTCGTGATAATCTGGTTATCACATGACTAGCTATCAGTCGCCATTGCAAGCTGGTGCCCTCAGCTCCCAAGAGATTCTGAAATTAGAAGATTTGGATTTTGAGAAGTGCTGTTCAAATGAAAGTTTAAAAATTCATTTTCTCCGGTAAAAGCATCATCGAGGTTTCTTCCAACGATTTTACAAATCACATTTAGCGTCTTCAAAATTTTACAGCGCTCCGTTATTTACGGAACTAATGAAATTAAATGTTTGAGGTAAAAGTAGAACTCGAAAATCAATCGTTACAACCCGACTACAACAGGGAATCGAAACAAATTGAAAAAAAAATTTTTCTTCAATCAAGAAATTTGTTACGATTCTTTCATTTATTTATTATTCCGATTTTAATCAATAGATTATTCTCATACATCACATATTATACATATTTACTTAATATCATTCTGTGCACTGACGCAAGTAAGTTTATCTGAAATTAGTAATGACCAACCAAGATAATATTTCATTGTTTAGTAGATAAAATTCTACAGTTTTCTAAAGTACTTTTGTGAACAATTTAATATGGTTCTACATGAAGAAATATTTTGTTGAACGAAACATATCAGTTCGAACAGAATCTTTTTTAAAACATTATTATATTGCAAAACTAAATTTATATTACAATACTAAAGTTAGATTGGAACACTACATTTATATTACAAAACTAAAATTATAGTGCAAATATTTTATTTAATGCTGATTAAATCTTTAGAATGTGGTGTTAAACGACAAATATTGACTTGTACTACTTTTGCATTAAATGGCCGATACATTTCCTTGCACATCATTCCAAACACGCATAGAAATGGTGAGTGGGGGCTGTCATTTTGTTCGGGACTGTAGCTTCATGGTTGACGATTCAAAACCGCAATTATTTCTGCAGGGACTTAATAGAAGACAGATTTCTGTAGAATCTGACGAGTAGCTTCGTGCCAGTTTGCATGCCGTTCCGATAAGTCAAAGAGAATAGATAATAAACGTTGGTTTTGAAGCAAACGGCGGCTGCTGTGTTCACTAGGATAATTGGGGTGCAGTCCCATGGGACTAGCCAGGTTCTCCTACGGGACACAGGATAGCCCTTATAGTTTTTATAGATGGGGGCGCGAGGTTTCGATTCAATTCGTGGTTTGATCATTGCGGACTTCACGGGAGGGCTTTCTGTCCTGACAGGCGAGCCCCCTAGGGCACATGATGTCTCCATTGCACTTTCTACGGTGCACGATCTAATGACGGGAACCATTCGTGGTTTGCTTTGAGTATAATTTTTTTTTAAATCGGGCTGGCTGCTTTTGAACGATTTTACCAATCTTCGATACCATAATCTAACACACATATGTATAAGTAAATTGATATCAGTAATTGACACAGTAAAGACATCGAGTTGGATGAAATTTAATTTACAAAATATTTGAATAAATGCGTTAAATTTTTCAATAAAGTATAGCATTACTGCAATTTTATGACTCTTATCGCTCCTGTTGCAAGAAAGCTGTTGTAAAACGCTGTGGATCAACAGAAACTTTTGTTCCATACAGTTTTGAATGAACAAGGAATTTTAATTTTCTTGAAAATAGAAAAAAGTTCTAATTAAATTGGAACATTTATTCTACTCTGAAAAAGTTGAAGTTGTGACAAACAGATCTCCTAAAAATGTGGCATTTTATATTCAATTGAAATTGTTGTATAAATTTGACAATATATTTTCTCATCTCTACTTGCCTTTAATTCCTGAAACAATATGAAGTAAAAAGATAGTTGCTACAACTAAAATAAAGCATTAATATACAAAATTAATTTGACACAGAAGAGAAGTGATTTATAATTAAAAGTTCGTTAAACAACTTTTATTTATAAGGTTTAACAATTTGTGTATTAACCGTTGGGATAAAAAAGAAAACAAAACACAATCTGACCTGCAATCGTTGAAGATTCAGTTCTGCGATCGATTTGAGCAGCCTCAGGCAACGTACAACTAAAATCCTCGTCGACTGGGTCATCGTAGTTTGATTAGGGGTCGGTGAGGATCCTTTCTGGTTCTGCGGGACCAGTGCAACAGCGGCGTATAGTGCACCGATTGCACCTGCAACTTCGGTCGAGGACAGAGTCGAAAGTAGATGCGACTCGACACTCGTCTGTTCCACGTTGTTGTTGTTATTGTTGTTGTTTTCGGGGACGCTATTGATCTCCTGATCCGTTGACTTCTTCAGGTGGCAACACACGCGGAAGAGAAGATCGTAGGAGGATATTAGCAGCGGCGATTCGTGATCCTGATCCACGAAGAAATCGGTTTCGACCAGGGCACGACTGTGACGCGAAACACGATCTATTAAGCCACCTGCTACTAGGTATCTGTAAAACAAATGTTATCGAAGTTAATAAATATAGAAAATATAATTAATTCCTTTGGTTAAATTAATTGTTGCATCAGACTGAAATCCAGTCTTTGAATTCATGAATCTAAGCTTATTAAGCTTACACCTCAACTTCTTTTATATATTTTTCAAATTAACGATGATTTTCTTTTTAAATCTAACACAAATAGCTAACAATTCGAACTAGCTACTAAAAATTTAGAATATAGACGGAGCACTTGTAACTCTAAGCTAAAATGGACACAAGTTACCTATAGTAGTGTTTACATTTTCATAAAGTGATTACAATTCTGATAAATAGTTCAAGGATAGTTGAAAATAGCGAAAATGATATGACTGACCAGTACATTTCATTGTATATTCTCTTTCGTAACAAGAAGCGTAGTAGAAAAATGTTAAAACTGAATTTACAAGACTATATTCAAAATGTAAATAATTGTTTTCCACATTATTTTCTTTACTTTTTAATGAAATTGTGATTTATTTTCTAATTGCCTACACATTTACACTATTGAACTTCATATGTAAAATTTCATATTATTTATTATTAGACTGCGGATCTGTATGCAGAATAAAAACATTTCTACAACAATTGCAAGAGACAAGGGCCAGCTAGAAAATTTTTTCTTCTTTTAGTTATTGTATACAGTGGAAACTAATACACTGATGTCCCTAAATCTTTTTAATATTTTCAGTGCTTTAAATTGTACGCACCCATTTTTGTCATAAATGCATACTAATCTAGTCATCAGTAATAGTTATTAATTATCAAAAAAATTTTAGTCATTCATAATGGTTATTTGTAGCCATAAGAGATAAATCTTGATATTTTTTAATTGCTTGGTTTTTCGAAAGGTTCTCCAAAATTTACTAACCCTTGACTTCCATTTTAATAAAAATTCACATTTTGTTAATGACCTTTCTGGAAAATTGTCGGAAATAACTGTATTTTCGGTCTCCAATTTCTACATACATATAATCATCACGACAATATGGGGGGGGGGGGGGGTATGATAATTGCAATAGAATCATTTCATGATTTGTAGGATGAGAAAAAACTTCTTCAATGGAGCTCATCATTGGGAAGTATGGTGGCATAGTATTGTCCAAAGCGAACCACATACTTTCCCCAGAATATCTTCATTTACTTTTTGTAGTCTGCTAAGAAATTACAAAATATACAGTAATACCCGTGAATTATTTATGTTTCGAGTTCAAGTCAGTTTCGCATAGCCGTTATTTCACTTTCGAGAGGCCCCGAAGGTGGATTTGATTCCCAAAAGGGTGAATTCGATTTGTAAAAATATCTGTGTGAGGGTGAATTTGGAGTGCGAAACCTGTACCTACAATTTCCAACGAATTTGGACTATTCGAAGCAACCCGGGTGAACAGTATCGTATACGACCCATTGATACAATTGTTTGATCGTGCTACACAGGAGTCTTAAAAAGTCTTAAAAGTCTTATAGCATCGAACTCGGCGGCCCTGCCAGCCAGCAATCCAGATTCCAAATTCGGTGGCAATGTCGCGACTGAGCAACGTGGACGTCAATCGCTCGTCAATTCGCACTGTCCCCCGACAGGGAACAAAGACTTGACTCGCGTTCCAGTCGGTGCACGGCAGATAGACTGGGTGTCTGGTCCGCGGCAGCGAAGTGTGCATATGGGTACCGATAGATCCTGGCGTCATAAAACGGGCAGCAGGGGGGTGCAACGAGCAAGCGAAAAAACAACAATGTATTGCTTACAGGACAGCATGTGCGACGGCGTAACACGAGAGGATTATAACATCAGTGGGTAATTCTCCGCGCGCGCAGGGCCAGAACAGAACAGAACAGAGAAAGAGAGAGCGAGCGAGAGAGAGAGAGAGAGAGGGGGGAGGCAAGCGTCGGCGCATGCGATGCTCATTCTATCGGGTTGTTGTATATGTTTTTCTTCTCTCGTACGTCACCCGTCCGCCCTTCCACCCTTCGTTTTTACCCCAAGCGACCGGCCTGTCGAGGGTGCGCGGCTGTCAGTGCGTATTATCGCCGCCCCTTCCCGCCGAAACACTGACATGGCCGGGCCACGCTCAGCTACCACCGATGAGTATTGGAATATGGAGTAGTTCGGTGGAGGGCCAACTGTCTCCTCTAATCATAACTAGCTGGAAGCTAATCCAACGCCACTGAACTCGACACGCACACTCCTGCGGCCTGGCTCTTTCTCTCTAGCTCTCTCCCGTTTTCCGTCACCAGGTCTCTCTATTCGTGTGCCTCCTCCGTCGCGTCGGGGAGAAAAGGGAGGCAAGCGGGAACTTTTCGAGAGCGTAACCCCTTACCGGACATGATAATAGGACATTCCCGGTGCCGTAACCCCCGGCGATTGATACGTTCCGAGCCCGGTCCATGGGACAACCTATTAATTACGAGCGATTGAAAGTGCGTCTGTTTAAAGCGACGCTCAATAAGGCGGCTAAGAGGCTAGCATGACTTCCTGTCGCGGGAAGACAGGACTTCCAAACGGGGACGAAAATTGAAAGAGGCATTGCTTGTGACCCATTTAACCCTTTTAGCGCCGAACGAAATATTGAATCCGAGCGAAAAATGTTAACCCTTTTCAGCCCTTCGAGTCTGACTCGACGTCACATTTCGTGCTAGTGATAAAAAATTATTTAAATAACGATTCGAATAAAAGATATTTTATCTTTATTCGTTATTCGAAGGTTCGAATAAAAAAAGTATCTTTCGATTAAAGTATCTTTGAATTTATCCGACGAATAAAGATAATTTTCTTTTTATTCGAAGCGGATTTATTCGAACTTTGAATAATTTTTTGATCTTTTATCTTTTATCTTTTATTGGAAGGCTTCGAATAAATGTTCGAATAACTTTTGCATACATACATTGTAAGCACCTGAGGAATCAAGCATTAATGACAATTTAAACTTTCATATTTTTATAATACGAATAATATTTTTAATACGTATAAGTTGTATAGATCATCTCGATGAAAACGAGTCCAAACACGACATTATTTGAACTATCTTTAATAAGATTATAATTTTTATAATAACATTACGTATCAATAAAAATTGTTAGATTGCACTCGAGTTTGAACTTATTGTCATCAGCTAGTTTTATGTCAAACTCGTAACCTAACAAAATTAATGTAAATTAATTGTAAATTAGACACTAAGTCATATTGTAAGATAATCATATATTATATAATTTTTAATGTATATGCTATATAAACCTTAAATGGTTTAAAGCAATAAATAAATAATAATAAAGCTTACTAACCGGAACGTATTGGCACAAGATGTTGAGACTGTAAGGGGTTGAAATGATACAGAAGAGGAATACATAGAATAAAATAAGATACGGATTCTGATTGTAGAATTATCAGAAATCCATAAATTAAAGTGGAAGTATCAACGATTCGTGAATCTTTGCTGTGACTGGCATCATATGTGACAGCTGGTAGCAAAACTGTTAATATCTAATAATATGTTTCAATTATGTTATAATATCTGAATTATCCTATTTATCAATATAGAATTAAGAGGTTAGGTTTTTGCAATTCTTTCTTATACCAAAATGAAATTAGGAGAAAACTTCAAACGTAACCTTAATATTAAACCTACCGAGCCGTAAACATAGCTGGTATGTGTTGGTTTATACAAAAGACATCATAAAATTTATATACATTTTCTGTGATATTTTTATTATAATTTGTGCTTGGATACAAAAATGTTTATAATCATTTCCAGTGAAAGCGTCATTATAATTTCAATAATTATGAAATAAAAAACCAGAAACAGGTCATTTGACCGTCTATGGTAGGATTAGTGTTAAAAAATAATTCTGTATTTTTCTGCTGTTTTTATAAAACGACTGGACTAGTATCATCGCAACTAAAGAAAAAAACAAATATTTTTACTATCTGCACAATATTTATTAGCGGAAGGTATTTGTAAGAAATGATAATTTTTTCTGAAGAAAATAGTTCTATGTGTGTAAATGGATAATTTGATATTCCTCGTTTTGAAAATTGTCTAGATAAAATGAATACGTCTCGCAAAACTTGCACAAAGCTATCGAGAATTTTGTGCAGGACATATGAATTTAATATTTTTTTATTGTAATATGCTGTATCCGAGCTTATCGAAAACGCGTAGCTGCGAGGAATACTGATTCCCCGGTTCGTTGCATAATTCATCGATACGTACGTACATATAACGACAAAGACGCTTAAGCTCTGTCACTTCGATGATGGAGGCAACGAGTACAATGGGCGAACACGAACAGACGATAATGCCGATACTTTCGTTAGTATTCCGGGGGATTCGGTAAATACGCTAATAAAATGCAACGGGATGCGCGGTTGGATTAGAATTGCTCGAGTCGTAGATACACTTCACAGCCTATAATAACATGAATGATAGCCGAAGGGGGACCGTGTCCTTCCTGGATGTAATAATTCTGGTCGGGAGAGTTGATCCGCCTACGATTCGATCTGCCCAAGATCCGTACAGTCAATAGAATCAGTTGATCCCTTAATGCAGACGTTCCGTTGGTTAATTTTTCAATGGCTCTCTAACGGCGGAATAATAAATTCACTACGAAAAACCATGCATGCTAAAGGAGGATGTTAAAGTATGGCGAAATTTTTTATGGCTCGGACACCTAAAATATTGATATCGTGTTGTTCTTTAATAATTGAATGGGTGTCTGGAAGAAGGGCCCATGTCGGGATTTTTAGTAAAACCGAATTTTATGTTCCAAACTTATTTTGCTTTAACATTTAATAAAAACAAACCGTAAAAAATATCTTTCAGTTTTCAGTCTTTTTCCAATGGAAGGGCCTATATCATTTTCGGCTGGTTTTCATCATTGCAATTCAAAGTTCAGTTCAAAATTGCGCTAAAATTTAACAAACCTGACATAGGCCCTTTCTTCCAGACACCCATTCAATTCACATTCGTGGAAAGGATAACTTGTCTCGTAACTTCTATGGAGACTTTATGGAAAAAGGATTTTAACAAATGATAATTCGACGTGCAGAAGCTTTGTAGGATGGTTAATATTAAGTTGAGTAATAAGTTCGGTTGCTTTTTTCTGTAGGAATGTTGCAATACACATATTATTTTTGTAAAAAAATTGCTACACTGCGACATTTTGTTCTATGATTATTATCAAAATATTCATGATAATATGCATACATATGTATTATTACGTAGGTACGTCTGATGAAAGTCTGGAATGTTCTTCAAAGAACATTGCTCATTTTCTTCTGAAATATTTTTTCATGATGTAGCGGGAGGAAAATTTTTTCCTCCAAAAAGGCTATAAACTGGAACCTCTGTAAAAACATTCGAAAATTTTTCTCTTGCTTGAATCCTTCACAGATTTGAATATTGGAGCCTCCCCTTTGTAACAACCACTTAACAAATGTTGTACGATTTTTTATAGGACCGAAATGGGGAACAAATTCGATCATGGAATGTATTACTGTAAAGGCAGTATACCTTTCATTCAAAACTTAATAAAACGGCCCTAAAAAATCGTACATGAAGTTTTTTTACATCGTTACAAAGGAGAGGCTTCTATCTTTAGTGGTAGATTCATTCGCGAACAAAATTTTTTAATGTTTTTAGACACGCTTCAGTTGGTAGGATTTTCGAACAAAAACATCCCTGCCCTAGTCAAAATGAACGATAATTGATGACTGGAATTAAACAACGCTGCAAGTGCCATATTTTCAAAAATTATTTTTTCCGCAAAAAGGATGTAAGTTCCAGATGCAATGAAATAAGGCTGAAAGTTCCCTGACGATTGGTTACAAGTTTTGAGTTGGTTATAAGATTGGTTACAAGACGATCTTACAAGTTTTACATGGATTTTCCATGGAATTTTCATTTTGACACAGCCTGTTTTAATTCCAGTCTTCAATTTATGAAAGCAGGAGTCTGAAGCTTTGAAATGATGCCAAGTTTATTGTAGTATCTTTTTTGACGAAACTATTAAACGTCGACGATTTTTCGCATCTGGGAAATGTAGTGTCCAAATACTTTTCGAATCCACTAAAATTGTATACATTACAATAAAAATGCCGAAAAATCTGAAGAAGTAATGCAAAATGTTCGCATCTAGTGCTTCGTATCAATACCTTCGTAGCTATGTGTAGGTAATCTCAATGAATATAAATGTCCGCATACTTTTGGGCGACAGTGTACTTAAAAACAATAACGCGTAAGATTTAATGCCGGTGATCGCGAGTTATGCAAATCGCGATTCGTCGATGGAATTCACCATATGCAGGATGTAATTGTGTGCATCAGCGCAGCGGGTGACAGACACGCGGCAATTCGGAAGAAGGAGGGAAAGATCCGAGCTTCTGATCTTCACGCACGTCTGGCCAAGATAGCGAGGGTCGGCCCATGCATCATCGTTCTCTCCCCCCGCCGTAAGATTCCGATCTATCATTGAATGTTTGCGGGGGGGTTCGAGCAAATACATTGAATTTATTTATTATCCACCCCGGGCCGCAGCAGCCCGAGCAATCACTACCCCAGCGCAGCCATTAGCTAACCATATGATTATTTCATAGCGAGAGGACAGGGGTGCATATCTTTAGGCGGGCTGGTGCGCCGCCACGCTGTTGTGCAGTAACTTGCGCGACTTCGCGGTGCAATGCGAGCGCAACGACCAGGGTAATCGAACAAATTCATTTACATATTCATCGAGAAATGTTGCGAGTAGCAATTTCACCGATAACTGTGACGATCGGTCTGATACGTATTAGCCGGATGAGTTTTCCTGCGAGACGAAGGGGATAATGTGGCATACTTATGGGTTTCGGTAGCCATTTTATGTGTACGGCGTGCGGTGGCAATGGGGGCACCGCAAATGAATCGATTTCTTGTACAAAAAGAAATTACGGCGGCAAACAGTAATTTATTCTACGTAAAGCTTCATTTTTTAATTAATTCGTTTGAAAAAGTATTAGCATTCGTAAGAGTTCTTTACAATTTTTAAATTCTTTAACATCCTACGGGAACCCTATTGACCTTTAGAGACCCGAAAAGCCATTTTATTTGCTTTAGGTAACACATAGGTAATTATTGTTTTATAAAACAGTTTGTATAACTAACTCTTGGAATACATAATATTCACTTATACTATGTCATTTGCCAACCTTCTAAAGATTAATAGGCTTTTTAATGACTGAGCTGTATGGAAAAGAATCTTAATAACGTTCTTTTAAATAATAATTTCAGAAGAAGTTGTTATATTAATTTCAAACACTTGTTGAGTTATGAATGAAATTTCTGTCGCTTTTGAAGAATTTATTGAGAAATTCTCAAATAAGTTGATCTTTGGTGTTAAAAAGATAAAAAATTGCTGATAAATAGCATGTTATGATTTTTTTTCCCTGAAACAGCATGAGTTCTGTCGAAATATTATTGTAGTACACGAAAGTCCAAGCAATTGTTTAGTACGTTTTTATCCCATTCAGACCTACCGCACCATGTAAATACAGTAAATAGTAAATACAGTTTCAAGAAAATTATGAAATTAAAACACTTTTTATACCGTGGATTAATATATTTTTTGTATAGAATTTACTAGACTTGGAAACTTTCCACGAACCAACGTAAAGTTTTTATAAGTTTCTAAAAATATGTATTGATTATTTTTCAAGATTATTTCGGAAGCATTTTGCACCAAGGTTTCATGAGAATTGAAGATATCAATGTTTAATCGAGATGAAGTGTTTATTTACACTTTCTTTTTATTACACGAAAACGTTATGGATACCGTTTATTATGTATTGTACGCTCTACGGCGCACCGCCGTGTTTACCTACTTTTTTGTTAAATAAGAATTACAACAAATTCGAATTGAATAATGAAAAATAAACAGCACACTGCATTCTGTTATTTGGAAACATCTCGTAGAACATCAGTGGGGAATTCCGTTGGTATATTCCAACTGAAAATTACTGCTTCCTTCCAATGCATTTTCGACATATTTTTTCGTGTATTTATATTTGCATTTAATTAACCCGTTACATAACTGGTTAGCTTTTAATTTATAGAGCTCCCACAGCCATAATTAAAAACGTATGTATAAGTCGCCCGACGTAACTTGTAATTTTATAAAGTAAAAATAATGTTACAAATAAATGTTTTAAAACAAAGCGACATACAAGTACGCATATCTTCTCATTTATTAAATTTAAGCTATTATTGACAATTATATATTGCAGTAGTTAAATTTCCGATTCATACACGTATCATTTTTTTTCATGTGACTCTATAACATTACAGCTCATTCTAGTTTATATTTTTTTTTAAACTTGCACCAATACTCAACTCTCAGAATGCTGCCATCTTTAATGAATCCATTAATGTAATCCATTTTGATTCTGATTTATAAATTTTGTAGATAGAATATTGTCCACTTTTCCTCATTAAAATGAAAAATAACTATCAACTTAAGATTGCTATTAGAAATCAAGGTGTCATATGTATTACTTGAAAAGCCGGGTCGAAATAGACCCAAGCACCATCATTTAAGTATTAAGCTATTTGTTTGAAACAATTAATGTAACCTTAGAGTGGTACACTGATATATGAATATTTTTGGATTCAATTTCATCTTGTTCTGTTGTTTCTCTCTCGTAACTAAAAAGCTTACGTATCGCAGCTACCAATTCTTGCTTTGCACGTCATAGTAACTTCAATTTTTCTTAATCGGCAATTAATTTTTAATTTCTATCTAGATAGGTTGATATTTGCTAATTTTAAGGTACATCAATTTTTGTGTACTCATAAGAAAAGCTTGGACTACAGAGGATTAAGAAAAGAAGGAAGCGTATATGAATTAAATTTTTTTCGATTATAAGACCATGCTTAACTAATCGACATACGAATTAAATAAAATTCGATATGACCGAAGATACTACTTATTTTTTAACTTAACAAATTCGTAGGTAAAATTAAACAATATTTTACGTCAATGTGTATAGAAGAAGCACACGATGTATACAGACCATCATTGTATGTCAACGGGTTAATTGAAAATTGGTTAAAAGTTGTTACACAATTGTAATGGTGTGAAAGAAGGTAAAATATGATTGGACCGAGAAGGACCCTAAGAAGTAAACAGTAAACAACGACATTTTAATTAAAACACTCTCCCGACGATACTGTGTAAGACGTTTAATTTACTTGCTAGATTCTGTGGTTCAATATCAAAGATCTTTTTCGGACATGATCCTTTTCTAGCAGTGGTGAATGTGTCTGGCAGAAGTATCATCCACCGCGTCCACAATGGACGACGTTTGCACAGTGGAATGGCGAAAGTGTGAAAACGACAGCGAAGTATCAACGAGTTGGGGAAAGGAACAGACACAACGAAGAATGGCCACTTAGCTGCGAGTTACGCTAGAAGCTGTACGCAAACGTAAACGTGTGTGTCGTAACGCGTTATCATTGGGCTATTTTACGTGGAAAACAACATCCTCCGGCTATTTTCCACATACGTTACAATTACTAGAGATGTGTCAGATTGCTGCACAGAGGTCTCGGGTCGGTTTGCAAATCGAAAAAATTACAGTCACTTGTTAAGCTCGTTTATATTAGTTCTCAACTATGTACATCTGCTTTCAATATTGCATAACTTCAACAAATTAAATCTAAATAACGAACCATCGAACATTCTAAAATAGCAAAGAAAGTGAAATACTTTCTTATGAATAGACTGCAAATCTTTATGCAAAATAAAAATGTTGGTCATTTGGTAATTGCAAAAACAAGACCTAAATAAAAAGTTCCTCCTTTCTATAATAATTTTAATACGTTGGAAATAGTATGTCGATATTACTAAATGCTCTTAATCTTTGTATTCTTTTAAATTGCAGGTATTTATTTTTATCATAAAAACATAAAATCCACAGTCTATCGATGAGGCACTATTTAGAAGAAATTCGTGTAATAAGTCCACCTCAATTATTAAAATTAAAATTTACAAAAAACAAGACAGACATAATGTACTGTATATACGTATTTTGACAACGCATTATTTGTAAAAAAATTCATTAAATAAGTCTCTTCCAGTTACTGAAATTAACCGTTCAGTGCACGGATACTCTAAAGTATCAATTTTTTTCGGGATTAAAACTTAAATATTATAATTTTTATGCAACAAAAACAAATTTTATTTAATGGGCTCATTTATATTCGAGATTAATATGAACTATATTTTAATTTTAATAACCCCTGATACAAAAATTAATTTTACTTTACAAAATCTAACTAAATATCTTCCACAATACTATTTATATGTATAAAACATTAAATTAATTCTTAAATAATCACTAAAAATAAAAACTTTTAATAATTTTTGTATTATTACATTATACTTATTAAATGTAACATTTATTTTCCAAATTTTTTTCGTTGAAATTTCTTCTAAAAACTTTAGGGTTTTTTTACATAGTGGTGTTGCTATATTCCACAAAACTACCCCTAGTAAAATTCAATAAGGAATTCGAAAATAATTTAAAAAAGAAATTAACATAGTAAAAATTCTGTTCATGGATCTCATAGACTCAATCCGTGCATTGGAGGGTTAAAAAAGAAAATGTTTTTCGTTATTTATTTTGTTTTTGCACTATTTGTAAGAAATTCATTGAATAAATCGCTCCCAGTTACTGGAATTAAGATCAAAAGAAAGGTATATTTTTCGTGATCTATTTTGTTACGAAAAAAATTTGCACTATTTTTGTAAGAAATTGATTGAATAAATCTCCCGCAGTTACTGGCATTAAGATTAAAAGAATATAGTGTTTTTTGTATCTTGGCAAACGCGCGTGTAAAATGTACGCTTCGATACGTTCTAAGTATTATACATATACATATAGATCGGATCGGTAGTGGGGAGTGAAAGGTAAAGAGCGAATAGGGGATGCTGAAATTCGGTAGCTGGAGACACTTGTCAACGGCAGGCAGGGGGTCGGTTTCAGGGGTAGATCTAGACGACGACTCTGTAAATATTGTAACAAGTGTGCCACCGTGGTCTCGCATGGCGTTGCTCATGTGCTTGTCTAATCGATCGAACGACAGAACATTTTCCTTTCTAATCGTCAGATTGAACAATTTTTATTTCACTCGCGTTCCTTAAACATTAATACTACAGTGGCTGATCAAATTATTCGAGCCACTTGCACAAATTGGCGTGTTCTCATTGAAACAATTAATTGTTAAATGAAACCCCAAATCGAAAATATTTCATTTTCTTTGTTAAAGATTCATGTACAAAAGTAGAAAGCATACATTTACAAGCACGTAGGTTACATTGAAAATGGATATATTTTTCACACTGTAATTGTAATAATTTGATCACCCACGGTACATATACTGTCTTGTTCAGTTAACAGTATTTTTATTATCATTCTTGAAGTAACAATTAAACTTGCAGATCGAAATGAACAGTTTAAAAAAATTCAGTTCAAACTACGTTATATGAATTACATGCTTCGTTTAAGAAAATATCTCTGTTAATTTTCACAAGAAGAAATAATAAACATTTTTCAAAAATGTATTCTCATGGAACAACGATTTCAGAATCTGTATACCATTGGTTCTACGAAAAGAACTTATTTTAGAACAATTAGTTATAGACTGCGGATCTTTATGCAAAATAAAAACTTTCTATCTGAATTGCAATAAACCGGAGTGAAATAGAAAGCTATTTTCTTTTTTAATACGTTTAACAGGCTGAAAATAATACGACAGCACTTTTAAATTCTTCTAATGGTTTTGTTATACATAGATTACATCTACTCATTTTTATTATAAATGCATAAAATCCGCAGTCTAATTATTAAAAAGGTTTCTCGAAAGAAAAACTAATAATAACTATGAATTATCTACGTAAATATTACAAATAAATGTAATAACTTATGTCTAACATAGTAATATACGATCATGTCAATTAATCTCAATGGTTGTTCAAAATTCTTCGAATAAAAATAAATAAATCACAGTATTAACGATTTAATATCGTTGTAATAGTAATCATTGACTAGTACTCGGTATTTGTGGCGATGATTGAGAATTCTGATGAACAACACATCTGTCTCTCTGACTAATTACTACACAGAGGATAATTACTGACTAATTACTAATTACTGCACAGACGAAAAAACAATAGTTTCTCGACTATCAGCTTTGCAGTGAGATTGTTCTATGTATAAATGACAACGCAAGGGTTAATAAAAATGCATTTAGTTACGGATCGTGGGGCAATAAAGTGTTCGAAATTCAACGAACGAGACCGACACGCGAAATAAAGGATGATACAAGGTCAAATGGCCGGAGACGTTCGTCGAATTGGTAATGTATTATAATCCCCATACTCTAACATCCAGCGACTCAGGATATTGCTACTCCGAGTTCGTTGACGCGTAATGCATTCACGCCAGGATTTCGGTAGCCTGAGGGATGAGGTGAATCCTGGTACTCTATACACACAATCGACGCCTGCCATAGTTGACAGTCAGAAGGACGCGAATGTACAGAGCGCTCCAAAAGTTCGGACTACCTCCCCTAATTTTACCGACAATGAGAAATACATGGAAACGACTAATTGTTCTTTAACTTTTAATTATTCGCGTATAATACTCACAGTCTCGAAACTTTAAATTTAGTGTTTCAAACATAAACAAAGGTGTCGACTAGCAAATATTTATTTTGGTTTAAAGTAGTTATTTTATTCAATAAACATTTATTTATCTTGGAGAAAGGAACAATTCAAAATTCTTTTTTTTCTTTCTCTCTGCGAATCAATGCAATAAGAAAAAGATATCACTTAACACTAGAATTACGGGATCTGTCAAAATGACAGATTCCATATTTTTTAATTTATAAATACTTATTGAACTTGTCAAAGTTGCATTCCTTAAGAATTATTTAAAACATCGATTTCTTGAGTCATTATATAGTACAAATCGCAAATAATGTGATTTAACCTCTTCAGGGACGAATCTTCTAAAGTAGAAAGAAATATAATAATTTCTTGTTTGATTAAAATATTATCAGTGCTTCCATACGGTGAAGTTTTTCTTTTATCGTTGAGAAATTCTGTTGTTCTCCAACAAATTTTGATTTACTTAAAATAATTTTAATGTAGAAAGAAAATGAATGTACAATACACATAATATGTGCCAACAGCCCTGCAGAGGTTAATTACTTTTTCAACCTTCTTACAGCCCATAGATTCTAAATAAATTCGTTATACTATAGATAGCAATAAAAATTAATTTTCATGTTTGATGAACAAACATGTGTCATCCATGTAAATATGACTGACGTGACAGTGAAAATGTTAATAAACAATATGAGAAATGATGTTTAATTTATCAATGAATACAATACTTTCGCACAAAGTGCACCTAATACACGTGACACATATAAACTGTAACATTATACTACACAGAAATAGGACATAAGCAATTCATTTCTACGCACATTGAGTTAAAGTGTTTTCTTTTTATGCATGTAATTTACTAAACTGAAGGTTAAAATACGCGGTAATATTTTCTGATACGTCACAATGGCAACACTACATCAACAGGTTTAATGAAGCTCGTTAAACGTAGAAATATGTAAAAATTCATCCACGATGAGTATATTCACAAATAGGAGAAAAAAGCGAATCCACCTCTGCTAACGAAAATGCGGTACCCTTTTAACAGAACATTATTCTACGCATGCAAAAATGTCAACAGGCATTAATTTTAAATAACAGAAATGGAACTCGCGCGCAAACAGGAATATTGAAAATGTTTTGTAAATGAATTCGGTGCACACCCCGTTTTTTTTTGCGCGCGTGCGTCGCTCGACGATGCCTTGTCAACAAGGAATATTATGAGAGTATAATAGACAGCAGTAAAATTTGGCACTTAGCAGAATGGGAACGGGAACAGCCGCGCTGCCTATTTCTATTCACGACCCTATCCAGCCTGATCAAATACTGCTCTAATCCCGCGCTTCCCATTACTGTTGCCACTACTGTCGTTGACTATTATCACAGCATCCCTTCCGACTCGTCCGAGATTCTTAGTTGTCAATTATTTAACCATTCGCTGTACAATTTCATCATTCCCACACTCGCGTACGCGACAATCGTAACTGATACAATTAATTAAACTGCGCAAAAGAATACTGTGTTTGTTCTCGCATTTCTCAAAGCTGTACATTTCAGCTTGATTTATTATGAACTATAATTGTCACCCATATGTACATACAACGAATCACACTAATATTCGGACACTTTTAGAAGGACGACAATTTTTTTAACATCGGGCCACACGAATTGGATTTTTTTTTTAGAAGTTAGATCATTTAGTTTACTGCACGAAGAGAAAAAGAAATTTTGAAAAAATTGCAATTGATCGGAATTACAGAGAAAATACTAGAAGTTGTTGTTTACAACTTTTTTATATGGGCTATATTGAAAATTCAATTGAAAAATATTTTAATGGAGACGCTATGGAAACTGAATTTGCACAGATTATCTACAAAAAAATTTTGATTCAGAGTTTTTTTGTTACAATGTTATAACAGTTTAAATATCAACTATGTTTCGACGAAAAATATTTCTTTAAAGCACTTCTTGAATTTAGAGCGTCGGTGAATTTTTTAGTAGTTTCAATACATTGATAATTTATAAAGTTTGATTACCGAATATTTAAAAGAAGGAAAATCAATGCAGTTCCACGACTCTAGTTTGTATAGAATCAGAACGTTGAAATTTGAGAAACGATCCCAAGACAGTTGGCAATTGACGACAGTGAATCAGAAACACCGGGCTGCACAGGGCCAGCTGATAGTTTGGGTACATCTGCTGTCTAATTTCTGACCGAACCGTTCAAACTTCTGTCCATTACAAAATCATCTCATCCTAGCCCTTCGTAATTACGTCATTCAATGAAATGATCGATTGTTATTCTTTCTTACACTATATTTTATTAATACAATTTTATTGATAATACGCGCAATCCTTAAAATCTTATAGTTTATAATATTCAATGAATTTGTTCATCTACAATGAATCTTGTAAACAGTAAATCCCTTTAGAAACTAATTATTTTCATCTAAATTATTGAAGAGCACTTTATTACAGACACTTGCTTGCAAACAATGGAAAATACAATAAGATTTGATAATTCACTGACAAATTTTTATAAACCCTGTGAAAAAATGTAATAAGGTGTAGTTGTATTCATATTGTATATTGTTATTATTTTGTTGTGAACATGAAATACTTTTTTAATTAATAGATAAACGATAAATTGTTGAAAATATATTACGTTTTATGTACACTTTGTTATAAATGTATTTACTGCATACATATACATAATAACACATACACAAGTTATCAATCACAATCATGTTAGTTTTTTGACTGCATTCACAAAATTAATTAGGTTATAAGTTTCTATATATTAATTGTTTCTATAATACAGTAGCCCTTCGGCATAACAATAGGATGAACTGTTAATAACGATGTTGTAGGAGAACTATTCTAAATAAATTTTGTTTTATGCACATTAAATTTTTTGACATCCATGCGTTTACCGAACTTCGCATTTTACGCATTAAAAACATTGTTATATTATTTTGAACTCATTGAAATTATTTAAAAAAGGAATACATATAAACATAGCTCTACTAGGATAAAAATCGAAAATTATTTATTTTGTTCGGTAAAAAATCCTGAAAATAATCATTTCTTTAGCTTCCTAGACCGGAACTTCCCCTCACCCCTCAAACTACCAGAAGGGTCTATCACACCCACTTTAGTAATAAAGCTTATGTAAAAGTGAAATATTATAACATGTTTTGATTTTATGTTTTGTGCTCAAAGCACTTAAAAAATGAATACTATGTAAAGAATGTATTATATGTATAAAACGAATTAATAAAAATGTTGTAACAAAAAACTTTGTTAATTCTTTTTTCCAACCATTTTTCATATTTGGGTCCATTAAACCCTTCCAGTCGTTTACGTTGCTGTTTTGTGATCGTTTGAGGGTTAAACGTAGCGAAAAAATAAATAATTAAATCGCGAGCCCCATTGTCGCAGGGACCTGAGCATATTTCAATTTCATCAATACTGCCGGCACTGACAGTAAAAACTGATCGATTTGGCGTGGAATGACTCTACAACGTATATCAAATTCAACGAGTTTTTCGACGGGAGCTTGCGCGCATCTCTTTTCGAATGTTGGCAAACGAGCGGCAAAGCTTTTAACTCCAGAGCATATTTGGCCGAAATTGAAAATATACGGGGACTACGAGCCGAGTCGAAAGTAAGTGTGGAGTTTGTTTCAAAAACAGTTTCTGTAACAATAGGAAATAACAGTTTTAAATTGAAGTCGATATGAAAACTGAAATTCGATACTTTTACATACAGTGGAACCAAAAAGTATTTGTAACACTGAATTTCCGATTCTTGAGAAATTATCAATATTTGAACTCCGTTAGAAAATATAGTACAATAATAAATTTCGACTCATTTGAAAGCTCTAAGCCTCCACTTTCGCAGACCATCGTTCATCTTTTCCTAGGATATTTGTGCATCATATAGTAGGTGAAAAACTGGGGACATGTTTTTAGTCGAAAATGCTACAAATTGGACCGTCTGTAAAAACGTGAAAAAATTCCTTTTCTGAATCAATCTACTACAGATTCGAAGATTGAACCTTCCCCTTTACAACGACTGCTTAAAACATAATCTACGATTTTTTGAGGGGCAGTTTTGTAGAACAAAAATGAGAAAATAGTTCACCTTATATTGTTGTAAACATGGTAGTGCACCTTTCATTCAAAGCTCAATGTATGAACTAAAAAAAATTATAGGTAAATGTTTAAGCATTCGTTGTAAAGGGGAAGCTTCGAACTTTAATCTACGGTGGTTTCGGTCAAGAGACACATTTTTCAATATTTTAACAGACGTCTTAATTTGTAACATTTTCGACCAAAAAAGTGTTTCAGATTCCTCGCGTTATTCTGAATAACAAGGTATTAAGGTACAATCGTGAAAACTGCTGTATTTCTAAAAATATTATGTCTTGATCTAGGAAAATTGCCTATCCCCTCCACTGCGAGAATTTTTCTTAAATCCAGGGTTTACTGTAATTTCGCCCAGTTACTAGATACAATCTGTATAAACAACATTATCCGTCACATGAGTAATAAATGTACTTTCCATACGTGGCGCTAATAATTTGATCACTCACGACATTTGTAACGGCTGAGTGATAATGTTTCATCAATTCCTGTAGGTACTATACTTATTATCTCTATCACAGCTTGATTTAACATTACACTTTAAATGCAGGAGAAAATAAGGATTCAATCAAAAAATAGTTTTTGAAGATAGCCCTAGATAACCCACTTATTGTGAACACAATTTTCGGATAATTTAATTCAAAGTTTAGGAAAGAGGGGCAAAACTATAGAGATTGCAGAGACACAAAAATGGTCCTAGAGACAGAACTACTCATCAGAATTGAGTGATCTCAGTCTTAAATTAAACCTGAGAATACGTACGAAAAAGTTTGGTCAAAAATAGAAATTCCAAATGTGTCACCAAAATCAAAGTCCGATTCCCCTTAACGTGTTAACACATCCATCGAATGACATAGGAGCAACCGTAGATTATTACAAGTTTCACATGTAATAGATTCCGACACTAAAATCTCAAAAATTAAAATTATTTAATAAATTGCACTATAGCGTATTAAAAAGTTCCGGAACTGTTCCGGAACTGTTTCGGAGCCTATTTAACCCTCCGACGGCTGTGCCTGAGTCTATTTTGACCAGGATCATCGAAATTGTCATTCAAGTACTGAATTTGTGGCAATTAAACTAAATGAATAGCTGTTGCATTGGGGATATCGGAAAGACTAATGCGTCTACACGAAATGTCATCAAACGTAAATTTTTTAAAATTATTAATTAAAGCTGTGGACTGTCCTAAGCATCGTCAATTATGTAGCTATAAAAATCGTCCATTGTCCGAGGGTTAAACCAGATCACGGCAAACATTTTTCTTGCTGGCTGAACATAAAGATTAGCTTTCAAAAACTCCGGGAGGGACGGCAGGCATCAGCGTATAATTTGAATTTCACATTTTATAATTGCGAGACGCGGTACGTTTCTTCAAATAAGATTCTGTCCAGTTCTGGGATGTAGCCGCACGCAAGGAAAACAGAGGGAAAAAAGTACAGAATCAGAGAATGAATCGAGTCGAGTCGAGTCGACTCCAGGAGGGTCGAAGGAGAGTTAGAGGCAACCGTACGCCGAATGAGGGTGAATTTGGACGAGGAGAGAGAGGGAGAGTAAAGGAGAGAAGCAAAGGAGAGAGAGTCCATTAGCAGATTACGTACCCAACCCGCCTCGCTCATTCACCCCCCGCGATATTTTTTCTTCTTCCCCCTTTCTCCTTTCTCCTTTCTCCTTCGACCACTAACGATTTCCCTCTCTTCCGTCTCACTTTTAGATTCGCCCCGCCTAAACTTCTAAGCTTTTCACTGTAGCAGGTGTGCCAAACGTTGCTCTTTGGCCTCGTCCAAAAAAGATTATTCGATTTTATCGAAAAAATCGTTCTGCAAGCGCTTTATCTTTCACTATGTCAAATAAGGTGGCGGCCATATGCTCACGTGCAAATAGTATTTTCATTTTTAAACTATCTTTATTTGTATAAAAAGTTCATATTTTCATGAAATTTGTACCTTTTTTTATTAAATATTACAAAAATTTGTATTCATGTCAAGAACTTGCCAAAATAAGTATTATATGTTGGGCAGTAATATTTGGAACGCACATTTATTTACACTCAAGTGAACAACTTGTATATTCTTATATGAAATGTTAACTTACATTTGTAAATATTTAATAGCTTTAATTTAATCCTCTTTGTGGTATCACAGCTGCACATTTCTTCTCAAGTTGTCGAAGTGCTACTTCCTCACCGATTTCAATGACCATGAAATATCTTGTCAAGGTCACTATTCTGAACAACATTTCCCTTTCAAGTTTTTGTCGATCGGCAATAGTTTACGAGATAATTGCAAAAAAACTTTACCTGTAAATGCATTGATTAGGTTAAGTCCCCAAACCTAACCTAACTGTTTTTATTTACCCAGTTTGTATTATACTCGGCGTATAATGTTTCTGCGGTGTCCGCTATCAAGAACACCTATGGATTTACAAGTAGAGTTGTGAATTGAAAAATTTTGTTCAAATTGATGACCTTGACAAAACATTTCAAGGTCGTTGAAATCGTAAAGGAGGTAACACTTCGACAAGTTTACCTTAACTTTTTTTATCTGTGCCTCTCATGAAAATTTAAAAGGTGCCTCTTATTGTAGATCTAGGTAAGTAAAATCTAATTACTAGACAGCGGATCTTCATCCAAAATAAGCATTTTTATGTGAATTACAACAAATTGCAGTGAAATAAAAATTTATTTCCTTTCTTAGTATGTTTGATAGGTTGAAAATAATATAACAATCTCTTCAAATTTCTCTAATATTATTACTGTTTTAAATTGTACCTACTAATTTTTGCCATAAATACATAAAATCTGCTGTCTACTAATTACTTTGTGTCCATTGTAAGTTTTCTGCAATTAAACATAAATAAAAAACCATATCGAGTTGACCCCGTGCTCTCTATTGTACCATTTCTATTTCTTACATGTTAAAAATGCATGGTAGCAGTTTTTTTAACTATTCATTTTCTCTGCGAAAGTGTACGATTGAAGGATAATTCAAGCCAGAAGTTGCGATGTCGAAGGTATTGTGCTACTAAATTTTTATTAAATCAATAATCGTGAAAGAAGACTAAGAGGAATTAGCGCTTTGAAACTGCCCACGGGAAAATGGCCTACAAGGGAGGGTCGGTCTTTCCCGTGGCAAGCACGGGAAAAAGCGGAGATGCTCTTTAGAACGACCAAACGAAGTTATCAGATCAAACAGCAGCGCTGTCGTATTAATAAAATAGATTTGCCCCGGTGCTCAAAGAAGAAGGAACACGCCGCTCCGTCGTCACCGATGTAATTTTGTTTCGCGCAGCTCCCGGTTTAATCGTGTCGCATTGAAACGCCACTTTTTCATTCTTGCGATAAAGTGGACATCGTTAATAACAGTTCGTAACGTTATTTTGATCATGAGTCAAATCCTTTTTTTAATTATATCAGATCCTTAATTTGTACTTTGTACTCTTCAATTATTCTATTGCACTTTAAGCAAAGAAAATGCGATGATCCCTTCAGCATGAAAGTTACATTTTCATCAATCAATGATCAGAAAATATTTGTGTGGTATAATTGAGCTACATTTTAAAAATGCATTTAACAGTATATTCGTTTATAATAATGACAACATTGAATAAAAATATATTTTTGAATAAAATATATCTTGAATAAAGTTCTTGACAATACTTTCAATAATTTGAATAAAGAAGTTTATTTCGAAAAGTTAATTTGAAAAAGTTTTCATGGAAACATTTTTACAATTTCAATAATTGTAAATAAAAATATCGGGAAGAAGTCAGTTTTAAATGTCTGGTAGTTCCGTTGCTAAAACCATACTCCGTAAACAAATAAATTAAATAGGCAATATGTTTTATTAAAAGTGCAACAATTTACATTTAGAAATATTATTGTTATAAAACGAGCACGGTTTGTTGCAGTATAGAAGACTTGTGTAAATGATTTAAAAGTTAAGATGAAATATTATTATACAACATTCGCCTATTTAAATTGGTTTATCGTTTAAGAATCTAGATCACGTTGAATCGAAACAGCACAATTACGCGTGAATATACCAGCGTTATTAGAAATTCATGGTCTGCGAACGAGTATCATCGAACTCCATTTATTGTTAAGAATTAATTAGAAATTGTAACAGCAGAAACCCTAATGACTGTGCACGAGTAAAACGTGTAAATACAAGTTTGCAGGCATTACAACCGATGCTGTTAAGTTCAATAACCCGCACCGCGTTTACATTAGCATATTAACAGTAACAATTATCGCCGAAGATAATCGAATGTATGTAACAACGTTACGCGTAAAGGTACAGTAAAGCGAACAGTAATATTTACTCCAAACATTGTATTTATATTTAATTTGCAGCACCCGAGAGCACATTTGCAGACGCAAATGCCGATAAGCTGATCGGAAGCTCGGTTAATACTATTTCAAAGAGAAACGAAAACTGAAAACGTTTCGTGTTCCTTCCGCGGCCGTTCCAATTAACCAAAGTAAACTGTGATTTACACCGGGGGAGAGATCGACTTGTATAACGAGGGTAACGATTTTACAAATTGACACAGTTTCGTTTCCTCTATTAAAACAAATCGATGCTTCACGGTTTTATTTAACTAAACTACCATCGCCGTCAAAAAATATATATGAAAACAGTTTTCTTGTAACACTAATAAGGGAACATATTCCAGTTAAACAAGCCGATTTTAATGAAACTTATCTGAGAGGTATTTCTAGGAAAATATTCGACCCCTTTTCCGAAACTAGGAGTAGGATGGTGAACATTTTTTAAATTGTTGGAATTTCGAATGGGAAATTTAGTCAAAAAAGAAAATGTCGAAAGAACTAATTTGTTTAATCAATACCTTGAAAATTCGAATTTTTGCAATTCTTATACAATTTTCTTTACTGTCAATCATAATTGTTGATGGATTTTTATGCAAACTCATATCTGTGATCTATGAATAAAAATACGAGACATGTGTTTCTAAATATTTTTGTTTTTCGATATTGAACAATTAAATTCATCATATTTCTTGATGAGAATATAATCATTTACAATATTTTTAACTATAATATTGTGTTAGAGACAAGTTTATGTTGCTTTAGAAGTAGACTGCAGATTTTATGCATTTATAATAAAATTGATGCAGAACATTTTTGTTTAGCATACAAATCCGCAGCTTATTTATAAAAATACAAGATTGTATTTGTTTTGATTTTACGGTATTTTTATTGAATTAAAAAAATTGATCATGCGGCTTTGTGCAGTTCATCGACGAAGTTAGTGGTAATGTTAGAAGGAAATGCACTTATTATATGACGTAAAGAACACCTGAAGACGTGTTAATATTTTGTTTACCATAACGTTACTAATGAAATTCTCAGTGACTGTGTTATTTTAAAAAATAGTTCACAAATTGTCTCTTAAGAAATTTTTGGTGGTTAGGGGTCATTAATATTAGAATTTAGCAGTTTTCTTTAGACAATTCTGAAATGTTATACAGTAAAGCTTTGATCTAAGAAAAACGAATATCCCCTCTCCACTGCGGCCACTACGTGAAATTGTTATAAAGAAACAATAAGTACATATACTGTCGATTTCATGCATTTAAGAGAAAGATGTGTCGATAAAACACAAAATGATGAAAGCACCAGACAAAGAGAACGCTGTTATGTTTTTTTACTGTAGAAAGATGATTCATAGTAGATATTTCACTTGTGCCACTTGCAATCCACGCAGAAAATTTTTATTTTAAATAAACATCTGCAGTTAATTGATGAAACATTAAAATGACAAGAAAGGTAACAGCTAACATATTCCAAGAGAGAAACTGAACGAACGAAGCCTGTATTGTCTTTATAATAATTGATACGTGTTTCCTACAATAAAGAAATGCCATTTACAATAAAGAGGGATAAGCCAGGCGGATCTAAGAAAAATATGATTTCATCTAAGGTAAAGATTGTAAGGTAAGTATACTATGTAAACTTTTTTGATGCTGCAGGCCCAGTTTTACGACTTAGTTTACTGTTTTCGAAACGGAGGGGCAAAGTTATATAACCAGGAGCTTTCGAAACGATAGAACGAGGTTATCAATTTCGTAAGCAAGGGGAACACGAAGAGAAGATCGCGAAACGGTCGCACGCGCCTCATAAGTAAATTACTAACTGCGCCGTTGATCCTACTTCGATTAACGCAGTATCAACACCTCGGGAAACGAAAGGAAATAAGCTCAGAGAACGTTCGTTCGATCAACTCATCGGGATTAATAATAAGAGTGTTTGACGACTGATTTTTCTAGACGAGCTCTAGCAATTACCTCGTCGATTGCCACTTAAGCCTCGATTATCGTCTTCAACAGAGAGTTCTTAATTGTATTAAGAAGAAAACTAACAGGAAACGTTACTCTATCGTCCCCTTTCGATTTTCATGAAATTCTGCGGGTTTGTATTAGATACTCGAATTAGTTTCTGCAGATCTTTTGGTAAATAAAACTTCTGTGTTTCCATAGAAATATACAGAATATTTTCTTCTAAATATTTTCCATCGTTAGCTGTAACCCTTTCACATTTTTCACGTGGATTCCGCGATAGAACAAATTTGGTTCGTGTGAAGTAATCCAATTATCAAGCCAACTTTTCATATTTTCATAAGAACTGAAGTATGTATATGCTATACATATAAACCTTATATGATTTAAAGCAATAAATAAATAATAATAATAAGAACTGAAGTACTGCTGGGTAAGGCAATGCAGCAAAACATTGATCCGAATAAATGGTAACCTGAAGGGACAATATCTGGTAAATATGGCGGGTGTAGTAGCGCATTCTATCCAAGCAGTTCCATCGATTTCTTCACTGGTTTTGGAATCTGTGATCTAGCATTGTCGTCTTAAACTTTGTCACGTCTTTTTGAACGTTTTGAGCGTTTTTCTTTCAATGTTTGGCTTTCTTTAATTTGACTAATTGAATGGGTGTCTGGAAGAAGAGCCTACTATCTGGAATAAAAACCAGCTGAAAATTACATAGGCCCTTCTTCCATTGGAAAAAAACTGAAAACTCAAAAACCTTTTTTACGGTTTGTTTGATTAAATGTTAAATCAAGATAAGTCTTCCATGAAAAAACGGTTTCTCAAAATATCACGAAATGAGCCCTTCTCCAAGACACCCATTCAATTGTTCTGTATAGCGATGAGCAATGATTTCCAACAATTCCTCAAGTGTCTGACACGAATCATCATCGAGTGCTTTCAATTCTTCGTCTTGGAATTTCTTTGGTACACCATAGCGATCTTTCCATCGAAATCATCAATTTAAATCGTTAAACTTCTACAAGCACCCGACTTTCACCTGCACTTTTCTATTAAATTAAATAATGCTCCTCTCGCCAATGCTGGTTTGAAGCACCATTTTCCATGTAATGAACTTGCTGTTTACGTCAGTATCAGATGCCACACACTAAGTCCCAGAACTTGTTTATAGTACTCCCCACTCTACCTTCCCCTTCTACGATGCTGTTCCCCCACGCTTCCGCCACGACACGGTCACGTGACCCGTTTCGTCTCTGTCGTGCATGCATCACAATGTCACTTACTGGCAGAGAGAGGGTAACTTTTTCTCCTCGATTCAAGTCAATTCCCCTGATCTGACCACTCTGCATACAAGTACTATTAGTTCTGGCATCTACATACATATTAGTAAACGGTAGAAACTCGTTCGAGGCTGTACCTAATAGAAGCGTCAAAATAAGTAGTACGTATTTGTTTGAATGTTGGAGACTCGAGTTTAAGGGATTATCCTTTTATCCGAATGATGACAAGCTAGCTTCAGTTCTATTTTATCGACATTTTTTTAAATATGTACGTCTTTCACGTTTTGTGTTTCACCTGTTTTCCTGGGCGGTACAACATAGTGTTCCATACAGAGCTTTCAGAAATTATGGGCAGTGTAAAATAGAATAAAAATCTTGTATGCAGGTATCGCACGAGCTAATTCCGTCAAGATATTCCGTTCATTATGAAAAAAACATGATAATTTACACGCTTTTAACCTTATTGAAATATGCAGCAGCCACACTTGCGGAAAATAAAGTCACGTGTGTGTGTGTGTGTACCTGATACAACTTGATTGAAATATTCAAGGTGTTCTTTCGCACAATAACATAACATTTAAAATTCGAGGTAGCTTTGAGTGCATTGCGGTACGGTATCAGTAAAAGAAGAAACAAAAGGGAAGTAATGGCACGCGTTAGACGAAGCTTTCGGCTTTGTGGCACACATTTACGACAGAAGGGCCATTTACCTTTCCTGCTGGTGCGCAAAAGAATAATACCAGAAGTATAGCACCGCGAACAGCCCTTTAATCATAGATCACGCGACCGAAATATAAACGTTGCTATCAAAACCAGCTATTTTTTTAAACCATTATATAAAGGACAAATGACAAATCTTTTCAGCGTAACATATCTGTATTCAGTTTTAAAATCACTTTTCTACATTTTGTATAGCTACCAATTCATTTTATACATTTTTTAAAAAATTGACTGAGGAACTATAATCAAAAACTAAAACCATTAAGCTATATTTAACATTTTTGCTGAAAATATAAAGCAATACATTTCTACGAGTTTTCAACTGAAGACATGCAGCAGTATTTTTTAGTATGATACTCGAACCGGAAATATTGAACTACGCTATGTCATATTGAATATATATATGCAAAAATATAATACATTTTGTCAGCGTTTAAAATAAAAGCAAACGAAACTGTGTCAGACAAGAAAGATTTTTTTGAATACATCGAACGGAAAATTTGTTTCATCATAAAGAATTTCAATATTGTATAAATACTACACATAAATGTTGCAAAAAAAAATTTTATAACATGTATGTTATCACACTTTGGAAAATCAAGTGTGCGATAAATACATAAAACAGGGGCAAGGATATTGTTTCATAGAAATTCGTAAATAGTTGAAATTTACAAATCACTTTTTGGCGAATGACTTTTATATGTATTAAATATTAATTATAACTAGACTGCGGATTGTATGAATTTGTAACAAAAATCATCAGAATAATTTAAGAATCTTATGATTATTTTTGACTAATTAAAATTATTAAAAGAAAAAATTTATTTGAATTTAAATTCCAGTTTTTGCAATTGACTCAAAAGTTTCTACTGTGTATAAAAATCCGCAAAATAAGTATAACATTACAAATGCACATTTAGCAGCGCTGTAGACAAAATTATTCATCACTAGACTGCGGATTTCATGCATTTATTACGAATTTTATACAAAGCATTGGTCATATTAAAAAGATTTAAGGACATCAATGTATTATTTTCAGTTTAACTCTTGTGTCTTGCAATAAATGCAAACATTTTTATTATTGTCTATTTATCACGTGTTTAAAATATATTTTTTTGTGCTGTAGCTGTAATAATTTGATCGTTCAATGCTACAATAGTCAAATTATGTGTTTTCAACTTTAACAATTATTAAAAACACATGGACCTGATGTCGCCAATATGACGACATTCTTCTTCAATATGGTTGGTATAAAACATATTTGACATGAAATGATGACTCTGTTTAATGCTTTGAGTGCCACTCAACAGCCTCAAAAACTTCATAAAATAAAAGTAATTTAACGAAATGAAAGTAAAAACAGTTAAAATGTGTGATACTGAAAGTACTCTCTCAACCTTCTTGCATTTTGCAGATCCCAATTAAAGTCGCTACACTCAATATAATACAGGAGAACCTCGATTATCCGAACTAAACAGGGAAACTGTTCGAATATTAGAACAGTTACCGAGTTATAATGCTAAATTCCATTTTTATTAATTTTTATTCGTGATCTACAATAATCTGAATGGGGGCCTAGCGACAGCGTGTCTAAAAAAATTCGAATAATAACGTCGATAAAAATAAATAACCCAAATCTAATATTTTTAAAGACTGAAAATAACTATGGGAAATCTTGATGATGAATGCACAAGGAGCCCACGCGTCCAAAATATACCAAAGTATATGTATTTTTTAGGGTGGAGCAACGGTGAATGCACTTAACTATTTTCAAATACATATTACGAGGTACGAAATGATCGATCGCTCTTAGACATCTGCGCACTTTAAAGGTACCAGCGAAAAGCAATCTCGGCGCTGAGTAAAAATCGTGACTAGGCCATTCTCGCATCGGCAGGAAATTAATCATAATAATTCGACTACCGGCAGCCGACCGGCAATCATTCTGATCGCGCCTTCGTCGTTCATTATTCAGAGTTGGACGTGTTACAGTCGGTAAACTCGAAATTTGCAGATTCACTGACCAATAAAATGTGACCAGCAATCCCATTGTAACTAATCGTTGATAAATAAACTCTCGAAAAATCGATGCAACAGTTATCAACAGAATAGTACCAAATCTTGCTTGATAAATACAGTTCTAACAAAACTACTTATTGTTAGTCCCCAGTCAGTTTATATCAATGCAACATTTCACTTGCTTGACCATATGTTTTGGACATCATAGGATTGTTGTTGACGTCAAGACGAATGTAACAGTGTATTATGCTTTGACCTTGAGATGACCTTAAACGTAATTTTAATGAAAAATTATTTCTACGTTGTATACGACAAATCAATAATGTTCAAGAACTTCGGAATCGCATAAAAACTGCATGTAATAACTAGACTACGGATCTTTATGCAAAATAAAAATTGTTTGCATTTATAGAAAGACACAGCAGCTAAATAAAAATTTCTTACTTTTTAAAATTATCTTATTAAACTGAAACTAATACACTGATGTCCTCAAATCTTTTTAACATGTCCACTGCTTTAAATTGTATATGTAGAAGATCTGATGTAGCCTGATTTATTTTGTGAAAAATAAGTTTTAATTAAAATTACGTTTGCAGAAAATTATCGAGTTTAAGGTCTCGACGTCAGCAACAATCCTATGATGTCCAACACATATGGTACCATTTGAAAAACTCAAGATAATCTTCACCTTCTTACGTAAAAAGCATTTTTTGAGATTAAGAATATGCGAACATGTAGACCACCAAGTACTGATAAAAATGTTTAATTGCGGAACTGGAAATGCCTAAAAAACGGTGACCAAACTTAAAGGGTGCACCCTGTATACTAAAATTTATTGAGTATCATTCTATAAATGTATATTGACATTAGAGGTAATCAAGTAGAGTGTAGAGAATAAAATAGCACTGGCAGCCTCTGGTAGGAATCGGTCTAAATCGCAAAGGGTAAACAATGAATAAAAATATAGTGACAGAAGTAAAGTGGTAAACACATTGTAAAAAAAGGCTGCGCGTTGCTTAAACATTTTGACATTTAGTCCAAAACGACTCGACGCGAAACTGTCGAAATGGCGGGCACGAGAACGAGAAAATAATTCGATGCAACTAAGAAAGGATTAACAGTCGTGTTGGGGGGTCCCGGAGGAGGAAGTTGACCCAGGTGCGACGCGTCTTCCTGGCGAAGGTCGGATATCTCGGAGGATGCAAAGAAAACAGCTTGCAACTTGTCACTTTCCCGTGACTCGCGTATTAAGTTCAGCTCGCACGACAGAGCCGTCATGTTTTCCTACGGGGGTGGTCCATGCGCGTCAAAGTGTTAAAAATTGCTCTTGTTGTCGGCTTCGAACACAAAAAACAAAGAACGCGTCCGGTTCTGTTCGAGCAACAAGCAAACGGAAGTATGAGCGATAATCATTTTCTCGTTGAAAATGAACAATTACATCTAGCCGCCCGGTCATTTGTGATCGCTAGACTGCGGATTTTATACATACAGTCGCGGTCATTTACTTGTGTACAAGTCATATTTTAAATACTAAATGACTTACAGTTTCTAAGAAAACTTACAAAAATCTTTGAACTATATTTTCATCAAGTTTAAAAATTAAAAAAAAATGTTTGCCTAATCCGAAAAGTCCGAAAAAATACACGTTAATAACTATAATAATGTTATAAACGTGGTTATCCGATAACTTCAATATAAAATTAGCAATCTCACAGGGAAAAATTCACAGTCCTATCCGGTAGAATGTCTGTGAATATTTTCGTAACTTTTTGTTAATCAGAACAGAAAAAATGGAGAATAATTTATTAAACTGTGTTCACTCTATAACCACCAGAGTCGCCAGATTAAGACTTATCTCCCCACTCTACCTTCCCCTTCTATAACGCTATTCCCCCACGCATTTCGTCTTTGTCGTACATGTGTCACAATGTCACGTGACTAACTCGATACTGGTAAAGAGAGGGTAACTTGTTCCCCTCGATTCGAGTCAATTCCCCTGATCTGGCGACTCTGATTGCCACAGAGAGTTTTCTTTAGGAGCCTTATTGAATTGAGTGAAAAAAAATTAATTTGGTTTGGGGGCACATTTCACTGCCTTATCCAGCTATACCTCTTTATCTCGAATATCCTTCGCAAAGGATTAATCCTTTGCACTAGGACTGTCCCCTCTAAGACACCATCAAATATTACTACATATAATTCAAAACAATTCCTACATTACTAAACAACTTTGTATTTAATAAATTACTAAACATGCAGTACGAGTAAATGCACTCAAGTTCATAGACAAAATGCAAAAGATCATATGTAACGAAAATATTCTAGACCAGATTAAATGTTCGAATTCCGGAGTCGAAAAACTTCGAGTCCAATGGGTTAATAAGCAAAAGTATAGCATCTAACAATAAATAAAGAAGTGTCGGCAAGGGTATCGTTACGGTTTTATGCAGTTCTTCGGGTATCTAATTTAGAAGAAGAGCATTTGTGAGAGCTACCCTTTTATATAAAACGCCACTTTAAATAACTTCCACGACCGAGAAAAGGAATTGCACCGGTGTGTAAAGTATGATTGACAGTAAAGGCAGACGCTGAATTTTTACGGTCTCGTAACACGGAAACATCAAGATCTATCGGACGCTGAAGGTGTACTCACCCGGCAACATCTTGGACCCGCGTCTGTAATAGCGATTTCTCGAACGGTTCCTCCGGGATCAGACTGCACAGCAATTGCATCAGGCTATTTGCTACGATTCCGCTTCCAGTCGAATTACTGGACACTTCCTGTACCTGAAGTTGATCGTCCAGTTTCGTCAATGTCTGTGAACAAACGGGGTCCATTATTGTTACACTTTGTTCAATGAACAAACTCTCTATTTTCTAATTTCGAGCGGAATCTGTTATGAAGATTTTATCATCACTAGACTGCGGATTATTATGTAAAATAAATGTGTCTGTATTAATTTTGGGACACATAGACGTTTACATCTTTTCGTCAAAAACGCTTCAAATCGTTCAACTTTAAACACGCATAACTTTTGAATCAGTGGATTCCTAACGTTAGAACTTGGATTTTTCGCATTTTCTCGTCAAAATCTACAGGATGATATTTTAAAAAGTCCATAATTTTTGGTTCCATGAGCTGAAGTTTAGCCGAAAACTGTTTCGCATTCGATCTACTCAACTTTGTCATAAAATCCACAGTCTAACTATAACTTGTTATTATACATGTAACTAAATTATATGGAAAAGTAATAGAGACGAAGGACATTTGTATATTGTGTGCAAACGCACAAATACGTTGTTTTATTTTAGTTTGTTCTCCCTCGCTATGTTTCGTTTCTCATAAGAAACTATAAACTATAACCGATGACTACAGTCTTACTATTAGTTCGGATATGAGAGGCTCTACTGTATTGGGGCCGATGCGGACCTATTAAAATATATGCTAATAATTATTTAAAGTGTTACTATTAATAATATTTGTGGATTTAGATGAAATGTTTCTATCTCACTACGTTTCGTAGTAAATATTCATAGTAAGTATAATTTAATTGAATCATTACATTTTTAAGGTAGATTTTGAAGGTCCACTTAAGGGTTAAAAAGGCATATCGTATGTTCGAAAGTTATCCCGTGAAACTGATTCTCCCAAAATTGTATTGTCGACTCGAGCAAGCAGCTACCAGTCGGGTGGTCGCATATTTTCGAGCCTAAATATCACTTGGATGCTGGCGAAGACGAATTCCTGGCATGTTGAGTCATTGATACCAGTCTCTCCTGGACTGGACGATCAACGGTGCATGCATACAGGCGACATTTAAAATGCTAAATTAGAGGTAACGAGTCGGAAGGTTCCGATAAGAATTCTGAGGAATATGGCCCCTAAGCGTCCGGACTTCGATAGGTCCTTCGTGGAACACTTAACTGCTCACGTTTCTTCGTATTCATTTAAATTTTAGGACAAAAATGCCTCCTCGAACCCGTTAACTTGCCCACGGAATTTGTTGCTCGTTTCACTTGATTTAGCTGTTAACTCAAAACTTTTTTTACTCGATTTTCAACTCATATATACCTACGACAACGCTGTGTCAAGTTCACGGAAAATTATAAACAATATTTGTTACTCGTATGGCTTGATTTAATCATTGACTCGAAATTTGTACTGCTTATTAGAATTGCAGCTTACTTATACTTGGGATGACACTGTATCAGAGTAATGTAAATTTAAAAAAATGTTTGTTTGAATGTATTATATTTAACATTCTTATTTATATCAAACTTAAGTCATCCCTATTGTAAGTTTTAGATTTGATTATCGGTTTGGATTTATCCTAAAGTAGTATTGCTTTTTTAAATGACAAAATACACAATACAATGTAAACGTATAAGAAATTGGAGTCGATTCTGCATTTCCTTGAAAACAAATAAGAAAATATTACTTTTTATTCTTGACTTATTTTTGCATGTAAAATATTATTTTGTCGATTACACCACCTGAATTTAATGACAAAATGAAACCACCTTGGTTTCTACTAATTATTTATATCATAAATCAGCATAAATCAAATGATTATACTAGATGTAAGAAGTTCGAAAGTAAATTTAAATTATTAAATTCCATTATTACATACGATGCCATGGTTAAAGCTCATTAATACTTGTAATAAACATTGATCATTTAGAATATTATTATTTTTCCATCAATCTTATTATATCTCGACTTTCAATTTACATTACATTATTTCATTAAAAAAGAAAATAAAGAGAATCTTATGTGTACTTTACTATAATAATTTCAAAATCGACTTAGTGTATTTTTCTGACAAAAATATAAAAAAGATAATTCAACAATTTGAATTTATTTCTTCAGAAGAAATCGCCATCTTGGTAGAGAAAATGAAAAATAAAATTACATTTATTCCAAACATTAATTACAAAGTCGATGCCGATTGCAAATATGAAAAATAAACCTCTATGTATTAAAACCCAGATTTAAATATTAAATTTTGTACAAAAACTTAATTTTCTGTTTCTATTTACTATAATCGCATTCCTTCTGATTTGATTATTACTCTGTTTCACTGTTCGCAATAAAGATGCAACAATTAGTAATGCCATCTACCACTGATAGTCAGGTCAAACAATTTTCTTAATCTCCATAGATTTCGTAACTTACCATACATATTACATGCAACATCTCATGTCATATGTCCATTAAACCTATTGCAACACTCGTAATTCTAGGTACATAGCAGCAGAGTTGATGTTAAAAGACTATAGTTAATAAAATTTTCCATTGTGGTAACTAAATTTGCATTATCTTCTTCTTTAGTCGTGGATGATACGCAATATTTTCACTTTTCAGAAATAATCGAGGATTTTCTGTATTTATGGCAAAACTGAGTTACAATTTGACACAATAGAGAGATTAGAAGAACTTAAGAATGTCAACATCTGACTTTCGATCTATTTAAATTATTAAAGAAAGAAACAAATTCCTAAGTAGATCTTATTTTTTGTAATAGATGCACACCATTTTTATTTTGCTATTTTTTAAAAATATAGCCTTCTTGGTTAGTAGCGCAATAAACGAATCTACATCGTTTGTTTTCGACCCTTTGTATTGCTAGTCGAGTAGATTAACGGGGAGATTTTTCCCTTTTCTGTACGAGCGACCGAGCCAGTGCCAAATCATCAAATTTGTCTATGCCTTCACAAAAACCGTATGGATGCACCGACAGATACTGAATAAAATGGGGCAAGATCGTGAGGGGAACCAGCGATCTTGAACGATTTACGGGAAACTGTAAATTTGTTTCGTCAACGGACGAGATTGAAAAGCATTACATGCTGGACCCTACGGGACGATCGATTCCTTTGTGCAATGGCCCAAATTGTAATTCCTGCTGGATTGTATAATAGTGGCGCAAGTCGTATTTTCCTGAAACATTTGCCTTTGGTCCTGCGATCAAACTGCACGATTCACTGCAATAATATAAACGAAATGAAATGAAAAGACGCGGTTGTTGTACGATCCTCGTGCACTGTTCAAGTCAATTAAATCCAATTTTTACATTAATCTACATACAGGGTGTTCGCGATAATTTGTACCACCGTGTTTTTTTTTTGTAGACGGTAAACATTACAAAAAACCGAAGAGGAGGAAGTTGTAGTATATTTTACTAGCAATATGATGAGCGTATCTCAATTTTTTTGTATTTTCAATATTTTTGTAGAAACAAAGGTGACCTTCATTTGTTAAAATGGAACGCTACATATTTTTTTTAAGACGAGTTCAACCATGTAGTATACTATGGTCTTCAGGGTCATACAAGGGCAGAAATAATAGAAATAGATTTAAGATTTCGTAATATTGTATTTACACCCTGTATATCATTTCTTTTTCACTCTTTTTGCGTAATGCTGTTAACATTTGGAAATCATTATATTAGGTCATTCAAAAAGTTCAGCATTGATTTAGCAAGGTGTCTCTTCAAGAAAATTAACAATGCGTCTTACGAAAGTATCAATTCATCTGTTTTCAAATCTGAGAGGCTTCCATCGTGTTTCTTATCAGATAAGGAAAAGTTCTTTTTTCTACATATACCATTTATACCAATTTTCACATGTATCTGCAGATATTGTCGCCACAAGCTTCCTCGATCAATTGCCGTCGTTTTAGTCGAATTACGAATTGAAGGACAGTAAAATGCAATGCCGGACATGTTCCTTTTCAGGTTGAATTCGAATCATAGTTACGAAACCGTTTTCACTGAAATCTAGGGAATACACAGAGCTTGCTTATTCCAGAATACCTAATTTGTAAAACAACAAAAGATAGCAGCCGCAAAATATGAACGCAGCATAGACTAAGAAGTGCTTTCTATGAGCAATCCGCAGTATTTTCTGAACGATCTAACGTTCGAAACTGTTGAAAATTTTTGGTGGTGCTATACATAGTTATGCTTCACAGCGTAGAAAATAGGAAAGTTGCGGCAGCGTTTCGGAGGGATAGTGGAAAGCTCGCGTCGCGGATGAAATATGAGGAACAGCCGAATTCTGGAAGCTGCGGAGAGGTCGTTGAAAAAGCACCGATAAGAGGACGAGACAAAAGATTAGGTCGGGTCCTCGAAACGGAGCTTGATGGAAGCGGCAACAGAAGTACCCACGCACATTCTGCATGGAACACACGCTCCTTTCACCGTATAACCCGATTCCCGTGCGATGGTGTGCGAGTGTTGGCATGTGCGCCTCCAAACTGTGTGCGTGTGCGTGGGTGACGTCACTAAAAGCTCTCTCGCCGCTAATGCATTTGTGGAGGGAGATTCCCGGGGGAGGAACAGGAGAAGGAACGGCGCCAGTGCCGTATCTACGAAGCGTGAAAAATCGATCCCGAAATCATGCCGGTGAATTCGCGGACCGATTACGATTACGACGGATCATCGAGCGAAACGATTGACTTCGAACCTACCTATCGCAGACGCGCGACGCGACGGTCCAAGCACGTTTCCATGGCAACAGTAACCGCCAAACTATTCGATTCCTTATTACGAAATGTCCGATTGTTAACAGTAACGTTAAACGAACACCACTTTTTTCGAAATAAAACTTATTGATGAACCTACGCAATAATCAACCTATTTCGTTAACGAATTTCAAGTATCTTGATTGTATTATGGTGGAAAGTGATCTTTTTGCCGGCCACGTTCATCATTAAAAAGGACTGTCGTCTTTACTTTTGCGTTTTTTCTAGCATCGACGAATTGTGCGTTTACTTACCATAGCATGTAGACCAAAAATAACGTTTTTGATGAATTTTACGTCTTCAAAGAGAATACATAACAATCGTATTAATTAACATTGAAATACGTCAAATTTAAAATTGAAATTAAATATCTAAATCAAAATTGAAGATAAGACCCTGAAGATCAGCTTTGTACTTTAAAACACTATAATAAACTTGTAAATAGTATTTCTAGATCAAAAGGCTTCATTACATTCGCAGTCTAAATTCAGACATTTCATGTGCACCAACCTTTGCTTTTTGCAGTTTCTTAAAATATATGTCGTTCAAAATATGTCTGCAGAAGGATTTCTTTACATTCGTAAGAATAACCTGATGAATGTTTGAAGAACACAGCTCAGACTGTATACATATGTACATACATATAAAGCTGACTGTCATTATAATGTTTATTAAACGCATTTTTCTCGAAACCTCATACTCTGACATGGTTGACATCTCGAAATCTAGTTGTGCTATCAACTTCGAATTTTGAGAGAATCTTCAGAAAACTTCCTGTTTTCTAGTTTTTGAAAATACCAAATGTGACGAAAAGGCCTACAACATCAAAATTCGAGATTCAAAATGCTATTTTGTTAAGTAATAAGATATTTTATTTCTTTTGCTTCACGCCACGACTACATCCAACTTCATTTTATTTCGGACCAATAAGACGGCTGGAATCGTGTCAGTCATTGAGGCACAAGTATTTTGACTTCAAAAAATTATGTTGTGTACCCCAAATAATAAAAATATATATGCAAAATCTTAATACAAAATTGTCGTCTGATTTTTTTACAAAAATTTTCAAACAAAGTCTACAAAATTACGCTTTAGACCAGAAGATCTCCTTAATGCTATCAAACAACAAATGTTACTGCAAAGAACCTCTCTAAAATTATTCTTATAATAAAGCGGAAAGAATCAGCAAGTAATTGTATTCCGCAGAAGCAGTGGCGAAAACACGTTGAACATTATGTTAAGCAAACATTTGCGAATATGAAACGATGCTATTACTTAAGATTTTATGTATTTATAACATAAATAAATAGGTGAAATTTAAAACAGGGAAAACATTAGAAGAATTTAGAAGCATCAATTATTTTCAAATTATTTAATAACGTTGAAAAAAGAACAAACTTTTTATTTCGTTCCTATTTTTCGCAATTGATGTAGAAATTCTTTATTTTGTAAAAAAAATGCACAGTCCCTAAATGATGATGAGAATTAGTGAACACATTTATGAAAACGTTTCTGTGAAGACAAATAAAAGAATGAAGTAGAAAATAAAATTCCTGATTAAACAATGACACAGCAAAATATTATACATATATTACAAGATAATATTACTTTATAAGTACAAAATATCAAGTAAATTAATTGAAAAATGCTAGAATTTTTAGGACCACCGTATCAAAACACACATCGTAAAATATAGTATAGTGTTCTTACAAGGAAAATGTTGGTTAGGAGATATCAAACATACATATGGCCTTTACAATTCAAACAAAGAGATGAAAAAAGAGTAATGTTTGTGGTAAAGGGAAAAAATAACAGAGGAAATTTTGAAAATTTTGAAAGTTAAAACAGAAATAATGTTCAAGGACATGTAAATATTATAACAAACATTATGGATCAACTGGTTCTATTGAAGTAAACTTTTCATCACGATATAATTAACATTAAAAGTTGTGTGAAATATCCTTTCTCTTAATTTAATCAATATAAAATAAAATACCGAAATATTTTGTATATGTACATAAGTGTGCAATGTTAAAATATAAAAATATTTATAATAATTTTCTTACACATTACAATAATCGTATGACAGGCCATTTTTAACAGAAACTGTATCTCCAACGAATAAAGTTGAGCGCGTATTTATTAAACCATTAAAATCCTGCTAGAAAATGTATAAAAAGCTATCTACACACTTTGTACAGAAATAATAAAAGTTGTGTAATTCACGCCTAATTCGTCACCATTTAATATATTACACGATTCACGGAAAATCAAGTTCCGCTTCGTCGAAGGGTAATGAATATGAATAAGCTTTTAAATGTTGCAGCAATTATTGAAATGAGCGATTAAGAAAAATCGTAATGGCTAATGAAACTACGTTATCGTAGGCCGTAGGCTATTTGAAAATTCTAGTTCTGTGAAAGTGTACTACATACAGTGGGTGTAAAAAGTATTCGTACACCTTTTAAAAACGAATAACTTTTTCAAAATTCGACCCAACAGCTTGAGTTTTTTTGAGACGTTAGAAGAATTAGTTTACTAGCTAATGTGTAAATAATTTTTTTTTAATTGTTATTGGTCGCAATTTCGAAGAAAAAGTAAAGGTCATGATTTTAACATTTTTTATCTGTGCCTGTAATGAAAATTTCAAACATGTATTTTGTAAATCTAAGTAAGTTATACATATACATGTACAAAGTTTGATTGAAATCGGTTGGCGCATAAAAAAGCTATGGGCATTGTAACATGTAAAAATCTTTGAATTTAGGGTTTGCGAATCATTTAAATCGCGGATTCTTACAATTTTTGCTATTTTCAATCATTTATATTTCATAACAACCTTGATCGATTTCGATGAAACTCTGTACATGTATACATAATAACTTGCCTACTATACCTACCAAAGAACCTTATAAATTTTCATTACAGGCACAGATAAAAAATTTGAAAATCGTGACCTTCACTTTTTCCTCCAAAATTGCGACCAATAACAATTATTTACACATTAGCTAGTAAATTAATCCTTCTAACGTTTCAAAAAATCTCAAGCTGTTGGGTCGAATTTTTAAAAAGTTATTTATTTTTAAAAGGTGTTCGAATACTTTGTACACCTACTGTACATTAGATTAACGTAGATACTAAACAATATAGAAATTCATAGCCAACTGAATTTATAATTTTAGAGGTATCATCGAAAAATATACATATAGGAAATTATTTCACCAGAATAATGTGAATATTGTTAAACGTGTTTTGACACTGCTAATAATATTAGGCCTTGCATATGAAATGTGCGATTTTAGAATCGAAATGTTATGAACTTATGAATTGTTATTGTATATCATTTTAAGGTATAACGCTGATCTTTAAGATCCTATTTGCGGTTTTCATTTATCTGATTTTAATTTTAAAGAAAGTTTATTACATTGTCCATTAATGTGATTGTTATGTACTCTTTTTATATGAGAGGAAAAATAATGTGATGTGATGTGAAAGACTAAAAAATGCAATTTTTGCAATAAGTTTTATTTAGAAAAAAGTTATGTTCGTTTACTATTAAAAATCAGACATTTCAGATGCAACAACCTAATAGATTGATGGTACTATGTACTTCGCAGAATTCTATGGAAATTCCGAATCTATCGATACGTCAGTGAGAACACGTGCGTTTCAATCTCGCTTTTCTACTTTCAACCGCGTACTCTCCCTGCTGTGCACTTCGCTTATCCATTAGAGTTATATCACAACAATAGTATTTTTACTGTCGATTTAGAGAAATGGAATTAAAAAGAATTCAGAGTCGCGATATTTGCACCGATGCAGTGGTAAATCAACATTTTTCATACATTTAGGAAATAATTACACATTCACATTTCAACCTTCCGATTGTTGTGTTAAGTATGAATAAAGAATTTAAATTTTATTTGTAATATTTGACCTATTCTAGGGTATAATAGGGTCTATGTGGAAGCAAACTGGTAATTCAATAATAAAAAAGTTATTGAATTAAACTGTTGAAAAATATCTTATTAGCACCTAATGAATCAACATCGTATAAGTAATTCTTAGTTTATGATTTTCTATTTTTTATATGTATAAGATGTATACATATGGAAGGTTTAGTTTTTCAATCGCTCATATACAGGGTGTCCCATCTTAAATATCTCGTCCATTTTTGGTAATAGAAAATATATGGCCTATAATACTATGACCTTCATGTGACCCTGAGTACAAAAATTTCACAAAATTTGGGCAATCGATACAAATAGTGAAGTAATTTCTGTTATAATTATTGTATCAATTGACCAACTTTTGTAAACTGTTTATACTCAAGGTCACGCGGAGGTTATTAGTATTATAGGTCGTTGAATTCGTCTTGACCTCAGCTATCATAACATCTAGTACTATAAATATTATTTTACAGAAATGGCTTTGAGAAAATGTCTGTCATGCCCTTCTAATTCAAGATATTGAATGATATACGATGATATACAATGTACATATTCATTTTTTAAAGATACATTATTTTTTAGGTATACAGAAAAGTTGTTGAATTTCTCTTACGTTTCAACCGTTCAAAGGTACGTAACCCCTTCATGTTATACTGGAATCGAACATGAGTTATAGCTTGTTCCAGTTATGTGACTCACACTGTATATGCACAGTGTACTATTTACAACCGAAATTCTTCGATGGATTCCAGCAACCAGCTTACGGACTCGTGCTCGGAGAAAGAGTTAAATACTCGAAGAGAGCCGGCTTCGGAGTAAAGGAGGCAAGCTGAAGCCAGCCCTAAGACTTTTAATCCTTATTTTGACAAGTCGGACAGGACAGGTATGATGGTCTTTGCGTTCGTTTATTTACCAACCTCAAAATGAGCTCGAAAAACGAGCAAATCGACTGGGAATCCGCTCACGCGTCACTGACGCGTAAAGTCCCCGTTTACTAGCGCCAGCGTTGGGCATTGTTCGAATAAAATTTCATTTCAAGAAGAGTAAAATATAAATAATTATTCGTTATTCGAATATTTATCATTCGAGTTATTCGTCATTCATTTGGATGAACCTTTATTGGTTATTTGTCATTCATCATTTCTGATTTGTGGTTACATCTATGCTGATGTGGTCTACATATAATAAGATAGTACCATAATAAGAAAAATATTTCTTAGATATAACACAACAATACCGTCATCTTCACCAGTAGGTAGACTCTTTTCTTTTGCCAGACTAATGAATGCTTCAAGTCCCATTATCAAATGATTTTATTGAGTCAGTTCAAAGACACCAACTTAAATAACCCTCTGACAGCGGTGCCTGGGTCATATTGACCCAGAGTATCAAAATAGGCAATAATCATTAACCTGTATTTTTTTATATTCTTCGAGCGAATAACTATAAATGAAATATTGTAAAATAAAATTTGTGGAAAATTGGACGTCCTTTTACCATTTTCCTTTATCCAGTAAAGTCGTGTAGTATTAAGGGGGGAATTTCTTTTTTTCTAGTAAAAAATGTCGATACTTTAGAATTTTTTATAAACAAAACTATAACATTAATTAATTTGAAACTTGATATATGTTTTTATTATACTTTCATTGTATTATATAAATTTTTTCAGTTCGGTTCACTTAAAAATGCAGTTTGAATTTCCCGTGAACTAGGACACTCCGCACAATTGGTTCATTAATGGTTGACATGATATCTGCCCTCTAGTTCATCTGAAATAAAAAATTTTAATGAGGTTTAATTTTATACACATATAATTATCGTTTGATCTGCAATTAACAACAAAAAATTGTTTTTCGAGAAATGGTAACTGTTTAAACCCAAATGTTCGATTCTTCTAAATAAATTTCCCGAATTTTTGTATAATTAAACAGTTACCATTTCTCGAAAAACAATTTTTTGTTGTTAATTGCAGATCAAACGATAATTTCATGTGTATAAAATAAAACATCATTAGAATTTTTTATTTCAGATGAACTGGAGGGCAGATATCATGTCAACCGTTAATGAAACAATTGTGCAAAACGTCCTAATTCACGGGCAATTCAAACTGTATTTTTAAGTGAACCGAACTGAAACAATTTGTATAATACAATGAAAGTATAATAAAAACGCTAAAATAAACGCTAAAATGTGCTAAACTATCGACATGTTTTACCAGAAAAAAAGAAATTCCCCCCTTAATATAAATGCTTTTATATAATTCCTGTTTTTATTAGCTGCTTTTTAATAGTATAAATATGCACAAAGATTCACAGTCTAATAGTCATTAGCACTATGACAGTTTTATTTACATACCCACTATTACAGAATAGGAGTTAATTATACGAGTCAATTAAAGTATCGTTTATTTGCTTTACATAATCAATTCATGCAGCAAAACGATATCCACAGGAGAGTGATAATGTTAAAAGCTATAAATATTAGAACTTTAAAATAGTAAAAATAAGTTGTTTTAATGAAAGAGTCAGACTTTTTTCTATTTGTTTAAAATTGTATAAGCTAAAGTAAGAAAATTAGGTACAGTTTAAATCAATTAATGTTAAGTTGACTGTTGGCAAATGTTTACTATTAAATAGTAGTAAATCCTAAATTTATACTTACCATGAGGGAAGAATTCGAAAACATATACTATTCACATTAACAATTTTAAAACATACTAGTAAAGTTGTGAAAACGTACAATCAATTTCAGAGCATATAAAATTAAATAAAATCTTTTAAAAATTTATTATGAAAAATGACAACGTGGTTAAACATACCTCTAAATGTTGAAGCAGAAGATCCAAGATGACCAGAATTTTGTTGCTGGACACAACTGCTTCAATGTTGCTGTCATTCCCGCTGACACTAAGCTTATACACGCGACATACAGAAACGATGCTCCTGAAACATGAAATAAGACCCTTTGAAATTGATATCTAGAAAGAAATAATATACTGTGAAATCTCTTGAAATAAAATAAACGCATGAAATCGGAACAATAAAGTTAAATGTCAAATAGGGGTACAATTTTATTTGGCACTTTCAATTCGTCTTTTAAACTCTTTCCGAAAAAAAATTAATTTATGGAAATAATAAATTTTATACTTACTTATTTGGTAAATTATGAGATGCATTTTGCATTTGCAGTCCTAAGTTCAACAGACTTGTCAGAACATCATATCCATTTAAACCTCTAAATGCATTTTGATCAAGTGGACACTGAAACATTATATTAAAAACATACACTTAGTAGAAGGTAAACCGTTTTCGTCATTGTATATTAAACGGTATTTTAGCTTTTAACATTTGAGCTGTTATAGTGTATTTTAATTTAAAAAAAAAACAGATGAGTTAACTTGTCATTCAACATTTTTGTTCACTTGTCAAGATTTAAAGAAATGCAAACATTTATTTACGATTAATAATAGAATTACTTAATTATAGACCTATAAAATGAAAAGTAACTATTAAACTAGGAATTGTAATTATGAAAAAAATCTTATCATACATCAATTAAACGTTTTCTTTACTCTCATTTCAACTTATCTTATTAATTACACAGTACTTAATTCCTTATTGCTTAATCAAATTTTTCTTTAATTTTGTCTTTTGTAAAATGGTTAGTAAAAATGAGTTCTTGCTTTTTTTGATAAAAGATAACAGATCGAATACTCTAGGTCTCTATGTAATATAGTCTTTGTTTTTACTGAACTTTCGTTTCCTCAAGCAATAATAAAAATATTGAATCATTTTATTGAGCCGGTAGACTTTAAAATAGAGACTTACCGATTTCGAAAAGGCTCTTGTTATTTCACCTAGGCAACGTTCCAAAGCAGCAATGGCGACGCTGGACCACGCCGTTTTTGAATGATTATTGTATAACCGATCCAATTCCTTTAAATTTCGGCGGAACTTAGCTTTATTTGTCGACTCTGTCGATTGATTTACATCGGTCTTATGGTTGTCTTCCCACTCTTTGCCACGTAAAATCATACGTTGTTTCATTTTCCTGCACCGCCGTTTTAAAGCTTTCTGTTTCTCTTTCGCAGCTTTAATTTCATTGGAATTATTGTTATCGATAACTGAGATCGGCAAATCACGTATTTGCAATATGTTAAACCGTTGCAACTCATCTCGAGATGGTTCTCGACCATCGTGTGTGCTTCGTACGGCATCAATGTGCATCTTTCCTTTCAAATGACTTAGGAGATACACTTCATTCGGTATCTGTGAACCACAAAATCATAAATATTAACATATAAATGAATGATGACTAAAAGACAAATCACAACAGTAATATGATTCAGTGAAAAATACTTACAACTGTTCCACATAAAGAGCATTGTTTCTGGGCGGGATAGGATTTCAAAGTTGGTGGAACTTCCTCTGACCTTAAAATCGAAGATTCAACTGCTTTTTGTCGAATCTGCTCTATATTCTCAACGTGCCTCCTCGCTGATTCTTGTTGTTTCTGAGCTATTTTCTTCTGTAACTCTTCTTGATTCGCTAATTGAGCTGCATGAAGGGCCGATAAACGTTCTTCTCGATCCCTAGCTTTTTCTCTTGCGAGTTCCTATACATTTAATAATAATTATTATCAATTTATAATATAATAATAAAAATATTATTACCTGTCGCTCTTTTTCTCTTTCTAGCTGCATTTTACCGACTCTTTCTTCACGTTCACGACGAGCTTGCTTCATTTTCTGTATACGCAGTTGCCTCTCAGCTTCTAAAGCTCGCCTGCGTTCCTCAGCTGCAGCTTCTTTAGCAGCCTTTTCTTCCTGCCGACGTTGACGTTCCTCTTGGATTCCCTAAAAGTTAGATTATTATAATCGAATAAATAAAAATTCATTGGGATTATAATTTTATATAGTGTACTTGTAATCTCTCTTCTTGTTCCTGACATAATGCCATGAAATCGTGTCTTTTGTTCTGTGCTTCAAGTTCGTTAATAAATGCAATTTCTTTCAATTTCGAATCTTCGTCGTGAGCTTTCCTCACAATTTCTAATAAATGCTGCGTTCTATTTTCTTCTGCCCGTTTCAACTTCATCTCCATTCGCACCCTCTTGTCTTCTATCAACTGACTTTTGGCACTCTTAACATCTTTCACCTTATTTAACAGTTCTCGTAATCTCTGTGATTTCTCCATCAACAACTTCTGACGCTTATGTTGTGCACAAGCCTGTTTTGCTTGGTATCTCCGTAGTGTCTCGGGTAATGACCTTTTTCTGGATGGAGATGATAGCTTTTGATGCAATTCTAAAGCTCTACCGGGATGACGGGCTACTAACGCACGTAGTTGTGCGAGCGTGTCTACACACTCAGCCCAAGACATTCCCTCTAATACATTCTCATACCTAGAACAATCTAAGTTAAATTCTATCCAAAACAAAAGATAGATTAAACACAACCAATATCACATTAGTATATACCTATCTTCTAAACTGACGTCATCGGGCACTGCAGTAGGAGACGTTGCTGGTTCATCTTCTATTTCAAGGACCATTTCACCATCTGTCTCATCAGTTTCTGTATCAACATCAGTTTCCGCACATCCTAACTCTAAAATTTGCCTACGCAAGGAAGCTTCTTCATCCGACAACTGCTGCGATCGCTGAGAATCAGCTTCTTCCGTTTTTCTTTCCTCTTCCAAAATTATTCTTTCTCTTTCTGCTTGGGCAGCCATAAATTGTTGTATACGTTTTTCGAGTAACTCTGCGTCGCTTTTAAATATAGCTGCAATCATCGATGTAGAATTTATTTCATTCAAATTAACGGTGTTTTTGAAAACCTCTTCTACCTTATCTTTAATGGTAAGGCTTGCAACTGACTCCCCTTTCACTTTTTCTACTTCGTTACTTATGTTTTTTCCTTCTTTTTCCGCAATACATTTCTTTTTTGATTTGCCATTTCCATCTGGAGTCAAACATTTCTTTTTATTTTTTTCTGACGGACTTTCTATAGATAAAGCTGGTAAAGATGTAGCGGTACTCGGTTTGTGAAATCTCGTAGACATATTTAAATTATGAGTACTTCCTCTTCTGCAACGGCCTCTAACCGTTTGCCAACCATCATTTTCTTCTTTTGCCTTTACAATAAGTGTTTGTTTTGTTAATACCTCTACTGAACCATTTATATCCCTACAGCTTTGATCCTTTCTTAGCGTACTTTGTTCCGAAATCTAATAAGAATACAACAGAGCATACCATTTACATTTTAACTGAAAGTAATTACAAATTTTACTAACAAGTAAAATAACTATTAATAAGTACGAAATAATAATAAATACCTTATCATCAAAAGATTGAAATCGTTGTCTCACAATGACGGATGTTCCAGGTTTCATTTTGTTTGAAGTTGATATATTTTTATCGCTTAGTGTAGTTTTACTTCGAAAAAATTTAGGAGTTTCTGGGAGACCTGGTTGTTTCGTTTTAGTAACCTTCATTTGCGATACTGTAGAATATGCTGGTTTGTTAATATTAACTAATCCTTTGTTTGAATTATTGCAGGGCATGTCTGATACAGTTTTCGTAACAATTTTATTATTTATATTATCACCCACATTGGACAGTGTTTTTGGTTTTTGAGTAATTTTATTTGAAACTTTTGTAATACTCTGTATACTTTTATTCGCTGAGCTAATACTATTATTTTCTTTTACGATAGTATTATTAGATTCTATTAATTTATTTTCAGGTGTTACATTTTCTATGCCAACAGCTCGGATACTTTTCCCTGTGCTTTGCTTTTTTACTTTTGCATTAATTTCATTTTTTCCTAGTCCTAAATCATTTCTAGGACATCCAGATTTAACTAACGGACTATTTTGAGCACTCAATTTATTATCCACACCAATAGATTTAGAAAGTTCTTTCTCTGTCGATGTAAGAGTAATTAATTGTATATTTTTATCATTCTGGATTATTTGTTCATTTTTCTCTAGTATTATATTAGAATCTGCTATTTTAGTAGAATTATTGTGTAACATATTTTTAATTGGTTTTGAAACATTTTTGGTATCCAACTTACTTTTCAGATCACGTTGCGAATTATCATTTGGCTTCTGATCTATTACAACACTACCACTTGTTTTTGAACATATTACATGTTTGACAAGAGTTTTATTTACTTTCATCGAAGTGAGTTTGTCTTTGATCAATGATTGACTTATTCCTTTATCTATTGGACTTTTACATTTTTCACTTAAAGTTGAATTATTTCTGGTGACATTACTTTTATTATCTTTTACCAATTTGTGTGCAACCTCTCCTTTTATTTGGCTGACTTTATTATCTATAGAAATAGTCTTACTTTCTGAAATAATTTGGTCAACAGGACTTCGACACACAGATTCAGTAGGGCTCATTCGTTGCAAAGGACTAGTGGATTTTGGAATCATTGTTGAATTCCAGATGCGACAAGGAGATGTTTTCCTAACTTCCCATGCTAATGGAGTACGTCTTAGCGGAGGCGGTGAATTTTCATACGCCCATTTCACTTTAAACCATTCAATCAAATTATGGAAATCTCTTGTATAGTTTTCTAAAACTAGTATCACTTCTTTGCATTCTGAAATGTTTTCATCTTCTTCACATGTTTGGTAAATACCATCAACAGCTCTTTGCAGATTACCAAATAAAAAAGCCCAGTATCTCGCCTGTAATTCTATCATAAGAACAACGCAATTTAGCATACATTCAAAATCGAATACAAGTTACATGCATATAGTTTTAAAATAATAACTTTGATTCTCATTAAGTCAAAATGTTTAATACATATTCATAATATAGTGTTCAATTATAGATTAATTCTAGTATTAAAAGGTTGTAATGTAATATTATATAATGCCACCCATTGGAAGAACCTATGGTCCACCTGGCAAATGGTAGTAGCACAGTTAAATAAATGAAAGCTTAGGGAATAATAAAGTAATAATTAAACTTTATGAGAACAACTTTTCGGACAACTTAATATATTATTATCTTGTAACTTTAGCTTACCAGATTTTTTGTCTCGACCAGTGGAAGCTGATCGTACTCTGGTTGTTGGTTTCATTGATCGTTTAGTTGTACTTGATTGTGATATTCTTGGCACACTAGGTGGTTTTTTAGTAACCTTCTCACTATTACTCGTTCCAACTGGTACATTAAAAGCTATCAAATTTCTAGCTGCCCGACCTTCTTCTTGTATTAGTAATCGCACATCAGCCATTTTTAATAGCCTTCTATAAAATATAAAAATTTAATTACACTGTTTCCTTTGTAACTTATTCAAAATATAAAGTTTTAAATTAATGAGAAAATAATTTCATCAATGATACACAGGAAACCAAACTTTCTAACGAGTCATTGCCTTTGTATAAAATATTATAAACACAAGCATTTTAAATGAAAGTTATATTTTATAATAAATAACGAAATAAACCAACAATATCTATAAGTAAAGAAGTAAGTCAGGTATGATAATGATATTTTAATATTATTTTAGTAAAGTAACAGTCTAATATTTTGTTTCACATTTGAGGTTATATGACTGTCATTAAATTATTAAATACTATTAAATAGAAAACAGAAAACGTATCTCTAAACAGATAAAACACTAATAACATACAAAACACTAATAAATCATGTTACTAATATTACCAGTAATAATAATTGAGAAAATAATATATGCATAAATTTGTATACACATTCTATGACATCACTCTAAATATAAGTTGAAATACAATATATTCAACAATAGTGATGTAGAAACTTACTTTTGCTATGATAATAATTACAAAATATCAAACAACGTTTGATTACAAATAGATTTTAAATAGCATAAACATTGAACTAACATTTCAGTAGCAATACAAGACATTTTCTGACAAATATCGTTTCTAACTTTTGCTGCAATTTGTTGGTTCCACTGACAGTGCCGCATTTGTGGCTGCATTGAAAAGTGTAACTACACTAAATATTTAGTACTATATAAATATGTGATGTGCAGCATTGAAACTAAATTAGCCATTGTATTTTGCTGAATTTACATATGTATATTATAAAAATACTCGATTTTAAATGTATTTATTACCGATATTACAAATTGGTCTTTTCAAGTTCGTATGATATATATACAAGTTTTTTTTTTAATTAAAGATTTTCCAAATGTGCTTTATACATTTTGTCTTTATTTTTTCAAATGATTTCTATATATATGTACGCAATAGTTCAAATAATTTATATATGTATTTAGATAATAGCACATACTAAATAAAACACATTATTTCCTTATAGTAACTATAATTTCTAAGGATAAATTTATTATACAGTCATGTAATTAATTACACATCTACTTATGCTAATAAACATTTCGAACTTCCAGAAAATACGTTTTCATAAATAGTAAAGGTATTATGATTTTGGAAAAACAAAAATACAGTGTCGAACTGGTTTACGATTTTTCTTTATAGTTTCGTAGAGTATCATTGGTTACATAAACGACATTTATCTGAAAACTGTATTCGCAACAAAATTAATCCGATTTTTGCATAAGAATGTTCCCGACCGTAACAGTGTATAATTTAATTTTGTTTCGAAGTTATCCAGTCTGTCGTATGACGGCAGCGAGAAGTGTTCCTTGAAGAAACTGTTAAATTGGTTTACGCAGTGAATTCACGTCCAGCGCCATCAACGCGTGATAAGATGAATCGCGAGAAGCGGTTGCGAGGACTGTAGCACACATTTACGTGGGGAAATTTAATTAACACTGTGTCTCTTTGGGCTTGTACTATAGATTACAAGTAGTTTTTTTAAAGTCGGCTGGGAAGCCGATTCTTATAAGACGGTGACGGATTGCGAAAATAGGATTAAAAATCGATTTGGAGGTTTCCAGAAGAAAAGGCCACCAGAGAGGCGGACGATCTGCCAGACTTTGCGGGGTGACGCGGGGAAATTTTCAGATAATCGTACGTATTTTACGGCTACACATAAACCAATCTTTTTTCAACGTCCTTACACAACTGGGATTGCCTGCACAGTTGACTTTTACGCGATACGTGACTTCGTGCACGAATTCATTGTTTACGCATATGTAGAAGTCTTCGAGCAGCTTTGGAGGTTGGCAGAGATATTCAAGGAGAAATATTGAACATTTACGTTTTTTCCATTCGATCCATTTAATGTTGTTACGTTCGTTACGAAACTCTTGGGTAGATTCGTGTTTGAACAATACGTTTTGTTGTTGTACAGCGATACAAATTTCTCATTTCAGTAGAGCTTTACGTAGCGTGACAAACTGTCAATTAACGGTGCACACATTGCCGGTCCTGTTGAAGACTTGTAGTATAAAAGTTTCGATAATTTCATAGTGTATACTATGTTTATAAAAATAAAGTAAACCATTTTCTGATAACCTACATTTACTTTTGTTGGTCATTTATTAACTCATGCCTGTATCTAAATATGTGTGTTTTATACCATGCTACAAACTTACTAAAAATGATCAGAATATTGATATAATTTTGTACACGTGTTATGAAATTTGTGCATTTATTTCTTTCATAACTATTTATTTTTTTTATTATGCATAAGTTTATGTAAGGTAGTCAATTTTATTTTATAATTTCACATATATGCTTAATGAAGTAATAAATTCTTTTGTATAAAAAACCTACATTTTTATGTTATTACTATCTCTCTCTATCTCTCTCTCTCTATATATATATATATACATATATATGTATATATTTATACAATTTATATTTTTAGAAAGTAGGTGCATATTCTTTCAAATATCATATTTAGTATTACAAATTTATAGTATAACCTATTTAAAAAGAGAAACTATCATAACTCATAAACAACGAGCTTTGGCAATGCAATGTATAGTAGATAATTGTATTTCAGTTTATGCGTTTTTTATTTTAGTTTGTATTTATTAATTAAAAAACAAGTTAGAGGAAGCGAAAAACTTTTTTTAGGGGTTTTTCATCAAACATGGCTGCTCTACCACGAAGGATTATAAAAGAGACACAAAGATTAATGCAAGAGCCAGTTCCTGGTATCAGTGCTGTTCCAGATGATACAAACGCTAGGTATTTTCATGTAATAGTAACTGGACCTGAAGATTCGCCGTTCGAAGGTGGACTTTTTAAACTTGAGTTGTTCCTACCAGAAGACTATCCAATGTCTGCTCCTAAAGTTAGATTCATTACAAAAATTTATCATCCAAATATAGACAGGTATTTACTTATATGTTAATTTTTTATTGCTTTCTTTTTATCGTGATGAAAATAAGTTTTCCATAGATATTATTGCTTTATCGTTAGAAAATATCAATGAAATTAAGAGTTAAATCGGTATTCTTCGTTATGGAATTTTAAAAACCAGAACTGAAATTTGTAATTTTTTTTGTTAAAAATGTTTGTATTTGTTACATAGATTGGGCAGGATTTGTTTGGATATTCTCAAAGAGAAATGGAGTCCTGCTCTTCAAATTAGAACAGTTTTACTGTCGATACAAGCACTTTTAAGCGCGCCGAACCCAGATGATCCTTTGGCAAATGATGTTGCTGAGCTCTGGAAAGTAAATGAAATTGAAGCAATACGTAATGCCAAAGAGTGGACTCGGAGATATGCTATGGACAACTGATCTCAGATCATCCATGATGCAAAGTGACATTACCCCTATCTTTCCGAGTTTACTGATCACATTACCCGCACCAGCTGCGTACCCTGCACCTATGTCCACAATTTTGCTATAAAAATAATAAAAGTTTTGTAAGAGTAAACAGAATGAAACTGTATTTTCTATATTGCGGGGAATACAAAGATGTTGTTTAGATTTCTTCACTGGTTCATCAGACATATATTTGTAAAGAATCTTCTAACAATAAAATACATTAATTGTGAGAAGATTTCTACTTCTGCAAAAAGGTACAATTTTAATGGATAATTACTTAATGTTAGTGTAAATTTATGGGTTTTTACTTAAAATTATTCGTTTATAGTGAAAGTAAGTGAATGTAGCATCTTGCGTGACGTCCTTTTTTCATATTCAATTACAAAATGGCTTGTGCAATTAGTAATTTATAGCCCTGATTTTGGTACCTTTAATGTATCCCTGAAGCAAAACAAAAGTACTGGGTTGATTATTCTGTTATACAGATATTAAATTTTCTGTATGTCATTATGTCTACTAACTAATTGTCTGATAATCCTGACTTATTTATCGTTGTCGTGATTATACAATACCACGTAAAAGATATTACAATAATTGAATTAGATTATGAACGTAATCGTGTTTATTTATAATTATGAATTTTAAATAATAAGTGATCGAACATATTCAAATTTTATGAATGTGTGAAGTTGCAGTTTTGAAATGTATAACACCTTCAATAACATTTACATATTGAAGTACTTTATTTATTAGCATACTACACGATATAATTGGTTCTATGTTCATAATAACTTTTAATTATCTTGATAATCATGAGATCATTTTTCTCCTCATTATGTTAATTAACATTTTATTGTATAAATATAAACTATTAAGCGAGAATCTGCATCTTTTATTCAATTATTTTAAAATAAATCAAAATTAATATAGATACCAAAAAGTGTGCCGAAAACGTAGATAATTGTTTCCGGAAAACAATTTTCTTAGTATTTGTATTATATATATATAAATATTTAGTTCTCAGCATTCCCAAACATGTACTTATATGGCTTTAAAACAGAAAGGTAAACAAGGAAAAAATATGTATTTTGAAACATCATATAACTCATAAAAGTATTGCTTGCTGAATTAAAATATTTTTTGTCATTACTAATTTATATACTCATACTTGAAAAGAAGATTTAATGGATAAGCTGATATAAAATATAAAATAGACAATACATTAAAAACTCACTTGTACTAGAAATGCTACAGATATTTCATTCGATTATGCTTAAGTAATTTCTGTACAATTTGTTTATTTTTTTGGAAAATGTTACTGATAAATAAAATATAAAACTACGGTATATTTTCTGGAATGAAAAAGTATATGAAGCGAATAGTTGCAAAAGATCAATGAATTGAAGTGCCTCATTAAATGGGCATTTGTTGAAACATTTAGTTGATAATAAAGAAGTTGCTGTATAAAAAAATTAGAATTTCATACTTTTACTTTCATTCATTTATACACATATCAATATAATATCTCTTTTATTAGAATTGTATAACTCTACCTTTATATCTATGCATTTTTTAGCATTTCTAATGATTCTTAGTTTTAAATATTTATAATTTATATATATTATAAAAATTATTATTAGATATTTAATTTTGTCGATAAGTAATACTTCCATGGAAAAAGTGAGAAAGCTTATTAGTACATTTGTAAAGAGTTTCCATTTTTAATATAAAAGTCTCTTGATCTAGTTTGAGTAATTAAATTCAATATGTTATCAAAGTTTATCAAGATTATAGCTATGGAAAACTGAATAACTGTAGATAATTTGCTGTAATAAAGATGTTATCATAAATGTGTTATAGAATAATATTAAATCTCCAATATATTTACTGCTTATTGTTAAATAAGTAAATGGAAAGTGTTGTCAATTTAGAAACAGAAATGTATAGAAACCCAGTAAGCAAAGTGCTGCTAGATTGGCAGCAGGTTTTCAGCAGGCGACCGCAGAACTTTGGCACCAAATTCATATCCACACACATCAGTATATGTAGACATTGCCTCTTATGGACTGTTCTGTTATGTCTCGACGCAGACAAGATCAGTATAGATATTGCATCTTTTCTCTATTGCAGGCTTTTCTATCTATGTATACATATAGGCAGATATGGCAGATATAAGGTCGCAGCACTCTCTGGTCTCAGTGGGCCAATGTTACCGATAGTGCCGACAGTTCGCAGATTTAGACGTATTAGTAAGAACTGAATATTCTGTATACTCCATTTTTACTACGGGTGCTTAATATGATTTGGAGGCTACACATGTATATGGCGTGTGTATTTGAACAGTGGAAATAGTATTTATCAAGAATGTATTACAAAAATACGAAATATAGTAAAATTAATTATGATTTATTACTCATATCGTGAATGAACGTGTATTGCAATATATTGTATATACTTTAAACTAATGCTAAACTTTCTTTGCAATTATTCAATACGTACATACATATATTTACTATTTTTGTATTTTCTTTCTTTTAAAATAAGTACTTGCAATAAAATAAACCTGATTGTGCTTGCATTCTTTTTATGTCTATACACATAAGAATTCACTACAATTTAACAATTTAAGTTGAAGTTAATTGTGTTAATTTTTGTTATAATATTTTTAATCAAAATGTAAAGCCTATGCCATTTTTCTATTGTTTAGTGCAATTCTGCTTTATTACACAATACATATATGTAGAGAAATAATATATACTGAACTGAAAAGATATAAATTTTATTTTTAATCATGCATTATTGATTCTTATTAAAATTTTATTAATGTGAGCACATGATTTATTATTCTTTTTATTTACGTTTCTCTTCGATTAAATCCCCCAGTATTCTTCGATTACATACATATACATACAGCAGCTCTGCATACAGCTGCTAATTCTTATGTGTCCGAAAACAAATGCCGTAAGTAACATTTGTCACGTAAGTACAAGCATTACAACATTCATTGTGCTCGAGCTTTTCAAATTCGTCGGGTTCCATAGACAGATTTTGTAGCCGGAAATGTTTTGCATGATATTTTCTAGCACAATTTGGGTGTTCGACTACAGGTGGGAGAAAATTTAAAGGGTGGTTCTTTATGACAATATAAGACGAAAATGAAGAATAAAATAATTGCAATTTCGGCTTCATTTTTTAGTTATTAACAATTAAAAATCCGCTTAAAATGCAGCAATATCATTTTTGGTATCAATTTCATTAGAAAAATATCAAGAATATGTTGGTGAAAGTTCCATAAAAAAATAATAAAAAATAAAGAAGTTTTGTTATCGGATTAGTAGTGGTCTCCTGGTCTCACACCGATATACCCGACCCGTATCAGTTACACTTCTCGGCGGCCGAGGCCTCTCAAGTTTTACGGCCCCTCACGGGGTATACCCCGCAGGAGTGGGGATAATTTAGGGACAATTATGTGTAAGACATTTGGGACATTTATCGATAAAATACTGTACTTCTGTTCCCACAGATCGATTTTTGGAACAATTATGTATAAAAACAAGTGAAGGAAATAATGCTCGTTTATGAAATATATTTATATTAAAAATTGAGGTATCTCACATGAAATTTGAAGTATTACGTACAATATTTCTTGGAATTTTTTGTCCTTGATACTAGTTTTGATTTTAATATTTTAGAAATCAACGCCAAAATATTGTCTGAAATATTTGAATACGTTCGTCGGAGAATGTAACATTTCATGATAACCGATCAGTGTCGCCAGATGAGTCCAGATTCGGACTCATTTACTCCCCTACTTTTCCCCTTCTACTATTCCATTCCAGCACCACGTCCCACTCAATCCCCGTCGCGCACGCGCAACGTGTCACATATTACGACTCTGGCCATCAGAGAGGGGGTACCTGTATTCCCCTCGATTTTCTCGACCTGGCGACACTGTAACCGATATGGTTCCGTCACCGAGCCCCTGTGCTATTGAGCGGCGTAAAAAGTGGGCACAGGTGGGCGCGGGGATAAGTGGAACTTACAGTGATCTGAAATACCACATCGCTAAAAGTTCCACAACCGACGAGATACTCGTTGGTAGTTCCGCACTCTCTACCTAAATAGAACATTTTCTGGTGAACCACGTAAGACTGCGTCAGTGGCGTAGGTAAATAGATTTAGTACCGCGGGTAATAAATACATGTAGAATGCTGACATTACCCATTCTGTAATTGCTTGGAAAATAATTATCTTACCAATAGTGGATAATATCGAGCGAATAGCTGCACATTTATAATTTATTAGAATGTAAGACATGCTAGATGTAAGAACAAATGTACTGAAAGATTTTCAATAAAGATCTTGTAAATTAATATCCATTATTATTTCAAACCTATTCTCTTCCATAACATTTTGCAATGTCACCTTCCGTCAAAAGAAAATACATTACTCAAGCTGGTTCATTTCGTTTTTGTATTACCGCGTATAAGATTACTTCGAGCTACTATCGTTCTGTCACATTCCCCATTGTGAACAAATGTATTACAAAAATACGAAATGTAGCAAAATCAATTTTGGTTTAATACTCATGTCATTAAAGTAAGTATGTAGCAATACTTTTGCGTACTTTAATTCATATTATCATAATTTATTTTAATTTTATATTTATATTCTCTCGTGTTTCGTTTAAACCCAAATGTTCCTATCATAAAGTGCGATCGTCCACCTTTAATTCGAGCCCTCAAACTACTTTGTTGAGATTTGAATCTCGCGCTCTACGAAAGCCGCGTGAAGCATGTCGCGATCGATCGATGCACGATCGATTCTCCCTGCTTGCCGCGTTCGGTCGTTCCCGCGCTCGTTCACTTGCGTCTAATTTCTGTCACTTGCGTGCGAACGATGGTAAAGTGTTTCTCTTTTCTATTGATTCAGATTTATTGTTTGACGGTTGATCGATTGAATTTAAATAAATTTGATCTTCCTGTTCGGAGCTAAAGGTAAAACCATCCATCCATCCATCCTTCCAAAGATATTACATCCGCTTTGAGGTGGAGAGGATGTAAGTACTAACATATTCATTTGTATAACTTTCATTCAGTCACAAATTAAAATAGTAAGATGTCATTGCCGCCCTTCTCTCTCTTTCCACCCCTGGAATTTTAATGAAATCTTTGATGGCGCAATAAAAACGACTCTCTGAGAAATACTTTACTATGTATTCAATACTTTTAGGGGAACCTTCGAGGGGGGGGGGGGGGTGTCCCAATATTTTTCTTACATGGGAAATAGTTTTGGCGTTTTTTTTAAATTTGGATACCTGTCTTATCGCGATAATTTACTCTTGTGTCTCGACGAACAATTGTATTTGTTTATTTTCCGTTCAAATTAATTTTAATTTTATATTCAACTTGAATTCTTTATTTCCTATTAATTAGGATTTAGACTTGGACGATTGGTCGATTGAAAAGTTAATGAGTTTATTCTTTCTGTCACATAGCCTGTGTGAGAAGGATCCATCGATTCAAAGATGATATCGATAGCCGAGATCGATATAGTCGAGTTCGAGACGCAACGAGTTGTACTTCCTTCAAGCAGCAGAGGACGTGAGTACCAATATATCTTCCCAATTAAACTTTGTTATTTAACATCGTTTTTCAAATTAATAAAGAAAAATTAATAGTCTTCAATTATTACTTCACTTTCAATTTATTGAATAAAGATATTAATGAAACTCTTTCATTATTTAATTCACGTAACAATAGCTCTAATATTTTTTTTAATAGCAATGAGAGCGTTGTTCACCGGGATTACAAATCCCCAATCCTTTCGATCTTTCCCTAAATTTTTTTGCAGTATAATATAAATATATAATATAAATATATAATATAATATCAAATAAATATATATATGTATATTTTCTGTATGTTCCATTTTAATGTATTGTACTTTCCGGAAAGTTCTAAACAAATTCTAATTTATTTGTTTCGAATCAATATTTTAAAGGCAACCGGATTTATTCTGTTACAGAGCCCTAAGGGTGCAAAATACTTTGAGGCTGCCTACCAGGATGCTTTTTGTTACCTACCTGAATGACCAATGACGACATCGGTACCCGAGATCGAGGGCTAACGTGCCGTGCTTCCTTCAAGGGGGAGAGAATGTAAGTACCAAGATATCTTCACAATTAAACTATATTATCGAACATTTTCATTTCTAAGTATTAATGAAAAATTGTATAGCTTACACAAGCTGAATAAATTTTCCATATTATGAGAATCACTTAAATAGATTCTATATCCCGATGAATTTGTACGATTCGATTTTTTAATATCTTGTCTCTTTTTTTTATTCCAGGACTCTAACGCAGCTTTCTCTTCCTCCAACAAGTAGTGAGTGAATAAACAACTGTCCTCTTTATTACTAGATTTCATTAGTAGTTGATTTTGACGAGTACAGTGACCAGGCGTTCTCGCGGGTGGTATGTAATCTGTTTCCTAGCTAGGTAGGGTCTTTTTGTACGTCGCGTTTTTTTATAAATATAAAAATTTCGATAATTGAATCTCCAAATTGCGAGAAGATAAAAATCTTCTTTAATTTGGTACATAATTACTAGTATTTTTAAATTATTAGAATTGCTCGAAAGCATTAGATACCACGTACAAAAAGATGATTCGTGACGGATAGATTCTTTAAACAAAGCAAATTAACCTATATTACCTTCACGAGTACTTTAGATTTAGTAGAGTACTTTTTCCATTATTTCGACACTTTGCTTTGTCGAAAGGGCCGTCCGAGGGTTTTTAAATATATCCATTATATAATATTCAGAATAAATAAATTAATAAATTAAAATCTTTATTAGAAGCTTTATTAAAATCTTGCTTAATCTCTTTTTGTCGACAATAAAATTTCATTACCCTTTCCAATAATTAAATATTTGATTAGTAAATTGACATTTTTTAAATTGAAAGTAGAATCGTTTTGCAAGAATGCAAGAACATTAGCCCGTACAAAATCTAACAGATTCTTTTAGTTAGGATTTTCAGGATATTAAGATTCCCTGTTCGTTGCTCGAATCCTCTCGCGTGCCCAGGCGCTACTCGGGAGGGTGAGAGCAACGGGCACATGGAATATTGTTTTAATCATATGTGTGGCGACTGACGATGGTTAGTGTATCGTGCACGACGCATTTTCCACTTGTGTGTGTGTTAGGCAGTGGAATTGCGTCGGCTCTTTGAATTCGATTCAGTAGCGCATATTCCTGTTGAACTAACATGCTACATGGATCTTCGTGGAATGTGTTCTCAATTTATTAAAAACAATATTTAGAATTACGCGTAATTTAATTCAGTATACCATACAGTTTTTATTTCGATTTATCTCGTAATGATCACTGCCATTGTTAGTCGATTTCAGGAAAACTGGTACGTACCTTAGAGTGTGCTTGCGTGAGTTTCGAACGTTAAGGTGATGGAGGCGTCCCGGGACGTCCTCCCTAGGTGTTAGGCTGTTGCTCCCTGGCGTCTGTGTGAGGACCGTGTAGCGACTGTGTTGGAGAGCTTGTGTCTTTTGCCATTTTTTAAATATAGGGCTAGGTAGGTAGGTAGCTTTCCTTCTTGGTGTGACTGTTCATTCTAAGTAGGTAGGGGCCAGGGCTGGCTACCGTTTTCTCTTTCGGGTAGGCCGCGATTCGCACGGTAGTCAGTAACTGGAAGAGCTGGAAGTTTCGTCACGGAGCTAAATCGAACGAAGCATGACATTCGAATGGGTGCTTCGTGCTCGATTCTTTCTGCTCGTGTAGCTTCTCGCGGTCGCGGACGCGAACGCGCGCGGATTAGGGCCTCGAAACGTTGCGCACCTGCTCGATCGCACCAGCGGATCGATCGGCTTCTCTCGAAACTTGTCATTTGTCTCGGAAGTTGTCGATCGTTTTCGCTGCGAGCACGTTTAGGATTTCAGTTGCTTGGCGGACCGCCGAACAAAAAAAGAAGAGGCTATATGCCGAAGAGGCCCCGACAAACTGTCGCTCAAGAGGGCAACTACAATGGCCTCGCATCTTCGGATGCGAAGTCATTTCAAATAGTAGTTGTAGAAGTAGTTAGTTGTACACATGGGCAGGCATCGCCGCCCCAACGATCAGCCGAGATGGGCACGTCCGCGATTTGCAGAAGCGTTGCGAACGAAACCACGCGTGTTGCATTAGCCGATTTTGAACAGAGATCAAAATTAGCGTTGTGAACGAAACCACGCGTGTTGCATTAGCCGATTTTGAACAGAGATCAAAGTTAGCGTTGCGGAAATACTCGCTATTCACATCAATTTCAATATAGATTGTTCAGAGTGTAGCGTTGCAAATGAAATAGTCGCGATTCCCTTTCCCATTTTGATTGCTGCTTGAAGCAATATTTAAGATCTACCAATTTTATAAGAGTTTGAAATTTTCTTATAGTTATTTTGCAGAAAATATAAAGTAGTCTTTTGGATCCTCTGTTCGTTGAATTAGTGTTGCGCAGCAAAAGAATCGCGTTTGCGTTCGAGACTTTCCACATTTCAGACGCCCATGCTCCAACTGCAACGAACCACTGCAAAAGTGGTCGCAGTCGAAACGGCTGCCGGGTGTGGCGCAGGCATACGCGATTTCGATTAGAGTTGCGAGAAATTCAGAACGGGTTGAATTAGGGTTGCATTTATGGAAATTGAAATTGAAGTAGAGAATGTCTGGGGCGAGATTAGCGGAGGTCCGGCACCTACTCTTCAAGTAGGGGACCTCGCAGCACGTGACCGCGTGATACCATCTCTGGGTAAAAAAGCCAGCGTTACTAGACCAGTCTATACTCAAAGCGGCCAGCTCGTGGAGTGTATAGCTCGCGAGTTGAACTAACGTTTTGAGCGAAGGGGTGCATCTGTCCTGGCATTACGACGTCCAGGCAGGTGAATGGTGTCATTGCGTTTGGATCTGGGGTGGATTCTATGGGCTTGGAAACCCAGTCGCTAGCTGTCTCGCTTCGCCTCTACTTCATTTCGGTTAGAGATCCGAGAAAATCACAGCGGGTTGTGAATTAGCGTTGCGACAATAGAATTTGTTTAGCTACCGTTTTTGACAATGGCAAAGAAAGATAGTGGAGGAACCGGTCGTCTCCACCAGGAGACTTTGCCACTCTTACTGCATGCCGCGAATGAATCAATAGACCGCGAAACACCATATCTGTGCGAGGAATTAGCGTTGCGAGAATTTGTTGTCGCGATTGTCTTAGTGTCGCGAAAAATACAAACACGTTGTGTTAAGGCGGGATTAAAGTGGATGCATATTGGAAAACGCACCTAAAAGATGAGATTAAATGTAGCGACCTCGTATTAGAGTAGAGGACTGACATTGCAGAGCCAGTCGCGCACGGAGCATACGACCATTAAATTCCGGAGATACTTTATTGATATCCAGATGTATCTCGATATTACTTTAAAGTTTTTGATACCGTCAAACGCCCACCGGACCACTACGTAGAGAAGAAACGTATTGATACGTTCTAAGACCCAGAAATTCCTTCTAAATTCGTGTGAATTTTGTCAAAGTTGCATAGCGCTTTTCGACGAATAAAATCATTTATTCGATACTCGATGAATAAAGATACCTTTTTAATTCGAACCTTCGAATAACGAAAAAAGATAAAGTATGTTTTATTCGAATCGTTATTTAAATAATTTTTTATCTAAATAATACCCAACTCTGGTCTATTTCAATAAAAATTTGCCCATCTCTGCTCCTACAATTATATTGTATTAATTCATCCACGTGATTCTTTCTCGAACTCTTTATTATTCGGAATAATATATGTTTTTCAACATATTTCTGTTCCCACAGATCGATTTTTGGAATAATTATGTTTAGAATGTAACATTTTATGATAACCGATATGGTTCCGTGATAATTCACCTTTTCACCGACAAGAATCTCCTCAGTGGTCTTCTGCACCGACGAGATGCCGTCGGTGGCTTTCTGTTTCTTACTCCGGCGACAATATATCCTAGAGGGCGTAAGCAAACGGCAAAATTTGTTTGACGACACGATGTCCCGTGAGGCTGGCAGTCTTCTCGTCGGTGCCATGGTTATCTCATTGTCAGTCACCTGACCCCATTGATAACTTGTGGGGTATGGTATAGAAAAATATGAAGTTTATAAACCAAAAAGATCTTAATGATCTCTATTCTATAATAGAAACGGCTTGGAGTAATATCGCTGTGGATAAATATAATAAATTAATAGATTCGATGCCGAAAGGATGTGTTAAGACCATCAAAAATAATGGACATTGGACAAAGTATTAAACTGAAATTATAATTGTTATTTTAATTCGATTACATCAAATTCACAACTATTTTTATTGTTTTCTTGGAGAAGCTCTTCGACTTGTTCTTGTATGAGTTCTTTGTTTTTCTAGATTTCTGCTCACTTTGTTACCAGCAACCCAAACACATGACTTTTTGAGGGTACAGTTTCACTGTCGAACTGGTACAGTGTTTTTTACACGCGATTGAAGTACACTCCATACTTGTACTCTTCCATTTTTATTTCCTGTAAAAGCTAAAAAATGGTGTTTAATGTCACAAAGAACGCAACACAAAACGTTTCTGGAGAACTATACACTTGTGAAGTTAAACGAAATTTGATTCCTTGGGGAAAATAGATAGCAAAGGTATTGTTTGGAAAGCAGCATGAACTTTCCGGACGATCTAATACGAGATATCCATGATGTTCTCATCGATTGGGTTAAGTCATAAATAACTTCCGTTTCCCTTCTCTGAATTTATGACGGTTCATGAAACTTTGCACTAGTCATCAATCTGTGGCACATTCGGAATCATTATCGAATCTGATAATCCTTCCACTGTAATAATTTCAATATAAATGATTGTTTAATTATTATCCAGCACATTACTCATCTCTATAATGGATGTTATTTACTAATCAACCAAATAGATATAAATCTATAGGGCTCTGAATTCCCTTAATGAGAATATTCAGGTGAAAAATAATCTACGAATCGGCAGATAGGAGCGTAAATATGTTCAAAGATCTATTTGTTAAAAAACATTTCTTCCACTGGAGTTTGTATTTCCCTTCTCGATGAAACGGATTTACTCAATGATTGAAAAAAAAAGATTTTTTATTTTATTAACTCAATGCACTTAATAAAAATTGAGGACATTGCTTTCAACAATAATGCACTACTGAATTCTTATAAAACTGGTATTTCTAAAACATCAATGAGACATATATGCACTTTTTTTCGAATTTTTGGAAATTCTCAATTTTGTTGAACATGTTTGCCTAATCTGACAAATTTGAAAAAAAATACACATTAATAATCATAATAAGACGCAACCATCATAATATTATAAACGTGGTCATCTGATAACTTCAATATAGAATTAGCAATTTGAAGGTTCTGAAATTTAAATAAAATAGATTTTGCAGTAAAAAATACGGAAAAAATTCACCGTCGTGTGTGTTATCGTATAACGTTCATGAATATTTTCGTAATTTTTTGTTGAGCAGAACAGAAGAAGTAGATCATAATTTATTAAAACCGTGTTCACACTATAACTACCCTTGTGGTAGAGGTATCGACTTGAAACTTGCCTTGGGGACCCTATCGAATGGTGGGACCCTTTACATTTCTCTAAATAAAATCTAAAGTAAAAACAGTGTTAAATGATGTATGTACAAGGAATTGCATTTATGTTATCTACTAAATAAAAATTAATACAAGATTTCGAGTCTCCGATGGCCAGCAATTTGTTTCTGATTGTGGTCAGGTCTGTTGCGTGTAGTTGTTCGGTCGGCTTTTATACGTGTTTCGTGGCCCAATAGTCTAGGTAAGAAGAGAATATGAGAGCGCTCACGCCCGGGATTTTTCTGCCTCCATTATCTAATAATTTTGTCGTGGTTAATAGGAAGTATTATCAGTTTTTCTTATCTAGCTTCGTAATTCTTAGAAATATTAATATTGTGTTGAAGAAAGTATTCCGGAGTGTAACTATAACACATGGTACACAAGAAAAAGAAATTCCTGTTCGTAACATAGATGTATATGTATTATTATTATTATTTATATCGCGGAGTGTAAGTCGGGGCTGATTATCTTTCGTTTGAAATATGTGTGATTGCGAGACTAATGAAAACGAAATGTTGGACGCTCTAAACTCTAAGACAATCGTACAGCCTGTATGATTCGTGAACAACCCTCGGTCTGTTTTGCATTTCAAAACAGCAATCGATTAATTAGTCTTTCATTGTATCATCCGGCGCCGTATGCTTTGTAGCGTAGAATGCAAATGTAACAAATTGAACTATTTAATATTGAAATGCGGAGGGAGGGAGGACAAAGGGGCAAGGCGTGGAGGAAATAAATGAAATCAAGGAAGCGGCGTTGCAGGGGATCAAACGGAGGGAAAAAGGTAAAAAGGGGAAAAGGGGAAGAGGGACAAAGGTTCGTGGGAAAAGATTACAGAGGCGAGGAGGGAGTTAAGGAGGTGGAAGAAGGGAAGGCAGGGTCAAGGAAAGATTACGGAAGAGCACAAGGGGAATCTGAAAGCTGTACGCGGAGAAAGGAGACTGGGAACGAAGAAGAGATTCGAAGAGAGAATAAGAGCGATCAATTTTGAAGAGGAAGTATGAAAGATAGTGCGAAGGGAGAGAGGAGAATTAAAGTAAATACCCAGAAGCCTAGGAATGGAACGAGAACTTCGTGGATCTCTTCGAGGTGGAGAAGGCAAGTGCGGCTGAGGAAAGATGTAATATGCTGATGGTTTTCAAGAGTAGAGAGAATGGAGTTGAAGGCAATTTAAACTCTGAAGAGAGTATAGACCGCGGAGGTGGATAGTTTTTTGAATGGATATGATGCATGGAGCAATGGAAATAAAAACAGTTGTGTAGAAGGTGTGTAATGTGGTTTGGATGGCTGACGAACGATGTAAAGGAGCGGAAGCAAGACATAAAGATTTTAATGCTGAATAAAGGAAAAACATCAGCTGAATAACGGTAAAAGCCCTCTGTGAAATACCTCGTTAACTTGACTGCATTAATAACTCCACATTCTACGCAGTATTATACGTCCGGTATATCAGGAATGTATTCGAACGTTTGCATTAAAGAATAAAAATATACGTGATACACTTGATACTTCTATTCATTTATGGCAAAAACGAGCAGATCCAATTTCAAAGAGTACAACGATTTAAAAGATTTTAAATTATCGATGCATTATTCTCAGCTTATTAACACTAAAGCCACCGCCGGATAGGTAAAAATGATTGGTTTTTCCTTTTACAATTACTGAAACTATAAAAATGTTTTCATGTGGATTTGTACCATCCATTTGAGCATCTTAAAACTGTTATATGTAATATTATATGTTACGTGATAGAACATTATTCCTGTATTTTTAAAAGGTGATCGCTCAAAGGGTCGTTTGCGAAAAGCACCCCTGAAGAATAAATTACTTTCTTCAAACCTTAATAACGGATTTAAAATTCTGAAAAATATCCCAAATAAAGCTAGTTTGTAGTTTCATCTTCCCTTGGATTTCATAAAAATATCTTAAGAAGTATCTGAGAAAATGAAAGGTGAAGTTTAGGCTTTTCACCCCCATATTACCCTTACACGAAATGGTAGGGATCCGCAATTTTACAGAATAGTTTTTTAGATAAAGTACACTGTTTCGCAGACAAAAAAAAAGGTGAAAATTGGCATGCTAGACCCTTTTTATTTTGCATAAAGATCTGCAGTCTAGTTACGAGCTTATATTTTATTGTACACGAATGCTCAAAACTACAAAAATTGATACCATAAAAAACAAGATTTTAAAATATATTTTCACAGATGTGTCATCTTGTCAGCTTGATAAAGTTATTAAAAGAAGAAAGAAACGTCTACTTGGTTACAATTTCTTGCAATTGATGTAGAAAGATTTTATTTCGCATAAAGATCCACAGACTAGTTATAACTACAGTAAGACACAGGTATCAAGATTGTGTACGTACAATTTGAAGTGTTCAGCAATATTTATGTAGATGTTACGAAATATTCATTACAGGAACGTACAAAGTAGGGTCACAGAATTATTCGAACGCTTAAAGGTAGAAGCTAAAATTGAAATCTGGTGGGGACGGATCAGGATTCCGAAAGTTTGCACTGTTTGAAGTACCCGAAAAGTTAAAGTGCAAAATTAGATTGGCAGGTCATGTAGAAGCGCCATATTCATGTGATTAAAACCGACTCGACTACAATTTCGGGTACCTGAAGTTTAGAAACTTTCGGGACCCTGACCCGACTCGACCCGAACCCGAGATTTTTGGTACCCGCGCCTCTAATATTTCCATTGAATTTGAAATTTGAAGTGCTTGAAAAAGTAAAAGTTCGTCGATGATAGGTCAGCGAAAAATATGGAGGAAAAGGTAGATCTTTCCATGGGAAATTGTTAATTTTCTGGCTGAATAATTGCAATCCGTGCGATCGAGCATTGTCGTGAAGTAAAATAGAACCTTCTCGATTGATTGGCGTGGGCCGTTTTTGGTACATTGCTTCGAGTTCGGAACAATGCCAATTCATTCACCGTATTATTGAGGATTTCGTGCAACTGCAGCATTGTGACCGCTTTTTTATTTACACAAGAAAAGCACGCCAATTTGAGCTCGACATATTTATGATATATGATTACCATTATTAGACTTCGGATTCCGTACAATTTAAAGTGGACATATTAAAAAAATTTAAAGACATCAGTGTATTAGTTTCAGTTTAATAAGATAATTAAAAGAAGAAAGACATTTTTATTTGGCTCCTGTATCTTGCAATCAATGCAAAAATTTGTTATTTTGCATGAAGATCCGCAGAGTAAGGTCATTATAATATCGAACATTTCACATGTAAGAATATAAAATTTGAGTTTCCAAACCGAAAATGAATACGTAAAGAACATCGTTACACTATTTCTATAGTGTATAGTACAATATAAAATATTAGATTAACATGTTATTACGTAGAGACACATTCGAGATCAGACGTAGTCTACATTATTTCAAATTCATTAATTGGATATCGGCAATGTAGTCCTACGTCATTTCAAATTCATTAGCTGAATACCGACAACGTAGTTTCTATTTCATTCTTCATATTCATAGCATTTATACAGGGTGTTCCACCTAACTCTGCCACCTTTCATAACGTTGTTATTTATAGAGATATAAAAAAATGTCTGGGGAGAAAGCTATTGTATTTGGAGGCGACACCATCAGTGTAGGTGAAGGTCATATTTTCCGAGATTTCACGAATAGTATTGTTTTTTTTAAACGGAACAACCTACTTATTGTATCGTGAATCGACAGAATATCAAATATTGACCTTCATATATGTTTATATGGTAACACCAATGGTAAGATAATCTATTTGATATATTACAAGATAAGCATAAATCGAGCTTTTTGCCCATCAAATTTTCAAATATTCAGAAAGTGGAGATAACCAATTTGGCCAATCAGCGACGCAATTATCAAAATTGCTGGCCGGAGCATTGACAAAAAGCAAGGTGAGTAGATATTGGGAAACGAAGTGGTACGTAAAAGTGGTCAATAAAAAGGGCGAGAGTTCCTAAACTGAAAGAGGAAAGAACCTAGGCTATCCGCTCGGCTCGATAGTCTTTAATTGGTCTATTGCAGCTTTGAGAGATTGAAAGGAGACTACGTTTAAAGTACGGCGAAAGTATTCCACCGTATACGAATTACGCAATAGCAGGTAGCAAAGGAAGTAATAGGCTGTCATTAGCAGTGATAACTGAGGAAGCAAAGAGAGAGAGAAAGAGAGAAAGAGAAGAAATGAAGCTCGTGGTAAATGGAAAACAGTAAAAAATGGTAACATTATATTTGGACTGATGAAATAATACGAGATAATAGAAGTAACGACAAATAACAGAGACAATGAATGACTAGAATTATTTAAAGTACTTAACACCAAATCTACCACTGCCAATTAACTGATCGATTTCACATTTTGTATTTTACAATTATTGTATATATGTATAAATAAAATAAGTCGAAAAATGCGTGCTATAGTACACGCAGGAAGTAGAATTAATTGGTCATGATCAGACGTGTCAGACGATTCCTATCAATAGCAGGTGTATTTCTTGGATTTTCAAAATTGGTTTCCTCGAAAACGAGGCGTCAAACGAAAAAATTTTATTCCTCTTTGTCGATGTATTTTTACATGTAAAATCGTCCCCTGCCCGGTTGTACCACCCGTCCGTCCACACCCTGTATACAGAGGAATCCAAAAATTGTATGTTAAGTATCGTCGTCAAAAATGAGCATTGGAAAAAAATCTCGGACACGTGTCTGCTTATTTTGTCTCTAGAATCACCACAAAAAGTTTCATTCAAATCGGCGACCCCACAGACACGACCTCTTCTTGTACGAAAGAGCCTAATAATAGCAAAGTAAAAACACGAGGATGGAGTCTGGAAGTAGAAGCAAATAACAAAATAAAGTAAAAGATAAAGGAAGAATCTGTTAGTTAGGTGGCTGCAGAAGTATATTTCGGTATACATGATAAAAGCGAAAAGACAGATATTAAGAATGAATGCAAGGAAGGAGGCCTTGAAGATGAAGTGGAGGTCAGGGACCATGATCAGAATGAGAAAGAGGAAGAAGTCATACGAGAGGAAATGTATGCCAGAGGATTGGAGAAAGAAGGAAAGGGGTAACAAAAAGGGACAAGGTCGAGTGAAACAAGAGAGGAATAATTGAATAGAAGAGGGAAAATAGAATGCAATATTCAGAAAAACGAATCGATTAGGGAATATAAAGTAGCAAAGGTATTCATAAACGGTGTGGGGTAGAACGCTGATGAGGAGGGAAAGGGAGGATGAATAATTCGGATACGATAAAAAGGAGAATAAATGGGAAATAGAGATAAGTCAGGGCCAAAAGGAAAGGATTGAAAGATATAACGAAAAAGTTTGACACATTCCGCGTAATATGTTTTGTAACAACCACATGACCTCTACATAAAGAAAGTTAAAATATTATTATACAGTGTGAATTACGGAATGTGATTAGTTTAGATTACTTTGGTATCAGCAGGCCAGCAGTAAATTGTTTATTACATTATATGTATACGTTTCGAGTCGAAGTATGGTTTCGACTGCACCCGTTGATGGGTAAGTTCATCCCCTTTATATACTCAAAAATCATCTAGAAAATGGAAGGTTAGGAGTACGCGCACGTCTGGGTAATGTCCCTCAGAATTTTCCAAAGTTGTTACACCCCCGTGGGAGAGTTGTTTATTTGGACATGCAAGTGGATCCTCCTGTAGCAACATGTGACCTCAAGAAGGGAGTAAAAGAGTCGTGCAGTAGTCTTTCAGATATTTCTGGTAAAAATTTTGGAAACTTCCATCCGAGAAAAATGCTTTTGTTACCACTATCCAATACGACTACACTTTCGGAAATATAAATCCCGTACTTTCACGAATTTTCATATAAAACTTTGGTACAGTACTCTCAAAGGATTGTACTAATAGAATATACCACTTTTGAAAAATCGATTTTTTATTTTACGAAAGGTGTGCATCCCCTTAATCCATGTATGTCGAATCGTGTCCGTAGGAATTGCAAACTAGAAATTTCCGAAGCAACATTCCATTTTACGGATATTGCAGTATTTTTTTTCTTATTTCACAATGTTGTCGCTTTGTAATATCAATTTTCCGTCGCTGGTCACAGAGCGTCATCTAAAAATATTTCGGCTTGTTACAAGTAAACAAATATACGCGGACGGGGAGTCTATCGATTAAGTTATTTTGATGTGTAGTATGCTGGTGCAAACATCGTTTCGTAAATCTATCGAGGTTACGCGTATTATTCGAACGATCGATACTTCGTTAGCATTGAAGATAGTGTCATATTTTCAACCAGTCACGCTTAACAATATATCACAATCGAGTTTATCGTGTGTTGAATTTTTACCATCCAGCAAATCATTACGAACGTTTAATGCAATTTGTTTACTACAACATTATACAAATTGTTGTCAAAATAGATCATACATATGGATGAAAAGAATCTGTGAGTTTAATTTGGAACATAATATAACTATTGTCAATATTTTCTTCAAGGTATGTATGTAGACTATATGTATATACAAATTTTTATGAAAAAATGTTGCAAAAATGTTAATTTTTAACGTATTTTTTAAACAAATTATATTTTTAAAAACTATTTTACACTAGAAATTTTCGTCTAGGCCTAATAGTTTCGGACATATTTAATAAAATAGATTATTCAACCCCAACTTTAAGGGCTGTTGTCACCCTCCTAACATGAAGAGCCAAAAACAATACATGTCAAATATTTTTTTAAGTTCTACGGGTATCTCAAAATTCCTTCAGCTCTCGAAAAAGGTCGGTTCTCGAGGTCATTTGAAGCGACATTTTCCTTTTGCAAAATGTCCGCCGGGGTTTGGTTTGGGAGTTATTAACGAAAAACATGAACCAATCAGAGCGTGAAATATGTGATATTTACAAAAAAACTCATTGCTGCTTCAAAATATAATTTGAGTTTGTAAAAATGATAAACTTTTTTTTGTCCGCCACTGTGTAATACAAAATGGATAAGAGACCATAGTAACGACTATATGTATATTAGAACTATAAATTAATATTTTACTATAATTCTATACTTATTTCTAACAAAACTAATTTAAAAGTACATACTAATTTACGAATTGATTTGACATATTATATGATATTAAATAAAAAAGGAATCAAGACTAAACGATAAAACTGCTATTCCCAGAGAACGCTGAGGAAGTCCACTTCCTAGTGGACTTAATAAGTCGGTCGGAAAGTTTTGTCATTATTCTCCACTATAAATTTTACGTCGTTAAAAATTGTTTGAAGAATTTGTTTGTAGTGGCTATCGAAAAAGTTAAAATCGGGTAAGGAGTTTATTAATTTTCGAATAGCAGATGTCTATAGTAGCTTCACAAATAACGATGCTTAGGTTCAGTTAGATTCTTATTTATCAATTTTCTGAGATATGTCCATATTTTTATTAGACACTTTATAAATAAGTGATAAACTATGGAAAACACTGTTATTCCAGATTGAAAACTTTATTTTCTGATAGTGATTAAATGGTCCTTTGAAAATGAAAAATTTGCAATTACGAATTTCGAAATGAATTTATCAAAGACGATAGCAATTTTATTCATAAATCGACAATTTAGCTTATGATTAATCAATGTATTTCAATAAATTTGTTTGAAACTATTATTTAAAAGACAATTATTAATCTTTTCAAGGATACTAACACACTTTTGTACATTATGTACGTGTTTTTTAAATTAAAATTACTCTAAGTAAAAAAGTGGTTTAATCTGTGGGAGAACTATTCATTACAGAATCACGCAACAACCAAAACAAAAAATACGTTATATGGAAGCATTGATAACCGTTTAATTAAACGAGACATTAAATCATGTTGTTTTCATTTTGAAAACTTCATCCCCGAAGAGGTTTATCTTTCTGTAGACTTTAGATATAGCATAGCCATTAAGTAGCTTATCGGTAAGCTTATGGTAGCTAGAGTGTTGAAGTTAAGTGAAGTTAAAACAAAATTCTCAAAAAATCTGAATTGATATAAAATTATATAACATGATATACAGTAAAGTATGATATATAAAGTAAAAAATAATGAAAAATAAAGAAGATTCGTGATTGGATTAGTAGTGGTTCACACCGATATACCCGACCCCATATCGGATTACCCGGCATGTTTACACTTTACACAGTGGAGGGGATATTCGTTTTTCTTACAATTAGATCCTACGGTTTCAGTTTTCTTAGATCAAGACTTTACTGTAATATGATATTATATAGTAAACTAATAATGTAAATAATTTAAAATAATAATAGATTTAATAGACGATTTTAAGAATCATAAAAGGGAGAGTACTTAACAATAATAAAAAAAGAATAACAAAACGGAAGTCACGTATAATTATATTTGACAAATACCATTCTTTGTAGGAATTAGAACAGCGTTTAATATTTTCATAAAAAGTTACCATATTTTTGCCAAAAGTGGCTCAAGCTTGGTTTTTTTAGAGATTCTGTCAGACACTCGATTACACATCAGTTAAAAGAAAAAAAGTATGGCAGAATGTATCAGGACGTATAAAGAAGGGTTTTGTGAATTTGGTAGTATGATGAGAAGAAACCGACAGATCTGAGTATTCTAGCATAGCCAACGCCTCACGTGTAGAGACATACATATGTATGACTCAAAAGACCACTGCGGAGCAGATCGTGTACATATGTAAATACATACCTGAATAACCTTGTTTTAACATCGTTATACTAGCTGAAATAAATTTGTGATTTTCTGTAGCATGCGTATTTGTGAACCTGGTTTAATATTTAACTTTAGAAGAAGAATTAAGTTACTAAAACACGTATTCCAATTTCGTAAAAATATACATTTTTTATCACTTTTGTGGAAATGTTTCGTTTCTTATCGTAATATTATAGTTTACAACAGCAAATTGATTGCATATGCATGTAACACCAAATTCGTGTGAGTTATATTGCTTTTTGTTACACTAGCTGCAAAGAAGTTTAACAAGTGATTTAAACACTTGTTGAGTATCGTCTCTGTTATAGACAGCATATATGTGCACTGTTTATTAAAAGTTATAACAACTACTCCATAGTAACATTACAACATTGTCTTCATTGTATTTATAAAGTATGAAAAACGTTTCTTGGTACAATTGTTTTTCTATTTATGTAAAGGGTGTCTCAATTAATAAAAATACATGAAAATCTTAATTTATTGCGATTATAGAGAAGTTTTTCGTTGTTTAATACCCGTGTTTCGAAACAATTCAGATTGTACTGGAGGTGTTTTTTGATTTTATAAACCCTTTGAGAACGAGTGTCGACATGTTGACATCTAGTACTTGAAGTTGCAAACACACAATTTCGTTATGTGGATTATAAAACGACCAGTTCATATTATTTATTTTTTGCTTTATTGAAGATTTTGATGCAAAATCTACTTTTCTGAAGAAAATATTCTTAGTATGTGAAAAAATCCTCATCCGAAAAGGGTTAAAAACACAGAAGATTTTCGCATAGTATTTTAAAATTTGACTTTGAAACTTTCCTTAATTAAATTATGTATACATATTATGTATACATATTTTAATTATTATACATACTATTTATACAATTATTTATACATACATGCATATTAATTTTTGATAGCAACATAAATGAAGACCAATGTTTCATCATAACCACTATCTAATAACTTTATAAACAAATTATTAAATTATTCTACAAGATCTGTTGTTGTGTAAACTACATATTAAGTACCATCACAGGCAGGGTTAGTTGAATTGAAAGTTAACCAGTAATATTGTCATCGTCGTCTACGATATGTAAAGCAATTTTGTTTGGAATGAAACAATAAATCGAAATTGTTCAATGACAAAAAAGGTTCCTAGATAAGAATAGAACTTTTAGAATGACCCAGTAGGTTTGGCACCTGTGAGTTATACGCAATTGAAAAAGTACCACGAGAGAAACTATATCAAAATCCAATTTCTCATTTCAATTGACACTTCAGCACTATTCTACCACTCGCAAGAATTGCTGCAATCAATAGTCTCTACATTAAGCGGTTCACGCAACCTCTAACGCTGTGCACGTTGTCTCATAAAGACTAGCTAGCTATGAGTAAACAGAGGCAGCTTAGAAGGATCCAACTAAGGCATCTTAATCAATGGAAGCCCATTAATTTTAGAAGCATTATGGTCTAACTTGAATTGATTATTGATTATAGGGTGTAATCCATGTTAAACAGGAGAAATCAGAGTTTAGACGACCTTACACGGAAATTTATCGACACATGTAGACGTACCAACATAGTGCCTTCAACAATAAATATGAATTACAATTAGGAGCAATTCCCATTAAGAGTTCTATAAAACTGAAAATGAAAATTAAAGCACATTTTTTTTGCCTATAATTTCTCTTGAGCTCTTATAATCATTGTTGTTACGTATCGAGAATATTTTTCCGTTCGACTTTCTCTCAAGACTCTTTTGGGTTTGTTTGTGGCAGAAACATAACTTTCATGTAAAAACCGAGCTGTGGACTAGATTCACTGGAAACGACAAAAATTAGGAATGTGACTCTACGTGACCCATAATGGCATCCCTATCCATTTTTGAGGGTACATAAACCTGTTAATTTTTATTCTCGTTGCTCCTATAGTCACGGTAGAGTCACGTTGCACAATGGTCGACAAGTACGAAAACTGGAACGAAAATAAAAAAGAAATTATTTTCGAAATTGAAAATTGTCTAATTTGATTCATTAGTATTTAATACGCGTGTCTGATAAGTTCTTTTCGATTGACTTTCATTTATAGCTACAAGAAAATTCATTTTACTGCAATTGCAGAATCCAAAAGTAGCTTCGACATTTTGCGGTATCTAGAGCGCAAAAAAAGGCGCAAGCGCCTCATACCTAATGAATATAAATGAGTTTGAAAAATACACTTTTGAGGCAATACAATTTAATTTTCGAGTAGTGCGAAAGAGCATGAGCAGTTATAACAGACCCGATGGGATTTTCTTTAGAAAAACCCATCGTGACCCATGTTGATGTTAAAATTCGCCAATGCCTTCAGATGTCGCGATCGCAGATATGTTATGCATTATCACAGACTGAAATTGCAAAAGTTGGTAGTTTGGAGATACTCGCAATTCCAGCCTGGGGCAGAACTTCGTTCCATGGCAGCCAGACAGCCGTGTTCGAGATTCCTGTGAGGGATCTATCGAAGGACCTTTGGTAAACCTTCTGACGCAATCATTCGACGCGGTCATTGTTGGCATCACAACAGGAACATCGTTATGTACGCTACAGAATTTGTAAATACACGTTTGCAAACTAGTTATTCTGATGAATCTATGGTGCGGACGGTTTTATCTGAATTCAGGCAAAAAATACCCATCTCTGCCATAAGGCAAGTAAGGCGAGCTCGTATTCCCTTCTCGCGCTGGTCGGCCGGGGGGGGGGGGGTTGCCCAGGCGTGCCTTACCCAGTAGTATTACTATTATTTATTTATTGCTTTAAAGCATATAACGTTTTTATTTAGTGTCTATTTTACTATTTTATTTTAGATTTAGTGTCTAACTTACAATTAGTTTACATTAATTTATTTCGGTTCTTATGAAGATATCACAAAATGACTTAATAATTAGCTTACTTCGCACGAACTGAATTTCTTCTATCGCGGAATCCGTTTATTACGTGAAAAGTGGGGAAAAGTTGTAGCAACCGATTAAAAAAATATGTCGTAGATTTTATTTGCAATACGGAACTGTTCCACTGTTTCAGTAAAAATCAGAAAAAAATGTAGAAATCCACCTACTCAAAAATACTAGATTATTAGTAAACGGATGTTTATGCAATTTCCAATTTTTATAGACAAATTTTAAGATAGTGGAATTAAATGAAATCCTATTTTTAATAGGAACAGCCTTTGTAGATCCAAAACAAATCAAAATTTTACTAAATTCTATGAAATTTTGTATTCTAGCATTTTTAAAAAATTTTTATAAGCCATAAATGCATAAGGATCCGAAGTCTAATTATTAGTAATAAAATGTAGCATGTAACTATTTGGTATCGGCGAAAAGTTCGTGCGTTTTTCTTCCTAGAAATGAATTAAAGTCGAATTTAAGTCGATAATTCGTATAAAGTTAGCATCAACTTTACATTACATAGCAACAAAGTTACATTTATGTTGACGATATACATGTTGTGCAAGTTTCAATTGCTTCAACATTCTATTACTTCTGTGATGTTAAAAATGGGTAGGAAAAGTTGAAAACTCGTGCTCTTTCGCTTTATAAGTTTAAAATTGGAAATACATCAGCGAAGCAAGTTTTATCCCACTCTCTTTACAGCCCTGACAAAGTTACTTTGTGATTACCATGCATTTTTATCCGTGTCAAACTGCATTGCAAATAGCAACTTCAAGAATGATGCCCACGTGATAACCAAAGCAACAGAATAGTATATGTATAACAGATTTCATTTTGCTGCACAAAAGTATTTGTTAATATATCGATGTAAATAAACTTTCCGTTATATAAATTTTCAGTGACGATTTATAAAATATTCTACAGTTTAATGTCTCTTTGAAATGAGTTATCGGCAACGTTTATTACTGCATTTGTGCATTTTCCATGTATAGAGTATAGAGCTTGTTCAATTCTTCGCATCAGCTCACATGAATGATTATTTTAATTTATTTTCAACAGCTTTCTGTGACGTACGTGTATGTATAATTCAGCTCATTTCAATGGCTCTTTGGAAGCACTCGTATTTTTAATCGAAGAGTATCCTTTAACGCTGTTTCTGTAATGATGCTATTCTGTGACAATTTCCATTAACATATTTTAACAATGCCAATTCGTTCTTTAACGTACATTCTCTCTTTCTGACTGACTGCCCTTCATTATATTCACACGTAAATGGAATATCTTTTGATGTTAGAATAATTATCAGTCTAATATAATATTTCTAATATTGCAATGTTTCGTTTGTTTTCATTATTATTTCTGTTGGGACCGTTTGTTACACACAAACATCTGGGTGGCAGACTTTGGAATACCCTTAGTCTGCCACTTTTCCAATTTCGCTATCAATTAGGGTAGGAGCCCGAGGCAAGGTCTAGAGTCTAGAAGACGTCTAGACGACTCCTCTCCCTACTCCTGGGTCCTCCCCACCAAACTCCTGTGGAGTGCAGGAGGGGGTTGAGAAGACTAGGAGTGTATATAGTCCGTATCCTTGCAGTCACGTGAGGCAAAGCACGGTAGGGGCAATATGAAATAGATAATAGTGGGGGAACCGGTACCTGGTAATGGGAGTCGTGAAGCGACAGCGGGGAAGAAGTTTACCTGGCCTAGAACATCTTACCGGGCCCACCGAGTGGTGTCGTCAAACGGGGAAATTGAGGGGAATACAGTTACCCTCTCTCTGTCATTACTGAATTAGTCGCGTGACATTGTGACACATGCACGACAGAGAAGAAACGCGTCACGTGACCAAGCCGTGGCGGAAGTGTGGGGATGCACGCTGCCGGGGAATAGGAGAATGGCATCGTAGAAGGGTAAGGGTAGAGTGGGGAGACAAGTCTTAATCTGATGACACTACCACCGAGTGAAGGTACCACGCGATCACCACGGACTCTTCTCCATACCAAAGGGGTGAGTTTTCTGGTGAAGGTGCGCACAAGGTAACCCACTCCTTTGCAAAAGTAGGTGTTGACACAAAGTCAACGACTTGACAATAATAGGTCAAAAAGAAAATGGAGATTTTTGCACCCCACCCACAATGAGGCTAACTGCAAAGAGACACAAGCGACGAAGGCAAGGTTTTATATTCTTTGGCTCTGTTAGCATCAGTGTCGAAGACGCAAGCCGATAGGGATGTCCTAGCACAAGCTGCCCAATCAATTCGGCAAGTGCACGACTAAACAATTTCCATTTCCTATTAGTTTCATCTTGGCCTTTATATTTTGACACTTCCTATCTCGTATTTTAAATTAAAAGTAGCACAGAGACAAACAGTTTCTCTAACCGATTTCACATGATTATTTGTTACAGTTAAAAGACTGCAAGGCAATATTGAGTTTGTAGATTTATTTTTATACCGA